>CANTUV010000026.1:17547500-18797500 GCA_947685225.1 Garcia nutans
CTTCCATAAACATCTCAAATGCACCCCCATCAAGCCATCTTTGATATAACCCTCCATGGAATGTGATGTATTGCAAAGACCATCGCCTTATGGCTTTTCTTTCTTTCTTCGTTGCCCCCGACGGGTATTCCCTTTCCTCTAAAAATCATCTTATAGTATCATACCACGCATCATGGTCTGTATCAGTTTCCATGATTGTCTCATATTCATAGCAAGGAGTTGATGAACTGGTCAAAATCAGAGGCTTGAGGAATAAGTTGATAGGATTTTCCCATAACGAAGCCAATGTGGTTAGGGCATCAACCATCTGGTTTTCTTCTCTTGATAGGTGTATAAACCAGCACTCTTTGAAGTTCTTCTTCATCATGGTCAAGTAATGTGTTGCGCTCGAATTAACTCTACTACAAAGCGTCACTCACAAGTATACGAGGTACCTGTAGCAAAGGTGATCGCCCCAAGGTCATCTCTCAAGGAAGCTAAAGTGACTAATTGATTATTAGATTATAAATAAAAAGTAATGAAGAAATTGAAATTGCTAAAAATTAATGAAAAATATTGATTGAAGTTTAAAATGAATAAAAGTAAATTAAGCTGATGTTTTGATTCACTTGATAGGAAGGTCTAGGTTTTGCACTTCTCTACTACTTATATGTATGAACGGTTATTCCTCTTAACTAATTTAATTTCAAAGATTAAATCTCAAACAACTCAATTAATCGAGTCAAGGAAATAAGCTCTCGCATTCAAACCTCTTTCAACTAATCTTGTTACAATTGAAATAATCTTTTTAATAGGTTATATCTCTAATTCACCTAAGTCCTTAATTGAATTGTTCCAGCATTAGACTTCATCTCTCAATCCATCATCTAATACCTAAAACACATAATTGGTGGCCAATAAATTATATATTAACAATATTCCATTCAATCAAGGCTAAAGAAATTATTAACTAAGAGAATAACCAATTCATACAATCATAGCAGATCCATAGAAACCCTAGACTAGATCAAATTAGTTCATGATGCTATCAAACATACTCATCTCATTAATATTCAAAGAAATCAATTCAGACATGATAATATCCATTAATACAATTTCAATGAAAATAAAGAGAATAAGTTCGAGAACAAAACCAAGTTACAAACTCCTTGAAGCTTCTGAAGAATCTCTTGTTCAAATCTTGCAAGAAGGATGTATCAATGGCTAGAACAATCTAATCTAAGCTAGATTAATCCAAAAGTGTAATCAAAATCAAAGAAAACAAAGTTAAAACCCTAACTTCACTCTCTGATGGCTCAATTCAATCTCCAAATCGTCAACAACCCTTTACCCTAGCTTTTCTTTTCCTTTTATATGAAACATCTGCTTTAAAAATTTGCTACGGCTTTGATTCATGAGAGACACGGCCAAGTTGGATGTGACTTGGCCGTGTGGGTGCTCTTTGGAGGGACACGGCCAGTGACTTGGCCGTGTCCCTTGCATGTGTTCACTTCTGCTTGCTTTCCTTCTTTTCTTCTTTGGTTGAGTGACACGGCCATGTTAGAGGTGACTTGGCTGTGTTGGACCATTTTGGAGGGACACGGCCACTGACTTGGCTGTGTCCCTTGCCTGTGTTTGCTTCTGTGAGATTTTAGTCTTCTTTTCCTTGGATGTAAGTGAGACACGGCCAAGTCAGAGCAACTTGGCCATGTCTGGGCTTCTTTGGAGGGACACGGCCACTGACTTGGCCGTGTCCCTTGCCTGTGTCCTCTTCTGTGCCTTGAACTTCCCTTTAACTTGGTATGGGACACGGCCAGTGACTTGGCCGTGTCCTCTGCCTGTGTCAGGTACTGTCCCTTTTTTCCTTCAATTTGCTTCCTTGCCTTTTTTTAACCTAAAACAAAACTCAAACAAACTTTAAACAAGAAGTAAATAAACAATAACCAACAAAACATAAACACCATACTAAAAAACTAGATCAAAAATATCATTAACACTGAAATAAACTAAAACTACCAAAATTAATAAAAACACTAAATAAACCGATTTAAACTAACAAAGTACCTAAATAAAACAATAATTATCATAATAAACAGGACACAAATCTATAACAAAAACTAATAAAACAACTACCCCACACTTAAAACTTTGCTTGTCCTCAAGCAAATTCACATGGCATAAATTAAAAACTCAAACAACCTTAACTATAATTCCAGCATATAAGATGAAATCCTTTAAGACAGCATAAATAATTGCACTTAACTTCAATCCATGATTTTCTTAACTCATTCATTAATCCAGACATACAAATCTCATCTCTCATCTAAGTGTTTCACTCGATTTCAAAGGTTAATCACTCAAACCACTCATGACTGCATACTACCATAAACTTGCTTAATTATCCAATCTCTCTCACTGATTTTCTCAAGAATAATCCGAAGGTCTTTCATTTGGATGTAATGGGGCTCAGGTAAAGGTGTGAGAAAAGACATTTAGACTGGAGCATCAAGAAATAGAGTATCTAAATTAGATACTACTCTTGCTAAGAAACTCATAACTCCTTCAAATAGCATACTCACCAACCCTTGATACCTCACATACTTGCATACTCAAAGAAAAATACATGAGTCGACATTCCTCTTTTGATAACCAATGCTAGAACATATTTGACTTTTGCATATATATATATATATATCTCTTTTTTTATTTTCTCTTTTTCTTTTATTATATATAATATTTTTTTAATAAATATATATACAAAATATAACATTGCATAGATCATCTAGCTTAACATGTAGAGGAAAAGAATAGTCAACTCTTAATCAAATACAAAGTGCAAAGTATGCATTTCACCCCAACTAGCAATACCATTTTTTTTACTTGCTTACCCCACACTTTGAAATAAACCACCCTATTGTCATATAATAAGAACTCCATTCCTTAATGCAGGTATGATGATAATAAGAACATGTTAAGTTGAGAATTGTGTTGATCAAACAAGAAAAGGTCAAAGCCTCAACTTGGCTCACTAAGGAATTTAATATTAAGGGAGGTCTTTTAAGCTAAAGGGCTAGCCTAATTTGCCTTCATCATTTTAAAACTTGAGATTAAATCATAATGTGAGTTCAATTAGTATGCAAAAGCAAACTCTAGAGATGCAAAATCATGAAGGTGCACACTTTAGAAAAGAAAATCAACTGATAATAATATCAAATTATGAGGCTCAAAACTCACACAGGTGGGTTCACAAAGATTTATATGTCTTAAATTGCAGAATGTGAAAATTGATCCTTAATGAATTCAAATGCTCATTTCTATGCTGATACTAAAGTCTCAACTATAATGCTAAAATCACAGAAAAAGATCAATAAGATTTCAACAATTATGCCATGCACAACAAGCACAATAAACAAAACACAACAAACAAAACAAAAATTAAAGAAAAGTTTAAAGATTACCCCACACTTTAGAATTTACATTGTCCTCAATGGAAAACAAGAATAATAAAGAAAAAGAGTTAAAGGACAACCTGTCTTCCATCGTACCCTGGTGAGGCAAAACCCTAACTTTCCATCACAAACACAAAAGTTCAAAAACAAAAGTACAATATATAAAAATAAAATATCCAAATATAAAATGTTAACATGAAAACAAAAACGAAAAATAAAAACAAAATACACTAAACAAAATAAAGCAAGGAACTCAAAATCTATGGAAAAGGCTGGCGTGAAGATGCTGCTGCTGAGGGATGGAGACTTAAGATCTTCACAAGGTTGCTATTAATCTGTTCCAACTGCTGCAAGACCTCAGCATGGTTATGGTCCACCTTGCCCTCCAGTCTATCTACCTTGCCCTCCAGGGCCCCAATCCTAATAAGTTTTTCTTGATGTTCTAAGACCAAAGCATCCTCATCTAGATCAAGTGAATCTAAGTTAGAATCTTCTTGAACCCGTGCCCTCTTCTGCCTGTCCCCTGGTGCTTCAGGCTCATCCGAAGGCATCATATAAGTCCCTCTCCTATGCACCACCATGTGCATCTTCTCAAGTGTGGCTAAATCCAAAGAGTCATTACCCGAAATTCTAGTCATGCGACTGGTACTCGGGTCAAAATCCTCAACAAGGGCTACTGCTAATGTGGTAATCAACCCTCCAACACAAATTGCCCCCTTCCTTTTATTAGCCACAGTATCAAAAATATCAGCTAACCAATAGCCGGCACTAACAGGCATTGCATTGAAAGCACAATCCAGAAAAAATAGCTCACTCAATTCCACCACACCCAAGCTCTCCTTCTGAGCAAAGAACCAGCAAGACATAAAACGATGTAAATACCTCAAAGTGGGGTTTCTTAATTTAGATGCTTTGGCCGATTTGGCCACATAAGTACCTAAGCCTAATGCTCCCCAAGCAAATTGTTGTTTAAATTCTTTGGGTACCGACCTTTCCCCATGCTGATGGAAACCATATATATCATTTAACTGGTCAATATTAAGCACAAATGATTTACCCAGCAATTTAAACATCATTCTACTACAGATTTTCTTATCATCTCTTTCAACCTTAAGAGATGTCAAAAATTCTAAAGTAAGTTCTTCAAACTGCAAAGGTCTCAAGGAGACTAGATTCTCCCACCCAAGGAATTGCACATATCGATAAAAATTAGTCCTAATTTGTAGAGCATCAAGAGATTCTTCATTAAAATACCTTGTTGAGAAAAAACCCTGAGCCAAAAAACTTGCTCTCTTCAAAGATAAAGTTGATGAAGAGGAAGAAGCTCCTTCGGTTGTAGGCCTCTTCTTCTTGCGGTGTGAAATAATTTTTGTTCTTGGCATCTTTAGAAATCTGAAAAATTCAAACCAAAACTTTATCAAATCAAAATTTTATGAGAAAAGAAGAAGTTTTAATGGATTATTTTTAGTTTTGGTGAAGAAATTTGAGGTTTAATGGAGGATTTGGAGTTTAGAAACAAAGCTATGGAGATGGCGAGAAAGAGAACGAAAGAGCAAGAGAAAGAGATAAGAAACAGGAAACTAGGGATTTAATGGAAAGAAACTGTACAAAATCGTGTTTTTAAAGTGTAAAAATGAGGGACACGGCCAAGTTGTGGGCAACACGGCAGTGTCATGTGCTTTTTGAGGGACACGGCCAGTGACTTGGCCGTGTCCCTTGGGCGTGTTCGTCTCTGTGAAGAAAAGGCTACAAAAAATAAAATCAAAGAAAAACTGGTGCAGCTAGGGACACGGCCAAGTCCCTTGGCCGTGTCACTCACTGTGACAAATGCAAGAATTAAAAATTGATGAAGCTTGGCTGTGTCCCTTGGCCAAGTCCTTTGGCCGTGTCTCCTTCTGCCACTTTCAACTTTTTTTTATTTTTATTTTTTAATTTATTTTTTTTATAACACCAAATATCAACAAATATTACAGAGATTGTAAACCTCTTCTCCGATCAACCCTGAAACACATTAGAAAGATAAAAATCGATCAAAGCACCCGTTCCATTTATTTAGACTAAACATAAAATCAAAACTTGCTAAATTTAAAATTACAACTATCAAAAATAAATGCAAACCGATGGGTTGCCTCCCATTTAGCGCTTCTTTAATGTCATAAAGCTGGACATCATGCAAAGCCTAGGGATCATGGATCAAAGTGCTGTCAATGACCCTCACTTCTTGAAATCCTTCATTGTATGGTTTAACTCTCTGTCCATTCACTTTAAAAGTCTCACTTGTTTGAGAGTTAAGTAATTCAATGGCACCAGAAGGATACACCTGAGTTATCTCGAAAGGACCACTCCATCGAGACTTGAGTTTACCTGGAAAAAGACGGAGTCGAGAGTTAAAAAGTAAAACTTTCATACCTGGACTCAATGTCTTTCGCACTATAATTCTATCATGAAGTGCTTTAGTGCGATCCTTATAAATTCTCGAGCTCTCATAAGCCTCATTCCTCAGCTCATCTAACTCTGAAAATTGCAGAAATCTTTCTCTCTTCGCTTTATTCAAGTCCAAATTTAGAGTCTTGATTGCCCAATATGCTCTGTGCTCCAACTCCACTGGTAAGTGACAAGCTTTACCGAACACCAATCGGTATGGACTCATACCAAGAGGAGTCTTGAAAGCAGTCCGATATGCCCATAGTGCATCATGCAATCTGTTTGCCCAATCCTTCCTTGATGTGTTGACTATTTTCTCCAAAATTCCTTTTAGCTGCTTGTTTGATGTTTCAACTTGCCCAGAAGTCTGTGGATGGTATGGGGTTGCCACCTTGTGCTTCACACCAGATTTGTGCATTAACTTCTCAAAAAGCCTATTGCAAAAATGACTTTCCCCATCGCTGACTATCACTCTTGGTGTGCCAAATCTGCTAAGAATGTTTTCCTTCACAAATTTAACAACCACATTAGCATCATTAGTGCGGGTGGGGATTGCCTCCACCCATTTGGAAACATAATCAACAGCAACTAAAATATATTCATAACCAAAGGACTTGGGGAAAGGACCCATGAAGTCTATTCCCCACACATCAAACAGTTCAACAACAATATATGATTGAAGGGGCATTTCATTTCTCCTCCTAATGTTACCTACTCTTTGGCAACAATCACAGTGCTTACAATACTCTTGAGCATTTTTAAATAAGGTAGGCCAGTAAAAATCACTTTGAAGCACCTTTTCTGCAGTCTTTCTTCCTCCAAAATGACCCCCACAGTGAAGATCATGACAAAATTGAAGAACACTCAGTTGTTCTTCCTCAAATACACACCTGCGAACTATCTCATCTTTGCAAATCCAGAATAAGTAAGGTTCATCCCAAAAATAAAACTTACTCAAGTGTAAAAACCTTTTCTTTTCCTGAAATGACATGTTAGTACGCAATATTCCACAAGCAAGATAGTTAGCAATATCTGCAAACCAAGGTGCATCAAATACCACAAAAAGCTGCTCATCAGGAAATGCTTCTAAATTTTTATGAATGCTATCAGATGCAAGATTTTCACTAAAGAAGGGTAATCTGGATAAATGATCAGCAACAACATTCTCACTACCCTTAGTATCTTTGATTTGGAAATCAAATTCTTGCAATAACAACACCCATCTAATTAAGTGCGGTTTAGCATGTTGTTTTGTTAAAAGATATTTTAGAGCTGCATGATCAGAATGCACAATAATTTTTGACCCAATTAAATATGCTCTAAACTTATCTAAAGCAAAAACAACAGCTAACATTTCCTTCTTAGTTGTGGTGTAGTTCATTTGTGCACTATTCAGGGTCAAGCTAGCATAATATATTACTCTCAAGTATTTATCAACCATTTGCCCAAGAACAGCTCCTACTGCATGATTAGAGGCATCACACATGATTTCAAAAGGTAAAGATGTAATATCCCAATGTATGCCCTAGAAGTTTGGATATTATTGTTTTAATTGGAATTGAATGTATATGTTAATTTGGAGGAGAAAAGAAAGTGTATATGTTGTGTATATGGAAATATATACAACATATATACAAGTCAAATGTGATGGTCAAAGGAAGAAGATATTTATTTTGTTATTTGTGAAATTACTAAAAAGGATATTAAGTGAAAGGGAGTTTAATTATATAGAAAAGGGTATTTAGGTAATTGTCTTTTTAAATTGCTTGGTGGAGGTTTAAAGAGAAAGGAAAGTTGACTTTGCTTCATTTTTCTTTTTCTTCCTTTCTTCTCCATTGTTAGCCGGCCATCATAAGCAAGAGAGAGCAAGAGTGAGTTGGTGTTTAAAGCTCAAGAATTAAAGGAGTTTTCAAGTGATTAAGTGGAAATTCAAGAAGTTTCATTATTTTGGTAAGTTTCTCATGATTCTCTTGTTTTATTTTAAGTTGTTTGTGAGTTTGATTGTGGATATTAGAAAGTAGGGTTGTGTTGATGGTAGATGTTGGTGTTTGTTTGATTTATATGATTGTGGTGTTGGTTTTGAATTGAAAATAAGAAGATAGGTGGATGTTGGTATTGGAAGAGTAAGGGTGATGTTGGTTTTAGGGTTTTGAAGTGATAAGTGATGTTTAACTTGAGTTTGATTAATTATTTTCATAGATTTTCATGTTGTTGATGTTGTTGGAGTTGTAAGCATGGAATATGTAAATTTGGTTAGAAACAGTAGAGTTTTGGATGCCATGCCCGTGGCCCTTGGTTGCCATGGCCGTGGAGGTTGGGAGCAAAGGAGGCAGACCCATTTTCTAACCCACGCCCGTGGGGGTTGGAGTGGCCACGGCCGTGGGCTTTAATTAGTGGTGTTGAGTTTTAATTTGTGATATAAAGGTCTAAGGTGAGGTTAATAAGTGATAAATTGTATTGGAATTCATGTATTGTATCATTTTGGACTAGGTTTTGGAAGAAGGTGATTTTCCCTAATTTAAGAAGTGAAGAAATCTTGGAAAAAGGAAGTGTATAGATTTGTATAAGTGGTGCTTAAGGTATGTACAAACTACATTATTGCATACATTCATATGATGTTGAGACTTAGCATACATTTAATTGTAAATGTGTTAAGAAATCTAATGTGTTGTTGATACCTATTAATAATGTTATGTTGGATATAATGTGAACATTGATGATGCAATAAATAAATATTGAGATCTATGTTTGTTTTGAGTTCAATATGTCCTATGATTGATGACACAAATGTTTGATACAATGAAAGGTAATGTCATGAAATATGAGATTCTTAAGAATCACTTGTATGTTGGAAAGTATGACATTGGCATTTCATTATAGCATGATATCATTGTAGTTTGTACCACTAAGCCGTTGGCTTAGCGCGATTGTGGTTTATCGCGCAGGTGATAAGGAAGAACCGGAGAGTTCCTCTAGACCGAGTAGAGTTTAGATTTGAGGTGTTGATAGTGGAGCTTAAAGATCAAGGAAATACTGCCAAACATGTATATATTTTATGTTTTGTAAAACTTGGATTTTGATGTATATATATATAATTGTAAATATTTGTTACATTTTCCGCTGCTTTTAAATAAACATTTTATCTTTTGTCTTTTATAATTTCTTTTTTATGTTTTAAATTTGTTTTAAGTTTTTGAAAAGGGATGAGTCATTTGTTAAGTATATTATGGCATTTCTATATTCAGTATACGTATATTACGATCGTATTAGCATGCTATGTACGTATACGGGGTATAGGGGTGTTACATTTATTTTGGTATCAGAGCCTAGGTTTGAGATTCTCAACCTAGGTGAATTGTAAGAAAAAGAATATTTTGATTTTAAAAGTTGGTTTTTGAGTAAAATACATGTTTTGGTATGGCAGTCTTTGATCTTTAATGAGGAATATTCTGCTGTGTTTGCAGATATAGGTAGAGATGGCATCTCATTCACGACAGTCTGTTGAGGGTAGTGCGGAAAGTGTAGCTCCTGAAGAGAGTAGAGATGGAGCTAGGGTTGAAAGGGTTAGTGAGGCACCTATTTCTGTGCCAGAGAGATCAGTTGCTGAGGAGGCTCCGCCAGGTTGGTTAAGGCATGTGGTAGAACTATTGAAGGGAGCTCCAGTGCAGCCACCACCACCACAGCCTCAAGTGCCAGTAAGACATTATGACAAGTTGAGAAAATATGGGGCTGAAGATTTCTTAAGCACTACCGATCCTGCAGTGGCTGAGCAGTGGTTGGATAAGGTACAGAGGATATTCATTCAGTTGCAAGCCACTTCGGATGAGAAATTTGACTATGCCAGATCCCTCTTACAGAAAGATGCCTATGACTGGTGGAAGACGGTTCCTCATGCGATGGATGATCCACCTACATTATCATATAGGGATTTTCTGAGGGAGTTCGAGTAGAAATATACTCCGAGGGAGTATAAAGATCTTAAGAAGATGGAATTCCTGAATTTGAGGCAAGACAACAGGTCGGTAACAGAATACGAGATTGAGTACATCCGGTTGAGTCGTTATGCTGGGAAAATTATCTCTGATGAAATAGACCGGTACAGAAGGTTTGAGGAGGGATTGAGGCCCTCTATTATGTGCATTGTGGCTGGTACTCGGTACCAGGATTTCTCTCAACTAGTTGCAGTGGCTAGAAGTGTTGAGAGAGCGTAGAGCATTGCAGCAGCTGCTACTGAGGAGGAGACTAGAGTGAGGAGACCCAAGTTTGAGGCAGGGTCTTCATCTGTGAAGAGGGGTAGATGAAGTTTTGTTCCGAGGATTAGTAGGAGTCAGAGACAGCCGGATAGGTCAGTGCAGTATCAGAGATAGAGACCGAGACCTACAGCTTCTGTAGCCAGTGCTTCGACTCCCGTGATGCAGAGGTCTACTCCACCTGTATGTGTTCAGTGTGGTGGAAGACATGGGGGTGTTTGTTGGAAGTATAGTAGATCAGCTGTGTGCTTTCGGTGTGGATCGCCTGATAATTTCATTAGGGAGTGTCCTGAGATGCAAGAGCACAGACAGGCTGAGTCTGCAGCCTCTCCACCCAGCGTCAGCAGAGGTGGTCGAGGAGGTAGAGGTTT
The DNA here is from genome assembly GCA_947685225.1 of Garcia nutans. NCBI lineage: Eukaryota > Viridiplantae > Streptophyta > Magnoliopsida > Malpighiales > Euphorbiaceae > Garcia > Garcia nutans. The sequence goes on from CANTUV010000026.1 coordinate 17,557,974, forward strand.
TAGTAGGGGTGGTCGATCCGGGTATAGTCAGAGAGGAGGATCATCATCCAGAGGCAGTTGGCCAGAGGAGGCCGGATCTTCTCAGAGGGTGTATGTGATGTAGAGGCAGCCAAATGCTTCAGTAGTGATAGCGGGTACATTTTCTTTATTTGGCATTTCAGTACTTGCTTTAATTGATCCAGGATCTACTCATTCATACATTAGTGCATCCATATTGCCTATGTCTGAATTGCATTCTGAGTCCTTAGGATTTGATGTTTTGGTGACAAATCCTTTAGGACATAATGTGGTTGTTAGTAAGGTGCACCGTGATAGTGCAGTTGTGGTGCAAGGTGAGGAGTTTATTGGTGATCTGATTGAAATGCCTTTTAAAGAATATGATTTGATCTTAGGCATGGATTGGTTGTCTAAACATGGAGCTGTGGTAGATTGTCAAAAGAAGTGTGTCACCTTAAGAACCCATGATGGTAGGGATGTGATAGTATCTAGTGAGCAGAGACAACTTGCATCCTTGTTTGTATCAGCTGTAACAGCTAGAAGGTTGATTAGAAAAGGGTGTGATGCTTATCTTGCTCATGTTGTGGATACTAGAGTAGGGGGTTCTCAACTTAATGATATAACCACAGTTGCAGATTTTCCAGATGTGTTTCCTGAGGAGTTGCCAGGGTTACTCCCTGAGAGAGAGGTTGAGTTTGGTATCGAATTGTTACCTGGTACCACTCCCATCTCTATCACTCCTTATCGAATGGCACCAGCTGAATTGAGAGAGTTGAAGGTGCAGTTACAGGAGTTGTTGGATAAAGGGTTTATTCGCCCCAGTGTTTCTCCTTGGGGAGCTCCTGTGTTGTTTGTGAAGAAGAAGGATGGTACTATGAGATTATGCATTGATTGTAGGCAATTGAACAAAGTAACTATCAAGAATAAATATCCTTTGCCTAGGATTGATGATCTCTTTGATCAATTGAAGGGAGCAGCAGTGTTTTCCAAGATTGATTTGAGATCCAGATATCATCAATTGAGGGTTAAAGCTGAAGATGTTTCTAAGACCGCTTTCCGCACCAGGTATAGGCATTATGAATTTCTGGTGATGCCTTTTGGGTTGACGAATGCACCTGCAGCTTTCATGGATTTGATGAATAGGGTGTTTAAGCCCTATCTGGATCAGTTTGTAATGGTTTTCATCGATGATATTTTGGTGTATTCACGTAATGAGGAGGAGCATGACAAGCATTTGCGGATTGTGTTGCAGATTTTGAGAGAGAAGCAATTGTATGCTAAGCTGTCAAAGTGTGAGTTTTAGCTTGACCAAGTGACTTTTCTGGGTCATATAGTTTCAGCGGATGGAATAAGAGTTGATCCAAGTAAAGTTGAAGCTATTTTGAATTGGAGTCCACCAAAGTCTGTAACTGAAGTTAGGAGTTTTCTGGGTTTGGCAGGCTATTACAGACGATTTGTGAAAGGTTTCTCTTTGATAGCTACTCCACTCACCAGATTGCTTCGGAAGGGAGTTAGATTTGTGTGGACGGATCAGTGTCAAGCTAGCTTTGAACAGTTGAAAGAAATGTTGACTCAAGCACTTGTTCTTACTTTACCCGTGGAAGATAAACCTTATGTGATTTATAGTTATGCTTCACATAATGGTTTAGGATGTGTTTTGATGCAAGAGGGTAAAGTTATAGCTTATGCTTCTCGGCAGTTGAAGCCGCATGAGCTTAATTACCCGACTCATGATTTAGAGTTGGTGGCTATAGTATTTGCTTTGATGATTTGGCGACACTACTTGTATGGGGAGAAATGTTTTATTTATACGGATCACAAAAGTTTGAAATATTTGGGTGTTCAGAAGGAACTGAATCTTCGGCAAAGGCGATGGTTAGAACTGATTAAAGACTACGACTGCTTGATTGATTATCATCCTGGTAAGGCGAATATAGTTGCTGATGCCTTGAGTAAAAAATCTTTGGCAGGTTTGGCTATTTATTCGCTCTCATTACTTGTTGAGTTGAGAGCGTTAAATGCTAGTTTTGAAGTAGGTGTTAATGGTGCATTATTGGCTCAGCTGCAGTTAAGACCAGTATTGTTGGATCAGATAAAGGAGGCTCAATTGACGGATGAGAAAATTCAGAAGATTGTATTAGATTGCTGTAATGGGGAGAGTCGAGATTTCTATGTGAAGAATGATGGTAGTCTTTGGTTCAAAGATAGGTTGTGTATACCTGATGATGATAGTTTGAGAAAGATTATTTTAGAGGAAGCACACCAATCAGTTTTTGCTATGCATCCAGGAAGTACAAAGATGTACCATGATTTGAAACAACACTACTGGTGGTCTGGTATGAAGAGAGACATAGCAGAATTTGTGTCTAAGTGTCTCACATGTCAGAGGTAAAAACTGAGCATCAAGTTCCAACAGGGTTGCTTCAACCTTTAACAGTGCCTGAATGGAAATGGGAGAGAGTAACAATGGATTTTGTATCGGGATTACCATTGACTCAGAAGAAGCATGATGCTATTTGGGTGATTGTTGATCGGTTGACAAAGACAGCTCATTTCCTTCCTGTTAGAATGGACTATTCTTTTGAAAGATTGGCTAAGCTGTATGTAAGTGAAATAGTAAAGTTGCATGGAGTCCCAATTTCTTTAGTGTCTGATCAAGATCCCCGGTTTACTTTGAGATTTTGGAAGAGTTTACATGGGGCTTTGGGTTCTCGATTGCATTTTAGCACTGCTTTTCATCCGCAGACAGATGGGCAGTCAGAGAGAGTGATACAAATTATTGAAGATATGTTGAGAAGTTGTGTCATTGATTTCTCAGGAAGTTGGGACAGATTTTTACCACTAGTGGAATTTGCTTACAACAACAGTCACCAATCGAGTATTGGTATGGCACCATTTGAGGCATTGTATGGTAGAAGATGCAGAACGCCTTTATGTTGGAATGAAATTGGAGAAGGCAAGTTAATTGGTCCTAATTTAGTTAAAGAAACTAAAGAAAAAGTGAAGATAATTCGGGATCGGTTAAAAACAGCTTCAGATCGACAGAAATCTTACTCAGACTTGAAAAGGAGAGACATAGAGTTTGATGTTGGAGATAAAGTATTTTTGAAAGTGTCTCCTTGGAAGAAAATATTGAGATTTGGTCTAAGAGGAAAGCTGAGTCCTCATTTCATTGGGCCGTATGAAGTTTTGGAAAGAGTAGGACCAGTTGATTATCATCTTGCTTTGCCGCCTGAGTTAGATAGAATCCATAATGTATTCCATGTTTCTATGTTGCGAAGGTATAGATCATATCCATCTCATATCTTGCCAGTTGAATCCATTGAAGTGAGTCCGGATCTAACATTTGAAGAAGAACCAGTTGCTATTTTGGCACATGAAGTGAAAGAGTTGAGAAATAAGAAAGTGCCATTAGTAAAGGTTCTATGGAAGAATCATGGAAGAGAAGAGGCAACTTGGGAGAGCGAGCAAGCAATGCAAGATCAGTATCCTCAACTGTTTCAGACTTAATATCAGGTAATTTTGGGGACAAAATTTCTTTTTAGAGGGGGAGAATTGTAATATCCCAATGTATGCCCTAGAAGTTTGGATATTATTATTTTAATTGGAATTGAATGTATATGTTAATTTGGAAGAGAAAAGAAAGTGTATATGTTGTGTATATGAAAATATATACAACATATATACAAGTCAAATGTGATGGTCAAAGGAAGAAGATATTTATTTTGTTATTTGTGAAATTACTAAAAAGGATATTAAGTGAAAGGGAGTTTAATTATATAGAAAAGGGTATTTAGGTAATTGTCTTTTTAAATTGCTTGGTGGAGGTTTAAAGAGAAGGGAAAGTTGACTTTGCTTCATTTTTCTTTTTCTTCCTTTCTTCTCCATTGTTGGCCGGCCATCCTAAGCAAGAGAGAGCAAGAGTGAGTTGGTGTTTAAAGCTCAAGAATTGAAGGAGTTTTCAAGTGATTAAGTGGAAATTCAAGAAGTTTCATTATTTTGGTAAGTTTCTCTTGAATCTCTTGTTTTATTTTAAGTTGTTTGTGAGTTTGATTGTGGATATTAGAAAGTAGGGTTGTGTTGATGGTAGTATGTTGGTGTTTGTTTGATTTATATGATTGTGGTGTTGGTTTTGAATTGAAAATAAGAAGATAGGTGGATGTTGGTATTGGAAGAGTAAGGGTGATGTTGGTTTTAGGGTTTTGAAGTGATAAGTGATGTTTAACTTGAGTTTGATTAATTATTTTCATAGATTTTCATGTTGTTGATGTTGTTGGAGTTGTAAGCATGGAATATGTAAATTTGGTCAGAAACAGTAGAGTTTTGGATGCCACGCCCGTGGCCCTTGGTTGCCATGGCCGTGGCCATTTGTAGCCATGGCCGTGGAGGTTGGGAGCAAAGGAGGCAGACCCATTTTCTAACCCACGCCCGTAGGGGTTGGAGTGGCCACGGCCGTGGGCTTTAATTAGTGGTGTTGAGTTTTAATTTGTGATCTAAAGGTCTAAGGTGAGGTTAATAAGTGATAAATTGTATTGGAATTCATGTATTGTATCATTTTGGACTAGGTTTTGGTAGAAGGTGATTTGCCCTAATTTAAGAAGTGAAGAATTCTTGGAAAAAGGAAGTGTATAGATTTGTATAAGTGGTGCTTAAGGTATGTACAAACTACATTATTGCATACATTCATATGATGTTGAGACTTAGCATACATTTAATTTTAAATGTGTTAAGAAATCTAATGTGTTGTTGATACCTATTAATAATGTTATGTTGGATATAATGTGAACATTGATGATGCCATAAATAAATATTGAGATCTATGTTTGTTTTGAGTTCAATATGTCCTATGATTAATGACACAAATGTTTGATAAAATGAAAGGTAATGTCATGAAATATGAGATTTTTGAGAATCACTTGTATGTTGGAAAGTATGACATTGGCATTTCATTATAGCATGATATCATTGTAGTTTGTACCACTAAGCCGTTGGCTTAGCGCAATTGTGGTTTATCGCGTAGGTGACAGGGAAGAACCGGAGAGTTCCTCTAGACCGAGTAGAGTTTAGATTTGAGGTGTTGATAGTGGAGCTTAAAGAATAAGGAAATACTGCCAAACATGTATATATTTTATGTTTTGTAAAACTTGGATTTTGATGTATATATATATTTGTAAATATTTGTTACATTTTCCGCTGCTTTTAAATAAACATTTTATCTTTTGTCTTTTATAATTTCTTTTAAATGTTTTAAATTTGTTTTATGTTTTTGAAAAGGGATGAGTCATTTGTTAAGTATATTATGGCATTTCTATTTTCGGTATACGTATATTATGATCGTATTAGCATGCTATGTACGTATACGGGGTATAGGGGTGTTACAAAAGACCAAACAAGAGCTATTATTACTGGTGCACTAGTCAATTTTTCTTTAAGAGAATTAAAAGCTTGCATGCATTGTGCTGTAAATTCAAATGGAACATCTTTCCCCAACAAATGGCACAATGGTTGGCTTATTTTTGAAAAATCCTTAATAAACCTCCTGTAAAAACCTGCATGCCCTAAGAAACTTCTTATTCCCTTAACAGAGGTAGGTGGGGGTAACTTAGCAATCAATTCAACTTTAGCCTTATCTACCTCAATCCCTTTACTTGACACCACATGACCTAAGATAATGCCCTGAGTAACCATAAAATGACTCTTTTCCCAACTTAAAGTGAGGTTACATTCAATGCATCTCTTAAGCACACGAACAAGTTTATTGAGGCAATTATCAAAAGAATTACCAAAAACAGAAAAGTCATCCATAAATACCTCAATAAAATCATTTATCATGTCAGAGAAGACAGACATCATGCATCTCTGAAAAGTTGCAGGTGCATTGCACAAGCCAAATGTCATACATCGAAATGCATAAGTCCCAAAAGGGCAAGTAAAGGTTGTCTTGGACTGATCCTCTGGAGATATTGGCACCTGATAGTAACCTGAAAGGCCATCCAGAAAATAATAATGTGAGTGTCCAGAAAGTTTATCTAACATCTGATCAATAAAAGGAAGAGGGAAATGATCTTTCTTTGTAGCATTATTCAACTTCCTATAATCGATGCACATTCTCCACCCAGTAGTAGTCCTAGTAGGAAGCAATTCATTATTCTCATTTTTCACCACAGTGATTCCAGATTTCTTAGGTACTACATGTACTGGGCTCACCCACTCACTATTAGCAATTGGGTATATTACTCCTTCATCCAGCAATTTGAGCACTTCTTTCTTAACCACTTCACTCATATTTGGGTTAAGTCGCCTTTGGGTCTCCCTCACAAGTTTAGCTCCCTCTTCTAAAGTGATTCTATGCATGCACATTGAAGGGCTAATACCCTTGATGTCACTAAATCCCCATCCTATTGCTTTTTTCAATCTTTTAAGCTCACTCACTAACCTCATCTCCTCCTCTTCACTAAGTTCACTAGATATTATCACAGGTAAAGTGTTGTGATCTCCTAAAAACACATATTTCAGATTCTTAGGTAACTCTTTCAGCTCTAACTTTAGTGAAGGGTTCTTCTCTTTTTTTTGAATGGGGGGAAGCTCACAAGCTGGGTCCTCCTTAAGTTCTTCTATTTCAGCACTTTCTAAGGTCTCAAGACAACTGGCTATTTCTGTATCAAAAATTTCCAAATCACTATCTAAGGTCAATGCCAGCTCCAATTTATAAAAGGAACCTGTCTACAAGAAAACATCTGAAACAACTGCATCAACACAATCAATGAAAGAACAATCCTCATATAAAGCAGTTGTAGGAATAGGAGAAGTGTTAAAAATAGAAAATTCAATAGTTTGTCCCAAAACAGTCATTGATAATTTACCATTTTTAACATCTATGAAAGTGTTGGTAGTTGCCATAAAAGGCCTACCCAGCAGAATGGTGTGTGCAGAAGGTGAAGAATTACTTACTTCAATGTCAAGAACAATGAAATTCACAGGTACTATCAAACCACCAACTTTAACTAACACATCTTCTATAACCCCTTTCGGGAATCTAAGAGATCTATCAGCTAATTGCAACACCATTTTTGTTGGTTTAAGTTCCCCTAGTTCTAAATCAAGGTACACAGAATAAGGCATTAAATTCACACTGGCTCCTAAATCACATATGCCATCAGTACCCTTTCCATTCCCCATAGTAATTTGAATGATAAAACTTCCAGGATCCTTTAGCTTAGGAGGTAGTTTATGCTGCAAAACAGCACTAGCTACCTCAGAAACTATCACCTTTTCATTCGGCTCATACCTCTTTTTCTTGGTATTCAGTTCTTTGAAGAATTTAGCATAAGCCGGCATGTTCTTAATTACTTCAAGTAAGGGTAAGTTAATACTTACCTTAGACATCATGTTGAAGATATCTGAAAATTGCTTATCTTTTTTATCATCCTTCAATCTGCTAGGGAATGGTATAAGTGGCCGGTATGGATTGCCTGCCTTGTGCAAATCTGCTGTAGGGGACTTCTCCATTGATCTTTCTTCAGCACCTTTGTTCTCTAGTTCTCTTTCCTTTTTATTCTCTTGCTTACTTGCATTCACAGAATTATTTTCAACATTATTGTTAATTACCTTGCCACTTCTAAGAACAGTCACTGATTGTGCCTGCTCAGGTTGACTTGGGAACTTCCCCTTTTGTTGAATCTGCATCTGTTGAGAAAATTACCCCACTTGGGTCTCCACCTTCTTAAAAGATGCTTCTAGTGAATCTAGCCTCTTGTTGTTCATCTCTTGATTTTTAGCACTTACTTGGATAAAAGCTTGCAAACTTTCTTCCAAACTCTCTCTCTTAGGCTGCCCTTGATTTGAGGATTGGCCCTGCTGTGGGTTTTGTCTCTGGAGCAAATGGAAAGGTTGTTGAGCATTATTTGTTGTCCAGGAAAAATTTGGGTGATTCCTCCAACCAGGATTATAAGAATTGGAGTAAGGATCATTCCGAGCCCTTGGTTGAAATCCCCCTATAGCATTGACTTGCTCAGCTTCATTACCAAAACACTCATATGCAGAGGGGCATATATTTTCTCTATGCCCGAATGTCCCACAGATTCCACACACTTCTTGAGTAGATGAAGAAATATTGTTCTTCATGTTTAGCATTTGCACCTGTCTTGTCAATTCAGCTATTTGACTAACCATTTCACTATTGGCTTCCAATTGATTCACCCCTTTACTTCTTCCCCTTACACTCTTTTGTTGAGAATTAGCTCCCAACATCTCAAAGATCTCATAAGTCTCATCAGCTGTCTTTTCTCCCATGGCTCCCCCAGCTGCACTGTCAACAGTGTTCTGAAATTGCTGGGTTAGACCATCATAGAAAAACTTATTCAGAAGTTGAAGTGGGTAGTGATGATGTGGACACTGGATCAATAGCATCTTGAATCTGTCCCAAGCCTCATGAAATGGCTCTCCTTCAAATTGAGAGAATGTAGCAATCTTCCCTCTCAATTCAGCTGTCTTTTGTTGTGAGTAGAACTTGCCCATGAATTTATTATAAACTTGCTCCCAAGTTGTTAGTGAGTTTTCGGGCAACATCATAAGACAGCTCTTTGCCCTATCCTTCAAAGTATATGGAAAAAACCTCATCCTCAACTGATCCTCTGTTAATCCTCCCAATGGAAAAGTGTTGAGGGTGGAGTAGAAATCCCGAATAAAGTTCAAAGGATCTTCATTTGGAACTCCACAAAATGATGGTAGCATATTGTAGTGAATGTTCTTCAACTCATAATTCCTTGCTGCATCTGTTAGTCTTATGCAAGAAGTGGAAGTTCCAATGACAGGTCTAGCAAAGTCTCTCATTGTTCTTTGCCTTTCTTCAGCCATTTTAATAGATTGTGCAGATTCTGACTCAAAATTAGAAGTGTCCTCCTCTGTAGTATCAAATCTTGTGTACAATTCAAACTCTTCCCTGCTCCTTTTCACTCTCTGAATTTCTGGAATGAATGGATATAGCTCTCCTTCGAGTGATGTCCTACCTTGCATAAACAAAAATTTATAGGAAAAAGAAATTATTAAAAGCAAAAGACTAAATAAAATAAAAAATAAACAATGAAAAATAATCTAAAATATTTTTGCCTAATAAACAATTTCGCCAATTAGCCTCCCCGGCAGTGGTGCCAAAAACTTGTTGCGCTCGAATTAACTCTACTACAAAGCGTCACTCGCAAGTATACGAGGTAACTGTAGCAAAGGAGATCGCCCCAAGGTCGTCTCTCAAGGAAGCTAAAGTGACTAATTGGTTATCAGATTATAAATAAAAAGTAATGAAGAAATTGAAATTGCTAACAATTAATGAAAAAGATTGATTGAAGTTTAAAACGAATAAAAGTAAATTAAGCTGATGTTTTGATTCACTTGATAGGAAGGTCTAGTGTTTGCACTTCTCCACTACTTATATGTATGAACGATTATTCCTCTTAACTAATTTAATTTCAAAGATTAAATCTCAAACAACTCAATTAATCGAGTCAAGGAAATAAGCTCTCGCATTCAAACCTCTTTCAACTAATCTTGTTACAATTGAAATAATATTTTTAATAGGTTATATCTCTAATTCACCTAAGTCCTTAATTGAATTGTTCCAGCATTAGACTTCATCTCTCAATCCAACATCTAATACCTAAAACACATAATTGGTGGCCATTCAATTATATATTAACAATATTCCATTCAATCAAGGCTAAAGAAATTATTAACTAAGAGAATAACCAATTCATACAATCATAGCAGATCCATACAAACCCTAGACTAGATCAAATTAGTTCATGATGCTATCAAACATACTCATCTCATTAATATTCAAAGAAATCAATTCAAACATGATAATATCCATTAATACAATTTCAATGAAAATAAAGAGAATAAGTTCGAGAACAAAATCAAGTTACAAACTCCTTGAAGCTTCTGAAGAATCTCTTGTTCAAATCTTGCGAGAAGGATGTATCAATGGCTAGAACAATCTAATCTAAGCTAGATTAATCCAAAAGTGTAATCAAAATCAAAGAAAACAAAGTTAAAACCCTAACTTCACTCTCTAACGGCTCAATTCAATCTCCAAATCGTCAACAACCCTTTACCCTAGCTTTTCTTTTCCTTTTATATGAAACGTCCGCTTTAAAAATTCGCTACGACTTTAATTCATGAGAGACATGACCAAGTTGGATGTGACTTGGCCGTGTGGGTGCTCTTTGGAGGGACACGGCCAGTGACTTGGCTGTGTCCTTTGCATGTGTTCACTTCTGCTTGCTTTCCTTCTTTTCTTCTTTGGTTGAGTGACACGGCCATGTTAGAGGTGACTTGGCCGTGTTGGAACATTTTGGAGGGACACGGCCACTGACTTGGCCGTGTCCCTTGCCTGTGTTTACTTCTATGAGATTTTAGTCTTCTTTTCCTTGGATGTAAGTGAGACAAGGCCAAGTCAGAGCAACTTGGCCGTGTCTGGGCTTCTTTGGAGGGACACGGCCACTGACTTGGCCGTGTCCCTTGCCTGTGTCCTCTTCTATGCCTTAAACTTCATTTTAACTTGGTATGGGACATGGCCAGTGACTTGGCCGTGTCCTCTGCCTGTGTCAGCTACTGTCCCTTTTTTCCTTCAATTTGCTTCCTTGCCTTTTTTTAACCTAAAACAAAACTCAAACAAACTTTAAACAAGAAGTAAATAAACAATATCCAACAAAACATAAACACCATACTAAAAAACTAGATAAAAAATATCATAAACACTGAAATAAACTAAAACTACCAAAATTTATAAAAACACTAAATAAACCGATTTAAACTAACAAAATACCTAAATAAAACAATAATTATCATAATAAATAGGACACAAATCTATAACAAAAACTAATAAAACATAATGGTGGTATGGTTTTTATTTTTCTTCTTTCAACACCCACTCTCCATTTACTTGGGATACTACTAGCAATGAATCACCAAAAACTTCCTCCTTATCCACCTTCTTAATCAGTAGGGTTTCCAAACCAAAGATACATGCTTCGTACTCCACCATATTATTGGTTGCCCTGAATTTCAACTTTTTGGCTAAAGGGATAAGTTCTCCTTCGGGCGATTCTAGTATGACTCCTAAAATTGCTCCTTTCCTATTTACTTCTCCATCAAAATACATTTTCCAACATTGTACTTCAATTGCCTCTAAATGTTCATCTGAAAATTCCAAGACTACCTCTTCACTATCCGGTAATGGTTGTTGTGCCAGGAATTTTGCTACTTCTCTACCTTTGATTGTTTTTATGGTTACATACTTAATCTCAAATTCTTTTGATATTATCAACCATCAACCATGCTTCCCAATCAAAGAGGGTGTCTCCCTTAAGTACTTCATTGGATCCAACCTGAAAATTGCTTGCAAACTATAAGATTGAAAATAATGCTGCAACTTCTTAGAAGACCAAACCATGGCTATACATGTCTTTTCAATGATACTATACTTAATTTCATAAGGTAGGAGCTTTCTACTTAAATAGTAAACTGCATACTCAATCCCTGACTCATCTGCTTGGGCTAACATGGCCCCTATTAACTCTTCTTCTACTGCTAAGTATAGTAATAGAGGTTTGCGGGGTTTAGGTGGTTTCAAAATGGGCGAATTTAGCAAATACTCTTTTATTTAGTTCAAAGGCCATTTGAAATTCTTCATTCCACAGGACCGGCTGATTCTTTTTAAGCAGCTTAAAGATAGGCTCACAGATTGTTGTGAGCTTTGCTATAAACCTGCTAATGTATTGTAATTTACCAATGAATCCCCGAACTTCTCTCTCCGTCTTAGGGGCTGGCATATCCCTAGAATCCCAGAAAAAATCATCGTACTGGCCCGTTAGCATTTTGCCTGCAAGAAATTTCTGCGGGCGAAAGCACTGTGCTATTTTGCACCAAGAAATTTTCTGCGTGCTGCCTGCGAAATAGCTTACGAGCCCGCTCCACGCGCGCTGCCGCAGATTTCTGAGATAGAATTTCTTTTCGGCAGTGCAAATTTTCCTACGCAAATTTTTTGAAACCTAATCCAATTAGGTTTTGGTTTCTTATTTTTATTAATATTACTTACCTTAACTAATTAGGAATAAACAACCTCAAACCACTATAAATAAGGACCAAAGGCAATTAATTTAAGGGAGGCAAAAAATCCAAGAGTAGTTTGAAAATTTTGAAACCAAATCAGGGAAGGAAAAGAAGAAATTCAATTCAACCTTTTTCTGGAACAGCAGCACCACTATTTAAGCAATTCAAAGGCAAAAAAAGGCTTGTCTTTGGAGCTAGTTCATCCAAGAAGAATTGTTTTTGGAGAAATCATCAAAAGAAGGTATGTGTTAATTAATTCTCTTTAATTTTTTTTTACACAGTAGCAAATCTATGAAATCAAAATTAAAAACCTTTGAACTTTAATTTAGTTTTTCTAAAGCAAAAAAAAAAAAACCTTATTTCATTGGTTTATCTTCCAAAAGGCTTAAAATTGTTATTTTTTCTTCTTAAAAACCTTAAAAATCTAATTGAACATATTTTTCAACAAAACTAAGATGTAAATTCTACTTCTTTTAAAATTTTAAAGTAGGTTCTATTTCATTCAAAAAGCCTTAAAAACATCTTTTTATACTTATAAAAACTTTAATTTATTTGTTTAAATTCATAAAACTTCATAAGATTATCAAATTGATTTCTAAAACCCTAATTCAAATCTTTTACCTGTGACCCTACTTCTAAATCCTAAAATCCAAAATTCAACTTTTAAACCTAAAATAATGAACTCTAATCCTTTTAAAACCTTAAACCCTAATTTTTATGAACCCTAATCCTTTTAAAAGATTAAAAACATAAAAATATAAAAACATAAATTTTACACAGTAGCTTAGAAACCCAACAACTAAAAATCACAAATCAAAGTATTTTAAAGTGTCTAAAACCATAGTTTCATGATTTCACCATTCAAATATTAATTTAGTTAATCCAAGTGTCTTACCAACCTTTTAAAAACATAAAATCTTTAATCTATTTTAATTCCATAAAAGTCACAGTAGCCATAATTGGACTTTTATTTGCTTTATTCAATTCCATACTTGATTATGCTTTGATTTATTTCTTATGCTTTAATTTATTTAATTTCAATACTTGATTTATTTAATTTATCATGGATGGATGTTTATTTTCTATTTTGATTAATATCTTGGATGAATGATTTATTTATGATGAATGATTATTTACTTTTATCAATTAATTTAGATTTCCAAAAGTTGTAAGAGGTATGTTTCCACTTGGTGGATACCTCATTAGTTAAACATTATGTAATTTAATTTGCTTTTCTATTTTAGAACCTATGTTAACGGCATGTTTCTACCTTTTGGTGGGTGTTCTATTTAGGCATGTGATGTAAGGACATATTTCTATCCTTGGATGGGTGTCCATTTATTTGCTTTGTTTGGAAATTGCTTTGATTTTAATATATTGATGCTTTCTTTTAATTATTGTGTGTAATATGGATAATATTGTTATATTTAAGAATTTTATAATATTAAGACCTATAAAGGAGGCCGGTTCCAATGAACCGGGCATTTTGGGGGTGCTGGGCCATTTCTCACGTTCCCCACACGTACCCAACTTTCCGAACCCATTAAGGGGTTGGGGATTCCTTAGGAATCGAGTCATCCACCCCTTTCTTTTTCTCGGTCTGTCCGGGTGGCGGCTCCAATTTTCTCTGGACTTAGGTCCGTGTTCTCTAAGGCCCCGAGCCTAAACAGTGCCAAAGTTGCAAGAACCATTCCACCGGGAGTGTGGGCAAAAATCCCCGCTCACAGTGGCGACTCCACTGGGGATAAGAGAAGTTGATTCCGTTGGTCTTTATATTATTCTATTCTTTCTTATAATGATATTATCCATTGCATCATCTTAGATTGCATCGTGTGTGTGAGTTAGGATGCCCGTGTTACCCGTTTTATGTTATGTAAGGGATACCATACTTTCACTCAAGGTATGGAGATCGAGCATGGCATAACCACTCATAGCCTCGAACCATTTGATATATACTTGCTATGGGAACCTAAGCCTTTTAACCCAAAGACTAAAGCTCATGTAATTGGCCTAGTTACTTTCCTTAGGTTTTACCCATATGCATGTTGTTTGACTATGGTTGATTTATCTTGGCTTAAATCATGGCTTATTTGGTTTGTTCTTTTTCTAATATGACCTAAGTATATTGTAAGCTCAAAATAAATTTTTCTTTAAAATCCAAAAGACTAAAACTATTTTTAAAATTTTTTTAAGATGGTCTTTGGACATAATACTTTTCTAAAAAATAAATAAATTCTTTGGCCCATGGCCCAAATACTAAGCCCAAAATCCATTTTTCTAAAATCTTTTACAATGGGCTTAGAATCAAAATTATTTTCACCCAACCATTTTTTACAAAGAGCTTGTAAAAATATATAATCAATTGTAAAATACCAAAAATCAATTGTGGGCCTAGTTTACACTAAGAATAAATTAACCATGGGCTTGTTTTTGGCATGAACCATTAGTTACTCTTTTCGAGTGAGAAATCTATTTATAATAAACCTCTTAATTTCATTTTAATCCAACATAGCATAAAAGCTACTTTAGTTGGTTGAATGGATTAAAACCTAATTAATGGGAATTATCATGGATTGATTTCCATTTTTGAAAATATAACTATTGGTTGAAACGTTCGAGGGAATTATTCGAAAGCAAGATACCCCATGTTGGTATTTTGTTAACCATATACCTAGGAAAAAGGGACTCGCCATTCGTGTGTGGATGTTATAAGGTTGGAAGGAACGTCCTATTTATCCTTATTTGTTGATTGTTTATGCATACATTTGCATCTCATATCATTGATCCTCTCTGGCTCACAGCCCTGGATTACGACAGTTCAAAAGCTTACAACAATCCGGCCTACGCTGGAGACAAAGTATCTAGCAACGACTCAATCACTTGCTCACCTAAAGCAATGGAGCCCGAACAAATTCAAGGGATGGTGGATGAGGCCCTCAATGCCAAGATGGAAGAAATCAAAGAGGCCCTAACTGAGACCATAAAGAACCAATTGACTGCAATCTTAGAAAACCATGCCGAGGCATCTGCTAGCACTAAGAAACCAAAGGACAAAGGGAAGACCAAATTTAGTGAAGTGATTTTTGATGATGAAAAGGTGATCATTGATGATGATGATGATTGGGCTCAATACTACCAAGAGGTTCAAGAAAAGAAGAAAGAACCAAAGGTCATTGAGAAGGCAACTATTGAAAAGACCGAGACTTCTGATGTTGAAAAGATGATTGCTGATTTAGAAAAGAAATTTGAGAATAAAATGAAGAATGAAGACATGTCCGAGATTGACAAATTATTTGAGCTAGATGAAGAAGTTCCATACAAATTCAAGATGCCATCCTTTGCAAAGTACAATGGCACCGGAAATCCTCATCTCTATGTGAAGCAGTATATCACTGCCATGCAGTCTGCCCGAGCTACTAAGGCTCAAACTCTAAGGTACTTCATGCTCTCATTGGATCCTGCTGTCCAAAATTGGTTCAATACCTTAGATGATGGAACACAAAAGAGTTGGGATCTACTTTACAAAGACTTCATCCAACAATACGGATATAATGTTGAGTTAGAAGTTACTTTAATGGAAGTGGAGTCCATTAGATAAAGGCCAAATGAGAATTTTGTGGACTATGTGAAGCGATGGAGAAATAAGTCCGCTTTACTTAAGAAGAGGCCCAATGAATCTGATCAAATAAAGATGATAATGATAGGGGTGTTACCTAATCTTCGTGAGAGGATGTCTCATACACTCATTCGTGATTTCAAAGATCTTCTCCAAGCTGGTCTACAAATTGAAGAGTGGGAAAGGGAGAAGAATCGCTTTTCAATAAGAAGGAATGAGAAAGGGAACAACCAGCCTAACAATCAAAGCACATAAAAAGAAGTTGATGTTAATGTAACCGGTCAACAAAATAGAAGGCAGTTTTCAGATCTGGGGAAGCCTTTGTCTTGGGTCTTTGATAAGCTACAAAAGAAAGGGTTGTAACAACCATTGGCTCCTCGACCTTTACCTAGTCCATTACCCCCAAAATTTGATACTAAGGCTTTTTGTCAATTTCATCAGACTCAAAGACATGAGACTGATAGGTGTACCCGATTAAGGCATGAGATCCAAGATTTGATTGATAGTGGCAAGCTACCCGAGCCGGATAAGCCCAATACCAAGGACAACCCTTTGCCTAAATTTGGAAGAGTGCCACCACCAGCAACCTTTATGGTGGGAAAAGGATTGGAAGAAGATTTTGTTTTATCCTCTTTTCAAGATGGGAATGTTGAAGATGAGAAAGGAAAAGAAGCCTAACTCAATGAACTTTCCTTAGCTCGAATGTTGCTTTTCAATCTTACTTTATTTAATATTTTGGAACTATTGTGTTTTTCAAATTTAAAGTTGTTTGAATAAATTACTTTCATCAAAATTTTTGTTAGTCTTTGTTCATTTTGGTTCTCGACCAATGAGTAATCTAGCTTGATAATTCATGAATTAATATATTTATGCATCATGACTTGAATGACTGTACTAGGTGAGGGAATGGCTCTATAGCATTGAGTTGTGTATGCTTACTTAGAGAGGGCTCCTGCATAATTACCTTTGTCTAGGTCCTAGTCAGTCTTAGAACATGCTTTGACAAACTTTTGAGGCGAAATTGAACTCTGCTTATTTAAGAGAGAAATGATCTAGGGATTGTTTGGTTAGCCAACAACTAGTATCCACCCAATTAAATATCAATTCCTAGTTGTCCCTTTGAGCCTTCATAAAATTTTAGCTTTCTTTTTATTGGCTTACAAACCCCAATAACCTACCCTAAGCTGTTGTGATACTTTTAACAAGTCTTATGATCACTAAGATGAAGAGACAAGAAGATCAAAGAAAGCAATACCATGAAGATAGTTGAAGTTTCCAAGACCATAAGGGTAGTTGAAGTTTTCAAGACCATAAGGGTAGTTGAAGTTCACTTAATATATCTAATATATCAAGACAACATTAGAGTAACAAATGGTTTATCCCTGTTAATGAAGATTTATGTTACTCCCCTCATCCATTATTGGAAGCCCTAGTTGGTACAAAGAAGACAACTCAGTTTGACCTAAAAAAGGGGGGGAACAAAAAAAAGACAAAAAAAAAAGAGAAAAAGACAAAAAAAAAAGAGAGAGAGAAAAAAGAAAAAGAAAACCCAAAATGGTTCAAAAAGCCAAAATGAGTTCTCTTTTACCTAAGACAATAAAAGACTTCCATTTGATTTATAAGGACGTTTTGACTTGAATTGGTCCAATCCAACTAAAGATTCGATCAAAATCAAAGAAAAAGGGAGAAAGACTATTCTTGAAAATTCTATACCTGACAGTCCTACAAGGAAGAGGGACAAAATGATAGAATGCTCAAAGAAAGGGAAGAATAAGAAAAATTAAAAAAAGGGAAAAGAAGAAAAGAAACAGATTTGGGTCTGAAACTTTTTGCAAGGGCAAAAACTATCCTAATCAAGATCCAGATTAATGTCAAGAAGATAGAAGGAATTTGGAGTCTAGAAAGATTGCTCCCAAATGTCTAAAGTTCCAACAAGAAATTTGTAGTGTGAGGGTTTGTCCATTGTGTCACACCAGCTCCAATCTCAAAATGGCCTCCACTTTAACCCATGTCCCTTATAGACCCCATTTCAAGCCTATCAAAGACCTGTTGATCTCTCTTGGTAGGTAGAGTCTATTAGTGGAGATAGTTTGGATAAGCATGCATATGAGATAGACAATATTTAAACTCAAATGAGATATTGTCTATCTCATAAGCATGCATATGAGATAGACAATATTTAAACTCAAATGAGACCTTTGGCCAAGTAATGTGTATGTGTCTATCTGAAGTGCAACAGTTCTTGCTTAAATAGAAATGATTCCCAAGTTTAGTACGGTAGCTAGGGTTGTCATGTTATAGATATATTAATTTGGAAAAATCAAGTCCTGTGATACATTGACATCGATTTGGCAAAGCCAACGTTTGATTTCAAATTAAAAAAAAAAAGTGTTTTGTCATACAAAGCCTTCATGTTAAGGGAAGTATGTTGAACCTCCAAAGGACACATTGGGCAAAGGAAATGATTTGGAAATAAATGCATCCCTGACTCTGCTGCTTATGGGTCTCCACCACTCATGTTTTCATCATCTTGAAGATAAAAGCCACAAATGCAAAGCTTTCGATAATTCCAATGCAAGACTTGAACGAGCGTCAAAATGGAACCAATGAGAACACTTCTGTTGATCACCTCGGTCTGTGAGTCGATGGAACAACTGTAAGTATTATTCATGCATATCATGCATACATGAGCATATCACATTGCACTTTCTTGTCTTGTATTGTCTATTCTTTATCAAGGTGAACAACAAACACTCTGTGAAGTGAAGAATCAAAAGAAGATGTCAAATCAGGGGGGCATGGAAAGCCCATTGCTTGAGAAAGCTCTAGTAATTTTGCAAAGAGAAGAAGTACGTGCTTGTGCGAAGAACTAGATGGCAAAAACATTAATCAAAGCTTGCATGGATAAAATATTTGGTTTGAGCCTACACAGGGGGCAAATTTTCTCCTTTTCAATTTTTTGAGTTTATATACCAAATATTTTTAAACTCACTTACAAATATTTTGCCACACAGGGGGGCAAGGAGAGGATATAAGGTCCAATTAAAAATAGCTAAATCTTTGCAAAAAGGAAGAACAAAAGAATGGAAAATTAGAACTCTAAAAAGAATGAAGATGTAAAAGATAAAAGACCAATCTAGCTAAAAGAGCTGAAGCCAGGGTAAAGACCCGACCTCCAATGGATAAAGACCCATGTTTCAAGGGTAAAAACCCAATCTCAAAGGATGAGGATCCATTCGCAAGGGTGAAGACCCAATCTCTAAGGATGAAGAACCATTTGCAAGGGTGAAGACCTAATGTCTAAAGGATGAAGATCCACTTTCAAGGGTGAAGACCTGATGTCTAAAGGATGAAGATTCACTTTCAAGGGTGAAGACCCGATCTCAAAAGATGAAGATCCATTTTCAAGGGTAAAGACCCGAAGTCTAAAAGATGAAGATCCACTTTCAAGGGTGAACACCTAATCTCAAAGGATGAAGATTTATTTGCAGGGGTGAAGACCCGATCTCAAAGGATGAAGATCCATTTGCAAGGGTGAAGACCCGATCTCAAAGGATGAAGATCCATTTTCAAGGGTGAAGACCCAATCTCAAAGGATGAAGATCCATTTTCAAGGGTGAAGACCCAATCTCAAAGGATGAAGATCCATTTTCAAGGGTAAAGACCCGATCTCAAAGGATAAAGATCCATTTTCAAGGGTGAAGACCCGATCTCAAAGGATGAAGATCCATTTTTAAGGGTGAAGACCCAACCTCAAAGGATGAAGATCCATTTTTAAGGGTGAAAACCCGATCTCAAAGGATGAAGATCCATTTTGATGGTGAAGAATCACAATGCATAAAACAGCCGGAGCAGTCAGACTTCTCAAATGATAAAAGGTCAGTCAAACTCATTCTCGGGTCCAAGCACCCATTCTCGGGTCCAAGCACCCATTCTCGTGTCCAAGTACCCAAATCAAATCAATCCCGGGTCCAAGTACCCAATCCCAGGTCCAAGTACCCAAATTAAATCAATCTAGGGTCCAAGTACCCAAATTAAATCAATCTAGGGTCCAAGTACCCAAATCAAATCAATCTCGGGTCCAAGTACCCAAATCAAATCAATCTCGGGTCCAAGTACGCAAATCAAATCAATCTCGGGTCCAAAACCCAAATTTTCCTTAGGTCCAAAACCTAGAATTATTCTTGAGTCCAGAACTCGAACTGGGTCCAAAATCCAAATATTCCTTAGGTCCAGAACCTAGAATCTCCCTTGAGTCCAGAACTCAAACCGGGTCTAGAACCCAAATTTTACTTAGGTCCAGAACCTAGAATTATTCTTGAGTCCAGAACTCGAACCGGGTCTAGAACCCAAATTTTCTTTAGGTCGAGAACCTAGAATTATCCTTGAGTCCAGAACTCGAACCGGGTCCAGAATCCAAAATTTCCTTAGGTCCAAAACCTAGAATTATCCTTGAGTTTAGAACTTGAACTGGGTCCAGAACCCAAATTTTCCTTAGGTCCAGAACCTAGAATTATCCTTGAGTCCAGAACTCGAACCGGGTCCAGAACCCAAATTTTCCTTAGGTCCAGAACCTAGAATTATCCTTGAGTCCAGAACTTGAACCGGGTCCAGAACCCAAAACCTCAACCGTTTTATCAAAAATTAAGTCTTATTGCTTTTCACACTCTTTCACTAAGGTTTCAGATCATTCAAGCAGGGGGCAAACTGTAGACCCTTAATTTTTGACCCAATCCGGTCCAATATGTTTTATTTAGTCTAAAATGATTTTTGTTGTCTAATTGGTCCAAAATAATTTTTATTAAATAATTTTTGCTTTAGTATCTATTTTTTTTAATAAAAAATAGAAATAAACAAATAAAAACCAAAAAATAAAAATAAAAATAAAAATTGGAGTCGAAAAAATCGACGACGAAAAAATCATCGCGCGGGCCCGTGGGCATTTCGCCCGCAGGAAATTCCGTTGGGCGAAATCACTGTGCTATTTCGTATGCAGAAATTTTCTGCCTGCGAAATAGCTTACGGGCTTGCTCAGCGCGCGATGCCGCAGATTTCTGCGGCATAATTGTTTTTCGGCACCGTAAATTTTTTGACGCAAATTTTTCGAAACCTAATCCAATTAGGTTTTGGTTTCTTTTTTTTTTTATTAATATTACATACCTTAACTAATTAGGAATAAACAACCTCAAACCACTATAAATAAGGACCAAAGGCAATTAATTTAAGGGAGGCAAAAAATCCAAGAGTAGTTTGAAAATTTTGAAACCAAATCAAGGAAGGAAAAGAAGAAATTCAATTCAACCTTTTTCTGGAACAGTAGCACCACGATTTAAGCAATTCAAAGGCAAAAAAAGGCTTGTCTTTGGAGCTAGTTCATCCAAGAAGAATTATTTTTGGAGAAATCATCAAAAAAAGGTATGTGTTAATTAATTTTCTTTAATTATTTTTTTACACAGTAGCAAATCTATGAAATCAAAATTAAAAACCTTTGAACTTTAATTTAGTTTTTCTAAAGCAAAAAAAAAACCTTATTTCGTTGGTTTATCTTCCAAAAGGCTTAAAATTGTTAATTTTTCTTCTTAAAAACCTTAAAACTCTAATTGAACATATTTTCAACAAAACTAAGATGTAAATTCAGCTTCTTTTAAAATTTTAAAGTAGGTTCTATTTCATTCAAAAAGCCTTAAAAAACATCTTTTCTACTTATAAAAACTTTAATTTATTTGTTTAAATTCATAAAACTTCATAAAATTATTAAATTGATTTCTAAAACCCTAATTCAAATCTTTTACCCGTGACCCTACTTCTAAATCTTAAAATCCAAAATTAAACTTTTAAACCTAAAATAATGAACCCTAATCCTTTTAAAACCTTAAACCCTAATTTTTATGAACCCTAATCCTTTTAAAACATTAGAAAACATAAAAATATAAAAACATAAATTTTGCGCAGTAGCTTAGAAACCCAACAACCAAAAATCACAAATCAAAGTATTTTAAAGTGTCTAAAACCATAGTTTCATGATTTCACCATTCAAATATTAATTTAGTTAATCAAAGTGTCTTACCAACCTTTTAAAAACATAAAATCTTTAATCTATTTTAATTCCATAAAAGTCACAGTAGCCATAATTGGACTTTTATTTGCTTTATTCAATTCCATACTTGATTAGGCTTTGATTTATTTCTTATGTTTTAATTTATTTAATTTCAATACTTGATTTATTTAATTTATCATGGATGGATGTTTATTTTCTATTTTGATTTATTTATGATGAATGATTATTTACTTTTATCAATTAATTTAGATTTCCAAAAGTTGTAAGAGGTATGTTTCCACTTGGTGGATACCTCATTAGTTAAACATTATGTAATTTAATTTGCTTTTCTATTTTAGAACCTATGTAAAGGGCATGTTTCTACCTTTTGGTGGGTGTCCTATTTAAGCATGTGATGTAAGGACATGTTTCCATCCTTGGATGGGTGTCCATTTATTTGCTTTGTTTGGACATTGCTTTAATTTTAATATATTGATGCTTTCTTTTAATTATTGTGTGTAATATGGATAATATTGTTATATTTAAGAATTTTATAATATTAAGACCTGTAAAGGAGGCCAGTTCCAATGAACTGGGCATTGTGGGGGTGCTGGGCCATTTCTCACCTTCCCCACACATACCCAACTTTTCGAACTCATTAAGGGGTTGGGGATTCCTTAGGAATCGAGTCATCCACCCCTTTTTTTTTCCCGGTCCATCCGGGTGGCGACTCCATTTTTCTTCGGACTTAGGTCCGTGTTCTCTAAGGCCCCGAGCCTAAACAGTGCCGAAGTCGCAAGAACCATTCCACCGGGAGTGGGGGCGAAAATCTCTGCTCATAGCTAGCCAATCTGGATATTCTATCGCTTCAAGGAACTTAACTTATATTTATTTAGTGACCTCTTCTTTAACCAATTCAGCCCACTCAGGTCTTAATCTCCTAAGCTTTTGTTTGACAAGTTTCATGTGAGTGTAAGCAGGAATAAGATGTTCGACTATGTCTCGATCTATTCCAGGCAAATCCTCATAAGACCAAGCAAATACTTCTTCATTTTTTTTGAATATTTTTCAAATCTCTCTCTCTCATCAGGAGTAAGGTTGGATGCTATGCTAATGTTTTTAGGATTTTTGATTGTTCCCAAATTTAATGATTGTGTGTTAACAGAATTAATATTAAAGATGCTCATGTAATTGTTATTTGAATGTATGCAACCATCAGGAGAAACTTCACACAAGTAAGCAAAATCAGACTTTATTGCATTCATTTTGGAAAAGAAAACATTATCATCCTCATACAAAGCAGACAAATTAAAATCAAAATCAAAATCCTTGTTCTCAAAATCATAAGGCAGAATGTCTTCAAACTTCTTTTCAACCAGGGCAGCAATCTCCTCTAGAGTCTTCTCAGCTTTTAGGACAACTTCCGTCTTTTCTTCCGGATTGGACTCCTTGTTGGCTTCACTTGCTCCACTAGCTCGACAACATCTGCAAAAATTTCAAAATTCGGGATCAATTTTCCCATGAACATGATTGGTTCGGGCTTTCCCTGGAGCGGTCCTATGTCTGGAGCTTTGATAAAGATCTCTTCAAGTGGCAGGAAGCTCATCTTCTCATTCTTCATTGACTGGACATTGTTGGCTTCATCATATCCCAACCCCTTCTTGGAAGTTTGAGTTCTAAAATCTGGCAGCTTTGTCAAACCGGCCTTACCCTTTCCAAGACCAGCTCTGGGAAGGTAGTTCATGTTCTTCATCATATTCAAGACTTTGGAGTCCACTACTTCATCATCAAAAATTGTAGCTACTTGGAAACCATTGAGAGGCCTCTCAATCATTAAAGTATTAACAACCTCATTATCTTCAGCCTCAATGACCGCTGTCTCATCTCTGTTAGGGAACTTGATCTTTTGATGAAGGGTGGAAGGAACTCCACTAAGAGGATGAAACCATGGTCGTCCCAAGAGTAAGGCAAAGGTAACAGGTATGTCCAAAACAACAAATTCAATAATAGATTCAATTGGACCAACCTTGACAGCAGCTTTGAAAGTTCCTTCGGCATGTCTCTTAGTGTTGTCTTAAGCCCGAATGGTTACCTCAGTCGGGTTTAGATCCCTTGTTGAAATGGCTAGTTTTTGCAATATTTTAAGTGGATAAATATTTATGGCAGACCCATCATCGACCATTACACATGGAGTCCTTTTCCCTTTGATTTCTATTTAGATAAAAAGAGGGCAGATGTGATCTCTCCCCTCTTTCGGTAAATCCGCATATGAGAAAGAAACCGTTCCCATATTAACTTTGATCTTCTCTTGAATATCTTCAAATTTCATTACTCCCTCAATTTTTATGATGTCGATTAGCTCTTCCTGTATTATGGAGGTGGAAATTGGCATTCTAGCTAAGGCCTTGGCCATAGTTTCTTTGTGCTTTTTAGAAGTAGCCAATAAATCCCAAATGCTAACACTTGCTTTGGTTCTTTTCAGTTTCTTGAGCATGGTATCATCTTCCTCTTCTTTATTCCCTACTTCAACTTCCTTTCCTTTATTAATTTCTACCTCCTTAGGCGGTGGCCTTGCATAAGGCTTACCAGATCTAGTGTTCATTACTTCATCTTCTTCTGGCTTGGACCAGGTCCATTCCTCCTTCTTGGATACAAGATCATCATCACTATCGCTTGAATCCCAAAACCCATTGACAACACAAATTGCTACTTCTTTACCCACCATAGCTTGTTTAATTTCATCAAATATCTCTTCTTCTTTGGTTACTTCTCCACCAACATCTTAGAAAGAGGACATAATGAAACTTTCATGCAAACCTCCTCCAATCATGAAGGTTGCCGGTGGTGGTACTCTATTAAACCTTGGTAATGGATTGTCTTTGGTGTTCGGCTTGTTGGGCTCAGGCAGCTTTCCACTATCAATTAAATTTTGGATATCATGCCTCAACCTCACACATCTATCTGTGTCATGCCCTTGCATTTGATGAAACTGATAAAATGCTTTAGTGTCGAAATTAGGTGGGAGAGGGTTAGGCAAAGGACGAGGATTTAAGGGTTGTAACAGTCCCTTTCTTTGAAGCTTATTAAGAACCCAAGACATCGGTTTCCCTAATTCTGAAAATTGCTTTCTTGTTCCTTGGTTAGTAGCATTAACACCAACTGCCTTTTGCATGCTTTGTCTACCAGACTGATAGTTTTCTTTCTCATTCCCTCTTGTTTAAAAGTGATTCTTCTCCCTTTTACATTCTTCAATTTGCAGACCAGCTTGGAGAAGATCTTTGAATGCACGGATGAGTGTATGAGACATCCTTTCACGAAGACTAGGCAACACCCCTCTCACTATCATCCTTATTTGATCAGATTCATCGGGCCTTTTCTTGATCAAAGCAGCCTTATTTCTCCATCTTTTCACATAGTACACAAAATTTTCATTCGGTCTTTGCCTAATGGACTCAACTTCCATTAAGGTAACTTCCATTTCAACATTGTATCCATATTATTGGATGAAGGCCTTGTATAGCAAATCACAACTCTTTTGTGTTTCTTCTTTTAAGGTATTGAACCAATTTTGGATAACAGGATCCAATGAGGGTATGAAGTACCTTAGAGTTTGAGCCTTAGTAGCTCAGGCAAACTGCATAGCAGTGATATACTGCTTCACATGGAGATGAGGATTTTTGGATCCATCAAACTTCGCAAAATATGGCATCTTGAACTTGTACAAAACTTCTTCATCTAGCTCAAATAATTTCTCAACTTCGGACATTTCTTTGGTTTTTAGCTTCTTCACAAATTTCTTTTCTAAATCCGCGATCATCTTTCCAACATCAGAAGTCTTCTCTTAGTTTTCTTCATAGCTGATCTTTCAACAATCTTCGATTCTTTCTTCTTATCTTGAGGATCTTGGATGTATTAAGCCCAATCATCATCATCATCAATTATCACCTTATCATCATCAAAAACCACTTCACCAACTTTAGTGTTTCCTTTGTCCTTTGGCTTCTTAGTGCTAGTAGATGCTTCGGCATGATTTCCTAAAATCGCAGCCAATTGGTTCTTAATGGTCTCAACTAGGGCCTCTTTTATTTCTTCCATCTTGGCATTGAGGGCGTCATTCACCATTCTTTGAATTTGTTCGGGCTCCATTGCTTTTGGTGAAAAAGAGATTGAGTCATTGCTAGATTCTTCATCTCTGGCATAGGTCAGATTGTCATAAGCTTTTGAACTGTCATAATCCAGGGCTGTGAGCCAGAAAGGATCAATGATATGAGATGCAAATGTATGCATGTATGCATGTATGTACAAACAACAAACAAGGACAAATAGGACGTTCCTTCCAACCTTATAACATCCACACATGAATGGCAAGTCTCTTTTTCTAGGTATATAGTTAACAAAATACCAGCATGGGGCATCTTGTTTTCAAATATTTCCCTCGAACGTTTCAACCAATAGTTATATTTTCGAAGATGGAAATCAGTTCATGATAATTCCCATTAATTAGGTTTTAATCCAATCAACCAACTATAGTAGCTTTTAGGCTATATTGGATTAAAAATAAATTAAGAGGTTTATTATAAATAGATTTCTCACTTGAAAAAGTAACTAGTGATTCATGCCAAAAACAAGCCCATGATTAATTATTCTTAGTATAAACTAGGCTCACAATTGATTTTTGGTATTTTCATAATTGACCTAAATAATTTGCAAGCTCTTTGTAAGAAAAGGTTGGATGAAAATAATTTTGTTTCTAAGCCCATTGCAAAAAATATTTTAGAAAAGATAGATTTTGGGCTTAGTATTTGGGTCATGAGAAAAGAATTTTTTATTTATTTTTAGAAAAGTTTTATGTCCAAAGACCATCTTGAAAAATTTTGAAAATTGCTTTGGTCTTTTGGATTTTAAATAAATAAATTTATCTTGAGCTTACAATGCACTTAGGTCATATTAGAAAAAGAACAAACCAAATAAGCCATGATTTAAGCCAAGATAAATTAACCATAGTCAAACAACAAGCATTTGGGGAAAAACCTAAGGAAAGTAACTAGGCCAACTACATGAGCTTTAGTCTTTGGGTTAAAAGGCTTAGTTTCCCATAGCAAGTATATATCAAATGGTATGAGGCTATGAGTGGTTATTCCATGCTCAATCTCCATACCTTGAGTGAAAGTATGGTATCCCTTACATAACACAACACGGGTAACATGGGCGTCCTAATTCACGTATACGATGCAATCTAATATGATGCAATGGATAATATCATTATAAGAAAGAATAGAATAATATAAAAACCAACGAAATCAACTTCTCTTATCCCCAATGGAGTCACCACTGTGAGTGGGGATTTTTGCCCCCACTTCCGGTGGAATGGTTCTTGCAACTTCGGCACTATTTAGGCTTAAGGCCTTAGAGAACACAGAACTAAGCCCGAAAGAAAATGGAGTTGCTACCTGGATGGGCTGGAAAAAAGAAAGGGGTGGATGACTTGATTCCTAAGGAATCCCCAACCCCCTAATGGGTTCAAAAAGTTTGGTACGTGCGGGGAAGGTGAGAAATGGCCCAGCACCCCTACAATGCCCGGTTCATTGGAACCGGCCTCCTTTGCAGGTCTTAATATTATAAAATTCTTAAGTATAATAATATTATCCATGCTACATTCAATAATTAAAATAAAGCATCATTATATTAAAATCAAAACAATGTCCAAACAAAGCAAATAAATGGACATCCATCTGAAGATGGAAACATGTCCTTACATCATCTATGTCTAAACTAAATAGGACACCCACCGAAAGATGGGAACATGCTCTTTACATGGGTCTAAAATATAAAAGCAATTTAAATTACATGATATTTAACTAATGAGGTACCCACAAAGTGGAAAAATACCTCTTACAATTTTAATACTAAAACAAACAAATAATAATCATAACAATAAAGAAAATATTCATCCATGATAAATTAAATAAATCAAGCATTAAAATTAAATAAATCAACCATCAAAACATATAATAAACTACATAATCAAATCTAAAATTAAATAAAGCAAGTAAAGATATAAATTAGGGTTTACTGTTTCAATTTAGAGTTCTTTAATTATCATTTAGGGTTTTGGGATCTTAAAATTATTATTGTTATTATTTAGGCTACTGTAAAGATTTTGGAAAATTGGAATGAATTAGGGTTTTATGCATTTAAGAAAGTAGCAAGGCTTTTTGGTTAATCAAATTAGGGTTTAGGGGTAACATCATGAAATTAGGGTTTTGGAATCTTAAGATATTAGAGTTTATAATTCATGGTTATTGGATTGTGATTTTAGGTTTGCTGGATCATTGGCTTTAGGGTTTAGATTTACTAGATTGGAATTTTAAGTCCACTGGATTAGGGTTTTGATGCTTTAAGAATTTAAGGTTTAGGAAAACTAGGGTTTACTGTATTTGGTTTTGAGAGAATTAGGGTTTTTGGTATTTTGGAAAACATATTTGATTTTAGGATAGAAGAAAACAGTTTAAAGTTTTATTAAAATAATTATGGTTTTTAAAAAACGTAAAGAAGATTAGGGTTTGAAGATTGAAGAAAACACTTGGAAATTTTGGACAAAAACTTATGGTTTAGATGAAAATAGTTTGAGGAAAACAATTTATGGTTTTAAAGCTTTTGGAAACAGAAGAAAAACAATTTTAGGGTTTTATGGTTTAGAAGAAACGTTTTAGGGTTTTTAAGGTTTTTGAAAACAAAAGAAACGTTTTAGGGTTTTTTGAAGTTTTGATCACTGATTAAGGCTACTGGATGAACATATTACCAAGTTTAATGATTTAGGTTAGTAAAACAAAAATCAATGATAGATGTATTTAGAAGAAAATATGGCAATAACATTGCAAATATAATCGAAGCAAAGATTTATAATCAAACCTCCGTTCGTTGGTTCCACCAAAATTCATTTCTGGATGAACGATGACAAAGGCAGTGTTGCTGCCTTTGAATGGTTTTTTTATTGCTTCTTGTTGCTTAATGACTCTTATGCCAGGGTTTTTCTATTTCTTTTTTACTCTAGTAAAAACTAATATTTTCGATCCAATCAAAGTCCAATTTTCGATCCTTAATTCTGAGTTTTAATGTGTTATTTATAGGAAAAATCATAAACCTACTCTAATTGTTTAAGTAAATTAAAACCAATTAGGAAAAGAAACAAAAACAAAATAGAATTTGGTTTCAAAAAAAACTGCGTTGGAAAATTGCGCTGGAAAAAAAAATTGCTAGCGAAAAGTGCTAGCGTTTGCGGGCGGCTGGCCAATTCACCGCAGGAATTTCCTGCGGCAAAATGGCCCATGGCCAAGACAATTTTTGGCAACGAATTTTTTTCGTTTCCGATTCCGTCAAAAACTCGAACCAGGTCTAGGACCCAAACCATCTAGGGTCCAAAACCCAAATCTTTTCCTAGTCCAAAATTTGAACCGGGTCAAGAACCCAAACCCTTTCAGGCCCAGAACCCAAGTCTTTTTCGAGTCCAAAACTCGAACCGGGTCCAGAACCCAAACTATCTCTGGTCCAGAACCCAAGTTTTTTTTTAGTCCAAAACTCGAATCGAGTTCAGAACCCAAACTATCTCGGGTCTAAAATCCAAGTCTTTTTCGAGTCCAGAACTCAAACCGGGTCCAGAATCCAAAATATCTCAGGTCTAGAACCCAAGTCTTTTTCGAGTCTAGAACTCGAACCGGGTCCAGAACCCAAGCCTTTTTCGAGTCCAAAACTCAAATCATGTCGAGAACCAAAACCATCTCGGGTCCAGAACCTAAGTCTTTTTCCAGTCCAGAACTTGAACCGGGTCCAGAACCCAAACCATCTAGGGTTCAGAACCCAAGTCTTTTTCGAGTCTAGAACTCGAACTGGGTCTAGAACTCAAACCTTCTCGGGTCCAGAACCTAAGTCTTTTTTGAGTCCATAACTCAAACCGGGCCCAGAACTCAAACCATCTCAGATCCAGAACCTAAGTCTTTTCCAAGTCCAATACTTGAACCGGGTTCAGAACCCAAACCATCTCGGGTTCAGAACTCAAATCTTTTTCGAGTTCAGAACTCGAATCCAGTCCATAACCCAAACCATCTCGAGTCGAGAATCCAAGTCTTTTTTTAGTCCAGAACTTGAACCAGGTTCAGAATCCAAACCATCTTGGGTCCAGAACCCAAGTCTTTTTCGAGTTCAAAACTCAAACCAGGTCCAGAACCCAAACCATCTCGGGTCAAGAACCCAAGTCTTTTTCGAGTCCAGAACTCGAACCAGGTCTAGAACCCAAACCATCTCGGGTCCAGAACCCAAGTCTTTTCTGAATCTAGAACTCAAACCGGGTCCAGAACCCAAGTCTTTTCCGAGTCCAGAACTCAAATTGGGTCCAAAACCCAAACCATCAAGGGCCCAGAACCCAAATCTTTTTTTGAGCGCAGAAGTCAAACCAAGTTAGAACCCAAATCATCTCGGGTCCAGAACCCAAAACCAAAACCATCTCAAGAAAATTAAGTCTATTTTTGCAAAAATTAAAATTCTTATTGCTTTTCACTCCCTGAATTAATTCAAGATCATTCAAACAGGGGGCAATTTGTAGACCCTTAATTTTTACCCCAATTTGATATGGTCCTATTTAAAGAATGCCAAAAAAATTTGATCCGACTTTAAAATATTTAAAACTAGTTTATAACGTTTTAAGAAGTTAGTTCGGATTAAAGAGGCATAAATTCAATTACAAAACCCTAAAATCAGGTAGAATCGGCCAAAATTAAACTTTTTGGTCCATATGTTAAAAAAGGCAATAATAATTCAAATTAGGCCTGCCTGAGCAATTGCTCATGTCGACCTGGAGGAACAAGGTCGACATGAGCATGCCTCATGTCGATCTTGGTAGCCCAAATCGACATGAGATCGACATGAGCATGCCTCATGTCGATCTGGCAGTTCAAATCGACATGAGGTTGGACTCATGTCGACCTAGGGCAACTAGGTCAACATGGTTTCAATGAGTTTCCTAATTCAACTAGAATTTGTTTCAATGAGTTTCCTAATTCAACTAGAATTTGTTTTAAGGACTGATTAATATTAGGTTTTTGAGTGAGGTTAGGGATGATAAATAATAACATTTTAGAGCAAGGAACAGAGGGAAGGAATAGCAAGGAACATCAACTAGAACAACAATTAACATTAACAAGGTCAGCAATTAAGATGATGAGAGATTAAACAACAAACAGAAGGGATGACAACAAACAGAGAAGATTAGCATCAGACATTCATCAATTATCAATCCATCAAAGGCAGCAAAATTGCCTTTGTTATTTTTCATCTAGAAATCAATTTGGTGGAACTGACTACGCAGGTTTGATCTTTAATCATAAATTAGTCATGCAAATAGTAGCTTCGTTTCTTTGATTAATAAGAACATGAATGTAGTAACTTAATCTTCAAACATGCAGTATCTTGATCTTTGAACATGCAAAAAATTTATCCTTGTTTCAATAAATTTAATCTTTTGCTTTAATTAACACATTGATCAGTTGGTATTCATAACCCCACTTGCATGTTTCATAAAAAAACTTAAAACTATACAGTAACCGTCTAGGATTTAAATTTATTGTTAGAATCTATTTTGTTTGCTAAAACCTCAAGAACCGTAAACTATTTTCATCCAAATGCCTGAACCATTTCATTATTAAACTCCAAAATATTGATTATTTTTCAAAAACCTTAATTTATCTCTCCAAATCCAAAATTATGTTTTCAAGGCAGTAAGTTAAACCCAAAAACCCTAATTCCAAACTCTAAATTCCAAAACCCTAGTTTCAAAAACCCTAATTTTAAAACCCTAATTCCAAACTCTGAATTCCAAAACTCTAGTTTCAAAAACCCTAAAAACCCTAATTTCAAAACCCTAATTACAAAACTCTAGTTTCTAAAACCCTAAGATCCAAAACCCTAAATTCTAAAATCCCTAAATTCTTTAAAACCCTAAATTTATATATTTATTACTTTATTTAATTTTAGATTTGATTATATAGTTTATTATATGTTTTGATGGTTGATTTACTTAATTTCAATGCTTGATTTATTTAATTTATCATGGACGGATATTTTCTTTATTATTATGATTATTATTTGTTTGTTTTGGTATTAAAATTGTAAGAGGTATGTTTTCACTTTGTCGGTACCTCATTAATTAATTCTCATGTAATTTAAATTGCTTTTATATTTTGGACTAATGTAAAGGGCATTTTTCCACCTTTTGGTGGGTATCCTATTTAGTTTAGACATGAACGATGTAAGGACATGTTTCCATCTTCGGATGGGTGTCCATTTATTTGCTTTGTTTGGGCATTGCTTTGATTTTAATATAATGATGTTTTATTTTAATTGTTCTATGTAATATGGATAATATTGTTATACTTAAGAATTTTATAAAATTAAGACTTGTAAAGGAGGCTGGTTCCAATGAACTGGGCGTTGTGGGGGTGTTGGGCCATTTCTCACCTTCCCCACATGTACCCAACTTTTCGAACCCATTAAGAGTTTGGGGATTCCTTAGGAATCGAGTCATCCACCCCTTTCTTTTTCCCAGCTCGTCCGGGTGGCGACTTCATTTTTTCCAGGCTTAGGCTCGTATTCTTTAAGGCCCCGACCTAAATAGTGCTGAAGTCGCAAGAACCATTCCACTGGGAGTGGGGGCAAAAATCCCCAGTCACAGTATGTATTGTACATCTATAGGGTATAAGGTTGCTATATAGAACATGTCTAATTCGACATGGACACGGTCCATATCAAACTAGACTTGGTTTAATTCAAAATGGACCATCCATATCGAATTGGACAAGCCTAATTTGATATGGTATGATCCATATCGAACCAAACTTACTTCAATCTTAAATTAGACCATTTTAGGAATTTAAAAATTGAACCGGACTTATTTTAGGCCTTGTAAAACTGGACCAATCTAATTAAAAGCTTAAAGTAAGTTTAAACTTATTAAGAATGGATCGATCATGACTTAGTCCTTCTTTAAATAGGACCAGACTAGCTTAGGGCCAAAATCAAGGACCTATACAAGTATAGTATCAAAGGCCTACCTGGTCTAAGTGGCTTTAAAATAGATAGATTCAGTAAATACTCTTTTATATGCTCAAAGGCCTTTTGACACTCTTCATTCCATTTGACTAGCTGGTTCTTTTTAAGTAATTTTAAGATAGGTTCACAGATTGTGGTAAGCTTTGCTATCAACCTTCTAATGTATTGTAACCTTCCAATGAACCCTCGAACATCCTTCTCCATTTTAGGAGTTGGCATAGCCCTAATTGACTTAACATTGTCAGTTTCAATCTCAATGTCATTTGGGCTAATCACGTGCCCTAACATCTTGCCTAATGTAACCCCAAACACACACTTCTTTGGGTTTAACCTTAGCTTATGCTTTACTGCTCTTTCAAAAAAGATCTTTAAATTTTGAAAATGCTACTCTCTTATATCTGATTTCACTATCATATCATCAACATACCTCAATTTCCTTATGCATCAGGTCATGGAACAAGGTGGTGGCCATCCTCTAGAAGGTTGCTCCAACATTCTTTATCCCAAATGGCATCACCCTATAGCAAAATATACCCCATGTAGTGATGAAGGTGATTTTATCTTTATCCTCTTTGGCCATTAACACTTGGTTGTATCCGAAAATCCATCCATGAATGAGTGTAGCACTCTAGAGGTTATACTATCAATAAGGACATCTATATAGGGTAAAGGAAAAACATCTTTAGGGGAAGCCTTATTCATGTCTCTTTAATCCACACAAACCCTAATTCTTCCATCTTTCTTTGGTATGGGAACTATGTTAGCTAACCAGTCAGGATATCTATCACTTCAAGGAATTTCACTTGTACCTACTTAATGACTTCTTTTTTTATCAATTCTGCCTATTCTGGCCTTAACTGTCTAAGCTTTTTTCTTTTTACGGCTTTCATGTAAGCGTAAGTGGGAATCATGTGCTCAACTATTTCTCGATCAATTCCAGGCATATCCTCATAAGACCAAGCAAAGACTTCTTCATGCTTGTTAAATATTTTTTATAATCTCTCTCTCTCTCTCTTCAAGAATGAGGTCGGATGTTATGCTAATGTTTTTAGGATTGTTGGTTGTTCCCAAATTTATTGATTATGTGTCAATAGAATTAATATTAAAAATACTCAGGTAATCACTACTTGAATGTATGCAAGCATTAGGAAAAACATCACATAAGTAAGCAAAATCATACTTTATTGCATTAATTTTAGAAAAGAAAATATCATCATCCTCATACAGAGCAGAAAAATTAAAATCAAAATCAGAATCATTGTTCTCATAATCATAAACTAAAAGACTTTCAAATTGTTCTTCAATCAGAGCAGTAATCTACTCTGAGTCTTCTGGATCTTTAGGACAACTTCCTTCTTCTCTTTTTGACTAGGTTCCTTATTAGATGGAAGGATAAGCTCCATCTGTTCCACCATTTTAGTAACATCAGCAAATATCTCAAAACCTAGAATCAGCTTCCCAATGAACATGATTGGCTCTAGCTTCCCTGGAAGTGGTCCCAGATATGGAGCTTTGACAAAAACCTCTTCAAGTGGTGGAAAACTTATCTTCTCATTTTTTTAGCAAAACACTTTCATTAGGTTTATCGTATCCCAACCCTTTCTTGGAAGTTTAAGTTTTGAAATCTAGAAGCTTTGTCACACCTATCTTTCGTTTCCCAAGGCCAGTGCCAGGTAGGTAGTTCATTTTCATCATCATGGCCATAATCCTGGAGCTCACTATCTCATTATTTAAAACAACAACCACTTGAAATCCATTGAGAGGCCTCTCAATCATTAGAGCATTCACTACTTCATTGTCCTAAGCCTCGATAACCACTATCTCATCCCAATTTGGGAATTTTGTAACACCCCTTCCCGACCTACGTGTGTAAGCTGAGTAGAGGCGCCACACTAACCTAATGTTCCTACCAATTTTACTTAGTCAAATTTTAGTTCCAATTTTTATAGAAATTTTGCCATAGTTTCACTTAAAAATTGAGTCCCAAGTGTCGACAAAACTTTTTTTTTTTTTTCTGATTTTTGAAAATATTTTTACACAAACCAATGCAACCAAAATCATTCTCAGTACACTTCCAATAAATCCCCCTTATAACCTCAACTACAACCTGCAAAAAGGATTTACACTTCTTGTAACACCCCCATATCCAATGCCCACACACTACAACCACAACAATGTAGCATAAGTTCATCAAACATAGGGATGCTACGGTTTTCTTAATATTCAAAACATTTTAAACTTGATACAATACCCTTATCATTATACATTATAGAAAAGTAGATCATTTACTTATAAAACAAAACATATTAGTTATATATATATATACATTTAAATATTACCCAGCGGAAGTTATAAAATATGTACATATTTACAAACACTTGATTACATAATTAAATATATCCATACTTTTACATTATAAACATTACTTTACAAAATATAAAGAAGTATATATGATTGGCAATTCTCTTCTGATCTTTAAGTTCCCAAAATCAACTCTTCAAGGTCTACTCTCACTTGGTCTTGATGAACTCTCGGGTTTGACTCTATCAGCTCTATTACCTGCGCGATTAAACACTATCGCGCTAAGCCA
This sequence comes from Garcia nutans, assembly GCA_947685225.1. Classification (NCBI taxonomy): domain Eukaryota; kingdom Viridiplantae; phylum Streptophyta; class Magnoliopsida; order Malpighiales; family Euphorbiaceae; genus Garcia; species Garcia nutans. The sequence goes on from CANTUV010000026.1 coordinate 17,593,422, forward strand.
AGGGCTTAGTAAGATAATTCATGCTAAAATGCAATGTCACAAATTAATTACATATATCAATCAAAAGCATATTATTTATTCAATATATTGCTTTGTTCAATGTTACATCAATATTCATATAATAGCACCATTCATTATACTCATTTGAATTTATCATTATAGCCAACAACTATGACTTTATATACGTACCCTTTCCCAACCAGGTCGGTTGCCCTCCAATCCCAAGGGTCCGCAGGAGGCAAAAAGGCACGTATAACATTATCAGTAACATACCTTTCCCCATCCAGGTCGGTTGTCCAAGTTCGGTTGCCCATTCCAATGGGTCCGCATGGTTCCGCAGGAGGCAAATAGGTATGTATAATACTGACTATATCGAACCTTCCTCCTACCAGATCGGTAGTCCAAGATCGGTTGCCCAACCCACTGGGTCCGCATGGTTCCGCAGGAGATGGATAGGTCCGTTCATTAAACTTATCAATACCTTTTCAATTCATTTCTTTTTCACAAGCAAGTTAAGCAATCATTATATACAATATTCATTACATTATCTAAACACTCACATTATTATTCAATCCTATCATCAATGCATGCTTCAATTATATTTCATTTGAATCACTATAACATCTTTGGTATAACATTTCAATGTGCATTACTCATGAAACACATTACCATTCACAATGCATAACATAAAATTATTCAATCTCAACAATGCAATTAGGGCAATTCAACCTCTTCACAACCTAATCCAAAAGGAATATTAGCAAAATGACCATATGAATAGTACATTCTGGTTTTAGACTCCATTTTATCCTTATTTTGAAAAATTGTATAAAATAATCTACTTGACTAAAAATTCTAAAATTTTTACAGAATTTAGTTTTGTATCTTAAAATCATTCTTTTAAAATTTCAGATCAAACTGAACACAAAATCTTGGTCAAATAGTTCACCTAACCAGACTGCCCCAATTGCCCTGCATCCTGGCAGCAATTCTGAACTTTGTGAATTCCATAAATCAAATTCAATCAACGTGGTTCCAAATTATTTTTCTCAAATACTAGACTCACTAAGCAACAACATATCCAAAATTCAATTTGATATGATTTTTCTAAATGTTATTAAAAATCCCGAAATACAGCTGTCTCAGTTAAGGTACCTGCTGGAACAGGTCTAATAAAAATAATCTTTCTAAACTCATAACCATTCCAAAATCGAATCAACATATTTTTCAGTCATTCTAGACTCATAGAGACACAACATATCAAAAATTCACTTCAAAAACATTTTTCTATAATTAATTAAAAATCATACAAATCACAGCCTTTACTAATTGTAAAACAGAAACAATTTCACTAAACACAACTCTTACTCTTCCATCACCAACACCAACCCAACTTCTCATCTATCAAGCAAAATCAATACTTAAAATCACACCATAAGTAACTTAATCATACCATCATCAAATCACAACTCAACTCAAGCATAACTTCAAAAATAACAAGGGTAAACAAGAGCAAACTTACAAAATAATGAAATTCCTTGAAACTCCAACTTGTAACTTTGAAAACTTCCTTCACTTTGAACTTGAAATCATCAAAACCATCACTTGTTCTCTTGCTCTCTTCTCTCTTTAATGAGCCGGCCACCCAACAACAAGAAGAAGAAGAAAATGATGAAGAAACACAAAGTCAATAGGCATTAAATACCCATCCAAAAGAAAATTACTATAATACCCTCATCCATTTAACTAAGCTTTTGTCATATCTATACCCATTTAAGTAATTCACAACCAACACAAAAATATCCTCTTTCCTTGACTTTCCATTTTGACCACTTTATATGTTATATATATCACCATATAAGCAACATATACAATTATCTCTAAACCCTCTTTTCTTTCCCAACCACCATACAAAAACATTCTCTTCCCATTTCTCAATTCAAACCAACAACAACAACAACAAAACTTCTAGGGCATGCATAGGGATATTACAATTCTCCCCCTCTAAAAAGAAAATTTCGTCCTCGAAATTACCTGATATCAAAGCTGAAACAACTGCGGATATTGCTCTCGCATGGATTGTTCACTCTCCCAAGTCGCTTCTTCTTTTGCATGATTCTTCCAAAGAATCTTCACCAATGGCACTTGCTTGTTTCTCAATTCTTTCACATCATGTGCCAAGATAGCAACTGGTTCCTCTTCAAATGTCAAATCTGGGCTCACTTCGATAGACTCAAATGGCAACACATGAGATGGATCTGACCTATATCTCCTCAACATAGAAACATGGAATACACTATGAATACGATCCAACTCAGGTGGCAAAGCAAGTCGATACGCCACTGGCCCAACTCTTTCTAACACTTCATACGGCCCAATGAAACGAGGACTCAATTTTCCTTTCCGACCGAACCTCAAAATCTTCTTCCAAGGAGACACTTTCAGAAATACCTTATCTCCAACATTAAACTCTATATCTCTTCTTTTCAGATCTGCATAAGATTTCTGTCGGTCTGAAGCTGCTTTTAACCTGCCTCGAATCAACTTTACTTTTTCTTCAGTTTCTTGAATCAAATCAGGACCAACCAACTTATTATCTCCAAGCTCATTCCAACAAAGAGGTGTCCTACACCGTCTGCCATACAATGCTTCAAACGGGGCCATACCAATGCTGGATTGGTGACTGTTGTTGTAAGCAAACTCCACAAAAGGTAAAAACCTATCCCAACTTCCAGAGAAATCGATGACACAGCTTCTCAACATGTCCTCAATAATCTGTATCACCCTCTCTGACTGTCCATCCGTCTGTGGATGAAAAGCAGTGCTGAAGTGCAGTCGAGAACCCAAAGCACTATGCAAACTCTTCCAAAATCTGGAAGTAAACCTGGGATCTCGATCAGACACTAAAGAAGTTGGAACACCATGCAGTTTCACAATCTCATGGATATACAGCTCAGCCAATCTCTCCAAAGAGTAATCCATTCGAACCGGAAGGAAATGAGCTGTCTTAGTCAATCTATCCACAATCACCCATATAGCATCATGCTTCTTTTGTGTCAATGGCAAACCAGACACAAAATCCATTGTCACTCTTTCCCACTTCCATTCTGGCACTGACAATGGTTGAAGCAACCCGGTTGGAACTTGATGCTCTGCTTTAACCTTCTGACAAGTGAGACATTTCGACACAAAATCTGCAATGTCTCTCTTCAACCCAATCCACCAATAATGCTGTCTCAAATCATGATACATCTTCGTATTACCCGGATGCATAGCAAACACTGACTGATGTGCTTCTTCTAAAATGACTCTTTTCAATTCAGCATCATCGGGTACACACAATCAGTTTTTAAACCAGAGACTCCCATCGTCTTTCACAACAAAATCTCTTGTCTTCCCATTCTTACAATCTGAAATAATCTTCTGAATCTTCTTATCGGCCAATTGAGCTTCTTTGATCTGATCTAACAAAATCGGCTTCAATTACAACTGTGCCAATAATGCACCATCAACACAAGGTACAAAACTGGCATGCAATGCTCTCAACTCAACAAGCAACGAGAGCGAGTAAACTGTTAAACCAGCTAAAGACTTCCGACTCAAGGCATCAGCAACAACATTTGCTTTACCTGGATGATAGTCAATCAAGCAGTCGTAGTCTTTAATCAATTCTAACCATCTCCTCTGACGAAGATTGAGTTCTTTCTGGACACCCAAATACTTCAAACTCTTGTGATCAGTGTAGATGAAACATTTCTCCCCAAACAGATAGTGGCGCCAAATCTTTAATGCAAACACAATGGCAGCCAATTCCAAATCATGTGTCGGATAGTTAAGCTCATGCGGTTTCAACTGTCGAGATGCATAAGCTATAACTTTCCCTTCCTGCATCAATACACACCCCAAACCTCTATGTGAAGCATCACTGTAGATCACATATGGTTTGCCTTCAACAGGTAAAGTAAGAACAGGCGCTTGAGTCAACAACTCTCTCAACTGCTCAAAACTAGCCTGACACTGATCTGTCCACACAAATCTCACTCCCTTTCGAAGTAATCTGGTGAGTGGAGTAGCTATCAAAGAAAACCCTTTCACAAACCGTCGGTAATAGCCTGCCAAACCCAGAAAACTTCTAATCTCTGTCACAGACTTGGGTGGACTCCAATTCAGAATAGCTTCAACTTTACTTGGATCAACTCTAATGCCTTCCGCTGAAACAATATGTCCGAGAAAAGCAACTTGATCCAACCAGAACTCACACTTCGACAATTTGGCAAATAACTGCTTCTCTCTCAAAATCTGCAACACAATCCGCAGATGCATATCATGTTCCTCTTCATTCCGCGAATACACCAGTATATCATCAATGAAGACCACTACAAACTGATCCAAATAGGGCCTAAACACCCTATTCATCAAATCCATAAAAGCTGCAGGTGCATTCGTTAGACCAAAAGGCATAACTAGAAATTCATAATGCCCATACCTGGTCCGAAAGGCAGTCTTCGGAACATCCTCAGCTCTGACTCTCAGCTGATGGTACCCAGATCTCAAATCAATTTTAGAAAACACAGCTGCACCTTTCAATTGATCAAAGAGATCATCGATTCTAGGCAAAGGATATTTATTTTTAATAGTCACCTTGTTCAATTGCCTATAATCAATACACAACCTCATAGTACCATCTTTCTTCTTCACAAATAGCACAGGAGCTCCCCAAGGAGAAACACTGGGGCGAATAAATCCTTTGTCCAACAACTCCTGTAATTGCACTTTCAACTCCCTCAATTCTGCTGGTGCCATTCTGTAAGGAGTAATAGAGATAGGAGTGGTACCAGGCAACAATTCAATACCAAACTCCACCTCTCTCTCAGGAGGCAATCCTGGCAACTCCTCTTGAAAAACATCAGGGAACTCTGCAACTGTGGCAATACTATCAATGGAAGAACCCTTCACTCTAGTATCTACCACATGAGCAAGATAGGCTTCACACCCCTTTCTAATCAACCTCCTGGCTGCAACAGCTGAAACAAATAAGGAGGCTAGCTGTTCCTGCTCATTAGATACTATCACCTCTCTACCATCACCCGTTCTCAAAGAAACAATTTTCTTTTTACAATCCACCACAGCTCCATGTCGAGATAGCCAATCCATACCTAAGATCACGTCATATTCCTTAAATGGCATCTCAATCAAATCCCCAAGGAACTCCTCACCCTGCACCACTACTGCACTATCACTATGCACCTTACTCACAACCACACTATGCCCTAACGGATTTGTCACCAACACATCAAATCCTAGGGACTCAGCATGCACATCAAATACAGGCAAAACAGATGCACTAATATATGAATGCGTGGAACCCGGATCAATCAAAGCAAGTACTGGAGTATTAAATAAAGAAAAAGTACCAGCTATGACTGCCGATGTATCTGGCTGCCTCTGCATAACATACATCCTCTGGGAAGATCCAACCTCCTCTGGTCTACCCTCCCTGGATGTAGCACCTCCTCTAGAACTGAATCCTGGTCTACCTCCCCGGCTGGCACCTCTGCCTCCTCTGCCTCCCCTCACACTAGCTCGAGAAGCAGCAGAATCAACTGGCATCTGCTCCTGCCTCTCAGGACAGTCTCTCACAAAGTGGTCAGGTGATCCACACCTGAAGCATACAGCTGGTCCACCACTCTTCCAACAAACACCTCTATGATAACCCCCACACTGAGCACATCTAGGTGGAGCGGATCTCTGAGTCATAGGGATCGGAGCACTTGCCACTGAAGCTGCAGGTCTAAATCTCTATCTCTGGAACTGCACAGACCTACCAGCTGGTCTCTGGCTCCTACTACTCCGAGGAACAAAACTTCCTCTACCCCTCTTCGCAGAGGAAGACCCTGCCTCGAACTGGGGCCTTCTAACCCTAACCTCTTCTTCTGAAGCAGCTGCAATAACTTGAGCTCGCTCTACACTTCGAGCTGCTGTCACAAGCTGTGAGAAATCCTGATATATGGATCCAGCCACTAAGCACATGATCGAGGACCTCAATCCCTCCTCAAACCTCCTGCATCTATCAATCTCATCAGCAATGATACCCCCAGCATACTGACTCAGTCGAATAAACTCAACTTCATACTCAGTTACGGTCCGATGATCTTGCTTCAAATCTAGAAACTCTCTTTTCTTCCCATCTTTATACTCCCTAGGAGTATACTTCTACTCAAATTCCCTCAGAAAATCAGTATAAGACAGTGTTGGAGGATCATCCATAGAATGGGGCACCGTCTTCCACCAATCGTAGGCATCTTTCTGCAGCAAAGATCTTGCATAGTCAAATTTTTCCTCAGGGGTAGCTTGTAACTGAATAAAGATCCTCTGTACTTTGTCAAGCCACTGTTCTGCTACAGCTGGATCGTAGTACCAAGGAAATCCTCCGCTCCATACTTCCTTAGTTTATCATAGTGCCTCACAGATACCAAAGGCTGAGGGGGTGGTGGCACTGGTTGCACTGGTGCTTGTCTCATAACTTCCATCATATGTCTAAACCAGGCTGGCGGAACCTCCTCTCCAGCTGGTCTACCCGACACTGAAGCAGGTGCCTCCTCAACACTATCAACTCTAGCTCCCTCACCAGGAGCGATACTCTCGGCACTACCCTCAATCGACTGATGTGAGTGAGAATCCATCACAACCTAAGTCTGCAAACACAACATACTACATCTTATTAAAGATCAGAGGTTGCCAATCCCAAACATGTATATTATTTCAAAACCAACTTTTTAAGTAAAATATTCTTTTTATTACATTTTACCTAGGCTGAGAATCTCAAACCTAGGCTTTGATACCAAAAATTGTAACACCCCTTCCCGACCTACGTGTGTAAGCTGAGTAGAGGCGCCACACTAACCTAATGTTGCTACCAATTTTACTTAGTCAAATTTTAGTTCCAATTTTTATAGAAATTTTGCCATAGTTTCACTTAAAAATTGAGTCCCAAGTGTCGACAAAACTGTTTTTTTTTTCTGATTTTTGAAAATATTTTTACACAAACCAATGCAACCAAAATTATTCTCAGTACACTTCCAATAAATCCCCCTTATAACCTCAACTACAACCTGCAAAAAGGATTTACACTTCTTGTAACACCCCCATATCCAATGCCCACACACTACAACCACAACAATGTAGCATAAGTGCATCAAACATAGGGATGCTACGGTTTTCTTAATATTCAAAACACTTTAAACTTGATACAATACCCTTATCATTATACATTATAGAAAAGTAGATCATTTACTTATAAAACAAAACATATTAGTTATATATATATACATTTAAATATTACCCAGCGGAAGTTATAAAATATGTACATATTTACAAACACTTGATTACATATTTAAATATATCCATACTTTTACATTATAAACATTACTTTACAAAATATAAAGAAGTATACATGATTGGCAATTCTCTTCTGATCTTTAAGTTCCCAAAATCAACTCTTCAAGGTCTACTCTCACTTGGTCTTGATGAACTCTCGGGTTCGACTCTATCAGCTCTATTACCTGCGCGATTAAACACTATCGCGCTAAGCCAAGGGCTTAGTAAGATAATTCATGCTAAAATGCAATGTCACAAATTAATTACATATATCAATCAAAAGCATATTATTTATTCAATATATTGCTTTGTTCAATGTTACATCAATATTCATATAATAGCACCATTCATTATACTCATTTGAATTTATCATTATAGCCAACAACTATGACTTTATATACGTACCCTTTCCCAACCAGGTCGGTTGCCCTCCAATCCCAAGGGTCCGCAGGAGGCAAAAAGGCACGTATAACATTATCAGTAACATACCTTTCCCCATCCAGGTCGGTTGTCCAAGTTCGGTTGCCCATTCCAATGGGTCCGCATGGTTCCGCAGGAGGCAAATAGGTACGTATAATACTGACTATATCGAACCTTCCTCCTACCAGATCGGTAGTCCAAGATCGGTTGCCCAACCCACTGGGTCCGCATGGTTCCGCAGGAGACGGATAGGTCCGTTCATTAAACTTATCAATACCTTTTCAATTCATTTCTTTTTCACAAGCAAGTTAAGCAATCATTATATACAATATTCATTACATTATCTAAACACTCACATTATTATTCAATCCTATCATCAATGCATGCTTCAATTATATTTCATTTGAATCACTATAACATCTTTGGTATAACATTTCAATGTGCATTACTCATGAAACACATTACCATTCACAATGCATAACATAACATTATTCAATCTCAACAATGCAATTAGGGCAATTCAACCTCTTCACAACCTAATCCAAAAGAAATATTAGCAAAATGATCATATGAATAGTACATTCTGGTTTTAGACTCCATTTTATCCTTATTTTGAAAAATTGTATAAAATAATCTACTTGACTAAAAATTCTAAAATTTTTACAGAATTTAGTTTTGTATCTTAAAATCATTCCTTTAAAATTTCAGATCAAACTGAACACAAAATCTTGGTCAAATAGTTCACCTAACCAGACTGCCCCAATTGCCCTGCATCCTGGCAGCAATTCTGAACTTTGTGAATTCCATAAATCAAATTCAATCAACGTGGTTCCAAATTATTTTTCTCAAATACTAGACTCACTAAGAAACAACATATCCAAAATTCAATTGGATATGATTTTTCTACATTTTATTAAAAATCCCGAAATACAGCTGTCTCAGTTAAGGTACCTGCTGGAACAGGTCTAATAAAAATAATCTTTCTAAACTCATAACCATTCCAAAATCGAATCAACATATTTTTCAGTCATTCTAGACTCATAGAGACATAACATATCAAAAATTCACTTCAAAAACATTTTTCTATAATTAATTAAAAATCATACAAATCACAGCCTTTACTAATTGTAAAACAGAAACAATTTCACTAAACACAACTCTTACTCTTCCATCACCAACACCAACCCAACTTCTCATCTATCAAGGAAAATCAATACTTAAAATCACACCATAAGAAACTTAATCATACCATCATCAAATCACAACTCAACTCAAGCATAACTTCAAAAATAACAAGGGTAAACAAGAGCAAACTTACAAAATAATGAAATTCCTTGAAACTCCAACTTGTAACTTTGAAAACTTCCTTCACTTTGAACTTGAAATCATCAAAACCATCACTTGTTCTCTTGCTCTCTTCTCTCTTTAATGAGCCGGCCACCCAACAACAAGAAGAAGAAGAAAATGATGAAGAAACACAAAGTCAATAGGCATTAAATACCCATCCAAAAGAAAATTACTATAATACCCTCATCCATTTAACTAAGCTTTTGTCATATCTATACCCATTTAAGTAATTCACAACCAACACAAAAATATCCTCTTTCCTTGACTTTCCATTTTGACCACTTTATATGTTATATATATCACCATATAAGCAACATATACAATTATCTCTAAACCCTCTTTTCTTTCCCAACCACCATACAAAAACATTCTCTTCCCATTTCTCAATTCAAACCAACAACAACAACAACAAAACTTATAGGGCATGCATAGGGATATTACAAATTTGATCTTCTGATAGAGTGTGGAAGGAACTCCACCAAGAGGATGAAACTAGGGTTGTCCCAACAATAGTGCAAAAGTGATGGGTATATCCAGGATCACAAACTCTAGCATGGATTCACTAGGGCTAGCCTTCACAATAGCTTTACAAGTTCATTCGACATGCCTTTTAGTATTATCATAAGCCTTAATTGTCACTTCGGTTGGGCTTAGATCCCTTATTGACATAGCTAGCTTTGGTAGGATCTTAGTGGGCACATATTTATGGCAGACCAATCATCAATCATGACACATGAAGTCCTTTTGCCTTTGACTTCTACTTTGATAAAAAAAAAAAGTGGGCGAATGTGATCTCTTTCTTCTTCTGACAAATCTGCATTTGAAAATGACATCATTCCCACATCAATCTTTTTCCTCTTATGGGCATCATCACCTTTTTTTACTTCCTCAGCCTTGTTTACCCCCCATAAAATGGATCAGTTCATCGGGTGTCATAGAAGTGGAAATCTGCATGCTCGCCATAGCTTCTTGATGCTTTTTGGATATATCTAGTAAGTCCCAGATACTAATACTAGCTTGAGTTCTTTTCAATTGCTTAAGAACAACATTGTCTTCTCTTCTTTATTCCCTATTTCAACATCTTTTCCTTTATTGGTTTCCACTTCCTTTGGTGGTGGCCTTGCATAGGGCTTACTAGAGCGAGTGTTCATCAATTCATCCTCTTCAGGCTTGGACTAGGTCCACTCATCCTTCTTTGGCTCAGAATCATCATCAATATAGGTTGAATCCTAAAATTAATTCACAACATAGATGGCCACTTCATTCCCTTTCATCACAATTTGTTCAATCTTGTTAGGCATCTCTTCTTCTTTAGTTACCTCCCCACCTACATCTTAGAAGGAAGATAGAATAAACTTCTCATTCAAACCTTCTCTGATCATAAAAGTTACTGGTGGTGGTACTCTGTTGAACCTTGGCAATAGATTGTCTCTTATGTTAGGCTTATTAAGTTCATGCTACTTTCCAGTATCAATTAAATTCTGGATCTCATGCCTCAATCTTAAACATTTATCCATCTCATGCCCTTGCATTTGGTGAAATTGCCAAAATGCATTAGCATCAAAGTTAGGTGGTAAAGCATTTGGCAAAGTTCAGGTAGTTAATGACTATAACATTCCTCTCTTCTGTAGCTTATTTAAAACCTAGGATAATGATTTTCCTAATTCTAAAAATTGCCTCCTACCTCCTTGGCCATTTGCATTAACATCGACTGCCTTTTGCATGCTTTGATTGTCAGACTGATAATTCCCTTTCTCATTCCTTCTTGTACAAAAATAGTTCTTCTCTCTCATTGTTCTATTTGCAAGTGAGCTTGGAGAAGATCTTTGAAATCCCTGATAAGGTTATAGGACATCCGTTCATGAAGATTAGGTAGCACTCCTCTTACGATCATTCTAATATGATCTAACTCGTCAGGCCACTTCTTGAGCAATGTAGCCTTATTTTCCCACCTGTTCACATAGTCAAGGTTGTTTTCATTTTATTTATGTCTGATCGACACCACTTAGATCAAAGTAACTTTCAATTTAGCATTGTACCCACATTGCTGGATGAAGGTATTATACAATAAATTCCAACTCTTCTGAGTGCCATTCTCTAAGATGTTGAACCAATTTTGCATAATAGGATCCAACAATAGCATAAAGTACCTTAGAGTTTGAGCCTTGGTAGCTTGGGCAGACTGCATAGCAGTGATATATTGCTTAACATAAAGATGAGGATTCCAAGTTCCATCAATCTTAGCAAATGAAGGCATTTTGAACTTTAAGGGACTTCTTCATCTTGTTCAAATTATTTATCCACCTCCAACATCTCTTCAGTTTTTAGTTTTATTTCAAACTTCTTCTCCAAATCAGCAATCATCTTCTCCATATTTGATGCTTCAGTCTTCTCCGCAGCTGATTTCTTCATAGCCTTCGCTTCTTTCTTCTTATCTTGAGGGTATTAGAAGTACTAGGCCCAATCATCCTCATCATCAATCATTACTTTGTCATCATCCATAGTCGCTTCACCAACTTTAGCCTTTCCCTTGTCTTTCTACTTTTTAGTACTATTAGATGCTTCGATAGTATTTCCCAATAATGTAGCTAGCTGGCTCTTCATGGTCTCAACTTGGACCCCTTTTAGTTCTTTCATCTTAGAGTTGAGTGCATCATGCACCATCTTTTGAATTTGTTCAGGTTCTATTGCTTTTGGTGAGAAGCTGACTGAGTTGTTGCTAGATTCTACATCATCAGCATAGGTTAGATTATTGTCAGCTCTTGAACTAATGTACTCTAGGTTTGTGAGCCAGAAAGGATCAATGCTATGTAATGCAATATATATATGCATGTATGCATGGATGCACAAGTAACATATGAACAAAGATACATAGGACATTCCTTCCAACCTTATATCTTTCACACATGAATGGCAAGTCTCTTTTCCTAGGTATGTGGATAACAAAATATCAACATATGATATCTTATCTTTGAACAATTGACTCTGACGTTTTAACCAATAGTTGTATTTTTTAAATTTAGAATTTAGTCCATGATAATTCCCATTAATTAATCCTTAATCTATTGGATCAACTGGAAATATCTTTGATGCTATATTATGGATTAAAACTAAATTAAAAAGTTTATAATAAATATATTTCCTATTTAAAAGAGCAACTAATGATTCATTCCACAAACAAGCCCATGATTAACAAGTCTTAGCGTAAATTAGGCCCACAATTGATTTTTAATATACCATAATTGACCTAATTAATTTGTAAGCTTATTTAAGAAAAAGTCTTGGGTCATAAAGTGAAAAACAATTTTAAGCCCATTTAGGAAAAGTTGTAATTTAAAGCAAAAAATAGTTTTGCTTCAAATTCCATTGTAAAAAGATTTGTCTAAAAATGAATTTCAGGCTTTGAGCTTAGGCTAGGAGGTGAAAAAGAATTTTTTAACCCATCTTCCAAAGACCATTTTGAAAAGTTTTAAAAATAATTTTTGTCCTTGGGGTTTAAAGGAATAAAACTATTTTGAGCTTACAAAATAATTAGGCCATATTAGAAGAAAGAACAAACAAAATAAGCCATGGTTCATACCAAGATATATCAATCATAGTCAAACAACAAACATTTGGGTAAAAACCTAAGGAAAGTAACTAGGCCAATTACATGAGCTTTAGTCTTTGGGTTGAAAAGTTTAGGCACCTATAACAATTATATACCAAATGGTACGAGGCTATGAGTGGCTATACCATGCTCAAACTCCATACCTTGAGTGAAATTATAGTATCACTTACACAACATAACACAGGCTATACGGGTGTCCTAACTCACGTACACAATGCAATCTAAATGATGAAATGAATAATGTTGTAATAAGAAAGGATAAAATAATATAAAGATAAATGGAATCAACTTCTCTTATCCCCAGTGGAGTTGCCACTGTGAATGGGGATTTTTGCCACCACTCCCATGTGGAATGGTTCTCGCGGCTTTGGCACTGTTAGGCTCAGGTCCTTAAAGAACATGGGCCTAAACTCGGAGAACATGGAGTCACCACACAGAAGAACCGAGAAAAAGAAAGGGGTAGATGACTTGATTCCCAAGGAATCCCCAACTCCCCAATGGGTTTGGAAAGTTGGGTACATATGGGGAAGGTAAGAATGACCCAGCCCCCCTATAACGCTCTGTTCATTGAAACTGGCCTCCTTTTTAGGTCTAAATATTATTAAATTCTTAAACATTATAACATCATCCATGCTATATGCAATTAGTGAAATAAATAATTATTGTATTAAAATCAAAATAAGTTTAAACAAAACAATAAAATGGACACCTATACAAGATGAAAACATACCCTTACAATGTCTTATGTCCAAAAAAGAAAAAAAAATAAAATGTGACACCCACCATAGGTCGAAACATGCCCCTTACATTGATATAAAATCCTTAAAATAAATTTGCATAATTAAAACTAAGGCACCCACATTGTGGAAACATGCCTCATACATCATTGAAATAAAGATAATCAATATTAAAATAATTAAATATATAAATTAAACCATCTAAACATTCACAATAATTAAAATTAAATAATCCATCATAAACTAAATAAAATAAATTATTCATCATAAGTATATAGTAAATTAAATAATCAAAACCAGGGTTTAAAGCATTAAATATATAAAATTAGGGTTCACATATTAGATTTGGATTTATAGAGATTAAAACATGGTTTTAGGGTTTTGGAAACAAAATTATGTTTTTAGATGGAAAATTAGGGTTTTAGTTTGGAAATTAGGGTTTTAGCGCTTCCATTCGAAAATTGGGTTTTTCAGATAGAAGTCTAGGGCTTTAATTTGAAAACTAGGGTTTTAGGGTTTAGAATATAATATTTGGTTTTAGGGTTTTAGAAAACATGATTAGGGTTTTAAGCTTTTAGAAAAACATGATTAGTGTTTTAGGGTTTTAGAAAAACATGATTAGGTTTTTAGGGTTTTAGAAAAACATGATTAGTTTTTTAGGGTTTTAGAAAAACATGATTAGGGTTTTTAATTTAAATTTGTTTACTATTAAAATTTTAGGGCCACTGTATATTGATTTTGAGAAATAATTGCATGAGACATACTTTTATGAATTGCTACTGGACACTTAAATTTCGTGGATATGAGCTAAAAAATTTACTGGACACTTAATTCTGTTCATATTAGCTAAACAATTTATTGGACAATAACTAAGTAAGCTACTGTGAATTTGGAATTAATGAATAAAATCTAAAAGAACTATTGGATGAAATAAAGTTTGAATAAATATAGCTACTAGATGTTTAAATATTTGCAAATCAATGGATGAAGCTTATGATCGTAATTACTGTGAATTCAAATGAGTTAAATGATAGAGCCAAACCTTCGTTCGTTGGTTCGAGCAAAATTGAGTGTATTGATCCAAGTTTTCTACCTTACTGCATGCACCAATTTTAGTTTTGACCGGAGACTGCCTTGTTTTTAGTTGTTGTATGTTTGTGTTGCTTTCTTCTCTTTGATAATTCTTGGCTGCTAGGTTGTTAGTAATCATTCTCTTCTTTCCTGCTTCCTTTAAATATGTAATTATAGAAAACATATTAAGTTAAGACATTGTGAACGAGCCTTAATTTGAGCTTAGTTCTGATTTCCTATTTAAGTACGACTCGGGTTAAAGGATATCAAATTAAAGCATTTTAAGTTTGACATGAAACCAAGGCAATATAGCCTCCATATCAAATTGGAATGCATCCAATTAGATATGGATGGTTCGATATGGTCAGCCCATATTGAATTAAAATCAATTTAATTTGATATGGAACCCGTCCATATCAAATTAAACCTTTTTTAATTCGATATGGGCTGACCATTTCAAACCATCCATATTTAATTTGATACATTCCAAATCGATATGTATGGAGCCACCATGTCAAATTGGATGCATTCCAATTTGATATGGAGGCATCCATATCAAATTGGATGGCCTCCAATTCAATATGGAACTATCGATTTTCCATATCGAATTGGCCTGCCACAATTCCATTTAAACCCAATCTAATTTTGAATCGGACCATTTTAGGGCTTTAAAGGTTGAACTGGCTAATTTTAGTCATCGATCATAACTTAGGCCTTCTTTAATTGGGACCGAACTAGCTTAGGGCCAAAATTCAAGGTCTACACAGTAATTTATGACTCAAATAATAAATTGAAAATTCTACTTCATCTTCTTTTGCTTGTGTAAGCATGGCACAAACTGACTCCTTTTTTATATCTCAATATAAAACCAACTCTTTATTTTGTCTTGGGGGTCTCAAAACTGATGGTTTGAGTAAAAACTCCTTAACCTTATCAAAAGCTTTTTGGCTGGCCTCCGTCCAAACAATTGGCTAGTTCTTCTTTAGCAATCAGAATATGGGTTCACACAATAATGTTAGTTGAGCAATGAATCGGTTAACATATTGAAGCTTATATACAAACCCTCTTACTTCTTTTTCTACCTTAGGAATTTGTATTTCTTGAATAGCTTTCACTTAATTTGGATCAATATTTATTCCCCTTGAGCTGATCATATGTTCCAACATCTTTCCTAAAGTGACCCTAAATACACGCTTCTTTGGATTTACTCTCAAATTATACTTCAAGCTCTCTTGAAAAACTTCTCCAAGGTATGCAGATGTTGCTCATGAGTCTTAAATTTTACCATCATATCATTCACATAAACCTTCACTTCTTTATGTATCATGCCATGGAATAAAGTGGTCGCCATTCCCTGATATGTTGCTCCTACATTCTTTAGTCCAAATGGCATTACTTTGTAATAGTACACTCCTATTCCATGATGAAGGTAGTCTTGTTTTGATCTTCGTTCGCTACCATAATTTGGTTATATCTTGAGAATCCATCCATGAATGAGTGCATGACATTAGAAGCCGTATTATCAACCAAGATGTCTATGTGGGGTAACTGGAAATCATCCTTTGGAGATGCTTTACTCAAATCCCTATAGTTGATAAACATTCTCACTTTCCCATCCTTTTCAGGCATTGGTACTACATTGGCAGTCCATGTGGAAAAGCTAACCACTTCTAAAATCCCAGCTTAATAAGCTTCCCATCCTTTTCAGGCATTGGTACTACATTGGCAGTCCTGAGCTTTTGCTTAAATATTTTTGTGTGGGAATAAGTGGGGATCTTGTTCCCTGCTATATCCCGATCAATACTCGGCATATCCTCATATGACCATGCAAACACCTTCTCAATTTTCTTGAGGATTCTTTCAAACCCTTATACTTCTGAGGAGGTTAACTCTACTGCTATATTTATTTTTTGTGGTTTTTCTATTGTTCTAAGGTTTAATGATATAGTTTGTACAAAATTAATATTAATTATGCTATCTAAGTCACAAGAATAAACTTATCCATCAAAAATGTCACACAAGTAAGCAAAATCTGACTTTATTAAATCAGCTTTATAAATGAAAACATGATTAGTAAATAAATTGGAAAGAAGAAAGACATCATCATTATCTAGGTGGAAATCAAGGATACTTGAATTGATCTTCCACCATCTTAGTTACCATGTCCAAATCTACTGGTGTCACAATTAGGTTCTCGGTCTGTTTTGGCTTCTCATCATTAGGTTGCTTCTTGATTAGTTGAGCCATATCGGAGAAGATCACCTATCCTAGTAGTTCCTTCCCCAAGGCTCTGGTTTTCCTTCAAATGGCCCTAGTTTTGATGCTTTCACAAACCATTGTTGCAGTGTCTTTTTCTCTTTTTCATCTTCTTTAGTGGAATTTTGAACTCTGGAAATTCTAATACCCAAGTTTGATACTTTCCCAAGCTAGTTTCGGGTAAATACCCTATGTTTTTTTTATAATGGGGTTCACAGTAGGAGATGATATCATGTAAATTTCAAACATAGCCATGGGTTGAGTGTCGAATAAGGCATTAACTGCGTCATTAATCTCGATATCAATTGTGATCACTATTTCACCTGCCAAAAATTTGATATTCTTATGAAGTGTAGAGAGGACTCCTCCAAATGGGTGGAACCAAGGTCTTCCCAATAGTAAGGCAAAGGTGGCTAGTATATCAAGCACCACAAATTCACCCACAGATTTAATTAGCCCTACTATAACAACCACAGAGAATGTTTCAAATGTTGGCCTCTTGGAATTATCATGAGCTCTGATCACCATCTTTGTTGTAGTTAAATCAGCCACTGACAAAGACAACTTTGATAACATCTTTGCTGGGCAAACATTTATAGCAGATCCATCATCAACCATTATGCAAGTAGTTCTTTTTTCTTTGAATCTCTACCTTATTGAATAATGGGCATATATGATTCCCACCATCATTCAAAAGATCTTCATCAGAGTAGGTGATGACATTAGTTTTCTCCTCAAATAACACCTCGTATTCTTTTGTACATAGATATTTTCTCAATTTCTCCATATTTTCTCAAAATATTTATACATAGATATATAAATCAACAACACATATAGAATCCCATTTTAAACAACTTATCCAAAACATTCTTTACATTTTACAATATATAGTTCAAAAACAAACATAATATACATAGTATCAAAATATACTATAATATCAAATATGTACATACTGAAAAATGGCTCTGATCTTGATGTACCCAAAAAAATTTTAAGCTCGATAAATGCAAACCTAGGCACGACTAGGTCCAGTAGAGCTCTATGGCTCTTCCAAAACGCCCATGCCACCTACTCGATGAATTACAATCGCACTAAGCTACTTTGATAATAATAAAAATGTAAAGTAATCCCAATGCAAAATGCTTATGAACATCACATCATTCCATTTTTTTCATACTTTTCAAATATTTAACAATTGACAATTCATATAAAAACAAACACAAACATGGGCCCAAAGATAACTAATATGGTATTCAAATTCCAGAGTTACTATTTTGGTCTATAATGACACAATGTGTCTAGCCCCGTAGGCAATATATCAATGTAATAATCCAACTAGGATTGAGCTTTAGACCCAGTCATTTTACCCAGCCTAGCTTCAAGTACTTGTTTTTGAGGCTTGCGACCTGGTCATTTCACCTCAAAAATATTTTCCCAACGATGGCCAGCGTCTAGCCCGTAGGAATATCATAGGCATGCCGCCAAATACAGAACTCTAAAAATTGAATAACATACTAGGGACACATGTTATTCATATTTCTCATTATCAATCTCTTTCTTATTATCGCATAATCAAACTAGGCATATTGCCTTATTCTCATTTTTTTCCTCACTTTTCTCATTTTTCTCATTTATATCAATATCAATTCATTTCATTATGTTTCCACATATCTCATTACATTATAAGATATTTTTTTTTTGCATTTACAACACATTACCCAATTACTTTGGGTATTTCCACATAATTCACATATTAATCACATTTACACAATTTAGCCATTATCAATGGCTTTTCACAATGCATTTTTTTTCGAAGCTGTAATTTTTATAGGTAAACTATTTGTAATGGATATATGGAGAACCCATATTATCCGAGTTTATAATGCACTTAAGAAAATTTGGCAAAGAATTAAAAGACAAATAAACAGCAGGCTTCATACTCATTCTATAGTCTATGGCAAGGAAATTTGCGGCTTCATTACCCTCCCTGAATGTATGTAATATAGCCGAGTTTGAACTATCAATGAAGCTTTTAATGTGGCTGGCCATTGTTGTTGATGTAGAAATCCGGGGGGATGTGATTTGATAATGAACCCATGCCGAGTCAGTCTCTATTTCCAGCGGCAAATAATGTTTCTGAATACACCATTGGATTCCTTCAAAAGCAGCTTGCAATTCAGCTTGGCTGGGATTAGAAGTCCGTAAGAAAAAACTGAGACCTGCTATAAAGCATCCATTGCAATCCCTGACAATAGCTCCACCGGTTGCTATATTCACAGTCACCGAAGCGTCGACATTAAGCTTGAATCTTGGTGCAACTGGTTTACGCCAATATACGAGAGTTGGCTTTAATTTGCATCTTTTGCCAAATTGTTCTGGCAAGAATTCTTGAAATAAAGCCATGGACTTTGCAAATTTGGCAGAGGAATGAGCTACTCCCCAATTAAAAATTGAGGTGAGGATGGACCTGATAATGCTTGGACTATATACCTCCTTGCCACCCCATGTAATTTTACAAAAGGCTAGCCATATGTGATAGAGAATTACCTGAGGAATGAAGGCCATGACTTTGCCTGCCAGCGAGTTAGGAGAGAATTGGGACAACCACAACATGAATTCTTGTTTAATTGTGGCTGGACCGAGGCATTGTATTGCAAAGATTGTTTGAAAAACTACCAGATTTTCATGGTTTCAGCACATAGGTAGAACATGTGAGATGTAGTAGCTGCAGCAGATAAGCAAAATGGACAGCAGGTGGCCACTTAAATCCCCATCATTTGAAGTCTTTCCAGCAACGGCAGGGCATTGTGCCATAATCTCCACGCAAGTATTGAATACTTGATGGGAATTAATGAATTCCAAGTCATCCTGTATGATAGTAGCTCGCTTTTCCTTTCCCTCACAGCATCATAAATTTCTGCAAAGAAAAAGGACTTGGAGCTTGTCTTGTTACTAACCCAATCTCCAATCTCCTGCTGCGTAAAAAGAGAAGAAGCAGTGGTCGAGATCTTGCAAATTCTCTTCCATGTAGGGGAGTCAGTTTGCAAAAATTTCATATGACCAGCTCTACCATATTTTTTTCTCATAATCCTTGCCCAAGGAGTATCTCTCTTTTGATAGTTCAACCAAAGCTTTATTGAGTAGGCTTTTTGCAAAGATACAAGTGATCGGACTCCCATACCACCTTCAGAAGTGGGGTAGCAGAATTTTTCGAACCTGGCCCAATGATAGCGCCATTCAACACCTGAATGCCAGAAAAAAGAAACAAATTTTCATTCCAAAGCATCAATAATTTGTTTCGGCAGTTGCATAGCCCCCAATGTATGAATTGGAATTGAACTCAAGAGCTTTTCACAATGCATTTAACACATATATGACATTACAAATGTCATAGCACATTATTTATATATAACCAATGTATCAAGTAGCTTAACACATTTTTCAACTAAAATTTGTTAAGCCCAAATGTCATGCAAACATAACCAATGTAATCAAAGTTTTATACTTATCTCAAATAGCAGCCAAAACAAGCATAAAACTCTCACCAACCTTCTCTTCCAAGTTGCCCTTCAACACTTGGATTGGCCAAACTACTTCCTCTCAATGCCTATACCAAATGTGATCATAAATAATCATTTAATATCACATTCTAAGGCCTTCTCAACATCAAACCTTAATTAAACAACACTCCAAAAAAATTTCACACTTAAGCCTTACCTCAATTTAACTTTGAAAAACCATTTTAATCCATTTAAATTAATGGTTTAAGTTTATTTCTATCATTACAAACATATTTTAATATGTTTAAATCAATTACTTTAATTAAACACACACTTTTGTTCAAAACCCTAAAATGGTTCCCCATTGAAGGTTATCCATTTCAACACATTCCAATAATTAATCCAAGCTTATTTCCATCATTAATGTCATCAAATAACATGCTTTAAACATTAAAATCAAACAAGTCACCATACTTTGAAAATTCACTTTTCCAAAACCCTAAATCAATACTACCATCTTCAAACTCTATCCAAACTTAACTAAACCCATCATTTTATTTTAAAATCCTTATTTATGCATCAAAACAATACATTTGGAGCCAATTTGCACAATTAAAACTCATGATTTCAAAAATCCAAATATTCCATAACCCTAAATTCTCTCTCTTCGACCAACTTAACTCAAACTTAACCATTTCTTCAATCCAACTTAAGAATCATTAATAATTAAACAAAATAGCATCTTTCATATGCATTTAACCAATTAAAACACACTCCATTAAAATCTCAAATTATACATAATCATATATTTAGATGAAACTTCAAAATTGTAAAGGAAAACTTACTAATTTATGAAGAAATAAGCGAAACCCCCCTTGGTTCTTGTAAAATTCTTGGAAATTGGTTGTTTAAATGAAGCAAAAATCAATCTTGCTCATCCATGGAGAAAACGTCAAAGAGAGGAAGAAGTTGAAGAAGAAAAAAATTCTTTTTAAATTTTTTATTTTTTCTCTTTCCTTCATTTAAGACCACATATGTATATATATTATTTTAATTAATTAATTATTTATTTATTTTAAGAATACCAATTTTTATCTTTCATTCAAAAATATCTTCTTTTTAAATTATTTTATTAATTTATAAATTTTATAAAGTATATTTACTAATTTACACCTCCTTTACTATGTATGTTTTTGCCTTTTTAATTTCTTTCTTCTTTAATTTCTAGCCTTATATATATATATAAATATTTATTTATTTAATTAAATATTAATAAATATATTTAATCTTCTATCACCCAAAAACAAATTAATATTGAATTATTTTTATTTACTTATTATTAATTAATTAATAATTACAAAATATCACACTTTTCCATCATCTTCCGCTATCTAATATTATTTTATTATTATTATTTTCATCATCCACTTTTCCAATACCAAATTATATCCCACATATATATATATTGTATATTTTATGTATATGTATATATCTTATATATGTTACTTATATTTCACATATATCATTATGTACATATTTATATAATGTATATACTATGTCTATGTAATGTATATTTAATGAATATAAATACCCATATGCATAAATAATATTTCTATATACACATCAAATTCTTATATGTGTATTAAATATATTAAGTATGTAATATATATATATATCCAACGTATACAATTAATATACCATATGTATATGTTATATATACACTAGGTATATATATTGGGTATGTATAACTTTTATATCTCCAAATACTTATTTAATTTCTCCAAAATTACGGATATAACAATTTTCTTCCCCTTAAATAATTTCATCCTCAAAATTATCCAGTACGGTGATAAATCATCCAAATTAAATATATAATCTTAAAATCTTATATTAAATTAATCATCTCATCAAATCATTTTTTAATCAAATTACATAATTTTTACTCTCCCCTTTAGGTTCATTCTCAATTACCTTTTTAGCATTCCATAACTCATCATTATACTGTCTATTTACTCAAACAGTCACAATAGATTATCATATCATCAATCGAATTGTCATTAGACAAAATTAGTTCATCTCCTTAATATATATACACCACACACCTATTGCACTTATGATATTTGATCACTTCATTATCTTAAAAATATACTCTCATAACATAAATTCTAATATTAATAACTTATATCTTAACACTGACTATTCTGTCATCATAATCATTTTCAAAATTATATCTCTGTTTAATTACCACATTGCTTATATTTACAAATAGTTATTTGTAAAAACCACAAATGATAACAACCCCCAATTCCAACTAATAGGTCTTAATACAATAATTTTGCACATCTTCACTTTGATCCTACTCTCTATATAATTATCACATATTAGTTTAATATCACCATTATAAAACAACAAAATCTTATTTCCTATTAAGATTCATTCCAATTATACTATAACTAACATTTTTCTCTTATAATTATTTGCAACTAATATAACTTAGCTCCTTTCATATGCATATACATATCAGAACGCTGTATTATGCACATTATCATATAGCTTGCATATTCTTAATACAACTACATACATTGAATTTCAATAAATAATTGTAAACTTAGTACATTTCAAATCAATTGATCTAACTATTACAATATGACCATCACAACCTTATTCTATTCTGACCAACCTTTAGTCTATTTTAAATTCATCAATCTATTTTCAATTCATGACCTAATTCTATTAGGTCAAATTTATTCTCAAATTTTAATTCTCTATGAATTCATCATTACAGGTAATATTCATTTCCCCTAGCCTCATTCACTTTAAACGTCATTTTCATCAACTTATTCATTTTACACCACTTTCAAACACATTCAATATAGCTCTTACGCACATTTCATAATTCCTTTCATTTACCCATTTTCTCGTATTTCTTATAGTTACCATATTTACAAAAATCGCTTTTCTTACACATCATTTATAACTTATCATATTTTCACAATTCTCTTCTGTTTCCACATTATTTATGGTCATCTTATCATGATCAACTTCATCTCATAAATTCATATTATTTCACATTTTAAATATTTTTCATATTTTTAAATTATCCACATACATATCCATAAGTCACATTCATAATGTGACTCTCTTTCCACATTTTCTTACATATCACATTAGTGTCTGTATTGGATAATTCACAACACATATCATATTCGTGTATACACATAATCACACAATTATACTCAACTTTATATGTATATAAATTGAACATTTATCATATTTCATGGAATATTATCATTTCTCATTCTTATATAATAAATAATTTATCCTCATTCATCTTTTTTTTTTTACATAAATATCAGCCACATTTCCAATGTGACTTCTCTCTCACATTTTCCATACACCTGCCATAGCCTGAAGACAATTGACGCCCAGCGCCTAGGCCAAAGATAAATCATAGTGATGCCTAGCATCTAGCCCGAAAGGCAAGTGACGTCCAATGTCTAGCATGAAGACAAATCAAATATTTGCTCAAAAGCTAGCCCCGAAAGCAAATAATGAGGATAACCTCACAGGCATGCCACCAAATACAAAACTTTGGAAAATGAATAACATACAAGGCACACAATTATTTTGTATTTTTTGTCATCAATTTCTTTCTCATTTCCCCTAAATCAAGCTAGGCACATTGCCTCTTTTCTCATTATCAAATAGGCACATTGCCTCTTTTCTCATTCATATCAATATCAATTCATTCATTTCATCATATTTCATCATATCTTATTATATCATTATAATGTATCACACTTTACATTAAAACACATCACCCAAATATTTTGGGTATTTCACATAATTCACATATTGTACACATTTCACTTTTTACTCATTTTAGCCATTATCAATGACTTTTCACAATGCATATAATGCATTCTTAACAAATCACATAATATAGCACAGTGTTAATGCATATTCAATACATCGAGTAACTTAACACATTTTTCAACTAAAATGTGTTAAGGCCAAATGTCATGCAAACATACCCAATTTATTCAATGTTTGTACTTACCTCTAAAAGACACCAAATGTAAGCCGCAAAACTAACACCAACCTTCTCATCCAACTTGACCTTCAATACTTGGATTGGGCAAATCAATTCTCCTCAATGTCTATACCAAATGTGATCATGAATAATCATTTAGTATCACATTTAAAGGCATTTCCAATCCTAAACCATAATTAAACATCATTCAAACTAAAACCCCAAAGTTAAGGCTAACCTCACTTTAACTTTGGAAAACTTTATTGAACCATTCAATTTGGTATTTTAAGTTTATTTATATTATTAAAAACATATTTTAACATGTTTAAACCAATTACATTACATAAATATACACCTATGTCCAAAATTCTAAAAATGCATAACCTTCACCATTGAAGGTTTTTCATTCCAACTCAATTCAATTACCATTTCAATCTTATATTCATCACTTTAATCACTAAAGAACATGCATTGACCAATAAAATCAAACAATTCAACAACTTTGAAAAATCACTTTTCCAAAACCCTAAATCACCACTTCCATTCTCAACCTCTATCCAAACATAACCAAATCCAATATTTGACTTTAAAATACTTTGTTTATGCATCATAATAACTCATTTAGAATCAATTTGCATAATTAAAACCCATTATTTCACAAACCCTAAAAGTCCATAACCCTAAATTCTTTCTCTTCACAAATCATTATCCAAACTCAACCATTTCTTCAATCCAACCTTAAAATCATTGTTAACCACTTAAAATTACTTCATTCATACCAATTACAATAATTAAACCATACTATTTCTCAAACCCAAAACACACATATTCAAAACTTCAAGGAAAACCAAAGAAAAAGTGAGTAAACTTACTAATTATGGAGAAAAACCTTAAAGGTCCACTTTGAACACTTGAAATCTTTCAATTCTTGAATCATGGAAGAAGAAAATCTTGAGCTTGCTTGGCTATGGAGGTTTGACCCTTTCATGTAAGAAGAAGAAGAAGAAGATCAATTTGTTTTCTCTTTCCTTCCACTCATATTTTCCACCATATATATATATTAATATAATATATTTTTAATTAATTAATTAATTAATTATTAAAAATCCAAAAATTCATACAAAAATAAAAATATTTTTGAATTATATTTAAAAATTTTAATTTCTAAAGTATATTTACTAAAATGCCTTTTGACTTTAACTTTTCTTTAAAAGATTTGCCTTCTAAAGTATATTTTCTGGATGAACAAAGACATAGGCAAGATGGCTACCTTTGATGGATTGATTGCTTGCTTATTCTCCTCTAAAAAAGTCTGATCGTTCCAAAGTTTTTCTTTAAGTTTTTTTTTTCGATTGTCCTCCTTTTGTTCTTGTTTTAATGAGGTATTTATAGGAAAATAAAGAGTCCTAATCCTATTTTAATATGGAAATATGAATTGTTTAGGAAAAATTAGAAAACTAGGTAAAATAAGGTTTGGTCAAAAAATCAGCAGCGCGCGGGCTATCGGGCCCGTGGGCTGTGCTGGCAGTAATTGTGCTGGCAAAAATGTGCACATCGAGCCAATTTGCCCCTAGATGCCATCTACGGTGAAATGGGACAGTCCAATTCGCCACTAGATGGCATTTGCTGCGAAATTGGTGTCCCAATTCACCCCCAAATTATTTCTGCAGCGAATTATGCGCGGCAGCGCTGCCGAGCGACGCTAGCCCATCCGTCCGATTTTTTATTTTAAATTTTTTTAAATTTTTATATTTTTTATTTTTATTAAAAATAACTATGAAATATTATTAGTAATTAAAATGTTATTAAAATAAATAAAATACCACAAAAATTATTTTAGACTATCGGATTTGAATGGGTCAAAAATTAAGGGTCAATAGTTTGCCCCCTGCTTGAACGATCTGAGACTTTAGTAAAAGAGAGTGAAAAGCAATAAGACTTAATTTTTGATGAGATGGTTACTTGAATTTGTTTTGGGTACTTGGACCCTAGACTAAACTTGATTTTGGGTACTTGGACCCAGAATTGGGTACTTGGACCCGAGATTCATTTGATTTGGGTACTTGGACCCGAGATTGGATTGATTTGGGTACTTGGACCCGAGATGGGATACTTGGACCCGAGACTGATTTGATTTGGGTACTTGAACTCGAGAATGAATTTGATTTGGTTACTTAGACCAGGGATTGGGTACTTGGGCCCGAGAATGAATTTTATTTGGGTACGTGGACCCGAGATTAGATTGATTTGGGTACTTGGATCCAAAATTGGGTACTTTGACCCGAGATTGATTTGATTTGGGTACTTGTACCCAAGATTGGGTACTTGGATTCGAGATTGCTTTGATTTGGGTACTTGGACCCGAGATTGATTTAATTTGGGTACTTGGACCCGAGAATGGGTACTTGGACCAGAGATTGATTTGATTTGGGTACTTGGACCCGAGATTGATTTGATTTGGGTACTTAGACCCGAGATCGATTTGATTTGGATACTTAGACCCGAGATTGGGTACTTGGACCCGAGATTAATTTGATTTGGGTACTTGGACCCGAGAATGGGTGCTTGGACCCGAGAATGGGTACTTGGACCCAAGACTAATTTTATTTGGGTACTTGGACCTGAGATTGATTTGATTTGAGTACTTGGACCCGAGTTTGGGTACTTAGACTCGAGACTGAATTTGATTTGGGTTCTTAGCCCCAAGATCGAATTTAATTTGGGTGCTTGGACCCGAGATTGGGTACTTGGACGAGAGATTGAATTTGATTTGGGTGCTTGGACCCAAGATTGGGTACTTGGACGAGAGATTGAATTTGATTTGGGTGCTTGGACCCAAGATTGGGTACTTGGCCCTGAGATCGAATTTAATTTAGGTACTTGGATCCGAAATAAAATTTTATTTGGGTACTTGGACCCGAGATTGGGTACTTGGACTCGATATTTAATTAAATTTGGGTGCTTGGACCCGAGACTGAGTTTGACTAACATTTTATCAATTGAGAAGTCTAACTGCTCCGGCTGTTCTATGCATTGTGGTTCTTCACCCTCAAAATGGATCTTCATCGTTGGACCTTGGATTTACATCCTTAGCATCGAATCTTTACCTTTGAAATTCATCCTTGGAGATTCGGGTCTTCACCCTTGTAAATGGATCTTTATCCTTGGAGATAAGGTCTTCACCCTTGTTAATGGATCTTCATCCTTGGAGATTGGGTCTTCACCCTTATAAATGGATCTTCATCCTTGGAAATCGGGTCTTCACCCTTGAAAATGGATCTTCATCCTTTGGACTTCAGGTCTTCACCCTTTGAAATTGGATCTTCATCCTTGGAATCAGGTCTTCACCTTTGAAAAATGGATCTTCATCCTTGTAAATCGAGTCTTCACCCTTGAAAATGAATCTTCATCCTTGGAATCAGGTCTTCACCCTTGAAAATGAATCTTCATCCTTGGAAATCGGGTCTTCACCCTTGAAAATGGATCTTCATCCTTTGGACTTCGGGTCTTCACCATTTATAAATGGATCTTCATCCTTTGAGATTGGGTCTTAACCCTTGAAAATGGATCTTCATCCTTGAAAATCGGGTCTTCACCCTTGAAAATGGATCTACATCCTCTTGGAATTTGGGTCTTCACCCTTGTAAATGGATCTTCATCCTTGGAGATTGGGTCTTCACCCTTGAAAATGGATCTTCATCCTCTTGGACTTTAGGTCTTCACCCTTGTAAATGGATCTTCATCCTTGGAGATTGGGTCTTCACCCTTGTAAATGGATCTTCATCCTTGGAGATCAGGTCTATATTGGCTTCAGCTCTTCTAGCTGGACTGATCTTTTGTATTTTGTGTTTTCATTCTTTTGATAGTTCAAATGTTCCATTCTTTTTGTTCTTCCTTTGCACTTTTGCAAAGCAAAAGATTTCAGCCATTTTTTTAGCTAGCCTTCATATCTTCTCCTTGCCCCCCATGATTTTTCTATGTGGGCTCTAATTGATGTTTGTCTTGTCTAATTCTTCGTACAAGCACGCATTTTTTCTCTTTGCAAAATTACTGGAGCTTTCTCAAGCAATGGGCTTTCAATGCCCCCCCGATTTGATATCTTCTTTTGATTGTTTACTTCACAGGGTGTTTGCTATTCACTTTGACAAAGAATAGACAATACAAGACAATAAAATGAGATGTGATATGCTCATGTATGCATGATATGCATGAATAATACTTATAGTCATTCCATCGCCTCACAGACCGAGGTGATCAGCAGAAGTGTTCTCATTGGTTAATTTTTTACGCTTGTTCAAGTCTTGAATTGGAATGATCGAAAGCTTTGCATTTGTGGTTTTTATCTTCAAGATGTTGAAAACACGAGTGGTGGAGATCCCAAGTTGCAGAGTCAGGGATACATCCTTTTTAAACTATGTTTCAGCATGTCAGTTGATAGGTTCTTTATGACCTTGCCAATAATCATTTCCTTTGCCCAATGTGTCCTTTGGAGGTTCAACATACTTCTCTTAACTTGAAGGCTTTGTATGACAAAACTCTTTTTTTTTTATTTTGAAATCAAATCTTGGCTTTGCCAAATTAATGTCAATGCACCTCATGACTTGATTTTCTAAATTAACATATCTATAACATGACAACCCTAGTTACCGTACTAAACTCGAGAATCATTTCAATTTAAGTAAGAACTGTTGCACTTCAGATAGGCACATACCCATTACTTGGCCAAAGGTCTCATTGAGTTTATATACTGTCTATCTCATATGCATGCTTATCCAAACTATCTCCACTAATAGACTCTACCTACCAAGAGAGATCAACAGGTCTTTAATAGGCTTGAAATGGGGCCTATAAGGGACACGGGTTAAATGGAGGCCATTTGTATGTTGGAGCTGATGTGACACAATGGACAAACCTTCACACTAAAAATTTCTTGTTTGAACTTTAGGTAGCTAAAAGCAATCTTGCTAGACTCGAAATTTTTTCTATTTTCTTGGCATTAATTTGAATCTTGATTGGGATAGTCTTTGCATTTACATAAAGTTTGGTACCCAAATTCATCCCTTTTCTTTCTTTTTATTTTTCTTACTCTTCCCTTTCTTTGAGCATTTTATCATTTTGTCCTTCTTCCTTGTAGGATTGTCAAATATAGAACTTTTAAGCACTGGATGGTCTTTCTCCTTTTTCTCTGATTTTGATTGAATCTTTAGTTGGGTTAGACCAATTCAAGTCCATTCGTCCTTATAAACCAAATGGAAGCCTTTTGTTTTCTTAGGTAAAAGAGAACTCAGTTGGCTTTTTGAACCACCTTTTTAGGTTTTATCTTTCTTCCTTTATCTTTTTTCCTTTTTTCTTTTGTCCTTTTCTTTTTTTTTTCTTTTTTTTTCTTTTTCTTTTTTTCTTTTCTTTTCTTCTCTTTTTTTTTTCTTTTTTTTTTGGTTCTAGCTCTAAAAGAGTTGTCTTGTTTGTACTATCTTGGGCTTCCAATAATGGATGAGTGGAGTAACATAAATCTTCTTTAACATGGATAAATCATTTGTTACTTTGATGTTGATGTTGTCATGATATATTGGAGATATTAAGGGAACTTCAACTACCCTTATGGTTTTGAGAACATCAACTATCCTTATGGTCTTGAAAACATCAACTACCCTTATGGTCTTGAGAACTTCAACTATCTTCATGATCTTGACTAATCATTGCTTTCTTTTGATCTTCTTGTCTCTTCATCTTAGTGATCATAAGACTTGTCAAAAGTATCACAATAGCTCAGGGTAGATCATCTTCTCCCTTAAATAAAAGAAAGCTAGAATTTTATGAAGGCTCAAAGGGACAACTAAGGATTGATATTTAATAGGGTGGATACTAGTTGTTGGCTAACCAAACAATGCCTAGATCATCTCTCCCTTAAATAATCAGAGTTGCAATTTCACCTCAAAAGTTTGTCAAAGCATGTTCTAAGACTGACTATGACCTAGACAAAGGTAATTATGCAGGAGCCCTCTCTAAGTAAGTGTACACAACTCAATGCTATAGAGCAATTCCCTTATCTAGTAAAGTCATTCGAGTCATGATGCATAAATATATTAATTCATGAATTATCAAGCTAGATTCCTCATTGGTTGAGCACCAAAATGAACAAAGACCAATAAAATTTTTGATAAAGGTAATTTATTCAAACAAATTTAAATTTGAAAAACAAGATAGTTCCAATTAAATATTAAAGAAAGTAAAATTGAAAAGCAACATTCAAGCTAAGGAAAGTTTGTTGAGTTTAAGCTTCTTTTCCTGTCATATCTTCAATATCCCCATCTTGAAAGGATGATAAAACAAAATCTTCTTCTAATCCTTTTCCTAACATGAAGGTTGCTGGTGGTGGCACCCTGTTGAACCTTGGAAATGGATTACCTTTGGTATTGGGATTGTCCGGCTCAAGCAATTTGCCATTATCAATTAAATTCTGGATCTCATGCCTCAACTTCATACAATTGTCCTTTTCATGTCTAGGCCTTTGATGGAATTAGCAAAATGCATTAGTATCAAAGTTAGGTTTAAGATGATTAGGCAAAGGATGAGGAGTCAAGGGTTGTAACAATCCCTTCTTTTGTAGCTTATTGAGAACCCAAGACAGTGGCTTCCCTAATTCTGAAAACTTTCTCATTCCTCCTTGACTAGTGGCATTAACATCAACTTCTTTTTGTGTGCTTTAATTGCCTGACTGGTAGTTCCCTTTCTCATTCCTTTTTATTGAAAAGCGATTCTTCTCCCTTTCCCACTCTTCAATTTGTAGACCAGCTTCGAGAAGATCTTTGAAATCCCTTATAAAGGTGTGAAACATCCTTTCAAGGAGTTGGGCAGGGCGCCTCTCACGATCATCCTTATTTGATCAGATAGTCCACAAAATTCTCATTTGGCCTTTGTCTAATGGACTCCACTTCCATTAAGGTAACTTCCATCTCGATATTATACCCATATTGCTTAATGAAAGCCTTGTACAACATGTCCCAATCTTTTTGAGTACTTTCCTCTAAGGTTTTAAACCAATTTTGGACAACAAGGTCCAATGAGAGCATGAAATATCTTAGAGTTTGAGCCTTAGTGGCTCGGGCAGACTGCATAGCAGTGATGTACTACTTCACATGGAGATGAGGATTTCCAGTGCCATTGTACTTTCCAAAGGGCGGCATCTTGAATTTGTATGGAACCTCCTCATCTAGCTCAAATAGTTTGTCAACTTCAGAAATTCTTCGGTTTTCAACTTCTTCTCAAATTTCTTTTCTAAATCAGCGATCATCTTCTCAACATCAGAATTTTCAGTCTTTTCAAGAGTTGCCTTCTCAACAACCTTTGGCTCCTTTTTATCTTGAGGTTCTTGGAAGTATTGTGCCCAATCATCATCATTAATGATCACCTTATCATCATTAAAAGCCACTTCACCAACCTTAGCCTCCCCTTTGTCCTTTGGCTTTTTGGTGCTAGCGGATGCTTCGGCATCATTTCTTAAAATTGCAGCTAGTTGATTCTTTATGGTCTCGGCCATGGCCTCTTTTATTTCTTCCATTTTGGCATTGAGGGCTTCATCCACCATACTTTATATTTGTTCGGGATCCATTGTTTTTGGTGAGCAAGTGATTGAGTCGTTGCTAGATTCTTTGCTACCGGCGTAGGTCGGATTGACGTAAGCTTTTGAACTTTCGTAATCTAGGGCTGTGAGCCAGAGAGGATCAATGATATGAGATGCAAATGTATGCATGTATGCACAAACAATTAACAAACAAGGACAAATAGGACGTTCCTTCCAACCTTATAATATCCACACACGAATGGCGAGTCTCTTTTCCTAGGTATATAATTAACAAAATACCATCATGGGGTACCTTGTTTTTGAATATTTCTCTCGGACATTTCAACCAATAGTTATATTTTTAAAAGTGAAAATCAGTTCATAATAATTCCCATTAATTAGGTTTTAATCCATTCAACCAACTAAAGTAGCTTTTATGCTATATTGGATTAAAACTAAATTAAAAGGTTTAATATAAATAGATTTCTCACTTGAAAAGGTAACTAATGATTCATGCCAAAAACAAGCCCATGATTAATAACTCTTAGTATAAACCAGGTTCACAATTGATTTTTGGTATTTCATAATTGACCTAAATAATTTGCAAGCTCTTTATAGGAAAAGGTTGGGTGAAAATAATTTTGTTTCTAAGCCCATTGTAAAAATATTTTAGAAAAAAAACATATTTTGGGCTTAGTATTTGGGCCATGAGAAAAAGAATTTTCGATTTATTTTTAGAAAAGTCTTATGTCCAAAGACCATCTTGAAAAGTTTTGAAAATAGCTCTGGTCTTTTAGACTTTAAAGAAAAAAATTTATTTTGATCTTACAATGTACTTAGGTCATATTAGAAAAAGGGAATACCAAATAAGCCATGATTTAAGCTAAGACAAATTAACCATAGTCAAACAACATGCATTTGGGGTAAAAACCTAAGGAAAGTAACTAGGCCAATTACATGAGCTTTAGTCTTTGGGTTAAAAGGCTTAGGTCCCCATAGCAAGTATATATCAAATGGTACGAGGCTATGAGTGGTTATACCATGGTCGATCTCCATACCTTGAGTGAAAGTATGGTATCCCTTACATAACACAACACGGGTAACACAGGCGTCCTAACTCACGAACATGATGCAATCTAATATGATACAATGGATAATATCATTATAAGAAAGAATAAAATAATATAAAGACCAACAAAATCAACTTCGCTTGTCCCCAGTGGAGTCGCCACTGTGAGCGGGGATTTTTGCCCCCACTCCCGGTGGAATGGTTCTTGCGACTTTGGCACTGTTTAGGCTCAGGGCCTTAGAGAACACGAACCTAAGTCCAGAGAAAATGGAGTAGCCACCCGGATGGACCGGAAAAAAGAAAGGGGTGGATGACTCGATTCCTAAGGAATCCCCAATCCCCTAATGGGTTCGGAAAGTTGGGTACATGTGGGGAAGGTGAGAAATGGCCCAGCACCCCCACAACACCCGGTTCATTGGAACCGGCCTCCTTTATAGGTCTTAATATTATAAAATTCTTAAATATAACAATATTATCCATATTACACACAGCAATTAAAATAAGGCATCGATATATTAAAAATCAAAACAATGTCCAAGCAAAACAAATAAATGGACACCCATCCGAAGATGGAAACATGCCCTTACATCATCCATGTCTAAGCTAAATAGGACACCCACCATGAGGTAGAAACATGTCCTTCACATTGGTCTAAAATATAAAAGCAATTTAAATTACATAAAACTTAATTAATGAGGTACCCACAAAGTGGAAACATACCTCTTACAACATTTGGAAATCAAAATAAATTGATAAAGGTAAATAACCATTCATCATAAATAAATCATTCATCAACGATATCAAACATCAATCAAAATATAAACATTCATCCATGGTAATTTCAATAAACCAAGTATTGAACTTAAATAAATTAAAGCATATAAAATAAATCAAAGCATATAATGAGATACACAATCAAATCTAAAAATAAATAAAGCAAGTAAAGATACAAATTAAGGCTACTATTTCTATTTAAGATTCTTTATTTAATGTTTAGGGTTTTGGAATTTATTGGTTTAATCTACTGTAAATTTTAAGGGGATTAAAATGGATTAAGGTTTTATAATTTAAGAGGTTGATAAGGTTCTTTGATTAACCAAATTAGGGTTTGAGGTGTAAAATCATGAAATTGGGGTTTTAGAATATCAAAACATTAGGTTTATGATTTTAGCTATTGGATTGTTGTTTTTAGGCTTACTGTGTTGAATTTTAATATTTAGGTTTATAATGTTTTAAGGTTTTAAGGTTTAGGGTTTAAGAAAACTAGGGTTTAAGGTTTTAAATTCAATGAATTAGGGTTTAGGAAAATTTAAGGTTTACTGTTTTTATTTTGAGAGAATTAGGGTTTTTGGTGTTTCGAAAATTATGTTTGATTTTAGGATTTGAGAAAACAATTTAGAGATTTTGTAAAGTTTTTGGAAATAAGCAAAATGATTTAAGATTTTTGGAAATAGAAAAGTATTTTTAGCATTTTTGGAAATAAAAAGAACGATTTAAGATTTTTGGAAACAAAAGAAAAGAATTAGGGGTTTTGAGTTTTTAAAAGAAACAGAAGGAATGTTTTAAGATTTTTGGAAAACAAAGAAACGAATTAAGGGTTTTAAGGTATTTAGAAACAAAGGAAATCATTTAAGGTTTTTGGAAACGAAGATCAAGTTATTATATCTTCAAAGATCAAAGTTTTATGTATATAATCTTATGAATCAAAAAATGAAACTACTGTAAGAAAATAAAAATTAGAGATTCAAACCTTCGTACGTTGGTTCCACCAAAAAGTTATTTTCTAGATGAACAAAGACAAAGGCAAGATGGCTGCCTTTGATGGATTGATTGCTTGCTTATTCTCCTCTAAAAAATTCCGATCGTTCTAAAGTTTTTCTTTAAGTTTTTTTTTTTCGATTGTTCTCCTTTTGTTCTTGTTTTAAATGTGTATTTATAGGACAATAAAGAGTTCTAATCCTATTTTAATATGGAAATATGAATTATTTAGGAAAAATTAGGATACTGGGTAAAACAAGGTTTTGTCAAAAAATCGGCAGCGCGCAGGCTATCGGGCCCGTGGGCTGTGCTGGCAGCAATTGTGCTGGTAAAAATGGGCGCAGTGGGCCAATTCGCCCCTAGATGCCATCTGCGGCGAAAATGGACAGCCCAATTTGCCCCCAGATGGCATTTGCTGCAAAATTGGTGTCCCAATTTGCCCCCAGATTATTTCTGCGGTGAATTGCACTGCCGCGCGACACTCGCTGACCCGTCCGATTTTTTATTTTTTATTTTTATTTTTATTAAAAATAACTATAAAATATTATTAGTAATTAAAATACCACAAAATTTATTTTAGACTATCGGATTTGAATGGGTCAAAAATTAATGGTCAACATTGTGATTGTGTATTTTTGTTTTTAACTGGGTTGTTTTGATGTTTACACAAGTATTATGTAATATAATGATGGATTTGGTTGAGATTGTATGGAGTTGAAAAGGTTAGTGAAAGATAAAAGTTGGATGTGGCAATTATATGTGGATATCAGGATTTTTGGCCTGCCATGCCCGGTGGCATGGCCATGCCTTTGAGCATGCTGATGGTTCTATTTTCTGTGATGGTGACACATGCAGTGACATGCCTATGTCACTAGCATGTCACAGCTTCTGTGATATTGTAGTATTATCACGTGCAGTGACACGGCCATGTCACTGAGCGTGTCATAGCTACTTTGTTATTGTAGTATTTACACGTGTAGTGACATGCCCATGTCACTGTTGTAGTATTTACACGTGCAGTGACACGCCCATGTTACTGAGTGTGTCAAAGCTTCTGTGTAGTGGGTTTATGGCACGGTCATTGACAAGCCCGTGTTGTTGAGCGTGTCATGTGTAGAGTTTGCCCTAGATAGTTCTTTTCCTTATTTTCCCTTGTGTTGAGAGCTTTTGTTTATACTTAAAAGTGTA
The DNA here is from genome assembly GCA_947685225.1 of Garcia nutans. Classification (NCBI taxonomy): domain Eukaryota; kingdom Viridiplantae; phylum Streptophyta; class Magnoliopsida; order Malpighiales; family Euphorbiaceae; genus Garcia; species Garcia nutans. The sequence goes on from CANTUV010000026.1 coordinate 17,629,349, forward strand.
TCACTTAGTGATTATTTATAATCATATTTGGTTTAGGCTTTGAAGAGACTTGAATTACCCCAATCCAAGTGTTGAGGGATATCTTGGAAGAGGAGGTTGAAAGTGGTGTTTGTTGCTTTTAGAGGTAAGTACATACTTTGAATCATTGTTTATATTTACATGACATTGGGACTTAACACATTTGGTTGGAAAATGTGTTAAGTTACCTACTACATTATTAGTGCATGAGAAATATGCTAGGATTTGTATAATGTTACAAATGCATTATGTGTAATGTGAACTTTGTGCAAAATATGATAATGGCCGAAAACGTATGGGAATAGCAATTTGTTATGTATAAATTAAAGATGGTATGTAAAGCCATTGCTGATGGCTATATGGATATAAATGAGATATTTGAAGCATTGTGCCTAGTTTTATCATGAGAAAATGAGAAAGGATTTGATAATAAAATTATGAAAGAATTGTGTGCCTAGTATGTTATTCAATTTTCAGAGTTTTATGTTTGGTGGCATGCCTAAGAAGTAACAGTCCCTTGAAGTTGGGCTGGGCTTGGTCCTTGAAGCCTAGTTGGGTGTTACATGATGTAGTGGACCCTTGAAGCTGGGTTGGGCCTAGTCCTTGAAGCCTAGCTGGGATGTTACATATGAGGTAATCCTCATTGTGATTATGGTTTGCCTATGGGCTAGACACATGGTGTCATATTGGACCAAAGCAGTAACGCTATGGCATATTAGATCCTCTTAGGCCCATGCCTGTGTTTGCTTTTATGTGAATTATGAATTGTGGAACAATTGAGCAATTTATCAAGATATAATGATATAATGTTATGAGATATAATATCCTTATGTGCTGTTCATTAGCATTGCATGTGAACTATATTGTTATTAAAGTTTGTACCACTAAGCTTTTCGCTTAGCACGATTGTGGTTCATCGCGCAGGTCACAGGGTAGATCCGGTTGAGCCGGAGAGTTCATCTAGACCGAGTCGAGTCTACGCTTGAGATCTTGAGTGAAGAGTTGATTGTTGAACATCAAGATCAGAGACAAACTGCCAGCATGTATATATTTTATATTTTTGCACATATTGATGTCATGTATATTGTAATATATTTTGGTATAAAAATATGTATAATTCGCAAACTTTCAAAAATGTTTTTCTTGAACCTGTAGTAATAAAGTTATATATATGTTTTAGCAAGTAATATCTCAACTATTATTTTTATGATATCGGTTGAATGTTTTAAGATTATACAGATTTTATAAATGATGATTTGATTGCTTAAAATGGTTGTGACATTCTTGTATTCTCTATACGTATATTACATATGTTGGCATATGTAGTGCACGTATATTGGGTATAAGGGTGTTACATTTATTTTTTTAATGTAGCAGCCCAGCCTTAGTTGGCCTCTGGCCTAGCCTTCTGAGCACTGGACCACTACAGTCCGCTTCCCCTCACGGGTCTACTGCAGGATTTGTTTATTTGGCCCAATTAAGGGTCGCCTCCCCCATTCGAACCCACTACCTCTCCCTTAAGAGAGTCTTAGGAATCGAACGAGAGCCATTTCTTCTGGATTAAAAAAATGATTTGGGTTCTAGACCTGAGATGAGTTTTGGACTCAAAAAATGATTTGGGTTCTGGACCCGTGGTGAGTTCTGGACTCAAAAATGATTTGTGTTCTGGACCTAGTGGTGAGTTCAAGACTCAAAAATGATTTGGATTCTAGACCCGTTGGCGAGTTATAGACTAAAAAAAATATTTGGGTTTTGGACCCGGTGGTGAGTCCTAGACTCAAAAAATAATTTGGGTTCTAGATCCGTTAGTGAGTTCTGGACTCGAAAATGATTTGGGTTATGGACCCGGTTGTGAGTTCTAGACTAAAAAATGATTTGGGTTCTGGACCAATTGGAGAGTTCTAGACTAAAAAATGATTTGGGTTTAGGACCCGGTGGTGAGTTCTGGACTAAAAAATGATTTGGATTTTTGGCCCGGTGGTGAGTTCTGGATTCAAAAATAATTTGGGTTCTGGACCCGGTGGTTGCAAAAGATAATTATAGTTAGTACGATATTAATAATTGCAAAAAATTTAGTCATTTTTTACAACACCTATATCCTCTTGCCTTGTGCGTTGAAAAATATTTTTATAAAAGTATAAAAAATATTTTTAGACACTCAAACTATTGAATAATTGAAAAGAATGATTTGAATTCACTATTTCTGCACTATTTAGAAACTGTTGATTACTATTTTCACTATTCACTAACAATGATTGTTTTTCACGAAATTACTATTTTTTTTGTCTTTTTTTCTTACCATTTGCCTATATAAAGGCTCTCAGTTTCCTCCATTTTACTTTTATTCAATTATAAGTTATATTTGTTTTTGAGAACAAAGAGTTTAGCCATCAAATGGAAGGAAGGCATGCTTCAAGATCAGGACCTTGATCTAATGCTGAGTTGCTAAAATTTATTTGACAATATGAACATGGAACTGTCAATCCACTAGCTGGAATACAACTTCATCATAGTTCTAGTCTAAAGACTGAGGTAACATTGCTACTTTAGCAGCACAAATATTTATCATTTTATTGTATTATTATTATTTATTATATTTATTATATTTTTTAGTTATAATTTAGTATATTAGCGAATAAACAAATTAAAATAAATAAATACAGTAATGAGTAATTTTAGACTTTGAAACAATAGGAGTTGCAAAATGATATACTTACCTCGTATTGGCTTACCTTATTCTGTATTAGCGTGATCGTTGAGTTGTCCAGGGCTGAGGGTGTGTCTGTAAATCCCTGCAATGGCATGACGTAGCATCTTCTCGGGTAAAATGGATCATCCAAGAGTGCAGTTTTGAAAGCTTTATTCTGCAATTACCATCTGAGGAATGTCCAATAGACATTAGTGCAATTCAAGCATTATCAGACCGATGGATGGACATGACCCATATTTTTCACCTACATGTGGGAGAAATGACTATTAGCCCAGTCAATTTTTCAGCCATAACTTGTATTTGGTACCATGGACTTTCGATTCCTCTTACCAATGATATCTTGACACACGAAGAAATTTAACAATTAATTGGTATGGAACCGTCACTCAAAGAGCCCTTCAAGAAAAAAATTGAGCTGATTCAGAGTTATTGGATGAGCTATGATGGATAGGTTCATAGAGAAACAATCAAATAATATACTCAGGAATTTTCGCTGTATTTACTTGGGTTGACCATTTTATGGAGCACCAAATCCACCATCCATTTATTGATGTTGAGGGCCCTTGCTGAAATGGATATGGTATCGCTTTATGGCTGGGGTGAAGCTGGCCTCGCTTGTCTCTATCATGGCCTAGAAAAGATTTGCAGGAATAAGAAGGCTTTCATTTGCTTCATAATGATTGTCCAGGTACTATCTCTTGCCATTGCTAATTCAACTCATATATTTTCATGAATTTGATTTCCATGGTTATTACAGGTATGGGCTTATGAGCATAATCTCGTGAGGGTGCCTGATATTTCTTGAGAGATAGTAGGATATCCAATGTTAGGTTTTGGTTGTCCAATCACACAGCAGTGCTCGTCACTCATCATGTGCACACCCAGCGTTATCACTTAAGTTGCCTAACCTGGGACCAGGTAAAATAGTATTAGTATGCTTTATAGTTTGTGTAAAAAGTTTACTTACCTTTTGTCACCCTGTAGGTTGACTTGGCTTGGTGGAAAGTTGAAGAGTGGACGTATTGGACTCCTTTTATGAATGTTGCACTGCCTTACCAGAGCTCCCTCCGAATCATTACTGGTCCTGTGTCTAATGGATGGTTTCTCAAGGAAAGGGTGTATGATTGGTTCCTTGGTCCTGAGTAGCGGAGGGTCCTAATGAACTGCCCAATGTATACTTTGAATATTACACCAATGCCAAAAAATTCATGGCGGTTAGCTCAAAATGGCTATGATGTTAAAGATTATCTTTATGTACAATACTGATCATACACATAATTCATTCGAACACAACTCTTGAACTTTAAAGTGTCTCCTATTGGCATTCGGGGATTTCCCGAGGAGGAGGAAGGAAATGATGAGGAAACCAGTGATGAAGAGGAGGAGAGAGAATCTATCTCTTATTCCAAGGCTGGAACCTCTCAGGTAAGTATGCGTCATTCTATCATTGCATTTGCTTCTTTTTCAACTTATTTCTATTATTCTCATGATTATTACAGGCTACCAGCTCATTTGATCATGAGGCTGGACCTTCCTCTATTGTTCCTCCATTTGCTCCTTCTCACCAACTAGAAGTCCATCTCATCCGCAAGGCTTTGATACGAGTTACCTGGTGTGTCATCCTGTTTCATGATGATTTATGTTATATGTATGCATGATTATGTATGTTCTTACCCTTCCATTTGCTAACTCACAGTGAATGCTTGAAGAGCAAAACAAGAAACTACAGGAATAGTTAGCCGCTAGCCACCAACAAGTTGCCCATCTTGAAAGATTGTATCATCAGTCAGAGCAAAACTTTTGAGACTTTCGGTTCCAGGGAATGAGGGATCCTAGTGCTTCATCTTCTAGGAGGCCCCAAACCATAGACCATGAGATTCCTTCATCTACTCTAGATGATTACTGCTATTGGCTTGAATTCTAGGGTAGAGGTTCAAGTGCTCCTTCTTTAGGTGGACTTGGGACAGATGATATGCCTCCTCCTCCAATAGGCGATGACTTTCTCAGAGCTTTGTTTGATTATGGACCACCTCCTCCTTGTCAGTAATCATTATATTAATTGAGAAAATATTGTATTATGATTAATGATATTAACAATAATAATAACAACGATGATTATAATAATAATTTTTATTTTTACTGCAACTTTTGACTTTTTTTATTTATTTTATCATTATTATTATTACAGTATACATAGAAATCCCTCTCACAATTCAAAATCATAAAGCACCCCTGATTTGCAAATCCAAACATAACGCGGCAACTCAAAATCTTTTAAATTTCTTTCCTTGAGCGTCTCAACCCAAATTATTACTCTTTCCTTGTCAACCTCAGTGGACAAAGTAATCCCTTATATAAAGTAGCTTTTAATGCTATAATTCCTGATGAAAACCAAGAAATTTTCCATGAAATTTTGTTTCAGTATCAAAAATTCCTTTCAACAATTTTAAATTTTTTCTTTAATTTCAACAATGATAGAACTCAATTTGAAGAAAATTAAAGATTTATTTAAAAATATGAAAGCTATTCATTGGAAGCAAATATCTTGGTCTCAAATTTATACTTTGAAGTGCTTTTAAAATGTTAAATTAGACTATTCTTTTCTTGATGTCATGGTTTCCTTTTAAGATGTGAATTCTAGGGCATTCAAGGTAAGTGACTTTGAGATATGTCCCATGATTGAAGAATTTGAGGCCATCCTTGGATATCCATGCAATCAACCAATGGCGTTGCCCATAGTGATTTCCAAAACTCAACAAAAGATGCAAATGTTGTTTCAAATTTTAAAGCCCGAAGTCTTGCAATTGATTGGGTTGAGAAAATTCTGCTTTGTCCCTTGATCACTTTTGTATTTCTCATTTAGCTCCCACCAAGGCATGGGGATGCATGCTTTGTCTATGCTTGCTTGGACAATTCTTGCTTTTTTCTCCTGATGGGGACATCGATCAACGAATATTGTATATCATGGACCAAATTGAAGCAGGCTTGTCGCCGATACTTGTGATCTTAGTCGAGACCCTAGTTGGATTGGATCAATTAAAATTAGAATCTTCGAGGAGATTGTCCAAAAGTCCCTTGCTGCTACAGGTAATTACCTAAACTGCTCTTTTAAGTTTTCAATTTAGGCCTTTTTCTTTTTATTTTTATTTCTCTAATTTTTGCCTAGTTCGCCCTTGCGGGTTTTCAAAACTAGCGAGCTGTCCTAACTTTTGCCTAAGTCGCCCTTGTAGATTTTTAACTTAGCAAACCCTTTTTCTTATTATTTTATTATTGGTCCTAATTTTTGCCTAGACCACCCTTGTAGGTTTTCAGAACTAGCGAACCACCTTAACTTTTTCTTAGGCCGCCCTTGTGGGTTTTCAACCTAACGGGCATCATTATTTTTCTCTTTTTTTAAATTTATTTTATTGGGCTTACAGATTTGGGTTTAAGAGCGCCTCTGCTTGCTTGACATTCCATTCATGGATTTCACAAGATATCTACCGCGACATCACTCTACTAGGAAACTATCCTATCCCACTTCTTCATTGCCGGCTGGATTGATTGGATCCATACACGCGCTACAGTAGACATCCGTTGGTTAGTACCTTGGTGGAAGATTTCTTGTATCACCATTTGGATGTATTTGATGTATGTTCCTCTTGCTGCTCTTCATCGAGGTACTTGCTATGATCCTCATCAGCTTGATCATCAGTATGGAGCCGAGCCTCAAGGTTCTAAGTTTACTTCTGACTTGGACATGCCTCGTCTAACTGAAGCCTTCTTGGATCAGTTGAAGCAAAGCTGGCCTATGCGTCACACTTATAGTCTACCATAGATTTTACATTTTGTTAATTCTTTAGAAAGAACAATGTTAGGATGAAAAATAACGAACATAATAAAAGATGTTTCTTTTCCTTTTATAATTTGTCATTACCTATTGCTATTGTGTTAATTATTTTACCATATTTTGTTAAATACATGAAATAGTGCACATTGAACAATCTTAATATTAATTCTATTTTATTAAATTGGGAAACAACCAAACATAAAGCCAGCATACACAAGATCACTCCTGTCCCCAACCAACCCTTTCGGGTTTTCTAATTGACCATTTTCTCTCGTTTAGCCTTAATTGTTTCCTAGTCTGGCCTTTTGGCTTTTTGGAACTAGTGGGCTGCTCTAACTTTTCAACCTTGGTAGCTCTCCCCTTTTTATTTGTTTATTTATTTATTTACACATAGAACCTCTTCAACTCGTCCATAATCACCGGCTCATTAAATTCATTCCCGTCCATGTCTGATATTTTGGCTGCACCCTTGCTCATGACTTGTTTCACAATATATGATCCTTTCGAACTAGGCCTAAATTTTCCTCTTGGATCAGAGACATTAGGCTTACACTGCTTCAACACTAAGTTGCTGATTCTGAATTTTCTGACCTTAACCCTTCTGTTGTAGGCTCAAGCTATTTTCCTTTGATATAGCCGATGATGATACAATGCTTTCAACCTCCTCTTTTCTATTAAGGTTAACTGTATGTATCTGCTTTCTACTCACTCTGTCTTAGGTAGTTCGGCTTCTAGGTCCACTCTTAATGACTTGATCTCTATTTCAATTAGTAACACTACTTCCATCCCATAAACCAAGGAAAAAGGTGTCATTCGAATCAGCATTCGTACACTTGTTCTGTATCCCCAAAAAGTAAAAGGAAGCATTTCTGACCAATCCTTGTATGTCGTAGTCATCTTGGACAGGATATGCTTAATTATCTTGTTTGTCACTTCTACTGCACCATTATCCTTTGGTCTATAAGGGGAGGATCGATGATGATGAATTTGGTACTTCGAGAATAAGTCCTTGACTACTCCTTGAAACTGTACCCCATTGTTCGATATCACACTGTGCGGGACCTTGTATCTGCAAATTAGATTCTTTTTTCAATAAATCTAGCCATTTTCCTTGTCCCTGGTTTGTTGAAAGATTGACTTCAACCCATTTTGAAAAATAATCCACTGCTACCACGATAAAGCGATGACCATTTGAAGCCGTCAGATGTATCTCTCCTATAATGTCAATTTCCCAAGTTGCAAAGGGCTAGGGTGAAGACATAAAATGCATTTTTTTAGGAGGCATGTGATTCAAATTACCATGCATCTGACATTGCCAGTATTTCTTCACAAACTCAATGCAATCTCTCTATGGTTAACTAGTAGTAACCTTATCGAATTATCTTCTTAACTAGGGCTAAACCACTCTTGTGTTGACCATAACTTCCTGCATGTATTTCTAACATGATATGTTCAGCTTCAAGCTTTCTCAAGCATCTCAAGTGCACCACATCAATCCATCTTCGATACAACTCTCCAAGAAAGGTGATGTATTGTAAGGACCATCACCTTATGGCTCTTCTCTCTTCCCTTGTTGCCCCCAATGGGTATTCCTTATTCTCCAAAAATAGTCTTATGGTGTCATACTATGAATCATGTTCTGTATTAGTTTCTATGATTGTCTCATATTCATAGCAAAGAGTTGATGAACTGGTCAAAATTAGGGGCTTAAGAAATAAAATTACAGGGTTCTCCCACATTGAAGACAATGTGGCTAGGGCATCGGCCATCTGGTTTTCTTCTCTTGGTAGGTGTATAAACTTGTACTTCTTAAAATTCTTCTTCATCGTGGTCAAATAATGGTGGTATGGTTTTAGCTTCTCTTCTTTCAACTCCCACTCTCAATTCACTTGGGATACTACTAGCAATGAATCACCAAAGACTTGCACTTTATCTATCTTCATAATCATTAGGGTTTCCAAACCAAAAATACATGCTTCATACTCCACCATATTATTGGTTGCCCTAAATTTTAACTTCTTAGCTAAAGGGATAAGCTCCCCTTCGGGTGATTCTAGTATGAATCCCAACCCTGCCCTTTTCCTATTTACTGCTCCATTGAAATACATCTCCAATCCTTGTACTTCTATAGCCTCTAAATGTTCATCAGGAAATTCCAAGACTACCTCTTCACTATCCAACAATGGTTGCTGAGCTAGGAATTCTGCCACTGCTCTACCTTTGATTATTTTCCTGGTTACATACTCAATCTCAAATTCTTCCAAAATTATCAACCATCGACCATATTTCTTTATCAAAGAGGGTGTCTCCCTTAAGTACTTCACTGGATCCAACCTAGAAATTGCTTGCACATTATAAGATTGAAAATAATGTTGCAACATCTTGGAAGAACAAACCACATCTATACAAGTCATTTTAATGATACTATACTTAATCTCATAAGGTAGGAGCTTTTTACTCAAATAGTAGACTGCATTCTCAATCCCTGACTCATCTGCTTGGGCTAGCAATGCTCCTATTGACTCTTCCTCTACTGCTTAGTATAGTAATAATTAAAGGTTTACTGGGTTTAGATGGCTTCAAATAGGCAGATTTAGTAGATACTCCTTTATACATTCAAAGGCCTTTCGACATTCTTCATTCCACTCGACTGGCTGATTCTTTTTAAGCAATTTGAAGATAGGTTTACAGATCATGGTGAGCTTTGCTATGAACATGCTAATGTACTGTAACCTACCAATAAACCCCTAAACTTCTTTCTCCATCTTTGGGGATGGCATATCTCTAATTGTCATAACCTTGTTAGAGTCAATCTCAATGCCATTTGGACCAATCACGTGTCCCAATAACTTGCCTGAAGTAACCCCAAATACACACTTCTTCCAATTTAGCCTTAGCTTATACTTCACTGCTCTCTCGAAGAATAACTCTAAGTTTTGGAAGTGTTGTTCCCTTCTATCTGACTTGACCATCATATCATCGATGTAGACCTCGACTTCTTTGTGCATTATATCATGAAACAAAGTGGTAGCCATCCTTTGGTAGATTGATCCAACATTCTTTAACCTAAACGACATTATCCTATAAAAGAATATTCTCCACGTAGTAGTGAAGGCAGTTTTGGCTTTATCCTCTTGAGCCATTAACACTTGGTTGTATTCAAAAAATCCATCTACAAACGATGTAGCACGCTAGAGGCTACACTATCAATAAGAACATCTATATGGAGTAAAGGAAAATCATCTTTAGGGGAAGCTTTATTTAAGTTTTTGTTTGACAGTCTTTTTTAACCAATTCAACCCATTCCGGTCTTAACTGTCTAAGTTTTTGTTTGACAGGTTTCGTGTGAGTGTATGTAGGAATTAGATGCTTGGCTATGTCTTGATCTATTCCAGGCATATCCTCATAAGACCAAACAAAAACCTCTTCATATTTTTTAAATATTTTATCAAATCTCTCTCTCATTAGAAGTAAGGTCGGATGCTATGCTAATATTTTTAGGATTATCGGTTGTTCCCAAATTTAATGATTGTGTAACATTAGAGTTAATATTAAAAATGCTCATGTAACCATTGTTTAAATGTATGCAACCATCAGGAAAAACATCACACAAGTAAGCAAAATTAGACTTTATTGCATTCATTTTGGAAAAGAAAACATCTTCATCCTCGTACAAAGCAGAAAAATTAAAATTAAAATCAAAATCATTGTTCTCAAAATCATAAAGCAGAATATCTTCAAACTTTTCTTCAATCAGAGAAGCAATCTCCTCGGGGTTCTTCTCAGCTTTCAGGATAACTTTATTCTTTCCTTCTGGATTGGGATCCTTGTTAGTTGGTAGGATGATCTCTTTCTTCACTTGTTCCAACAATTTGGCAAAATCAGCAAAAATCTCAAAATTTGAGATCAACTTTCCCATGAACATGACTGGCTTGGGCTTCCTTTAGAGTGGTTCCATGTTAGGAGCTTTGACAAAAATCTCTTCAAGTGGTAGGAAGCTTATCTTCTCATTTTTCTTCAGCTGAACATCTTTGCTAGCTTCTTCATATCCCAACCCTTTCTTGGAAGCTTGAGTCTTGAAGTCTGGAAGCTTTGTGATACCGGCCTTACCCTTTCCAAGACCAGCACCAGGAAGATACCTCATATTCTTCATCATGTTTAGGACCTTGGAGTCCACTTTTCCATCATCAAAAATTGTGGCTACTTGCAAACCATTGAGAGGTCTCTCAATCATTAAAGCATTGACCACTTTATTATCCTCAGTCTCGATGACCATCATCTCATCTCTGTTTGGGAACTTGATTTTTTGATGGAGTGTTGAAGGGACTCCACCAAGAGGATGAAACCAAAGTCATTGTAATAACAATGCAAAAGTAATAGGTATGTCCAAAACCACAAATTCTACCATAGACTCAATTGGACAAACCTTCACAATAGCTTTGAAAGTCCCTTCGGCGTGCCTTTTAGTGTTGTCATAAGCCCTAATGGTCACTTCGGCTGGGCTTAGATCTCTTTTTGACATAGCTAGCTTTGGTAAGATTTTAAGTGGGCAAACATTTATGGTAGACCCATCATCAACCATCACACATGGGGTCCTTTTTCTTTTGACTTCAACTTTGATAAAGAGAGGGTGGATGTCATCTCTCCCCTCTTCTGGTAAATCCGCATTCGAGAACAATACTATTCCCACATCAACTTCACTCTTCTTTTGAATATCATCACACTTCATGACTCTTTCAATTTTATCAAAGTTAACCAGCTCATCTGTTGTTATGGAAGTGGAAATCGGCAATCTAACCATAGCCTTGGCCATAGATTCACGGTGTGTAACATCCATGATTTTGGAGAAATTAAATAAGTATTTGGAGATATAAATTGTATATACTCAATATATATATCTAGACTATATATAACATATACATATGGTATATTAATTGTATATGTTGGATTAATATATTGCATACTTAATATTTAATACACTTATAAGGTACATTTGATGTGTAGATAAGATACACATTACTTGTGCATGTGTAATATCCTAAATTTTTGAAAAGTTCTAATTTTTAGAAATTTTATAAAATAAATTATAATTTAAAAGGATAAATTAAATTAATGGTTTTAAATGAAAAATGAAGGGATTTTAAATGAAAAAGTAGAATATATATGTGATATATATACAAATTATACATAACATATAAAGGTCAAACTTTTTAAAAGAAAAGGGTATTTTGGTAATTAAATCTAATAATTTCAAAAATAATAAAATAATTCAAAAACAAATTATTTTTGAATGGAAGAGGGAAATTAGGACTTTTATTTTATTAAATAAATAATTATTAAATTATTTTAATATATATATATGGTTTAAAAAAAAGATGAAAAGGAAAAGAAATATTAAAAAGTCTTCTTCTTCCTCTTTTTCTTCTTCCTTTTGGCCGAATTTTCCATGGGAGCTAGACCAAGATTTTGATTCTTCCATACTCCATAAATTGAAGGATTTAACAAGTTTCAAGTGGATTTTTGGTGATTTCCACAAAAATTAGTAAGTTTTCAACTCTTTTCTTTGAATTCTATAGAAAATTGGATTATGTTGAGTTTGGGGTTTTGATGTAGCATGTTATAATTATTGGAATGGGTATGTATGATGTTATTTTAGGTAGTTAACAATGATTTTAAGGTTGGATTAAAGAAATGGTTGAATTTAAGTTGAGTTTGGTGAAGAGAGAGAATTTAGGGTTATGGAACATTTGAGTTTTTGAAATCATGAGTTTTAATTGTGCAAATTGGTTCCAAATGTGTTGTTTTGACGCATAAACAAGGATTTTAAAATCAAATGATGGATTTAGTTAATTTTGGATAGAGTTTGAAGATGGTAGTATTGATTTAGGGTTTTGGAAAAGTGAATTTTCAAAGAATGATTAATTGTTTGATTTTAATGCTTAAATCATGTTATTTAATGATATAAGTGGTGGAAATAAGATTGAAATGATAATTGGATTAAGTTGGAATGGAGATCCTTCAATTGTGAAGGTTATGCCATTTTAGGATTTTGAGCATAAGCATGTAGTTAATTAATGTAATTGGTTTAAACATGCTAAAACATGTTTCTGATGATATTAAACTTAAAACACTAATTTAAATGGCTTGATATGATTTTTCAAAGTTAAAGTGAGGTGAAGCTTAATTTTGTGATTTGATTTAGAGTGATATTTAATTATGGTTTGATGTTGAGAATACCTTAGAATGTGATATTAAATGATTATGTATGATCACATTTGGTGTAGGCATTGAGGAAGATTGATTTGCTTCATCCAAGTGGTGAAGGGCAAGTTAAAAGGATAGGATTGAAGGTTGTGTTAAGCTTGCTTTGGGTTGCTAGTGGAGGTATGTACAAACTTTGAATATATTGTTTATATTTTCATGACATTTGGGCTTAACACATTTTGGTTGGAAAATATGTTAAGTTATTTGGTTCATTGATTGAGTTTGAATAATGTGCTATGTCATTTATAATGTCATATATGTGTTAATTGCATTGTGAAAAGCCATTGATAATGGCTAAATTGTGTAGAATGTGAAATATGTATATTATGTGAAAATACCCAAAGTAATTGGGTAATGTGTTGTGAATGCAAAAATGAGATATGTGGAATAATGAAATGAATTGATATTGATAAAAATGAGAAAAATGAGAAAAGTGAGAAAAGTGAGAAAAATGAGAAAGATGTGAAAAATGAGAAAAATGAGAAAAAAAGTGAAAATAAGGCAATGTGCCTAGATTGAATATGTGACAATGAGAAAGAGATTAATAATGAGAAAAATGAATAAATGAAAAAAAAAAGTGAGAAAAAGATGATATAATAAGGCAATGTGCCTAGTTTGATCATGAGGAAATGAGAAAAGTTTTGATAAAGGAATTATGAAAGAACTTGATAATGAGAAATATGAATAAATTGTGTGCCTAGTATGTTATTCAATTTTTAGAGTTCTGGGTTTGGCGGCATGCCTATAATTGCCTACGAGCTAAATGCTGGAATGGTGAAAAGACTGTGTCATAAGCCAGGCCAGCTGATAAATATGATGTTTCTGAGGTGAAAAGACTGGATCGTAAGCCTCATAAACTGTAGCAGTCTAGCCGGGTTGAGGACCAAGATACTGGGGCCTAAGGGTCTAGCCGGGTTGAGGTCCAAGAGACTGGGCCTATTACATTATCATTGGATATATTGCCTACGGGGCTAGACACATGGTGTCATTATGGACCAAAGTAGTAACTCTGAAATTTGAATAGCATATTAGATCCTTTTTGGGCCCATGCTTATCTTTGCTTTAATGTGAATTATGAGTTGTGATTATGAAATATTTGAAAAATATAATAAAGCAGAATGATGTGGCATCTATATGCATTGTGCATTGGCATTGCATTGAGTTTTATTGTTATTATCAAAGTTTGTACACTAGGCTTCAGCTTAAAGTGATTGTAATTTTTCGTACAGGTATCATGGATGATTTGGTATAGCCGGAGAGTTCTAATAGACCTGGTCGGGTCTAGGTTTGTAGTTATTGTGCTTGAAGAGTTGTTTTTGGGTACATCAAGATCATAGCCAGTTGCCAGCATGTAGATATTTGATATTAAAATGTATTTTGATATTATATATGTTATGATATGTTTTTGGAAGTATATTATTTAAATTGTAAAGAATGTTTTGAATAATTTGTTCAGATGGAATTTTATATGTGTTGTTAATTTATATATCTATATATAAGTATTTTGAGAAAATATGTAGAAATTGAGAAGTATTGGTGAAATTGTGAATTGATTTTTATTGGGAGTGTTTGCTTTATGCAGGTTGTGTTTTGCTGAATTTTTGGAATGTCCAAATTACAAAAAAAAAACTCTGGCGAATTTTTCCCAGAGATTTTCATATAAAATATTTATTTTGGATTCCTATAACAAGAAAAGAATATTTATATACTATTTATTTTATATATTAGTTTTTGAAATCTTAAAACAGAAATGTGAAAATTTTTATTAAATCGATCTGTGAGATTTTTATACCGTATATGCATATTTTACATATGCTAAAAATATGCATTGTACACATATAGGGTATAAGGATGTTACACGATGCTTCTTGGAAGTGGCCAATAGGTCCCAAATACTATCACTTGCTTGGGTCCTTTTCAATTGCTTAAGAATAATGTCTTCTTCTTCTTCTTTGTTCTCAACTTCTACTTCCTTTCCTTTATTAGCTTTTACTTCCTTGGATGGTAGCCTTGTATAACGCTTACTAGATCTAGTGTTCAACACCTTATCTTCTTCAGGTTTAGACCAGGTCCATTTATCCATTTTGGGTTCAAGACCATCATCATTATCACTTCAGTCCCAAAATTCATCCACAAAATAGATTGCTACTTCTTTACTAACCATAGCTTGTTCAATTTTGATAAATACCATTTCTTCTTTAGTTGCTTTTCCATCTACATCTTGGAAAGAAGACATGACAAAACTTTCATGCAAACCTCCTCCAATCATTAAGGTCGCCAGTGGTGGTACTCTATTGAATCTTGACAATGGATTATCTTTGGTGTTTGGCTTGTTGGGCTCGGGCAATTTCCCATTATCAATCAAATTGTGGATTTCATGCCTTAACCTCACACATTTATCCATGTCATGTTCTTGCATTGGATGAAATTGGCAAAATGCCTTAGTGTCAAAGTTAGGTGGAAGAGGATTAGGCAAAGGTTGAGGATTCAAGGGTTGCAATAATCCCTTCTTTTGTAACTTATTGAGAACCCAAGACAGCGGCCTTCCCAATTATGAAAACTGCCTTCCTCCTCCTTAGCCAATGGCATTAACATCAACTACCTTTTGAATGCTTTGGTTACCAGACTGGTAGTTTCCTTTCTTGTTCCTTCTTGCTGAAAATGGTTCTTCTCCCTTTTCCACTCTTCAATTTGCAAACCAGCTTGCAGAAGGTCCTCGAAATCTCAGATAAGTGTATGAGATATTCTTTTACGAAGGCTAGGCAACACCCCTCTCACAATCATTCTAATTTGATCTGATTCATCGGACCTTCTTTTGAGCAATGCAGCCTTATTTCTCCACCTATTCACATAGTCCACGCCTTTGTCTAATGGACTCCACCTCCATTAAAGTAGCTTCCAATTAAGCATTGTATCCATATTAATGGATGAAGGCCTTGTATAGTAAATCCTAGCTCTTTTGAGTGCCATCATCTAAAGTATTGAACCAATTTTGGATAATAGGATCCAATGAAAGCATGAAGTATCTTAGAGTTTGAGCCTTAGTAGCTCGGGTAGACTGCATAGCAGTGATATATTACTTTATATGGAGGTGAGTATTTCCAGTTCCATCAAACTTTGCAAAGGATGGAATCTTGGACTTTTATGGAACCTCTTCATCTAGCTCAAATAACATGTCGACCTCAGACATTTCTTTGGTTTTCAGCTTCTTTTCGAATTTCTTTTCTATGTCAGCGTTCAACTTTTCAATATCTGAAGTTTCAGTCTTTTCCATGGCTGATCTTTCAACAACCTTTGGCTCCTTCTTCTTATCTTAAGGATCTTGAAACTATTGAGCTCAGTCATCATTATCATCAACGTCTGCCTTGTCATCATCAAAAGCTACTTCGCCAACTGTAGCCTTTCCCTTTTCTTTCTTGGTGCTTGTGGATGCTTCAGTAATGTTCCCAAACATTGCAGCCATTTGACTCTTAATGATCTCAGCTAGGGCCCCCTTTAGTTCTTCCATTTTGACTTCAAGGGCATCATCCAACATCTTTTGAATCTTCTCAGGTTCCATTGCTTTTGGAGAGAAGCTAACTAAGTTCCTGCTGGATTCTTCATCTCCGGCATAGGTCAGATTGTCGTAGGCTTTTGAACTGTTGTAATCCAGGGCTGCGAGCTAGAGTGGATTAATGATATGAGATGCAAATGTATGTATGCATGTATGTATGTATGCACAAACAATAAACAAACAAAGATAATTAGGACATCCCTTCCAAACTTGTAACTTCCACACACAAATGTCGAGTCTCTTTTCCTAGGTATATGGTTAACAAAATACCAACATGGGGTATCTTGTTTTTGAATAATTCCCTCGGACATTTCAACCAATAGTCATATTTTCAAACATGGAAATCAGTTCATGATAATTTCCATTAATTAGGCTTTAATCCATTGAATCTTAACTAAAATAGTTTTTATGCTATATTGGATTAAAACTAAATTAAGAGGCTTATTATAAATAGATTTCTCACTTGAAAAAGTAACTAATGATTCATGCCAAAAATAAGCCCATGATCAATAATTTTTAGTATAAACTAGGCTCACAATTGATTTTTGGTATTTCCATAATTGGCCAAAATATTCATAAGTTCTTTAAAAGGTTGTGAAAATAATTTTGTTTCTAAGCCCATTGTAAAAAGATTTTAGAAAATTGGATTTTGGGCTTTGTATTTAGGTCATGAGAAAAGAACTTTTGACTTGTTTTGGAAAAGTTTTATGTCCAAAAATCCTTTTGAAAATTTTGAAAATAGTTTTGGTCTTTTGGAAAAAATTATTCAAGCTCACAATGCAATTTGGTCATATTAGAAAAAGAACAAACCAAATAAGCCATAATTCAAACCATGATAAATTAACCATAGTCAAACAATAAGCATTTGGGGTGAAAACCTAAGGAAAGTAGCTAGGTCAATTATAGGACCTTTGTCTTTATGTTGAAAGGCTTCGGTTCCCATAGCAAGTATATACCAAAAGGTACAAGGCTAGAAGTGGTTTTGCTATGCTCAATCTCCATACCTAGAGTGAAAGTATGGTATCCCTTATATAACACAACACGGGTAACATGAGCATCTTAACTCATGCACATGATGCAATCTAAATGATGCAATGGATAATATCATAATAAGAAAGAATAGAATAATATAAAGACCAACGGAATCAACTTCTATTATCTCCTCTTGAGTTGCCACTGTGAGTGGGGATTTTTGCCCCCACTCCCAAGTGGAATTGTTCTTGCAACTTCGGCATTGTTAGGCTCAGGGCCTTAGAGAACATGGGCCTAAACCCAAAGAAAATGGAGTTGCCACCGGGACAGGCTATGAAAAGAAAGGGGTGGATGAATTGATTCCTAAGGAATCCCCAACCCCCTTATGGGTTTGGAAAGTTGGGTATGCATGGGGAAGGTGAGAAATGACCCAGCACCCCCACAACATCTTGTTCGTTGGAACCAGCCTCCTTTTTAGGTCTTAATATTATAAAATTCTTAAATATAATGACATTATCTATACTACATGAGATCATTAAAAAAATAAATACTTTATTAAAAATCATAGCAATGTCCAAACAAAAATAAATAAATAGGCACCCATTCGACGATGGAAACATGCCCTTACATTGTCCAAATGTCTAAAACTAAATAGGATACCCAACAAAAAGGTAGAAACATATCCTTTACATTATCCCAAAATATGAAAATAATTTAAATTACATGAAACTTAATTAATGAAGTACCCACAAGGTGGAAACATACCCCTTACATAATGAAAAATAAAGTGAACTAATAAAAGACATTCAACTATTCATCATGAAAGTAAGACCATTCATTATAAGTCAAATAAAGATCAAGATATGAAGATATAAACTAAGAATACAATATGAAAAGCATGATTCAAATAATAATTAAAGACTAAATATACAAGCTAGGGTTTTATGAATTATGGTTTAGGAAAATACAATTAGGGTTTAGGGTTTCTAAAGTTTTTGGGTTTATATTCAAAAACTAGGATTTTAGGGTTTAGAGAAATTAATATTATTTTTTAAGTATTAGGCTACTGTGAAGATTTTGCAAAATAGAATTAATTAGGGTTGAGGGCTCATACCATGCAATTAGGGTTTAGGAACTTATAAATTAGGGTTTTAGAAAAAATAATGATCAAAGCTTTAAAGTTGAACAAGCTATTGTTAATGATATTTGTGAAAAATTAAATGACATCACAAAAAAATTTTAACAAATCTATTAGCATGCTGACTACCGAATTCAATTTGGAAGAAGTTATGTTAATAGGCTACTGGATTCAATTTTAAATAATGATCATGCATGTTCCACGTTAAAACCATCAAAAGCATGTTATAATAATTGATTAAGAAAATACAATCGTTTGTTGGCTCCACCACAATTGCATTGTTGGAATTTTGGATGAGCTTGGTCAAGACAATATAGCCTTATTGCCTTGTGGATGGGAGTGTTCTTTTTAATCTTGGTTGCTTCGGGTTGCTTCAAAGTTCAAAAGTCCAATCGTAATTTTTGAGTAATTTTTGCCATCCATATTTCTGTGTTTAAGGCTACTATTTATAGAAATTTAAAATAAAACCTAATATGTTAAAGAAGTTAAAACTATTTAGGAAATTTATTGATGTTTCCGAGTAAAAATGGAATTTTGGCCAAAATCGGCCAACGCGCTGGCACGGGCTGCTGAGACGAGAGCAATCGGGTGAGCGCCTGCGAGGCACTACCCAATTTGCCGTGGCTTCCACCTGCGGTGAATTGGCCTAAGCCAATTCGCCATAAGTTACGCATATGGTGAATTGGCCCAAGCCAATTCACCGCTTGCCCTTTTGGCCTGCGGTGAACTGCCTTGCCACGTGCCGCTCACCGATTGCTCAGTCTGGTTTTCTTTATTATTTTTATTTTTATATATGTATATTTTTTAAAAAATTAATAGTAAATAATAAAATAAATATTAAAATAAGTGTTAAAATAAATAATAAATACTAAAATAAATAATAAATACCACAAAAAATATTTTAGACTATTTTAAAATATTGGACTGGGCTTGGTAAAAAATTAAGGAGTCTACAAATTGTATATAATCAATATACTTTACTTTTTTTCATACAATTCCCGCATAATTCTCATGACCAGCTCTTACCTTAATCTGTAATATCCCAAAATTTTGAAAATATTATTTTCTAAAAATTAATTAAAAGATTTAAAAGTATATATATATAATTAAGTGAAAAAGAAAAAAAAATGTGTATATGATATATAATTGTAGATATACATAATATATATATATAAGTCAACATTCTAACTTGATCAAATAATATTTTAATTATTAAAATAGTAGTTAAATTGTTAGTGGAAGATGACATATTATATATTAATTAAGTATTATATTTTACTCGGTGGAGCGTGAAGGAGGGATAAGTGTATGGTTTAAAGGGGATTACCTAGTAGTGGAGTTGGTCATCATTATCTTCTTGTTCTTCTTTCTCCATTGAAGTCAGCCAGCTTCATCAAAGAAAGAGAGGAATTTTGCTTCTTGCTAACTCAAGTAATTGAAGGATTTCTGTAACACCCTTATACCCTATATACGTAAAATATATATTTTTAGCATATGTAAAATATGCATATACGGTACAAAAATATCACAGACCAGTTTACTAAATTTTTTTTAAACGTTTCCAATTTAAAATTTCAAATTCTAAATATACAAAAAATTAAATAGAATATAAATATTCTTTACTTATTATAAGAACCCAAAATAAATAATATATATAAAAATCTCTGGAAAAAATTTGCCAGAGTTTTGTCTGTATTTTGGATATCCCAAAATTTAGCAAAACACAACCTGCAAAAAAGAAAACACTCCCAAATAATTTCCAACCACCATCTCAACCATACTTCTCAATTTCACCAAGTTTCTCAAACATTTATACATATAGATATTTATAATTTAAAACACACTTACTCTCCCATTTCAAATACATTGAGCCAAACATTCTTTATAATATACAATACGTAAAATTCAAAAACATAATATATTATGCATAAAACACAAAAATGTACAATAACATAAAAATATATACATGCTGTTGGTAGTGTTTCTGATCTCGATAGCAACTCAACAATCTCAACTACAAGTGTAGACCCGACCTGGTCTAGAAAAACTCTCTGGCTCAACTGGGTCTACCCTGTCACCTGCACGATGGAAATAATCGCGCTAAGTCGAAGCCTAGTGTTACAAACTTTGATAATAACAATATAACTCAATAAAATACCAAATGCATAATGCATATAGATGTCACATCAATCCACTTTCTTATATTTTTTAAATATTTCATAAGCACAACTCATAACATTATATTACTCAATTATGTCATAATTCATAATTCACATTAAAACAAAGACGAGCATGGCCCCAAAAAGGATGTAATATGCTATTCCAATTTCAGAGTTACTGCTTTGGTCCATAATGACACCATGTGTCTAGCCCCGTAGGCAATATATATATGTCCATGGATAATGTAACAGCCCCAGTCTCTTGGACCTCAACCCGGCTAGACCCTTATGCCCCAGTATCTTGGTCCTTAACTCGGCTAGACTGCTACAGCTTTTGAGGCTTACGACCCAATCTTTTCACCCCAAAAACATCATATTTATCAGCTGGCCTGGCTTACGATCCAGTCTTTTCACCATTCCAGTGTATAGCCCATAGGCAATCATAGGCATGCCGCCAAACCCAAAACTCTAAAAATTGAATAACATACTAGGCATGCAATTTATTTCTTATTTCTCATTATTAATTTCTTTCTCATTTTTACATATCCAATCTAGGCACATTGCCTTATTTTCACTTTTTTTTCTCGCTTTTCTCATTTTTCACATCTTTCTCATTTTTCTCACTTTTCTCTTTTTTTATCAATATCAATTCATTTCATTATTACACATATCTCACTTTTGTATTCACAACACATTACCCAATTACTTTGGGTATTTTCACATAATATGCATATTTCACATGTTACACAAATTAGCCAATATCAATGGCTTTTCACAATGCATTTAACACATATATGACATTACAAATGTCATAGCATATTATTCATACACAATCAATGAACCAAGTAGCTTAACATATTTTCCAACCAAAATGTGTTAAGCCCAAATGTTATGCAAATATAAATAATATATTCAAAGTTTGTACATACCTCCACTAGCAACCCAAAGCAAGCTAAAAACATCCTTCAATCCAATCTTTCCAACTTGCCCTTCACCACTTGGATGAAGCAAATCAACCTCCCTCAATGCCTAAACCAAATGTGATAACAAATAATCATTTAGTATCACATTTAATGGCATTTCCAACATTAAACCATAATTACATATCACTCCTACAAATTTCCAAAAATTTAGCCTTTCCTTACTTCAACATTAGAATTCAATTCTACTATAATTAAATTAGTGTTTTAAGTTTATTTATATTATCAAAAAATATATTTTAATACATTTAAATCATTTACATTATAAAAATACACTCTTATACACAAAATCTGAAAAATGGCATAACCTTCCCCCATTGAAGGTTTTCCATTCCAAAACAATCCATTACTCATTCCAAGCTTATATTCATCACTTTTAACACTAAACAACATGCTTAAAAAAATAAAATCACACAATTCATGTAACACCCTCATACTCTATATAAGTAATATACATATACCTTGTATACATACAGTACGTATATAAAGTATAAGAATGTCACTTTTCATTACATATTGAAAGTCTTTACCTTACTTCCAAACAATAATACTTTTTTTTTATAGAACATTCATTAAATCATATTACTTTTGATGATATCACATATATACATAAATTACCTTGTCTTTTCCAAAATTCATTTACATATACATACATTTTAATTAAAATACAACATAATCAAATTGTACATGCATGCACCACCATCTAGTTGGTGTCGAAATACTCTTACCCATCTCGTGGCATAACGTCTTGACTCCCGGAGCAATCATCTACTCACCTGCGCGATTTACACAACCACGGTAAGGTCGAAAGCTTAGTGGTATAATAAATAATATAACATTCATTACACAAAAATCCTACTTCCTATATTAACATCATGTCTTCCCTTTTCAATGCACTCTAAATTTTTCCACTAATCTCATACTTTATATACATATATGCATATATATCATTACAACAAACCACAATTCAATGACTTAGCAGAACATTCATGAAATAATACTCACAATTTCCACATCCATATGCATATTACACATCATATTGTATTCATCTCATTCCATAATTATCCTCATATATCTCATTCCATAAGTCACATTAAAGCAAAGACAAGCATGGGCCCAAAAGAAACTAATATGCCATTCAACTTTCAAAGTTAATGTTTTGGTTCAATTATCACATTTATCATTATCCCAACTAGGCTTCAAGGATTAGACCCAATCAAGCTTCAAGGGGAGCAAAGCATGCTAAGCATCAACCCAACTTGACTTCAAGGACCAAATCCAACCTAGCTTCAAGGGTTTGTAACATCTCAACTAGGCTTCAAGGACTAGACCCAATCAAGCTTCAAGGGGAGTTAAGCATGCTAAACTTCAACCCAACTTGACTTCAAGGATCAAGCCCAGCCTAGCTTCAAGAGATTGTTACTATTAGGCATGCCACCAACAACAAAACTCTGAAAAGTGAATAACACATTAGACACACAATTCATTCATTATTTCTTTATCAATTTCATTCTCAATTTCTCATAATCATCTAGGCAAACATGCCAAAATTATTTCATTTGCAATATTATAGCCAATAACAATGGCTTCACATCTCATCACTTTCTCATAATCATCTAGGCAAACATGCCCAATTATTTCATTTGCAATATTATAGCCAATAACAATGGCTTCACATCTCATCAATTTCTCATAATCATCTAGGCAAACATGCCCAATTATTTCATTTGCATCATATCTCAATTCACATCTCATCATTACGGTATACATAACCACTTGCATTGTACATACACTTTGAATGCTTATTGCATCCTCCATACTTATTTTTCACCTTTATATCCATTAACAAGAGTTTCATATTTCATCATTGAGATATACATAGCAAATTACATTATTCATATATTTAGAATCTTCAACATACATTCCACATAGTACACATAATACACATCATAGCACATTTCTCACACATTAACAATATAATAAATAACTTTACACATTTTCCGATCCAATGTGTTAAGTCCCATAGTTATGCAAATACATACCATCATATAGATATCTTTCACATTATGCAATTCATAATATTAATCAAACATATAAAAAATGTAATGGATTACTTAACACATTTACAACCAGATGTGTTAAGTCCCAAAGTCATATATATATATGCAATAATGTAGGGTTTGTACTTACCTCAATAGAAACTCACACCAATCTAAACTCCTCATCCATGAATCCTTCAATACTTGGATTAGGGCAACTCAATCTCTTCAAAACCAAATCCAAAAGTGATCATACACACTCACTTAGAGATACACATGAGTTTTCAATACAATTAATCACCTATTAGTCTCATACTAGGCCTTTTAGATTACAAATTACAAGCCAAAACCACTATATAGGTCCCCACGGTCGCGTCCTCACAACACCACGACCGTGGGATAACAAATGAATCTGTCCATTTTGTTTTAAAATCCCCCACGGTCGTGGCCTTCAAGGACCACGGTCGTGGCATTGGAACTTGTTCTGTTTAATCAAAATTTTTGAAGACATAGTCACGCTTACAATCCCACGGTCGTGGCCCTCACTTGGCACGACCGTGGCATCCAAAATGCTTATGTTCCAAATTAAATTCATGTACACTATGCTTTAACCTTCATTTAAACACAATCATTACATGAATACTACTCTTACTCTTCCATTCAACCCCAAAAATCACAATCAATTAAACCCTTACTAAACAATTTCAACAACTCATCATCATCCTCACAAATAACCATATTATCATCATCTAAATACCAATGCAACACATATATATATACTTCAATCTTTCATTATCATCATTTTCACACACTAACCTTGTCAAATATAAACTCAATCAATAGAAATCAACTCAAGGAAATGAATACTTACTTGAATATTTTGCCAAATCTTCAATATCCACCTTCAATTCTCTCAAAACCCTTATGAATTGATGTATATGTAAATAAAATCACATCTCTCTCTCTCTCTCTCTCTCTCTTTCCACGTTCAAGAACAAGAAGAAGAAGAAGAAGAAGAAGAAAGAAAGAAAATCTTCTTTCTTTATTCAAACTTATCTTATATATATATATAAAATAAAATATCCCAAAAATCCTCCACCACAATTTCTCCTTCCCTTTGACTTTCTTTTCTTCTTTTTCTCTTGTCATTATTATCATTATTATTATTATTATTATTATTATTATTAATTAATTATATACACTTACTTTTCCTACACCAATATATACATCATGTATATGTGATGTATATGTTGGTATATGTATATGTCTTATATATTGCTTTTATATTTCCCTTGTTTTACAATTACAATATATACCTATGATTCTTCATACACCTCTATCTCTTATAATATTTTCTTTATATATTTCATCAACATACTCTCTCTCGCAACTACTATTCCAAAGTGTATCAAAAATCGGGATATTACAATTCAACCACTTTGGAAAATCACTTTTCCAAAATCCTAAATCTCCACTTCCAATCTCAAACTCCAACCCAACACCACCAAATGCAATATTTGACTTTAAAATACTTGTTTATGAATCAAAACAACTCATTTGGAATCAATTTGCACAATTAAAGTTCATGTTTTCAAAACCCCAAAAATCCATAACCCTAAATTCTCTCTCTTCACCATTCTTTAACCAAACTCCATCATCTCTTCAATCTAACCTTAGAATCATTGTTAACTACCCAAAATAACATCATACACACCAATTCCAACAATTATAACATACTACATAAAAATCTAAATTCTCACATAATCTCATCTTCCATGGAATACAAAGAAAAGAGATGGAAACTTACTAATTTTGGTGGAAATCACCAAAAATCTACTTGAAACTTGTTAATTCCTTCAATTTATGGAGTATGGGAGAAGCAAAATCCTTGGTCTTCAAACTCCAATGGAAGCCACATCCTTGAAGAAGAAGAAGAAGAAGAAGAAGAAGACTTTTAATATTCTTTCCTTTTCATCTTTTTTTTAAGCACATATATATTAAAATAATTTAATATTTAATATTTAATTATTTTTTTAATAAATTAAAAGTCCTAATATCCCTCTTCCATTCAAAATTAATTTTTTTGAATTATTTTATTAATTTTGAATTTATAAGATTTAATTACCAAAATAACCTTTTCTTTTAAAAAGTGATGACTTTTATATATGTTATGTATATTTTGCATATTTATCACATATATATTCCACTTTTTCATTTAAAATCCCTTCATTTTTCATTTAAAACCATTAATTTTATTTTATCCTTTTAAATTATAATTTATTTTATCAAATTTTCCAAAAATTAAAAATTTTCAAAAAAATTTTGATGTTACAATTCTCTCCCCCTAAAACAAATTTCGTCCTCGAAATTACCTGTCCTCAAGTCTGGAACAAATGGGGAAACTGACTCTGCATCGCCTGCTCACTTTCCCATGTCATCTCCTCAGTGGCATGATTCCTCCAAAGGACTTTTACAAGTGACACCCTCTTATTCCTCAATTCTTTAATCTCTCATGCCAAAATCGCCACTGGTTCTTCCTCGTAAGTCAGATCTGGACTCACCTCAATGGACTCCACTGACATGATATGAGATGGGTCAGAGCTGTATCTCTGAAGCATCGAGACATGGAAAACATTATGTATTCGATCCAATTCAGGTGGCAAAGCTAGTCTATAAGCCACTGGACCAACTCTCTCCAACACCTCATATGTTCTTATGAAACAAGGACTCAACTTTCCATTGCGGCCAAATCTCAAAATCTTCTTCCATGGAGACACCTTTAGAAACACTTTATCTCCCACACTAAACTCTATGTCTCTTCTCTTTAAATCTGAATAGGATTTCTATCGGTCTGAAGCCGCTTTCAAACAACCCCGAATCACCTTCATTTTCTCCTCTGTTTCCTTAATCAAATCAGGACCAAACAGTTTACCTTCTCCAACTTCATCCCAACACAAAGGTGTCCTGCATCTCCTGCCATATAAAGCCTCATAAGGAGTCATCCCAATACTTGACTGATGACTGTTGTTATAAGCAAATTCAATTAATGGCAAAAATCTGTCCCAATTCCCGGTGAAATCAATGATATAGCTCCTCAACATATCCTCTAGAATCTGTATCACTATCTCTGACTGTCCATCTGTTCGAGGATGGAAAGTAGTACTAAAATGCAATCGAGAACCTAAAGCATTATGCAAAATCTTCCAAAACCTCGAAGTAAAGTGGGGATCTTGATCCGACACCAAAGAAACTGGGACTCCATGCAACCTGACTATCTCATTGATATACAACTCAGCCAACCTCTCAAGAGAAAAATCCATCCGAACTGGAAGAAAATGAGTTGTCTTCATAATCCGATCAACTATCACCCAGATTGCATCATGCTTCTTTTGGGTCAAAGGTAGTCCAGTCACAAAATCCATTGTCACTCGCTCCCATTTCCACTCTGGCACTGATAAAGGTTGGAGCAATCCTAAAGGAACTTGGTGCTCAGCCTTCACTTTCTGGCAAGTGAGACATCTGGATACAAACTCTGCTATGTCCCTCTTCATACCTGACCACCAATCATGTTGCTTTAAGTCCTAATACATCTTGGTACTCCCAGGGTGCATAGCAATAAGTGACTGATGTGCTTCCTCTAATATCATTCTTTTTAATTCTGCATCATCAGGAATACACAATCTATCTCTATACCATAGACTTCCATCATCCCTCACATAAAAGTCTCGACTTTCCCCTTTCTGACAAACCAATGCAATTTTTTGAATTCCCTCATCTGCTAATTGAGCCTCCCTAATATGATCCAACAAGAATGGCCTCAACTGCAACTGAGCCATCAAAACACCATCATCAGAAGATTCAAATCTAGCGTGCAAAGCTCTCAACTCAACAAGTAACGAGAGCGAGTAAGCAGTCAAACCTGCCAAAGATTTTTGACTCAAGGCATCAGCAACAACATTTGCCTTACTAGGATGATAATCAATCAAACAGTCATAGTCTTTAATCAACTCTAACCACCGTCTCTGTTGAAGATTCAGCTCTCTCTGAATACCCAGGTATTTCAAACTCTTATGATCTATATAAATGAAACACTTTTACCCATTCAAATAATGTCTCCAAATCTTCAAGGCAAAGACTATTGCTGCTAATTCCAAATCATGTGTTGGATAATTCAGCTCATGCGGTTTCAACTATGGAGAGGCATAAGCAATGACTCTACCCTCCTGCATCAAAACACAACCTAAACCATTGTGTGAAGCATCACTATATATCACATATGGTTTACCTTCCACAGGCAGGGTAAGGACAGGAGCTTGAGTCAACATCTCCCTCAGCTGCTCAAAACTCGCCTGACACTGATCTGTCCACACAAATTTAACTCCTTTCCGAAGTAATCTGGTGAGTGGTGTAGCTATTATAGAAAAACCCTTCACAAATCGAAGATAATAACCTGCCAATCCCAGAAAACTTCAAACCTCTGTCACAGTCTTCGGTGGAATCAAATTCAAAATAGCCTCAATTTTACTCGAATCAACTCTAATACCATCTGCTGAAACCACATGACCAAGAAAAGCTACTTGATCAAGCCAGAACTCACACTTAGCAGCTTAGCATACAACTGCTTTTCTCTCAGAGTCTGCAATACGATCCGCAAAAGCCTATCATGATCCTCCTCATTACACGAATACACCAAGATGTCATCAAAGAAAGACTACCATAAACTGATCCAAAAATGGTCTGAATACCCTGTTCGTCAAATCCATAAAAGCTGCTGGTGCATTCGTCAATCCAAAGGGCATCACCAGAAACTCATAATGCCCGTACCTCGTGCAAAAAGCTATCTTGGGTACATCCACACCTCTGACTCTCAACTGATGGTACCCTAATCTCAGATCAATCTTAGAGAATACAACTGCTCCCTTCAACTGATCAAAGAGATCATCTATCTGAGGCAAAGGATACTTGTTCTTGATGGTCATCTTATTCAACTGCCTATAATCAATACACAATCTCATGGTGCCATTCTTCTTCACAAACAACACAGGCGCTCCCCACAGGGACACACTAATTCGGATAAACCCTTTATCCAATAACTCCTTCAACTGCACCTTTAACTCTCTCAACTTAGCAGGTGCCATCCGATAAGGGGTAATAGAGATAGGAGTGGTACCAGGCAACAAATAGATACCAAACTCCACTTATCTCTCAGGAGGTACCCCTGGCAACTCATCAGGGAAAATATCTGAAAACTTGGCAACTGTGGGTAAACTTTCAAGCAGGGATCCCACTACTATAGTATCTACAACATGAGCAAGATAAGCCTCACATCCCTTACAAATCATTCTCCCAGCTAAAACAACTGAAACAAACATAGATGAAAGATACCTTTGCTCACTAGATACTATAACATCCCTATCATCCTGTGTTCTCAAAGTAACACATTTCTTCTGACAGTCTACCATAGCCCCATGCTTGGATAACCAATCCATGCCCAAAATCATATCATATTCCTTGAAAGGAATCTCAATCAGGTCACCAAGAAACTCCTCATCCTGAACAACAACTGGACAATCTCGGTGCACCTTACTCACCACAACACTATGCCCTAAAGTATTTGTCACTAAGACACCAAATCCTAGGGACTCAGAATGCAATTCAGTCACAGGCAAGATGGATGCACTTATATATGAATGAGTAGATCCTGGATCAATTAGAGCAAGAACTAAAATGCTAAATAAAGAAAATGTACCCGCAATGACAGCTAAAGCATCCGGTTGCCTTTGCATCACATACACTCGCTGAGAAGGCCCAGCCTCATATGGCCTACTGCCTCTGGATGTAGAGGCTCCTCTCTGACTAAACCTAGGTCGACCACCTCTGCTAAAACCTCTGCTACCACGACCCCCTCTGACACTGGGTCGAGAAGCTGCAGTATCTGCCTGCCTAACCTCTGGTGGCTCGGGACAATCTCTGATAAAATGGTCTGATGACCTACATCTAAAACACACTCCCGAAGCACCTCTCCACTAGAAGAAACCTCCGTGTACTCTACCACAATGAACGCAAGTAAGTGGAGTAGGTCTCTAAGCCACTAGGGTCGGAGCACTAGCCACTGAAACTGCAGGTCTTTGTCTCTGTCTCTGCTGGTGTACTGACCTGCCAAACAACCCCTGACTACTACTAAACCTCTGAAAATGTCCTCCTAGGCCTCTCTTCACTGATGAAGACCCTGCCTCACTCTGGGGTCTCCTAACTCTAGTCTCCTCGACTCTGGTAGCTGCTGCAAGACTCTGTGCCCTCTCAACACTCCTGGTAGCTGCAACTAACTGGGAAAAATCCTGATACCGAGAGCCTACAATGATGCACATGATAGAGGATCTCAATCCCTCCTCAAACCTCCTGCAACTGTCAAACTCGTCAGAAATGATCCCACTAGCATAGTGACTCAACCGGATAAACTCGATCTCATACTTTGTCACTGTCCTGGTGTTCTGTCTTGGACTCAGGAACTCCATCTTCTTTTTATCTTTATACTCTCTCGGAGTATACTTCTGCTCCAATTCCCATAGGAAATCATCATAGGTCAAGACTGGTGGATCATCCAGAGCATGTGGAACCGTCTTCCACTAATCATATGCATCTCTCTGTAGAAGAGATCTGGCATAATCAAACTTCTCGTCTGGACTAGCCTGTAACTGAATAAATATCCTCTGAGCTCGGTCTAGCCACTGCTCTGCTACAGTAGGATCTGTAGTACCAACAAAGTCCTTAGCTCCATACTTTCTCAATTTATCATACTGCCTCACTGGCAACTGTGGCTGTGGCTGTGGCGACTACGAAACTGGAGCTTGCCTCAACAACTCTACCATATGCCATACCCAGCCAGGCGGAACCTCATCAGCTGCTGGTCTCACTGGCATAGAAACAGACGCCTCACCAGCAGATACAACTCTAGCTCCATCTCTACCCTCATATGGAGCCACACTCTCTGCACTACCCTCAGCAGCCTGATGCGGCAGAGACGCCATAACTACCTATATGCAACAAAGCAGAAAATACTATATCAGAGATCAGAAACTGCCAGTGCCAATGCATGTATTATAATTAAAAACTAGTTTTAAATCTCCCATTTTCTCTCTCTATCATCCCACCTAGGTCAAGAACCTCAAATCTAGGCTCTGATACCAAAACAAATGTAACACCCATATACCCTATATATGTACAATATATATTTTTAGCATATGTAAAATACGCATATACGGAACAAAAATGTCACAGACCGATTTAAAATTTCAAATTCTAAATATATATAAAAAAATTAAATAGAATATAAATATTCTTTACTTGTTATAAGAACCCAAAATAAATAATATATATAAAAATCTCTGAAAAAATTCGCCAGAGTTTTGTCTGTATTTTGGATATCCCAAAATTTAGCAAAACACAACCTGCAAAAAAGAAAACACTCCCAAATAATTTCTAACCACCGTCTCAACCATACTTCTCAATTTCACCAAGTTTCTCAAACATTTTTATATATAGATATTTATCATTTAAAACACACTTACTCTCCCATTTTAAATATATTGAGCCAAACATTCTTTATAATATACAATACGTAAAATTCAAAAACATAATATATTATGCATAAAACTCAAAAATGTACAATAACATAAAAATATATACATGTTGTTGGCAGTGTTTCTGATCTCGATAGCAACTCAACAATCTCAACTACAAGTGTAGACCCGACCTGGTCTAGAAGAACTCTCTGGCTCAACTGGGTCTACCTTGTCACCTGCACGATGGAAACAATCGCGCTAAGCCGAAGCCTAGTGGTACAAACTTTGATAATAACAATATAACTCAATGCAATACCAAATGCATAATTCATATAGATGTCACATCAATCCATTTTCTTATATTTTTCAAATATTTCATAAGCACAACTCATAACTTTATATTATTCAATTGTATCATAATTCATAATTCACATTAAAACAAAGACGAGCATGGGCCCAAAAAGGATCTAATATGCTATTCAAATTTCAGAATTACTGCTTTGGTCCATAATGACACTATGTGTCTAGCCCCGTAGGAAATATATATATATATATCCATGGATAATGTAACAGCCCCAGTCTCTTGGACCTCAACCCGGCTAGACCCTTAAGCCCCAGTATCTTGGTCCTCATCCCGGCTAGACTGCTACAGCTTTTGAGGCCTACGACCCATTCTTTTCACCCCAAAAACATCATATTTATCAGTTGGCCTGGCTTATGACCCAGTCTTTTCACCATTCCAGCGTATAGCCCATAGGCAATCATAGGCATGCTGCCAAACCCAAAACTCTGAAAATTGAATAACATACTAGGCACGCAATTTATTCATATTTCTCTTTCTCATTTTTACATATTCAATCTAGGCACATTGCCTTATTTTCATTTTTTTTTCTCACTTTTCTCATTTTCACATCTTTCTCATTTTTCTCACTTTTCTCCTTTTTATCAATATCAATTCATTTCATTATTACACATATCTCATTTTTGCATTGACAACACATTACCCAATTACTTTGGGTATTTTCACATAATATGCATATTTCACATGTTACACAAATTAGCCATTATCAATGGCTTTTCACAATGCATTTAACACATATATGACAATACAAATTTCATAGCATATTATTCATACACAATCAATGAGCCAAGTAGCTTAACACATTTTCCAACCAAAATGTGTTAAGCCCAAATGTCATGCAAATATAAACAATATATTCAAAGTTTGTACATACCTCCACTAGCAACCCAAAGCAAGCTAAAAACAACCTTCAATCCAATCTTTCCAGCTTGCCCTTCACCATTTGGATGAAGCAAATCAACCTCCCTCACTGCCTAAACCAAATGTGATAACAAATTATCATTTAGTATCACAATTAATGGCATTTCCAACATTAAACCATAATTACATATCACTCCTACAAATTTCCAAAAATTTAGCCTTTCCTTACTTCAACATTAGAATTCCATTCTACTACAATTAAATTAGTGTTTTAAGTTTATTTATATTATTAAAAACATATTTTAATACATTTAAATCATTTACATTATAAAAATACACTCTCATACACAAAATCTCAAAAATTGCATAACCTTCCCCCATTGAAGGTTTTCCATTCCAAAACAATCCATTACTCATTCCAAGCTTATATTCATCACTTTTAACACTAAACAACATGCTTAAACAAATAAAATCACACAATTCAACCACTTTGGAAAATCACTTTTCCAAAACCCTAAATCTCCACTTCCATTCTCAAACTCCAACCCAACACCACCAAATCTAATATTTGACTTGAAAATACTTGTTTATGAATCAAAACAACTCATTTGGAATCAATTTGCACAATTAAATTTCATGTTTTCAAAAACCCAAAAATCCATAACCCTAAATTCTCTCTCTTCACCATTCTTTAACCAAACTCCATCATCTCTTCAATCTAACCATAGAATCATTGTTAACTACCCAAAATAACATCATACACACCAATTCTGTAACACCCTGATACTCCATATAAGTACCGTACATATACCTAGTATACATACAATATGTATATAAAGTATAAGAATGTCACGTCTAATTTCAATTTAAAAACCTTTATCCGAATTCATACAATTTTACATTACTTTAAAATACATTTACAAAAAAACCATAATTCATATTATAAATGCAACATAATTAAAAATCATATATGTATGCATCACCTTCTAGTTGGTCTCGAGACACTCTTACCCTTCTCGTGGCATAACAGCTGGACTTCCAGATCAACCGCATAACCACCTGCGTGATTACACAACCACGCTAAGCCCGAGAGCTTAGTAATACAAATAAATATAAAATATATACTTTACAAAAGGATCATACCTTATATTTTTAGCATTATGTTTTATTGATCTCTTACCATGTTTTCCTTTCTCAAAGCATTTCTTCATATGTTCCCACTAAACTCATAAGTTAGATACATAATTACATAAAACATTCATAACACAATTCTTACTCCTTCTATTTCATATACATATACATATACATCATTTCAACAAAACACTATTCAATGTCCCTTTTCAAACCTTCATGAAAATAATTCTCACAAATTCCACATTCATATACATTTTACACATCATACTACATTTTCATAACCTCATATCTCAACAAAGTTCCTCAAGCCATATTCACTCTTAATATATCAATACACATATTATAAAATCATATCTCATAATATCATTTTATTCACAATGCATCATTCACGAATCACACTTCCAATAAAGGCAGCCATAATCTCATTACTCATTTATTTCAACATTAGAATATCACATTGACAACAAAAACAGACTCGGGCCCAAACAACACACTAATATGCCATTCAATTTTCAGAGTAAATGCTTTGGTTTTATCATCACATTTATCAATATCATAGACCCAACTAGGCTTCAAGGATTAGGTTCAACCAAGCTTCAAGGGGAGCAAAGCATGCTAAGCTTCAACCCAACTTGGCTTCAAGAACCAACCCAACCTAGCTTCAAGGGTGGTAACATCTCAATTAGGCTTCAAGGATTCAATCCAACCTAACTTCAAGAGATTGTTACACTTATTAGGCATGCCACCAACAACAAACTCTGAAAATGGAATAACATATTAGCTATACCATTCATTTATCAATTTTATTCTCAATTGAATTATCATAGCCAATAACAATGGCTTCACATTTCCTTTGAATCATCATAGCCAATCACAATGGCTTCACATCATATTTCAGTCATCATAGTCAATAACAATGACTTCACATTATATTTGAATCATCATAGTCAATAACAATGACTTCACATTATATGATATCTCAAATCATATCATAATATTTCATTATTCAATTATACATAAGCAATTACTTCATCATATCCTTCACAATATATATAGCATCATTGCAATCCACAAGATTCACAATGCATAAAACATAACCTTGTTCATGTGATATCATATGCATTATCAATTCCATTATCACTTCTCATTATCATTTTGGCAATCATGCCTTGTTTCATTCAATTAAATCATCATAGTCAATAACAATGGCTTTAAATCACATTCCATATCATCTCACATTTTATGATTCAACAATGATGTTAGACAAATGATCTCTATTTTGAACCTTGACAACTCAAATGAATGATCTATTTAACATGTATTTGAGAATCTTGTTGCAGGATTAGGTTACTTTCAATAAGGTGAACAGAACCTTTCTAGCGGTCGCACCTCACCTGAATACGACCGCTCCAAACAATTACAAGATGAAACCTTATCACAGTAGGTTTCGCGGTCAGAAGCCCGACCTAAGTCGCGACCGCACAAGAATAATAGCGACCGCCCCAAATTACGTATCTCTCATGCATAAACCCTTAAATGTTCAATTCTCCTTTGGTTGCACTCAACTCATCATACACAATATAGCATGGTTCAAATGAATGGAATCAATGTTCTAAACACAAATTCTACATGTTTATCACAATAATCACCTTATTACAACACAACAACAAAACATTTAAACACATACCATCTTAAAACCCCAAAACCAACATCCTTCTCTATCTTCCAAAAATCAACATCCACCACTTCTAACAACAACACCTATTTAAATTCTTAACTTAAAACCAATTGTAACACTTGAAAACATATCACAAACACATCTCATCATCAAATCAACAAACCTTAATTAACTTCAAATACCACTTCAAAGAATAAAAGAAATCAAAGAAAAGAACTTACCATAGTTATAAACTTCTTGAATCATCACTTGATCACTTAATCTTCCTTCAATTTGAGTTTAACTCTTCAAGATCTTCTCTTTGTCTCTTGCTTTCCTTTTGTCTATGGAGGAGCCGGCCAACAATGGAGAAGAAGAAGAAATCATGAAGAAAACAAAGTCAATTCTTCTTTAAATCTCCACCAAGAGTTTTTAACCAACAATTACCTATATACCCTTATCCATTTAACTAACCTCTTGTCTCTTATATGCCCATATAAGTAATTCCACCTATCACAAATAAAAATATCTTCTTGCATTGACTTTCCCTTGACCAACTTATATGTTATATATATTATCATATAAACAACATATACATTTCTCTCTAAACCCTCTTTTCTTTCCCAAAACACATATACATAAACATTCACTTTCCAATTCCTTTTTCTCTTTCAAATCAACATATACATTCAATCCCATTTAAAACAACAACAACAACAACATCAACAATAACAATAACAACATTCAAAACTTCTAGGGCATATATGGGGATATTACAATTCTCTCCCCCTTAAATAATTTCGTCCTCGAAATTATCCAGCACAACAACAACCCATTTAAACCAAATTACTATTTTAATTTTCATATGAAGACAATCATATTCTTACACTATGATTTCATCAAATTTCATAACTTCTACTCTCCCCCTTAGAGATACTCATCTTTTCTGAAATTCATAATTCATCATTGTATAGGTATATATATATATCTTTGTATCTTATTACTTTCTCAACAAAGCAATCAAGGTAACTCATAACATCTCCAATGAATTTTATCTTTGTACTAGAGTCAGATTATCACTTTATCTCTTTATAGATACTTTCTTAACCTTAACCTCAAAATCATTGACTAATATCTTAGCATTGTTTACTCCATTCTTACAATCACTTTCAAAATAAACATTTACCAAACCTCATTGGATAGCAATATCCCTACTTTCTTTAGCTTGCTTCTCACTTAAGATAATTATCAATACAATACCTTTAAACTTACTCAACAAGTAAACAACATTTTCCTTTTTCCTCATTATATACAAATAATATAATTCAATTTATTTAAGTTCATTCATAAGTCAAAATATTATATCTTACACATTACTATTTAAATTTTACACTCTCAGCACAACTGTACATATTAAATCTCAATATTGACTCGCAACTTTAGCGAAATCTAGATCAATCGATCTATCTATCCCAATATACTAACATTTCAACCTTATTCGATTCAAATCAACAATTAACTTATCAGAATTTATCATTGGATTTCACAATATACACATAGATATAACCTAATTTCATTAGATCAAACTTATGTTCAAATTCTAGTCTTTTCAGATTCATATATTCAATCAATAAGAATTATGCTTATAAATATACATTTCATTATTATTATTATTATTATATCATCATCTCTCATACTCATTCAAAGTTTATCAATATAGCCAACAACTATAACCTCATAAACGAACTTTCCCCCAACCAGGTCGGTAGTCCAAGTTCGGTTGCCCAACACAATGGGTCCGCATGGTTCCGCAGGAGGCAGATAAGTCCGCTCAATTATCTTTTCACAATTCATTTTTTTTTAATCAATTAGGCATTATACCTCCATTATAATTTATTTCCAACATCATTGTCAACAATCATGGTTTCTCATCACATTAAAATAATATACACATATATCATCAACTATATTGAACATCTCATTATTCATTCATATCATCTAGACATGCTTCAATCATATCATTCACATCATACACTTCATTATTAGAGCATACATAATCATTTCGTCGCATATGTGTCTTAATTTCATCGTCATATAAACAACATGTCCATTTATTTCATTTCAATCATTATTATCAACCATGATGATATCACATTTCATTATTGTTTCTCAAAACACATTAACATCATTTATTATTAAAACATTTATCATAACAAATCACATTGCATGTACCTTTTTGAATGATCCTCGCCTCTTTTACACTATATAAGTCATAACACTAATCATATTATATTAACAATATAATCAATTGCAAAACATTGTTATATTTATTTCAATTACCTTTTTGTCATACTATCCATAACTCAACACATTTCCATAATTTCCTTTTTCTCTCTTTACCTTCATAATTTATAACCAAATTCTTAACATAAAATGTTAAGGTACAACTTTATCTACCATAACTTTTAACTATACTTTTCAAACAAAATTTTCAATCTCACCAAATCTGTATTACAATCATATCATCTCAGATCAAACTCTGAAGATAATAAAACTAACCAAGTCATATGACCATAATATATTAATAATCACATTTAGAGATTGTAATTCAATATTGTTCTTCTATTATTTGATTTCTAGCCTTTACAACTATAATGCTAGATTATATCACAAAAATTATATATATGTATATATATTCTCCAAATTTTTATTACACCAAGAATTAACACCTTTTAACTCCATCTCAAAACAGTTTGCTTTTGATTATTTGATCATCATTAACCTAACTCATATTCAATAATATTATCTTTAACATTTTCTACGCCCAACCTTCAATCAAATACAAATCTTACACAAGTTTCATTCATTACTCCATTTCCAAACCATTTCTTCTAAAAATTTTCAAATACAATATTCTTTCCTTACAATTTCTTATTATATACTTATACATAAAACATCTCCACACACAAATACTTTGAGCTCCAAAACATCTTATGATAGCCTCACTTAGTTATTGACATAACAATTTCACTGTTCAATATTATCCAAGTCCATTCTCACTTTCTATTACCATTAAACATATAATGGTATAAAATAATAAACATTTTATATGCACATTCATAGGTCACGTTATAATGTGACTCACTTCCCACCTTTCTTACATATAACCATTACATTCATATTGATAAGTTCATTTCACATATCTTCTTTATATAGACACATAATCATGCAATTAATTAAATTTCTCTTTTGCATATAGTTTATACAAATTTAATATTTATCACTTTCCTCTGACTAATATCATTCTCATTCTTTTAACATAACTTAAATTATTCATTAACTTCAATGAATATATACACTCTACTTTTAATATCATTTTACAAGGAGCTTAATCACATTTCCAATGTGATATCTCTCTCACATTTGTTTTTAAATACCTTTAACATATCTTTCATATTTATTTTCATCCTTTCCAATTAAATTCCTTAAAGTATCTTATTTCCATTTACTCAATCCTTTTTCTTTTATTCCTAACCAAATTTTCCTACTATCAATATCTAAATGATCTTTATCCACATTCCATTACAACCATAAATTCTCGACTTACTAATTTACTTAAACTTCAATTTATTCATCTCATTCTCTTAATATCAACCTTATAACATCTTATATGTATATACCATAAAGTAACATCAAACATATATGTTTCACATCTACTAAGCTCATTCCAAAAATCTAAATATCACATATTACCACCATTCCCAAGAGCTTTTACAATATTCAAACATATCACATTTCTAACATTGAAATCCCCATATTTGTATTAAAAGAACAATACAAACAACACCACTATCTCTTTATACCTAACCAACATCATCTCTGTTTCCTTTTTAAACAAAACCTTAACTTTATATATCCACACCTTAAATTGTCACACTTAACCTATACCAATCCTCTCATTCAATATTCCACCGTACTCTTTTCATTTAAATAATATATCTTTCCATATTACCCATACAACCATATTTCCTCTTTCTAGAAATCCAAACATAAGGTTTATTAGAAAGAGGTTCAAATAATAAAGAAAAGATTACATACTTTAATCTCAATTTTATTTTTTATTTTTTTTTATTCCCAACTTTATTCTTCTAGTCATTTCTTTACATGTCAAACACATATCGATAATCATACTTTTTGCCTATAAATTCCATATCATTTCTTAATATCACAATCACCTCTCAATTTTCAACATTTTAAAATTTGCTTTCATATGAAACCTCATTTACATACTATTATTTATCTCATGAAATTCAAATACATCACAATTCACATAATGCCACGTTCGAGACCAACCTAGATGTGAATGCATATGCATGTATTACCAATTACATTTCAAAACTCTTCCTTTTAATTCGTATTTAAATTATTCAAAAATTTTCTTTTTAATTTCACTTAGGCCGAGAATCTCAAACCTAAGCTCTGATATCAAAATAATTGTAACACCCTGATACTCCATATAAGTACCGTACATATATCTAGTATACATACAATACGTATATAAAGTATAAGAATGTCACGTCTAATTTCAATTTAAAAACCTTTATCCGAATTCATACAATTTTACATTACTTTAAAATACATTTACAAAAAAACCATAATTCATATTATAAATGCAACATAATTAAAAATCATATATGTATGCATCACCTTCTAGTTGGTCTCGAGACACTCTTATCCTTCTCGTGGCATAACAGCTGGACTTCCAGATCAACCGCATAACCACCTGCGTGATTACACAACCACGCTAAGCCCGAGAGCTTAGTAATACAAATAAATATAAAATATATACTTTACAAAAGGATCATACCTTATATTTTTAGCATTATGTTTTATTGATCTCTTACCATGTTTTCCTTTCTCAAAGCATTTCTTCATATGTTCCCACTAAACTCATAAGTTAGATACATAATTACATAAAACATTCATAACACAATTCTTACTCCTTCTATTTCATATACATATACATATACATCATTTCAACAAAACACTATTCAATGTCCCTTTTCAAACCTTCATGAAAATAATTCTCACAAATTCCACATTCAT
This sequence comes from Garcia nutans, assembly GCA_947685225.1. NCBI lineage: Eukaryota > Viridiplantae > Streptophyta > Magnoliopsida > Malpighiales > Euphorbiaceae > Garcia > Garcia nutans. The sequence continues at coordinate 17,669,692 of CANTUV010000026.1, forward strand.
ATACATTTTACACATCATACTACATTTTCATAACCTCATATCTCAACAAAGTTCCTCAAGCCATATTCACTCTTAATATATCAATACACATATTATAAAATCATATCTCATAATATCATTTTATTCACAATGCATCATTCACGAATCACACTTCCAATAAAGGCAGCCATAATCTCATTACTCATTTATTTCAACATTAGAATATCACATTGACAACAAAAACAGACTCGGGCCCAAACAACACACTAATATGCCATTCAATTTTCAGAGTAAATGCTTTGGTTTTATCATCACATTTATCAATATCATAGACCCAACTAGGCTTCAAGGATTAGGTTCAACCAAGCTTCAAGGGGAGCAAAGCATGCTAAGCTTCAACCCAACTTGGCTTCAAGAACCAACCCAACCTAGCTTCAAGGGTGGTAACATCTCAATTAGGCTTCAAGGATTCAATCCAACCTAACTTCAAGAGATTGTTACACTTATTAGGCATGCCACCAACAACAAACTCTGAAAATGGAATAACATATTAGCTATACCATTCATTTATCAATTTTATTCTCAATTGAATTATCATAGCCAATAACAATGGCTTCACATTTCCTTTGAATCATCATAGCCAATCACAATGGCTTCACATCATATTTCAGTCATCATAGTCAATAACAATGACTTCACATTATATTTGAATCATCATAGTCAATAACAATGACTTCACATTATATGATATCTCAAATCATATCATAATATTTCATTATTCAATTATACATAAGCAATTACTTCATCATATCCTTCACAATATATATAGCATCATTGCAATCCACAAGATTCACAATGCATAAAACATAACCTTGTTCATGTGATATCATATGCATTATCAATTCCATTATCACTTCTCATTATCATTTTGGCAATCATGCCTTGTTTCATTCAATTAAATCATCATAGTCAATAACAATGGCTTTAAATCACATTCCATATCATCTCACATTTTATGATTCAACAATGATGTTAGACAAATGATCTCTATTTTGAACCTTGACAACTCAAATGAATGATCTATTTAACATGTATTTGAGAATCTTGTTGCAGGATTAGGTTACTTTCAATAAGGTGAACAGAACCTTTCTAGCGGTCGCACCTCACCTGAATACGACCGCTCCAAACAATTACAAGATGAAACCTTATCACAGTAGGTTTCGCGGTCAGAAGCCCGACCTAAGTCGCGACCGCACAAGAATAATAGCGACCGCCCCAAATTACGTATCTCTCATGCATAAACCCTTAAATGTTCAATTCTCCTTTGGTTGCACTCAACTCATCATACACAATATAGCATGGTTCAAATGAATGGAATCAATGTTCTAAACACAAATTCTACATGTTTATCACAATAATCACCTTATTACAACACAACAACAAAACATTTAAACACATACCATCTTAAAACCCCAAAACCAACATCCTTCTCTATCTTCCAAAAATCAACATCCACCACTTCTAACAACAACACCTATTTAAATTCTTAACTTAAAACCAATTGTAACACTTGAAAACATATCACAAACACATCTCATCATCAAATCAACAAACCTTAATTAACTTCAAATACCACTTCAAAGAATAAAAGAAATCAAAGAAAAGAACTTACCATAGTTATAAACTTCTTGAATCATCACTTGATCACTTAATCTTCCTTCAATTTGAGTTTAACTCTTCAAGATCTTCTCTTTGTCTCTTGCTTTCCTTTTGTCTATGGAGGAGCCGGCCAACAATGGAGAAGAAGAAGAAATCATGAAGAAAACAAAGTCAATTCTTCTTTAAATCTCCACCAAGAGTTTTTAACCAACAATTACCTATATACCCTTATCCATTTAACTAACCTCTTGTCTCTTATATGCCCATATAAGTAATTCCACCTATCACAAATAAAAATATCTTCTTGCATTGACTTTCCCTTGACCAACTTATATGTTATATATATTATCATATAAACAACATATACATTTCTCTCTAAACCCTCTTTTCTTTCCCAAAACACATATACATAAACATTCACTTTCCAATTCCTTTTTCTCTTTCAAATCAACATATACATTCAATCCCATTTAAAACAACAACAACAACAACATCAACAATAACAACATTCAAAACTTCTAGGGCATATATGGGGATATTACAAATTCCAACAATTATAACATACTACATAAAAATCCAAATTCTCACATAATCTCATCTTCCATGGAATTCAAAGAAAAGAGATGGAAACTTACTAATTTTGGTGGAAATCACCAAAAATCTACTTGAAACTTGTTAATTCCTTCAATTTATGAAGTATGGAAGAAGCAAAATCCTTGGTCTTCAAACTCCCATGGAAGCCACGTCCTTGAAGAAAAAGAAGAAGAAGAAGAAGAAGAAGAAGACTTTTAATATTCTTTCCTTTTCATCATTTTTTTAACCACATATATATATATTAACATAATTTAATATTTAATTATTTAATTATTTTTTTAATAAATTAAAAGTCCTAATTTCCCTTTTCCATTCAAAATTAATTTGTTTTTGAATTATTTTATTAATTTTGAATTTATAAGATTTAATTACAAAAATACCCTTTTCTTTTAAAAGTGATGACTTTTATATATGTTATGTATATTTTGCATACATATCACTTATATATTCAATTTTTTCATTTAAAATCCCTTCATTTTTCATTTAAAACAATTAATTTAATATATCCTTTTAAATTATAATTTATTTTATAAAATTTTCCAAAAATTAAAAATTTTCAAAAAATTTTGGATGTTACAATTTCAAGTGTTCAAGTTGGAGTTTTAAGGATTTTCTTCATATTTGGTAAGTTCCCAACTTGTTTCTTTGATTTTCTTTGGAAGTTATATTTATGTGAAGTGGATGTTTGGTGTAGTATGTGTTAAAGGTTGCTATTGGTATGTTTGGATTTTTTTTGACTAGTTAACTATGAAATTTAGGTTTGGATTGAAGAAAAGCTTAAGTTTGGTGAAGAGAATAAGAGTTTTTGATTGTGTAACTTTTATGTTGTAAAGTCATGGTTTTAATTGTGTATTTTGCTTTTAATTGAGTTTTTTTTTATTTTTACACAAGTATTATGTGGTATAATGAAGGATTTGGTTGAGTTTGTATGGAGTTGAAAAGGTTAATGAAAGATGATAGTTGTATGTGGCAATTATGTGTGGATATCAGAATTTTGGCCTGACACGCCCGGTGACACGGCCATGCCTTTGGGCTTGTCGATGGTTCTGCTTTCAGTGTTGGTGACACGAGCAGTGACACGCCCATGTCACTGACCATGTCATAGCTTCTGTGATGTTATAGTATTGACATGTGCAGCGACATGCCCATGTCACTAAGCTTGTCATAGCTACTGTGTTGTTGTAGTATTGACACGTGCAGTGACACGCCCATGGCACTGAGCGTGTCATAACTACTGTGTTGTAAGATTTTTGTCACGGTCATTGACACGCCCATATCACTGAGCGTGCCAAAGCTTCTGTGTTGTGGGTTTATGGCACGGTCATTGACATGCCCGTGTTGTTGAGCGTGTCATGTGTAGAGTTTACCCTAGATAGTTATTTTACTTATTTTCCTTTATGTATCTTATCCTTGTGTTGAGAGGTTTTGTTTATACCTATAAGTGTATCACAAAGTGATTATTTATAATCACATTTGGTTTAGGCTTTGAAGAGACTTGAGTTACCCAATGCAAGTGTTGAGGGATATCTTGGAAGAGGAGGTTGAAAGTGGTGTTTGTTGCTTTTAGAGGTAAGTACAAACTTTGAATAATTGTTTATATTTACATGACATTGGAACATAACACATTTGGTTGGAAAATGTGTTAAGTTACCTACTATATTATTGGTGCATGGGAAAAATGTTGTGATTTGTATAATGTTACAAATGCAATATATGTAATGTGAACTTTGTGCAAAATATGATAATGGCCCAAAACGTATGGGTATTGTAATTTGTTATGTATAAATTAAAGATGGTATGCAAAGCCACTGGCGGTGGCTATATTGATATAAATGAGATATTTGAAGCATTGTGCCTAGTTTGATCATGAGAAAATGAGAAAGGATTTGATAATGGAATTATGAAAGAATTGTGTGCCCAGTATGTTATTCAATTTTAAGAGTTTTGTGTTTGGCGGCATGCCTAAAATGTAACAGTCCCTTGAAGCTGGGTTGGGCATAGTCCTTGAAGCCTAATTGGGATGTTACATATGAGGTAATCCTCATTGTGATTATGATTTACCTTCGGACTAGACACATGGTGTCATCTTGGACCAAAGCAGTAACTCTGGGATTTGAATGGCATCTTTTGGGCCCATGCTTGTGTTTGCTTTTATGTGAATTATGAATTGTGGAACAATTGAGCAATTTTTCAAGATATAATGATATAATGTTATGAGATATAATATCCTTATGTGTTGTACATTAGCATTGCATTTGAACTATATTATTATCAAAGTTTGTACCACTAAGCTTTTGGCTTAGTGCGATTGTGATTCATCGCGCAGGTGACAGGATAGATTTAGTTGAGCCGAAGAGTTCATCTAGACCAAGTTGAGTCTAGGTTTGAGGTCTTGAGTGCAGAGTTAATTGTTGGACATCAAAATTAGAGACAAACTGCCAGCATGTATATATTTTATATTTTTGTACATGTTGATTTCATGTATTTATGTATATTCCGCAAACTATCAAAAACATTTTGGTTAAACCTTTAGTAATGAAGTATACATATGTGTTTTAGTAAGTAATATTTCATCTATTATTTATATGATATCAGTTGAACATTTTAAGTTTATGCAGATTTTATAAGTGAAGATTTGTTTTGTTAAAATAGGTTCTGACATTCTTATATCCTATATTCATATATTACATATATTGGGTGTATGTAGTGTACGTATATTGGGTATAAGGGTGTTACATTTATTTGCACCTTTTTAATGTAGCAGTCCAACCTTAGCTGGCCTCTGGCCCAGCCTTCTGAGCACTGGACCACTACAGTCCGCTTCCCCTCATGGGTCCAATACAGGATTTTATTTATTTGGCCCAATTAAGAGTCGCCTTCCCCATTCGAACCAATGACCTCTCCCTTAAGAGAGTCTTAGGAAGCGAACGAGTGTCATAAAGTTTTGATGTTTTTAGAATTAAGGTTTAGAAAAACTAGGGTTTACTATATTGGGGTTTTGAGAAAATTAGGGTTTTTGATATTTTGGAAAACATGTTTGATCTTAGGATTTAAGAAAATAGTTTAGAGTTTTATAGAAACAATTATGATTAAAGTTTTTAGGAACTGTAAAGAAGATTAGGGTTTGGAGATTCAATAAGACATTTGGAAATTTTGGTCAAAAAATTAGAGTTTAGATGATTAAGAAAATAGTTCGGGGAAAAACAATTTAGGGTTTTTAAAGTTTTGGAAACAGAAGAGTAATTTAGGGTTTTTTAATGTTTCGAAAACAGAAGAGTAATTTAGGGTTTTTAAAGTTTTAGAAACAGAAGGATGATTTAGGGTTTTTGAAGTTTTAGAAACATAAGGATGATTTAGGGTTTTTAAAATTAGATTTGTGTTGAGCGATTTTATTATTTACTTTAATTAAGATCTTAAGTATTGTATGAATTAGTTCATGCTACTGCCTAAATTAAATTGAAGGAATAATTCAATAACTTAGGTAGTGTGATGATGATTTAAAAGGTGAAGATGATTGATGATTGAATAAACTAAAGTTAGAGTAATTTACCTATGTTTGACGGCTCTACCAAATTTGAAGAGATTGAACCAAGTTGTTGCCTACTTCAGATTTGATTTTGTTGAGCAAAGCAATCTGGAGTAGATTGCTTCCTTTGGTCGCCGTCTCTTACTTGCTAGGGTTTTCTTTTGGCCGATCAAATTTTTGAGTCACTGATCTAGTAAAATAATTTTCTCCCCCTTTAATTCTATGTTTTATTGTGGTATTTATAGGAAAAATAATAAACTTACTTCTAATTGTCTAAGGAAATTAAAAGCTTTTAGGAAAAGAAATCAAAACCAAATAGAATTTGATTTTGGAAAAGTTGCGCTGAAAAATTACGCTGGCAAAAAAACTGCTGCGGGCGAAAATTGCGAGTGAGGGCCGGCGGCCAGCAAATTCGCTGCAGGAAATTAATGCGGTGAATTGGCCCAGGCCGATTCACTTTCTGCGATGAAATTTTTTATCGCCGATTTTTCCGTCATTGATTTTTATTTATTTATTTATTTTTAACTTTACTAGTATTACTATTTTTATTTTTATTAAAAATTATAAATAATAAATACTAAAATAAATATTATTTAATTAATATACAATAAAAATTATTTTGGACTATAAAAAAATATTGGACCAGACTGGTTCAAAAATTAAGGGTCTACACCACTGCTCTACCTTTTATTGTTTTCTTGGTTACATACTCAATCTCAAATTCTTCCAATATTTTCAACCATCACCCATACTTCCCAATTAAAGAGGGTATCTCCCTTAATCACTTCATTGGATCCAACCTAGAAATTGCTTGCACACTATATGATTGAAAGTAATGCCGCAACTTCTTAGAAGACTAAACCACAACTATACAGGTCTTTTTAATGATACTATACTTAATTTCTTAAGGTAGAAGCTTTTTATTCAAATAGTAGATTGCAAGCTCAATCCCCGATTCATCTGCTTGGGCTAGCACGGCTCCTACTGACTCTTCTTCTATTACTAAGTATAGTAATAGGGGTTTATCGGGTTTAGGTGGTTTCAAAATAGGTGGATTCAGCAAATACTCTTTTATTCATTCAAAGGCCCTTTGACAATCTTCATTCCACAGGACCAAGCAACTTGAAGATAGGCTCACAGATTGTGGTGAGCTTTGCTATAAACCTGCTAATGTATTGTAATTTACCAATGAATCCCCGAACTTCTCTCTCTGTCTTAGGGGCTAGCATATCCCTGATTGCTTTAACTTTGTCGGGGTCAATATCAATGCCATTTGGACCAATCACATGTCCCAACAATTTGCCTAAGGTAACCCTGAACACACACTTCTTCGAGTTTAATCTTAGCTTATATTTCAATGCTCTATCGAAGAATAATTCTAAGTTTTGGAAGTGTTTTTCCCTTGTATCTGATTTCACCATCATATCATCAACATTTACTTCGACTTCTTTGTGTATCATGTCATGAAATAATGTGGTGGCCATCCTTTGGTAGGTTTCTCCAACATTCTTTAATCCAAATGGCATCACCCTATAACAAAATATTCCCCATGTAGTAATGAAAGAAGTTTTGGCTTTATCCTCTTCGGCCATTAACACTTAGTTGTATCTGAAAAATCCATCTACAAATGAGTGTAGCACGCTAGAGGCTGCACTATCAATGAGAACATCTATATGGGGTAAAGGAAAATCCTCTTTGGGGGATGCCTTGTTTAAATCTCTATAGTCCACACAGACCCTAATTCTTCCATCTTTCTTTGGCATGGGTACTATATTAGCTAGCCAGTCTGGATAATCTATCACTTCAAGGAACTTTACCTGTATTTGTTTAGTGACCTCTTCTTTAGCCAATTCAGCCCATTCAGGTCTTAATCGCCTAAGCTTTTGTTTGATAGGTTTCATGTCGGTGTAAGTAGGAATAAGATATTTTTTCAAATATCTCTCTCTCATCAGGAGTAAGGTCGGATGCTGTGCTAATGTTTTTAGGAATGACTGTGTATCAACAGAGTTAATATTAAAGATGCTCATGTAATCACTATTTGAATGTATGCAACCATCAGGAGAAACATCACATAAGTAAGCAAAATCAGACTTTATTGTATTCATTTTGGAAAAGAAAACATCATCATCCTCATACAAAGTAGACAAATCAAAATCAAAATCATTGTTCTCAAAATCATAATGCAGAACATCTTCAAACTTCTCTTCAACCAGGGAAGCAATCTTCTTTGGAGTTTTCTCAGCTTTCGGGACAGCTTCCTTCTTCCTTTCTGGATTGGGCTCCTTGTAGGCTGGCATGGTGAGCTCTTTCTTCACTTGTTCCACTAGCTCGACAACATCAGCAAAAATTTCAAAACCCGGGATCAACTTTCCCATGAACATGATTGGCTCGGGCTTTCCTTGGAGTGGTCCCTTATCTGGAGCTTTCAAAAAGATTTTTTCGAGTGGCGGGAAGCTCATCTTCTCATTCTTCTTTGGCTAGACATATTTGTTGTCCTCTTCATACCCCAACTCTTTCTTAGAAGTTTGAGTCTTAAAATCTAGAAGCTTTGTCACACTGGCCTTGCCCTTTCCAAGACCAGTTCCGGGAAAGTAGCTCATGTTCTTCATCATGTTCAAGACCTTAGAGTCCATTACTTCATCATCAGAAATTATAACTACTTGAAAACCATTGAGAGGCCTCTCTACCATTAGAGCATTAACAACCTCATTATCCTCGGCCTCGATGACCACCGTCTCATCTCCATTAGGGAACTTGATCTTTTGATGGAGGGTGGAAGGAACTCCACCTAGAGGATGGAACCATGGTAGTCCTAAAAGTAAGGCAAAGGTAACAGGTATGTCCAAAACAACAAATTCAACAATAGTTTCAATTGGACCAACCTTCACAGCAGCTTTGAAAGTTCCTTCGGCGTGCCTCTTGGTATTGTCATAAGCCTGAATAGTTACCTCGGTTGGGCTTAGATCCCTCATTGACATAGCTAGCTTTGGCAATATTTTAAGTGGACAAACATTTATGGCAGACCCATCATCAACCATTACACATGGAGTCCTTTTTCCTTCGATTTCCATCTTGATAAAGGGAGGACAGATGTGATCCCTCCCTTCTTCCAGTAAATCCGCATTTGAGAAAGATACCATTCCCATGTCAACTTCGCTCTTCTTTTGAATGTCTTTACACTTCATTACTCCTTTAACTTTATGAAGTTAATCAGTTCCTCTGGTTTTATAGAGGTGAAAATTGGCATGCTAGCCAAGGCCTTGGCCATAGTTTCACAGTGCTTCTTAGAAGTGGCCAATAAGTCCCACATGCTAATACTTGCTTGGGTTCTCTTCAACTGCTTAAGCACAGTATCATCTTCCTCTTCTTTGTTTCCCACTTTGACTTCCTTTCCTTTATTAGCCTCTACATCCTTAGGTGGTGGCCTTGAATAGGGCTTACCAGATCTTGTGTTCATTACTTCATCTTCTTTAGGCTTGGACCAGGTCCATTCCTCCTTCTTGAATACAAGATCGTCATCACTATCTCTTGAATCACAAAACTCATTCACAACACAGATTGCTACTTCTTTACTCACCATAGTTTGTTCAACTTTGCTAAATAGCACTTCTTTTTTGGTTACTTCTTCCTCCAAATATTGGAAAGAAGGCATGACAAAACTTTCATGCAATCCTCCTCAAATCCTGAAGATCGCCGGTGGTGGTACTCTATTGAACCTCGGTAATGGATTATCTTTGGTGTTTAGCTTGTTGGGCTCGGGCAGCTTTCCACTATCAATCAAATTCTGGATCTCATGCCTCAACCTCACAGATCTATCTATGTTGTGCCCTTACATTTGATGAAATTGGCAAAATGCTTTAGTGTCAAAATTAGGCGGGAGAGGGTTAGGCATAGGACGAGGATTTAAGAGTTGTAACAATCCCTTCTTTTGTAGCTTATTGAGGATCCAAGATAGTGGCTTCCCCAATTTTGAAAATTGCCTTCTTCCTCCTTGACCAGTAGCATTAACACCAATGGCCTTTTGCATGCTTTAGTTACCAGACTGGCAGTTCACTTTCTTATTCCTTCTTGTTGAAAAGCGGTTCTCAATTTTGGATAACAGTGCCCAATGAGAGCATGAAGTACCTTAGATTTTGAGCCTTAGTAGCTCAGGCAGACTGCATAACAGTGATATACTACTTTACATGGAGGTGAAGATTTTTGGTTCTATCAAACTTTACAAAGGACGGCATCTTGAACTTGTTCGAAACTTCTTTTTCTAGCTCAAATAATTTGTCAACTTCGGACATTTCTTTGGCTTTCATCTTCTTCTGAAATTTCTTTTCCAAATCCACAATAATCTTTTCAACATTAGAAGTTTCAGTTTTCTCCATAGCTGATCTTTCAACAATCTTCGGTTCTTTCTTCTTGTCTTATGGATCTTGGAAGTATTGAGCCCAATCTTCATCATCATCAATGATCACCTTATCATTATCAAAAACCACTTCGCCAACTTTAGCCTTCCCTTTGTCCTTTGGCTTCTTAGTGCTAGCAGATGCTTCGACATTGTTTTCTAAAATTGTAGCCAATTGGTTCTTCATAGTCTCAGCTAGGGGCTCTTTTATTTCTTCCATCTTGGCATTGAGGGCGTCATCCACCATTCTTTGAATTTGTTCGAGCTCCATTACTTTTGGTGAAAAAGAGATTGAGTTGTTGCTAGATTCTTCATCTCCGGCATAGGTCGGATTGTCATAAGCTTTTGAACTATTGTAATCCAGGGCTATGAGCCAAAAAGGATTAATGCTATGAGATGCAAATGTATGCATTTATGCATGTATGCACAAATAATAAACAAACAAGGATAAATAGGACATTTCTTCCAACCTTATAATATGCACACACGAATGGCAAGTCTCTTTTCCTAGGTAACAAGGTTAAAAAAATACCAACATGGGGCATCTTGTTTTCGAAAAGTTCTCTCGGACGTTGCAACGAATAGTTATATTTAAAAATGGAAAATAATTCATGATAATTCCCATTAACTAAGTTTTAATCCATTCAACCAACTAAAGTAGCTTTTATGCTATATTGGATTAAAACTAAATTAAGAGGTTTATTATAAATAGATTTCTCACTTGAAAAAGTAACTAATGATTCATACCAAAAACAAGCCCATGATTAATTATTCTTAGTATAAAATAGGCTCACAATTGATTTTTGGTATTTCGTAAATGACCTATATAATTTGCAAGCTCTTTGTAAGAAAAGGTTGGATGAAAATAATTTTATTTCTAAGCCAATTGTAAAAAGATTTTAGAAAATATGGATTTTAGGCTTAGTATTTGTGTCAAGAGAAAATAATTAGTTTATGGAAAACTTTTATTTCCAAAGACCATTTTGGAAAACTTTTGAAAATTGCTTTGGTCTTTAGACTTTAAAGCAAAAATTTATTTTGAGCTTATAATGTATTTAGCTCATATTAGAAAACGAACAAACCAAATAAGTCATGATTTAAACCAAGATAAATTACCATAGTCAAACAACAAGCATTTGGGGAAAAAATCTAAGGAAAGTAACTAGGCCAATTACATGAGCTTTAGTCTTTGGGTTAAAAGACTTAGGTTCCCATAGCAAGTATATGCCATGCTCGATCTCCATACCTTGAGTGAAATCATAACTAGGCCAATTGGTTCATCATTATAATGGATGGCAGATTCAGTGCTGCATAAAATGGAAGACCCAAGTAAATACAATAAAAATCCTCGAGCATATTGTTTGGTTGCTTCCCTATGAACCTGTCCTTCATAGTTCATCCAATAACTCCAAATCGGCTCAATTTTATCTTGAAAGTCCCTTTAAATGATGGTTCTGTGAGCTGGGATTTTCGCCCCACTCCCGGTGGAATGGTTCTTGCGACTTCGGCACTGTTTAGGCTCGGGGCCTTAGAGAATACGGGCCTAAGCCTGGAGAAAATGTAGTCGCATCCCGGACAGGTCAGGAAAAAGAAAGGGGTGGATGACTCAATTTCTAAGGAATTCCCAACCGCCAAATGGGTTTGGAAAGTTGGGTATGTGTGGAAAAGGTGAGAAATGGCCCAGCACCCCCATAACGCCCGGTTCATTCGAACCAGCCTCCTTTGCAAGTCTTAATATTATAAAATTCTTAAATATAATAATATTATTCATACTACATGCAACAATTAAAATAAAGCATCATTATATTAAAATCAAAGTAATGTCCAAACAAAACAAATAAATGGACACCCATCCGAGGATAGAAACATGTCCTTACATCGTCCATGTTTAAAACTAAATAGGACACCAACCGAAAGGTGGAAACGTGTCCTTTACATTAATTCTAAAATATAAAAACAATTTAAATTACATGAAAAATAATTAATGAGGTACCCAATAATGGAAACATACCTCTTAAAATTTTAATACCAAAATAAACAAATAATAAGCATAATAATAAAGAAAATATCCATTCATGATAAATTAAATAAATCAGGCATTTAAATTAAATAAATCAAAACATATAATAAACTACGTAATCAAATCTAAAATAAAATAAAGCGAATAAAGATACAAATTTAGGTTTATGTCTCAATTTAGGATTCTTTAATTAACATTTAGGGTTTTAGGATTTTGGAATTATTATTATTATTTAGGCTACTGTGAGGGTTTTTGGAGAAATGGAATTGATTAGGGTTTTATAAATTTAAAAGATTGGATTTAGGGTTTAAGATTTTTTAGGTTTGGCCACTGGAATTAGGGTTTGATGTTTTTTAGGTTTACTGGATGGGGGTTTGAAAAATGAGGTTTTGGAATTTTGGGAATAAATTAAGATTTTCTTGGATTAGGGTTTTGGAAACTAGAGTTTTGCAATTAGGGTTTTGGTGGCTTTAGGTACAATAGTTTGGGGAAAGGGTTACAGGGTGACAAGCTTTAAATTAAATTAAGGTTTTGATTTATCTTTTTAGAAGAAACATTGATTCTAGAGATAAATTAAGATTTTGGAAAATAATTAGGTTTGTGAGACTTTAACGAAATAATTTAGGGTATAAAAGTTTTGGAAATAAAATAATAGTTTAGGGCATTGATAATTTAATCAATGATTTAGGCTATTGGATATATGGACAATTTAATCTATAAAACATACAATTAAGTTTAATAATTTAGGTTATTGAAAGACTCAATATCAAAACAAATAATAGAAACATTTAAAAGAAAATATGGCAATAACATCTTATGCTTAAACAATTCATGAATCAAAACGTGAGAATGTTGTAAATATAATCAAATAAAAGATTTATAATCAAATCTCCATTTGTTGGTTCCTCCACAATTGACTCTGGCTGAACAAGAACAAAGGCAGTGTTACTACCTTTGATGGATTGGTGATTGATGAATGCTTACATGCTGTTAATTTCTTTTGCCTTCTTCTGCCTTTCTGGTTTACTCCTCTAGATCTCCTCCCCCTAGGGTTTATTTCTCTGTTCTCTCCTTCTGTCCCTTTTTTCTTCTCTAGGGTTTTCTCTCTTTTTTTCCATCCTTTTTTTCTCCTCTAGGGTTTTCTCTTTTTTCCGTCCCCTTTTTCTCCTCTATTTTTTTCTTCTGCTTTTTATCATCTCCCTTGTTCTTGTGTTTTAATGTGGTATTTATAGGAAAAATAAAGTCTTAACCCTATTTTAATAAGGAAACATTATCTATTTAGGAAAACTATAAAATTGGGTAAAACAAGGTTTGGTAAAAAAATCGGGAGTGCGTGGGCTGTCAGGCCCCCGGGCTATGCTTGCGAAAATTGGTGCGGGCTCCGGGAGTGATGGGCTAGCTGGGCAAGCCAGTTCATTGCAGAACTGGACAATTTCTGCGGCGAAATGGGCTGCCGCGCCGCGCTACCATGCGTCGCTCGCCGATCCTTCAAATTTTTTATTTTTTATTTTTTATATTTTTTATTTTTATTAAAAATAACTATTAAATATTCTTAGTAATTAAAATATTATTAAATAAAATAAAATACAATAAAAATTATTTTGGACTATCAAAAATATTGGACCAGACTGGGACAAAAATTAAAGGTCGACAGTTTTCCCCGTGCTTGAGCCATCTGAGATTATGACAAAACAGAGTGAGAAGCAACAAGACTTTTAATTTTGGCAAAAATAAACTTAATTTTCTTGAGATGGTTTGGGTTTTGGATTCTGGACCCGGTTTGAGTTCTAGACTCGGAAAAGACTTTGGTTCTGGACCAGAGCTAAGTTATGGACTTAAGGGTAATTTAGGTTCTGGGCTCGAGCTAAGTTCTGGATTTAAGAGTAATTTGGGTTCTGGACCCGAGATGGTTTGGGTTCTGGACCCGGTTTGAGTTCTTGACTAAAAAAAGATTTGGGTTCTGGACCCGAGCTAAGTTCTGGACTTAAGGATAATTTGGATTCTGGATCCGAGCTAAGTTGTGGACTTAAGAGGAAATATAGGTTCTGGACCTAAGCTAAGTTCTAGACTTAAGAGTAATTTGGGTTCTGGACCCAAGCTAAGTTCTGCACTTAAGGGTAATTTGGGTTTTGGACCCGAGCTAAGTTCTGGACTTAAGGGTAATTTGGGTTCTAGACCCAAGATGGTTTGCGTTCTGGACCCAAGCTAAGTTCTGGACTTAAGAGTAATTTGGATTCTGGACCCGAGCTAGATTTTGGGTTCTCGACATGAAACTAGATTTGGATGCTTGATCCTAAACTGGATTTGGATACTCAATCGTAAACTGTATTTGGATACTCGATACTAAACTGAATTGGGATACTCGACCCTAAAATGGACTTGGATATTCAGTCCTAAACTGGACATGGATACTCGATCATAAAATGGATTTGGATACTCGATACTAAATTGAATTGGGATACTCGATCCTAAACTGGACTTGGATACTCGATCCTCAACTAGATTTGGATACTCAATCCTCAACTAGATTTGGATACTCAATCCTAAATTGGATTTGGATGCTCGATCCTAAACGAGATTTGGATACTCGAACCTAAACTTAATTTTGATGCTCGATCCTAAACTGGATTTAAATGCTCGATCCTAAACTGGGTTTGGATACTCGATCCTAAATTGGATTTTGATACTCCATCCTAAACTGGATTTGGATACTTGATCCTAAAGTGGGTTTGGATACTCGATCCTAAATTTGATTTGGATACTCGGTCCTAAATTGGATTTGGATACTCGATCCTAAATTGAATTTGGATACTTGATCCTAAATTGGATTTGGATGCTCGATCCTAAACTGGATTTGGATATTCGATCCTAAACTAGATTTGGATTCTAGACCAAAATATTTGAAAGTGAGTTTGAAAATATTTTGTATACACATAAACTCAAAAATTAAAATGGAGAAACTTTGCCCCCTATGTAGGCTCAAACCAATAATTCTTCTCATGCAGCCTCTGATTGATGTTTGTATTTTGTCTTGTTCTTTGCATAAGCATGCATCTTTTTTTTTTTTTTTGCAAAATGACTAGAGCTTCCTCAAGAAATGGTTCTTCCATGCCCCCATGATTCAATATCTTCTTTATGATTGCTTCATAGAGTGTCTGTTGTTCACTTTGACAAAGAAAAATGAAGTGTGATATGATCATGTATGCATGATATGCATGAGTAATACTTGCAGTGATTCCGTCGACTCACAGACTGAGGTGATCAGCTGAAGTATTCTCATTGGTTCCTTTTTGACTCTTGTTCAAGTGTTGCATTGGAATGATAGAAAGCTTTGCATTTATGGCTTTTATCTTCAAGATGTTGAGATTATGAGTGGTGTAGACCCCAAGCAGCAGAATCAGGGATACATCCATTTCAATCTATGTTTCAGCATGTCAGTTGGTAGCTTCTTCATGACCTTGCTAATAATCATTTACTTTGCCCAATGTGTCTTTTGAGATTTGACAGTTCAACATACTCCCTTTAACTTAAAGGCTTTGTATATTATATATATATATTTTTATTTTGATTTTGAAATCAAATGTTGGCTTTGTCAAATCAATGTCATTGTACCTCAGGACTCGATTTTTCAAATTATCATATCTATAACATGACAACCCTAGTTACCATACTGAACTTGGGAATCATATCTATTTAAGTAAGAATTGTTGCACTTCATATAGGCACATACACATTACTTGGTCAAAGGTCTCATTTGAGTTTGAATATTGTCTATCTCATATTTATGCTTATCCAAACTATCTCCACTAATAGACTCTACCTACCATGAGAGATCAACAGGTCTTCGATAGCCTTGAAATGGGGTCTATAAGGGGCTCGAGTTAAATGAAAGCCATTTTGAGATTGGAGCTGATGTGACACAATGGACAAATCTTCACACAATAAATTGCTTATTGGAACTTTAGATAGTTGGGAGCAATCTTGCTAGACTCCAAATTCCTTCTATCTTCTTAGCATTAATCTTGATCTTGATTGGGACAATCTTAGGCTTTACAAAAACTTTGGTACCCATCATCATTTTTCTTTTCCCTTTTTCTTTCTCTTTCTTTTTCTTACTCTTCCCTTTTCTTTCTCTTTATTTTTCTTACTCTTCTCTTTCTTTGAGCATTTTATCATTTTGTCTTTCTCTATAGGATTGTTAAGTATAGGACTTTCAAAAACTAGATTATCTTTCTCCTTTTTCTCTGATTTTGATCGAATCTTTGGTTAGGTTGGACCAATTCAAGTCAAACTATCCTTATAAACCAAATGGAAGCCTTTTGCTGCTTTAGGTAAAAGAGAACTTAGTTGGCTTTCTAAACCGCCTTTTTAGGTTTTTTCTTTCTTTTTCTTTCTTTCTTTTCTTCCTTTTTTGTCTTTCTTTTTTTTTCTTTTTTTTGGTTCTAGCTCTTAAAGAGTTGTCTTGTTTGTACCAACTTGAATTTCTAATAATGGATGGGTGGAGTGACATAAATCTCCTTTAACAGGGATAAATCATTTGTTACTCTGATGTTGTCTTGATATATTGTAGATATTACGAGAACTTCAACTACCCTTATGGTCTTGAAAACTTCAACTATCCTCATGATCTTGACTATTAATTCATTTCTTTGATCTTCTTGTCTCGTCCTCTTAGTGATCATAAGACTTGTCAAAAGTGTAACAACAGCTCAGGGTAGGTTGTTGGGGTTTGTAAGCCAATGAAAAGAAAGCTAAAATTTTATGAAGGTTCAAAGGGACAACTAGGGATTGATATTTAATTGGGTGGATACTAGTCGTTGGCTAACCAAACAATGCCTAGATCATTTCTCCCTTAAATAAGCAGAGTTCAATTTTTCCTTGAAAGTTTGTCAAAGCATGTTCTAAGACTGACTAGGACCTAGACAAAGATCATTATGAAGGAGCCCTGTAACACCCCTTCCCGACCTACGTGTGTAAGCTGAGTAGAGGCGCCACACTATCCTAATGTTGCTACCACTTTTACTTAGTCAAATTTTTGTTCCGATTTTTACAAAAATTTTGCCATAGTTTCGCCTAAAAATTCAATCCCAAGTGTCGACAAAACTGGTTTTTTTCTGATTTTTGAAAATATTTTTACACAAACCAATGCAAACAAAACCATTCTCAGTACACTTCCAATAAATCCCCCTTATAACCTCAACTACAACCTGCAAAAAGGATTTACACTTCTAGTACAAAATAAAGTGAAGGTTTATTATGAAATACAGTAGATAAAATATTTGTTCACTATGCAACGGAAAGTAACAATATTTACAAATTCATATACATCAAAACTCAAGTTTTACAACACATAAAATTTATACATGTTTGGCAGTCAGTCTTCGATCTTAAAGCCCACTATTCACTCTTCAAAATCTAGGCTCAACTCGGCCTAGAGGAGCTCTCTAGTTCTTCCCTGTCACCTGTGCGAAGAATCACATTCGCGCTAAGCCAACGGCTTAGTGGTACAAACTACAGTGCTATGATGCTTTAATGCCATGCTAATGTCACACAATCAAGATTCAATATCAATTCAAGAGAATATTATATTTCACAATCTTACATTATTTAATAATTAATCAAAACATTCATGATTCACATTGAAAACAAAGACAAGCATGGGCCCAAAAAGGATCTAATATGCTATTCAAAGTTAAGAGTTACTGCTTTGGTCCATAATTACAATCATCAAGCCCGTAGGCGATATATATATCTCTATCCATGGATAGGGTAATAGACCCAGTCTCTTGGACCTCAACCGGCTACCCAAGGAGATCCTCAACCCGGCAAGACTGTTACCAAAACATGTAACAGACCCAGTCTCTTGGACCTCAACCCGACTTAACTCGAGGAGATCCTCAACCCGGCAAGACTGTTACTATAATTCACATTTCACATTTATCAACTGGAATGGGCTTACGACCCGGTCTTTTCACCTATCCAGTACTTTATAGGCATGCCGCCAAAAATAGAACTCTGAAAATAGAATTAACACATTAGGCACACAATCATTTCATTTATCTCTTTATCAGTCTCTTTTCATTTCATTTCTCATAATTAATTAGGCAACCATGCCTCAATTTTATATTTCATTTGCATTATCATAGCCAACAACCATGGCCTCATATCTCATATGATCTCAAATCACAATAAAGCAACTCTTCATAACATCATATCTTTCACATTTCATTTCGTCATCACATCTTGCACATTTCACATTTCGTTATATTTCAAATCACATTAATCAATTCATTATTCAAATGGATATAATCAATGGCATTAACACATATTTTACATGCTCATCACAACATTCACATTATACCAAACATAACATTATTAATATACATCCACAATGCATTAGATTCCTTATCACATTTATAATCAAATATGTCTCAAGTCTCAATATCATATGAATGTATGCACTAATGTAGTTTGTACTTACCTTAAAACCAACTCACACCAATTTATATACTTACTCTTCCAAGAATTCTCAACACTTAGATTAGGGCAATTCAACCTCTTCACAACCTAATCCGAAAAGGAGTATTAGCAAAATGACCATATGAATAGTAAATTCTGGTTTTGGACTCAACTTAATCATTATTTTGAAAACTTGTATAAAATAATCTACTTGACTAAAAACTCTAAAATTTTTACAGAACTAAATTTTGCATCTTAAAATCATTCCTTTAAAATTTTAGATCAAAATGAACACAAAATCTTGGCCAAATAGTTCACCCAATCAGACTGCCCCAATTGCCCTGCATCCTGGAAGCAGTTCTGAACTTTGTGAATTCCATAATTCAAATTTAATCAAAGTGGTTCCAAATTATTTTTCTCACATACTAGACTCACTAAGAAACAACATATCCAAAATTCAATTAGATATTATTTTTCTACATTTTATTAAAAATCCCGAAAGATAGCTGTCTCAGTTAAGGTACCTGCTGGAACAGGTCTAATAAAAATAATCTTTCCAAAATTATAACCATTACAAAATCGAATCAACATATTTTTCAGTCATTCTAGACTCATAGAGGTACAACGTATCAAAAATTCACTTCAAGAAAATTTTTCTATATTTAATTAAAAATCATACAAGTTACAGCCTTTACTAATTGTAAAACAGAAAAGATTTCACTAAACACAACTCTTACTCTTACTCTTCCATCACCAACACCAACCTAACTTCTTATCTTTAATTCCATTTCCAACACATACAAACACACCACAAGCAATCCTAACCATATTATCAACAACACTTCACCAAACTCAAAAATAACTTCAAAAACAACAAGAGCAATCAAGAGAGAACTTACCAAAATAATGAAATTTCTTGAATTTCTAACTTGTTTTCTTGAAATCTCCTTCAATTTTTTTGAGCTTGAGCACAAAACTCTCTCTTGCTCTCTTTTTTCTCATTAAAGTGGCTCTTTCCTTGCTCTTTTCCTCTAATTCTTGAGTTTATGGTGATTTTCTTGAAAAACCACACATAAATTATCTAATTCCCATAAAAATTTGAATTACTTCCAATGAATTCTAAGTTTCAAGTAAAGAAATGAAGGAAGATGAAGAAAGTAAAAGAAATGGTGATGGTGAAGATGGAGTCCACGTTTTATGGAAGGAAGAAGAAAAGAAAATGAAAAAAAAAAACAAAAAGAGACAAAGTCAAATTTATAGTCTTCAAACATTCTCCACCAAGTCTTTTAATAATAAAATAATCAATTATTTCCTCTTCCACTCATTTATTTCTTCTAATTAATTCATTAATTCAATAATAAACAAATATCTTCTTTACTTGACCATCCATTTTGACTTGTATATATGTTATATATATTTCCATATATACAACATATAAACTCTCTCTTAATTCTTTTTTCTTTCCAATTACACATATACATTTAATTCAAATAAAACAACAATTATATCAAAACTTCTAAGGCACACTTTGGGATATTACAAGCCCTCTCTAAGTAAGCATACACAACTCAATGCTATAGAGTAATTCCCTCACCTAGTAAAGCTATTCGAATCATGATGCATAGATATGTTAATTTATAAATATCAAGCTATATTCCTCATCGGTTGAGCACTGAAATGAGCAAAGACCAACAAAAATTTTAATGAAAATAATTTATTCAAACAACTTTAAATTTGAAAAACACGATTGTTCCATAAAACACCAAATAAAGAAAACATGAAAAATAAACAAGCCAAAGGAAGTTTGTTGAGTTAAGCTTCTTCTCCTTTCACATCATTACTATTCCCATCTTGAAAGGAGGATAAGACAAGATCTTCCTCCAATCCTCCTCCTACCATGAAAGTTGCTGGTGGTGGCACTCTGTTGAACCTAGGCAGAGGATTATTTTTGGTATTGGGATTATCCGGCTTGGGTAGCTTACCACTGTTAATCAAATCTTGGATCTCGTGCCTTAGATGAGCACATTTATCCATCCATGCCCTTGCATTTGATGAAATTGACATAAGGCCTCGACATTGAAGTTTGGTTGCAGAAGATTATGTAGCGATCGAGGAGCCAATGGTTGTAACAATCCCTTCTTCTGTAGCTTGTTGAAAACCCAAGATAGAGGTTTCCCTAATTCTAAAAGCTGCCTCATTCCTCCTTGACTAGTGGCATTAACATCAGCTTCCTTTTGTGTACTTTGATTGCTAGACTGATAATTCCCTTTCTCATTCCTTCTTATTGAAAAGCGATTCTTCTCCCTTTCCCATTCTTCAATTTACAGACCAGCTTGGATAAGATCTTTGAAATCATGGATGAGTGTATGAGACATCATTTTACGAAGACTAGGCAGGACACCTCTGACTATCATTTTGATATGATCTGATTCATCGGGCCTCTTCTTGAGCAAAGCAGTCTTGTTCCTCCATCTCTTCACATAGTCCACAAAATTCTCATTTGGTTTTTGCCTAATTGTTTCCACCTCCATCAAGGTTACTTCCAGTTCGACATTATACCCATATTACTGAATGAAAGCCTTGTACAACATGTCCCAATCTTTTTAAGTAATTTCCTCTAAGGTGTTGAACAAGTTTTGGACAATAGGGTCCAATGAGAGCATGAAATACCTCAGAGTTTGAGCTTTAGTAGCTTGGGCAGACTGCATAGCAGTGATGTACTGCTTCACATGGAGATGAGGATTTCCAGTACCATTGTACCTAGTGAAGGAAGGCATCTTGAACTTATGAGGGGCCTCCTCATCTTGTTCAAATAGTTTGTCAATCTCGGATATCTCTTCGGTTTTCAGCTTCTTCTCAATTTTCTTTTTTAAATCAGCAATCATCTTCTCAACATCAGATGTCTCAGTCTTTTCAATAGTTGCCTTCTCCACAACCTTCAGCTCCTTTTTATCTTGAGAATCTTGGAAGTACTGAGCCCATTCGTCATCTTCATCAAGGACTACCATGTCTTCATCAAAAGCCACTTCACCAACCTTAGCCTTCCCTTTGTCCTTTGGCTTCTTAGTGTTAACAGATGCTTCGGCATTGTTCCCTAAAATTGTAGCTAATTGATTCTTTATGGTCTCGGTTAGGGCCTCTTTTATTTCCTCCATCTTGGCATTGAGGGCATCATCCACCATTCATTGAATTTGTTCGGGCTTCATTGCTTTTGGTGAGTAAGTGATTGAGTCGTTGCTAGATTCTTCATCTACAGCATAGGTCGAATTGTCGTAAGCTTTTAAACTATCATAATCCAGGGCTGTGAGCCAGAGAGGATCAATGATGTGAGATGAGAATGCATGTATGCATGTATGCATAAACAATAGACAGACAAGGATAAATAGGACGTTCCTTTCAGCCTTATAACTTCCACATATGAATGGCGAGTCTCTTTTCCTAGGTATATGGTTAACAAAATACCAACATGGGGTATCTTATTTTTGAATAATTCCCTCGAACGTTTCAACTAATAGTCATATTTTCAAACATGGAAATCAGTTCATGATAATTTCCATTAATTAGGTTTTAATCCATTGAATCTTAACTAAAATAGTTTTTATGCTATATTGGATTAAAACTAAATTAAGAGGTTTATTATAAATAGATTTCTCACTTGAAAAAGTAACTAATGTTTCATTCCAAAAACAAGCCCATGATTAATTTTTCTTAGTATAAACTAGGCTCACAGTTGATTTTTGGTATTTCGTAATTGACCTAAATAATTTGCAAGCTCTTTGTAAGAAAAGGTTAAATGAAAATAATTTTATTTCTAAGCCCATTGTAAAAAAGAGTTTAGAAAAAAATGGATTTTGGGCTTTGTATTTGGGTCATAAGAAAAGAATTTTTGAAAAGTTTTATAACCAAAGACCGTCTTGAAAATTTTTTAAAATTGCTTTGGTCTTTTGGACTTTAAAGAAAAAATTCATTTTGAGCTTACAATGTACTTAGGTCAAATTAGAAAAAGAACAAACCAAATAATCCATGATTTAGACTAAGATAAATTAACCATAGTCAAACAACATGCATTTGGGGTAAAAACCTAAGGAATGTAACTAGGCCAATTACATGAGCTTTAGTCTTTGGGTTGCAAGGCTTAGGTTATCATAGCAAGTATATACCAAAAGGTACAAGCCTATGAGTGGTTATGCCATGCTCAATCTCCATACCTTCAGTGAAAGTATGGTATCTCTCACATAACACAACACGGGTAACATGGGTGTCCTAACTCATGCACGCAATGCAATCTAATATGATGCAATGGATAATATCATGATAAGAAAGAATAGAATAATATAAAGACCAACAGAATCAACTTCTCTTATTTCCAGTAGAGCCGCCACTATGAGTGAGGATTTTTGCTTCCACTCCCGATAGAATGGTTCTTGCGACTTCGGCACTGTTTAGGCTCGGAGCCTTAGAGAACATGGGCCTAAGCCCGGAGAAAATGGAGTCGCCACCGGGATGGGCCGAAAACAAGAAAGGGGTGGATGACTCAATTCCTAAGGAATCCCCAACCCCCTAATGGGTTCGGAAAGTTGGGTACATGTGAGGAAGATAAGAAATTGCCCAGCACCCCAGCACCTCCACAATGCTCGATTCATTATAACCGGCCTCCTTTGCAGTTCTTAATATTATAAAATTATTAAATATAACATTAGTATCCATACTACATGCAACAATTAAAATAAACCATCATTATATTAAAATAAAAGTAATGTCCAAATAAAACAAATAAATGGACAGCCATCTAAGGATGGAAACATGTCCTTACATCATCCATGTCTAAAACTAAATAGAACACCCACTGAAAGGTGAAAACGTGTCTTTTACATTAATTCTAAAATATAAAAACAATTTAAATTACATGAAAAATAATTAATGAGGTACCCAATAATGGAAACATAACTCTTACAATTTTAATACCAAAATAAACAAATAATAATCATAATAATAAAGAAAATATCCATCCATGATAAATTAAATAAATAAGGTATTGAAATTAAATAAATCAAAACATATAATAAACTACATAATCAAATCTAAAATTAAATAAAGCAAATAAAGATACAAATTTAGGTTTATGTGTCAATTTAGGATTCTTTAATTAACATTTAGGGTTTTGGAATTTTGGAATTATTATTATTATTATTATTTGTGAGGGTTTTTGGAGAAATGAAATTGATTAGGGTTTTAAAATTTTAAAAGATTGGATTTAGCGTTTATGATTTTTTAGGTTTGGGCACTGGAATTAGGGTTTGATGTTTTTTAGGTTTACTGGATGGGGGTTTGAAAAAATGAGGTTTTTGAATTTCGAGAATAAATTAAGATTTTCTTGGATTAGGGTTTTGGAAACTAGAGTTTTGCAATTAGGATTTTGGTGGCTTTAGGTAGAATAGTTTTGGGGAAAGGGTTACGGGGTGACAAGCTTTAAAATAAATTAAGGTTTTGATTTATCTTTTTAGAAGAAAAATTGATTCTGGAGATAAATTGAGATTTTGGAAAACAATTAGGTTTGTGAGACTTTAATAGAATAATTTAGGGTTTAAAAGTTTTGGAAATAAAATAACAGTTTAGGGTTTTGATAATTTAATCAACGATTTAGGCTACTGGATGAATGGACAATTTGATCTATAAAACATACTATTAAGTTTAATAATTTAGGTTACTGAAAGACTCAATATCAAAACAAATAATAGAAACATTTAAAAGAAAAAATGGCAATAACATCGTATGCTTAAACAAATCATGAATCAAAACGTGAGAATGTTGTAAATATAATCAAATAAAAGATTTATAATCAAACCTCCGTTCGTTGGTTCCTCCATAATTGGCTCTAGCTAAACAAGAACAAAGGCAATGTTACTACCTCTGATGGATTGGTGATTGATGAATGCTTACTTGTTGTTAATTTCTTTTGCCGTCTTTTGCCTTTCTGGTTTACTCCTCTAGATCTCCTTCCCCTACGGTTTTTTCTCTGTTCTCTCCTTCTGTCCCTTTTTTCTTCTCTAGGGTTTTCTCTCTTTTTACCCGTCCTCTTTTTCTCCTCTGGGGTTTTCTCTTTTTTTTCTGTCCCCTTTTTCTCCTCTAGGGTTTTCTCTTTTTTTTCATCCCCTTTTTATCGTCTCCCTTGATATTGTATTTTAATGTGGTATTTATAGGAAAAATAAAGTCCTAATCCTATTTTAATAAGGAAACACTATCTATTTAGGAAAAACTATAAAACCGGGCAAAACAAGGTTTGGTCAAAAAATCGGCAGCGCGCGGTAGCATATTAAATCCTTAATTTCTTCAATTTGGTGGAGCCTTCAAACGTAGGTAAATTGCTCTAAATTCAGTTTTTTAAATCCTTAATCATCTTCATCTTTCAAGCCATCATCACACTGCATTAGTTATTTAATTTTTCATTTAATTTAATTTACGCAGTAGCATAAATTAATTCATACAATACCTAAGGTCTTTATTAAAGTAAATAATATAATCATTCAAAACACAAGTCTAATTTCTTAAACCCCAAGTTATTCAAACCCTAAATCTTAATTAATTATGTTTTCAAACCTTCACAGTAGGTTATATAATTTTATTCATTGAGTTATTTTAATCTTTCAATAATTAATTTGGCTTTCTATGTTTGTTTCACCTAAAAAATACTTAAACAGTTATTATAGTCAATATTAAAAGCACACTTAACTTTGATCACGGTAAAACATCAAATTCTAAATTCAAAATCATAATCTACAGAATCAAAGTTTCAAACCATAAAGCCCTAATATCTTAATGTCCAACATGCTATGTTTTGAAATCCAAAACCCCTAATTTTATGATGTTAGCCTTAAACCCTAATTTGATTAACTAAAAACCTTACTACTTTCTTAAAATTATAAAACCCTAATCAATTATATTTTTCCAAAAATCCTCACAGAATAATTCTGAAATGCCAAAACCCTAAATGTTAATTAAAGAACTCTAAATTGAGACATAAACCTAAATTTGTATCTTTATTTACTTTATTTAATTTTAGCTTTGATTATTGTAGTTTATCATATGTTTTGATGGTTGATTTATTTAATTTCAATGCTTGATTTATTTAATCTATCATAGATGGATATTTTCTTTATTATTATGATTATTATTTGTTTATTTTAGTATTAAAATTATAAGAGGTATGTTTCCACTTTGTGGGTACCTCATTAGTTAAATTTTATGTAATTTAAATTGCTTTTATTTTAGACCAATGTAAAAGATATGTTTCCACCTTTCAGTGGGTGTCCTATTTAGTTTTAGACATGGGCAATGTATGGACATGTTTCCATCTTCGAATGGGTGTCCATTTATTTGTTTTGTTTGGACATTGCTTTGATTTTAAAATAATAATACTTTATTTTAATTGTTGCATGTAATATGAATAATATTGTTATACTCAAGAATTTTATAATATTAAAACCTGCAAAGGAGGTCGATTCCAATGAACCCGGGCGTTGTGAGGGTGCTGGGCCATTTCTCACCTTCCCCGCATGTACCAACTTTCAAAACCCATTAGGGTTTTGGGGATTCCTTAGGAATCGAGTCATCCATCCCTTTCTTTTCTCAAGACTTAGGCCCGTGTTCTCTAAGGCCTCGAGCCTAAATAGTGCCAAAATCGCAAGAACCATTCCATCGAGAGTGGGGGCGATAATCCCCGCTCACATCATCCATATACATATACGTATTCATAATTTTCTTCATTCATTTATTACCTGAAATCAATTTATTACTTACACAAATTTGCTTAATTTTCTCTCTCTCATATCAAGCTCACCTTCAATTTTCATTTTTTTTTTCATTTTTTACCAATTCATTATAAAATAATATGAGCTTTTTAACCATATGTAGTTGACACATATATGAACTTATATTTAAGCTTTTAAACTTTCCAACATGATTTACTATATTTGAAAATTAATTATTCCAAACCTACAGAATCTGTCTCTTTATTAATTTCTCTGACAGCATTTGGTTGTCCATTTTTTTCTAGATGTCAAACCTTAATAAAAATTCATGAAATTTTAATCATATGTTCTTGGAATACTTATGATATGGTTTGTAAAGTTTTAGATTTTCTAGGTCAATTTGCCATATTTTTTAAATATGTTTCTCAATTTCTACAGATTCTGAGTTGTTGGAACTGCTATAACAATCTGTGTTCTTCTATTTTTCTTAATTAGGGATCCATCTTTAAAAATTATAAAATTTATACATTGAATTCTAACATATAGAGAAACATTCAATTAAATTTTAAACTCATCCCACATTCTTAGATTTGTCCAAAAATGTAACCTATAAATTTTTTTTAACAATCATACTGTTTTGATCATTTGTGCATGTATTTTTAGGGTAATTTATTGGCTTTTGATTGAAGTTTCTTCAAATTTGTGCTTAAGTTTGTTTGAATTATTTGATCCAGGTTGAAGAACAAAACAATGGAGCTTTAATTCAATTTGATGCATTGAAGAAGGTGGAAAGCATGAGACATGACCAAAACACTTCAAGGTATAGCCATGTCCCTTCATCCAAGACAATGAAGCATGACACACTCACAAGACACAACCAGGTCAAATTGGCTTGGCCGCGTCCCTTGGAATATTTGGCAGAGACAAACACAAATAAGAGACACGACCAAGGCCTTGGTCATGTCTTGCCAGAAGAACAAAACAAAGAAGAAGCAAAAAGAATAGGAAAAAGTGAACAAGTTCAAGAGACATGGCCAAGCTATTGGCATTGTTACATGACACGGACATGACTTTGGTTGTGCCCCATCTAAAGAATAAAGCAAATAGAAGAGACAACATAGAGATAGTGGAGAACACATTCAAGAGACACGGCCAAGCCACTAGTCGTGTTACATGACACAGCCAAGGCCTTGGCCGTGTCTCTCCTAGAGAAGAAAGAGGGCAGAATGGCAGCCAAGGACACTACCACATGGCTTGGCCATGTCCATAAGGAAATGAGTGACACGACCAAGACACTCATTGCTTGGCCGTGTCTTGTGAGAATTCTTTCAATTTGTTTACACGAGATGGGGGACAAAGTGGGAGACAACAAGTACTATCTTTTAAAGAGAAATAATAAAAGAAGAAAAAGGTTGCCTAATTCATAGGATGAAGATTTAAATAATAAAAAAAAGAGGGAGACAAAGAGGAGTGTGTGAGTTGGCAAGACATACTTGGTGTCTTAAAAAATTAAAAAGAATTGAAAGTGGAGATATAAATACACATTGGGGCTTGGTCCTAAGGGGGTTCTTGGTTCATCTTCTTGTTCTTGGTCTTGAGAGAGATCATGAACATCACCTTCATCTTCACCTTCTATTTCTCCAATAGATAAGATTCTTAACATTTTTTGGATAAAATTGTGTGAGCAAGCTCTTGTGAAGGTTAGGGCTTGAAGAAAGCTTGATTGAGGAGTTGGAGGCTTGAGAGAGTTACTATTTCATCTTTCAAGAGGAGAGCCATTGATTGAAGAAGGCTTGTTAGTTCTTCATCATAATCAAAGTGGAGCTAGGAGGAAGACTAGAAGTTTAACTCTTAGCATCTTTTTTATCTTCTCTCTTTTAATTCATTTCTAGATTGTTATTGTTTCTTAAGCACATTAATATTTCAATGGACAATTGTGATTTGATTTATATTGAGATAATATTTGTTTTAAATTGATGATGATAAGCTAAATTACTCATGCCTAGTAGATTTGATTGAATGACTTGATTTGATGTTTCCATTAATATACATTGTTATTAGTTGATTGTATTGGATTGAATGTTAGGTTGATAGATTAGCTACCTATTGATCTCTAGATATTGAATGAAGAACTGAGAAGTGAAATTTGATATTGGAATTATGCATTCAGCTACCCTAAGAATGAATTAGAAATATAGGTTATAAGGTTTTATTAATTTGCAATTTCAAAACAATTGGTTGTTGTTAATTCATGAATGTGAAAACTAATGAATTGGTAATTACTAATTAAACTCAAGGAACAAATTAAAATACACGGTTCTATTAATGGATAATTTGAGAATTAATCTTTGATTAAATTGATCTACAACCATAGGCACCATTCCAAGAATTTTAATTAATCTTATACAACCATTACACACATTACTTTTAAATTTATATTGCTTTTCACCATTCCAATAAATCACACTCTTATTTTTAAATTTATTTGTTAATCAAACTATTGCAAAATGATTCCTTCCTTGTGAGACTACCTTGGGGTGATCACCGTTGCTACAGTAACCTCGTATACTTGTGAGTATCGCTTGTAGTTGTAATTAATCGAGCGCAACACATACTCATCTCTCCAACGTTTCATTTCATATCTTAAATTATTTCTTAGATTATTTTCCTTAAGTTCACTTATTCATCAATTGAATCAAATATGAATCTTAATTTCAAATTAAAAGTTCTAAAAATCATCAATCCATAATCTCCACAATGATGCTTCCATTGCATCACTCTAATATATGCAGCCCAAACGCCATCTCAACTCTTATCCATTACATCAAATGGACATCGCCACATCAGAGATTAGATAAAATGCTAGTGCCAATGCATGTATTACAATTTAAAATCATATTTAAAACCTCTATTTTCTCTCTCTAACAAGCCAGCTAGGTTGAGAACCTCAAACCTAAGCTCTGATACCAAAATAAATATATCACCCTTATACCCTATGTACGTATAATACATACACTCAGTATATGTAAAATATGCATATATGGTATAAAAATGTCACAATCCGGTTTAATAAAATTTTTCACTTTATAATTTAAATTCTCAAACACTCTAATATATATATTTAGTAATAAAACATTCTTTATTTATAATAGTTATCAAAATAACATTTTACATAAAAATATTTGAGAAAAATTTGCCAGAGTTTTGTCTGTAATTTGGACATTCCCAAATTTTAACAAAATCACAGCTTGCATAAAACAACTCCCAATAATATCACATCACCATTTCACCAATATTTCAAAAATTCTCTAAATTTTCTCAAAACATTTATAAATATACATACTCATATTAAAACACATTTAAAATCTCACATTACATAGTTTATCCCAAAACATTATCTATAATTTATAATTTATTCTCAAAAAACATAATCATAAAATAAATTATAACAAATTGTACTATAATATAATATATTTATGCATGATGGAAAAATGGTTCTGATCTTAATGTAGCAAAATCAGCTCAATCTAGACCCGACCTGGTCTAGTAGAACTCTTCGGCTCTACCGAATCTCCCTTGTTACCTATGTGATAAATTTCAATCGCGCTAAGCTAAAAACTTAGCGGTACAAACTTTGATAATAATAAAACTATAAAGAAATGCCAATGCAAAATGCTTTTATGCTATGTCACAATGTAGCATCCCAGTTCACTTTTGAACATATTTTTACATCATTTAATAATTCACATAAGAACAAACACAAGCATGGGCCCAAAGATCTAATATGCCATTCAAATTCCAAAGTTACTATTTTGGTCCATATTGACACTCAGTGTCTAGCCCGAAGGCAAGTGACGCCCAGTATCTAGGCCGAAGGAAAATCATAGTGATGCCCAGCATCTAGCCCGAAACCAAGTGACGTCCATCATCTAGCCCGAAGCCAAGTGACGTCCATCATCTAGCCCGAAGGTAAATCAAATAGTTGCTCAAACTCTAGCCCCGAAGGCATGCCACTAAACACAAAACTCTGGAAATTGAATAACATATTAGGCACACAATTATTTCATATTTTCCATCATTAATTTCTTTCTTATTTTTCTAAAATCAAGCTAGGGACATTGCGTCTTTTCTCGTTATCAACTAAGCACATTGCCTCTTTTCTCATTCATATCAATATCAATTCATTCATTTCATCATATTTCATCATATCTTATTATATCATTACAATGTATCACACTTTACATTAAAGCAAATTACCCAAATATTTTGGGTATTTCACATAATTCACATATTCCACACTATGGACCCTTAATTTTTGACCAAGTTTGGTTTGATATTTTAAAACAGTCCAAAATAATTTTTATGGTATTTATTTTATTTATTATTCACAATGGTAGACCCAAGTAAATACATTAAAAATCCTCGAGCATATTGTTTGGTTGCTTCCCTAAGAACCTGTGCTTCATAGTTCATCCCATAACTCCGAATCAGCTCAATTTTATCTTGAAAGGCCCTTTAAATGATGGTTTTGTGAGCGGCGATTTTCTCCCCCACTCCTGGTGGAATAGTTCTTACGACTTCGGCACTGTTTAGGCTCAGGGCCTTAGAGAATACGGGCCTAAGCCTGGAGAAAATGTAGTCGCATCCCGGATGGGCCGGGAAAAAGAAAGGGGTGGATGACTCAATTTCTAAGGAATTCCCAACCCCCAAATGGGTTTGGAAAGTTGGGTACGTGTGAGAAAGGTGAGAAATGGCCCAACACCTCTATAACGCCCGGTTCATTCGAACCGACCTCCTTTGCAGGTCTTAATATTATGAAATTCTTAAATATAATAATATTATCCATACTACATGCATCAATTAAAATAAAGCATCATTATATTAAAATCAAAGCAATGTCCAAACAAAACAAATAAATGAACACCCATCCGAGGATAGAAACATGTCCTTACATCGTCCATGTCTAAAACTAAATGGGACACCAACCAAAAGGTGGAAACGTGTCCTTTACATTAATTCTAAAATATAAAAACAATTTAAATTACATGAAAAATAATTAATGAGGTACCCAATAATGGAAACATACCTCTTAAAATTTTAATACCAAAATAAACGAATAATAACCGTAATAATAAAGAAAATATCCATTCATGATAAATTAAATAAATTAGGCATTTAAATTAAATAAATCAAAACATATAATAAAATACGTAATCAAATCTAAAATAAAATAAAGCAAATAAAGATAGAAATTTAGGTTTATGTCTCAATTTAGGATTCTTTAATTAACATTTAGGGTTTTAGGATTTTGGAATTATTATTATTATTTAGGCTACTGTGAGGGTTTTGGAGAAATGGAATTGATTAGGGTTTTATAATTTTAAAAAATTAGATTTAGGGTTTAAGCTTTTTTAGGTTTAGCCACTGGAATTAGGGTTTGATGTTTTTTAGGTTTACTGGATGGGGGTTTGAAAAAATGAGGTTTTGGAATTTCAGGAATAAATTAAGATTTTCTTAGATTAGGGTTTTGGAAACTAGAGTTTTGCAATTAGGGTTTTGGTGGCTTTAGGTAGAATAGTTTGGGGAAAGGGTTACGGGGTGACAAGCTTTAAATTAAATTAAGGTTTTGATTTATCTTTTTAGAAGAAACATTGATTCTAGAGATAAATTGAGATTTTGGAAAATAATTAGGTTTGTGAGACTTTAACGTAATAATTTAGGGTTTAAAAGTTTTGGAAATAAAATAATAGTTTAGGGCATTGATAATTTAATCAATGATTTAGGCTATTGGATGAATGTTTCTATTATCTATAAAACATACAATTAAGTTTAATAATTTAGGTTATTGAAAGACTCAATATCAAAACAAATAATAGAAACATTTAAAAGAAAATATGGTGATAACATCGTATGCTTAAACAATTCATGAATCAAAATGTGAGAATGTTGTAAATATAATCAAATAAAAGATTTATAATCAAACCTCCATTCGTTGGTTCCTCCACAATTGACTCTGGCTGAACAAGAAGAAAGGCAGTGTTACTACCTTTGATGGATTGGTGATTGATGAATGCTTACATGCTGTTAATTTCTTTTGCCTTCTTCTGCCTTTCTGGTTTAGTCCTCTAGATCTCCTTCCCCTAGGGTTTTTTTCTCTGTTCTCTACTTCTGTCCCTTTTTTCTTCTCTAGGGTTTTCTCTCTTTTTTTCCATCCTCTTTTTCTCCTCTAGGGTTTTCTCTTTTTTTCATCCCCTTTTTCTCCTCTAGGGTTTTTTTTCTTCCCCTTTTTATCGTCTCCCTTGTTCTTGTGTTTTAATGTGGTATTTATAGGAAAAATAAAGTCTTAATCCTATTTTAATAAGGAAACACTATCTATTTAGGAAAAACTATAAAATCGGGTAAAACAAGGTTTGGTAAAAAAATCGAGAGTGCGCGGGCTGTCGGGCCCGCGGGCTACACTGGCAAAAATTGGTGCGGGCTCCGGGCGCGACGGGCTAGCTGGGCAAGCCAGTTCATTGCAGAACTGGGCAAGCCCAGTTGCGGCGAATTGGGTAGTGCCCAATTTTCCGCGAACAATTTCTGCGGCAAAATGGGCTGCCGCGTCGCGCTGCCATGCATCGCTCGCCGATCCTTCAAATTTTTTATTTTTTTCATTTTTCATTTTTTTTATTTTTATTAAAAATAACTATTAAATATTATTAGTAATTAAAATATTATTAAATAAAATAAAATACCATAAAAATTATTTTGGACTATCACAAATACCATCTGAGACTACGACAAAAGAGAGTGAGAAGCATCAAGACTTTTAATTTTGGCAAAAATAAACTTAATTTTCTTGAGATGGTTTGGGTTTTGGGATTCTGGACTCGGTTGGAGTTCTAGACTCAGAAAAGACTTTGGTTCTGACCCGAGCTAAGTTCTGGACTTAAGGGTAATTTAGGTTCTAGACTCGAGCTAAGTTCTGAATTTAAGAGTAATTTGGGTTATGGACCCGAGATGGTCCGGTTCGAGTTCTGGACTCGAAAAAGACTTGGATTCTGGACCCGAGATAAGTTCTGGACTTAAGGATAATTTGGGTTCTGGATCCGAGCTAAGTTGTGGACTTAAGAGGAAATTTAGGTTCTGGACATAAGCTAAGTTCTAGACTTAAGATTAATTTGGGCTCTGGACCCAAGCTAAGTTATGGACTTAAGGGTAATTTGGGTTTTGGACCAGAGCTAAGTTCTGGACTTAAGTGTAATTTGGGTTCTAGAACCAAGATGGTTTGGGTTCTAGACCCGAGCTAAGTTCTGGAGTTAAGAGTAATTTGGATTTTGGGCTCGAGCTAGATTTTGGGTGCTCGACATGAATCTAGATTTGGATGCTTAATCCTAAACTGAATTTGGATACTCGATCCTAAACTAGATTTGGATGCTCGATCATAAACTGGATTTGGATACTCGATACTAAACTGAATTGGGATACTCGACCCTAAACTGGACTTGGATACTCAGTCCTAAACTGGACATGGATACTCGATCCTAAATTGGATTTGGATACTCGATACTAAATTGAATTGGGATACTCGATCCTAAACTGGACTTGAATACTCGATCCTAAACTGAACTTGGATACTCGATCCTCAACTAGATTTGGATACTCAATCCTCAACTAGATTTGGATACTCAATCCTAAATTGGATTTGGATGCTTGATCCTAAACTAGATTTGGATGCTTGATCCTAAACTAGATTTGGATGCTCGTTCCTAAACTGGATTTAGATGCTCGATCCTAAACTGGGTTTGGATACTCGATCCTAAATTGGATTTTGATACTCGATCCTAAACTGGATTTGGATACTTGATCCTAAACTGGGTTTGGATACTCGATCCTAAATTTGATTTGGATACTCGGTCCTAAACTGGATTTGGATACTCGATCCTAAACTGAATTTTGATACTCGATCCTAAACTGGATTTGGATACTCGGTCCTAAACTGGATTTGGATACTCGATCCTAAACTGAATTTGGATACTTGATCCTAAACTGGATTTGGATACTCGATCCTAAACTAGATTTGGATTCTAGACCAAAATATTTGAATGTGAGTTGGAAAATATTTTGTATACACATAAACTCAAAAATTAAAATGGAGAAACTTTGCCCCCTATGTAGGCTCAAACCAATAATTCTTCTCATGCAGGCTCTGATTGATGTTTTATTTTGTCTTGTTCTTTGCATAAGCATGCATCTTTTTTTTTTTTCAAAATGACTAGAGCTTCCTCAAGAAATGGTTCTTCCATGCCCCCTGATTCAATATCTTCTTTATGATTGCTTCATAGAGTGTCTGTTGTTCACTTTGACAAAGAAAAATGCAGTGTGATATGATCATGTATGCACGATATGCATGAGTAATACTTACAGTGATTCCGATGACTCACAGACTGAGGTGATCAGCTGAAGTGTTCTCATTGGTTCCTTTTTTACGCTTGTTCAAGTGTTGCATTGGAATGATAGAAAGCTTTGCATTTATGGCTTTTATCTTCAAGATGTTGAGAACATGAGTGGTGGAGAACCCAAGCAGCAGAATCAGGGATACATCCATTTCAAACTATGTTTTAGCATGTCAGTTGGTAGCTTCTTCATGACCTTGCTAATAATCATTTACTTTGCCCAATGTGCCTTTTGAGATTTGACAGTTCAACATACTCCCCTTAACTTAAAGTCTTTGTATATTATATATATATATATATATTTTGAATTTTGATTTTGAAATCAAATGTTGGCTTTGTCAAATCTATGTCATTGTACCTCAGGACTCGATTTTTTAAATTATCATATCTATAACATGACAACCCTAGTTACCATACTGAACTTGGGAATCATATCTATTTAAGTAAGAATTGTTGCACTTCATATAGGCACATACATATTACTTGGTCAAAGGTCTTATTTGAGTTTGAATATTGTCTATCTCATATGCATGCTTATCCAAACTATCTCCACTAATAGACTCTACCTACCATGAGAGATCAACAGGTCTTTGATAGCCTTGAATAGGCTTTACAAAAAGTTTGGTACCCATCATCATTTTTCTTTTCCCTTTTTCTTTCTCTTTCTTTTTCTTACTCTTCCCTTTTCTTTCTCTTTATTTTTCTTACTCTTCTCTTTCTTTGAACATTTTATCATTTTGTCTTTCTCTATAGGATTGTTAAGTATAGGACTTTCAAAAACTAGATTTTCTTTCTCCTTTTTCTCTGATTTTGATCGAATCTTTGGTTAGGTTGGACCAATTCAAGTCAAACTATCCTTATAAACCAAATGGAAGCCTTTTGCTGCTTTAGGTAAAAGAGAACTCAGTTGGCTTTCTGTACCGCCTTTTTAGGTTTTATCTTTCTTTTTCTTTCTTTCATTTCTTCATTTTTTTGTCTTTCTTTTTTTTTTTTGGTTCTAGCTCTTAAAGAGTTATCTTGTTTGTACCAACTTGTATTTCTAATAATGGATGGGTGGAGCGACATAAATATCCTTTAACAGGGATAAATCATTTGTTACTTTGATGTTGTCTTGATATATTATAGATATTAGGAGAACTTCAACTACCCTTATGGTCTTGAAAACTTCAACTATCCTCATGATCTTGACTATTCATTGATTTCTTTGATCTTCTTGTCTCGTCCTCTTAGTGATCATAAGACTTGTCAAAAGTGTAACAATAGCTCAGGGTAGGTTGTTGGGGTTTGTAAGCCAATGAAAAGAAAGCTAAAATTTTATGAAGGTTCAAAGGGACAACTAGAGATTGATATTTAATTGGGTGGATACTAGTCGTTGGATAATCAAACAATGCCTAGATCATTTCTCCCTTAAATAAACAGGGTTCAATTTTGCCTTGAAAGTTTGTCAAAGCATGTTCTAAGACTGACTAGGACCTAGACAAAGATCATTATGAAGGAGCCCTCATTCCTCCTTGACTAGTGGCATTAACATCAGCTTCCTTTTGTGTACTTTGATTGCTAGACTGATAATTCCCTTTCTCATTCCTTCTTATTGAAAAATGATTCTTCTCCCTTTCCCATTCTTCAATTTATAGACTAGCTTGGATAAGATCTTTGAAATCATGGATGAGTGTATGAGACATCATTTTACGAAGACTAGGCAGGACACCTCTGACTGTCATTCTGATATGATCTGATTCATCGGGCCTCTTCTTGAGCAAAGTAGTCTTGTTCCTCCATCTCTTCACATAGTCCACAAAATTCTCATTTGGTTTTTTCCTAATGGTTTCCACCTCCATCAAGGTTACTTCAAGTTTGACATTGTACCCATATTGCTGAATGAAAGCATTGTACAACATGTCCCAATCTTTTTGAGTACTTTCCTCTAAGGTGTTGAACAAGTTTTGGACAATAGGGTCCAATGAGAGCATGAAATACCTCATAATTTGAGCTTTAGTAGCTTGGGCAGACTGCATAGCAGTGATGTACTGCTTCACATGGAGATGGGGATTTCCAGTACCATTATACCTAGCAAAGGAAGGCATCTTGAACTTATGAGGGGCCTCCTCATCTTGTTCAAATAGTTTGTCGATCTCGGATATCTCTTCAGTTTTCAGCTTCTTCTCAAATTTCTTTTTTAAATCAGCAATCATCTTCTCAACATCAGACGTCTCAGTCTTTTCAATAGTTGCCTTCTCCACAACCTTCAGCTCCTTTTTATCTTGAGGATCTTGGATGTACTGAGGCCAGTCGTCATCATCATCAAGGACTACCTTGTCTTCATCAAAAGCCACTTCACCAACCTTAGCCTTCCCTTTGTCCTTTGGCTTCTTAGTGCTAACAGATGCTTCGACATTGTTCCCTAAAGTTGTAGCTAATTGATTCTTTATGGTCTCGGCCAGGGCCTCTTTTATTTCCTCCATCTTGGCATTGAGGGCATCATCAACCATTCATTGAATTTGTTCGAGCTTCATTGCTTTTGGTGAGCAAGTGATTGAGTCGTTGCTAGATTCTTTATCTCCAGCATAGGTCGAATTGTCGTAAGCTTTTAAACTATCGTAATCCAGGGTTGTGAGCCAGAGAGGATCAATGATATGAGATGAGAATGCATGTATGCATAAACAATAGACATACAAGGATAAATAGGATGTTCCTTTCAACCTTATAATTTCCACATATGAATGGCGAGTCTCTTTTCCTAAGTATATGGTTAACAAAATACCAACATGGGGTATCTTGTTTTTGAATAATTCCCTCGGACATTTCAACCAATAGTCATATTTTCAAACATGGAAATCAGTTCATGATAATTTCCATTAATTAGGTTTTAATCCATTGAATCTTAACTAAAATAGTTTTTATGCTATATTGGATTAAAACTAAATTAAGAGGCTTATTATAAATAGATTTCTCACTTGAAAAAGTAACTAATGTTTCATACCAAAAATAAGCCCATGATTAATTTTTCTTAGTGTAAACTAGGCTCATAGTTGATTTTTGGTATTTCGTAATTGACCTAAATAATTTGCAAACTCTTTGTAAGAAAAGGTTGAATGAAAATAATTTTATTTCAAGCCCATTGTAAAAAGGAGTTTAGAAAAAAATGGATTTTGGGCTTTGTATTTGGGTCATAAGAAAAGAATTTTTGAAAAGTTTTATAACCAAAGACCATCTTGAAAAATTTTTAAAATTGCTTTGGTCTTTTGGAATTTAAAGAAGAAATTTATTTTGAGCTTACAACGTACTTAGGTCATATTAGAAAAAGAACAAATCAAATAAGCCATGATTTAAACCAAGATAAATTAACCATAGTCAAACAACATGCATTTGGGGTAAAAACCTAAGGAAAGTAACTAGGCCAATTACATGAGCTTTAGTCTTTAGGTTGCAAGGATTAGGTTCTCATAGCAAGTATATACCAAAAGGTACAAGGCTATGAGTGGTTATGTCATGCTCAATCTCCATACTTTGAGTGAAAGTATGGTATCCCTCACATAACACAACACGGGTAACATGGGTGTCCTAACTCACGCACGTGATGCAATATAATATGATGCAATGGATAATATCATGATAAGAAATAATAGAATAATATAAAGACCAACAGAATCAACTTCTCTTATTTCCAATAGAGTCGCCACTATGAGTGGGGATTTTTGCCCCCACTCCCGGTGGAATGGTTCTTGCGACTTCAGCACTGTTTAGGCTCAGAGCCTTAGAGAACATGGGCCTAAGCCTGGAGAAAATGGAGTCACCACCGGGATGGGCCGAAAACAAGAAAGGGGTGGATGACTCGATTCCTAAGGAATCCCCAACCCCCTAATGGATTCGAAAAGTTGGGTACATGTGAGGAAGGTGAGAAATGGCCCAGCACCCCCACAATGCTCAGTTCATTGGATCCGGCCTCCTTTGCAGTTCTTAATATTATAAAATTCTTAAATATAACAATAGTATCCATACTACATGCAACAATTAAAATAAAAGCATCATTATATTAAAATCAAAGTAATGTCCAAACAAAACAAATAAATGGACACCCATCTGAGGATGGAAACATGTCCTTACATCATCCATGTCTAAAACTAAATAGGACACCCACCGAAAGGTGAAAATGTGTCCTTTACATTAATTCAAAAATATAAAAATAATTTAAATTACATGAAAAATAATTAATGAGGTACCCAATAATGGAAACATAACTCTTACAATTTTAATACCAAAATAAACAAATAATAATCATAATAATAAAGAAAATATCCATCCATGATAAATTAAATAAATAAGACATTGAAATTAAATAAATCAAAACATATAATAAACTACATAATCAAATCTAAAATTAAATAAAGCAAATAAAGATACAAATTTAGGATTCTTTAATTAACATTTAGGGTTTTGGGATTTTGGAATTATTATTATTATTATTTAGGCTAATGTGAGGGTTTTTGGAGAAAAGGAATTGATTAGGGTTTTAAAATTTTAAAAGATTGGATTTAGCATTTATGATTTTTTAGGTTTGGGCACTGGAATTAGTGTTTGATGTTTTTTAGGTTTACTGGATGGGGGTTTGAAAAAATGAGGTTTTTGAATTTCAGGAATAAATTAAAATTTTCTTTGATTAGGGTTTTGGAAACTAGAGTTTTGCAATTAGGGTTTTGGTGGCTTTTGGTAGAATAGTTTTGGGGAAAGGGTTACGGGGTGACAAGCTTTAAAATAAATTAAGGTTTTGATTTATCTTTTTAGAAGAAAAATTGATTTTGGAGATAAATTGAGATTTTGGAAAACAATTAGGTTTGTGAGACTTTAATAGAATAATTTAGGGTTTAAAAGTTTTGGAAATAAAATAATAGTTTAGGGTTTTGATAATTTAATCAACGATTTAGGCTACTGGATGAATGGACAATTTGATCTATAAAACATACTGTTAAGTTTAATAATTTAGGTTACTGAAAGACTCAATATCAAAACAAATAATAGAAACATTTAAAAGAAAATATGGCAATAACATCGTATGCTTAAACAATTCATGAATCAAAACGTGAGAATGTTGAAAATATAATAAAATAAAAGATTTATAATCAAACCTCCGTTTGTTAGTTCCTCCACAATTAACTCTGGCTAAACAAGAACAAAGGCAATGTTACTACCTTTGATGGATTGGTGATTGATTACTTGTTGTTAATTTCTTTTGTCGTCTTTTGCCTTTCTGGTTTACTCCTCTAGATCTCCTTCCCCTATAGTTTTTTCTTTGTTCTCTCCTTCTGTCCCTTTTTTCTTCTATAGAGTTTTCTCTCTTTTTTTCCCATCTTCTTTTTCTCCTCTGGGGTTTTCTCTTTTTTTCTATCCCTTTTTTCTCCTCTAGGGTTTTCTCTTTTTTTCCATCCCCTCTTTATCATCTCCCTTGCTCTTGTATTTTAATGTGGTATTTATAGGAAAAATAAAGTCCTAATCCTATTTTAATAAGGAAACACTATCTATTTAGGAAAAACTATAAAACTGGGCAAAACAAGGTTTGGTAAAAAAATTGGCAGCGCGCGGGCTGTCAGGCCTGCAGGCTGGGCTGGCAAAAATTGCTGCGGGCTACGCTCGTGATGGGCTAGTTGGGCAAGCCGGTTCATCTCAGAACTGGGTAAGCCCGGCTACGGCGAAATGGGTAGTGCCCAATTCACCGCAAATAATTTCTGCGGCGAAATGGGCCGCTGCGTGGAGCTCGCCGATCTGTCCGATTTTTTATTTTTTATTTTATTATATTTTTTATTTTTTAAAAAATAACTATTAAATATTATTAGTAATTAAAATATTATTAAAAAATAAAATACCATAAAAATTAATTTGAACTATCGAAAATATTGGATCAGACTGGGTCAAAAATTAAGGGTCTACAGGTTCCATACCGATTAACTGTTAAACTTCTTCGAATGTTAGAATATCATTATTAAGAGGGACCGGAAGGCCATAGTACCGGATACCAGTTATGGATGTATAATCAACTGGGCCAATGGTCATCTCTCCTATAGGTTGGTGAAAAGTATGGTCTGTGTCCATCCACCGCTCTGACAATGCTTGAACTACACTCCTGTCTATCAGACACTCCTCAGATGTTACTTGCAAGATAAAGTTTTCAAAACCACAATCTCGAATAATCCATTTTATCTGAGAAGGTGCTACATCATACCATTGTCGGGCTTTATAGACAAGCCCTCCGCCCCGGATAACGCAACAATCGCGCTAACATGGAGCCAGGTAAGTTAACACAAGGTAAATATATCATCATATTAATACCACTGATTTATAGACTAAATTTATTTGTTATATTCTATTTTTAGTCTATCTATTTACTTGTTTAATAAATTCTTAAATATAGTCATCTAATTAATTTATTTTTCTAAAATCTAAAAAAATAAAAATGAAAAATAATTTGCTGTTAAATAAATAATTGAATTATTACCTTGGTTTTTTTACTTGAACTACGATGAAGCTACATCCCGGCTAGCAGACTTATAGTTCCATTTTCATGCCGTCGAATAAACTCTAAAAACTCAGCATTATATCGAGTTCCTGATCTCGAAGCATGCATTTTCTCCTCAACTCTATGCTAAACTCTCTGATTTCACTATTAAAATATGTGTGAATGAAGGAAAAAGACTAAAAGAAAAAAGAAAAATAGTAATCTCGTGAAAAAAAAAGTAAATGTTACTATTGATAAATAGTAAATAAATAGTTAGTGAAATAGTGACTACACAGTGAATAAATAGTAAACTCAATTATTCAATTCAATTATTCAAATATTTGCGTGTATATAAATATTTTTACACTTTTAAAATATTTTTACATGTAGGGGGCAAGAAGATATAGGCATGGTAAAAAATAGCTAAATTTTTTACAAATTTCTTTAGTATCCTACTGACTACAATTATTTTTTGCAGATAATCAAATTATTTTTCAGTCCAAAACTTAGCTCGGATCCAGAACCCAAATTACCCTTAAGTCCAGAACTTAGCTTAGGTCCAGAACCTAAATTTCCTCTTAAGTCTAGAACTTAGCTCGGGTCCAGAACCCAAATTACCCTTGAGTCCAGAACTTAGCCTGGGTCCAGAACCCAAATTACCCTCAAGTCTAGAACTTAGCTCGGGTTCAGAACCCAGATTATTTTTAAGTCCAGAACTTAGCTTAGGCCCAGTACATAAATTTCCTTTTAAGTATAGAACTTAGCTCGAGTCCAGAATCCAAATTACCCTTAAGTATGAAACTTAGCTTAGGTTCGAAACCTAAATTTCCTCTTGAATCCAGAACTTATCTCGGGTCCAGAACCCAAATTACCCTTAAGTCTAGAACTTAGCTTAGGTCCGGAACCTAAATTCCTTCTTAAGTCCAGAACTTAGCTCGGGTCCAGAACCCAAATTAACTTTATGTCCAGAACTTAGCTTCCCAAATCTCTCTTAAATCCAGAACTTAGCTCAGGTCCAACCTCCAAATTACCCTTAACTCCAGAACTTAGCTTGGGTCCAAAACCCAAATTACCTTTAAGTCCAGAACTTACCCTGGGTCCAGAACCCAAATCCTAAATCTAGCTCGGGTCCAGAACCCAAATTATTTTTGACTCCAGAGCTCAAACCAACCTTGGGAGTCTAGTATAGTTCTAAACCCAGTAAAAAATCACATTGCTTTTCACTCTCTTTTGCCGTAGTCTCAGATCGCTCAAGCAGGGGGCAAATTGTAGACCCTTAATTTTTGACCTAGTCTAGTCCAATATTTTTAAAATAGTCCAAAATAATTTTTGTTGTATTTTAATTAAATAATATTTATTTTAATATTTAATATTTTTAATTTTTAATAAAAATAAAAAAGGTAATATAAGAAATGTTAAATAAATAAATAAATAATCGGCAACAAAAAATTTCATCACAAGCAAAATTGTCTTCAGCCAATTCGCCGCAGGAAAAACCTGCGACAAATTGGCCACAAGCCAATTCACCGTAGAAAATTCTTGAGGCGAATTGGCTGGCCCACAGGACAGCTTGCACGCAACTCTCACAATTCTAGTAGCTGGCCCGCCCATAGCCCGCAGTAATTTTTTCCAGCGCAATTTTTTTCGGAAATGGTTTTTATTTCCTTAGACAATTAGAATTAGGTTTTGATTTTTTTTCCTATAAATACCACATTAAAACACTCAGAAAGGGATTGGAATCTTTTGAAAAGGGGAGAAAACTCTTGAACTGAAATTTTTAACCGGACTTGGGACTCTTGAATTATTTCGACCAAAAGAAAACCCTAGCAAGCAAGAAGAAATCCAAGACATAGCAACCAAAGGAGGCAACAAGCAATCATCTCCAGATTGCTTTGCTCAACCAAATCCTAATCTGAAGCAAGCAACAACTTGGTTCAATTTCTTCAATTTGGTGGAGCCTTCAAACGTAGGTAAATTGCTCTAAATTCAGTTTATTAAATCCTTAATCATCTTCATCTTTCAAGCCATCATCACACTGCCTTAGTTATTTAATTCTTCCTTTAATTTAATTTATGTAGTAGCATAAATTAATTCATACAATACCTAAGGTCTTTATTAAAGAAAATAATATAATCATTCAAAACACAAGTCTAATTTCTTAAACCCCAAGTTATTCAAACCCTAAATCTTAATTAATTCTGTTTTCAAACCTTCACAGTAGGTTTTATAATTTTATTCATTGAGTTATTTTAATCTTTCGATAATTAATTTGGCTTTCTATGTTTGTTTCACCTAAAAAAATACTTAAACAATTATTATAGTCAATATTAAAAGCACACTTAACTTTGATCACGGTAAAGCATCAAATTCTAAATTCAAAATCATAATCTACAGAATCAAAGTTTCAAACCATAAAACCCTAATATCTTAATGTCCAGCATGCTAAGTTTTGAAATCCAAAACCCCTAATTTTATGATGTTAGCCTTAAACCCTAATTTGATTAACTAAAAACCTTACTACTTTCTTAAAATTATAAAACCCTAATCAATTATATTTTTCCAAAAATCCTCACAGTAGCCTAAATAACAATAATAATAATTCTGAAATCCCAAAACCCTAAATGTTAATTAAAGAACTCTAAATTGAGACATAAACCTAAATTTGTATCTTTATTTACTTTATTTAATTTTAGCTTTGATTATTGTAGTTTATTATATGTTTTGATGGTTGATTTATTTAATTTCTATGCTTGATTTTTTTAATCTATCATGGATGGATATTTTCTTTATTATTATGATTATTATTTGTTTAATTTAGTATTAAAACTATAAGAGGTATGTTTCCACTTTGTGGGTATCTCATTAGTTAAATTTTATGTAATTTAAATTGCTTTTATATTTTAGACCAATGTAAAGGATATGTTTCCACCTTTCAGTGGGTGTCCTATTTAGTTTTAGACATGGGCAATGTATGGACATGTTTTCATCATCGGATGGGTGTCCATTTTTTTATTTTGTTTGGACATTGCTTTGATTTTAATATAATGATGCTTTATTTTAATTGTTGCATGTAATATGAATAATATTGTTATACTCAAGAATTTTATAATATTAAGACCTGCAAAGGAGGTCGATTCCAATGAACCCGGGCGTTGTGGGGGTGCTGGGCCATTTCTCACCTTCCCCACAAGTACCCAACTTTCAAAACCCATTAGGGGGTTGGGGATTCCTTAGGAATCGAGTCATCCACCCCTTTCTTTTCTCAGGGCTTAGGCCTGTGTTCTCTAAGACCCCGAGCCTAAATAGTGCAAAAATCGCAAGAACCATTCCACCGAGAGTGGAGGCGATAATCCCCGCTCACATCATCCATATACATATACGTATTTATAATTTTCTTCATTCATTTACTACC
Organism: Garcia nutans; assembly: GCA_947685225.1. Taxonomy (NCBI): domain Eukaryota; kingdom Viridiplantae; phylum Streptophyta; class Magnoliopsida; order Malpighiales; family Euphorbiaceae; genus Garcia; species Garcia nutans. The sequence goes on from CANTUV010000026.1 coordinate 17,714,404, forward strand.
TGAAATCAATTTATTACTTACACAAATTTGCTTAATTTTCTCGCTCTCATATCAAGCTCACCTTCAATTTTCATTTTTTTTCATTTTTTACCAATTCTTTATAAAATAATATGAGCTTTTTAACCATATGTAGTTGAAACATATATGAACTTATATTTAAGCTTTTAAACTTTCCAAGCTGATTTACTATATTTGAAAATTAATTATTCCAAACCTACAGGATCTGTCTCTTTATTAATTTCTCTAACAACATTTGGTTGTCCATTTTTTTCTAGATGTCAAACCTTAATAAAAATTCATGAAATTTTAATCATATGTTATAGGAATACATATGATATGGTTTGTAAAGTTTTAGATTTTTCTAGGTCAATTTGCCATAGTTTTTAAATATGTTTCTCAATTTCTATAGATTCTGAGTTGTTGGAACTGCTATAACAATCTGTGTTCTTCTATTTTTCTTAATTAGGGATCCATCTTTAAAAATTATAAAATTTATACACTAAATTCTAACATATAGAGAAACATTCAATTAAATTTTAAACTCATCCCAGATTCTTAGATTTGTCCAAAAATTTAAACAACATCACTTTGCAGCACACCTATAAATTTTTTTAACAATCATACTGTTTTGATCATTTGTGTATGTATTTTTAGGGTAATTTATTCACTTTTGATTGAAGTTTCTTGAAATTTGTGCTTAAGTTTGTTTGAATTATTTCATCCAGGTTGAAGAATAAAACAATGGAGCTTTAATTCAATTTGATGCATTGAAGAAGGTGGAAAGCATGAGACATGACCAAAACACTTCAAGGTATGGCCTTGTCCCTTCATCCAAGACAATGAAGCATGACACACTCACAAGATACAACTAGGTCAAATTGGCTTGGCCGCGCCCCTTGGAAAATTTGGCAGAGACAGACACAAATAAGAGACACGACCAAGGCCTTGGTCGTGTCTTGCCAGAAGAACAAAACAAAGAAGAAGCAAAGAGAATAGGAAAAAGTGAACAAGTTCAAGAGACATGGCCAAGCTATTGGCATTGTTACATGACACGGACATGACTTTGGTCATGCCCCATCTAAAGAACAAAGCAAAGAGAAGAGACAACATAGAGATAGTGGAGAACACATTCAAGAGACACGGCCAAGCCACTAGTCGTGTTACATGACACGGCCAAGGCCTTGGCCGTGTCTCACCTAGAGAAGAAAGAGGGCAGAATGGCAGCCAAGGACATGGCCACATGGCTTGGCCGTGTCCATAAGGAAATGAGTGACACAACCAAGTCACTCATGGCTTGGCCGTGTCTTGTGAGAATTCTTTCAATTTGTTTACACGAGATGGGGGACAAAGTGGGAGACAACAAGTACTATCTTTTAAAAAGAAATAATAAAAGAAGAAAAAAGGTTGCCTAATTCATAGGATGAAGATTTAAATAATGAAAACAAAGAGGGAGACAAAGAGGAGTGTGTGAGTTGGCAAGACATACTTGGTGTCTTAAAAAATTAAAAAGAATTGAAAGTGGATATATATATATACATTGGGGGCTTCGTCCTAAGGGGGTTCTTGGTTCATCTTCTTGTTCTTGGTCTTGAGAGAGATCATGAACATCACCTTCATCTTCACCTTCTATTTCTCTAATAGACAAGATTCTTAACGTTTTTTGGATAAAATTGTGTGAGCAAGCTCTTGCGAAGGTTAGGGCTTGAAGAAAGCTTGATTGAGGAGTTAGAGGCTTGAGAGAGTTACTATTTCATCTTTCAAGAGGAGAGCCATTGATTGAAGAAGGCTTGTTAGTTCTTCATCATAATCAATGTGGAGCTAGGAGGAAGACTAGAAGTTTAACTCTTAGCATCTTTTTTATCTTCTCTCTTTTAATTCATTTCTAGATTGTTATTGTTTGTGAAGCACATTAATATTTGAATGGACAATTGTGATTTGATTTATATTGAGATAAATATTTGTTTTAAATTGATGATGATAAGCTAAATTACTCATGCATAGTAGATTTGATTGAATGACTTGATTTGATGTTTCCATTAATATACATTGTTATTAGTTTATTGTATTGGATTGAATGTTAGGTTGATAGATTAGCTACCTATTGATCTCTAGATATTGAATGAAGAACTGAGAGGTGAAATTTAATATTGGAATTATGCATTCAACTACCCTAAGAATGAATTAGAAATATAGGTTATAGGGTTTTATTAATTTACAATTTCAAAACAATTGGTTGTTGTTAATTCATGAATGTGAAAACTAATGAATTGGTAATTACTAATTAAACTCAAGGAACAAATTAAAATACACGGTTCTATTAATGGATAATTTGAGAATTAATCTTTGATTAAATTGATCTACAACCATAGGCACCATTCCAAGAATTTTAATTAATCTTGTACAACCATTACACACATTACTTTTAAATTTATATTGCTTTTCACCATTCCAACATATCACACTCTTATTTTTAAATTTATTTGTTAATCAAACTATTGCAAAATGATTCCTTCCTTGTGAAACGACCTTGGGGTTATCACTGTTGCTACAATAATCTCATATACTTGCGAGTGTCGCTTATAGTAGTAATTAATTAAGCACAACAAGTTTTTGGCACCGTTGTCAGGGAAGTCAATTATTGTTAGTAGTTTGATTTTTTTTTAATTTTTTAATTGCTTAAAGTGTTTCTTTTTGAATTACTAAGTGTTTATTGTAAGGATGTAGTTTTCATGACACGAGGGAGTTTATGATGTGAATGCTTTCTAAAATGGCATGGCATTTAGCAGAAATAACAAGTCAACTTAAGATGCTAAATGCAAGAGGAAGAGCACCTATGCTTAGTCAAGAAGTATGTCCAGCATGTGGCATTGCAGGACATAGTGAAAACATATGTTCATTTGGTTTTGAACAATACCAAGAGAGGCAAGAGGAAGCATATGCCTTTGAAAGTTTCTAGCTAAGGGGTAGAAATGACCCATATTCCAATCCTTATAATCCAAGTTTGAGAAACTACCCAAATTTTTCTTGTGAAAATCAGCAGTAAATTCCACCTCAATAATTTTTTCAACCATATCAATGAAGTTCTTACTTTCAAAGATAATTTTCAAATCAAGATCAACCTAAGAAAACCACATTGGAAGATAATTTGAATGTCTTTATTCAAATTAGTTCACAAAATCAAGATCAATTCAAGAAACCCATATTAGAAGATAATTTGAATGCTTTCAATCAAATTAGCACACAAAATCAAGAAGGGAGTAAAAAGAGATTTGATTCTTTGGAGGTATCATTGAAGAAAGTGGAAACTCAAGTTGGAAAACTGGCAAATTAACTCCAAGCACACCAAAAAGTGGAACCTCCTAGCCAATTAGAGTAAGCCAATGCAATCACAATTTTGAAGAGTGAAAAGGTAATATATAACAAAGTTTGTGATTCCTTTGATGCATGTACTAATCAAGAAGAAAATGGCGAGGAGATATAATCTAACATAGAGGAACCAAGTTAATCAAAGGAGGAGGAGAATTTGGAAGCATCAACCTCACCAAATTTGCATGAACCTCCAAATCCTTATATGCCACCAATTCCATTCCTAAGTTGATTGAAGGATGAGAAGCAAGGTAAGAAACTTTCTGAAATCTATGACATGCCCTCCAAAGAAGATAGTGAAGATAAGCTTGAGATGGCCATGACCTTTGAAGTAGAGCCTAAAATTTATAATTCAGAAATTGAGGAGTGCAAGTTAATCTTAAATGCTGAGGTTGTTTAGAGGGGACTTCAGATTGCTAAAGAGGACGAGAAAGATATTCAACCAAACTTTGCTAAACTTAAAAAGACCCCAAAACTTTTGGAATATGTTTTGATTTGGGAGAACAATATGCAACCAATGATCATCTCTTCTACTCTCGGTGTTGAGGAAGAGAAAAAAAATGAATATAACCATGTTACTGACTAAAAAATGTTTTTACCAAGTTCATATAGCATTGGAGGATCACCCCAAGACAACCTTCACTTGTTCCCTTTGGACATTTGCTCTTCAAAGGATGCTATTCAGGCTTTACAATACACTGGGTACCTTTCCGAGTTGTATGCTATTAATCTTTTCAAACATGGGTGACAAATTCATTAATGATGGAAGGAGCACTTCATATCACATATACGAATGATGGAAATTAGGTTTCATCTTAACTCTTCTCTTTTAATTTATGCATGCTCACATTGGGGACAATGTGAATCTTTAAGTGTGGGGTGCAGTTTTTTACTTTTAACTTATCTTTGTTTAAGTTTAGTTAATGTTTTTCTTTGAATAAATTAATTTTGAAAAGTTCAATTGTTAAAAGATTGTTGATAGATGACCTTTGAAATTTTGAAGCATGAATTTGAGAATTGATTAAAACTAGTGCTTATTGTCAATTTTGATAGTTATTCTTTGCATCACCTTTAAACTTGTGAGGAATTGAGCCTATTAAGTTGGATACCAACTTATTATTCTTTTTGTATGTGAAAGTCTTTGATTGATGAATTGCTAGAACCTACTTTGACATGCATTTTGAGACTACATAAAAATTTCAATTAGGCATCAATATGATTAAGGCAATTAGGTGAACCCAGTTTTGCTTAAGAAGACCAACCTTATATCTAACCTTAGTTAGCCAATTTTGAGCTTATTTCATTTTTTTCTTTTCTTTCTTTTTCACAACACCATTAGCTTGAACCTTGTTGTTTTAACTATTACCCTTTCATTAGGTCAAGAGCATTTTAAGAGCGTTTATGATTGGTGTTCTGTTAAATAAAGTGTGGCGCTAAATTTAGTGGGTTTTAAATTGCAAAGTATTGTGTTCTTTAGATGCAAACCCTATTTTTATTAAAAAAATAAATACAAAAAAATAAAATAAATAAAATAAAAAAGAGAGAAAAAAATCAAAATAATAGAAGTTATTCTTTTTCATAGGGTTGGAATAAGTTTTGCAATGATCATTACAAAATTTAATAAGTGAGTTCCCTTGGAAAGCTCTTTAATGTCAAGTGGTAGGTGAGTGCAAGGTGTTTTAGTATTGTTTGGTTGTATTACATTGTTTAATTCATTCTTGAAGTACTCTTAAACTTCGTGAATAAACTCACATTCCCAAATGTCATACATTTACCTTAGCCCCATTACAGCCCAATGAAAGACCATATGATTGATGCTTGATTGTAATTAGGTGGTAGATATTTGATTGATAAGCAAGCGTATAGAGATAATCTTCCATTGAATGTTAAGAGCTAAAACACTACCTGATTAAACACTTAAGATGTTTTGTGAGGGAGTGACAATTTTTGGTAGGCATGGATTGGCCATTAAATTGCTTAAGTACTAATTGTTCTTGATTTGATAATGATTGTAGATCTAAGAAAATGGAAGTCTTGATACATCCTTATAACTCTTAAACATGACTAAATTTATCTTGTTTAGTTTGATTTGATTTTGACTTTGCTTGGGGATAAGCAAAGAATTAAGTGTGGGGTATTTGTTTTAATCATTTGTGTATGTATTTTTAGGGTAATTTATTGGCTTTTGACTAATGTTTCTTTAAATTTTTGTAATATCCCGGAATAGACCCTAAGAGTTTTGGAGTTATTGTTGTTGTATTTGGATTTAATGTATATGTATATATGGGAAATATAAAGATAATATATATAAGACATATACATATACATCATATATACATGGGATATAAAATGGTGTAGGGAAAGTGAATTGTATATATATTTGTATAATTAAGTAATAATAATACTAATAATAAAGACAAAAAGAAAAGAGAAGAAGAAAGTCAAAGAAAGAATATGTGGTGGAGATTTAAAGTATTATTATTATTATTATTATTATTATTATTATTATTGTTATTGTTATTGTTATTGTTATTGTTATTGTTATTATTATTATTATTATTATTATTATTATTATATATAAGATAAGAACGAAGGAAAGAAGTAGAACCTTCTTTCTTCTTATGCTCCTTCTTCTTCGTCTTCTTCTTTTCTGCTTGGTCGAGAGAGAGAGAGAGAGAGAGAGAGAGAGAGAGAGAGAGAGAGAGAGATGATGATTTTGAGAGGATTGAAGATTTTTATTGAAGATTTGGCATATTAACCAAGTAAGTATTCATTCCTTTACATTGATTTCTATGGTTTGAGTTTGAATTTGATGTGGGTAGTTATGAGGATGATGATGAATTGTTGAGATTATTGAATAAGTGTTTAGTGTTAATGAAGTGGGGATTTGAGTAGTTGATATATGAGTGATGTATGTTGGTGTTTAAGGAAGTTGAAAATATAGAATATATGAGTTTGGTTATTGAATATTTGTATTGGAATTCAAGTATCTTATTATTTGATTTGATTTAGGTTGTGAAGGAAGTGGATTGCTCTAAGTTAAGTGGTGAAGAGTTCTTGGAAGGTAAAGTGAATAGATTGAGGATGGTTCTTAAGGTAAGTAAACTACCTAAATTCATCTATTAATAAGATATTGAAACTTAACACATATTCATTTGTAAATGTGTTAAGGAATTGAATGTTTGGTTGATGTGTTTTAGCAAGGTGAATAATGTGAGAAATATGTAAATTATGTGTTTAGGACATTGATTATGTTCATTTGTGTGGTGTCATATTATGTATGAAGTGTTTGAGTGCAACCAAAGGGGATTTATAAATGTTAGGGGCTTAAATTCATGTGTGACACGGCCAAAACAAGGAGAGACACGGCCAAGTCAAGGGAATTGGTTTGATTTTGGAGAGACACGATCACAGTCTCAGCCATGTTCTCTGCCCGTGTTTGTCACTGCCAGATTTTTGTGGAGAGACACGGCCGTGTCCCTTGCCCGTGTCTGTGACTGTATGATTTTTGTTGTGAGACACGGCCACTGGCTCAGCCGTGTCACTTGCCGTGTCACCTACTGCCTGAAAATTGTGTTGAGAGACACGGCCGTGTCGCTTGGCCGTGTTCACTACTTCCAATTAGGGTTGAGAGACACGGCGACAAGCTTGGCCGTGTCCCTCAAGTGATGCTGGCCGTGTCCCTCAAATTGGTTAGTTAATGATTCTTATTCCTGATTATTCTTGTATTGTTGGATCCTCCAAGGGTTTTTTTGAATCTATACTTGAAATATATATGAAACAAATGTATGATGAGGATTCCAAATCTAAGAATAAGGTAAATTATATATGTGTATATCAATGATGATCATTCTTGATGAATGTTAAATGTGTTTGATTATGAATATGTAAATAATGAAGTATTCTAATGTGAATTGAGACCAAATAAGATGTGATGTAATTGTGATTGATAATGATGTTATATGAAATGTGTAGTATTTAAGATAAATGATTGTGTATTTGAAAGATGAAAAGCTATGATATGAATTGAGATATTATGATTTAAATGATATGAGAAGCCATTGTGATTGGCTATGATGATTTAAATGATATGAGAAGCCATTGTGATTGGCTATGATGATATAAATGATATGAGAAGCCATTGTAATTGGCTATGATGATTTCAATTGAAAATGAAATTGATAATGAACTCAAAAATGAATTGTGTGTCTAATATGTTATTCATTTTCAGAGTTTTGTTGTTGGTGGCATGCCTAATAGTAACAATCTCTTGAAGTTAGGTTGGTTTGATCCTTGAAGCCAAGTTGGGTTGAAGTTTAACATGTTTTACTCCCCTTGAAGCTTGGTTGGGTCAAAACCTTGAAGCCTAATTGAGATGTTACCACCCTTGAAGCTAGGTTGGATTGGTTCTTGAAGCCAAGTTGGGTTGATACTTAGCATGCTTTGTTCCCCTTTAAGCTTGGTTGAACCTTAATCCTTGAAGCCTAGTTGGGATAATGATAAATGTGATAATTAAACCAAAACATTAACTCTGAAAGTGGAATGGCATATTAGTGTTCTTGGGCCCATGTGTGTGTTTGTATATATATATATATTTATATATGTGATTCCTGAATAATGAAAATGAATAATGAGATATATGTTTGTCCTTGTTTTAATGTGAATGATGAAAGGAAATTAATGTTGTGTGATATATAGTGATAACTATAGAATGAGATGCATACAATACATAAGTGAATTATTGAAGATGAGTATAGCTTGAGAAGCTATGTGAAATGATGAGTTTATGATGTGTAAATTGTAAATGTGTGAAATGTATATGAATGTGGAAATAGTGGATATTGTTTCATGAAGACTTTGATAAGTCATTGGATTGTGAATTACTGAAATAAAATGTATGAATATGTATATTGGTAAAACATTAGTAGAAGTATATATATATGAAAAGTATAGCCAAAAAGGGAAAAACATGGTAAGAAAATAATGACATAATAAGTTAAAATGAAAATATGATTTTCTCTATTGTATGTGTATATGATTTATTTGTATTACTAAGCTCTCGGGCTTAGCGCGGTTGTGTGATCGCGCAGGTGATTATGCGGTTGGTCGGGAAATCAAACAGTTATGCCACGAGAAGGGTAAGAGTGTTCTGAGACCAACTAGAAGGTGATGCATACATGTAAAGTTTAATTTTGTCATATTATTCACAATCATATATTCATATGTATAATGATTTACTAAATGTTATTAAAATCTAAAGATAGTATTGTTTGAACTTGGATAAGATTTTTAAATTAAAACTAGAAGTGACATTCTTACACTCTATATACGTATTGTATGTATACTAGGTATATGTATAGTACCTATATAGAGTATGAGGGTGTTACAATTATTTTGTTATCAGAGCTTAGGTTCGAGATTCTCGGCCTAAGTAGAATTAAAAAGAGAAAGTTTTGAAAAGCTTAAAGAGAAGTGAAAAGAAAAGTTTTGAAATGAAATTTGTAATACATGCATATGCATTCACATCTAGGTTGGTCTCGAACGTGGCATTATGTGATTTGTGATGTATTGGAACGATTTGAGATGAATGATAGTGTGTGAATAAAATTTTATATGGAAGTAATAATTGGAAAAAGAAATGATATGAAAATTTGTACAAGATTAATTGGTAAATTCAGGAGTGGGAATTTACTTAAGGAAAATAAAGTTGAAAATGAGTTGAAAATAAAATCAAGATTAGAGTATGTACTTTTTCCTTTATGTTTTGAATATCCTTATGACAAAGTTTATGTTTAGTTTGTTAGAAAGAGGAAATATTGTGGGATTGTTGATATGGAAAGATATGTTATTTAAAGGAAGAGAGTATGATAGAATATAGAAGAAATTGATTAATATAGACAAAGTGTGATTATTTAAAATTTGGGTATATAAAGCTAAGGTTGTGTTTAAAAGAAAAAGAGATGATATTGGTATAGTTTATGTTGTTTTTCTTTATGTAAACATTGTGATTTCAATGTTAGAAATGTGAGGTGTTTGAATATTGTGAAAGCTCATGGTAACAGTGATAATATGTGATATGTGGATTTTTGAAATGAGCTTAAGACTTGCGAGAATTATATGTTCGATGTTGCTTTGTAATATATATATAATGTCTTAAAGTTGAAAAGTTAAAGTTTTAGTGGAATTTGATAAAGGTTATATGAATATTGATGGTTTAATGTATATTCAATACATAAGCTATGTGAAGTGAATAATATTGCACATGACAATATTATGAATTGAATAGTGTGATTAATAATATGAGAATTTATTTGAAGATTAAAGAAAGTAAGTAAGCAAGTAAAAATGAGTTATTTTAAGTTATTTGAGTAAAAAAAAAAAGATAAAAATGAATATGAAGATATAGTAAATGCTTTTAAAGACAAAAGTGAAAGAGATGTCACATTAGGATTGTGACTAAGATGTATGTGAAATGTTATTATGGTTAGAATATTTATATTTATTGTAATGATAAATATTCTAAATCATAATGAGAACAAAATGAGAATGATTGTGTTCAAAGGGAAGTGATAAACATTAAGTTTGTATGGAATGTATGGAAAAGGAAAATAAAATAAGAGCATATAATTAAGTGTATATATGTATAAGATGTATGAGTTGGGTTTTTCAATATGAATTAAATTATGATATGTAAGAAATATGCATCACATTGTGAATGTGATCTATGGATGTATATGTGGTACAATTATTGGATTAGTGATATGGAGAATGATATTGTATGTATTAGTGAACCTAATAAAGATTAGGTTATGACTTGAACAAATTAGATGAATTTTATGATGGAATTGAGAGTAAGAATAGACTTGTGTAATATTGGACAATGAAATTGTTATAGTGATCACTAGATTTGATAATCATATAATATTTAGAGTTCCAAAGTATCCACATATGGAAAAGTATTATGTATTTGTATATTGTAAGAGATTGTAAATGGAATAGAAAGGAAGTGACAAAAGAGAAATTATGTAATGTTTACATGATGGAATATGTGTTCATACAAGAAAATAATAATATTGTTGAAACATGAATTAAGCTAGTGATGATTAAATAATCTAGTGCAAATTGGGTGATAACGGAGTTGGAATGTGTTGACTCTTGAGGTAGCCAAGGTTTGGAAATGAATACAAAATTCTTGAGATCCAATTTAGTATGGTAATTGAAAAGGTTGGAAAAAGAATAATAAAGGAACCATATGGATTTATAAGTTTCAATTATGACCCTTAATCTTTTATAATCCTATGTTTTGTTTAGTATATTGTGGTTGATTAATTTTGTTATTTTCTGATTTGGGATTGAGATAACATGATTCTCGTATAGTTCTGATGAGATTGATAATTATGATGTGGTAAAGTGGTATTTTATGATTTTATGTTAGAAATTTGGTTATAATTATGAAACGTAAGGAAAAAGAAGAGAATTAAGAAAATGTGTTAAGCGTGGATAACACTTATTGTTAAGATAGCAATGGTATGAGATGTGAAAAGAGATTCAAAAGAGAGAAATTACAAAAAGGTGATTGAAAGTTATGCTAAATATGTGTATGGTATAAAGTGAATGGGTATAAAGTTTAAGTGAATGAATTATACATAATTAACAGGACATGAGATTATCATAAGAATTAGTGGAAATGATAATAAGATAATAGAAAACAAAATATATATATACTGAAGAACAATTTGGAGTGATTTGTTATCATGATAATTTGACTGAATATGGATCCGAAGAGATCGGGAATTGGATATAAGTTTGGTTGAATGGAATGAGGATATATATATAATGTGAAATCAAATGATAAGTTCAAATAAGTTACTTGTTGGTTTGAATTTAATAGGATTGAAATGTGGATATTTTGTGATAGATGAACCAAATGATCTAAGTTGCGTTAAGATTGTAAATCATTAGTAAGATTTAATATGTATAGTTATACTAAGAGTATAAATTTTATATGATAATGTATATGATGTAAACTTTTATAATGTGGATGGATATGAATGAATGAAGTCATATCAGTTGTAAATAGTGATGAAAAGGGAAAAGAATTGATTATCTGTTAAATAAGTTTACAAAGGTTGTATCAATATTAATATTAAGTGAAAAACATGATAGTGAAAGATTTAAGTGTAAGCAAAATGAAAAGATTGTTACCAATCAGGGTTTGATAAGTGGCTACTTTTAAAAGTGATTGTAATGACAAGGTAAACAATAGTATGGTATAATTCAATAATTTCCAAGGTTAAAGTAAAGAGATTATTTATAAAGAGATGAAGTGATATATATATTTTGAATGTAATAGGTGTAAGGAATATATAGACTATAAGATGAATTGATTATTGTGTAGAAAAACATTCTTTGGGAATGTAATGAGCTATCTGGGTGGCTCTGTTGAGAAAGTTATAAGATAAAAATATATTGATAATGGTGAGTTATGATTGGATTAAAGGGGGAGAGTAAAAATTATGTGATTTGATAAATTATAATATAAGATACGATTATCTTCATATGAAAATTAAGATGGTATTACGTTAGGAATGGGTTGTTATTGTGTTAGATAATTTCGAGGACGAAATTATTTAAGGGGGAGAGAATTGTAATATCCCGGAATATACCCTAAGAGTTTTGGAGTTATTGTTGTTGTATTTGGATTTAATGTATATGTATATATGGGAAATATAAAGATAATATATATAAGACATATACATATACATCATATATACATGGGATATAAAATGGTGTAGGGAAAGTGAATTGTATATATATTTGTATAATTAAGTAATAATAATAATGATAATAAAGACAAAAAGAAAAGAGAAGAAGAAAGTCAAAGAAAGAATATGTGGTGGAGATTTAAAGTATTATTATTATTATTATTATTATTATTATTATTATTGTTATTGTTATTGTTATTATTATTATTATTATTATTATATATATAAGATAAGAACGAAGGAAAGAAGTAGAACCTTCTTTCTTCTTCTGCTCCTTCTTCTTCGTCTTCTTCTTTTCTGCTTGGTCGAGAGAGAGAGAGAGAGAGAGATGATGATTTTGAGAGGATTGAAGATTTTTATTGAAGATTTGGCATATTAACCAAGTAAGTATTCATTCCTTTACATTGATTTCTATGGTTTGAGTTTGAATTTGATGTGGGTAGTTATGAGGACGATGATGAATTGTTGAGATTATTGAATAAGTGTTTAGTGTTAATGAAGTGGGGATTTGAGTAGTTGATATATGAGTGATGTATGTTGGTGTTTAAGGAAGTTGAAAATATAGAATATATGAGTTTGGTTATTGAATATTTGTATTGGAATTCAAGTATCTTATTATTTGATTTGATTTAGGTTGTGAAGGAAGTGGATTGCTCTAAGTTAAGTGGTGAAGAGTTCTTGGAAGGTAAAGTGAATAGATTGAGGATGGTTCTTAAGGTAAGTAAACTACCTAAATTCATCTATTAATAAGATATTGAAAATTAACACATATTCATTTGTAAATGTGTTAAGGAATTGAATGTTTGGTTGATGTGTTTTAGCAAGGTGAATAATGTGAGAAATATGTAAATTATGTGTTTAGGACATTGATTATGTTCATTTGTGTGGTTTCATATTATGTATGAAGTGTTTGAGTGCAACCAAAGGGGATTTATAAATGTTAGGGGCTTAAATTCATGTGTGACACGGCCAAAACAAGGAGAGACAAGGCCAAGTCAAGGGAATTGGTTTGATTTTGGAGAGACACGATCACAGTCTCAGCCGTGTTCTCTGCCCGTGTTTGTCACTGCCAGATTTTTGTGGAGAGACACGGCCACTGGCTCAGCCGTGTCACTTGCCGTGTCACCTACTGCCTGAAAATTGCGTTGAGAGACACGGCCGTGTCGCTTGGCCGTGTTCACTACTGCCAATTAGGGTTGAGAGACACGGCCACAAGCTTGGCAGTGTCCCTCAAGTGATGCTGGCCGTGTGCCTCAAATTGGTTAGTTAATGATTCTTATTCTTGATTATTCTTGTATTGTTGGATCCTCCAAGGGTTTTGTTGAATCTATACTTCAAATATATATGAAACAAATGTATGATGAGGATTCCAAATCTAAGAATAAGGTAAATTATATATGTGTATATCAATGATGATCATTCTTGATGAATGTTAAATGTGTTTGATTATGAATATGTAAATAATGAAGTATTCTAATGTGAATTGAGACCAAATAAGATGTGATGTAATTGTGATTGATAATGATGTTATATGAAATGTGTAGTATTTAAGATAAATGATTGTGTATTTGAAAGATGAAAAGCTATGATATGAATTGAGATATGATGATTTAAATGATATGAGAAGCCAATGTGATTGGCTATGATGATTTAAATGATATGAGAAGCCATTGTGATTGGTTATGATGATCTAAATGATATGAGAAGCCATTGTAATTGGCTATGATGATTTCAATTGAAAATGATATTGATAATGAACTCAAAAATGAATTGTGTGTCTAATATGTTATTCATTTTCAGAGTTTTGTTGTTGGTGGCATGCCTAATAGTAACAATCTCTTGAAGTTAGGTTGGTTTGATCCTTGAAGCCAAGTTGGGTTGAAGTTTAACATGTTTTACTCCCCTTGAAGCTTGGTTGGGTCAAAACCTTGAAGCCTAATTGAGATGTTACCACCCTTGAAGCTAGGTTGGATTGGTTCTTGAAGCCAAGTTGGGTTGATACTTAGCATGCTTTGTTCCCCTTTAAGCTTGGTTGAACCTTAATCCTTGAAGCCTAGTTGGGATAATGATAAATGTGATAATTAAACCAAAACATTAACTCTGAAAGTGGAATGGCATATTAGTGTTCTTGGGCCCATGTGTGTGTTTGTATATATATATATATTTATATATGTGATTCCTGAATAATGAAAATGAATAATGAGATATATGTTTGTCCTTGTTTTAATGTGAATGATGAAAGGAAATTAATGTTGTGTGATATATAGTGATAACTATAGAATGAGATGCATACAATACATAAGTGAATTATTGAAGATGAGTATAACTTGAGAAGCTATGTGAAATGATGAGTTTATGATGTGTAAATTGTAAATGTGTGAAATGTATATGAATGTGGAAATAGTGGATATTGTTTCATGAAGACTTTGATAAGTCATTGGATTGTGAATTACTGAAATAAAATGTATGAATATGTATATTGGTAAAACATTAGTAGAAGTATATATATATGAAAAGTATAGCCAAAAAGGGAAAAACATGGTAAGAAAATAATGACATAATAAGTTAAAATGAAAATATGATTTTCTCTATTGTATGTGTATATGATTTATTTGTATTACTAAGCTCTCGGGCTTAGCGCGGTTGTGTGATCGCGCAGGTGATTATGCGGTTGGTCGGGAAATCAAGCAGTTATGCCACGGGAAGGGTAAGAGTGTTCTGAGACCAACTAGAAGGTGATGCATACATGTAAAGTTTAATTTTGTTATATTATTCACAATCATATATTCATATGTATAATGATTTACTAAATGTTATTAAAATCTAAAGATAGTATTGTTTGAACTTGGATAAGATTTTTAAATTAAAACTAGAAGTGACATTCTTACACTCTATATACGTATTGTATGTATACTAGGTATATGTATAGTACCTATATAGAGTATGAGGGTGTTACAATTTTTGTTTAAGTTTATTTAAAGTATTTGATCTAGGTTGAAGAACAAAATAATGGAGCTTTAATTCAATTTGATGCATTGAAGAAGGTGGAAAGCATAAGACACAGCCAAGACACTTCATGGCTTGGTCGTGTCCCTTGGATAATTTAGCAGAGATAGACATAAGCAAGAGACACAGCCAAGCCATTGGTCATGTCACATGACACGGCCAAGGCCTTGGCCATGTCTCACCAGAAAAACAAAAAAAGAAGAAGCAAAGAGAATAGGCAGAAGTGAATACGTTCAAGAGAGTTGTGTCCCATCTAAAGAACAAAGCAAAGAGAAGAGACACATAGAGACAGTGGAGAACACATTGAAGAGACACAACCAAGCCACTAGCCATGTCACATGACACGGCCAAGGCCTTGTTCATGTGTCACTTAGAGAAGAAAGAGGGTAGAATGGCAGTCAAGGATACGGCCACATGGCTTGGCCGTGTCCATAGGGAAATGAGTGACACGGCCAAGTCACTCATAACTTGGCCATGTCTTGTGAGAATTCTTTCAATTTGTTTACATGAAATGGGGGACAAAGTGGGAAACAACAAGTACTATCCTTTAAAGAGAAATAATGAAAGAAGAAAAAGGTTGCCTAATTCATGGGATGAAGCTTTAAATAATAAGAAAAAGAGGGAGACAAAGAGGAGTGTGTGAGTTGGCAAGACATGCTTGGTTTCTTAAAAAATTAAAAAGAATTGAATGTGGAGATATACATACACATTGGGGAATTGTTCCTAAGGGGGTTCTTGGTTCATCTTCTTGTTCTTTGTCTTGACAGAGACCATGAACATCACCTTCATCTTCACCTTCTATTTCTTCCATAGACAAGACTCTTAACATTTTTAGGATAAAATTAGGTGAGCAAGCTCTTGTGAATTTTAGGGTTTGAAGAAAGCTTGATTGAGGAGTTGAAGGCTTGAGAGAGTTACCATTCCATCTTTCAAGAGGAGAGCAATTGATTAAAGAAGGCTTGTTAGTTCTTCATCATATTCAATGTGGAGCTAGGAGGAAGACTAGAAGTTCAACTCTTAGCATCTTCAAAAGGGTTTTTATCTTATCTCTTTTAATTCATTTCTAGATTGTTGTTATTTGTTACGAACATTAATATTTCAATGGACAATTGTGATTTGATTTATGTTGAGATGAATATTTATTTTAAATTGATGATGATAAGCTAAATTACTCATGCCTAGGATTTATAGTAGATTTGATTGAATGACTTGATTTGATATTTCCATTTATTTTAATTATTGCATGTAGTATGGATAATATTGTCATATTTGAGAATTTTATAATATTAAGACCTGTAAAGGAGGTTGGTTCCAAAGAACCGGGCATTGTGGGGGTGCTGGGCCATTTCTCACCTTCCCCACACGTACCCAACTTTTCGAACCCATTAGGGGGTTGGAAATTCCTTAGGAATCGAGTCATCTACCCCTTTCTTTTTTTTGGCATGTCCTGGTGGCGACTCCATTTTCTCCGGGCTTAGGCCCGTGTTCTCTAAGGCCTCGAGCATAAACAATGCCGAAGTCGCAAGAACCATTCCACCGGGACTGGAGGTAAAAATCCCCACTCACAGTGGCGACTCCAGTAGGGATAAGAGAAGTTGATTCCATTGGTCTTTATATTATTCTATTCTTTCTTACCATGATATTATCCATTGCATCATATTAGATTGCATCGTGTGCGTGAGTTAGGATGCCCGTGTTACCCTTGTTGTGTTATGTAAGGGATACCATACTTTCACTCAAGGTATGGAGATCGAGCATGGCATAACCACTCATAGCCTCGTACCTTTTGGTATATACTTGCTATGGGAACCTAAGCCTTTTAACTCAAAGACTAAAGCTCATGTAATTGGCCTAGTTACTTTCCTTAGGTTTTTACCCCAAATGCTTGTTGTTTAACTATGGTTAATCTATCTTGGCTTAAATCATGGCATATTTGGTTTGTTCTTTTTCTAATATGACTTAAATACATTGTGAGCTCAAAATAAAATTTTCTTTAAAGTCCAAAAGACCAAAGAAAATTTCAAAAAATTTCAAAATGGTCTTTGGATATAAAACTTTTACATAATCAAAAATTCTTTTCTAATGACCCAAATACTAAGCCCAAAATCCATTTCTTCTAAAAATCATTTTACAATGGGCTTAGAAACAAAATTATTTTCATCCAATCTTTGAAAGAGCTTACAAATTATTTAGGTCAATTATAGAATACAAAAATTCAATTGTGAGACTAGTTTATACTAAGAAATATTAATCATGGACTTTTTTTTGGCATTAACCACTAGTTACTTTTTCAAGTGAGAAATCTATTTATAATAAACCTCTTAATTTAGTTTTAATCTAATATAGCATAAAAGCTACTTTAGTTGGTTGGATGGATTAAAACCTAATTAATGGGAATTATCATGAATTGAATTTTATTTTTTAAAATATAACTATTGGTTGAAACATCCAAGGGACATATTCAAAAACAAGACACCCCATGTTGGTATTTTGTTAACCATATACCTAGGAAAAGAGACTCGCCATCTGTGTGTGGAAGTTATAAGGTTGGAAGGAACGTTCTACTTATCTTTGTCTATTGTTTGTGCATACATGCATACATTTGCATCTCATATCATTAATCCTTTCTGGCTCACAATCCTGGATTACGACAGTTCAAAAGCTTACAACAATCCGACCTATGCCGGAGACGAAGAATCTAGCAACGACTCAATCACTTTCTCACCAAAAGCAATGGAGCCTGAACAAATTCAAAGAATTGTGGATGACGCCATCAATGCCAAGATGGAAGAAATAAAAGAGGCCCTGGCTGAGACCATGAAGAACCAATTAGCTGCAATTTTAGGAATAGGATTAGATCTTTATTTTTTCTTATAAATACCACATTAAAACACAATAATGGGGGATGAAAAGAAAAAAGGAGAAAACCCTAGGAGAAGAAAAGAAAAAGAAGACGACGGAAAAAAGAGGAAAGCCCTAAAGAAAAAAGTAAAGCAGAGAGTCATAAATTAGATTTAGAGGAGTAAAATAGCAAGGCAGAAAACAACAAAAATAAATTATCTACAATTGAGGAGTAAACAACCAGCATTCATCAACCAACCAAGGCAGTGATCACTATGTCTGATCTTTGCTCTGCTAGAAATAAATATTGATACAGGCAGTAGCTTGGAGTTAATAAACAATTTAGTGGAGCCTTCAACGCAGGTTTTGTGTCTTAATCTTGAATTTGCTTAAACATTCAATTGTTATATCATTCTTGTTCTTACCTGTTTTCACTTGTTTATTTTTGTTATCACTTTGATTAAATAGTCTAAATTGATAAACCCTAATTATATATTTTGTTCATTATTGTTTCATCCAATAGCTCAAAAATCCAGAGAGTTCCAAATCTTAATCCATCTTGTAATTGCAAAAGCCCCGAACTATTTTCTTAATCATCTAAACACTAACTTATTTTTTCGAAACGTCAAAATATATTCTTAATTCTCCAAACTCTAATCTTCTTTACAGTTTCTAAAAACTTTAATCTTAATTGTATCTATAAAACTCTAAACTATCATCTTAAATCCTAAAGATTGAATATGTTTTCAAAAATATCAAAACCCTAACCCTAGTGTCTTAATTCCTTAATTTTCCTAAACCCTAATCATCTATAAACCCAATCCAGTAACCGTAAGTCCTAAACCCTAATGCCTTAAGGTTCCAAAACCCTAATTTCATGATGTTAGCCCTAAACCCTAATTTGATTAACCAAAAACCTTACTACTTTCTTAAATTTATAAAACCCTAATCCATTCCATTTTTTCAAAAATCCTCACAGTAGCCTAAATAATAAATATAATAATTTCAAAATCCCAAAACCCTAAATGTTAATTAAAGAACCCTAAATTAAGACATAAACCTAAATTTGTATCTTTATTTGCTTGATTTAATTTTAGATTCGATTACGTATAATATTATATATTTTGATTTATTTAATTTCAATGCTTAATTTATTTAATTTATCATGGATGGATATTTTCTTTATTATTGTGATTATTATTTGTTTGTTTTGGTATTAAAATTGTAAGAGGTATGCTTTCACTTTGTGGGTACCTCATTAGTTAAATTTTATGTAATTTAAATAGCTTTTATATTTTGGACCAATGTAAAGGACATGTTTCCACCTTTTGGTGGGTGACCTATTTAGTTTTAGACATGGACGATGTAAGGACATGTTTTCATCCTCGGATGGGTGTCCATTTATTTTCTTTGTTTGGCCATTATTTTAATTTTAATATAATGATGCTTTATTTTAATTATTGCATGTAGTATGGATAATATTGTCATATTTGAGAATTTTATAATATTAATATCTATAAAGGAGGTCAGTTCCAATGAACCGGGCGTTGTGGGGGTGCTGGGCCATTTCTCACCTTCCCCACACATACCCAACTTTTCGAACCCATTAGGGGTTAGGGATTCCTTAGGAATTGAGTCATCTACCCCTTTCTTTTTCCCAGTCCGTCCGGGTGGCGACTCCATTTTCTCTGGGCTTAGGCTTGTGTTCTCTAAGGCCCCGAGCCTAAATAGTGCCGAAGTTGCAAGAACCATTCCACCAGGAGTGGGGGCAAAAATCCCCGCTCACAAAGTGTTTGATCTAAGTTTAAGTGCAAAACAATGGAGCTTTAATTCAAATTTGATGGATCAAAATGGTGGAAAAAGAATTAGACATGGCCAAGACACTTCATGGCTTGGCTGCATCCCTCATTAAAGCAAGAAAGGCAAGGAAAAATTAGGACATGACCGGGACAAATTTGCTTGGTCATGTCCCTAAGAGAAATTAGGCAGAGGCAGACACATGTAGGAGACACAACCAAGCCACTTGCTATGTCACTCAGACACACTCAGAGTATTGGCCATGACACTGGGTGTGTCACTCAGACACACTCAGTGTCCTGGCCATGTCTCACCTGAACAAACCAAAGACAGGAGAAAGAAATGAGACAGAAGTGGACATATATGCAAGTGACACGGCCAAACCACTGGCCATGTCAGTCCCATGAGAAGAAAATCATGAAGGCCATAAGGGACATAGCCTCATGTCTTGCCCGTGTCCCATGGAAATTTTAATGACATGACCAAGTCAATCATGATTTGGCCGTGTCTTATGTGATTTCTTTGAATTATTTGCACGGGATGAAGGGACAAAGTGGAGATAACGAGTGCTATCTTTTAAAAAAGAAACAATATAAAAAGGAAAATGTTACCTAATTCATGGGATCAAAATTTAAATAATAAAAAAAGAGGTAGACGAAGAGGAGTGTCTGAGTTAGCAAGATATGCTTTGTGTCTCAAAAAATTAAAAATAGTTGAAAGTGGAAATATACATACACGTTGGAGGCTCCATTCAAGGGGGGCTTTGTCCTTGTTTTATTCTTTGTTTTGGACAAGACATATCCATCTTCATTCTCCATTCATCTTCACTTCTTCCATAGACAAGACCAAAGCATTTCTTAGGATTAAATTGGGTGAACAAGCTTTCAAGAAGGTTAGAGTTTGAAGAAAGCTTGATTGAGAAGTTGTAAGCTTGAGATAGTTGCCACTCCATCTTTCAAGAAGAGAGCCATTGATTGAAGAGAGCTTGGAAGTTTTTCATTATATCAAAGTGGAAGCTAGGTAGAAGACAAGTAGTTCAACTCTTGGCATCTACAAGTGGTTTTTCATATTCTCTCTTTTAATTCATTTCTGGATTGTTGTTGTTTGTTAAGAACATTAATATTTTAATGGACAATTGTAATTTTATGTATATTGAGATGAATATTTGTTTTAAATTAATGATGATGAGCTAATTTACTCATGCCTAGAGTTTGTAGTATATTTGATTGAATGACTTGATTTGATATTTCCGTTAATATACCTTGTTATTAGTTGATTGTATTGGATTGAATGATAGGTTGATAGATTAGCAACCTATTGATCTCTAGATATTGAATGAAGGATCGAGAGGTGAAATTTGATATTGAAATTATGCTTTCAACTACCCTAAGAATGAATTAGAAATATAAGTTCTAGGGTTCTTTTAATTTGCAAATTCAAAACAATTGGTTGTTGTTAATTCATGAATGTGAAAACTAATGAATTGGTAATTACTAATTAAACTCAAGGAACAAATTAAAATATAAGGTTATATTAATGGACAATTTGAGAATTAAGCTTTGATTAAATGGATCTACAACCCTAGGTACTATTCTTAGAATTAAATTAGTCTTGCATAACCATTACACACTACTTTCTAATTTTAATTGCTTTTCACCATTACATCACATCACACTCTTGTTTTTAAATTTATTTGTTAATCAAACTATTGCAAAACAATTCCTTCCTTGTGAGACGATCTTGGGGCGATCACTGTTGCTACAATAACCTCGTATACTTATGAGTGTTGCTTTGTAGTAGTAACTAATCAAGCGTAACAAGTTTTTGGTGCCTTTGTAGGGGAAGACAATTGTTGTTAGTAGTTTAATTCTTTTATTTTAATTGTTTAAAGTGTTTCTGTTTGAATTACTAAGTGTTTATTGCAGAGATATAATTCTCAACACACGAGGGAGTTTATGATGTGAATGCTAATTCTGAAATGTCATGGCAGTTAGCAGAATTAACAAGTCACTTAAGATGCTAAATACAAGAGGAAGAACACCTATGCCAAATCAAAAAGTATGTCCAGCATATGGCATTGTAGGACATAGTGCAAACATGTGTCATTTGGTTTTGAACAATACCAAGAGGGGCAAGAGGAAGTATATGCCTTTGAAAACTTCCAACAAATGGGTAGAAATGACCCATATTCCAATCCTTTTAATCAAAGTTAGGGAAGCCACTCAATTTTTTATTGGAAAAATCAGCAGCAAATTCCACCTCAACAATCTTTTCAACCTTATCAATGAAATTCTTACTTTCAAGGATAATTTTCAAATCAAGATCAACTTAAGAAACCCACATTGGAAGATAATTTGAATGTCTTTATTCAAATTAGCACAAAAAATCAAGATCAATTCAAGAAACACTAATTGGAAGATAATTTGAATGCATTTATTCAAATTAGCACACAAAATCAGGAAGGGAGCAATAAGAGGTTTGATTCTTAGAGGTATCATTGAAGAAGGTGGAAATTCATGTTGGGCAATTGGCAAATCAACTCCAAGCACACCAAAAAGTGAAATCTCCTAGTCAATTAGAGCAAGCTAATGCAATCAAAGTTTTGAGGAGAGAAAAGGTAATATATAACAATGTTTGTGATTCCTTTGATGTAGTTACTAATCAAGAATAAAATGGCGAGGAGATACAACCCAACTGTAACACCCTTGTACACCATACACATACACCACATACACCCACATATGTAATATAAGTATACCGGATACAAGGATGTCACAATCCATTTTAAATAAATCAATCTTTAACTTTAACATATAATCAGCATTTCTACAATCTAAGTAAACTTAAAACATTTAATTTATATAATAGAAAGTAATAGATAAAACATTCCTTGTTAAAATACATATATATATATATCTTCATTACCCAAAAGTTTATCAAAAACATTTTTTATTGCATAAGCGAAATATACTTTTCTATATACATCAAAATCAATATATAAATACAAAAATATAAAATATATACATACTGGCAGTTCGTCTCTAATCTTGATGTCCACTAACAACTCTGATCTCAAAGTCTCAAGCCTAGACTCGACTCACTCTAGATGAGCTCTCCAGCACAACCGGATCTACCCTGTCACCTGCGTGATGAACAACAATCTCGCTAAGCCAAAAGCTTAGTGGTACAAACTTTGATACAGTATAGTCCAAATGAAATGTTAATGCACATCATATATATATATATCACAGCTCATAACGTTATATCTCATTATTAATCATTTGCATCACATTTCATAATTCACATTAAAGCAAAGACAAGCATGGGCCCAAAAAGGATCTAATATGCTATTCAAATTTCATAGTTACTGCTTTGGTCCATATTGACACCTTATGTCTAGCCCCGTAGGCAATAAATATATCCGTGGATAATCCAACTAGATCTGAGCTTACGACCCGGTCTTTTCACTCAGTCTAGCTTCAAGGATTTGTTTTTGAGGCTTACAACTCGGTCTTTTCACCCCAAAAACATCAAATTTTTTAGGTGGGCTCGACTTATAACCCTGACTTTTCATATGCCCAGCAATTCATAGGCATGCTGCCAAACCCAGAACTCTAAAAATTGAATAACATACTAGGCACACAAGTTATTTATTTTTCTCATTATCAAATTCTTTCATAATTCCATTCTCAAATTCTTTTCTCACTTTCTCATGATCAAATTAGACACATCATGATCAAATTAGGCACATTGCCTTATTGTATCATCTTTTCTCACTTTTCTTATTCTTTTCTTTTATATCATTATCAATTTATTACATTATGTTTTCACATATCTCATCACATTATTCAACATTTCCTTTCATTTACAACATATTACTCAGTTGCTTAGATACATCAACCTTATTTATCTTATGCACATCATAACATATTTCTCATTCATCAACAATATATTAAGTAACTTAACACATTTTTCCAACCAATTATGTTAAGTCCCAATGTCATGTAAATGTATGCAATCATTCAAAGTTTGTACTTACCTCTAAAAGCAACAACACCACTTCAACCTCCTCTTCCAAGATATCCCTCAATCCTTGGATTGGGTAACTCAATTCTCTTCAAAACCTAATTCAAAGGTGATTATACATACTCACTTAGTGATACACATAAGAAAATAAGAATCAAAACTATCTAAGGCAAACTCTACACTTGACACGCTCAACAACACGGGCGTGTCCGTGATCGTGCCCTAAACCCACAACACATAAGCTTTGACATGCTCAGTGACATGGGCGTGTCACTACACATGTCAATTCTCCTCCAACATAGAAGCTATGACACACTCAGTGACATGGGCATGTCACTGGACGTGTCAATCAGCAAAAACACAGAAGCTGTGACATGCTCAGTGACATGGGCATGTCACTGATCATGTCACCCACACTAAAAATAGAACCATCGACATGCCCAAAGACATGGCCGTGTTACTAGGCGTGTCAGGCCAAAAATCTGAAATCGACACAAAAATTCCACATCCAACTATCATCTTTCTTTGCCCTTTTCAACTCCAAATAAACTCAACCAAAACCATCATAATACCACCATAAACATTCATAAACATCAAAATAACTCAATTACAAGCATTAAACACAAACACAACCATATTTCAAAACTCAAAATTTACACAATCCACAACTCTTATTTTCTTCACCAACTTAACCCTTTTCTTCAATCCAACCCCAAATCAAAGCTAACTAAACAAAACAACCTCAAACATACCAAAATCAACCATACCTACAACTACACTAACCATCCATCAAACTCATATACACAAACTCAAAAGAAATCAAAGAAACAAGTTGAAAACTTACCAAATATGAAGAAAAATCCTTAAAACTCAAACTTGATCACTTGAAATCCTTCAATTTCTTGAGTTGATAAGCAACAATTTTTCTCTTTCCTTTTCTAATGGTGGTGGCTGGCCCAAAGAAGGAAGAAGAAGATGAAGATGCAAATGGTCAAACCACACTCACCAAACACTTCTCTTTTAACCAAACATTTCTCCCTAAATCACTCTCCACCAAGCAATTAATTAATTTTATAATATAATAAACAAAAATCATCTTCCACTATCAATATTTAATATTTAATTAATTTAAATATCCTTTGACCTTATTATTAAGATATTGACTTGTATATGTTGTATATAACTTCATATATACAACATATACACACTTCCCTTTTCTCCTTTCTTTCCACTGAATCATATATACACTTAAAATCATTTAATTCAATTTCAACAATTAATATATCCAAAAATTTTGGGGTATCATTTGGAATATTACACCAACATAGAGAAACCAAGTCAATCAAAGGAGGAGGAGAATTCAAAGGCATCAACCTCACCAAAATTGCATAAGCCTTCAAATCCTCATAGGTCACCAATTCCATTTCCACGTGGATTGAAGGATGAGAAGCAAGGTAAGCAACTTTGTGAAATCCATGACATGCCATCCAAAGAAGATAGTGAAGATAAGCTTGAGATGGCCATGACCTTGGAAGAAGAGCTTCAAATTTCCATTTTAGAAATTGAGGAGTGCAAGTTAATTTTAGAAGTTGAGATTGTTGAGAGGCGACTTGAGATTGTTAAAGTGGATGAAAAAGAGATTCAACCAAACTTGGTTGAACTTAAACAAATCCCAAAGCTTTTGAAATATGTTTTTCTTGGGGAGAACAGTATGCAATCAATGATCATCTCATCTACTCTCGGTGATGAGGAAGAGCAGAAAATTGATAAAACCATGATGCAGACTGAAAAAAGTTTTACCAAGTTCCTATAAAATTGGAGGATCACCCCAAGATAACCTTCACATGTTCCTTTGGGACATTTGTCTTCAAAAGATGCTATTTAGGCTCTGCAATACACCGGATACCATTCAGAGTTATATGCTATTCATCTTTTCAAACATGGGTGAAAAATTCAATAAGGATGGAAGTATCACTTTATATCACATATGGGAATGATGGAAATTAGGTTTCATCTGAACTCCTTCTCTTTATATTTATGCATGTTCACATTAGGGTCAATGTGAATCTTTAAGTGTGGGGTGCAGTTTTTACTTTTAATTTATATTTGTCTAAGTTTAGTTAATATTTTTTTCTTTGAATAAATGTATTTTGAAAAGTTGAATTGTTATAAGATTATTGATAGATGACCTTTAAATTTTTGAAGCATTAATTTGAGAATTGATTAGAATTGGTGCTTATTGTCAATTTTGATGGTTATTCTTTGCATCACCTTTAAACTTGTGAGGAATTGAGCCTATTAAGTGGATACCAACTTATTATTTTTTTATGAGTGAACATCTTTGATTGGTGAATTGCTAGAACTTGCTTTGACATGCATTTTGAGACTACGTAAAAATTTTAATTAGGCATCAATATGATTAAGGAAATTAGGTGAACCCACTTTAGCTTAAAAAAGACCAACCTTATATCCGACCTTAGTTTACCAATTTTGAGCTTATTTCATTTTTCCTTTTCTTTCATTTTCATAATACCATTAGCTTGAGCCTTATTGTTTTAACTATTACCCTTTCATTAGGTCAAAAGCATTTTAAGAGCATTTATGATTGAGTGTTGTGTTAAATAAAGTGTGGTGTTAAATTTAGTGGGTTTAAAATTTTAAGTTATTGTGTTCTTTAGTTGCAAACCATATTTTGAATTTTAAAAAATATAATAATAAAAAAAGAGAGAAAAATAAAAAAAAATAAAAGTTGTTGTTCTTTTTCGTAGGGTTGGAATAAGTTTGGGAATGATCATTGCAAAATTTAATAACTGGAGTTCCCTAAAATTTTCTTTAATGTCAAGTGGTAGGTGAGTAGAAGGTGCTTTGGGATTGTTCGGTTGTATTACATTGCTTACTTCATTCTTGAAATGCTCTTGAACTTAGTGAATAAACTCACACTCCCAAATGCCATACCCTTACTTTAGTCGCATTACAACCAAATGAAAGACCTTATGATTGATGCTTGATTACAATTAAGTGGTGGATTTTTTATTGATAAGCAAGCTTATGGTGATAATCTTTCATTGAATGTTATGAGTGTAAACAGTACCTTATTAAAAATACTTTAAAGAGTGGTGAGGGAGTAACAACATTGGTTATGCATGGAAAGCCAAGAAATTAAATGAGTGTTGGCTTTATTTGATTTGATAATGACTGTGGATTTAAGAAAATGGGAGTCTTGATACATCCTTATAACTCTTAAACTTAACTAAATTTTTCTTATTTTAGTTTGTTTTGATTTTAACTTTGCTTGGGGACAAGTAAAGGATTAAGTGTGGGGTAGTTGTTTTTATCAATTATGCATGCATTTTAGGGTAATTATATTGGCATTAAGTTAATTTTTCTTTTAATTTGTGTTTAAAGTTTGTTTAAAGTGTTTGATCTAGGCTGAAGTACAAAATAATGGAGCTTTAATTAAAATTTGGTGGATCAAAATGGTGGAAAAGCATTAGAAACAGCCAAGACACTTCATGTCTTGGTCGTGTCCCTCATCAAATGCAAGAAAGGAAAGGAATAAGCAGGACATGGCCATAACAAATTGGCTTGGCTATGTCCCTAAGAGAATTTGGGTAGAGGAATACACATACAGGAGATACAGCTAAGCCACTTTCCATGTCACTCAGACACACTCGGAGTCCTGTCCTTGTCGCTGGGTGTGTCTCACCTAAACTAACCAAAGATAAGAGAAAGAAATAAGATAGAAGTGGACACATACAAGTGACACGGCCAAGCCATTGGCCATGTCACTCCCATAAGAAGAAAGCCATGAAGGCAGCAAGGGTCATGTCCTCATGTCTTGGCTGTATCCCATGGAAATTTAGTGACATTGCCAAGTCACTCATGGCTTAGCCATGTCTTGTGTGAATCCTTTGAATTATTTACACTGGATGAAGGGACAAAGTGGAGACAAAAGTGCTATATTTTAAAAAAAGAAATAATAAAAAAAAGAAAAAGGTTGCTTAATTCATGGGATGAAGATTTAAATGATGAAAAAAGATGGAAACAAATAGGAGTGTGTGAGTTGGCAAGACATGCTTTGTGTCTTAAAAAATTAAAAGGAATTGAAAGTGGAAATATACATACATGTTGGAGGCTCCATTCAAGGAGGCTTTGTCCTTGTTTTGTTCTTAGTTTTGGACAAGATATCTTCATCTTCATTCTCCATTCATCTTCACTTCTTCCATCGACAAGACCAAAACATTTCTTAGGATTAAATTGGGTGAACAAGCTTTCAAGAAGGTTAGGGTTTAAAGAAGGCTTGATTAAGGAGTTGTAAACTTGAGAGAGTTACCACTCCAACTTTCAAGAAGAGAGCCATTAGTTGAAGAGAGCTTTGAATTTTTTTATTATATCAAAGTGGAAGCTAGGAGGAAGACAAGTAGTTCAACTCTTGGCTTCTACAAGGGGTTTTTCATATTTTTCTCTTCTAATTCATTTCTAGATTGATATTGTTTGTTAAGAACATTAATATTTCAATGGAAAATTGTGATTTGATGCATATTGAGGTGAATATTTGTTTTAAATTGATGATGATGAGCTAATTTAATCATGCCTAGGGTTTGTAGTAGATTTGATTGAATGACTTGATTTGATATTTCCATTAATATACCTTGTTATTAGTTAATTTTATTGGATTGAATGATAGGTTGATAGATTAGCTACCTATTTATCTTTAGATGTTGAATGAAGGACCAGGTAAAATTTGATATTGGAATTATGCATTCAACTATCCTAAGAAATATAAGTTCTAGGGTTATTTTAATTTGCAATTTCAAAACAATTAGTTGTTGCTAATTCATGAATGCGAAAACTAATGAATTGGTAATTACTATTTTAAACTCAAGGAACAAATTAAAATGCAAGGTTATATTAATGGACAATTTGAGAATTAAGCTTTTATTAAATTGATCTACAATCTTTGGCACTATTCCCAGAATTGAATTAGTCTTGCACAACCATTACACACTACTTTCTAATTTTAATTACTTTTCACCATTACATCACATCACACTCTTATTTTTAAATTTATTTGTTAATCAAACTATTGCAAAACAATTCCTTCCTTGTGAGACGACCATGGGGCAATCACCGTTGCTACAATAACCTCATATACTTGCGAGTATTGCTTTGTAGTAGTAATTAATCAAGTGCAACAGTGTTACAACCTAAGTCATGATCGGGTCATTCTTAATAAACTTAAATCTACTTTAAGCTTTTGATTAGATGGTAGAGCTGCTCCGGCATGCTCCAGTACAGCTGTGCAGTAGCCACCAAAGCTACAGCCACAATAGTAGTTACCGACTTGAAAGTATAACAAGCTGAGGAAGTTTGGAGCCATAAATTTTTTCAGCACTATAGACTCGGCTATAGCAGAGCAATGGCTGGACAGGGTCTAGAGAGTGTTCATTCAGTTGTAGGCTAGTCTGGTGGAGAAGTTTGATTATGCTAGATCTCTTCTGTAGGGGGATGCTTATGAGTGCTGGAAGACAGTTCCCTATGGGACAACTGATCCACCAGTGCTGACATATGCTAATTTTCTACGAGAATTCAAGAAGAAGTATACTCCCAGAGACTAATAGGATGCTAAGAAGATGGAGTTCCTGAGTTTGAGGTAGGAGACAAACACAATGACTGAGTATGAGATAAAGTTTATCCGGTTGAGCTAGTATGCAAGGGGGATTATATCTGATAAGGTTGATAGATGTCAAAGGTTTGAGGAGGGGTTGAGACCATCTATCATATGTCTAGTGGTAGACTCTTGGTATGAGGATTTTTCTAGGTTGGTTGCAGTTGCCAGAAGTGTAGAGAAGGCACAGGGACTTGCAGCAGCTGCCAGAACAGAGGAGGGTAGAACTAGGAGAGTCCACTATGAGGCAGGATCTTCATCATCAAAGAGAGGCCGAGGGCGATATCCTTAGAGGTTCAGTAGGAGCCAGGGGCAGCCTGACAGGTCATCACAATAGCAGAAGCAGAGACAGAGACCTGCTTCCTCAGTGGCTAGTGCCCTAACCCCAGCGACCTATAGGCTTGCTCCACCTACCCATTCTCAGTATGGTAAAGCACATGGAGGTGTTTGTTGGAGGACTGATGCATTGGCAGTTTGTTTTAGATGTGGATCACCAGACCATTTTATAAAAGACTGTCAAGAGCAGCCAAATGACAGATAGACAAATACAGCAGCATCTAGACCCAGTGTCAGAGGGGGTCGAGGTGGCAAAGGTTTTTGTAGGGGTGGTAGATTAGGGATTGGCCACAGAGGACATTCTATAGCAGGGAGTAGATCAGTGATGTAGGGCCATCATAATTGCTTTATGTGATACAGAGGCCACTGGATGCTTCAGCTATTATAACTGGTATTTTTACTTTACTTGGCACTTCAGTTATTGCATTGATAGACCTTGGGTCTATATATTTATACATCAGTACATCCATTCTGCTTGTGAGTGATTTGCATTTGGAGTTCCTAGGATTTGATGTGATGGTTACCCATCATTTAGGGCACAGTGTTGTAGTTAACAGGGTGCGCCGAGATAGTCCAGTTGTTGTTCGGGATGAGGAGTTTCTCAGTGACTTAATTGAGATGCCATTTCTGGAGTATGATCTAATTTTGGGCATGGATTGGTTTTTCAGGCATGGGATTGTGGCAGACTATCAGAAAAAATGTGTTACTCTAAGAACACGTGATGGCAGAAATGTGGTGGTATCTAGTAAGCATAGACAGCTTTCATCCATGTTTATCTCAGCTATATCAGCTAGGAGGATGATCTGGAAGGGATGTAAGGCATATTTGGCTCGTGTTGTAAATACCCGAGTAGTGGGGTCAAAGCTTGACAGCATACCTATAGTTGCCGTGTTTTTGGATGTTTTCCTTAATGAGTTGCTAGGGTACCTCCTGAGAGAGAGATGAAGTTTGGTATCGATTTGATGCCTGGTACCACACCCATCACCATCACCCCTTATCAAATGGCACCTACAGAATTAAAGGAGTTGAAGGTACAGTTACAAGAGTTGCTTAATAAAGGCTGCCCTAGTGGGTCACCACTGGGAGCACCTGTCTTATTTATGAAGAAGAAGGATGGTACCTTGAGATTATGTATTGATTACCGACAGTTGAATAAGGTGACCATCAAGAACAAGTATCCATTAACTTGTATAGATGATCTCTTTGATAAGTAGAACGGAGCAACAATATTCTCTAAGATTGATATGAGATCAGGGTACCATCAGTTGAGAGTTAGAGATGCAAATGTACCCAAGATAGCTTTCTACATGAGGTATGGGCATTATGAGTTTCTGGCTATGCCCTTTGGACTAATGAATGCACCAGCATCATTCATGGATTTGATGAATTGGGCATTTAGATCATACTAAGATCAGTTTGCAGTGGTCTTCATTAATGATATTTTGGTGTATTCGTGTAATGAGAAAGATCATGATAGGCATTTGTCGATTGTATTACAGACTTTAAGAGAGAATCAGTTATATGTTAAGCTGTCTAAGTGTGATTTTGGCTTAATCAGGTGACTTTTCTTGGTCATGTGGTATTAGTAGAGGGTATTAGAGTTGATCCAAGTAAAGTTGATGCTATCTTGACTTGGAGACCACCAAAGAATGTGACAGAGGTTAGAAGTTTCTTGGGATTGGCAAGCTATTATCGTCGATTGTGAAGAGTTTTTCTATGATAGCTACACCACTCACTAGTTTAATTTGGAAAGGAGTTAGATTTATATGGACAGATCGGTGTCATACTTGTTTTGAGCAATTGAGGGACATGTTGACTCAGGCGTCTGTCCTTACCCTGCCTGTCGAAGGTAAACCCTATGTGATATATAGTGATGCTTCACATAGTGGGTTAGGTTGTGTTTTGATGTAGGAGGGTAGAGTCATTGCATACGCATCTAGACAGTTGAAGCCTCATGAGCCGAAACACTCAACTTATGATTTGGAGATAGCAGCCATAGTTTTTGCATTGAAGATTTGGCGGCATTATTTGTATGGAGAAAAATGTTTTATTTATATAGATCACAAGAGTTTAAAGTACCTGGGTGTTCAGGAAGAGTTGAATCTTCTGCAAAGACAGTGGTTAGAGTTGATTAAAGACTTGACTACTTGATTGATTATCATCCTAGAAAGGCAAATGTAGTTGTAGATGCCTTGAGCCGAAAGTCAATGGCAGGTTTGACTGCTTATTCGCTTTCGTTGCTTGTTGAGCTGTGAGTGTTACATGCCACATTTGAGTTATGTGATGATGATGCATTGATGGCTCAGCTGCAGTTAAGCCCAGTGTTGCTAGATTAGATTATAGAAGCCCAACTGGTAGA
The DNA here is from genome assembly GCA_947685225.1 of Garcia nutans. NCBI lineage: Eukaryota > Viridiplantae > Streptophyta > Magnoliopsida > Malpighiales > Euphorbiaceae > Garcia > Garcia nutans. The sequence continues at coordinate 17,746,568 of CANTUV010000026.1, forward strand.
TGAGATAATCCAGAGGATTATGATTGATTGCCAAAAGGGGAAGAGTACTATCATGTGAGAGATGATGGCAGTATAGGGTATAATGATAGGTTGTGCATTCCTGATGATGTAGAATTAAAGAGGAAAATTTTAAAGGAAGTACATCAGTCATTTTATGCTATGCACCCTAGAAGTACCACAATGTATCAAGATTTGAAGCAGCATTACTTGTGGTCAAGTATGAAGAGGGACACAACAAAATTTGTATCCAGATGTATCACTTGCCAAAGAGTGAAGGCTGAACACCAAGTTCCTTCAGGTTTACTTTAGCCATTGTCAGTACCAAAGTGGAAATGGGAGCGAGTGACGATGGATTTTGTGACTAGACTTCCTTTGACCTAGAAGAAGCATGATGCAATATGGGTGATAGTTGATCGGATGACAGCGATAACTCATTTTCTTTCAATTCAAATGGATCATTCACTTGATAGGTTGGCTGAGTTGTATATCAATGAGATAGTGAGATTGCATGGAGTCCCAATTTCTTTAGTGTCAGACCAAGATCCCCATTTTAAATCGAGACTTTGGAGGAGTTTGTAAGATTCATTGGGTTATCGGTTGCACTTTAGTACTACTTTCCATCCTTAGACATATGGGCAGTTAGAGAGAGTGATACAAGTTCTAAAGGATATGTTAAGGAGATGTATCATTGATTTTACTGGGAGTTGGGAGAAGTACTTACCACTGATTGAGTTTGTTTATGGATCGAAGAGAAACATTATGATTTTTACATTAAAAAATAAATAATTAATTAAAATCATATTTTTTATATATATGATTAAAAGATGAAAGAGAAAAATTAAAACAAATTAAAAACTTATTCTTCTTCTCTTCTTCTTCCTTTGGCTGAGAATCCCCATGGGCATGGAGGGTGAAATTTTCTTCTTCCAATTACTTAGTCTAGCAAGGATTTTCAAGAATTAAATTAGAGTTCTGGTGATTTCCTCTTGAATTAGTAAGTTTCCTAACTTTATCTTAGAATTTTCATAAAAATATGAATATGTGAAGTTTGGGATTTTGAGTATGTGTGTTATAATTGTTAAAATTGGTGTGAATGATGCTATTTTGATTTCTTATTAATGATTTTCATGTTAGATGGAAGAAAGGACTAAGTTTGGGTGGAGTTTGGATGAAGAGGATAATTTTAGGATTATGTATAATTTGAGTTTTTTCAATCATGTTTTTAATTGTGTAAATGGATTCCAAAGATGTTATTTTGATGCATAAACAAGGATTTTAAGTGAAATGTTAGATTTAATTAAGTCTCGTTAGAGATTGGGTAAGGCAGTCTTGAATTTAGGGTTATGGAAGAGAGTTTTTAAAGTATTGATATTTATTTAATTATAAGGTATAAACTATGTTATTAAATGATGTGAATGATGAAAATAATCTTGGATTAGCATTTGGAATGAGTTGGAATGAAGAACTATAATTGATGAAGGTTATGGTATCTTAGGTTTTGTATAAGAATATGTGTTTATTGAATTTGATTTCTTAAAACATTTATAATATGTTTTTAATGATATAATTAAACTTAAAACACTAGTTAAAATGGATTAAAATGGAATTTCAATGTTAAAGTAAGAAAAGGCATAATTTTGGGATATTGGTTGGAGTGATGTTTAATTAGGGTTTTATTTTTGAAATGTCTTAAAATGTGACTTTAAATGATTGTTTTTGCTCACATTTTGAATAGGCATTAAGAGGAAATGATTTGCCCAACCTTAGTGTTGAAGGGCAATTTGGAAGTGAAGGTTAGGGAGTTATTTTTAGCTTGGATTTGGGTGATAATTAAGGTATGGACAAACTTTTGATAATTTAGATATATTTGCATTAAATTTGGCCTAACACATTTTGGATAGAAAATGTGTTAAGCTACTTGGTAACATAAACCTTCATGTACATTGTGTTATAACAAGTGAACTGATGAGTATGCATTATGTGCCTTATGTAAAGCCCTTATTAATAGTTAAAATGAATGAAATGTGATTTATATGAATTATGTGAGAATGACCCAAAAATATTTAGGAAATATGATTGTAATGCATAATGACATAATTGATGAGTATGCATTATGTGCATTATGCTTCCTTTTGATTTATGCGGGGTACAAGACGAGTGTGCGAACCCTGACTGGAATGACACCATTCTCCTTAGTTTATAGGATGGAAGAAGTATTGCCAATTGAGATTGAGATTAAATTATTGAGGGTGGTCCTGGAAACCAAATTGCCTAAAATACAATGGGTAGCAAGTAGATACATGCAGCCATCCTTATTAGAAGAAAGAAGGTTGAGGGCACTGTATCATTGTTAGCAGTATCAAAGAAAGATAGCTCGAGCCTATAATAGAAGGGCTAAGATTAGGAAGCTTAAAGTCATTTACTTAGTATTAAAGCAGTGTAAGCCTAATGTCTATGGTCCAAGAGGAGAATTTAGACCTAGTTGGGAAGGGCCATACTTTGTAAAGCAAGTCATGAACAATCATGAGGTCAAGTTGTTTGACATGGATGGCAATGAGTTTAGTGAGCTAGTGAACATTGACAGATTAAAGAGGTTTTATTCTTAAATAAAAAAAAAAGAGAATGCTAGGTTGAAAACCCGAAAGGGTTGCTAAGGTAAAAGTTAGAGCAGTCCACTAGTTTTGAAAACCTGAGAGGGCGGGCCAGGCAACAATTAGTACTAAAATGAGAGAAAATTGTCATTTAGAAAATCCAAAAGGGCTAGTTGAAGATAAGAGTGATCTTGTATATGTTGGCTTTATGTTTTGGTTGTTCCCCAATTTAATAAAATAGAGTTAATGTTAAAATTGTTCTATGTGCACTATTTTGAATAATCTGACCATTAGGTAAAGCAAATAACATAATAGCGAAACATGATGACTAATTATAAAAGAAAGGAAAACATCTTTTATTATCATTATTGTTCATCATAACATCATTTTTTTCAAAAGAATTGACAAGTGAAAATCTATGGCAGACGATAAGTGAGAGGATGAGTCAGGGCCTAAGATCAGGGCGAAAGGCGCAGTCGATGGACAACCGGTGAATATTCCTATACTACTCCTTATTTGTCTTGAGGGACAATGTGTGGGCCAACTTTGCTTTAGTAGATCCAAGTATGCCTCAGTCAGACTGGGCATGTCCAAAATAGAAGTAAACTCAGAACCTCGAGGATCAGCACCATACTGGCTATTAAGTCGATGAGGATCGTACTAAGAGCCTCGACAAAGAGCAGCTAGAGGAATATACATTAGATATGTCCGAATGGTGATATGGGTAATCTTCCACTAAGGTACCAACCAACAGATGTTAATGACATCCCGAGAGCAAATCCATTCAACCCACTTAGCATATGAAGAAGTATAATGAAGCAATTTTCTAGCATAATGATGTCGGGCCAGATATCTGGTGAAGTCCATAGATGGAGTGTCGAGCAAGCAGAGGCACTCTTGAAGCCAGACCTGAAAAGGCAACAATTCATTTAAAAAAATAAAGCCCTTTAAGTTGAAAATAGTAAGGGTGGCCTAAGAAAAAATTAGGGCAGTTCGCTAGAACTGAAAACCCGCAAGGGTGGTTTAGGAAAAAATCAAAACCAATAAAAAAGTCCACTAGGTTTAAAACCCGCAAGGGTGGCCTAGGCAAAAGTTAGGATAACTAGCTAGTTCTAAAAATTTAAAAGGGTGGGCTAGACAAAAATTAGAGCAATAAAAATAAAAGCCTAAATTTGAAACCCAAAAGGGCAGTTTTGGCAATTACCTGAAGCAACAGAGGACTGTCAGCCAATCTCCTCGAAGAATCTATCATGAATTGATTCAATCCAACTATGGTTTTGGCCAAAATCATGGGTACTAGTAAAAATCCTCCCTCCATTTAGACCACAATATCCAGTACTCGCGGATCAAAGTTGCCATTAGGAGAGACAATCAGAAATTGACCAAGCAAGCAAAGATAGAACATGCACCCCCACACTTTGGTGGGAGCCAAATGGAAAGTGCAAAAATCAATCAAGGGACTGAGCAAGATTTTCTTTCCTCTAGTTAACTGTAGAACTTCGGGTGAGTTCAAACAACATCCATCTCTTTTGATGAGTTTTGGAAGTCATCATGGGTAGTGTCATTGGATGATTGCTTGGATATCCGAGAATAGCTTCAAATTCTTTGATTATTGGGATCGGGCCATGACATTCAAGATCAATTGCAAATCAAAAGGTGTTTATGAAAGGTGTTATATTATTTGTGACATCTGTGTTTTTATGAAAACATAATTAATTAAATAATTCAGAAGGGTTAATAAATATGTTAGAAGAAGAATATAACTAAAATATATACTTGGTGTATATGTAAAATATACCTAAAGTATAAATTTCACTAAAAACAAATTAGGTAAAAGTTGAAAAGTAAAAAAGTAAAAAGGTTAAAAAGTTAAAAAATTAAAATAATTTTGGGTGGAAGAGGAAAAATATTTAATTAATTATTTAATTACTATATATATATGGTTAAGGAAATATGAAAGAAAATTAAAATCACTTTTTTCTTCATCATCTTCTTCTTCCTTCTCAAGTGGTTGAATTCTCCATTGGTGACCAAGGAGTGATTTCTTCTTCATCCACACTAAATTTCATCAAGTTTTCAAGAAATTCAAATTAATTTTGAATTTTCATTAATACTATGTAAGGTTTCTTTTCAATTTAAGAAGTTTTCTTTTAATTCATGAATATGTGAATATTGGACTTTTGATAGAGGAGGTTATAATTGTTAAAATGGGTTTTTATGAATTATTTTAAATTATATGTAATGATTTTAAGGTTAATTGGTGAAAAAGATTGGTGTTTGTTGAAGTGTGGAAGAAGTAGTAGTGAATTAGAGTTTTTAGTGGAATTTTGGGTATAAGTGATATAATTGATGTTTAATTGAATAAAATGTATTAGAATGGGATGCTAATGATATATTTGTATTTATAATTTGATTAAGGGTTGAGTAAGGTGAAATGTTAAAATAAAAAATAGGAAGGACATTGGAGAAGTTACGCTTTATTGGTTAAATTAGCATTGGATTTGGAATTTCTAAGGTTAGTACATACTTTGATTACATATGTATTAATTGCATTTGGTTTGACCTAGCACATCATGATTTTATGAATGTGCCAAGCTACTTTGATATTGATTTTTACATGTAAGACACATTGTTTTGAGCAATAATGTGTGAAATGCATAAAATACAAAATGTTAGACCATTGTAGAATGACTAATAACATTGGTATTTGTTATTTGTAAAAAGTGTGAAAATAAGAAATGAGGAAAGGAAGTCACATTGTACATGTGACTAAGAATATGAAAAATGTGATTGAATTATGTTGAAAATGTGGAAATTATACATAATTTTGGGAAATGAAATGGAAATGGATAAAATGTGATATTTTGTGTTGAATATATCTTTGCCATATATAATATCTTCTTCCAGAGAATTCTATTTTAGTATTGTCAATTTAGCATGCCATTGATATGAGATGATGATTCTATATGCCTTTAGGGCTAGATACAGTGGTATAAATAGGGGGCTGTGCCTATGGGCAATATTTATGATACTCAAATCCCCAGTATATATAGGGGATGCGCCTATATGAGCGATACTATATGACACTCAAATCCCTAATGTCGATAGGGGATACGCCTTCTGAGGAACACCATTTGGAGAATTAAGTTAATTGGTAAATGGTCTGTGAAAGTGTTTGATAAATTAAATTATATTTATTGTTAATGGTTAGAGAGAAATAAGAGCTTGTGTATAAGGAAATCTATTAGGGATCAATTTAAGATAAATTATGATCATGTTGGAATTAAGGGAAAAAAATATTTAAAGTTTGAGTTTAGTGTATAAAGAGATTTAATAAGATTATGATAGAATTTTAGTGAAAATGTATACAACTACTGAATATGTATATAGATAAAATTTGCATGGTGTAAACATAGGATATACATTAATGGAATGAAGTTGATAATTTGTAGGATTCATATGCTTGGATAGAGCTAATTAAGAGAAACTAGAGTTTTTATTTAGAATTTAATTGCTAATAGTAGAATATGGAATGTGAGAATGAGAAGATAGAATTATTGAATGAGAAATATGTTGAGTTAAAATTGATATAAGAACAAAGCTAACTGTATTATTCTAATACATGAATATTTAACATACATGACAAGTGGAATTGAATGGATTATCTATAATTGATAAAACTTGTAAAGAAGTATTGAGTAATTTAAGAGAAAATTACACAAACAATTAAGTTTAATTAAAAGTGAGTGGACAACAAATGAAAAGTTTGAAAATATATATATGTATACTTGTAATATACTTAAAAGCAAGTACATTGAAATTTAAAGATGATTTAAGATATATATACATTTAAAATTAATTAGAAAAGAGTTTATTAGAATATATTATTAAAAGAATTATAAGTAGATGGAACATGATAAGGATCAAAATTAGTATGTTGGATTCTTATTGAATTGAGGGAAAATATGTTTAGAAATTGAATATAATTTATAATGAGATTTACTAAAGAATTTGATAGAAGATGAACTCATTGAATGGAGAAATCTAGATAAAGATAACAACTTGATGAGACATTTGATATATGTATTTGAACATATGGAGTGAGTTATGTCATATGGGTTGCAAATGATTAGAGATGGAGTTATTGTTAGTAAAGAAAACTTGGTGAAATTTATTTTTTATTATATTGTTCTATTATTGGTACTGAGGAAAAGATATTTTAAGGAATGAGTTAAGTGTGTAAGAGGCTAGATGGTATATTTAATGAAAATAATTCAGTTATAATGGAAAATGTATAAATTTTACAATAAAACTTAATGATTGGAGATTGGAGTCACTACTACTTCGTTGTGTTACAAGTATTTATTTTTGAATATGGATGGAAATAATGGAAGAGAGGTACAATTTTAGAAGTGACTTGGGTGAATTAGTATTCAATGTTGAAAATGTTGTATGATATTCTTTAATTTTAATATAATATAATTATTTGGGTCGAAGAGAAGAGTCTGTATTAGTTATTTGATAAGAAGAAGCTAGAATTTCACAGATGATTATGTGATAAAATGAATTGGAAAGTCTTGAGTATGGGTGATGGTAAAAATGTCTTACTTGGTATAATTGTTTTATGCATTTATTGGTTTTTCATAAACTTATTTCCATGTTGGTGCAATAGTTATGATTGCTAAAAATATGAATTTTGATTTTTTTTTACTAAGATGTTTAATCATTTAAGGTATAGAGATATAACACCCTTATACCATATATATGTATAATGCATACACCCGATATATGTAATAATGCATATATAGTATGAGCATATCACGGTTTCCAGTCTTATCAAATTTTATAAATTTAAGAAAATATTTTAAGATTTAAATATACTTTAATAAATAAATAATATTCATTAATAATTCAAAGAATAAAAAAATAAAATTTATTGAAAAATCTCTGGAAAAACTTGCCAGAGTTTTATCTGTAATTCGGATAAATCCCAAAACAACAAGCACACAACTTGTATAAAAGTTTTACACTACAAAAATATTAATAATTTTATTTATTCTCCAAACTCGCTACTTTATTACTATAGAATTAAAATCTCAACACCTTAAATTTTATTTATTAAAATCAAATACAGACATAGATATATAAACACTGTCATCTTAAATCTTTATAGACCAACATAAGTGTTATAAGTTAATTTACATAAACCAAAATGCTTAAATCATAAATATGTATGTATGAAAATGGCATCGTTGGTCTTGCGGCAGTCTAGATCACCATGCATCTACCACAGTGTGAGTTCTACTGATCAGCACGCTCTGACCTGTGCTATTTACACAACTGCTCTAAGCTGTATAGCTTAGTGGTACATATCTATAAATAATAAACATTATACATATATATATTCTTGCTTCTTATTTTATACATGGTGTATAAAATCTAGTACACATATGAACAATCTCATGACCTTATTATGCTTAGGTCAACTCCATCTCTAGACCCAGCTCTGCTTAGGTCTATCAATACTGATATTTTTAATCACATAACATAATTCATCTTACCATCTAAACGTCATATTTCATTATCCACAACACAATACATATACATAAGCATGGGTCCAAACAAACTAATAAATTATTCAATCCCAGAGTTACTGTTTTGGTCCATATTGACACCCAGTGTCTATCCCCCGAAGGCAAATCATATATTAGTGATGCCTAGCATCTAGCCCCGAAAGTAAATCATATATCAGTGATGCATAGTATCTAGCCCCAAAGGCAATTAATAAGGATAACCTCATAGGCATGCCGCCAAACATAGAACTCTAGAAATTGAATAACATACTAGGCATACAAATAATATATATTTTCCATAATCACTTTTTCTCATCACATTTCCTCATTTTCTCATTTTTCTCATTCATATCAATGTCAACTCATTTTAATTCATCATATATCATCATTTCATCATAATATATCTCATTTCACATTACCATTTAAACATCATTAATTTCTATATTTCAAATGTTTGCAATATTTTATCATCTTTCTAGCCATAACCACAATGTGACTAGTAAATCACATTTCTAGTATATTTATCTTATTTTTCATAACTCTTGTGATCGTATCAACTCTGATCACTATCACATGCCTTATAAATTATCACATTACATATTCATTTATTTAATATTCTTCTTTATCATTCTCATGTCATAATCCATAATTACATTTTAATTCATTTTATCATTTTATATTCATATAATATTTATATATTTCTCTAAAATCATGTAATATTCCTATGTCTCCAGCATTTGTAAAGTTCATCATCCTGTTTATATACAAACATTAATTCATAATAATGTCACTTTAAAAAATATTATTTATTCTTTAAAGTGAAATAAATGGTATCTTTTTTTTTCTCTCTCCTATTCAATTTCCATTAATTCTTATCCTTCTTATTCCTTTTTCACAATTTCTCCTATTTTTCAAGTGGTCATTTCCAACATTTCATATCAAACTCATTTTCAACATTCAACTATATAATAATGAATTATAAATCAAAATAACAATAAAACAATTCCCATCTATAACTATGGAAATCTCTTTCAAAAATTTAAATTTCACATAATGTAACTATTAACATTAACTTCACCCAAAACCATATCACATTATAGACCCTTAATTTTTGACCCAGTCCAATCTGATATTTTTAAATAGTCTAAAATAATTTTTGTGGTATTTTAATATTTATTATTTATTTTAATAATATTTATTACTTATAATATTTATTTTTAATAAAAATAAATAAATAAATAAAAAGATTAAAAATAAATAAAAATCGGCGATGGAAGAATCGACGACAAAAATCGCTGACGACGAATTGCCTTGGGCCAATTCGCCGTAGGAAAAATCTACGATGAATTGGCCACAAGCCAATTCGCCGCAGGTTTTTCCTGCGACAAAATGGCCACAGGCCAATTCTCAGCAAGAAAAACCTACAGCGAATTGGTCTGTGGCCTACGCCCAACCGCAGCGCCCCACAGGAAATTTTTTGCAAGCGTAGTTTCACACACCAGTAGCCCGGCCCGCGAGCAATTTTTTTTGAAATCCTATTTTACTTTGTTTTTTATTTTATTTTCTAAATATTTTTTATTTTCTTAACCAATTAGTATTAGGTTTTTATTTTTCTTATAAATACAACATTAGGAGACACAAAGAAGGAGGGAGAATTTTATTTCAGCCAGGAGAAAAATTTTAGGATGGCACAATTATTGGGGACTTTTGGACTTTTTATTTCTTCAGACTTTTTAGCAATTAATTCAGAGATTGAATGAACAGAAGCATCAAACAAATAAGGAGCAAGCCACAAATCATCAAACACCATCAAACAAGGTAGTAGCAAACTCTCACTGTCTTGATTTCCTTCCAACCAAGAATAACAAATTTGGTGCAAGTAAATACTTTGCATCAGCGTTTAATTAACAAAAGGCAGTAAATTCTAAACATATAGAATATAACATATTATGTATCTATTTTAATTACAATAGATTATATCTTTTAATTTTAGCTCATAGCAATTTATATAGAGCATAGTTTAATGGTGTTGTTTTGTTAATCATACAAAATAAATCTATAACCTATTAAGTTTAAGTTACAGTTACTTATATGTGTTAAATTAATATTTTTAATACATGATTTTTTAATTATAAAAATCTTCCAGTAGCCTTATTTTTTCAAGTATCAAGAGCTTCATCCCTAATTAATTCTTCTTTCCAAAATCACACAGTAGCATTATTCTTTTAAAAATAACATTAGTTTCTTAAAATCTCAAAACCCTATTTTTTAAATCTTAAATCCTTAAATCTTAATTTTCAACACCAAAACCTACAACCTTAAAAGCTAGTTTTTAAAATCTTTCCCCTTAAAACCCGCCCGCTAACCGGCTAGCAGGATCGCCGTATGACCCCAATGAAAGGGTCAATATTTATTTGTGTATTATAAGCCTTTGTGTTTAACTCTCTTTATATAAAAACCCTAATTTGGTTATTAAAATTCTAAAATCCTAAATTTATACATTTATTACTGTATTTAATTTTAAATTTAATTATATAGTTTATTGTATGTTTTGATGATTGATTTATTTAATTTCAATATTTGATTTGTTTATCATGGATGGATGATTTATTTATTATTATTATTATTTGTTAAAATTGTAAGAGATATGTTTCCATGATTAGGTACCTCATTAATTAATCTTTATGCAATTTAATTTATTTTCATATTTTGGAATTAATGTAAAGGACATGTTTTCATCTTTCAGTGGGTGTCCAATTTAGTTTTAGACATAGACGATGTAAGGACATGTTTCCATCCTCGGATGGGTGTCCATTTATTTGTTTTATTTGGACATTGTTGTGATTTTAATAAAGCATTTATTTATTCTTATGATCGCATGTAGTATGGATAGTATTGTTATATTTAAGAATTCTATAATATTAAGACCTGCAAAAGATGCCGGTTCCAATGAACCGGGCATTGTGGGGGTGCTGGGCCATTTCTCACCTTCCCCACATGTACCTAACTTTTTGAACCCATTAGGGGGTTGGGGATTCCTTAAGAATCAAGTCATCCGCCCCTTTCTTTTTTTCCAACCCGTCTGGATGGCGACCGGGCTTAGGCCCGTGTTCTCTAAGGCCCTGAGCCTAAATAGTGCTGAAGTCACAAGAACCATTCCACTAGGAGTGGGGGCAAAAATTCTCGCTCACGGTGGCAACTCCACTGGGGATAAGAGAAGTTGATTCCATTAGTCTTTTTATTATTCTACTCTTTCTTATCATGATATTATCCATTGCATCATATTAGATTGCATTATGTACGTGAGTTAGGATGTCCGTGTTACCCGTGTTGTGTTATGTAAGGGATACCATACTTTCACTCAAGGTATGGAGATCGAGCATGGCATAACCACTCATGGCCTTGTATCATTTGGTATATACTTGCTATGGGAACCTACGCCTTTTAACCCAAAGACTAAAGCTCATGTAATTGGCCTAGTTACTTTCCTTAGGTCTTTACCCCAAATGCTAGTTGTTTGACTTTGGTTAATTTATCTTGGCTTAAATAATGGCTTATTTGGTTTGTTCTTTTTCTAATATGATCTAAGTATATTGTAAGCTAAAAATAATTTTTTTTCTTTAAAATCCAAAAGCCCAAAGCTATTTTCAAAACTTTTTAAGATGGTCTTTGGACGTAAAACTTTTCCAAAATAAGGCAAAAATTCTTTTCTCCTAACTCAAATACAAAGTCAAAAATCTATTTTTCTAAAATCATTTTACTATTCAAGAGCTTACAAATTATTTAGGTCAATTATGGAATACCAAAAATCAATTGTGAGCCTAGTTTATACTAAGAATTATTAATCATGGGCTTATTTTTGGCATGAATCATTAGTTACTTTTTCAAGTGAGAAATCTATTTATAATAAACCTCTTAATTTAGTTTTAATCCAATATAGCATAAAAGCTACTTTAGTTGGTTGAATGGATTAAAACCTAATTAATGGGAATTATCATGAACTGATTTCCATTTTTGAAAATATAACTATTATTCAAAATGTTCGAGGGAATTATTCGAAACAAGATACCCCATGTTGGTATTTTGTAAACCATATTACCTAGGAAAAGAGGCTCACCATTCGTGTATGAATGTTATAAGGTTGGAAGGAACGTCCTATTTATCCTAGTTTATTTATTGTTTGTGTATACATGCATGCATGCAAACATACATTTGCATCACATATCATTAATTCTATTTGGCTCATAGCCCTGGATTACAATAGTTCAAAAGCTTACGATAATTCTACCTACGCCGAAGACAAAGAATCCAGCATCAACTCAATTACTTTCTCACCAAAAGCAATAGAGCCCAAACAAATTCAAAGACTGGTGGATGATGCCCTCAATGTTAAAATGGAAGAACTAAAGGAGACCTTGGCTGAGACCATGAAGAACCAATTGGCTGCAATTTTAGGAAACAATGCCGAAGCATTTGCTAGCACCAAGAATCCAAAGGACAAAGGGAAGTCTAAGGTTAATAAAGTGGTTTTTGATGATGACAAGGTAGTCATCAATGATGATGATGACTGAGCTCAATACTTCCAAGATCCTCAAGACAAGAAGAAGGAGTCGAAGGTTGTTGAAAGATAAGCTGTGGAGAAAATTGAAACTTCAGATGTTGAAAAGATGATTGATGGCCTAGAAAAGAAGTTTGAAAAGAAGTTGAAAACCGAAGAGATGTCTCGACAAACTATTTGAACACGATGAGGAGGTCACTTATAAGTTCAAGATGCCTTCTTTTGCTAGGTACAATGGTATTGAAAACCCTCATCTCCATGTGAAGCAGTACATCACTGCTATGCTGTATGCCCAAGCAACTAAGGCTCAAACTCTAAGATATTTCATACTCTCATTGGACCCTATTGTCCAAAATTGGTTCAACACCTTAGAGGAAAGCACTCAAAAAGATTGGGACATATCGGACAAGGCTTTCATTAAGCAATATGGGTACAATGTCGTGCTGGAAATTACCTTAATAGAAATTGAGTCCATTAGATAAAGTCCAAATGAGAATTTTGTGGACTATGTGAAAAGGTAGAGGAATAAGACTGCATTGCTCAGGAAGAGGCCCGATGAATTTGATCAAATAAGGATGATTGTGAGAGGGGTGTTGCCTAGTCTTCATGAAAGAATGTCTTATACACTCATCCGGGATTTCAAAGATCTTCTCCAAGCTGGTCTGCAAATTGAATAGTGGGAAAGGGAGAAGAATCGTTTTTCAGTAAGAAGGAATGAGAAAGGGAACTGCCAATCGGGCAATCAAAGCACACAAAAAGAAGTTGATGTTAATGTGTCTGATCAAGGAAATAAAAGACAGTTCTTCAAATTGGGAAAACCTTTATCTTGAGTTTTAAACAAGCTACAGAAGAAAGGGTTGTTACAACCAATGGCTCCTCAACCGCTACATAATCCTCTGCCACCAAAATTCAATGCCAAGGCCTTCTGTCAATTTCATCAAATGTAAGGGTATGAGACAGATAAATGTGCTCATCTAAGACACGACATCTAAGATTTGATTGACAGTGATAAGTTACCTAAGCCGGATAAGCCCACTACCAAAAGCAATCCTCTGCCTAGGTTCAACAGAGTGCCACCACCAGCAGCTTTCATGTTAAGAGGAGGATTGGAGGAAGATCTTGTCTAATCCTCCTTTCAATACTGGAATATTGAAGATGTGAAAGGAGAAGAAGCTTAACTCAACAAACTTCCCTTGGCTTGTTTGTTTTTTTGTTTTATTTTCTTTAATTGGTGTTTTATGGAACAATCGTGTTTTTCAAATTTAAAGTTGATTGAATAAATTACTTTTGTCAAAATTTTTGTTGGTCTTTGTTCATTTTGTTGCTCAACCGATTACGAATCTAACTTGATAATTATAAATTAGTGTATCTATGCATCATGATTCGAATGGTTTTACTAGGTGAGGGAATTATTCTATAGCATTAAGTTGTGTATGCTTACTTATAGAGGGCTCCTGCATAATTACCTTTATCTAGGTCCTAGTCAGCCTTAGAACATGCTTTGACAAATTTTTGAAGTGAAATTGAACTCTGCTTATTTAAGGGAAAAATGATCTAGGCATTATTTGGTTAGCCAACAACTAGTATTAACCCTATTAATATCAATCCATAGTTGTCCCTTTGAGCCTTCATAAAATTTTAGCTTTCTTTTCATTGGCTTACAAACCCTAACAACCTACCTTGAGTAGTTGTGATGTTTTTGACAATTCTTATGATCACTAAGGGGAAGAGCCAAGAAGATCAAAAAGAAAGGAATGAATAGCCAAGACCGTAAGGATAGATGATGTTCTCAAAACCATAAGGGTAGTTCAAATTCACCTGAATTAGACCAAATATCACAGATAAAGTTGGGACTGAAGCAGATTAATACCACTCCACTCATCCATCACCAAAAATATAAGTTGGTATAAACAAGATAACTCTTTTGGAACTAAAAAAAAGGATGAAGAAAAAAGAAGAAAGAAAAGAAAGGAAAAGAAAGAAAGAAAAGAAAAAAATAAGAAAAATAAAGCAAAATAAAACCCAAAATGGTTCAGAAAGCTAACCGAGTTCTCTTTTACCTAAAGCAGCAAAAGACTTCCATTTGGTTTATAAGAACAGTTTGACTTGAATTGGTCTAACCTAACAAAAAATTCAATTAAAATTCGAGAAAAAGGAGAAAGACCATATAGTTTTTGAAAGTACTATACTTAACAATCCTCCAGGGAAGAAGGACAAAAATAATAAAAAAGGAAAGGAATGTGGGTACCAAACTTTTTGCAAAGGCAAAGATTGTCCCAATCAAGATCCAGATTAATGCCAAGAAGATAGAAGGAATTTGGAGTCTAGCAAGATTGCTCCCAGTTGCCTAAATTTCAAATAAGAAATTTGTAGTGTGAGAGTTTGTCCATAGTGTCACAACGGCTCCAACTTACAAATGGCCTTCATTTAACCCGTGTCCCTTATAGACCCTATTTCAAGCCTATTAAAACCTACTGATCTTTCTTGGTAGGTTGAGTCTATTAGTGGAAATAGTTTGAATAAGCATGCGATATGTTAATTGCTCAAATAGGTTGAGTATATGAGATAGACAATATTCAAACTCAATAAGACCTTTGACCAAGTAATGTGTATGTACCTATCTGAAGTACAACAGTTCTTGCTCAAATAGAAATGATTCCCGAGTTTAGTACGATAACTAGGGTTTTCATGTTATATATATGTTAATTTGGGGAAATGAATCCTGAGGTATAATGACACTAATTTGACAAAGCCAACATATGATTTTAAGGTTTAAAAAAACTATTTTCTTATTGTAAAAAGTCTTTAAGTTAAGGAAAAAATATTGAACAGTGGAATATCGAAGGAAACATTAGGCAAAGTAAATGATTATTGGCAAGGTCATGAAGAAGCTACCAACTAACATGCTAAAACATAGTATGAAATGGATGTATCTCTGATGCTTGAGCCTCACCACTCATGTTTTCAGCATATTGGAAATAAAAGCCATAATGCAAAGCTTTCTATCATTCCAAAGCAAGACCTGAACAAGCATCTGAAAGAAATCTGTGAGAACATTTCAACTAATAACGTCAGTCTATGAGTCAATGGAACCACTGTAAGTATTATCCTTGCATATTATGCATACATGAGCATATCACATTGCATTGTATTGTCTATTCTTTGTCAAAGTGAACGAAGATACTTTATGAAGCAAAGATGAAGTGGGTGCAGAATCAGGGGGTAAGGAGGGTCCATTGCTTGAGGAAGCTCTAGTCATTTTGCAAAAGAAAGAAGAGATGCATGCTTATGCAAAGAACCAGACAAATTACAAACATCAATCAGAGCCTGCATGAGAAAAATCATTGGTTTGAGCCTATGGGCTCCTCGAAGGGGTCAATATTTATTTGTGTATTATAAGCCTCTGTGTTTAACTCCCTTTATTTAAAATCCCTAATTTGGTTATTAAAATTCTAAAACCCTAAATTTATTCATTTATTACTTTATTTAATTTTATATTCGATTATATAGTTTATTATATGTTTTGATGATTGATTTATTTAATTTCAATATTTGATTTGTTTATCATGGATGGATGATTTATTTATTATTATTATTATTATTATTTGTTAAAATTGTAAGAGGTATGTTTTCATAATTGGGTACCTCATTATTTAATCTTTATGCAATTTAATTTATTTTTATATTTTGGAATTAATGTAAAGGACATATGTTTCCATCTTTCGGTGGGTGTCCTATTTAGTTTTGACATAGACGATGTCAGGACATGTTTCCATCCTCGGATGGGTGTCCATTAATTTGTTTTGTTTGGACATTATTGTGATTTTAATAAAGTATTTATTTATTCTTATGATCGAATGTAGTATGGATAGTATTTTTATATTTAAGAATTCTATAATATTAAGACCTGCAAAGGAGGCCGGTTCCAATGAACCGGGCATTGTAGGGGTGCTGGACCATTTCTCACCTTCCCCACACGTACCCAACTTTTCGAACCCATTAGAGAGTTGGGGATTCCTTAGGAATCGAGTCATTCACCCCTTTCTTTTTTCCCAACCAGTTCGAGTGGCTACTCCATTTTCTCTGGGCTTAGGCCCGTGTTCTCTAAGGCCCTGAGCCTAAACAATGCCAAAGTCGTAAGAACCATTCCACCGGGAGTGGGGGTGAAAATCCCAACTCAGACACATTTTTGACTTTAAGATCATTAACATTTCCATTAAACCAACTCTAATTCATCTCATTAAAATAATTATCAACATCCATATTTGAAACCCTAATTTCACATAATAAGTCCATAACCCTAAATTTAAACAAACTCTTTCATATTTAATTTTCAACCATAATATCATCATATTTATATTACAATAACATTAAATCATTTCATTACAATAATTATGAAAATCTATACTAAAACCCCAATGTACACATATTCATAGCAAACCATATTTCCATCAACTTTGTTCATTTCAAACAATCAACCATCAATTCATTATATACTCATCCTTTTAGCATCATTTCTATTTAATTTAACAATTTAACATCACTTTCTCTCTCTAGTAATTCCAAACATAAACTTAAAACTAAGAAATTAAAGCTTTAAAGAAATAAGACGTACTTGTTAATCTTTCTTCAAAATCAACTTAAATCTTCTTTAAATCCCTTATAAAATTTGATATATCAGAAAAACTAACACTCTTCTCACCCTGCCTCCAAGGTCACACATAGAAGAAGAAGAAGAAGAACAAGAAGAAAAAGAAGAAGAAGAAGAAGAAGAAGAAGAAGAAGAAAAAGAAAATAGACCTTTATTTCCCTTCTTCCTAGCCACATATATAATTAATAATATGTTAATTGAAATAAAATATAATTAAATACTTTGATATTTATTTTCCACCTTTAATTTGGACCAATCAAGCTATTCCCTTCTTTGACTATTCTTTCATCTTCTATCATCATCATCATCATCATCACCTTTCCAACACAATTTTATACTTTATATATGTATTGTATATTCCATGTATATTTACATGTTTTATATATGTCATTTATATTTCAAGCAATCAATATGCATATCTCTTAGATTTCTCTATTATTTTGACTTTCTTTTTCTTTTATTATTTTCTTTTATTTATTTACTCATTTATCATCTTCCCACCACTAATTATTCATATATGTTTATATTTCATTTACATTACAATTATATGTATATGTATATGTATATGTCATATATATGTTACTTATATATTCCATACACTTTTAGGTATATGTTTATGTAATATATTTATATTATTTATATATAATGTATATTTAATATATATACCCATATATTTATATATGTCATGTGTATTCTATGTACACATCAAGTATACCATATATGCATACATCATTTATTTCAAGTATAATATATATATTTACATATAACCAACATACATATTATAAATATATAATATATATACTATATATACAATAAGTATACCTTAGGTATATACTATACCTATACTTTCAAATACTTGTTTAATTTCTTCAAGATCACGAATATTACAAGAGAAGTGTTTAGTAAAAGGTGATAAGATATATAGGAATCAAGAATTTCAAAAAAAGATCGAGAAGAATCATAAGGGAGGAGAGTAAAAATTTCCTAGCTAGAAATCGTGGTAGATTGTGGTATGAATGGTGTAACGGATTTTACTTGAAGTGGGGATAGGTGTTTACCTTGGTTGAGTTGATTATAATAGCGGGTAATTTCAAAGATGAAATTACTTAAGGGGGAGAAAATTGTAACATCCGTAAATTTTTAAATACAATAGAATAATTAATGTGAAGGTAATTAAAGTGATGGAAGTTGAATATAAATTGTATATCAAGGTTTTAAATCACAGAATTTGTCACGAAATCAGAATCGGTCACAGTGAAACAAAATCAGGCTAAATCGGCATGAAACGGCTTGAATCGGCTACCGCTATCATGAATGCATTTTTAATCATGGAATCAAATGAATCGAGTAATGGAATTGGTGAAATGGAATGAATCAGACCACGATAAAGTTTTTAAAAAATAAATCTTATAATATATGCAAAATTAATGATAATCATTTGAAACACAAATTTATGTCTTTAAACAATTATACACCAAAATTAATTTTTACATACTAGTATATCATATAATTGAAAATTTATAATAATAATACATTATTTGCCAATAACAATAAAAGAAAATTATATTATTACAAAAAGATAACTAAATAATCACTGCATCTAGTTTAATAGTTTTATAAGTTTCTTTTGATAACTTTAAGGTGCATTAACTAATTTTTTTAATATTTTAAATTAAATTTTAAAATTTTTATAATAATAAAACTTAGTGGATAATTAAGAAGAAGTCTCATTTTCCCAACTACTTTTATTTTCTTTTAATTCTCTCTTTCTCTCTCTTCGTAAATCAGTTTCACATACATATCTACTTCAATGTTTTAACTTCCATCAACACCCATCCAAGGAGGGTTTGTAACATCCTATGATAATTTTCATATAAAACTATCAGAGAATGTCACCTAACCTGCTATCTATCTTGTAACCATTTAATACTCTTCATTTAAGAATTATTAGTAATCGTTTGATCAAATTATCGATAAATTTTTTTTCCTCAGAAATTGTTACTAAACACAAATTTTCAAATATGAAATCACAACCTATCACACTTCATTCCATTTTTTTAACATTCAAACCAACTTTAACATCTCCAATGGAAGCTAATATCACCCGTATCAAAGTGTCTATTATAAACTCAATAATTCGTAATATAATAAATATAAAGTATTGCAAGAATTTATAGTCATTAAGTCCCTAAATACAAAAACTTTAAACATGGTTACAAACTTGCACAACATTCTAATATTATCAATTGCACTTTACAATACATTAGTTATATGTACAATTTATATATACAAACTATTTGATGCAGTATCACTAATTTCAGTCATCTTCACTTTAAATCCTTTACTTCATTTCATTATTCATGTGTGTCAAAAACATTCTAACATGCTAAGCCAATGACTTAGTGATGCTTGTATATAAACATTTTGCCATTTATCATAAAAGAAAATATTTTAATTAAAATACTTTACAATGACATCAATTTAATTAAATAAGCACTTTCTTTATCAAAACACTTTCTTTATCAAATGAAATTATTATTGAAAAAAAATATTTTCATTGATATTTTAATTTAATAATTGAACAAATAAAATAATAACTTAGTTCAATGAATACAAATAATATTGTACACTTCACTCAATAGTATAATTATTTACTTTTAATCCATTTTGACACTTATGCATTATCAGTTACTTATTACTATTATTTATATTATATTTCTTTGTATTTATAGTCATTCTCATTATCAATTCACTCTATGAATAATTTCTTTTAGTTTAAATAATTTAATACGTTGCTTCATTATAATGCATTAACTCTAGATTCTCAAATTTTTTTTATAATTCTTTAAATTATTTTAACACTTAGAAGATTATTGATTGATTTAATATTTTGTACATAAATTTTCTATTTAGTGCTTAAGTATTGTCACTCAAAACACTGTTGTATACATTATCAATCACACTCGCATTAAAACACTATGTTGAAACACTATAAGTCAATTTTAAATAATATAACAATAATCTTGTTTAGCACTCTTTTAACATTTCATTTAATTAATTAAAGTAACACTTTAGTGATTCTTCCATTCAATACAATTTATATAATTATTTTCACAGTAACATATTCATATATTTTATTTCCTCATATACTGAACTATAAATCCTAGGTCTGGATAGTGGGTTAGTGATGACAAATAAATGCCTACTGTAAGGACATGGCCAAAGGCCCATTGTAAAGAATGGGATCGAAGGTCCTCTATGTCGCAAAGCGTCCAGTGATGGCTTAATTGCCAATATCCTTAAGAGACAAAGGTGTCCTCTATGGCACAGAGTGCCCACTATCACTTTGTACGTCTACCCTCTGGCTAGCCATTCAACCCAGAAACTGGATTCAATATCAGTATAATCAGGCTAGGTATTTATTTTACTATTTAAAATTAATTCCTTAATTATAATATTTATTATAATAAAACACTTCCTTTTTAATTTGTTCATTTATCATTGTAAATTTATAGGTTATGAACAATTATTTCAAACATATTATCATATGAACAAACATATGTATTTATATGATATTTGTATCCAATTAAGTTATCTAATCTTGTTTATTCCTCAATCATTATTTTCTAATGCACTTTCACATTTCCAGTACAATAATGAAATCTAAATAGATTTCTACTTTTATTTAACTATTATTTCACTTTAAGATTGTGTGTATGTATATATATGCATTCACTGCATTTAACACACACACATATATAGTTATATACATATTTCTCTAGTAGTGCATTTCCATATTATAAACTTTTATTAATTTCTTGCAACATAATGTTTACTTTTTAAATATATATATATCACTAACTTAATCCTTGAGATGTCATTTCACTAGAAGAAATAAACTACTTTTGAATCTTACTATATTCTTTCCCTTCATGTTATCAATTCCTTTCTTTCTCCTATCATTAATCAATATAATTTAACCATCTAAGCACTTTTATATATAATCAATGAATTGTCTTGAATTATCAAATGATATTAATGCAAACTATGCATAAGGTATATGACTTGTATTTAGAATCAACAATAGTCCTTTAATATATCATTCTTCTTATCTTATTTCCTTATATATAATGCAAAATTTGCTAATCTCATACAATTACCTTTGTTCACTTGTTTTTTCTTATCAAAGAACATATATTAAATTTTTCAAATAAATTTCACTTAGTAAACTAAATAAATATATCAAACTCTCTTCAAGTACACAACTAAATTCAAGCCTCAATTATCAATCAATAACACTTTCACTCCCTCATACCCTTTTATCATCCTATTTTTGCATAATTTAATCATACAGTGCTATAAACACTTTTACACATAACTTTAATTAACTAGTTGACTCCAAAAATATAAATCATCTCTGAACCAAATAACTAACGCTTAAATAACTCTGAGTATCATAAACATAATCTTAGTTCCATGATATAAATTCTTTAACTCTAAAATCTTCTAAAACCTTATACTTTCCAAAGCCATTTTCTATTAGATATTGCTTGACATATTATAAATAATCACTTTCCCTTAATCTTTACGTTCTTTATCCAATCCTAAATTTCAAATTTGGCAATCTTGCATAGTTATCAGATAAATATGTGCCATGATGATTAATTGATAAGAAAATTACATTAAAAGAAAGAAATGAAGTGTTTTAGAGTTAAAGGAGAGGAAAACATGAGAAATAAAATAGACACAGGCGTGTCTATTGAACCCACACACCCGTGCATATAAGAACTTTGCTCAAATTGTATTTACAAAAGTTGAAAAATCCATACAACCATGTGAAATGGTCCACACACCCATGTGTTTCAAAACATTATTGGAAATACAATTTCAAAATCTAGAAAATTCACACACCCATGTAGAATGTTCCACACACCCGTATGTTTTCCCCACAATCTTCTCAAACTCAAAAATTCACTTTTTTAACAACTAAAAATGAATCTTACCTTCATTTTAAACCCAAAATCAACATCAACACACTTATTCATGATAAAAATGAAATAAAACCTACTTTTCTCATAAAAAAGTTCCATATCCACCTTTTTGTACAAAACCCCAATTAATCAATTTGTATCACTTAACTCAACTAAAATGGTTCAATCAACTTCTTAATGTTTTAAACTTCAAGAAAATCTTGCAATTACTGATTATTAATATATAAGCACTTATAAAGAAACTTATCTCAATAATCACTTTTAATAAGTTTCTTTCACAAATAATCATTTTAAATCAAAACAAAAAAATGATTTAATAATCAAAATCACAATAGAATCATTTAATAGGAAAATTTGTAGTATACAAGCGCTAACCTCTTTCAAGATTCTCTACCATCATTTCCTCCTTTAATCATTTGATTTGATGATGTTTTTTCTTGATGAATCATGCTTAGGATGGCTAAAACCCATCAAAAAAAAATTTTTCTATGAAATCTCCATGATTTCTAGTATAAGTAATGGAAGAAGAAGAAGAAGAAAGAGATAAAGATGGTGAGTGGTGATGAGGTTGGTGGTTTGGAAGGGTGAAGAAGATGCTAGAAACCCTTATATAGCATTTAGGGTTTTTATCCCATGCACTCACTCATAATAGTTTTGGTATACCTACTTTCATTATTCATCTTTTAATCCAACATTTTAATTCTAAACAATCATTTTAAACATTACTTTAATTATTTTAAAGCCCAATTATTCACATATACCATTTATATCATGTATATAACCTCTAAAATTAAATTTCCAGGTTTGATTCAAGACACACACCCGTGTGAAATAAAAATCTTCTATCACTTTAGAAATTTCCCTCGAAATAGTCATAACTCTCATGCCATGGCCGTGGCACTCTAGAGCCTCCCCGTGGGAATAAAATGGATACTATATACACATTTCAAGCACTCCAAATAAATATCTAGGACTCCAAACAAATCCCACTTATTGCATATAAGCTTATTACAGAAAATTCATATTTAAAATTTTCAGGGCATTACAAGGTTCAAATTCAGTTGGTTTTTTCAAATGGGAAGATTTTTTTTTTTGAATTTTCTTGTTTCATTTTTTTATCATCTTGGCCTTTAAGTAATAAATTTTTATGGTGGATTTTGTGAGAGAGTAGAAGATTGAAAGTGGGTTTGTGATTTTTTTTATGGTTGATGTCGTAGACAAGGAGATTAAAGAATAGAGTGAGAAGGAAGGATTTTGGAGGCTGGGTGACTTTTTTTTTTTTTTTATCTTCGTCCATTTTTATTCATCTTCATCCATTTCAATTCATCAAATTAGAGAAGAAATGTTTGATTCACCAATTTGGTGATTCATCCAATCGTTTTGCTATGATTTTTTGTTCCTAAAAAATCACAAACATATATCGGCAAAAAATCATATTAATTGTGCAAAATTCCATTTTATATTGACCGTTTTGATATGAAATGGCCAATTTTTAAAACCTTGTAGTATATACCAAATGTATACATGGTATATGCATAATATATATTTCACTAAAGACAAAAGTTAAAAAAAGTTAAAATCAAAAGTCAAATAATAAAAGTCAAAAATGTTAAATATACAATTATTTAAAAAATGAAAATGATTTTTGGATAGGAATAAGTAAAAATATCTTATTATTTAATAATTAATTAATTTGTGAATACATGTAAAGATGAGGGGCAAAATGGGAAGTAAAAGTTTATAAAAGCTAACTTCATCTTCTTTCCCATCACTCTTGGTAAAATTTTTTAACCATTGAAGGGGGTGGATTTCTTCTTCAAACACTCAAAATTTTACAAGAAAGCCAAAGGATTTAAGATGATTTTGAAGATAAATCAAGGATTAGGTATGTAATCATTTAATTTTAGTAGCTTTTCTTTAAAATCAAGAATATGTAAATTTTGGGTATGAGCTGGAAATGGTTATAATTTATAAAATGGGTTGTTTTGAAGTTGTTTTGGTATGTAAGTGATGATTTTGTAGTTGAAAGTTAAATGTGAGTAGGTTTGGTAAAGTTAGGGTTTATGGAGTTGGTATGTGGGATTTGAGTTTTTGAAGGTGATTTTAATGATTGCTAAAATGGTTTTATTTTGATGTATATGCAATGAGTTTTTCATTAAATAATTGAAATGATTGAGTTTGATTAAGTTTAAGAGTAGTAGTGAGTAAATTTAGTGTTTTGGCAGAATCTTGAGTAGAATAATTGTAATTATTGTTTAATTGTTTGCAATGGCTTAAAAAAATATGTTAATAATATAATTTAGTTTAAAATTTGATTTAGGATTGATTAGAAATAATTATCAAAATTAAAGAGTCAAAGGGAAGTTAATGGAAATTGGGTAGAATTGTGATAATTGAAGTTTGATTAGTAGGAATGAGTAAAACAATGTTGTTAATTATTTATTTTAACTTATAATTTGATTTAGGGTCAAGTAGAGTGCAGTTGCAAAGTTAAAGAGGTGAATGATAATTTGAAAAAAGTAAAGTGAAAGAGAAAGAGAATTTGTCTTGGAAGTAAGCATAATTAAAGGTTAGTTCATTCTTTGATAGAATTGCATTTAAATGCTTTTGTTTGGCCTACTGTATTATTATATAATATTTATACTATGTTATTTTGATGTGAGAATTCACATAAAAAGTGCATAGATAAGTGTTAAAGGCATGAATTGTATAATATGTGAATGATTAAACAATTTTAAGATGGCTAAAAGAATTGTAAAATATAAATGCAAAAAAAAGTCAAATCATGCAAATTATAGAGCATAATTCGGCCACCATGGAAATGTAGCAAGGAATTGATGAAAATGATAAAAAAAAAAGTGTAAAACACTATAAAATGATGGAAAAAAGCACAAAGAGAATAAAAAAAATGGCTTAATTGTGAAAGTATGATAAAAGTGCGAAATGCTTTTAAAATGTGTGAAACCTTATGTAATATCATTTTCCAGAGTATTGTGTTTGGTGTTACATAGCATGCCTATGATTGCCTTTTGACTAGACACTGGGCATCACTATTATTTGCCTTCAGGCCAGACACTGGGTGTCAAAAATTAGTTCAAAGTAATATCTCTGAAACTTGATTATTATATAGGGTTGCTCTGGCCCAATGCATGTGATTGTTGTATTTTGATAAAATTTATGAAAGAGTACAATTGAATGCTAAATTGTGATGGTATTGTGATTTTCTTTATGATATGATATATGATGTGTAAGTGTGTATTAAATGATTAATACAAAATAATGGAATTAAACAAATTACAAAATAATGAGTATGTAAAAATAATTAATGAATGCAATGCGGTAATGGTAATTAATGCTGTTATGAGACAAAGAATATATATATATATATATATATAAGGAGCGTTGTGTGCATGGTGGTACGCATTAGTTTTCAAAATTTTCTTTATTAACAAAGTATGCACCACTAAGCTTTTGAGCATAGCGTGGTAGTGTGTATCGGGCAGGTGATTGGAAATGCAGACCGGTATGATCAAAACTGAGATTGGAGTTTGAATATTAAGTTGTTCCATGAGACCTGACCTTAGTGTTAGGTTGAATATCATGTAGACATATATGTATATACGTACTGTATAATTACATTATATGCTTTTGTAGGTAATAAGGCTCTATGAACATGTTTAAGTAATAATAGTTTGTAAATGTAAATAATTTACATTGTCAATATATTTGTGAATTACTTGAAAATGAAAGATGAAATGTTTTGGATAAATGGTGGATTTTTTGAAGATATGTATTTTGGCAGTATTTTTAAAATGCTGGCTAAGTTTGTTTGATTTAGGATTTATTGAAATTTCAAACAAAACTTTGACGAATTTCTCTTATATATTTTCTTTTAAATAAATATTTTAATATTTAATTATTTCTCTAAATATTTATTTACCTATTACATTTATCTTTAAATGGTTAAATTCTTTTTAGTACAATTAATTTTGAAAAGAGAGGTTATTCCAAATAATTACAATGGCACTCTCATATTCTATATGCATATTTTACTTATACAAGGTATATTATTATATGTATATAGGGTATAAGGGTGTTACACCTTGATATAGATGAATCTTCTATAACAGAGTAGGCATTAGAGAGGATTGTGAGAGTTTTTGGCCTTCTTTATCATACTGATGAAGAGTGGTGGGAGTGTCTAGTCTCATTACTATAAGAACAAGCCTATGACTTGTCAGATACAAAGCAAAAAAAACTACTTCGATAGATAGGATCACCTAGGCATCTTCCAGGAAGAATTTAAAAAAGAAAAATATTAGTGCAATTTACATATAAGAGAAATGTAGAGAATTTTTGAATCATAAACAGAGATAGTTGTCACGTTGAAATATGAGAGGTAGTCTATCCATCTCAGCAAGTATTTCCTTAAGTTAGTTACATCCGAGGAAGAAAAAATGCAAGCTGTTTGAGTAGGGATTGAATGGCCAGATTCATGTCCATTTAGTGGCAATGAGGATTAAAGAGTTTTCTACTCTTGTCATGTAATATCCCCATATATGCCCTAGAAGTTTTGAATGTTGTTATTGTTGATGTTGTTGTTGTTGTTGTTTAAAATGGGATTGAATGTATATGTTGATTTGAAAGAGAAAAAGGAATTGGAAAGTGAATGTTTATGTATATGTGTTTTGGGAAAGAAAAGAGGGTTTAGAGAGAAATGTATATGTTGTTTATATGATAATATATATAACATATAAGTTGGTCAAGGGAAAGTCAATGCAAGAAGATATTTTTATTTGTGATAGGTGGAATTACTTATATGGGCATATAAGAGACAAGAGGTTAGTTAAATGGATAAGGGTATATAGGTAATTGTTGGTTAAAAACTCTTGGTGGAGATTTAAAGAATAATTGACTTTGTTTTCTTCATGATTTCTTCTTCTCCATTGTTGGCCGGCTCCTCCATAGACAAAAGGAAAGCAAGAGACAAAGAGAAGATCTTGAAGAGTTAAACTCAAATTGAAGGAAGATTAAGTGATCAAGTGATGATTCAAGAAGTTTATAACTATGGTAAGTTCTTTTCTTTGATTTCTTTTATTCTTTGAAGTGGTATTTGAAGTTAATTAAGGTTTGTTGATTTGATGATGAGATGTGTTTGTGATATGTTTTCAAGTGTTACAATTGGTTTTAAGTTAAGAATTTAAATAGGTGTTGTTGTTAGAAGTGGTGGATGTTGATTTTTGGAAGATAGAGAAGGATGGTTGTTTTGGGGTTTTAAGATGGTATGTGTTTAAATGTTTTGTTGTTGTGTTGTAATAAGGTGATTATTGTGATAAACATGTAGAATTTGTGTTTAGAACATTGATTCCATTCATTTGAACCATGCTATATTGTGTATGATGAGTTGAGTGCAACCAAAGGAGAATTGAACATTTAAGAGTTTATGCATGAGAGATACGTAATTTGGGGCGGTCGCTATTATTCTTGTGCGGTCGCGACTTAGGTCGGGCTTCTGACCACGAAACCTACTGTGATAAGGTTTCATCTTGTAATTGTTTGAAGCGGTCGTATTCAGGTGAGGTGCGACCGCTAGAAAGGTTCTGTTCACCTTATTGAAAGTAACCTAATCCTGTAACAAGATTCTCAAATACATGTTAAATAGATCATTCATTTGAGTTGTCAAGGTTCAAAATAGAGATCATTTGTCTAACATCATTGTTGAATCATAAAATGTGAGATGATATGGAATGTGATTTAAAGCCATTGTTATTGACTATGATGATTTAATTGAATGAAACAAGGCATGATTGCCAAAATGATAATGAGAAGTGATAATGGAATTGATAATGCATATGATATCACATGAACAAGGTTATGTTTTATGCATTGTGAATCTTGTGGATTGCAATGATGCTATATATATTGTGAAGGATATGATGAAGTAATTGCTTATGTATAATTGAATAATGAAATATTATGATATGATTTGAGATATCATATAATGTGAAGTCATTGTTATTGACTATGATGATTCAAATATAATGTGAAGTCATTGTTATTGACTATGATGACTCAAATATGATGTGAAGCCATTGTGATTGGCTATGATGATTCAAAGGAAATGTGAAGCCATTGTTATTGGCTATGATAATTCAATTGAGAATAAATTTGATAAATGAATGGTATAGCTAATATGTTATTCCATTTTCAGAGTTTGTTGTTGGTGGCATGCCTAATAAGTGTAACAATCTCTTGAAGTTAGGTTGGATTGAATCCTTGAAGCCTAATTGAGATGTTACCACCCTTGAAGCTAGGTTGGGTTGGTTCTTGAAGCCAAGTTGGGTTGAAGCTTAGCATGCTTTGCTCCCCTTGAAGCTTGGTTGAACCTAATCCTTGAAGCCTAGTTGGGTCTATGATATTGATAAATGTGATGATAAAACCAAAGCATTTACTCTGAAAATTGAATGACATATTAGTGTGTTGTTTGGGCCCGAGTCTGTTTTTGCTGTCAATGTGATATTCTAATGTTGAAATAAATGAGTAATGAGATTATGGCTGCCTTTATTGGAAGTGTGATTCGTGAATGATGCATTGTGAATAAAATGATATTATGAGATATGATTTTATAATATGTGTATTGATATATTAAGAGTGAATATGGCTTGAGGAACTTTGTTGAGATATGAGGTTATGAAAATGTAGTATGATGTGTAAAATGTATATGAATGTGGAACTTGTGAGAATTATTTTCATGAAGGTTTGAAAAGGGACATTGAATAGTGTTTTGTTGAAATGATGTATATGTATATGTATATGAAATAGAAGGAGTAAGAATTGTGTTATGAATGTTTTATGTAATTATGTATCTAACTTATGAGTTTAGTGGGAACATATGAAGAAATGCTTTGAGAAAGGAAAACATGGTAAGAGATCAATAAAACATAATGCTAAAAATATAAGGTATGATCCTTTTGTAAAGTATATATTTTATATTTATTTGTATTACTAAGCTCTCGGGCTTAGCGTGGTTGTGTAATCACGCAGGTGGTTATGCGGTTGATCTGGAAGTCCAGCTGTTATGCCACGAGAAGGGTAAGAGTGTCTTGAGACCAACTAGAAGGTGATGCATACATATATGATTTTTAATTATGTTGCATTTATAATATGAATTATGGTTTTTTTGTAAATGTATTTTAAAGTAATGTAAAATTGTATGAATTCGGATAAAGGTTTTTAAATTGAAATTAGACGTGACATTCTTATACTTTATATACGTATTGTATGTATACTAGGTATATGTACGGTACTTATATGGAGTATCAGGGTGTTACATGTCAATCCAATAGTGGCTATAGAAAATGAATATTTATTTACCTATTTATT
Organism: Garcia nutans; assembly: GCA_947685225.1. NCBI lineage: Eukaryota > Viridiplantae > Streptophyta > Magnoliopsida > Malpighiales > Euphorbiaceae > Garcia > Garcia nutans. Next base: position 17,776,315 of record CANTUV010000026.1, read on the forward strand.
TACCTATAGAAAATGAATATTTATTTACCTATTTAGAGTTAGTTTTCTACTCTAAATATTTATTTACTTATTACATTTATCTTTAAATGGTTAAATTCTTTTTAGTATAATTAATTTTGAAAAGAGGGGTTATTCCTAATAATTACAGTGGCACTCTCATATTCTATATGCATATTTTACTTATACAGGGTATAAGTATTATATGTATATAGGGTATAAGGGTGTTACACCTTGATATAGATGAATCTTCTACAGTAGAGTAGGCATTGGAGAGGATTGTGAGAGTTTTTGGCCTTCTTTATATTACTCATGAAGAGTGGTTGGAGTGTCTAGTCTCATTTCTATAAGAACGAGCCTATGACTTGTCTGACATGAAGCAAAAAAAAAAAAAAACTACTCCTGCAGATGGATCACCTAGGCATTCTTCCAGGAGGAATTGAAAAAAGAAAAATATTAGTGCAATTTACATATACGAGAAATGTAGAGAATTTTTAAATCGAAAGCAGAGATAATTGTCACGTTGAAATATGAGAGGCAGTCTATCCATCTCAGCAAGTATTTCCTTGAGTTAGTTGCATCCAAGGAAGAAAAAATGCAAGTTGTTTGAGTAGGGATTGAATGGCCAAATTCATGTCCATTTAGTGGCAATGAGGATTAAAGAGTTTTCTACTCTTGTCAATTCAATAGTGGCTATAGAAAATGAAACCACATAAGAATAGAGTGAGCGGGGATTCCCCCCCTCCCTCCCCCCACTCCCATATGGAATGGTTCTTACTACTTTAGCACTATTAGGCTAGAGGCCTTAGAGAACACAGATCAAAACCCAGGAAAATGAAGTCGCCACCCGAATGGGCTGAAAAAAATAAAGGAGTGGATGACTCAATTCTTAAGGAATCCCCAACCCCTTATTAGGTTTAGAAAGTTGGGTACGTATGGGGAAGGTGAGAAATGACCCATCAGCCCCTTAATGCCCGGTTCATTGGAACCAACCTCCTTTTCATATCTAAATATTTTTGAATTCTTAAGCATTATAATATTATCCATGCTGCATACAATTATTAACAAAATAGATTCATTCATAAAATAAGTTAAAAACATTACAACATAAAATAATGTGGGTATTTATCCTTGGATGGAAACATCCCCTTAAAATCCTAAAATGTTCACACAAATAAATAAAATGAGACACCCACCATTTGGTGGAAAACGTGTCCTTGACAATTATCCCAAAGTCCTTGAAATAAATTAAATAACAAACTAATTAAATAAGACACCCACATAATGTGGAAACATGCCTTTTAAATCCTTGGAATCAAAATAATTAACCAAACATGATTATACCATTCAAACATCCATAGAAAATAATTAATTTAAATATATAATCAATTTTAGATCAAAAAGATACAAACTTTAACCAAATTAGGGTTCCATTATACAAATCTAAGGTTTTCTTCCATAAATTTAGGTTAGATTACCAAATTATTTCTAATATAAAATTAGGGTTTAAGTTAAGAATTAGTGTTTCAAAAAATTAAACTAGAATTTTGGATCAAAACATGCATGTTTAGGGTTAGAATAAGCAAACTAGATTAAAAAAAAAATGCAAACTTAGTACTTTAAAAGATAAACTAAAGCCAAATATTTAAACTATAATTGGAACAATACAATAAGAAACTCATATGATATTAGGATTTTATAAGATAAACTAACACATATAAGCTAAGGTTTAAGATGCAACTAAGGTCCTATTATATGGTTCTAAGTTATAAAATGAAATTAGGATATTGGATTCAAAGTTAGAGTTTATTGATCCTTTAATTAAATTTAGTTTTGAACCTATTGCTTACTGTAAAATAACTTATAAAACCATATCTATAATTTTGGTAATATAGTGAACAAAAATATTGAAGATAATTAATCAATTCAATTTGTAAATTTGTAACCAATGAATGATGTATTAAAGTTAATCAATAAATTCAAGTAAATTGGTTAATAGGAATTATACCTGCATCATCGGCTACTCTAAGGTAAGTTTACTGAACCAAGATTGATTGCATGATTATCTAGTGGATTATCTGGATCGAGTGAAATCTTGGTTGATGTTTCGATGATCAATGGATGAATAGATATTCTCAGATAATATCTTTTATTTTGCTCCCTTTATGTTTTTTTTTAAAAATTTTGGTTGCTCAAGAATCTTAAAACCCAATTTGCTGCCCCCTCACTATATGCTTTTAATAATGTATTTATAGGTAAAACCATTCAAATAAAACCCTAATCACCTGCTTATCCAAAAGCCTTTAGAAGTTGATTCTAGTTAGGAAGCTTAATCTGTCCTGAAACCACAATTAAAACAAATTTAAAAGACCCACGGCAAAGTTGGAATTCCTAATTCAACATAGGTTGGGTTCCATGGAGAATTGGGACTCCCAATTCGCCATGGAAATTGGTTCACGGCGAATTTGGGTGCCAAATTCTCCATGACCATGACTCATGGGGAATTTGGCATGCTGAATTCACCATGACCATGGTTCATGGATAATTTGGCTAGTCAAATTCCTTATGAGCTTCGCTCATGGGTCATTTGCTCATATTTGTCTCATATTGAGCTTGGCTAACCCAATAGAACCAAATTGGTATGTATTTCAATTGGTTCAACTTCAACTATACCTAATTCAATCAGATTAAACTTAATTTGGGGATTTTGTTAAAATCAAACTCATTCAAGGCCAAAATTAAGGGTCTACAAGCAGCAAAGAAGACAACAATAGAGAAAAGGATCACCTAGTGAGCAGCAGCAGGGTATTTAAAAAAGGCAGATAAGTGTTCAAGCACAAACAAACACACAGGGAGCTAGTAGAAGGGATAGCACTAGTGGAGCTAGTTCTTAAAGACCATGAGTGGTTGGGTCTACTACTTTTGTAGGCACATGTTCATGGTTAATTTTTACACCTTGCTAGCATTGTGGCAAGAGACATGTTAGTGATGCTTATCGATACCAGATTAGAGGTTGTCTAAAATGTAGCTCCAAGGAATATAAGATTAGAGATTATCCTATGATAAAGGAATCTAATGCTGCTGAAGGATAGGATTCTATATAGAGGTCACAAGCAAGCCATATATTAGGTAGAGACAGTAAACCCAATACTAGTGCTTAGTAGAGAGGGTTTGAGACAACTTGTAGACCCCATACAAGAGGTAGTGCTCAAGCTAGGACATATGCCATGAAAGTGGTCAAGGATCAGGATGCTCCCAATGTTGTTGTTGCTAAATTCTCATTACTTGTCCACTCAAGGACAGTCAATAGGAATTCTCTTTACTCTAGAACCTATAGGCTTAGAAGCAATAGACTGAAGAGGTATGACATCTATAAGTTTGGGAGAAGGAAGAAAAGCCAGGGATGAATTGATGTTTATGCATTATTAGATCCTGGTTTTACACATTCATATAGATGCACAACTATAGTCTCAAGGAAGAACATGCTTGTTGAAAGACTTGAATATGATATCAAAGTTATAAATCCTTTAGGCCATAGTGTGAGGGTAAATATAGTGTGTCAGGATTGTCTATTAGAATCCATGATATAGAACTTCTAGCCAATCTAATTGAACTTCCATTTTATGATTTTGATGTAATCCTGGGAATGGATTAGTTATAACAGCATTAAGCAATCATACATAGGAAAATTGTGGCTTTTAAGATTCTGGGACACAATGATGTTATTGTTCAAGGAGAAAAGCAATTTTATGCTTCTAGTTTGATCACTACTACTAAAGTGGAAAGGTTAATCATGAAGAGATGTGAAGCCTACTTTGCTGTAGTGATTGATACACAACATTCAAGTAAGCTTAGAAGACATACCTACAGTATGTGAATGTCTAGATGTCTTCCTAGAAGAATTACTCGAGGTATTACCAGATAGGGAAGAGGAGTTTGTTATTTATGTGGTTATGGGTACAACATCGATTGTCATACCACCCTATAGGATGGCACCTTCGAAGCTAAAAGAACTAAAGGTGCAGCTTCAAAAATTATTTGATAAAAAGTTCATTAGACCTAGTGTATCACCTTGGGGTGCAGAATTGTAATATCCCGGAATAGACCCTAAGAGTTTTGGAGTTATTGTTGTTGTATTTGGATTTAATGTATATGTGTATATGTGAAATATAAGGATAATATATGTAAGACATATACATATACATCACATATACATGGGATATATATAATGGTGAAGGATAAGTGAGTTGTATATATATTTGTATAACTAAATAATAATAATAATAATAAAGACAAAAAGAAAAGAGAAGAAGAAAATCAAAGAAAGAATATGTGGTGGAGATTTAAAGTATTATTATTATTATTACTATTGTTATTGTTATTGTTATTGTTATTATTATTATTATTATTATTATTATTATTATTATTATATATATATATATGGATAAGGACAAAGGAAAGAAGTAGAAACTTCTTCTTCCTTCTACTCCTTCTTCGTCTTCTTCGTTATTCTTGGCCGAGAGAGAGAGAGAGAGAGAGAGAGAGAGAGAGAGAGAGAGAAAGAGAGAAAGATGTGATTTTCTTACCAAATTTCTTAAGGAATTCAAGAGATTTGATGATAGAGATGAAGATTTGATAAAGGATTCAAGTAAGTATTTATTTCTTTAAATTGATTTTCATTGTTTGAGTTGGGTTTGGTATGGTTGATGTGTGATGATGATGATATTGAAAGATTTAAGTATATATATGTGTTGATTTGGTAATTGGATGATGATAATATGATTATTTGTGAAGATGATGATGAATTGTTGAATAAGGGTTGAGTTTAATGAAATTTGGGGATTTGATAAATTGGTATATGAATGAAGTTTATAATGATGATTGGTGTGTGTTTTGAGTGTTGTTGATGTTTTGGTAAGTTTGTTATGGTTTTTGGGTGTGTTTGATGAAGATTGTTTGAAGTGAGTAATGATAAAAAGATGGGTATTGTTGGATGTTGTTGTGTGTTGACCGGAATCTGGGTTTTTAGTCGGACACGCCCAGAGACACGGCCAGTTTGTTAGGCGTGTCGTTGGTTCTGTTTTCTGGAGTTGGTAGCACGAGCAGTGACACGCCCATGTTATTGAGCGTGTCATAAGTTCTGTGTGGCAGTAGAATTGACACGACCAGTACACGCCCGTGTTATTGAGCGTGTCATAGCTACTGTGAGTTTGGAGAATTGACACGGCCATGAGCACGCTCTTGTTGATTGGACGTGTTGATGTTTTTGAGATACAGAATGTATTACACGCCCAGTGACACGCCCGTGGTTATGAGCGTGTCAATGTTTCTGTGTTGTGGAGTTAGGGCACGATCAGGAACACGCCCATGTTGATGAGCGTGTCATGTGTTGAGTTTGCCCTAATTGATTCTTATTTGTACTACCTCATGTGTATTTCTAAGTGAGTGTGTATGATTACTTTTGGATTAGGTTTTAAGAGATGGAATTGCCCTAATCCAAGTATTGAAAGATCTATGGAAGAGAAGTTATATGGGAGTGAGTTCTTTAGAGGTAAGTACAAAACCCTATTGGATTGCATATAAGTATATTGTTAAAATAAATATTAATATTGTATACGCAATGAAAAGATAAGAGATATGATAATACATTAATACATATAAGATGTGAAGGCATTCAATATATATATGTTATGAAATGTGAAAGATGTGAGGATATGATTTGTATGATGTGTATTCCAATTTATATGGTAATGCAATTGATTGTGCATACTTGAGTAATGAATGATTATGTATATAAATATCAAAGATGAACTATGAAATGTGATAATGTGATATTGTGATGAACTATGAAATGTGATAATGTGATATTGTGATGAACTATGAAATGTGATAATGTGATATTGTGGTGAACTATGAAATGTGATATTGTGATGGAATATGAAATGTAAATTGAGAGGTGATGATGTATAAAGCCATTGTGGTTGGCTATGATATTGAGAATGAGATAAATGAGGCATGTTTTGCCTAAATGATGCCATTGTGGTTGGCTATGATGATATAAATGATGATGAGAATGAGAATGAAATTGATAATGAAATAATAAATGAATTGTGTGACTAATGTGTTATTCATTTTCAGAGTTTTGTTGTTGGTGGCATGCCTAATAAGTGTAACAATCTCTTGAAGTTAGGTTGGATTGAATCCTTGAAGCCTAATTGAGATGTTACCACCCTTGAAGCTAGGTTGGGTTAGTTCTTGAAGCCAAGTTGGGTAGAAGCTTAGCATGCTTTGCTCCCCTTGAAGCTTGGTTGAACTTAATCCTTGAAGCCTAGTTGGGTATATGATATTGATAAATGTGATAACAAAACCAAAGCATTAACTCTGAACTTTGAATGACATATTAGTGTCTTTTGGGCCCGAGTTTGTCTTTGTTGTTAATGTGATGTATATACAAGTTGAAATAAATGAGTAATGGGATTTATGTTGCCTTTGTTGGAAATGTGAGTTGTGAATGATGAATTGTGGTTAGTGATATGATTATATAACATACATGAATTATTGAAAGGAGATATGGTTTGTGAAGTTATATGCAATATGCGATTATAAAGTATAAAATGATATATATGATATGTATGAGGTGAAATTGGTAAGTATCATAATATGAAGGTTCTATCAATTTATTGAATTATGTTTGATGGTTATGTTATATGTGTATATGTATATCCTCTATAAGGTTAATAGGATTATATGAAGAATGCATTGAAAAAGGGAAAACAGAGTAAGAAAATGTTAAAACATGAGACTAAACATATGAGGTATGTTTCCTTTATATTGTATATTTTAATGGTTACTTGTACTACTAAGCTTTCGAGCTTAGCGCGGTTATCTTAATCGCGCAGGTATATAGGTGATGAAGCTGGAGATAAGCTACTATGTCACAACGAGGACAAGTGTAGTTCGAGACCAACTAGATGGTGGTGCATGCATGTAATTATACTGTATTTTCATAAGAATGTATTCATTTGTATAAATGAATCTTTGGAAGAAACAATGTAACTTATATTTATGTATTACCATGATAAGAATAACCATTTTGTAAATACTTTCATATGATTTAAATGTATTATGGTTTTAAAGATTAAAGTAAAGAGTTATAATGGTGATGAAAAGTGACATTCTTATACTCTATATACATATTGTATGTGTACCTGGTATATGTACAGTATTTATATGGGGTATCGGGGTGTTACAATTATTTTGGTATCAGAGCTTAGGTTTCGAGATTCTCGGCCTAAGTAAATTTACAAAGAAAAGTTTAAAAAAAAATGATGATAAATGAAAATAAAAAGAATGAAAATTTTGATACATGCACATGCATTAACACCTAGGTTGGTCTCGGATGTGGCATAATATGATTTGTAAAATATTTGTGTTACATGAGATGTTTAATATAGTTGATGATATATGTGTATACTATGTTGATGTGAGAAGAAACCATGATTGTTGGCAATGATGTTGGAAATGAATTATAATTGAGGCATAGTGCCTAATTATTTATGAGAAACGAATTACGAAATGTAATGTGAAATATGCATGTTGATGAGACATATGAAAAATGTTATGTCATGTGCAACATGGAATGTAATATTGATGTTTATGAGTAATATTATGTATGACATAATATGAATTGAAAAATAAAGAAATGGAAAGGAAAATAAAGTTGGAAATGAGTTGAAAATCAAATTAAGATAAGAGTATGTACTCTTTCTTCTATACTTTAAACCTCTTTATAAGAAAGTTTATGTTAAGTTTGCTAGACAGAGGAAATAATGTCGAATTGTGAATATTGAAAGTTATGTTATTTAAATGAAGAGAGTATGGTGGTATATTGAATGAGTTGATGGGTATAGACAAAGTTTGACCATTTATGATTTGAATATGTAAAGTTAAAGTTTTTAAAAGAAAAAGAGATGATGTTGGTTAAATAAGGAAATATAATGGTGTTGTTGCATTGCTGTTTTAAATGCAAACATTGTGATTTTAATGTTAGAAATGTGATACGCTTGAGTGTTGTTAAAGCTCATATTAATGGTGGAAAGATGTGATAATTAGATTTTTGGAAATGAGCTTTAATATTTGTGAAAAGAATATACTTTGAGGTTGTTTTGTAATGTGTATATATAAGATGTTTTTTTTTTAAGTTGATATTAAGAACATAAGATGAGTGAATGGAAGTTTAAGTAAAGTAGTAAGTTGTGAAATTATAGTGTTAATGGAATTTGGGTAAAGACTATTTGAGTATTGATAATCTTAATGTAAGTTAAACCCATGAGCTTGTGGAATGAATATTACTGTATATGAGAGTACTATTAAATTGAATAATGTGATTGATAGTATGAGAATGATTATGCTTGCATTGACAAACCTGAGCAAAGCTAGGTCATGGGATAATATTGACAGTAAGAAATGGGATGGATCAATGTGGATTTAAGAAATTGAGATTTGTCATAATTAGACTTGGAGAGTATAAAGAGATTATTGAGCCCAATGTATATATGAGTGGATGTAATGTACATGTGTATAGATATGTGAGTAATATATATATATATATCTATCTGTTGAAGAATAAACAAATGGATGTATAGATGGTATACTAATGCATTTAAAAATATATGTGAGAGAGATGTCACCTTAGTAGCGTGACTAAGATTTTGTGAAGTAATATCATGGTGATAATGTATATGTGTTGGGTTGATAAACAACTTAAGTCATGTCAAAAAGGGATAAAAATGATGTTGTTCACGGAATAGTAAAATGTTAAATTGTGTTGAAAATATGTAAAAGAGGAATTAAATATCATTGTATGATTATGTGTATACATGTATAGAAAATGTGGAATGAGTTTTTGATATGAATGTAATTGTAAAATGTAAGAAATGTGGAAAGTAAATCACATTGTGAATGTGATCTATGGATGTGTTATATAATTGCATATTTGATGTATATTGGAAATGACATTGCATGTAGTAGTGGACCTAAGAGAGATTAGGCCTTGATTGACGTAAAGAGTATGTGATGAAATGAAAATAAGAATAAACTTAAGAAATGTTGGATAGTGAAATGGTTATGGAAATAAGGATTAATTTGGGAAATGGTGGACAGTAATATTGTTATGATAATAACTGAATTTGGCTATCATAAATGTTATGAGCCAAAGTATTTGTGTGAGGAAATGTTCTGTGTATATAAATTTAATAAGAAATTATAAGGGAAAAAGAAAGTATAAAGAATGAAATTTATGTAAGATCTGTATAAGATTGAATGATGTGTGAAGGAGAGGTTAAGGATAATATTGTTGTATATGAGACATGCAAATGGTGATCAAATAATTAAGAGTAAATTGTGTTGAGATAGAGTTGACATATGTTAATTTTGGATGTAGTAAAGTTTGGAGAATGGAGATATTATATTTGTGATGCAACTTAGTAGTATAATTGGAAAGTTGGAAATAAAATAATAGAGGAACAGTATTGATTTATAAGTTTCAGATGTGATCATTAATCTCCTATGGCCATATAGTGTATTTATGGTATTTGGCCGATTAACTTTGTTATCCACAGAATTGAGACTAAGAAAGTATAACTGTAATACTACTTTGGTAAGATTGATAATTATGTTTCTAGAAACATGATTAACGGTTATGATTGATGAAGTGTATTTTATGGTTTTTGTGTTAGCAATTTGGTTATAATTCTGGAAAAGAAAAGACAGAAAGAGAATTGTGGAAATACTTTAAGTTATGAGTAATGTGAGAAAAAGGTAATTATTGTTAATATAGTAATGATATGATAAGTGAGAAGATGATAATGAAAGAAGATTGCAGAATGTGTTTGAGAGCTATATTGATTATGTTTATGGTATACGGTGAATAAGTGGATGGGTTTAATATTTGAGTGAGTAAACTATGAATGATAAGCATGGTATGAGATAATTATGAATTTTGGTGGAATTGTATTGAGATAATGAAAGATAAACTATGTGTATATTGAAAGATAAATTAAAGTGGATGGTTATTCATGATAAATTTAGATAAGTGAACTATTGATTTGAATCAAACAAGATTATGATGTTAAGATATTGTGGAGAATAAATCAATTGATCTGGATTTTTGCTATAATTGTGAATTATTATTGAGATTTAATATGTATGGTTGTGCTAAAGGCATAAGAGATAAATAATGATGTATACAATGTAAAATTTTGATAGATGAACGGACATGAATTAATTGAATTATATCAATTTTAATGATGAGAAAAGGGAAGAAGTTGATTTCCTGTAAAGTAAGTTCAAAAGCATTGTATTAATATTGATGTTAAGTGAGAAAATACTAGAGAAGGAATGAAGTGTATGAGAAATAAGAATATTATTATCAATGAAGGTTTGATAAATGTTTGTTTGTAAGGATAATTGTAATGATGGGATAATTAATATTAAGATATAAGTTTATGATCTTGAAAGTTAAAGTTAAGAGAATAGTTATAAAGAGATGAAGTGATAAAATATTTTGAATGTAATAATGGAATGTAACATAAGTATGTTAAAGGATGATTGAATTTTTGCATATAGATAAGGTATTTGAGAGTATAATGAGTTATTTTGAATATTGGATGAGAATGTAATAAGGTATAAAGATTTTTATCGTGACAAGTTGTGGAATTGAATAATATAATTGACTCTAAGGGGGAGAGTGCAAACTATGTGATTTGATGAAAATTTTAAATGGTGTATTGGTAAGAATGGAATGTTATTGTACTGAGTAATTTCGAGGACGAAATTTTTTTTAGGGGGAGAGAATTGTAATATCCCGGAATAGACCCTAAGAGTTTTGGAGTTATTGTTGTTGTATTTGGATTTAATGTATATGTGTATATGTGAAATATAAGGATAATATATGTAAGACATATACATATACATCACATATACATGGGATATATATAATGGTGAAGGATAAGTGAGTTGTATATATATTTGTATAACTAAATAATAATAATAATAATACAGACAAAAAGAAAAGAGAAGAAGAAAATCAAAGAAAGAATATGTGGTGGAGATTTAAAGTATTATTATTATTATTACTATTGTTATTGTTATTGTTATTGTTATTATTATTATTATTATTATTATTATATATATATATATGGATAAGGACAAAGGAAAGAAGTAGAAACTTCTTCTTCCTTCTACTCCTTCTTCGTCTTCTTCGTTCTTCTTGGCCGAGAGAGAGAGAGAGAGAGAGAGAGAGAGAGAGAGAGAAAGAGAAAGATGTGATTTTCTTACCAAATTTCTTAAGGAATTCAAGAGATTTGATGATAGAGATGAAGATTTGATAAAGGATTCAAGTAAGTATTTATTTCTTTAAATTGATTTTCATTGTTTGAGTTGGGTTTGGTATGGTTGATGTGTGATGATGATGATATTGAAAGATTTAAGTATATATATGTGTTGATTTGGTAATTGGATGATGATAATATGATTATTTGTGAAGATGATGATGAATTGTTGAATAAGGGTTGAGTTTAATGAAATTTGGGGATTTGATAAATTGGTATATGAATGAAGTTTATAATGATGATTGGTGTGTTTTTGAGTGTTGTTGATGTTTTGGTAAGTTTGTTATGGTTTTTGGGTGTGTTTGATGAAGATTGTTTGAAGTGAGTAATGATAAAAAGATGGGTATTGTTGGATGTTGTTGTGTGTTGACCGGAATCTGGGTTTTTAGTCGGACACGCCCAGAGACACGGCCAGTTTGTTAGGCGTGTCGTTGGTTCTGTTTTCTGGAGTTGGTAGCACGAGCAGTGACACGCCCATGTTATTGAGCGTGTCATAAGTTCTGTGTGGCAGTAGAATTGACACGACCAGTAACACGCCCGTGTTATTGAGCGTGTCATAGCTACTGTGAGTTTGGAGAATTGACACGGCCATGAGCACGCTCTTGTTGATTGGACGTGTTGATGTTTTTGAGATACAGAATGTATTACACGCCCAGTGACACGCCCGTGGTTATGAGCGTGTCAATGTTTCTGTGTTGTGGAGTTAGGGCACGATCAGGAACACGCCCGTGTTGATGAGCGTGTCATGTGTTGAGTTTGCCCTAATTGATTCTTATTTGTATTACCTCATGTGTATTTCTAAGTGAGTGTGTATGATTACTTTTGGATTAGGTTTTAAGAGATGGAATTGCCCTAATCCAAGTATTGAAAGATCTATGGAAGAGAAGTTATATGGGAGTGAGTTCTTTAGAGGTATGTACAAAACCCTATTGGATTGCATATAAGTATATTGTTAAAATAAATATTAATATTGTATACGCAATGAAAAGATAAGAGATATGATAATACATTAATACATATAAGATGTGAAGGCATTCAATATATATATGTTATGAAATGTGAAAGATGTGAGGATATGATTTGTATGATGTGTATTCCAATTTATATGGTAATGCAATTGATTGTGCATACTTGAGTAATGAATGATTATGTATATAAATATCAAAGATGAACTATGAAATGTGATAATGTGATATTGTGATGAACTATGAAATGTGATAATGTGATATTGTGATGAACTATGAAATGTGATAATGTGATATTGTGGTGAACTATGAAATGTGATATTGTGATGGAATATGAAATGTAAATTGAGAGGTGATGATGTATAAAGCCATTGTGGTTGGCTATGATATTGAGAATGAGATAAATGAGGCATGTTTTGCCTAAATGATGCCATTGTGGTTGGCTATGATGATGTAAATGATGATGAGAATGAGAATGAAATTGATAATGAAATAATAAATGAATTGTGTGACTAATGTGTTATTCATTTTCAGAGTTTTGTTGTTGGTGGCATGCCTAATAAGTGTAACAATCTCTTGAAGTTAGGTTGGATTAAATCCTTGAAGCCTAATTGAGATGTTACCACCCTTGAAGCTAGGTTGGGTTAGTTCTTGAAGCCAAGTTGGGTAGAAGCTTAGCATGCTTTGCTCCCCTTGAAGCTTGGTTGAACTTAATCCTTGAAGCCTAGTTGGGTATATGATATTGATAAATGTGATAACAAAACCAAAGCATTAACTCTGAACTTTGAATGACATATTAGTGTCTTTTGGGCCCGAGTCTGTCTTTGTTGTTAATGTGATGTATATACAAGTTGAAATAAATGAGTAATGGGATTTATGTTGCCTTTGTTGGAAATGTGAGTTGTGAATGATGAATTGTGGTTAGTGATATGATTATATAACATACATGAATTATTGAAAGGAGATATGGTTTGTGAAGTTATATGCAATATGCGATTATAAAGTATAAAATGATATATATGATATGTATGAGGTGAAATTGGTAAGTATCATAATATGAAGGTTCTATCAATTTATTGAATTATGTTTGATGGTTATGTTATATGTGTATATGTATATCCTCTATAAGGTTAATAGGATTATATGAAGAATGCATTGAAAAAGGGGAAAACAGAGTAAGAAAATGTTAAAACATGAGACTAAACATATGAGGTATGTTTTCCTTTATATTGTATATTTTAATGGTTACTTGTACTACTAAGCTTTCGAGCTTAGCGCGGTTATCTTAATCGCACAGGTATATAGGTGATGAAGCTGGAGATAAGCTACTATGTCACAACGAGGACAAGTGTAGTTCGAGACCAACTAGATGGTGGTGCATGCATGTAATTATACTGTATTTTCATAAGAATGTATTCATTTGTATAAATGAATCTTTGGAAGAAACAATGTAACTTATATTTATGTATTACCATGATAAGAATAACCATTTTGTAAATACTTTCATATGATTTAAATGTATTATGGTTTTAAAAATTAAAGTAAAGAGTTATAATGGTGATGAAAAGTGACATTCTTATACTCTATATACATATTGTATGTGTACCTGGTATATGTACAGTATTTATATGGGGTATCGGGGTGTTACAAGAATCCTATTCATGAAAAAGAAAGATGGTATGCTAATATTGTGTATTGACTACCAGTAGTTGAATAAAGTGACCATCAAAAATAAATATCCATTTCCTTGAATTGATGATTTGTTTAATTAATTGAAGGGAGCAAGTGTAATCTAAAAAATTGATCTAAATTGGGCTATTATCGGATGAAAGTTAAGGAAGTTGATATTCTAAATATAGCTTTTAGAATTTGATATGGACATTATGAATTTTTAGTCATGCCATTTGGTTTGACCAATGCTTCAGTAACTTTATAGATATGATGAATTGGGTCTTCAAGCCTTATCTTGACCAGTTTGTGGTTATTTTTTATTGATGATATACTAGTCTATTCCAATAATAGGGAGGAGCATGATAAACATTTCAGGATTGTGCTATAGACATTGAGAGAAAACCAATTATATGCTAACCTATGAAATGTGAATTCTAGTTAACAGGTAACATTTCTATGACATGTGGCATCCGTGATGGTATTCATATGGATCCTAGTAAAATAAAAACTATTATGAAGTGGAAAACACTAAAGAATTTGACATAAGTTCAAAGTTTCCTTGGCTTAGTTGGTTGCAATAAAATATTTGTATGGGGATTCTCTAAGATAACACTTTTTCTAACTAAACTGATTAGAAATGAGATCAAATTCAAGTGGGATGATCAATGTCAATCTAGCTTTGAATAACTAAAAGCTATATTGACTGAAGCACTTACTTTGACACAACTAAGCCTAATAAAAATTATGTGATTTATAGTGATGCTTCTCATCATGGACTTGGTTTTATATTGATGCAGGAAGGAAAAGTGATTGCTTAAGCTTCTAGGAGGCTGAAATCCTATGAGTTGAATTATCCCACACATTATCAAGAGCTTGTAGCCATTGTAGGTGCTCTAAAAATCTTGTGACACAACTTGTATGGTCAAATATGCTATATTAATATTCATCATAAAAGCTTGAAATATTTACCTACCTAGAAAGAGCTTAATTGAAGACAGAGAAGATAGATGGTACTAATAAAAAATTATAATTGTATCATTGATTACCATCCTAGAAAAGTTAATGTGGTGGCTGATGCTCTAAGTCAAAAGACTTTGCCAGGTAATAAATTAATAAGTTATAAAATAAACATATTATGTATGTTATATAACTGAAAATAATATAATGTGTTATTTTGACATAAATAAGAATTGAACCAACCCTTGAGTAGAAAGCTATAGAGGTCTAGTAAAAGAACCAAAAGCTACAACAAGTGATGGGACAAGTACGCAAAGGTGAAAGATTATATTATTTTATTTTGGAAAATTGTGGTTTATACTTCAAGAATCAATTTTATGTTCATGATGCAATGGAGTTAAAAGAGAGTATCCTAAAAAAAAGTTCACAATACTAGATATACCATGCATCCAGGAAGCAACAAGATGTATCAAGATTTAAAGCCTTTTTCTATTAGTAGTGTTGTCCCAAGATGGCAAACAACAGGAGGGGTTAATTGGTTGATTTGAAGAAGTGATGTCTGTCACAACCAAGTTTAATAAAAAATTTCATATTTCCAATTTAAAATCCCAAATACTTAAAAATGTATATTTAAAATTATAGGTACCCAAAATAAGTATTTTACATAAAAATCTATGGAAAACATTTGGTAGAGTTTTGTCTATAAATTGGTTATCCCAAAAATTCCAACAATACCCAACCTACATAAAAATACACTTCCAATAAAAATACATCAAACATTTCATCCCAACTTCTCAAACTCCTCCCATTTCCTCAAAACATTTATATATATACATATATATATATATCAAAACACGTATAAACATTCCCACATTATAGAATTCATCAAAAATGTTCTTTATAATTTACAATATACTCAAAAACATAAACTTATTATACATAGTGATAAAAGTACTATAGTTTAAAATGTATACATGAAGGCTACTGGCTCTGATCTTGAAGCAGCAAAATCACCTCAAATCAACTCCAAGTACAGACCCGACTAAGTCTATAAGAACTCTTCGGATCTATTGGATCAACCCTGTTACCTGGGATGATGAATTACAATCGTTCTAATCTAAAAGCCTAGCGGTACAAATTTTGATAATAATAAAACTTTAAAATAATGAAAATGCATAATGTTGTTGCATGGTATTTCACAATGTTGTATACAATTCCACTTTAAAACATAATCTTTAATCTTTTTATACTTCACATTAACACATACACAAGCATGTGCCCAAATAATCTAATATATTATTCAAATTTCAGAGTTTCTATTTTTGATTAATTTGACACTAGTGTTTAGCCCAAATGTAAGTGACGTCCAGTGTCTAGCTCAAAGGCAAATCATAGTGACGTCCAATGTCTAGCCTGAAGGAAAATCATATATCAGCGATGCACAACGTCTAGCCTAGAAGGCAAATAATGAGAATAATCTCATAGTGTGAGCGGGGATTTTTGCCCCCACTCCTGGTGGAATGATTCTTGCAACTTCAGCACTGTTTAGGCTCGGGGCCTTAGAGAACACGGACCTAAGTCTGAAAAAAATGGAGTCGCCACCCGGACAGGCCGAGAAAAAAAGAAAGGGGTGGATGACTCAATTCCTAAGGAATCCCCAACCCTTTAATGGGTTCGAAAAGTTAGGTATGTGTGGGGAAGGTGAGAAATGGCCCAACACCCCCACAATGCCCGGTTCATTGAAACCTGCCTCCTTTACAAGTCTTAATATTATAAAATTCTTAAATATAATAACATTATCCATATTACACACAATAATTAAAATAAAGCATCGATATATTAAAATAAAAGCAATGTCCAAGCAAAATAAATAAATGGACACCAATTCGAAGATGGAAACATGCCCTTACATCCATGCCTAAATAGGACACCCACCGAAAGGTAGAAACATGTCCTTTACATTGGTTCTAAAATAGAAAAACAATTTAAATTACATGATATTTAACTAATGAGGTACCCACCAAGTGGAAACATACCTCTTACAAAATGTGGAAATCTAAATAAATCGATAAAAGTGAATAACCATTCATAATAAATAAATCAATCATCAAAGATATTAAATATCAATAGAAAGTAAACATCCATCCATGATAAATTAAATAAACCAAGCATTGAACTTAAATAAATTAAAGCATATAAAATAAATCAAAGAATAAACAAATATAAAATTGAATAAGGAAAATAAAGATTCAAAATTATAGCTACTGTTTCCATTTAGGGTTCTTTATTTCATAAGTTTAGGGTTTTGGAATTTATAGAATTAGGCTACTGTGAGTTTTTAATGGAATTAAAATAGATTAAGGTTTTATGATTTAAGAAGTTGGTAGAACTCTTTGATTAACCAAATTAAGGTTTGTGATGTAAAATCATGAAATTAGGATTTGAACACTTCAAAATACTTGGATTTATGGTTTATGGTTATCCATTGAATTATGTCTTAAGCCTACTGTGTAAAATTATGTTTATATGGTTTTTAAAAGTTTTAAAGGATTAAGGTTTAGAAAAATTAGGGTTTAAGGTTTTAAAGGGGTTAGGTTTCACTATTTTGGTTTTTGGAGTTAGATTAAGGTTTTAAGATTTTTGATTTAGGGTTTCGAGGAATGAGTTTTATTTTAGGATTTGGAAAAAACAATTTATAACCTTATGAAGTTTTATGAAAATAAATAAACGATTTAAAGTTTATAAAAGCAAAAAAGAAGTTTTTAGGGCTTTTGGAAGGAAACATAACACAATTTAGAGTTTTGAAGATTTAGATAGCAAATTAGGGTTTTGGGGTTTTGAAGAAACAAAAAAAAACAACTTTAAACTTTTGGAAAACAAAGCAACGAATTAAGGTTTTCAAACTTTAGAAAAAGTGAATTGAGGTTCTAGGGTTTTTGAATTAAAAGAAACAAAGGGATGATTAAGCTATTGTGAAAAAACAAAAAGAAAATGAGAGCTCAAACCTTGGTTCGTAAGTTAGACCAAAATTTGCATCTTGGATGAATGAAAACAAAGACAAGCTTTGCTGCCTTTGAATTTCTTGAATTATTTTTCTACTCTCTAAAAAAATTAGATTGATTCACCTCTTTCCTACTTAGTTTCGGATCCAATTTTTCCTCCAAGTTTTTGTCCGATTTCCTCTCTTATTTCTTGATTGATTTTTGTGTTGGCTTTGATCTTATTTATAGAAGTTTTATATGACTAATTCTAGTTATTCAAGGCATCTATTATTCATTAAGAAAAGGAAACCGAAACCTAATTGCATTAGGTTTCGGAAAATTTACGTCGGAAAAATTTTGCTGGCGAAAAAAATGCTCTGGTCTGCGGCAGCGGGTACACGAGCCAGCATGCTGGCGAGCGAAGGCCATTTCGCCCATAGGATTTTCCGGCGAGCAAAATGGCTTTGGCCATTTCTCCCGCAGGAAACTCCTGCGGGCGAAATGGCCCACGGCCATGCCCCGCGCGCTGGTTTTTGGCGACGATTTTTTTCGTCACCAATTTTTCCGTCGTCAATTTTTATTTTTATTTATTTTTATTTTTTATTAATAAAAATTAGATACTAAAGCAAAAATTATTTAATTAAGATAAAAAATGATTTTGTACCAATTAAAATATTTTGGACAACAAAAAAATTATTTTGGACTAAATAAAATATATTGGACCAAACTGGGTCAAAAATTAAGGGTCTACAGTTTGCCCCCTGCTTGAATGATCTGAAACTTTAGTGAAAGACAGTGAAAAGCAATAAGACTTAATTTTTGAGAGATGGTTATTTGAATTTGTTTTGGGTACTTAAACCTGAGACTGAACTTGATTTGGGTACTTAGACCCGAGATTGGATTGAATTTGGGTACATGGACCCGAGATTGGGTACTTGGACCTGAGATTGGGTATTTAGACCCTAGATTGGGTACTTGGACCCAAGATTGAATTTGATTTGGTACTTAGACCCAAGATTGAATTTGATTGGGGTACTTGAACCCGGGATTGGGTACTTGGACTAGAGATTGGGAACTTAGACCCAAGATTGATTTGATTTGGGTACTTGGACCCAAGCTTGAATTGGATTTGGGTACTTGGACCTGAAATTGGATTGAATTTGGGTACTTGGACCCATGATTGGTACTTGGACCCGAGATAGATTTGATTTGGGTACTTGGACCCGAGATTAGATTTGATTTGGGTACTTGGACCCGAGAATGGTACTTGGACCCGAGATTAGATTTGATTTGGGTACTTGGACCCGAAATTGAATTGGATTTGGGTACTTGGACCAGAAATTGGATTGAATTTGGGTACTTGGACCCGAGATTTATTTGATTTGGGTACTTGGATACCTGAGATTAGATTTGATTTGGATACTTGGACCCGAAATTGATTTGGATTTGGGTACTTAGACACGAAACTGGATTGAATTTGGGTACTTGGACCCATGATTGGGTACTTGGACCCGAGATTAATTTGATTTGGGTACTTGGATCCGAGATTATATTTGATTTGGGTACTTGGACCCGAAATTGATTTGATTTGGGTACTTGGACCCGAGAATGGGGCTTGGACCCGAGATTGATTTGATTCGGGTACTTGGACCCAAAATTGATTTGATTTGGGTACTTGGACCCGAGAATGGGGCTTGGACCCGAGATTGATTTGATTCGGGTACTTGGACCCAAAATTTATTTAATTTTAATTTGGGTACTTGGACCCAGGATTGGGTACTTGGATCCGAGATTGATTTGATTTGGGTACTTGGACCTGAGCTTGAATTGGATTTAGGTACTTGGACCCGAAATTGGATTGAATTTGGGTACTTGGACCCAGTATTGGGTTCTTGGACCCGAGATTGATTTGAATTGGGTACTTGGACCCGAGCTTGAATTGGATTTGGGTACTTGGACCCGAAACTGGATTGAATTTGTGTACTTGGACCCAGGATTGGGTACTTGGATCCGAGATTGATTTGATTTGGGTACTTGGACCCGAGATTAGATTTGATTTGCGTACTTGGACCCAAAATTGAATTCGATTTGGGTACTTGGACCCGAAATTGGATTGAATTTGGGTACTTGGACCCAGGATTGGGTACTTGGACCCGAGATTGATTTGATTTGGGTACTTGGACCCGAGATTAGATTTGATTTGGGTACATGGACCAGAAATTGATTTGGATTTGGGTACTTAGACACAAAATTGGATTGAATTTGGGTACTTGGACCCGTGATTGGGTACTTGGACCCGAGATTGATTTGATTTGGGTACTTGGACCCGAGATTAGATTTGATTTGGGTACTTGGACCCGAAATTGATTTGATTTGGGTACTTGGACCCGAGAATGGGGATTGGACCCGAGATTGATTTGATTCGGGTACTTGGACCTGAAATTTATTTGATTTTAATTTGGGTACTTGGACCCAGGATTGGGTACTTGGATCCGAGATTGATTTGATTTGGGTACTTGGACCCGAGCTTGAATTTGATTTGGGTGCTTGGACCCGAAATTGGATTGAATTTGGGTACTTGGACCCAGGATTGGGTACTTGGACCCGAGATTGATTTGAATTGGGTACTTAGACTCGAGCTTGGATTGAATTTGGGTACTTGGACCCAGAATTGGGTACTTGGACCTGAGATTAATTTGATTTGGGTACTTGTACCCAAGATTAGATTTGATTGGGTACTTAGACCCGAGATTGATTTGAATTGGGTACTTGGACCCGAGCTTGAATTGGATTTGGGTACTTAGACCCAAAATTTGATTGAATTTGGGTACTTGGACCCAAGATTAATTTGATTTGGGTACTTGCACCCGAGATTAGATTTGATTTGGGTACTTGGACCCGAAATTGGATTGAATTTGGGTACTTGGACCCAGGATTGGGTACTTGGACCCGAGATTAATTTGGGTACTTGGACCCGAGATTGATTTTATTTGGATACTTGGACCCGAGCTTGGATTGAATTTGTGTTCTAGACCCGAGCTAGTTCTGGACTTAAAAGAGATTCTAGGTTCTGGACCTAATCAAAATTTGGGTTCTGGATCCGAGCTAAGTTCTGGACTTAGAAAAGATTCTAGGTTCTGGACCTAAGGGTAATTTTGGTTCTGGACCCGATATTGAATTTAATTTGGGTGCTTGGACCTGAGACTGAGTTTGACTGACCTTTTATCATTTGAGAAGTCTGACTGCTCCGGCTGTTTTATGCATTGTGATTCTTCACCCATAAAATGGATCTTCATCCTTTGAGATCGGGTCTTCATCCTTGAGAATGGATCTTCATCCTTTGACATCAGGTCTTTACCGTTGAAAAATGGATCTTCATCCTTTGAGATTGGGTCTTCACCCTTGAAAATGGATCTTCATCCTTTGAGATCATGTCTTTACCCTTGCAAATGGATCTTCATCCTTTGAGATCGGGTCTTCACCCTTGCAAATGGATCTTCATCCTTTGAGATCGGGTCTTCACCCTTGCAAATGGATCTTCATCCTATGGACTTAGGGTCTATACCCTTAGTTCAGCTCTTTTAGCTGGATTGATATTTTGTCTTTTGCATCTTCATTCTTTTGAGAGTTGTAGTGTTCCATTCTTTTGTTCTTCCTTTTTACAAAAATTCAGCTATTTTTAATTGGACCTTATACCCTCTCCTTGCCCCCCTGCATGGCAAAACATTTTTAAGTGAGTTTGAAAACATATAGACTCAAAAAATTGAAAAGGAGAAACATTGCCCCCTGCGTAGGCTCAAACCCATGATTTTTCTATGCAGGCTCTGATTGATGTTTTTGCCATCTAGTTCTTTGCAAAAGCACGCATTTCTTCTCTTTACAAAATTACTGGAACTTTCTCAAGCAATGGGCTTTCCATGCCCCCTGATTTGACATCTTCTTTTGATTCGTTACTTCACAAAGTGTTTGCTGTTCACTTTGATAAAGAATAGACAATACAAGATAAGAAAGTGTGACGTGATATACTCATGAATACATGATATGAATGATAATACTCATAGCGGTTTCATTGACTCATAGATCGAGGTGATCTGAAGAAGTAGTCTCATTGACTCCGTTTTGACGCTCATTCAAGTCTTGCATTGGAATGATCGAAAGCTTTGTATTTGTGGCTTTTATCTTCAAGATGTTGAAAACATGAATAATGGAGACCCCAAGCAGCAGAGTTGGGGATTCATCTATTTCAAACTATGATTCAGCATGTCAGTTGGTAGCTTCTTTATAACCTTGCTAGTAATCATTCCCTTTGCCAAATGTATCCTTTGGAGGTTCAACATACTTCCCTTAACTTGAAGGCTTTGTATGAAAACTCTTTTTTTTTCTTTTTGAATTTTAATTTTAGAATTTAAATTTTGAAATCGAATGTTGGCATTGCCAAATTAATGTCAATGTACCTTAGGACTTGATTTTTCCAAATTAACATATCTATAACATGACAACCCTAGTTACCATACTAAACTCAGGAATCATTTCTATTTAAGCAAGAACTGTTGCACTTCAGATAGGCACATAGACATTACTTGGCCAATGGTCTCATTTGAGTTTAAATATTGTCTATCTCATATGCATGCTTATCCAAACTATCTCCACTAATAGACTCTACCTACCAAGAGAGATCAATAGGTCTTAAATAGGCTTGAAATGGGGTCTATAAAGGACACGGGTTTAAATGAGGCCATTTGTAAGTTGGAGCTGATGTGACACAATGGGCAAACATTCACACTACAAATTTCTTGTTTGAACTTTAGGCAGCTGGGAGCAATCTTGCTAGACTCCAAATTCCTTCTATCTTCTTGGCATTAATCTGGATCTTGATTGGGACAGTTTTTGCCCTTGCAAAAAGTTTGGTTCCCAAATTCGTTTCTTTTCTTCTTCTCCCTTTTCTTTCTTTTTATTTTTCTTACTCTTCCCTTTTCTTTCTCTTTCCTTACTCTTCCCTTTCTTTTATTATTTTGTCCTTCTTTCATGTAGGACTATCAAGTACAGAACTTTCAAGAACTAGATGGTCTTCCTCCTTTTTTCTCCAATTTTGATTGAATCTTTGGTCGGGTTGGACCAATTCAAGTCAAACTATCCAAATGGAAGCCTTTTGTTGTCTTAGGTAAAAGAGAACTCAGTTGGCTTTCTGAACCGCCTTTTTAGGTTTTATTTTTCTTTTCTTTCTCTTTTCCTTCTTTTCTTTTTTTTCTTCTTCTTTTTTCTTTTCTTTTTTCTTCTTCCTTTTTTTTGTTTGGTTTTTTTTGTTTGGTTTGTTTTTTTTTTTTTTGGTTCTAGCGCTAAAAGAGTTGTCTTGTTTGTACTAACTTAGGCTTCCAATAATGGATGAGTGGGGTGAAATCTCCTTTAACAGGGATAAATCATTTGTTACTCTGATGTTATCTTTTATAGATTGGAAATATTAGGTGAACTTCAACTACCCTTATGGTCTTGAAAACTTCAACTACCCTTATGGTTTTGAGAACTTCAACTATCTTCATGGTCTTGAGAACTTCAACTATCTTCATGGTCTTGAGAACTTCAACTATCTTCATGGTCTTGAGAACTTCAACTATCTTCATGGTCTTGAGAACTTCAACTATCTTCATGGTATTCATTTCTTTCTTTGATCTTCTTGCCTCTTCATCTTAGTGATCATAAGACTTGTCAAAAGTATAACAATAGCTCAGGGTAGGTTATTGGGGTTTGTAAGCCAATGAAATGAAAGCTAAAATTTTATGAAGGTTCAACGGGACAACTAGAGATTGATATTTAATAGGGTGGATACTAGTTGTTGGTTCATCAAACAATGCCTAGATCATCTCTCCCTTAAATAAGCAGAGTTCAATTTTGCCTCGAAAGTTCATCAAAGCATGTTCTGAGACTAAATAGGACCTAAACAAAGATAATTATGTAGGAGCCCTCTCTAAGTAAGCATACACAACTCAATGCTATAGAGCAATTCCCTCACCTAGTAAAGTCATTCAAGTCATGATGCATAAATATATTAATTCATGAATTATCAAGCTAGATTCCTCATTGGTTGAACACCAAAATGAACAAAGACCAACAAAAATTTTGATGAAAGTAATTTATTTCAAGCAACTTTAAGTTTGAAAAGCACAATAGTTCTAAAATATTAAAGAAAGTAAAATTGAAAAGCAACATTCAAGCTAAGGGAAGTTCATTGAGTTTAAGCTTCTTTTCCTTTCACATCTTCAATATTTCCATCTTGAAATGATGAAAAATCAAAATCTTCTTCCAATCCTTTTCCAACCATGAAGGTTGCCGGTGGAGGTACTCTTCCAAACTTAGGCAAAGGATTGTTCTTTGTGTTGGGGTTGTCTGGCTCCGGTAGCTTACCACTATCGATTAGGTCTTGGATCTCATGCTTCAATCGGGTACATCTATCAGTCTCATGTCCTTGAGTTTGATGAAATTGACAAAAAGCCTTAGTATCAAATTTCGGGGGTAACGGATTTGGCTAAGGTCGAGGGACTAATGGCTGTAATAGTCCCTTCTTTTGTAGCTTGTTAAAGACCCAAGACAAAGGCTTCCCCAGATCTAAAAACTGCCTTCTATTTGCTTGACCAGTTGTATTGACATCAACTTCTTTTTGCGTGATTTGATTTCCAGACTGGTAATTCCCTTTCTCATTCCTTCTTATTGAAAAGCAATTTTTCTCCCTTTCCCACTCTTCAATTTGTAGACCAGCTTGGAGAAGATCTTTGAAGTCACGGATGAGTGTATGAGACATCCTTTCACAAAGACTAGGCATGACGCCTCTCACGATAATCCTTATTTGATCAGATTCATCGGGCCTTTTCTTAAGCAAAGCAGCCTTGTTTCTCCATCTCTTCAAAAAGTCAACAAAATTCTCATTTGGCCTTTGTCTAATGGACTCCACTTCCATTAAGGTAACTTCCATCTCGACATTAAACCCATATTGTTGGATGAAGGCTTTGTAAAGCAGATCCCAACTCTTTTGTGTTCCATCATCTAAGGTATTGAACCAATTTTGGACAATAGGATCCACTGAGAGCATGAAGTACCTTAGAGTTTGAGCCTTAGTAGCTCGCAGACTGCATAGCAGTGATATACTACTTCACATGGAGATGAGGATTTCCGGTTCCATCAAATTTTGTGAATGCTGGCATCTTAAACTTGTACGGGACTTCTTCATCTAGCTCAAATAATTTGTCAACTTCAGACATTTCCTCAATTTTTAGTTTCTTCTCAAATTTCTTTTCTAAATCATCAATCATCTTTTCAACGTCAGATGTCTCGGTCTTTTCAATAGTTGCCTTCTCAACAACCTTTGGCTCCTTTTTGTCTTGAGGATCTTGGTAGTATTGAGCCCAATCATCATCATCAATCATTACGTTATCATCATCAAAAGCTACTTCACCAATTTTAGCCTTCCCATTGTCCTTTATCTTCTTAGTGCTAGCAGATGCTTCGGCATTTTTTTCTAAAATTGTAGCTAGTTGGTTCTTCATGGTCTCGACTAGGGCCTCTTTTATTTCTTCCATTTTGGCATTGATGGTTTCATCCACCATTCTTTGAATTTGTTCCGGATCCATTGTTTTTGGTGAGCAAGTGATTGAGTCATTGCTAGATACTTCGTCTCTGGCGTAGGTCGGATTGTCGTAAGCTTTTGAACTATTGTAATCTAGGGTTGTGAGCCAGAGAGGATCAATGATATGAGATGCAAATGTATGCATATATGTATGTATGAACAAACAATAGACAAACAAGGATAATTAGGACATTCCTTCCAACCTTATAACATCCACACACAAATGATGAGTCTCTTTTCCTAGGTATATGGTTAACAAAATACCAATATGGGGTATCTTGTTTTCGAATAATTCCCTCGTACGTTTCAACCAATAGTTATATTTTCAAAAATGGAAATCAACTCATAATAATTCCCATTAATTGGGTTTTAATCCAATTAACCAACTATAGTAGCTTTTATGCTATATTGGATTAAAACTAAATTAAGAGGTTTATTATAAATAGATTCCTCACTTGAAAAAAAGTAACTAATGATTAATGCCAAAAATAAGCCCATGATTAATTACTCTTAGTATAAACTAGGCTCACAATTGATTTTTGGTATTTCGTAATTGACCTAAATATTTTGCAAGCTCCTTGTAAGAAAATGTTGAAAATAATTTTATTTCTAAGACCATTGTAAAAATATTTTAGAAAAAATGGATTTTAGAAAAATAGAAGAAGATAGAAGGAATTTGGAGTCTAGCAAGATTGCCTCCAAGCTGCCTAAAATTTAAACAAGAAATTTGTAGTGTGAGGTTTTGTCCCTTGTGTCACACCAGCTCCAATCTCAAAATGGCCTTAACTTTAACCCATGTCCCTTATAGACCCCATTTCAAGCCTATTAAAGACCTATTGATCTCTCTTGGTAGGTAGAGTCTATTAGTGGAGATAGTTTGGATAAGCATGCATATGAGATAGACAATATTTAAACTCAAATGAGACCTTTGGCCAAGTAATGTATATGTGCCTATCTGAAGTGCAACAATTCTTGCTTAAATAGATATGATTCTTGAGTTTAGTATGGTAACTAGGGTTGTCATGTTATAGATATGTTAATTTGGAAAATCAAGTCCTGAGGTACATTGACATTAATTTGGCAAAGCCAACATTTGATTTCAAAATCAAAGTTCAAAAAAAAATCAAAAAAAGTGTTTTGTCATACAAAGCCTTCAAGTTAAGGGAAGTATGTTGAACCTCCAAAGGACACAATGGGCAAAGGGAATGATTACTGGCAAAGTTATAAAGAAGCTATCAACTGACATGCTGAAACATAGTTTGAAATAGATGAATCCCTGACTCTGCTGCTTGGGGTCTCAATTATTCATATTTTCAACATCTTGAAGATAAAAGCCATAAATGTAAAGCTTTCTATCATTCCAATGCAAGATTTGGAGAAAATTCAAGAGATTGAAATTAGGGTTCATGTAGCTAGATTTGGAGAAAATTCAAGAAATAATTATTTGAAGGATTTGATGAAAGAAATAATGGTTTTAAGGTTAGAGGAGATTAGATTGAGGAAAAATTAGCAAGAAATGAATTGGTAGCTTATGTTTTCAAACCATAGGATGTATGTTTAAAGTGTGTATGCTGGAATTCTTGTAGGAAATCAAGAAAAGCATAAGGAAAAAGAAGAAAAAGATCAAAGATGAGCTAAGGAAGGCAAAGGGGAAAAAGGCTTGGTACTTTAACCTTCTTGAATTAGTGATCTCTATTGCCTTTGCATTTGGATGTGTATTTGCTATAATTGTTCATGTGCTTGATTTGTGGTGGTTATGTGGTTGAGATTGATGATGATATAGAAGTGTTTGTTGTGTATTGATTGATTTTGGGGTTGAGGTTATAAGGGAGGTAAATATGGGAGTGCTATGTTGTGTTGTTTTGTTGCAGCCAGCCATGTGTCCTGCATTTTTCTGAAACTTCAACCGAAATTTAGACTAGCAAAATGATAGAAATAGAACTTGAAAAAGGAGACTTAATTTTTCTCCATTAAGTCAGTAAACCATAGGCTTTGGAACCAACTCATTTGCATGTGTGGAATGATAGTTATGATCAAAATGATACCAGGCATACAAACTGAAAAACTGAGATTCCTCAGTCAGTAACCTGTGACTTGGGACTACGTTTAGGTGACCTTAATGACACATTTAGAATCTGTGAAAGACGAATTAAATGTACCCTTATGTGTTAGGAAACCATAGAATTTGGAATTTCCTAAATCCCACTTGTAGATAAAAAGATATGATCAAAAGAGTATAACTCATGCACACTGGAATTGTGAAACCAGACAGACTGAGTTTGTGCCTTGAGTCCAGGTGACCTTAATGACACATTTAGAAGCTGTGAAAGAAGACTTAAATGTACCCTTATGTGTTAGGAAACCATATAATTTTTAATTTCCTAAATCCCACTTTTAGATAAAAAGATATGATCAAAAGAGTATAACTCATGCACACTGGAATTGTGAAACTGGACAGACTGAGATTTGTGCCTTGAGTCCAGGTTTTGGTCCATTTACCTCAGGAATTAGATGTTGTGATAGAAGATATAAATTAACCCTTGTATTTTGGTGAATCATAGGAGTTTGATTCATCTCGATTGGACTTAAAATGTAGAAGTTACACACGAATGAGCGAACCATGCGCAGGCAGACCCTAGCAGACTGCAGGGCTGAATTAGAAATTGTGCCAAAAATCACGTATTGCCTGTTTTAAGGTGAAATTTTTACTGAATATATCCTTATGTGTCTAGTTTAATTTAAGAAAATCATCTCAATCCGAGTTGGGTAGGTAAAGTTATAAATGAAATAGTACGCATTGAGCAGACTTGAGTAACCAATTGGCCAGGGAAGAGTTCAAGGAGTCATCAAGAATTATGTGTAACAAATTTAAATCTAGAAACTTAACCATAAGGACTCATATGAGTCTAGTTCGAGTGAAAACAAGAATTTTTACATTCGGATTAGTAGAACAAAAGTTATTGGGGAAATAAGATAACAAGGTACATAAGAAACTAAATGCTAGAATTCACTGTTCATTTGGTAAGAAATAAATGAGGTATAATTGAGATAAAATATTCGTTTGGAATGAAATAAATTATCAAAAATATGTTCTTGAAAGCTTGACCAATTAAGAACAAGATAGCATTTTTCGTTTTTTTGAAAATCACATCCCAATTGTGTTTTATTTAGATTTTAAAGCTCACCGAGGGATTTTTGCAGTGTTGTAAAACCCAGTGTGGCCTAAAAAGTGCAGTCCGGCCCAAAGGCCCGGAATGAAAACTTTGAACTACAAATTAATCCTATTGAGCTGATTTACGATAACCTATGAATTTTTAATAAAATAAATTTCGAACCGTCAAAATATTAAACTCGGCAAAGGGTAATAAACATTATTCAGTTGGTTAATTTCTTATATGACTTATCCAAACCTTAACAAATATATGTGAACTTAATGAAAGGAGCATATGAACACACGAATAACCATTCATGCCAAACTACTGAAGGAAAGCATAGGACAAAGATAGTGAATACACACCTTTAATTCATGCATAAGTTATTTAACAAACGGAACTCAAAACAAGAGAGTATTGGGCATACAATGATAAAGAAATTATAATGCCATAAAATACAAATACATAACCATCTGATCGGTAATCAACAGCAATGTTAGACAACTAACAGACATAGGATGAGGTACCATCCAGTGTCAGTAAATCAATAGAAATGAATAGCATACTGTCATAAAAGCTTAACAAATAATAGGAGAAATATAATAAGAACCTGAGAATGTTTATATTGATGATTGGGTTGGCTATGCCATATCTGTAACATTGTGTGGTTTGCATCTAATTTCTATTTAACGGTTAAAGTGCCCACTAAGCTATATGCTTAGCGAGTTTAGTTTTCTAAACTCGTAGGTTATGGAGTCTAAGCTGACAAATGGGAAGCTACAAAGGAGCACTAGAGTGCGCAATAGGAGGTGAAGTGAGGATCAAAGCAAAGTTTAGCTTGGCATGTACTATTAAGGACTTTCAAAATGTAATTATAACAAGTAAAGAAATGTGTAAATTATTATTATTTGTAATAAAAAGGAAAAAAAATTATTTAGTACATGTTCTGTATACCAAGTTGCATATACTATAGCACACTTGGCTCGGCTGGAAATAGTCGGGTTAAGAGGTGTTACAGGTCCAAAACCGAGAATTATTTCTAAGTCCAAGAACTTAGCTCGGGTCAAGAACCCAAATTATCCTTAGGTCTAGAACCTAGAATCTCTTTTGAGTCCAGAACTCGAACCGGGTCCAGAACCCAAATTTTCCTTAGGTCCAGAATCTAGAATCTTCCTTGAGTCCAGAACTCGAACTGGGTCCAGAACCCAAATTTACCATTAAGTCCATAACCTAGAATTATTTCTAAGTCCAGAACTTAGCTATGGTCCAGAACCCCAATTTTCCTTAAGTCCAGAACCTAGAATCTCCCTTAAGTCCAGAACTTGAACCGGGTCCAGAACCCAAATTTTTCCTTAGGTCTAGAACCTAGAATTTATCCTTGAGTCTAGAACTCAAACCGAGTCCAAAACCCAAAATCTCAACCATCTCAAAAATTAAGTCTTATTTGTAATATCCCAATGTGTGCCCTAGAAGTTTGGATATAATTGTTGTTTGTTTGAATTATGTGTATATGTTATGTTGATAAGAAAAGAAATTGAAAAGAGAATGTTTATATATGGTTTAATAAGGAAATAATATGTAGAAAGAAAGTGTATATGTTAGGTATATTGTAATATATATAACATATATGTTGGTCAAATGAGGAGTCAAGGGAAGAAGATATTTATTTGTGATATGTGAAATTACTTAAATGGGCATATAAGTTATAAGAGTTAAGTTAAATGGATGAGGGCATTTAAGTAATTGTGTTGTTAGAATTGCTTGGTGGAGATTTAAAGAAGAAGAGAAGTTGACTTGTCTTCATTTTCTTTTCTTCTTCTTCTCTTTCTCTTATGTTGGCCGACCCTCCATAGCAAAGGAGCAAGAGTGAGATTTGTTTATTTCAAAAATCAAATTGAAGGAAGAATCAAAGGATTAAGTTGGAGATTTGTGAAATTTCTTCAATTGTGGTAAGTACTCTCTTGTTTCCTTTGTTATTTTGAGGTTGTGTTTGAAGTGAGTTATGAATTGTTGATTTTATGATTAGGTGTGTTTGAGATGTGTTTATAAGTGTTGAGATTGATTGTAAGTTACAAAGTTAAATTGGGATTGGTTTTGGTTTGAAAATGGTAAGTTAAATGGATGTGGATATTGAAAGAACAAGAGTGAGATTGGTTTAGGGTTTTGAAGTGTTGAGTGATCAAATGTGTTGTTAATGTGAATATTGTGATGACCATGCAAGATATGTGTTAATGATATTGTTTATATTCATTTGAATGAGGTTATGTTGTGCATAATGTGTTTAAATTCAATTAAAAGAGATTTGGCCATGTTTAGGGTTTTTAATCATGAGAGACACGGCCAAACCAAGGAAGAGACACGGCCAACCTATAGAATTTTGGAGACACGGCCAAGTCTAAGGAAAATGTGGCCGTGTTGGATGATTTTTGGAGAGACACGGCCGTGTCCCTTGCCCATGTCTGCCACTGCCAATTCGTTTTGAGAGACACGGCCACAAGCTTGGCCGTGTCCCTTGAATGTGTTGGCTACTGTGATTATTTCTTTGCTCTTCTTACATTGTTGAGATTCAATATACATTTGAAGATAATGATAATGCATATGATACTATATGAACAAGGTTATGTTTTATGCATTGTGAATCTTGTGAATGGTAATGTGTTATATGAATAATATACTTTGAAATGTTATATCAATGATGCTTTATGTATAATATGAATTGAGATATGATATGATATGAAGCCATTATGATTGGCCATGGTAACTCAAATGTGATGTGAAGCCATTGTGATTGGCTATGATGATTCAATTGAAAGATATAAGGCATGTTTGCCTAATTGATGATGAGAATTTAGAATGAAATAATAAATGAATTGTGTGGCTAATGTGTTATTCAATTTTCAGAGTTTGTTGTTGGTGGCATGCCTAATGATAGTAACACTCTCTTGAAGTTAGGTTGGGCTTGATCCTTGAAGCCAAGTTGGGTAGAAGTTTAACATGTTTTACTCCCCTTGAAGCTTGGTTGGGTCTAGTCCTTGAAGCCTAATTGAGATGTTACAACCCTTGAAGCTAGGTTGGGTTGGTTCTTGAAGCCAAGCTGGGTTGAGACTTAGCATGCTTTGTTCCCCTTGAAGCTTGGTTAAACCTAATCCTTGAAGCCTAGTTGGGTTTATGATAATGATAAATGTGATGATTGAACCAAAGCATTTACTCTGAAAATTGAATGGTATATTAGTTGTTTTGGGCCCATGTTTGTCTTTGTTTAATGTGATTCATGAATGGTAAGATGATTGATTAATGAGTTATATTGAAGGATGTTGAAATGTGATATGTATATATATATGTGTAGTTTATGAAATATAAAGATATGTTGTTAGCCTTTCATCTATGATGTTGATTTATTACTAAAATGTGTGACATGGCATTGCACTAAAGCATAATGCTAGCATACTTTGTACTACTAAGCCGTTGGCTTAGCGCGATAGTGTTTGATCGTGCAGGTGACAGAGTTGAACCTAAAAGCTCCTCGAGGCCAAGTGAGACTAGACATTGAGGATTTTTCTTTTGGGACTCAAAGATCAGAGAAGAGCTGCCAATCATGTATTTATTCTATGTTTTGTAAACTTTGATTTATAAAATATTTGTAATAACTTCCGCTATGAATTGATAAATGTTTTTATATATGGTGTCTTTTGGATTTCTTTTAAAATGTTTGAGATTGGTTTCACTTATTTACAAAGATATTGTTGTGTCTTTTTAAACCGTGGCATTTTCTATATTCAGTATACGTATATTACGATCGTTTAAGCATGCTTGGTACGTATACAGGATATAGGGGTGTTACATTATTGCTTTTCATTCTCTTTCACTAAGGTTTCAGATCATTCAAGCAGGGGGCAAACTGTAGACCCTTAATTTTTTACCTAGTCCGGTCCAATATGTTTTATTTAGTCCAAAATGATTTTTGTTGTCTAATTGGTCCAAAATAATTTTTGTTAAATAATTTTTGCTTTAGTATCTAACTTTTATTAATAAAAAATAAAAATAAACAAATAAAAGTCAAAAAATAAAAATAAAAATAAAAATCAGCGTCGGAAAAATTGGTGACGAAAAAATCGTTGCCCGGGCCCGTGGGCATTTCGCCCGCAGAAGATGCCTGCGGGTGAAATGGCTTTTCCTACTAGTGTAATGGCACACGCCATTTCGCCCGCAGGAAAATTCTAAGGGCGAAATGGTGGCCCGCAGGAATTTCCTGCAGGCGACGCCCGCTCCTCGCTCACTGCCGCAGTTGACTGCGGCAGATTTTTTCGCCAGCGTATTTTTTCCTGCGGTAATTTTTTTCAGCAGTGCAATTTTTCCGACGCAAATTTTTTGAAACCTAATTCAATTAGGATTTGGTTTCCTTTTCTTATCAATATTACTTGCCGTGATTAATTAGGAATAAATCATATGAAACCTCTATAAATAAGGACCAAAGGCAATCAAATAGAAAGAGGCCGAAGGGGAGGAAATTGGATAGTAGAGGGAAAATCCAATTCCATGAAGGAAAAGCTTGAATTCAATTGATTCTTAAAGTAGCAGAAACACGATTTAAGGGATTCAAAAGGCAAAAAGGCTTGTTTTTGGAGCTTGTTCATCCAAGAAGCAATTTTGGTGCAACTTGCAAAATAAGGTATGAAATTCTAATTTCTTTATATTTTACACAGTAGCATAAACTAATAAATGATGTCTTTTAATTCAAAAACCCTAAAACCTTAATTCCCTTTGTTCAAAGTTTAAAAACACTAATACGTTACTTTATTTTCCAAAAAGACTTAAAATTGTTATTTTTACCTCTTCAAAATCTTAAAACATTAATTGAACATATTTTTCAATAAAACCAAAATTTTATTATGTTTCTTTCAAAATTTTAAACTAGGTTCTGTTTCTTTGAAAAAGCTTCAAAAAACATTTTTTCTATTTATAAAAACTTTAATCTGTTTGTTTAAATTCATAAAACTTCATAAAATTATGAAATTGATTTCTAAATTCTAAAAGCCAATTCATCACCCGAGACCCTAATTTTAAATCCCAAAACCCTAATTCAACTTCCAAACTTAAAATAGTAAACTTTAACCCCTTTAAAACCTTAAACCCTAACTTTTTCTAAACATTAATCCTTTAAAACATTAAAAACCATAAATATTTTAAATTTACACAGTAAGCTTGAAATCACCATTTAAAACCACAAATCAAAAATATTTTAAAGTGTCTAAAACCCTAGTTTCATGATTTCACCATTCAAATATTAATTTAGTTAATCAAAGAGTCTTACCAACCTTTTAAAACATAAAACCTCAATCTATTTTAATTCCATAAAAAAGTCACAGTAGCTTAATTTTATGAATTTCAAAACCTTAACACATGAGATAAAGGACCCTAAATGGAAATAGTAGATATAATTTGGATTTTTATTTACCTTATTCAATTCCATATTTGATCATGCTTTGTTTTATTTCTTATGCTTTAATTTATTTAAATTCAATGCTTGGTTTATTTTATTTATTATGGATGGATGTTTACTTTTTATTGATATTTGGTACCTTTGATGAATGATTTATTTATTATGAGTGGTTATTTACTTTTATCAATTTATTTAGATTTCCAAATATTGTAAGAGGTATGTTTCCACTTTGTGGGTACCTCATTAGATAAATATCATGTAATTTAATTTGCTTTTTTGTTTTAGAACCTATGTAAAGGGCATGTTTCTACCTATCGATGGGTGTCCTATTTAGGCATGTGATGTGAGGACATGTTTCCATCTCCGGATGGGTGTCCATTTATTTATTTTGCTTGGACCTTGCTTTGATTTTAATATAATGATGCTTTCTTTTAATTATTGTGTGTAATATGGATAATGTTGTTATATTTAAGAATTTAATAATATTCAGACCTGTAAAGGAGGCCGGTTCTAATAAACCGGGCGTTGTGGGGGTGCTGGGCCATTTCTCACCTTCCCCACACGTACCCAACTTTTCGAACACATTAAGGGGTTGGGGATTCCTTAGGAATCGAGTCATCCACCCCTTTCTTTTTTCCTGGCCTGTCCGGGTGGCGCCTCCATTTTTTCCGGACTTAGGTCTGTGTTCTCTAAGGCCCTTAGCTTAAATAGTGCCGAAGTCGCAAGAACCATTCCACCGAGAGTGGGGTCTAAAATCCCCGCTCATAGAGTACCTACCTCATTGGTGTGATTGTCATCTCTAATAGCCATGAGACACAAATTTCCAATTCATTGCTCTTCCTCCTTTTCTTCTTCACTTGAGGAGTCATCATCCCATGTGGCCTTGAAATATTTTTTATTTTCCCTATCCCATTTCTTATTATTTTTCAATTTGAAGCAATATGATTTATGTGACTCATTTTGCCACATTCAAAAAATTTCACTTCATTATTTTTCTCTTTATCTTTTAAAGAGAATTTAGAGTATGTACCTTTATTGGCATAGAGTCTTGTCTTTCTTTTTCATTCACTTACTCTTCTAGATAGCATAGCCATTTCTTTATCATCATCACTATCTTCATCACTTGAGCTTTCACTTTCTTTGATGGCTTTGAGAGCTATTACTTTCCTCTTGTCTTTCTCACCTTGATCATCTTCCTTGTCAGTTTGCAACTCAATGGTAAGAAGTTTTCCCATAAGCTCATAAGTTCTCAAAGTGTTAAGGCCTTGAGCTTCTTCAATTGAGAAAACCTTAGACTCAAAATTCTTCTTGCTATTGACATCACCTTGATCATATATTTTACCATATTTCTTTAGGTCATTGACAATAGCAAGCAACCAATTTTTCATTTCAGTGACATTCTTATTGGGCTTCAGCTTAAAGAGTTCATACTCATGCATAAGCATTTGAGATTTGGTGAACCTCACTTGAGTAGTGCTCTCATGATAGTTCTCATGAGTTTTCAAAATACTCTATGCACAAGTGAGACGTTGAAAATTTCCACCTTCTTCTCTTGAAATTGAATTCATCAAGATTAAGGATACCCTATTGTTCTTGTAATGAGCTCTTACGTTGTCATTTGTCCATTATGCACTAAGAAGAGGAACTTGGACACCATCAACTTCATGAGTAGGAGGTTTCCACTCATTTTGCACAAATTCACAAAGTTCAATTCCTTCACTATCAAGGAATAAGTACATCTTATGTTTCTAATAGGAATAATTAGTTCCATCAAAATAGGGTCTAAGATAGGAATTTAGATTTTCACGTGAAGGAGCCATGAAGTCTGAAGTAGAAGTTGATGTAAAGTCTTTCTGGGAGTGGCTGCTATCATGGATAAAATTTTACAATTAAGCTTCTTGAAATTTAGAGGCTTTGATACAAATTGTTGTTCCAAGATGGCAACAAATAGCTTGATTGACAAGTATTTAAATGCTAGAGTGTTCGTTGTTTGAAATTGTGGAAAGAATAATTTAAACCTAAAATTAACGTGCATGGAGTTGTGTGTGATGGTTGTACAAGATCGAATCGATTCTTAGGAATGTGCCTAGGGTTATAGGTCCATTCAATCAAAGCTCAATTCTCAATTATTCATTAACATAACCTTGTAATTAATTTATTCCTTAAGGTTAATTAGTCAATTACTCATCCATTAGTTCTCACATTCATGAATTAGCAATAACCAATTATTTCACATTATCAAATTAATGAAACCCTAGAACTTATATTTCTAATTCATTCATAGGGTGGTCGATTATATAGTTCCGATATCGGATTTCACCTCTCGGTCCGTCATCCAATATTCAAAGATCAATAGGTAGCTAATCTATCAACCTAGCATTTAGTGCAATACAATCAACCAATCAACAAGGAATGTCAATGGAAATATCAAATCAAAACATTCAACCAAATATACTACAAACCCTAGGCATGGGTATTTAGCTCAACATCATCAATTTAAAACATTCATTCAACTCAATATAAAAAAAATACAAATTGTTCATTGCAATATCAATATTCTTAATACAACAACAACAATAAGAAATGAATTAAAAGAGAGAATAGAAAAACCCCTTGTGAAGATGCCAAGAGTAGGATTGCTAGTCTTCCTCCTAGCTCCACTTGATGTATGATGAAGAACTCAAGCCCTCTTCAATGGTTGATTCCCCTTGCAATGTGGAATGGAGCTTTCTCAAGTCACCAAACCTTTGGATGGAGCTTTCTCAAGTCACCAACTCTTCAATTGATTTTGCCTTTGGAAGATGGAATTGAGCTTTCTCAAGTCACCACTCCCTTCAATGAAGCTTCTTCAACCTTCAAGAGCTTGTTAACCCAATTTATCCCAAAGAACCTCAAAGATCCTATCAATGGAAGATGGAGAAGGTGGAGAGGATGGAAATGGAGGTTGGAGGTGAAGGGACAAGGGAGAGTGTCACTTTCTCCCTCTCCCACATTTTTGCAGAAATTTGGCTCCAAGAAACCAAGCACTCCCTCCATTTCTCTCTTCTTCTCTATTTAATTCCTCAAAAATCAAAACCCATGCCTTCTAACTCATGCCATTTCCCTTTGTTCCCCACTATCTTCTTGTTTAATATTTCTTTTGGCAAGCACAAGGCATTGTCTCCCACTTTGTTCCCCACTTCGTGCAAAAGAAATCAGATTTTTCAGGTGTGACACGGCCAAGCCAAGAGTAGCTTGGCCGTGTCTCTTGCATTTTTTTCTTCTTTCCATGAGGTGACACGGCCAAGCCAAGAGTGGCTTGGCTGTGTCTCTTGATTTTTCTTGGGACACGGCCAAGCCAGTTGGCCATGTCCCTCAATAGCTCTTTCTTTCTTTCTTTCTTTTCTTTGGTGGTGAGAGGTGACACGGCCAAGCCATGTGGAGCTTGGCCGTGTCTCTTGATTTTCTTTCTTGGGACACGTCCAGGCTTCTAGCCATGTCCCTTACTATTTCTTTTATCCAAGGTGAGACACGGACACGGCCGTGTCATGTGACACGGCCAGTGGCTTGGCTGTGTCCCTTGATGGTGTCCGTCTCTGCTTCTTTTCTTTCCTTCTTAGCTTGCTCAAGTGTCTTAGGCATGAAATGGGACACGACCAAGCTTACTGAGGTTTTGCCGTGTCACTGGATGTGTCTACTTCTGTTGCTCATTTTCCTTCTCTTCTTTGGCTTATTCTTTGATTTGCTCTTTGAATGAGACACAGCCAGTGGCTTTGCCGTGTCTCTGAGTGTGTCTGCTTCTGCCTTGAATTTCTTTTGAGGGACATGGCCATGTCTTGCTTGGCTTGGCCATGTCTTGCTTGGTTCATGCTTTTCTTTCACTGTTTTGATCTTCCAAGGGTGTTTTTGCACCTAAACCTAAAACAAACAATTTAAGCAAACTTAAAACAAAAATTAATCAAAACATTAACTAAAAACACATAAAAATCACACTAAAAGCTAGTACAAATATGATCTAAACAACTAACCCACACTTAACTCCTTGCTTGTCCCCAAGCAAGGCTAAAATCAAAACACACTAATAAGATAAATTTAGTTAGGTTCAAGAGTTATAAAGATGCATCAAGACTTTCCTATCCCTAAATCTGCAATCAATATCGAATCAAACAAAATTGATATTCATGCAATTAAGTGGTTTTCCATGCATAACCAATGTTATCGCTCCCTCACCAACACTTAAAAGTGTTTGATCATGGTGGTGTTTACACTCATAACAATCAATGAAGGATTATTGCCATAAGCTTGCTTATCAATCAAATTTCCACTACAAAATTACAATCAAGCATCAATCAAAAGGTCTTTATTGGTTGTAATGGGGCTAAGGTAAAGGCATGATATTTAGGAAATGTGAGCTTAATCATTAAGTTCAAGAGCACTTCAAGAATGAAGTACCTGATCATATACATAAGCCATAAATCCCGAAACACCTTCCTCTCATCTACCCTTTGACGTTAAAGAGCTTTTTCAAGGGAACTCACTCATTAAATCTTGTAATGATACATTCCAACCCTTTCAACAAGAATAACAATTATTCTTATTATTATATATACATTATTTTCTTTTTCTTTTTCTTTTTTTTTTATTTTTTTTATTTATATATATATATTTTTTCTTTGCAATCTTAAACCTACTAAATTTAACCCCACACTTAATTCAACACAACACTCGGTCATAAACGCTCTTAAAATGCTCTTGACCTAATGAAAGGATAAGAGTTAAACAACAAGGTTCAAGCTAATGGTGTTGTGAAAAAGAAAGAAAAGGAAAATGAAATTGGCTCAAAATTGGCTAACTAAGGTTAAAGATAGGGTTGGTCTTTTTAAGCCAAAGTGGGTTCACCTAATTGCCTTAATCATTTTGATGCCAAATTGAAATTTTTATGTAATCTTAAAATGCATGTCAAAGCAAGTTCTAGCAAATCATCAATCAAGAATGTTCACCCACAACAATAATGATAAGTTGATGGCTCAATTCCTCACTAGGTTAATGGAAATGCAAGGGAAAACCCAACAAAATTGACAATAAGTACCAATTCTACTTAATTCTCCAATTCATGCTTCAAAAATTCAAAGGTCATCAATCAACCATTTTATAACAACTGAACTTTCTAAAATTCATTTATTCAACGAAAAACATTAAAAACATTAACTAAACTTAAACAAAAATAACTTAAAAGTAAAAACACAAAAACAAAAGTTAAAATCACAAAACATAAAATGCACCCCACACTTAAAGATTCACATTGTCCTCAATGTGAGCATGCATACTACAGAGAGAGTTTAGATTATACCTGATTTCCATCGTTCCCATATACGATGTGTAGGGCTCCTTCTACCCATAATGCAATTGGAGCCCATGACTGAGAGGATGAATAACATGTAACTTTGAAATGTACCCGATGTACAGCAACCCCCAAATAGTATTCTTTAAAGAGAACATGTCTCAAAGGGACATGTGAAGGTCGCCTCGGGGTGATCCTCCCGTGCTATAGGAACGTTGTAAAATCCTATTTCATTGTGCAGCATGGTTCTATCCATTGTATGCTCTTCTTCACCACCAAGAGTAGAGGAGATGATTTTTGGGAACTCTTTAAGTTCAACCAAGTTTGGTTGAATAACTTCTTCATTCACTTTAACAATGTCAAGTCCCCTCTCAACAACCTCAACATCTAAAACTAGCTTACACTCCTCAAGTTCTAAATTGGGAATTTCATGTTCTTCTTCTAAAGACATACCCATCTCAAGCTTATTTCCACTTTTTCCTTGGGAGTGCATAATATATATGTTAGAAAGTTGCTTACCTTGCTCCTCTTCTTTTAGCCTACTTGGGAATGGAATTGATTGCAAAGGATTCAGAGGTTCATACAAATGTGATGAAGTTGATGAGTCCAAATTCTCCTCCTCCTTTGATTGACTTTGTTTCTCTATGTTGGGCAGCATTTCCTCACCATTGTCTTCTTGATTAGTCCCTGCATCAAAGGAATCACAAAATTTGTTATATATCACCTGTTCACTCGTTAAATTTGTGATTACCTTGACTTGCTCCAATTGGCTAGGAAATTCCTCCTTTTGCTGTGCTTGGAGTTGATGTGCCAGTTATCCAACCTGCATTTCCACCCTCTTCAATGAATCCTCAAAAGAATCAAACCTCTCATTGCTCCCTTCCTGATTTTGTGTGCTAATTTGAAGGTAAGCATTCAAATCATCATCCACTGTGGATTTCTCGAATTGATCATGGTTTTGTGAGCTAATTTGAATAAAGGCATTCAAACTATCTTCCAAAGTGGGTTCCTTAAGTTTATCCTGATTTTGTGCTCTAGTTTGAATGAAGGCATTCAAACTATCTTCAAATGTGGGTGTCTTAAGGTAATCTTGGTTTGAAAATTGTCCTTGAAAGTAAGGACCTCCTTGGTAAGGTTGAAAAAAATTATGCGGTGGAATGTACTGCTGATTTTCCCATGAAAAATTTGGTTGGCTTCCCCAGCTTGGGTTGTAAGGATTAGAATATTGGTCATCTCTACCCATTTGCTGGAAACTGTCAAA
Organism: Garcia nutans; assembly: GCA_947685225.1. Taxonomy (NCBI): domain Eukaryota; kingdom Viridiplantae; phylum Streptophyta; class Magnoliopsida; order Malpighiales; family Euphorbiaceae; genus Garcia; species Garcia nutans. The sequence continues at coordinate 17,817,064 of CANTUV010000026.1, forward strand.
GTCATCTTCTTCCACTTGCCATTCTTGGTATCATGCGAAACCGAAAGAGCATATATTTGCACTGTGTCCTTCATTGCCACATGCTGCACATATCTCTTAGCGTGGCATAGGTGTTCTTCCTCTTGCATTTAGCACCTTAAGTTGATTCGTCAACTCTGCTAATTGCCATGATATTTCAGAATCATTGTTCCTATCATAAACTCCTCCATGCCTTGAAAACTGCATCTTTACACAAGGCACTTAGAAACTTAAAGAAAACAAATAAATAATTAAATTGAAAGAAAATCAAACAAAACAAACAAACAATTCAAAGAAAACAAACAAACAATTAAATTGAAAAGAAAAATCAAACTATCACAACTTTGACAGCCTTCCCCGGCAGCGGCACCAAAAACTTGTTGCGCTCAAATTAAGTACTACTACAAAGCGTCACTCGCAAGTATACGAGGTAGCTGTAGCAAAGGTGATCGCCCCAAGGTCGTTTCCCCAAGAAGGTGTGGTTCGTAATAGCTTGATTGATAAGTATTTAAATGCTAGAGTGTTCGTTGTTTGGAATTGTCGAAAGAATAATTTAAACCTAAAATTAATGTGCATGGAGTTGTGTGTGATGGTTGTACAAGATCGAATCGATTCTTAGGAATGTGCCTAGGGTTATAGGTCCATTCAATCAAAGCTCAATTCTCAATTATCCATTAACATAACCTTGTAATTAATTTGTTCCTTAAGGTTAATTAGTCAATTACTCATCCATTAGTTTCTCACATTCATGAATTAGCAATAACCAATTATTTCACATTATCAAATTAATGAAACCCTAGAACTTATATTTCTAATTCATTCATAGGGTGGTCGATTATATAGTTCCGATATCGGATTTCACCTCTCGGTCCGTCATCCAATATTCAAAGATCAATAGGTAGCTAATCTATCAACCTAGCATTTAATGCAATACAATCAATCAATCAACAAGGAATGTCAATGGAAATATCAAATCAAAACATTCAACCAAATATACTACAAACCCTAGGCATGGGTGTTTAGCTCAACATCATCAATTTAAAACATTCATTCAACTCAATATAAAACAAATACAAATTGTTCATTGCAATATCAATATTTTTAATACAACAACAACAATAAGAAATGAATTAAAAGAGAGAATAGAAAAACCCCTTGTGAAGATGCCAAGAGTAGGATTGCTAGTCTTCCTCCTAGCTGCACTTGATGTATGATGAAGAACTCAAGCCCTCTTCAAGGGTTGATTCCCCTTGCAATGTTGAATGGAGCTTTCTCAAGTCACCAAACCTTTGGATGGAGCTTTCTCAAGTCACCAACTCTTCAATTGATTTTGGCTTTGGAAGATGGAATGGAGCTTTCTCAAGTCACCACTCCCTTCAATGAAGCTTCTTCAACCTTCAAGAGCTTGTTAACCCAATTTATCCCAAAGAACCTCAAAGATCCTATCAATGGAAGATGGAGAAGGTGGAGAGGATGGAAATGGAGGTTGGAGGTGAAGGGACAAGGGAGAGTGTCACTCTCTCCCTCTCCCACGTTTTTGCAAAAATTTGGCTCCAAGAAACCAAGCACTCCCTCCATTTCCCTCTTCTTCTCTATTTATTTCCTCAAAAATCAACACCCATGCCTTCCAACTCATGCCATTTCCCTTTGTACCCCACTATCTTGTTTAATATTTCTTTTGGCAAGCACAAGGCATTGTCTCCCACTTTGTTCCCCACTTCGTGCAAAAGAAATTAGATTTTTCAGGTGTGACACGGCCAAGCCAAGAGTAGCTTGGCCGTTTCTCTTGCATTTGTTTCTTCTTTCCATGAGGTGACATGGCCAAGCCAAGAGTGGCTTGGCAGTGTCTCTTGATTTTTCTTAGGACACGGCCAAGCCAGTTGGCCGTGTCCCTCACTGGTTCTTTCTTTCTTTCTTTCTTTTCTTTCTTTTCTTTGGTGGTGAGAGGTGACACGGCCAAGCCATGTGGAGCTTGGCTGTGTCTCTTGATTTTCTTTCTTGGGACACGGCCAGGCTTCTGGCCATGTCCTTTACTATTTATTTTATCCAAGGTGAGACACGGCCGTGTCCCTTGATGGTGTCCGTCTCTGCTTCTTTTCTTTCCTTCTTTGCTTGCTCAAGTGTCTTAGGCATGAAATGGGACACGGCCAAGCTTGCTGGCCGTGTCATGTGACACGGTCAGAGGCTTGGCCATGTCAATAGATGTGTCCACTTCTGTTGCTCATTTTTCTTCTCTTCTTTGGCTTGTTCTTTGATTTGCTCTTTGAATGAGACATGGCCAGTGGCTTATTTTATTAGTTTTTGTTATAGATTTGTGTCTTGTTTATTATGATAATTATTGTTTTATTTAGGTATTTTGTTAGTTTTTATCGGTTTGTTTTGTGTTTTTATTAATTTTGGTATTTTAGTTTATTTCAGTGTTTATGTTATTTTTGATCTAGTTTTTAGTATGTGTTTATGTTTTGTTGGTTATTGTCTATTTATTTCTTGTTTAAAGTTTTGTTGCAAGTATTGTGTTAGGTTAAAAAAGGCAAGGAAACAAATTGAATGAGAAAGGGGCAGTGGCTGACACAGGCAGAGGACATGGCTAAGTCACTGGCCGTGTCCCATACCAAGTTAAAAAGGAAGAGCAAGTCCCAGTAGCAGACACAAGCAAGGGACAAGGCCAAGTCAGTGGCCATGTCCCTCCAATGAAGCCAAGACACGGCCAAGTCACCTTCACTTGGCCGTGTCTCACTTAGTTCCAAAGCAAAGAGAATTACATCTTCACAGAAGCAAACATAGGCAAGGGACACGGCCAAGTCACTGGCCGTGTCCCTCCAAAGAGCACTCACACGGCCAAGTCACATGCAACTTGGCCGTGTCTCTCATGAACCAAAGCCGTAGCGAGTTTTTAAAGCGGATGATTCATATAAAAAGAAAAGAGAAGCTAGGGTTTGGGACTGTTGACGATTTGGAGAGCTGATTTAGCCGTCTGAGAGTGAGCTTAGGGTTTTGACAATTGTTTTCTTTGATTTTGATTACACTTTTGATTACTTTAGCTGAGATTAGATTGCTCTAGCCATTGATGCACACTTCTTGCAAGATTTGAACAAGAGATTCTTCAGAAGCTTCAAGGAGTTTGTAACTTGGTTTTGTTCTCGAACTTATTCTCTTTATTTTCATTAAAATTGTATTTATGGATATTATCATGTCTATTTTGATTTCTTTGAACATTAATGAGATGAATATGTTTGATTGCATTATGAACTAATTTGATCTAGTCTAGGGTTTGTATGGATCTGCTATGATTGTATTATTTGGTTATTCTCTTAGCTAATAATTTCTTTAGCCTTGATTGAAAGAAATATTTTAATATATAATTGATTGGCCAGCAATTATGTGTTTTAGGTATTAGATGATGGATTGAGAGATGAAGTCTAATGCTGGATCAATTCAATTAGGGACTTAGGTGGATTAGAGATATAACCTATTGAAAAGATTGTTTCAATTATAACAAGATTAGTTGTAAGAGGTTTGAATGCGAGAGCTTATTTCCTTGACTCAATTAATTAAGTTGTTTGAGATTTAATCTTTGAAATTGAATTAGTTAAGAGGAATAACCATTCATACATATAAGTAATAGAGAAGTGCAAACCCTAGACCTTTTTATCAAGTGAATCAAAACATCAGCTCTTGTTTACTTTTATTGTTTTTAAACTTCAATTAAACTTTTTCATTAGTTAGCAATTTAAATTTATTCATTACTTGTTACTTTTAATCTAATAATCAATTAGCCACTTTAGCTTCCTTGTGAGACGACCTTGGGGCGATCACCTTTGCTACAGCTACCTCGTATACTTGCGAGTGACGCTTTGTGGTAGAGTTAATTCGAGCGCAACAAGTTTTTGGTGCAGTTGCCGGGGAAGCTAATTGACGAAATTGTTTATTAGGCAAAAATATTTTAGATTATTTTTCATTGTTTATTTTTTATTTTATTTTGTCTTTTGCTTTTAATAATTTCTTTTTCTAGAAAACTTCTGTTTATGCAAGGCAGGAGATTTCTCGAAGGAGAGCTACATCCATTCATTCCAGAAATTCAGAGACTGAAAAGGAGCAGAGAAGAGTTTGAGCTCTACACTGGATTTGATACAGAGGAGGACACTTCTGAATTTGAGTCAGATTCTGCACAATCAGTTAAAATGGCTGAAGAAAGGCAAAGAACGATGAGAGACTTTGCTAGACCTGTCATTGGAACTTCCACTTCTTGCATAAGATTGACAGATGCAGCAAGAAATTATGAGTTGAAGAACATTCACTACAACATGCTGCCATCATTCTATGGAGTTCCAAATGAAGATCCTTTGAACTTTATTCGGGATTTCTACTCCACCCTCAACACTTTTCCTTTGGGAAGACTAATAGAAGATCAGTTGAGGATGAGATGTTTCCCTTATACTTTGAAGGATAGGGCAAAGAGCTGGCTCATGATGTTGCCTGAAAATTCACTGACAACTTGGGAGCAAGTTTATAACAAGTTCATGGGCAAGTTCTATTCACACCAAAAGACAGCTGAGTTGAGAGGGAAGATTGCTACATTCTCTCAATTTGAAGGAGAGCCATTTCATGAGGCTTGGGACAGATTTAAGATGCTATTAATCCAGTGTCCGCATCATCACTACCCACTTCAACTCCTTAATTAGTTTTTCTATGATGGTCTCACCCAGCAATTTCAGAACACTATTGACAATGCAGCTGGGGGAGCCATGGGAGAAAAGATAGCTGATGAGACATATGATATCTTCGAGATGTTGGGAGCTAATTCTCAACAAAAGAGTGTAAGGGGAAGAAGTAAAGGGGTGATCAACTGGAGTCCAATAATGAAATGGTCAGTCAAATAGCTGAATTGACAAGGTAAGTTCAGATGCTAAACATGAAGAACAATATTTCTTCATCTACATAAGAAGTGTGTGGAATCTGTGGGACATTTGGGCATGGAGCAAATATATGCCCCTCTGCATATGAGTCTTTTGGGAATGAAGCTGAGCAAGTTAATGCTATGGGGGGATTTCAACCAAGAGCCAGGAATGATCCTTACTCCAACACTTACAATCCCGGTTGGAGGAGTCACCCCAATTTTTCCTGGATAACAAATAATGCTCAACAGCCTTTCCATTTGCTCTAGAGATAGAACCAACAGCAGGGCCAATCCTCAAATTAAGGTCAGCCTAAGAGAGAGAGTTTGGAGGAAAGTTTACAGGCTTTTATCCAAGTCAGAGCTCGAAAAGAGATGAACAACAAGAGGCTGGATTCCTTGGAAGCATCTTTTAAGAAGGTGGAGACCCAAGTGGGGCAACTTGCACAACAGATGCAGATTCAACAAAAGGGGAAGTTCCCAAGTCAACCTGAGCAGGCATAATCAGTGACTGTTCTTAGGAGTGGCAAGGTAATTAATAATAATGTTGAAAATAATTCTGTGAATGCAGGTGAGCAAGAGAATAAAAAGGAAGGAGAACTGGAGAACAAAGGTGCTGAAGAAAGATCAATGGAGAAGTCCCCTATAGCAGATTTGCACAAGGCAAGCAATCCATACCGGCCACCTATACCATTCCCCACCAGGTTGAAGGATGATAAAAAAGATAAGCAATTTTCAGATATCTTCAACATGCTGTCTAAGGTAAGTATTAACTTACCCTTACTTGAAGCAATTAAGAACATGTCGGCTTATGCTAAATTCATCAAAGAACTGAATACCAAGAAAAAGAGGTATGAGCCGAATGAAAAGGTGATAGTTTCTGAGGTAGCTAGTGTTGTTTTGCAGCATAAACTACCTCCTAAGCTAAAGGATCCTGGAAGTTTTATCATTCAAATTACTATGGGAAATGGAAAGGGCACTGATGGCATGTGTGACTTAGGAGCCAGTGTGAATTTAATGCCTTATTCTGTGTACCTTGATTTAGAACTAGGGGAACTTAAACCAACAAAAATGGTGTTGCAATTAGCTGATAGATCTCTTAGATTCCCGAAAGGGGTTATAGAAGATGTGTTACTTAAGGTTGGAGGGTTAATAGTACCTGTGGATTTCATTGTTCTTAACATGGAAGTAAGTAACTCTTCACCATCTGCACACACCATTCTACTGGGTAGGCCTTTTATGGCGACTACCAACACTTTGATAGATGTTAAAAATGGTAAATTATCAATGACTGTTTTGGGACAAACTGTGGAATTTTCTATTTTTAACACTTCTCCTATTCCTACAACTGCTTTATATGAGGATTGTTCTTTCATTGATTGTGTTGATGCAGTTGTTTCAGATGTTTTCTTGCAGATAGGTTCCTTTGATAAAATGGAGCTGGCATTGACCTTAGATAGTGATTTGGAAAATTTTGATGCAGAAATAGCCAGTTGTCTTGAGACCTTAGGAAGTGCTGAAATAGAGGAGCTTAAGGAGGACCCAGTTTGTGAGCTTCCCTCCATTCAAAAAGAAGAGAAGAACCCCTCACTAGAGTTAGAGCTGAAAGAGTTACCTAAGAACCTGAAATATGTGTTTTTAGGAGATCACAACACTTTACCTTTGATAATATCTAGTGAACTTAGTGAAGGGGAGGAGATGAGGTTGGTGAGTGAGCTTAAAAGATTAAAGAGAGCAATAGGATGGGGATTGAGTGACATCAAGGGTATTAGCCCTTCCATGTGCATGCATAGAATCACTTTAGAAGAAGGAGCTAAACCTGTGAGGGAGACTCAAAGGCGCCTTAACCCAAATATGAGTGAAGTGGTTAAGAAGGAATTGCTCAAATTGCTGGATGAAGGAGTAATTTATCCAATTGCTAATAGTGAGTGGGTGAGCCCAGTACATGTAGTTCCTAAGAAATCTGGAATCACTGTGGTGAAAAATGAGAATAATGAATTGGTTCCTACTAGGACTACTACTGGGTGGAGAATGTGCATCGATTATAGGAAGTTGAACAATGCTACAAAGAAAGATCATTTCCCTCTTCCTTTTATTGATCAAATGTTAGATAAACTTTATGAACACTCACATTATTATTTTCTGGATGGCCTTTCAGGTTACTATCAGGTGCCAATATCTCCAGAGGATCAGTCCAAGACAACCTTTACTTGCCCTTTTGGGACTTATGCATTTCGACGTATGCCCTTTGGCTTGTGCAATGCACTTGCAACTTTTCAGAGATGCATGATGTCTGTCTTCTCTGACATGATAGATAATTTTATTGAGGTATTTATGGATGATTTTTCTATTTTTGGTAATTCTTTTGATAATTGCCTCAATAAACTTGTTCGTGTGCTTGAGAGATGCATTGAATGTAACCTCACTTTAAGTTGGGAAAAGAGTCATTTTATGGTTACCCAGGGCATTGTTTTAGGTCATGTGGTATCAAGTAAAGGGATTGAGGTGGATAAGGCTAAAGTTGAATTGATTGCTAAATTACCCCCACCTACCTCTGTTAAGGGAATAAGAAGTTTCCTAAGGCATGCAGGATTTTATAGGAGGTTTATTAAGGATTTTTCCAAAATAAGCCAACCATTGTGCCATTTACTAGGGAAAGATGTTCCATTTGAATTTACAGCACAATGCATGCAAGCTTTTAATTCCCTTAAAGAAAAATTGACTAGTGCACTAGTGATAGTAGCTCCTGTTTGGTCTTTACCTTTTGAAATCATGTGTGATGCCTCTAATCATGCAGTAGGAGCTGTTCTTGGGCAAAGGGTTGATAAATACTTGAGAGTAATATACTATGCCAGTTTGACCCTGAATAGTGCACAAATGAATTACACCACAACTGAAAAGGAAATGTTAGCTGTTGTTTTTGCTTTAGACAAATTTAGAGCATATTTAATTGGGTCAAAAATTATTGTGCATTCTGATCATGCAGCTCTTAAATATCTGTTAACAAAACAACATGCTAAACCGTGCCTAATTAGATGGGTGTTGTTATTGCAAGAATTCGATTTCCAAATCAAGGATACTAAGGGTAGTGAGAATGTTGTTGCTGATCATTTATCCAGATTACCCTTCTTTAGTGAAAATCTTGCATCTGATAGCATTCATAAAAATTTAGAAAAATTTCCTGATGAGCATTTGTTTGTGGTTATTAATACACCTTGGTTTGCAGATATTACTAACTATCTTGCTTGAGGTATTTTGCGATCTAACATGTCCTTTCAGGAAAAGAAAAGGTTTCTACACTTGAGTAAGTTTTATTTTTGGGATGAACCTTATCTATTCCGGATATGCAAAGATGAGATAGTTCGCAGGTGTGTATCTGAGGAAGAACAACTGAGTGTTCTTCAATTTTGTCATGACCTTCACTATGGGGGTCATTTTGGAGGAAGAAAGACTGTGGAAAAGGTGCTTCAAAGTGGTTTTTACTGGCCTACCTTATTTAAAGATGCTCAAGAGTATTGTAAGCACTGTGATCGTTGCCAAAGAGTAGGTAACATTGGGAGGAGGAATGAAATGCCCCTTCAATCATATATTGTTGTTGAACTGTTTGATGTGTGGGGAATAGAGTTCATGAGTCCTTTCCCCAAGTCTTTTGGATATGAGTATATTTTAGGTTCTGTTGATTATGTTTCCAAATGGGTGGAGGCAATTCCCACCTGTACTAATGATGCTAATGTAGTTGTTAAATTTATGAAGAAAAATATTCTTAGCAGATTTGGTACGCCAAGGGTGATAGTCAGTGATGGGGGAAGCCATTTTTGCAACAGGCTTTTTGAGCAGTTAATGCACAAATCTGGTGTTAAGCACAAGGTGGCAACCCCATATCATCCATAGACTTCTGGAAAAGTGGAAACATCCAACAAGCAGATTAAGGGAATTCTAGAGAAAACAGTCAACACATCAAGGAAGGATTGAGCAAATAGATTGCATGATGCACTATGGGCTTACCGGACTGCTTTCAAGACTCCTCTTAGTATGAGTCCATACCGATTGGTGTTTGGAAAAGCTTGTCACTTACCAGTGGAGTTGGAGCACAGAGCATATTGAGCAATCAAGACTCAGAATTTGGACTAAGACAAAGCGAAGAGAGAACGATTTCTGCAAATTTCAGAGTTAGATGAGCTGAGAAATGAGGCGTATGAGAGCTCGAGAATTTACAAGGATCGCACTAAAGCACTTCATGACAGAATTATAGTGCGAAAGACATTGAGTCTAGGTATGAAAGTTTTACTTTTTAACTCTCGACTCCGTCTTTTTCCAAGTAAACTCAAGTCTCGATGGAGTGGTCCTTTCGAGATAACTCGGGTGTATCCTTCTGGTGCCATTAAATTACTTAACTCTCGAACAAGTGAGACTTTTAAAGTGAATGGACAGAGAGTTAAGCCATACAATGAAGGATTTTAGGAAGTGAGGGTCATTGATAGCACTTTGATTCATGATCCCTAGGCCTTGCATGACGTCCAGCTATATGACATTAAAGAACCGCTAAATGGGAGGCAACCCATCGATTTGCATTTATTTTTCATAGTTGTAGTTTTAAATTTAGCAAGTTTTGATTTTATGTTTAGTCTAAATAAATGGAATTGGTGCTTTGATCGATTTTTCTTTATTTTGTGTTTCAGGGTGTTTGAAGAAGAAGGTTTGCAAAATCTTTAAGAATTAAAAAAAAAGAGTTAAAAGTTAATAAAAGGCAGTAGGTGACATGGCCAAAGGACTTGGCCGTGTCCCTTGGCCGTGTCACACACTGGACACGGCCACGCTTCATCAAATTTCTTTCGTTTTTGCAAATTTTTATACAGAAGAGGACACACCCATGGGACACGACCAAGTCACTGGCCGTGTCCCTCCAAGAGCATCAGACACGGCCGTGTCACCTTGACTTGGCCGGGTCTCTTCACTTTCACACACCAGACACAGCCAAGATCACCTAAACACGGCCGTGTCCCTCATTTTTACACTTTAAAAAACCCGATTTTGCCCAGTTTTTTTTTCCATTAGATCCCTAATTTCCTGTTCTTCGTCTCTCTCGCTTTCTCGCTCTCTGTATCGCAAAATTCATAGCTTGTGATTCAAAACTCCAAATCTTCCTTTAAACATCAAATTTCTTCCCCAAAACTAGAGGTAATCACTTAAAACTTCTTCTTTGCTCATATAATTTTGATTTGATCAAGTTTTGGTTTGAATTTTAAGATTTCTAAGGATGCCGAGAACTAAGATTGTGTCACATTGCAAGATGAAGAAGTCTATGGCCGAAGGAGCTTCTTCCTCTTCATCATCTTTATCTTTGAAGAGAGCAAGTCTTTTGGCTCGGGGTTTTTTCCCGACAAGGTATGTTAATGATGAATCTCTTGATGCCTTGCAAATTAGGACTAATTTTGATTGCTATGTGCAATTTCTTGGATGGGAAACTCTAGTCACCTTGAGACCTTTGCAGTTTGAGGAACTTACTTTAGAATTTTTGACATCTCTCAAGGTTGAAAGAGATGATAAGAAAATCTGCACTAGAATGATGTTTAAATTGCTGGGTAAATCATATGTGCTTAATATTGACCAGTTAAATGATATATATGGTTTTCATCAGCATGGGGAAAGGTCGGTACCCAAAGAATTTAAACAACAATTTGCTTAGGGAGCTTTAGGCTCAGGTACTTCTGTGGCCAAATCGGCCAAAGCATCTAAGTTAAGAAATTCCGCTTTGAGGTATTTGCATAGGTTTATGGCTTGCGGATTCTTTGCTCGGAAGGAGAGCCCAGGTGTGGTTGAATTGAGTGAATTATTTTTCCTGGATTGTGCTTTTAATGCAATGCATGTTAGTGCTGGCTATTGGTTAGCCGATATTTTTTATTCTGTGGCTAACAAAAGAAAGGGGGCAATTTGTGTTGGGGGGTTGGTTACCACATTAGCAGTAGCCCTTGTTGAGGATTTTGACCCGAGTACTATTCGCATGACTAGAATTTCGGGTAATGACTCTTTAGATTTAGCTACACTTGAGAAGATGCACATGGTGGTGCATAGGAGAGGGACTTATGTGATGCCTTCAGCTGAGCCTGCAGCACCGGGGGATAGGCAGAAGAGAGCACGGGTCCAAGAGGAGTCTGACTCGGATTCTCTTGACCTAGATGAGGATGCTCCGATTTCGGAAAGTCAAGAGGTACTTCTGAGGATTGAGCCCCTGGAGGGCAAAGTGGATCGACTGGATAGCAAGGTGGACCGTAACCATACTGAGGTCTTGCAACAGTTGGAACAGATTAATAGCAACCTTGCGAAGATCTTGAGTCTCCATCCCTCAGCTGCATCATCTTCATGCCAGCCTTTTCCATAGATTTTGAGTTCCTTGTTTTATTTTGTTTAGTGTATTTTTGTTTTTATTTTTCATTTTTGTTTTTATGTTAACGTTTTTATATTTGGATATTTTATTTTTATATATTGTACTTTTGTTTTTGAACTTTTGTGTTTGTGATGGAAAGCTAGGGTTTTGCCTCACTAGGTACGATGGAAGACAGGTTGTCCTTTAACTCTTTTTATTTATTATTCTTGTTTTACATTGAGGACAATGTAAACTTTAAGTGTGGGGTACTCTTTAAGCTTTCCTTTAATTTTTGTTTTGTTTTGCTTATTGTGTCTGTTGTGCATGGCATAATTGTTGAAATCTTATTGATCTTTTCTTTGATTCTAGCATTATAGTTGAGACTTTAGTATCGGCATAGAAATGAGCGTTTGAATTCATTCAGGATCAATTTTCACATTCTGCAATTCATGACATATAAATCTTGGTGAACCCACCTGTGTGAGTTTTGAGCCTCATAAATTTGATATTATTGTTAATTGATTTTCTTTTCTTAAGTGTGCACCTTCATGATTTTGCATCTCTAGAGTTTGCTTTTGCATACTAATTGAACTCACATTATGATTTAATCTCAAGTTTTAAAATGATGAAGGCAAATTAGGTTAGCCCTTTAGCTTAAAAAGACCTCCCTTAATATTGAATTCCTTAGTGAGCCAAGTTGAGCCTTTGACCTTTTCTTGTTTAGTCAACACAATTCTCAACTTAACATGTTCTTATTATCATCATACCTATGCATTAAGGAATGGAGTTTTTATGTTTTGACAATTGGGTAGTTTATTTCAATGTGTGGGGTAAGTAAGGAAAAAAAATGGTATTGCTATTTGGGGTTGAAATGCATACTTTGCACATTGTGTTGGATTAAGAGTTGATTATTCTTTTCCTCTACATGTTAAGCTAGATGATATATGCAATGTTATACTTTGTATATATATGTATTAAAAAAATAGAAATAAAAAAAATATTATATATAATAAAAGAAAAAGAAAAAGAGAAAATAAAAAAAGAGAGATATATATATACTAAAGTCAAATATGTTCTAGCATTGGTTATCAAAAGAGGAATGTTGACTTATGCATTTTTTTTCTTGATTATGGAAGTATGTGAGGTAGCAAGGGTTGGTGAGTATGCTATTTGAAGGAGTTATGAGTTTCCTTAGCAAGAGTAGTGTCTAATTTAGATACTTCATTTCTTGATGCTCTAGCTTAAATGTCTTTTCTCACACCTTCACCTTAGCCCCATTGCATCCAAATAAAAGACCTTCGGATTATTTCTTGAGACAATCAGTGAGGGAGATTGGATAATTAAGCAAGTTTATGGTAGTATGCAGTCATGAGTGGTTTGAGTGATTAACCTTTGAAATCGAGTGAAACACTTAGATGAGAGATAAGATTTGTATGTCTGGATTAATGAATGAGTTAAGAAAATCTTGATTGAAAGTAATAGCAATTATTTATTTCTGACTCTTAAAGTATTTCATCTTATATGTTGGAATTATGGTTAAGGTTGTTTGAGTTTTTAATTTATGCCATGTGAATTTGCTTGAGGACAAGCAAAGTTTTAAGTGTGGGGTAGTTGTTTTATTAGTTTTTGTTATAGATTTGTGTCTTGTTTATTATGATAATTATTGTTTTATTTAGGTATTTTGTTAGTTTTTATCGGTTTGTTTTGTGTTTTTATTAATTTTGGTATTTTAGTTTATTTCAGTGTTTATGTTATTTTTGATCTAGTTTTTAGTATGTGTTTATGTTTTGTTGGTTATTGTCTATTTATTTCTTGTTTAAAGTTTTGTTGCAAGTATTGTGTTAGGTTAAAAAAGGCAAGGAAACAAATTGAAGGAGAAAGGGGCAGTGGCTGACACAGGCAGAGGACACGGCCAAGTCACTGGTCGTGTCCCATACGAAGTTAAAAAGGAAGAGCAAGTCCCAGTAGCAGGCACAAGCAAGGGACACGGCCAAGTCACCGGCCGTGTCCCTCCAATGAAGCCCAGACACGGCCAAGTCACCTTCACTTGGCCGTGTCTCACTTAGTTCCAAAGCAAAAGAGAATTACATCTTCACAGAAGCAAACACAGGCAAGGGACACGGCCAAGTCAGTGGCCGTGTCCCTCCAAAATAGTCCAACACGGCCAAGTCAAGCTTCAACTGGCCGTGTCACTCCATCCAAGAAGAAAAGAAGGAATTCTGAGACAAAAGCGGACACATGCAAGGGACACGGCCAAGTCACTGGTCATGTCCCTCCAAAGAGCACTCACACGGCCAAGTCACATGCAACTTGGCCGTGTCTCTCATGAACCAAAGCCGTAGCGAGTTTTTAAAGTTGACGATTCATATAAAAAGAAAAGAGAAGCTAGGGTTTGGGACTATTGACGATTTGGAGAGCTGATTTAGCTGTCTGAGAGTGAGCTTAGGGTTTTGACAATTGTTTTCTTTGATTTTGATTACACTTTTGATTACTTTACCTGAGATTAGATTGCTCTAGCCATTGATGCACACTTCTTGCAAGATTTGAACAAGAGATTCTTCAGAAGCTTCAAGGAGTTTGTAACTTGGTTTTGTTCTGGAACTTATTCTCTTTATTTTCATTGAAATTGTATTTATGGATATTAACATGTCTATTTTGATTTCTTTGAACATTAATGAGATGAATATGTTTGATTGCATTATGAACTAATTTGATCTAGTCTAGGGTTTGTATGGATCTGCTATGATTGTATTATTTGGTTATTCTCTTAGCTAATAATTTCTTTTGCCTTGATTGAATGAAATATTTTAATATATAATTGATTGGCCAGCAATTATGTGTTTTAGGTATTAGATGATGGATTGAGAGATGAAGTCTAATGCTGGATCAATTCAATTAGGGACTTAGGTGGATTAGAGATATAACCTATTGAAAAGATTGTTTCAATTATAACAAGATTAGTTGTAAGAGGTTTGAATGTGAGAGCTTATTTCCTTGACTCAATTAATTAAGTTGTTTGAGATTTAATCTTTTAAATTGAATTAGTTAAGAGGAATAACCATTCATACATATAAGTAGTAGAGAAGTGCAAACCCTAGACCTTTTTATCAAGTGAATCAAAACATCAGCTCTTGTTTACTTTTATTGTTTTTAAACTTCAATTAAACTTTTTCATTAGTTAGCAATTTCAATTTATTCATTACTTGTTACTTTTAATCTGATAATCAATTAGCCACTTTAGCTTCCTTGTGAGACGACCTTGGGGCGATCACCTTTGCTACAGCTACCTCATATACTTGCGAGTGATGCTTTGTGGTAGAGTTAATTCGAGCGCAACATGGCTTTGCCGTGTCTCTGAGTGTGTCTGCTTTTGCCTTGAATTTCTTTTGAGGGACATGGCCATGTCTTGCTTGGCTTGGCCATGTCTTGCTTGGTTCATGCTTTTCTTTCACTGTTTTGATCTTTCAAGGGTGTTTTTGCACCTAAACCTAAAACAAACAATTTAAGCAAACTTAAAACAAAAATCAATCAAAACATTAACTAAAAACACATAAAAATCACACTAAAAACTAGTACAAATATGATCTAAACAAAAGTCTTTCTGGGAGTGGCTGCCATCATGGATAAAATTTTACAATTAAGCTTCTTGAAATTTAGAGGCTTTGATACCAATTTTTGTCCCAAGATGGCAACAAAGAGGGAGGGTGAATTGGTTGATTTGAAGAAGTAATGTCAAGTTAAAATTTGAAACAACAAAAAATAAAGATGAAAGAGTAAAGTAGAGAAGAATGAACACAAGAGATTTATAGTGGTTTGGATTACCTCAATCCTACATCCACTTAACAACTTGTTAAGGTTCCACTAATCTTGTGTTTTTACAAGCTCAACTCTAACTTAGAGTTTTCACAAGCTCATACCCAACTTTTACAAGGTATGAGTACTATCCTCATAACCCTATAAGAGTTTTCCCAAAGCTCACTCTAAAACCTAAGTGTTTCAAAGCTAACCCTTAACTTACAATGGTGTTTAATGCTCACACCCAACACTCAATAAATGCAAATGTTAATTTTGATACAAAAAATTAAAAGTAGTTTTTCTTGGCTATATTAATCACAATTACCCTCAAATATGAGGTTTCTACTAGTTTTTTCAGCCTATAAGGCTCCAACTTATTGTTTGAAAAGATTCCATATGTTTGGTTCTTGTCTCCCACTTAAATTATTGTTGAGACACTTTGTGTAGTATCTATGATGATTGAGCGATTGCACAATTCAAATTTTCTTAAATAGCTATCTCCAATGGTAACTTCAAGTGGCTTGATAAGATCATAATTTCCCATCCTGCCATGTCTTGTGGTCACACGGTCATTTTTTAGATCATAAAATACATAGGTTATTGTTAAATTGAAAATTCTTCTTTCACATGTCCAATTATAATTGATCAAATATGTTTGGCGCTAAAGTTCAATTTTGATGGTGTAGTGTGGTCACACAAATGAAGTTTCTCACCGCATAACACCACCACTATCTCTTTTGTTGTTTGGTGGAAGTTTTGGTCAAGTCTTGTATTGTTGTATGAAATATGGGGCGGTCGCACTAGTGTTCGTGCACCGATTATCAACTGCACACTCTAGCCACTATCGCCTCTGTGAGTTTTGAGATTTTTGTCCATTGTGTTGTGCAGTCGCTCAAACCCTTAGAGTTGTTACATAATGGCTTACAGTTAGTTGTGGTCTTGCCAGAGACCATGAACTCTTTTGTGCTTCAAAGAGTTTCTTTCCCTTGGCTTTTGTGCATCGCACAGTTTATTGGGCAGTCGCACTATGCCTAAAATTGAGTACCTATAAAAACAAACTTATTAAACTTAATAGTACATATCTATTTTATTCTTAATGATCAAAATAGAGTTTAATTGTCCAGCACCTGTCCTGGTAGGAAAAAAGACATTACTGAATATGTTACTCGGCGCTTAGTATGTTAACAGGTCAAAGCAGAGCATCAAGTATCATTAGGTCTTTTATAACCCATCATAATATCATAATGGAATTAGGATGGAGTCACTTTGGATTTTGTTATTGGTTTACCGAACACCTAGAAGAAACATGATACAATTTGGTTGATTATTGATAATTAACCAAGTTAGCTCATTTTCTTCTAATTATAGTTGACTTATGAGTTGGGATTTTCACCCCACTCATGGTGGAATGGTACTTGGGACTTTGATATTGTTAGACTCATGGCTTTAAAGAACATGAGTCTAAACCCAGAGAATTAGAGTCGTCACCTAGATGGGCTAAAATGATATAGAAAGGGGTGGATGACTCGATTTCTATTCGGTTCAAAAAGTTGGGTATGCATAGGGAAGGTGAGAATGACCTAGCACCCTGATAGCACCCGGTTCATTTAAACCAACCTCCTTTTCAGGTCTAAATTTTATTAAATTCTTATGATATTATGACATTATTCATATTGCATGTAATTAGTGAAAAATAAATAATCGTTATATTATAAATCAAAACAACCAAACAAAATAGTCACCCATTCAAGATGGAAACATGCCCTTATTAATCCGACGTCCAAAATACAAGTAAATAAAATAGGATACCCACCAATTGGTGGAAACATGTCCTTTACCATAATCTAAAATCCATAAATAAATTAAATTACAAAACCTAATAAGGCAGCCATGAGTGGAAACATGCTTTTCACATCATCCTCCAAATCCAAACAATTAAGCAAATATAATTAATCCATTAAATCATCCATCAATAATCAATAAAATAAAATCAAAGCTCATCATCCATCACAAGTATATAATAACAAGTCAAATAATCAAATCTAAGGCTTAATCTTAAATTAGGCATTAATCATGTGAAATTAGGGTTTTACATATAAAACTAGGGTTTTTTGAGTGTGAATTAGGGTTTAAATATAAAATTAGGATTTAAATATAAATTAGGGTTTAAGAAAAAATATAAAAAATTGGGGTTTTGTGAAGTAAATTATGGTTTTAGATCAAAATAGGTTGGATTAAAATATAAATTGGGTTTTAGGGTTTTGAAAACAAGTTTAGGGTTTTAAAAACAAAGTTAGGGTTTTGAAAGCAAGGTTAAGGTTTTGAAAACAAAGTTAGGGTTTTGAAAACAAGATTAGGATTTTGAAATGCAAATTAGGGTTTTTAAAATAAAGTTTTAGGGATTAAAATACTAAAATAGGATTTAATGTTAATTTAGGTTTTAGATCAAATTAACACCTAAGGTTACAATTTGTTGAATGAAATTTATAAAGTCAATCACAGTGTGCCTAATTCATGAACCAATATGAATATAGTTAGTTTAAGTTTAAACAAAATAATAGTATCATACCTGGGTTTGTAGACTCCACTAATTTTAATCTGTTGAACTAGTTTTTTTTTTTTTTTTGCTACTACCTGGATCAATATTAACATTGATAAAGTGGAATAATCTAAAGACAAATGCTTTGTTCAGCTACTGCCATCCTTAGTTGATGTTTTTGATTATGTGCCTTTATGTTTTTGTGTTTCTATGTGTTTTTTTATTTTTCTCTTAATTGTTTATTGTTCCCTCCTTAATTGTTGCTTAATTGTTGTTGCCTCTCTCAATCTTTCTTAAACCTATATTTATAGAAAATCATTAGGTTTAAAGCCGGCTTAACAAAAATCCTAATATATTAAAAATCCCTTATTCGAGTGCAATTAGAGCTTAAACCCAATTCCAACTCGAATTAAGCAAGGCTCATATCGAATTAAACGGCATTCAATTTGATACGAGCTTATGCTGAAATCAAATTGCAGCTTGTCCAATTCAATATGAGCATGTCTATAATTTGATATAAGATGAATTCATATCAAATTGAAGTTTGGAATTTGACATGGGCATGGCCCATATTGAATTAAACCAAACTTAACCCATTTTTACTTTGGATTGGACCTCTTTAGGGCTTTAAAATTTCAACTAGCTTATTTTGGACCTTATAAAACTGAACCGATATTGTTTATGACTTTAAATTAGGTTTAAGCTTCTAAAGTTGAACTGAATTTGACTTGGCCTCAATTAATTGGGATTAGACTAGCTGAGGGCCAAAATTAGGGGTCTATAGTTTTGCCTCCTACTTGAATGATCTTGAATTCATTTAGAGAGTGAAAAGTAATGTGACTTTGAGCTGGACTTAGATGAGGATGGGTTCTGCACTCAAAAATTTATTTGGATTATGAACCTGAGACTGGATTTGGGTTCTAGACCCGAGATTTGATTTTTGTTCTAGACTCGAGACTGGATTTGGGTTACGGAACCAGGATTGGATTTGGGTTCTAGACCCAGGATCAAACTTGGGTTTTGGACCCAAGATTAGATTTAAGTTCTAGACCCGATACTTAATTTGGGTTCTAGACTCGAGTTGGATTTGGGTTCTGGACACGAGACTTGATTAGGGTTTTGGACCGGTGATTGGATTTGGGTTCTAGACTTTGAGACTTGATTTGGCTTTTAGCTCCCAGATTAAATTTGGGTTCTAGATCTGAGATTGGATTGGTTTGGTTCTAGACCTAAGACTAGATTTTGGTTCTAGGCCTGAGATTGGATTTGGGGTTTGGACTCACAAAATCTAAGCTAGTCGAGCTGGTTCGAGTTTTGGACCTATAATATATGCAAAAAATTGATTTCAACAATTTGCAAAAAAATTCGCTATTTTTTAAACCGTATATGGGTTCCTATGTACTCTTGCCCCCTGCATGGAAAAAATATTTGTGAGCACAAAAAATATTTTTGGACACGGAAAAATATGTACCCTTAATAAATATCAATTTACTGTGTGTGTAACATCTAAAAATTTACCAAAATTAAATTGAAATAAATTAAATTAAATAAGTTGAAGGGTAAATGAGGAGTTTGAAGTGAGAGGGTAAATTGAAGGGTAAAAGTCAAAGGGTAAAAGTAAATTGAGTCCTTGTTTCATTGGCCCAAATGAGATTATGGAGAGAGTGAGACCAGTGGCCTACAGATTGACTCTACTAGTCGAGGTAGATCAGATACATAATGCCTTCCATTTCTCTATGCTTTGGATGTACAGATCAGATCCATCTCATTTGCTATCAATTGTGTCTATTGAGGTGAATTCTAATCTAACCTACAAAGAGGAGGCAGTGTCGATTTTGGCACGAGAGGTAAAGGATTGGAGAAACAAAAAAGTGCCACTGGTAAAAGTTCTTTGGAGGAGTCATTCCACTAAGGAGGCGACACGGGTGAGTAAGCAGACAATGTGAAGCGAGTACCCTCAGTTATTTTACAACTGATGTAAGGTCATTTTGAGGGGCAGTTATTTAAGGGGCAGAGAGCTGTAACATCCAAAAATTTACCAATATTAAATTGAAATAAATTAAATTAAATAAATTGAAGGGTAAATGAAGAGTTGGAAGTGAGAAAATAATAAAATATATATGTGTAGTATATGTTATGTATATAACATATACAAGTCAAAGGTAAAAAGTAAAAGACAATGGTGAATAGTAAAATGGAGAAAAGGTAAAAAAATAAAAAAATTAAATTATTTTTGGATGGAAGATAAGAATTGGAATTTTAAAATAATTAATTAAATAATAAATTTAAATAATAAAATAATATATATTGATAGAAATAAAAGAGAAAAGAAAAATCAAACCAAAAAGCTTATCATCGCCCCCACTCCCATGTGTAATGGTTTTTGCGACTTTGACACTGTTATGCTTAGGGCCTTAGAGAACACAGGCCTAAACTCGGAGAAAATAGAGTTGCCACTCGGAAGGGCCAGGAAAAAGAAAGGGTGGATAACTAGATTTCTAAGGAATACCCAACCCCCCTAATGGGTTCAGAAAGTTAGGTACGTATGGGGAAGGTAAGAATGACCCAGCACACCAATAATATTTAGTTCATTGGAATTAGCCTCCTTTTCAGGTCTTAATATTTTTAAATTATTAACTTATTAAATTATCATCCATACTACATACAAGTTAAAATAAATAAAAATTCATTGTACTGAATATCAAATAAGTTTCAAACAAACAAATAAAATAGGCACCCATACAAGATGGAAACATGCCATTTCAATCATGTCTAATATCCAAAACTAAATAAAATAGGATACTCACAATTTGGTGGACCCAATACATACACACTACATACACCACAATGTAGTATACATGTATCGAATATAGGAATGCTACGGATTTTCTTAACATTCAAAACATTTTAAACTTGATACAATACCCTTATCGTTATATATTATAGAAAAGTAAATCATTTACTTATAAACAAAACATATTAGATATATATACATACATTTAAATATTACGCAGCGGAATATAGAAAACATTTACATATATGAAAGCATTTGAATACGTATTTACAATTATACATATATTTACATTATAAACCATATTTACAAAATATAAAAGAGTTATACATGATTGGCAATTCTTCTCTGATCTTTAAGTTCCCAAAATCAACTCTTCAACGTCTACTTTCACTCGGTCTCGAAGAGCTCTCGGGTTCAACTCTATCACCTGCGCGATTAAACACTATCGCGCTAAGCCAAGGGCTTAGTAAGACAATTCATGCTAATGTTATGCTTTAGTGCAATGCAATGTTTCACATTTGTATTAATAAATCAACATCAATGATACACACACAATTAGTAAAGATCATACTCAACAAACAATATTCCGTGAATAGTCCATTTCATCATATAAGTAATATTAACATTTCATTACATTAGAACAACATTTATGTTATACATAAAACCTAGACACCTATGGGCCCATCAAGTACTTAATACGATATTCAAAATTCAGAGTTACTGCTTTGGTTCATAAACACCATTATCAAGCCCGTAGGCAACATATACATATATATATCTCTATCCATGGATAGCGTAACAGACCCGGTCTCTTGGATCATCAACTCATCTAACTCGAGGATATCCTCAACCCGGCAAGACTGTTACAAATCAAATATCTCATAATATCAATTATCATAGTGTAACAGACCCAGTCTCTTGGACCTCAATTCAACTCAATTTGAAGAGATCCTCAACCCAGCAAGACTGTTACCTTTCATTAAATAGGCATGCCTCCAAAAACCAGAACTCTGAAACTGAATATCATATTAAGCATACACTTATTTCATTATTCTCTTTATCAAACTCTTTCTCAATCTTTCTCATCAATTAGGCAAACATGCCATACATCATTCAATTATATCATCATAGCCAATCACAATGGCTCTATATTCCATTTCATCTCAATTCACAACATAACATTTCAATCTTTCATAAACACATTCATTTGCATCATCATGTCATTCACATTATTCATATATATATATATCATCATTGATATAAACATAACAATACACATTGCTCAAATAAATTAACAATGTAATAATGCCACATTTGAACTTACACACAATCATATAGGTTTTGTACTTACCTCAAAAACAAATCACACCACTCTTAACACTTCCTTGTTCAAGATCCTTCTACCTCTTAAATCAATGATTAATCACTATCTTCAAGACCTAAATCAAAAGTAATAGCATATACTTGTTTAGGGATACACAAGAGATAATCCAATTAGGAATTAATTAGGGCAAACCCTAACCCTGACACGCTCACCCACACGGGCGTGTCCATGACCGTGCCCTAACTCCACAACACAGAAGTATTTACACGCTCAACAACATGCGCGTGTTCCTGGGCGTGTAAATTCTCAAATCTCACAGTAGCTAAGACACGCTCAATAACACGGGCGTGCTACTGGTCGTGTCAAACCTACTGCCTCTAACACAATTGACACGCCTAAAGACCCTGGACGTGCTCATGGGCGTGTCCGGCCACAAATCAAGATTCCGACCAAAACAACCAAACACTCAACAAAACACTTTTATCCAACAACATCCACTTCACACCATCTTAACAAAACATACTCAAAACTCATCTAAAACTTGCAACACACCAAAACAAGCCAAACACACATCAAGCACAAAACACAAAATCATCTCAAAATCCTCACCACATATACAACATCATCTCTTCCAACCACTTACTCTTTTCTTCAATCCATACTCAACATCCATCATCCAATCACTCAAACACTTCTCACATCTCAAAATCAACCAACACACTCTTAAAAATCTATCAAACTCAAATATCATTTCAAATAAACACAAAGATCACAAGAGAACTTACCAAAGTTATAAGACTTCTTGTATCATCCACTAGATCACTTCAATCTTCCATCAATTTGAGCTTAACACATCAAGATCTTCACTTTGTCTCTTGTTTTCCTTTGTCTATGAAGGAGCAGGCCACACAAAGAAGAAAGAAGAAATGAACCACAAAAATAAAGTCAACTCTTCTTTTAATCTCCACCAAGTGTTCCAATTCAAACAATTACCAAAACACCCTTTTATCATTTGTTCTAGCTTTCTTTTTAATCCAATGCCCTTAATAGTCATTTCACCAATAACCAAATAAATATCTCTACCCCCTTAACTCTTCATTTGACCAATTTATATGTTATATATATCATCATATACACAACATATACCATTCTCTCTAAACCCTATTTTCTTTCCCAATTTCTTTTCTCTTGCAATTAACACATATATACAATCCAATATAACAACAACAACAATAACAATAACATAATCAAAACTTCTAGAGCATATATGAGGATATTACAATTCTCCCCCTCTAAAAAGAAAATTTCGTCCTCAAAATTACCTGATATCAAAGCTGAAACAACTGAGGATATTGCTCTCGCATGGATTGTTCACTTTCCCAAGTTGCTTCTTCTTTTGCATGATTCTTCCATAGAACCTTCACAAGTGGCACTCTCTTATTTCTCAATTCTTTCACATCACATGCCAAGATAGCAACTGGTTCCTCTTCAAATGTCAAATCTTGATTTACCTCGATAGATTCAATCGGCAACACATGAGATGGATCCGATCTGTATCTCCTCAACATAGAAACATGAAATACATTATGAATACGATCCAACTCAGGTGGCAAAGCAAGTCGATACGCAACTGGCCCAACTCTTTCCAAAACTTTATACGGTCCAATGAAACGAGGAGTCAATTTCCCTTTCTGACCGAACCTTAAAATCTTCTTCCAAGGAGACACTTTCAGAAATACCTTATCTCCAACATCAAACTCTATGTCTCTCCTTTTCAGATCTGCATAAGACTTCTGTCGGTCTGAAGCTGCTTTTAACCTGCCTCTAATCAACTTTACTTTTTCTTCAGTTTCTTGGATCAAATCAGGACCAACCAACTTATTATCTCCAAGCTCATTCCAACAAAGAGGTGTCCTACACCGTCTGCCATACAATGCTTCAAACGGTGACATACCAATGCTGGATTGGTGACTGTTGTTGTAAGCAAACTCCACAAGAGGTAAAAACCTATCCCAACTTCCAGAGAAATCGATGACACAGCTTCTCAACATGTCCTCAATAATCTGTATCACCCTCTCTGACTGTCCATCCGTCTGTGGATGAAAAGCAGTACTGAAGTGTAATCGAGAACCCAAAGCACTATGCAAACTCTTCCAAAATCTTGAAGTAAACCTGGGATCTCGATCAGACACTAAAGAAGTTGGAACACCATGCAACTTCACAATCTCATGGATATACAGCTCAGCTAATCTCTCCAAAGAGTAATCCATCCGAACCGGAAGGAAATGAGCTGTCTTAGTCAATCTATCCACAACCACCCATATAGCATCATGCTTCTTTTGTGTCAATGGCAACCCAGACACAAAATCCATCGTCACTATATCCCACTTCCATTCTGGTACTGATAATGGTTGAAGCAATCCAGTTGGAACTTGATGCTCTACTTTTACCTTCTGACAAGTGAGACATTTCGATACAAACTCAGCAATGTCTCTCTTCAAACCAATCCACCAATAATGTTGTCTCAAATCATGATACATCTTTGTATTACCCGGATGCATAGCAAACACTGACTGATGTGCTTCTTCTAAAATGACTCTTTTCAAATCAGCATCATCGGGTACACACAATCGGTTCTTAAACCAGAGACTCCCATCACCTTTCACAATAAAATCTCTAGTCTTCCCATTCTTGCAATATGAAATAATCTTTTGAATCTTCATATCAGTCAACTGAGCCTCTTTGATCTGATCCGATAAAATTGGTTTCAAATGCAATTGTGTCAACAATGCACCATCATCACAAGGTACAAAATTGGCATGCAAAGCTCTCAACTCAACAAGCAACAAGAGCGAGTAAACAGTTAAACCAGCTAAAGACTTCCGACTCAAGGCATCAGCAACAACATTTGCTTTACCTGGATGATAATCAATCAAACAGTCGTAGTCTTTAATCAATTCCAACCATCTCCTCTGTCGAAGATTAAGTTCTTTCTGGACACCCAAATATTTCAAGCTTTTGTGATCAGTGTAGATGAAACATTTCTCCCCAAACAAATAGTGTCGCCAAATCTTCAATGCGAACACAATTGCTGCTAACTCTAAATCATGGGTCGGATAATTAAGCTCATGCGGTTTCAACTATCAAGAAGCATAAGCTATCACTCTACCTTCTTGCATCAGTACACAACCCAAACCATTATGTGAAGCATCACTGTTGATTACATATGGTTTGCCTTCTACAGGTAAAGTAAGAACAGGCGCTTGAGTCAACATTTCTCTTAACTGATCAAAACTAGCCTGACACTGATCCGTCCACACAAATCTCACTCCCTTACGAAGCAATCTGGTGAGTGGAGTAGCTATCAAAGAAAACCCTTTCACAAACCGTCGGTAATAGCCTGCCAAACCCAGAAAACTTCTAACCTCTGTCACCGACTTGGGTGGACTCCAATTTAATATAGCTTCAACTTTGCTCGAATCAACTCTAATGCCTTCTGCTGAAACAATATGTCCGAGAAAAGCGACTTGATCCAACCAGAACTCACATTTCGACAATTTGGCAAACAACTGCTTCTCTCTCAAAATCTGCAACACAATCCGCAGATGCATATCATGTTCCTCTTCATTCCGCGAATACACCAGAATGTCATCGATGAAGACCACTACAAACTGATCCAGATAGGGCCTGAACACCCTATTCATCAAATCCATAAAAGCTGCAGGTGCATTCGTTAGACCAAAAGGCATAACTAAAAATTCATAATGCCCATACCTGGTCCGAAAGGCGGTCTTGGAAATGTCTTCAGCTTTAACTCTCAATTGATGGTACCCAGATCTCAAATCAATTTTAGAAAACACAGCTGCACCCTTCAATTGATCAAAGAGATCATCGATTCTAGGCAAAGGATATTTATTTTTAATAGTCACCTTGTTCAATTGCCTATAATCGATACACAACCTCATAGTACCATCTTTCTTTTTCACAAATAGCACAGGAGCTCCCCAAGGAGAAACACTGGGGCGAATAAATCCTTTGTCCAACAACTCCTGTAATTGCACTTTCAATTCCTTCAATTCTGCTGGTGCCATTCTATAAGGAGTAATAGAAATAGGAGTGGTATCAGGCAACAATTCAATACCGAACTCCACCTCTCTCTCAGGAGGCAATCCTGGCAACTCCTCTAAGAATACATCTGGGAACTCTGCAACTGTGGCAATGCTATCAATAGGAGAACCTCTTACTCTAGTATCTACCACATGAGCAAGATAAGCATCACACCCTTTTCTAATCAACCTCCTAGCTGCAACAGCTGAAACAAATAAGGAGGCTAACTGTTCCTGCTCATTAGATACTATCACCTCTCTACCATCAGCAGTTCTCAAAGTCACAACTTTCTTTTTACAATCCACCACAGCCCCATGTCTAGATAGCCAGTCCATACCTAGAATCACATCATATTCCTTAAATGGCATCTCAATCAAATCTCCAAGGAACTCCTCACCTTGCACCCTCACTGCACTATCTCGGTGCACCTTACTCACAATCACACTATGCCCTAACGGATTTGTCACCAACACATCAAATCCTAGGGACTCAGCATGCATATCAGACACAGGCAAAACAGATGCACTAATATAAGAATGTGTGGAACCCGGATCAATCAAAGCAAGCACTGAAGTATCAAATAAAGAAAAAGTACCAGCTATGACTGCCGATGCATCTGGCTGCCTCTGCATAACATACATCCTCTGGGAAGATCCAACCTCCTCTGGTCTACTCTCCCTGGATGTAGCACCTCCTCTAGCACTGAACCCAGATCTGCCTCCCCGGCTGCTACCTCTGCCTGCTCGACCTCCCCTCACACTAGGTCGAGAACCTGCAGTATCAACTGACATCCGCTCCTGTCTCTCTGGACAATCTCTAATAAAATGCTCAGGAGATCCACATCTGAAGCACACAGCTGACCCACTATACCTCCAACAAGCACCCCTATGTGATCCACCACACTGAGCACACACAGGTAGAGCGGATCTCTGAGTCACTGGGGTCGGAGCACTCGCCACTGAAGCTGTAGGTCTAAATCTCTGTCTCTGAAACTGCACTGACCTACCAGCTGACCTCTGACTCCTACTAACTCTAGGAACAAAGCTTCCTTTACCTCTCTTAACAGAAGAAGACCCTGCCTCAAACTGGGGCCTCCTAACCCTAACCTCTTCCTCTGAAGCAGCTGCAATAACTTGAGCTCGCTCCACACTCCGAGCTGCTGCCACAAGCTGGGAAAAATCATGATATCTAGATCCAGCTACTAGACACATGATAGAGGGCCTCAATCCCTCCTCAAATCTCCTACATCTATCTATCTCATCAGCTATAATGCCCCCAGCATACTGGCTCAATCGAATAAACTCAACCTCATACTCAGTTACAGTCTTGCTATCTTGCTTCAAGCTTAAGAACTCCATCTTCTTCATGTCTTTGTACTCCCTAGGAGTATACTTAAACTCAAACTCTCTCAGAAAATCCGCATATGACAAGATTGGTGGATCATCCATAGAATGGGGCACTGTCCTCCACCAGTCGTATGCATCCTTCTGTAGCAATGATCTTGCATAATCAAACTTTTCCTCTGGGGTGGCTTGCATCTGAATAAAGATCCTCTGTACTTTGTCAAGCCACTGTTCTGCTACAGCTGGATCAGTAGTACCAAGGAAATCCTCCGCTCCATATTTCCTTAGTTTATCATAGTGCCTCACTGGTACCACAGGCTGAGGGGGTGGTGGCACTGGTTGCACTGGTGCTTGTCTCAAAGCCTCTATCACATGCCTAAGCCAAGCTGGCGGAACCTCCTCACCAACTGGTCTCCCCGACACCGAAGCAGGTGCCTCCCCAGCACTATCAACTCTAGCTCTATCCTCCGGAGCTACACTCTCCTCACTACCCTCAACTGACTGACGCAAATGAGGATCCATCATAACCTATTTCTGCAAACACAGCAGAATACATCTTATTAAAGATCAGAGATTGCCAATCCCAAACATATATTTTATTCAAAAACCACTTTTTAAAATCAAAATAGTATTTTTCTTACATTTTACCTAGGTTGAGAATCTCAAACCTAGGCTCTAATACCAAAACAATTGTAACACCCCCACACCCAATACATACACACTACATACACCACAATGTAGTATACATGTATCGAATATAGGAATGCTACGGATTTTCTTAACATTCAAAACATTTTAAACTTGATACAATACCCTTATCGTTATATATTATAGAAAAGTAAATCATTTACTTATAAACAAAACATATTAGATATATATACATACATTTAAATATTACGCAGCGGAATATAGAAAACATTTACATATATGAAAGCATTTGAATACGTATTTACAATTATACATATATTTACATTATAAACCATATTTACAAAATATAAAAGAGTTATACATGATTGGCAATTCTTCTCTGATCTTTAAGTTCCCAAAATCAACTCTTCAACGTCTACTTTCACTCGGTCTCGAAGAGCTCTCGGGTTCAACTCTATCACCTGCGCGATTAAACACTATCGCGCTAAGCCAAGGGCTTAGTAAGACAATTCATGCTAATGTTATGCTTTAGTGCAATGCAATGTTTCACATTTGTATTAATAAATCAACATCAATGATACACACACAATTAGTAAAGATCATACTCAACAAACAATATTCCGTGAATAGTCCATTTTTGGACACGGAAAAATATGTACCCTTAATAAATATCAATTTACTGTGTGTGTAACATCTAAAAATTTACCAAAATTAAATTGAAATAAATTAAATTAAATAAGTTGAAGGGTAAATGAGGAGTTTGAAGTGAGAGGGTAAATTGAAGGGTAAAAGTCAAAGGGTAAAAGTAAATTGAGTCCTTGTTTCATTGGCCCAAATGAGATTATGGAGAGAGTGAGACCAGTGGCCTACAGATTGACTCTACTAGTCGAGGTAGATCAGATACATAATGCCTTCCATTTCTCTATGCTTTGGATGTACAGATCAGATCCATCTCATTTGCTATCAATTGTGTCTATTGAGGTGAATTCTAATCTAACCTACAAAGAGGAGGCAGTGTCGATTTTGGCACGAGAGGTAAAGGATTGGAGAAACAAAAAAGTGCCACTGGTAAAAGTTCTTTGGAGGAGTCATTCCACTAAGGAGGCGACACGGGTGAGTAAGCAGACAATGTGAAGCGAGTACCCTCAGTTATTTTACAACTGATGTAAGGTCATTTTGAGGGGCAGTTATTTAAGGGGCAGAGAGCTGTAACATCCAAAAATTTACCAATATTAAATTGAAATAAATTAAATTAAATAAATTGAAGGGTAAATGAAGAGTTGGAAGTGAGAAAATAATAAAATATATATGTGTAGTATATGTTATGTATATAACATATACAAGTCAAAGGTAAAAAGTAAAAGACAATGGTGAATAGTAAAATGGAGAAAAGGTAAAAAAATAAAAAAATTAAATTATTTTTGGATGGAAGATAAGAATTGGAATTTTAAAATAATTAATTAAATAATAAATTTAAATAATAAAATAATATATATTGATAGAAATAAAAGAGAAAAGAAAAATCAAACCAAAAAGCTTATCATCGCCCCCACTCCCATGTGTAATGGTTTTTGCGACTTTGACACTGTTATGCTTAGGGCCTTAGAGAACACAGGCCTAAACTCGGAGAAAATAGAGTTGCCACTCGGAAGGGCCAGGAAAAAGAAAGGGTGGATAACTAGATTTCTAAGGAATACCCAACCCCCCTAATGGGTTCAGAAAGTTAGGTACGTATGGGGAAGGTAAGAATGACCCAGCACACCAATAATATTTAGTTCATTGGAATTAGCCTCCTTTTCAGGTCTTAATATTTTTAAATTATTAACTTATTAAATTATCATCCATACTACATACAAGTTAAAATAAATAAAAATTCATTGTACTGAATATCAAATAAGTTTCAAACAAACAAATAAAATAGGCACCCATACAAGATGGAAACATGCCATTTCAATCATGTCTAATATCCAAAACTAAATAAAATAGGATACTCACAATTTGGTGGACCCAATACATACACACTACATACACCACAATGTAGTATACATGTATCGAATATAGGAATGCTACGGATTTTCTTAACATTCAAAACATTTTAAACTTGATACAATACCCTTATCGTTATATATTATAGAAAAGTAAATCATTTACTTATAAACAAAACATATTAGATATATATACATACATTTAAATATTACGCAGCGGAATATAGAAAACATTTACATATATGAAAGCATTTGAATACGTATTTACAATTATACATATATTTACATTATAAACCATATTTACAAAATATAAAAGAGTTATACATGATTGGCAATTCTTCTCTGATCTTTAAGTTCCCAAAATCAACTCTTCAACGTCTACTTTCACTCGGTCTCGAAGAGCTCTCGGGTTCAACTCTATCACCTGCGCGATTAAACACTATCGCGCTAAGCCAAGGGCTTAGTAAGACAATTCATGCTAATGTTATGCTTTAGTGCAATGCAATGTTTCACATTTGTATTAATAAATCAACATCAATGATACACACACAATTAGTAAAGATCATACTCAACAAACAATATTCCGTGAATAGTCCATTTCATCATATAAGTAATATTAACATTTCATTACATTAGAACAACATTTATGTTATACATAAAACCTAGACACCTATGGGCCCATCAAGTACTT
Source organism: Garcia nutans (assembly GCA_947685225.1). NCBI lineage: Eukaryota > Viridiplantae > Streptophyta > Magnoliopsida > Malpighiales > Euphorbiaceae > Garcia > Garcia nutans. The sequence goes on from CANTUV010000026.1 coordinate 17,847,566, forward strand.
AATACGATATTCAAAATTCAGAGTTACTGCTTTGGTTCATAAACACCATTATCAAGCCCGTAGGCAACATATACATATATATATCTCTATCCATGGATAGCGTAACAGATCCGGTCTCTTGGATCATCAACTCATCTAACTCGAGGATATCCTCAACCCGGCAAGACTGTTACAAATCAAATATCTCATAATATCAATTATCATAGTGTAACAGACCCAGTCTCTTGGACCTCAATTCAACTCAATTTGAAGAGATCCTCAACCCAGCAAGACTGTTACCTTTCATTAAATAGGCATGCCTCCAAAAACCAGAACTCTGAAACTGAATATCATATTAAGCATACACTTATTTCATTATTCTCTTTATCAAACTCTTTCTCAATCTTTCTCATCAATTAGGCAAACATGCCATACATCATTCAATTATATCATCATAGCCAATCACAATGGCTCTATATTCCATTTCATCTCAATTCACAACATAACATTTCAATCTTTCATAAACACATTCATTTGCATCATCATGTCATTCACATTATTCATATATATATATATCATCATTGATATAAACATAACAATACACATTGCTCAAATAAATTAACAATGTAATAATGCCACATTTGAACTTACACACAATCATATAGGTTTTGTACTTACCTCAAAAACAAATCACACCACTCTTAACACTTCCTTGTTCAAGATCCTTCTACCTCTTAAATCAATGATTAATCACTATCTTCAAGACCTAAATCAAAAGTAATAGCATATACTTGTTTAGGGATACACAAGAGATAATCCAATTAGGAATTAATTAGGGCAAACCCTAACCCTGACACGCTCACCCACACGGGCGTGTCCATGACCGTGCCCTAACTCCACAACACAGAAGTATTTACACGCTCAACAACATGCGCGTGTTCCTGGGCGTGTAAATTCTCAAATCTCACAGTAGCTAAGACACGCTCAATAACACGGGCGTGCTACTGGTCGTGTCAAACCTACTGCCTCCAACACAATTGACACGCCTAAAGACCCTGGACGTGCTCATGGGCGTGTCCGGCCACAAATCAAGATTCCGACCAAAACAACCAAACACTCAACAAAACACTTTTATCCAACAACATCCACTTCACACCATCTTAACAAAACATACTCAAAACTCATCTAAAACTTGCAACACACCAAAACAAGCCAAACACACATCAAGCACAAAACACAAAATCATCTCAAAATCCTCACCACATATACAACATCATCTCTTCCAACCACTTACTCTTTTCTTCAATCCATACTCAACATCCATCATCCAATCACTCAAACACTTCTCACATCTCAAAATCAACCAACACACTCTTAAAAATCTATCAAACTCAAATATCATTTCAAATAAACACAAAGATCACAAGAGAACTTACCAAAGTTATAAGACTTCTTGTATCATCCACTAGATCACTTCAATCTTCCATCAATTTGAGCTTAACACATCAAGATCTTCACTTTGTCTCTTGTTTTCCTTTGTCTATGAAGGAGCCGGCCACACAAAGAAGAAAGAAGAAATGAACCACAAAAATAAAGTCAACTCTTCTTTTAATCTCCACCAAGTGTTCCAATTCAAACAATTACCAAAACACCCTTTTATCATTTGTTCTAGCTTTCTTTTTAATCCAATGCCCTTAATAGTCATTTCACCAATAACCAAATAAATATCTCTACCCCCTTAACTCTTCATTTGACCAATTTATATGTTATATATATCATCATATACACAACATATTCCATTCTCTCTAAACCCTATTTTCTTTCCCAATTTCTTTTCTCTTGCAATTAACACATATATACAATCCAATATAACAACAACAACAATAACAATAACATAATCAAAACTTCTAGAGCATATATGAGGATATTACACACAATAATCCCAAAACTCAAAATAAATTAAATTACATTTAACTAACAAGATACCAACAAAGTGGAAACATACCTCTTACTTTATTGAAACCAAAATAATCAATATTAAAATAATTAACCAAATAAATTAAACCATTGAAGCATTAATGGTGATTAAAAGCAAAACATCAATTATAAACAAAAAAAAATCATCACATATAATGAATTAAATAATCAAATCTAGGTCTTAACATCACATTAAACAATAGATATACAAAACTAGGGCTTATAGGATTTAAATCATGGTTCTAGGGTTTAATAAATAGGATTAGAGTTTTTAATGAAAATTAGGGTTTAGAATACTCAGTTTGGGTCTTAGGGTTTTAGAAAACATGATTAGCGTTTTTAGATCAACAATTAGGGTTTTAGGATTTTAGAAAACATGATGAGAGATTTTAGGCTAAGAATTAGGGCTTTAGGATGACAATTAGGGTTAACGCGTGTAATTTAAAATTAAACCAAATAGAGTAGGGTTTTAAAATAGATTGGATTGCAATACCCCAATTTTTCATGTATTTTGGAATAGTAAATATGAGAGAGTAAATAGTTGTGGTGGATAGAGAAATTGTAAGATGAAAATGTATGATAGATGTAATATATATGTATATGTTCTATATACTTAAAATATATTTGAAATAAACATGACATATATATATCCAACATATACACCACATATACCTGAGGTATAATTGGTTGTAGGGAAAGTTGATTTTAATTACTTAATTGATTGAATAATTAATTAATTAATTAATAATAATAATAATAATAATAATAATAATAATAAAGGTGAAGCACAAATTCAAAAGAAGGAAGGAGATGAGTGGCGGAGAATTTAAGTGGAAATTGTTTATAATATTTTATTTATATAAGGATAAGGATGAGTAAAGAAGAGATAAGTATTTTTTTCTTCTTCTTCAATGTGATATAGAGAGAGAGAGAGAGTGGGAAGAGTGAAATTTTTATGCTACATATCAAATTCTACAAGATATTCAAGAGGGATTAAAGATAATAGTCAAGATTTGGTAAATAATTCAAGTACTATTTTCTTGAGTTTATTTTATGGATTATAGATATGTATGATATAGTTAGTTGGAGAAAGTGATGATTAATGGATTAATATGATGACAATGATATATTAAAGTATATATATGTTGAATTTATGCATAGATGAAGTAAATATGATAAGATGTTGGGAATAATGATGAGTAGTCGAAAGCGAGGATAAGAGTAAGGGTTTTGTATAATTGAGTTAGGGATTGAGTGAATTGATATATGGATGATTTTTTGTTTAAATTAACAAGAAGTAAAGAAGAGTAAGCTTGAAATAACCAAAAGCATGTATACATAATCTCTTTGGTGTGTATATATGATCTTAAGTTTGTATATATTTGATTTAATATAATTTGGAGTTGCTTATGTGATATGTGAGTATTGTATTAATGAAAATGATGTGAAAAGTAGCTCTAGAATGCTATTGGGTACTTAATTCACACATCAATTCATATTTTATACTCCAAATCTTTAGCCTGAGACAACCAATGACACGCCCATGTCTCTAGGCAGGTTGTAGCTATTATAATACATAATTAGAGACATGCCCAATGACATAGCCATGTCTCTAGGCATGTCGCAACTACTATAAGGCAGAGTTAAAGACATGGGTAGTGACATGACCATGTCTCTAGGCGTGCCAAAGTTTCTATAAGGGCAGTGTTTCACTTGAAGAATTATGTTAAAATATGCTAAATATGGTAAATTGTGAGCGGGAATTTTTACCCCCACTCCTGGTGGAATGGTTCTTGTGACTTTAGCACTGTTTAGGCTCGGGGCATTAGAGAACACGAGCCTAAGCCAGGAGAAAATGGAGTCGCCACCCGGACGGGCCGGGAAAATGAAAGGGATGGATGACTCAATTCCTAAGGAATCCCCAACCCCCCTAATGGGTTCAAAAAGTTGGGTACGTGTGGGGAATGTGAGAAATGGCACAGAACCCCCACAATGCCCGGTTCATTAGAACCGGCCTCCTTTATAGGTCTTAATATTATAAAATTCTTAAATATAACAATATTATCCATATTACACGCAACAATTGAAGTAAAGCATCATTATATTAAAATCAAAGCAATGTCCAAGCAAAGCAAATAAATGGGCACCCATCTGAAGATGGAAACATGTCCTTACATCATCCATGTCTAAACTAAATAGGACACCTAACCAAAGGTAGAAACATGTCCTTTACTTTGGTCCAAAATATAAAAGCAACTTAAATTACATGATATTTAATTAATGAGGTAACCACAAAGTGGAAACATACCTCTTACAATTTTAATTTTAATAAATAATATCAATAAAGAAAACATCCATCCATGATAAATTAAATAAATCAAGCATTGAAATTAAATAAATCAACCATCAAAGCACATGATAAACTACATAATCAAATCTAAAATTAAATAAAGTAAGTAAAGATATAAATTAGGGTTTACTGTTTCTATTTAAAGTTCTTTAATTAATATTTAGGGTTTTGGAATTTTAGTATTATTGTTGTTATTTGTTTAGCCTACTGTAAAGGTTTTGGAAATTGGAATGGATTAGGATTTTATGAATTTAAGAAAGTAGTAAGGTTTTTTGGTTAATCAAATTAGGGTTTAGGGGTAACATTATGAAATTAGGGCTTTGCAATCTTAAGACATTAGGGTTTATAATTCATGGTTTCTAGATTGTGATTTTAGGTTTATTGTATTGAGTTTTAAGGCTTAGATTTATTTTTCATAAGATTTTAAGGTTAAAAGGATTAGGATTTAGGAAAAATTAGGGTTTACCGTATTAGTTTTGAGAGAATTAGGGTTTTTGGTATTTTAGAAAACATATTTGGTTTTAGGATTTAAGAAAATAGTTTAGAGTTTAATAAAATAATTAGAAAACATAAAGAAAACTAGGGTTTGGAGATTTAAGAAAACATTTGGAGATTTTGAACAAAAAGTTATGGTATAGATGAAAATAGTTCAAGGAAAATAATTTATGGTTTTAAAACTTTTGAAAATAGAAGAGAAACAATTTTATGGTTTCAAGGTTTTAAAAATAAAAGAGAAACAATTTTAGGGTTTTAAAGTTTAGAAGAAACATTTTAGGGTTTTTAAGGTTTTGGAAATAGAAGAAACAATTTAGGGTTTTAAGGTTTAGAAGAAACATTTTAGGGATTTTAAGGTTTTGGAAACAGAAGAAAAAATTTAGGGTTTTAAGATTTTTGATTAATTTGTATGATGAATTAATTCAATTTGAATGATGAATCTACTATAAAGAAATAAATAAAAAAAATAGAGATTCAAACCTCCGTTTGTTGGTTCCACCAAATAATTACTTTCTGGATGAACAAAGACAAAGACAAGGTTACTGCCTTTGATGAATTGTTTATTGCTTGCTTGTTGGCAATGTTTTTGCTAGGGTTTTTTGCCTTTTCTTTACTCCGATTCAATCCAAGTTCAAAAGTCCAATTTTCGATCACACTAATTTTTTCCCGCCATCCTCATTCTGAGGTTTAAAGTCTTATTTATAAGAAAAATCATAAGCCTACTTCTAATTGTTTAAGGAAACTAAAATTAATTAGGAAAAGAAACCAAAACCAAATAGAATTTGGTTTCGAAAAAAACTGCATTGAAAAATTTTGCTGGCAAAAACTGCGAGCGTTGGCCAAGACTGCGAGGATTTTCGAAGACTGGTTGGGCATTACTGCGAGAGCTGGTGAAAATTTGCCGCAGGAATTTTCTACGGCGAAATGGTCCAAGGCCATTTTGCCCGCAGGAAATTCCTGCGGGTGAATTGGCCTGGCCAATTGGACTTTTGTCTCCGATTTTTCTGTCACCGATTTTTCTGTCACCGATTTTTATTTTTATTTTTTTATTTTTATTATTATTTTTATTTATTATTATTATTTATTATTATTTGTTTATTTATTTTTTTTATTTTCTTTATTAGCTTCACCATTTTTATTTTTATTAAAAATTATAAATAATAAATACTAAAATAAATATTATTTAATTAAAATACCACAAAAATTAATTTGAACTATATAAAAAAAAAAACGGACCGGACTAGGTTAAAAATTAAGGGTCTACAATTTGCCCCCTGCTTGAACAATCTAAGACTTCGGTAAAAGAGAGTGAAAAGCAATAAGACTTAATTTTTAAGATGGTTGAAGTTTTGGGTTCTGGACCCGGTTCGAGTTCTAGACTCAAGGATAATTTTAGGTTATGGACCTAAGAGTAATTTGGGTTCTGGACCCGAGATAAGTTCTGGACTTAAAAGAAATTTAAGGTTCTAGGCCTAAGGATAATTTGGGTTCTTGACTCGAGCTAGATTTGGATACTCGATCCTAAACTAGATTTGGATACTCGATCCTAACTTGATTTGGATACTCGATCCTAAACTAAATTTGGATACTCGATCCTAACTGGATTTGGATACTTGATCCCAACCGGATTTGGATACTAGATCCTGAACTGGATTTGGATACTTTGTAACATCCTAAAATTTTTGAAAATTTCTAATTTTTGGATAGTTGGATAAAATAAATTATAATTTAAGAGGATGAATTAAATTAATGGTTTTAAATGTCAAATGAAGGGATTTTAAATGAAAAAGTGGAATATATATGTGATATATATGCAAAATATACATAACATATATAAAAGTCAACACTTTTTAAAAGAAAAGGGTATTTTGGTAATTAAATCTTATAAATTCAAAATTAATAAAATAATTTAAAAACAAATTATTTTTAAATGGAAGAGGGAAATTAGGACTTTTAATTTATTAAAAAATAATTAAATAATTAAATATTAAATTATTTTAATATATATATGTGGTTTAAAAAAAAGATGAAAGGAAAAGAAATATTAAAGTCTTCTTCTTCTTCTTCTTCCCTTTCCTTTAGCTAAATTTTCCATGGGAGTTAGACCAAGAATTTGATTCTTCCATACTCCATAAATTGAAGGAATTAACAAGTTTCAAGTGGATTTTTGGTGATCTCCACAAAAATTAGTAAGTTTCCATCTCTTTTCTTTGAATTGCTTGGAAATTTGGATTATGTAAGTTTTGAGATTTTGATATAGTATGTTATAATTGTTAGAATTGGTTTGTATGATGTTATTTTGGGTATTTAACAATGATTCTAAGGTTAGATTGAAGAGATGATGGAGTTTGGTTAAAGAATGGTGAAGAGAGAGAATTTAGGGTTACATATTTTTGGGGTTTTGAAAACATGAACTTTAATTGTGAAAATTTGTTCTAATGAGTTCTTTTGATTCATAAACAAGTATTTTAAAGTCAAATATTGGATTTGGTGGTGTTGGGTTGGAGTTTGTTAATGGAAGTGGAGATTTAGGGTTTTGGAAAAGTGATTTTCCAAAGTGGTTGAATTGTGTGATTTTATTTGTTTAAGCATGTTGTTTAGTGTTAAAAGTGATGAATATAAGCTTGGAATGAGTAATGGATTGTGTTGGAATGGAAAACCTTCAATGGGGGGAAGGTTATGCCATTTTTGAGATTTTGTGTATAAGAGTGGAATTCTAATGTTGAAGTGAGGAAAGGCTAAATTTTTGGAAATTTGTAGGAGTGATGTGTAATTATGGTTTAATGTTGAAAATGCCATTAAATGTGATACTAAATGATTATTTGTTATCACATTTGGTTTAGGCTTTGAGGGAGGTTGATTTGCTTCATCCAAGTGGTGAATGGCAAGTTAGAAAGATTTGATTGAAGGTTGTTTTTAGCTTACTTTGGGTTGTTAGTGGAGGTATGTACAAACTTTGAAAATAATGTTTATATTTGCATAACATTTAGACTTAACACCTTTTTGTTGGAAAATGTGTTAAGCTACTTGGTTCATTGATTGTGTATGAATAATGTGCTATGACATTTTTAATGTCATATATGTGTTAAATGCATTGTGTAAAGCCATTGATATAGGCTAAATTGTGTAAAATGTAAAATATGCATATTATGTGAAAATACCCAAAGTAATTGGGGTAAAGTGATGTGAATGCAAAAATGAGATATGTGTAATAATGAAATGAATTGATATTGATAAAAATGAGAAAAGTGAGAAAAGTGAGAAAAATGAGAAAGATGTGAAAAATGAGAAAAGTGAGAAAAAAAAATGTGAAAATAAGGCAATGTGCCTAGATTGAATATGTAAAAATAAGAAAGAGATTAATAATGAGAAATATGAATAAATTGTGTGCCTAGTATGTTATTCAATTTTTAGAGTTCTAGGTTTAGCGGCATGCCTATGATTGCCTACGAGCTACACACTGGAGTGGTGAAAAGACTGGGTTGTAAGCCAGGCAGCTGATAAATATGATGTTTTTGGGGTGAAAAGACTGGGTCGTAAGCCTCAAAAACTGTAGCAGTCTAGCCGGGTTGAGGACCAAGATACTGGGGCCTAAGGGTCTAGCCGGATTGAGGTCCAAGAGACTGAGGCTGTTACATTATCCATGGGTATATTGCCTACAAGGCTAGACACATGGTGTCATTATGGACCAAAGTAGTAACTCTGAAATTTGAATAGCATATTAGATATTTTTGGGCCCATGCTTGTCTTTTTTTTAATATGAATTATAAATTATGATACAATTGAGCAATATAATGTTATGAGTTGTGATTATGAAATATTTAAAAATATAAGAAAGTGGATTGATGTGACATCTATATGCATTGTGCATTTGGCATTGCATTGAGTTATATTGTTATTATCAAAGTTTGTACCACTAGGCTTCGGCTTAGCATGATTGTTTCCATTGCATAGGTAACGGGGTAGACCCATCTGAGTTAGAGAGTTCTTCTAGACCAGGTCGGGTCTAGACCTGTAGTTAAGCTGGTTGAGTTGCTATCGAGATCAGAAACACTACCAGCAACATGTATATATTTTTATGTTTTGTACATTTTGAGTATTATGCATAATATATTATGTTTAAAATTTTATGTACTGTATATTAAAAAGAATGTTTGGGTCAATGTATTTGAAATGGGAGAGTAAGTATGTTTTAAATTATATATCTTTATATATATAAATATTTGAGAAACCTGGTGAAATTGAGAAGTATGGTTGAGTTGGTGATTTGAAATTATTTGGGAGTGTTTTCTTTTTGCTGGTTGAGTAATTGATAAATTTTGGGATATCCAAATTACAGACAAAACTCTGGCGATTTTTTCCCAAAGATTTTTATATCAATTATTTATTTTGGGTTATGTGAGATGGGATTTTCACCCCACTCCCGGTGGAATGGTTCTTGCGACTTCGGCACTGTTTAGGCTCGGGGCCTTAGAGAACACAGACCTAAGCCTGGAGAAAATAGAGTCGCCACCTGGACGGGCTGGGAAAAAGAAAGGGGTGGATGACTCGATTCCTAAGGAATTCCTAACCCCCTAATGGGTTAAGAAAGTTGGGTACGTGTGGGGAAGGTGAGAAATGGCCCAGCACCCCACAACGCCCGGTTCATTGGAACCAACCTCCTTTACAGGTCTTAATATTATAAAATTCTTAAGTATAACAATATTATCCATATTACACGCAACAATTGAAATAAAGCATCATTATATTAAAATCAAAGTGATGCCCAAACAAAAGCAACTAAATGGACACCCATCCGAGGATGAAAACATGTCCTTACATCGTTCATGTCTAAACTAAATAGGACACCCACCAAAAAGTGGAAGCATGTCCTTTACATTGGTCCAAAATATAAAAGTGATTTAAATTACATAATACTTAACTAATGAGGTATCCACAAAGTGGAAACATACCTCTTACAATTTGAAACTAAAATAAACAAATAATAATCATAATAATAAAGAAAATATCCATCCATGATAAATTAAATAAATCAAGCATTGAAATTAAATAAATCAACCATCAAAACATATAATAAACTACATAATCAAATCTAAAATTAAATAAAGCAATAAATATATAAATTTAGGGTTTTAAAGAATTATCAATTGACTTTAGGGTTTCGAAACTTAGGGTTTTAGAAACTAAAGTTTTATAAGAAATTAAGAATTTTAGGGTTTTTGAAAATAGAGTTTTGGAATTAGGATTTTTAAAACTAGGGTTTTGGAATTAGGGTTTTGGATAGTTAAGGTTTTGGAAAAATAATTTTGGATAGTTAAGGTTTTGGAATTAGGATTTGACTTGATGCCTAAAAAACATAATTTTTGATTTGGTAAAATAAATTAAGGTTTTGGAAAAATAATCAATATTTTGGAGTTTAATAATGAAATGGTTTAGGCTTTTAGATAAAAATAGTTTGACGTTTTGAGTTTTAATGAAATAACATACTGTTCTTGAAGTTAAAGTAAACAAGATAGATTTTAACAATTAACTTAAATCCTTGATGGCCACTGTATAGTTTTTTGTTTTTTATGAAATATGCCAGTGGGGTTACGAATACCAATTGCTCATAGTGATAATTAAAGCAAACGATTAAAGTTATTAAAATGAAAACCAATTTACTGCATGTTCAAAGATCAAGGTACAGTGCGTTCAAAGATCAAGTTACTGCATGCATGTTCTTATTAATCAAAGAAATGAAACTACTGTGAACATAAATAATTCATGATCAAATATCAAACCTCCGCTCATTGGTTCTCGACAATTAACTTCTGAATGAACAATGAACAAAGACAGCATTGCTGTCTTTGATGGATTGTTGACTAATGAATGTTTGCTGCTAATTTTTTCTGTTTGTTGCCATCTCTCTTTAATGTTCCTTGCTATCTTGTTAATGTTCCTTGCCATCCCCTGTTAATGTTTCCTCCCCCTTTTCTGAATTCTGAAACGTTAATATTTATAGCCGAACCTCACTCAAAATCCTTAACCAAATATAAATGAGTCCCTAAAATAAAATCTAGTTGAATTAGGAAACGTATTGAACCCATATCGACCTGGTTGCCCTAGGTCAACATGAGACCAACCTCATATCGACCTTGGGCTGCCCAAGTCGACATGAGGCATGCTCATGTCGATCTTGGGCTACCAAGGTCGACATGAAGCATGCTCATGTTGACCTAGCTTGCCTAGGTCGACATGAGTCTAACCTCATGTTGATCTGGGTTGCAAGATCAACATGAGGCATGCTAATGTCTCCCAGGCCAGCTTCAATTAAATTATTCTAGCCTTTTTTAACTTATGGACCGAAATGTTTTAATTTGGGACAATTCCACTAGATTTTAGGGTTTTACAATTGAATTTATGCCTCTTTAATCCGAACCGACTCCTTTAAAAATTATAAACTAGGTTTAAATATCTAAAGTTGGATCAAATTTATTTTGGCATCCTTTAATTAGAATCGTATTAAATTAGGGTCAAAAATTAAGGGTCTACAGTTTGCCCCCTGCTTGAGCGATTTGAGACTACGACAAAAGAGAGTGAAAAGCAATGTGATTTTTGACTGGGTTTAGAGCCATTTAGGAGTCCTTACCCAAGGTTGGTTTGAGTTCTGGACTCAAAAATTATTTGGGTTCTGGACCCAAGGTGAATTTAGGGTTTGGGTTCTGGACCCGAGACTGAGTTTGACTGACCTTTTATCAGTTGAGAATTTTAAATGCTCTGGATGTTCTATTCTTTAACGCATTGTGGGTCTTCACCCTCGAAATGGATCTTCATCGTTGGACCCTGGATCTACATCCTTAGCATCAGATCTTCACCTTTGAAAATGGATCTTCATCTTTGGAGATCGGGTCTTCGCCCTTGCAAATGGATCTTTATCCTTGGAGTTCAGGTCTTCACCCTTATAAATGGATCTTCATCCTTGGAGATCGGGTCTTCACCCTTGTAAATGGATCCTCATCCTTGGAGATCAGGTCTTTACCTTTGTAAATGGATCTTCATCCTTTGAGATTAGGTCTTCACCCTTGAAAATGGATCTTCATCCTTGAAAATAGGGTCTTCACCCTTGAAAATGGATCTTCATCCTTTGGAATTTGGGTCTTCACCTTTTGTAAATGGATCTTCATCCTTTATGATCAGGTCTTCACCCTTGAAAATGGATCTTTATCCTTGGAAATTGGGTCTTCACCCTTGAAAATGGATCTTCATCCTTTTGGACTTCAGGTCTTCACCCTTTGTAAATGGATCTTCATCCTTTGAAATTGGATCTTCATCCTTGGAATCAGTTCTTCACCTTTGAAAATTGGATCTTCATCCTTGTAAATCGGGTCTTCACCCTTGAAAATGGATCTTCATCCTTTGAACTTCAGCTCTTCAACCTTTGAAATTGGATCTTCATCCTTGAATCAGGTCTTCACCTTTGAAAATGGATCTTCATCCTTGAAAATTGGGTCTTCACCCTTGAAAATGGATCTTCATCCTTGAAGATCAGGTCTTCACCCTTTGAAATTGGATCTTCATCCATGGAATCGGGTCTTCACCTTTGAAAAATGGATCTTCATCCTTGTAAATTGGGTATTCACCCTTGAAAATGGATCTTCATCCTTTGGACTTCAGGTCTTCACCCTTTGAAATTGGATCTTCATCCTTGGAATCAGGTCTTCATCTTTGAAAATGGATCTTCATCTTTGAAAATCGGGTCTCCACCCTTGCAAATGGATCTTCATCCTTGGAGATCGGGTCTCCACCCTTGCAAATGGATCTTCATCCTTAGAGATCGGGTCTTCACCCTTGAAAATGGATCTTCATCCTTGGAAATCGGGTCTTCACCCATGAAAATGGATCTTCATCCTTTTGGACTTTGGGTCTTCACCCTTTGAAATTGGATCTTTATCCTTGGAATCATGTCTTCACCTTTGAAAAATGGATCTTCATCCTTGTAAATTGGGTCTTCACCCTTGAAAATGGATCTTCATCCTTTAAGCTAGATTTCATCCTTAGAAATCGGGTCTTAACCCTTGAAAGTGGATCTTCAACCTTAGAGATTTGTCCTATATTGGCTTCAAATCTTCTAACTGGACTGATATTTTGTCTTTTGCGTGTTCATTCTTTTAATAGTTCTAATGTTCCATTCTTTTGTTCTTTCTTTTTACAAAAATTCAGCTATTTTTAGTTGGCCCTCATATCTTCTCCTGCCCCCTGCGTGGTAAAATATTTGCAAGTGAGTTTAAAAATGTTTTGTACATTATGAGTGGGGATATTTGCCCCCACTCCCGGCGAAATGGATCTTGCGACTTCGGCACAGTTTAGGCTCGAGGCCTTAGAGAACACGAACCTAAGTCTGGAGAAAATGGAGTCGCCACCCGAACGGGTTGGAAAAAAGAAAGGGGTGGATGATTCTATTCCTTAGGAATCCCCAACCCCCTAATGGGTTCGAAAAGTTGGGTATGTGTGGGGAAGGTGAGAAATGGCCCAGCACACCCACAACGCCCGATTCATTGGAATTGGCCTCCTTTATAAGTCTTAATATTATAAAATTCTTTAATATAACAATATTATCCATATTACACACAACAATTGAAATAAAGCATCATTATATTATAATCAAAGCAATGTCCAAACAAAGCAAATAAATGGACACCCATCCAAAGATGGAAACATGTCCTTATATCATACATGTCTAAACTAAATAGGACACCCACCAAAAGTAGAAACATGTCCTTTACATTGGTTCAAAATATAAAAGCAATTTAAATTACATGATATTTAACTAATGAGGTACCCACAAAGTGGAAACATACCTCTTACAATTTTAATACTAAAACAAATAAATAATAACAATAAAGAAAACATCCATCCATGATAAATTAAATAAATCAAGCATTGAAATTAAATAAATCAACCATCAAAGCATATAATAAACTACATAATCAAATCTAAAATTTAAATAAAGCAAGTAAAGGTACAAATTTGGGGTTTACTGTTTCTATTTAAAGTTCTTTAATTAATATTTAGGGTTTTGAGATTTTAGTATTATTATTGTTATTTGTTTAACCTATTCTAAAGGTTTTGGAAAATTTGAATGAATTAGGGTTTCATGAATCAAATTAGGGTTTAGGGATAACATTATGAAATTAGGGTTTTATAATATTAAAACATTAGTTTTATAGCTCTTTGTTAATGGATTGTTGTTTTGGATTTACTGTATTAAGTTTGAATGTTTAGGTTTATACGGTTTTAAGGATTAGGGTTAGGGTTTAGGAAAACTAGGGTTTACGTATTAGTTTTGAGGGAATTAGGGTTTAAGAAAACTTAGGTTTTATATTAACTAGTTTGGGGGTTTACTATCTTGGTTTTGGAGTTGAAGAAAATAGTTTAGAGTTTTATAAGGTAATTGTGATTTTTAGAAACTGTAAAGTGAGTTTAGAGTTTGGATATTTAACAAAACATTTGGAAATTTTGGAAAAAGTGAGAGGAAAACAGTTTAGGGTTTTTAAAATATTTTGGAAATAATGAAAACGATTTAAGGTTTCTAGAAACAGAAAAGTATTTTTTTATGGTTTTTGGAAATAGAAGGAAAAATCTAGGGTTTTTAGGTTTAGAAGAAATAAATTAGGGTTCTTAAGTTTTAGAAGAAACAGAATTAGGGTTCTTGAATTTTAGAAGAAACGGAATTAGGGTTCTTGAGTTTTAGAAGAAACAGAATTAGGGTTCTTCAGTTTTAAAAGAAACAGAACGAACAATTTAAGATTTTTGGAAAATAAAAGGAACGAATTAGGATTTTTAAGGTATTTAAAAACAGAGGAAGTCATTTAAGATTTTTTGGAAACGAAGATCAAGTTATTACATATTCAAAGATCAAAGGTTTGTATGTGTATTATTTTGAATCAAAGAAACAAAGCTATGAATAGTTTATGATTAAGGATCAAACCTGCGTAGTTGGTTTCACCAAAATTAACTTCTGGATGAACGAAGACAAAGGCAAGGTTGCTACCTTTGATAAATTATTGAATTGCTTGCTTATTGCTCTTTTCAAAATCTGAAGTCCTAAATTCAAAGTTCTAGTCCTCCAAGTCCGATCCCAAGATCCCTTTTTTGTGTATTTTTAGTGTTATTTATAGGAAATTTTGGAAGCTTAATTCCAATTTTTTAAGGAAATTATCATTAATTAGGAAAAGAAAACTGAAACCAAATAGAATTTGGTTTCGAAAAAAATTGCGTTGGAAAAATTTCGCTGGAAAAAACTGTGACGACCTGTGAGCTTGCGAGAAACTGCATGGAAAATTTGCGAGCCAGGCTGCTAGGCCATTTCGCCCGCAAGAGGTTCCTGTGGGCAAAATGGCCCAAGGCCATTTCGTCCAATTACTTTCGGCGACGAAAAAATTCATCGCCGATTTTTATTTTTATTTATTTTTTATTATTTTTTATTACTATAATTATAAAAAATAAATACTAAAAAAATATTATTTAATTAAGATAACACAAAAATTATTTTGGACTAAATAAAATATATTGGACCGGACTAGGTCAAAAAATAAGGGTCTACAGTTTGCCCCCTACTTCAATGATCTGAGACTTTAGTAAAAGAGAGTGAAAAGAAATAAGACTTAATTTTTCTGAGATGGTTGATGTTTTGGGTTCTAGACCCGGTTTGAGTTCTGGACTCAAAGAATAATTTTAGGTTCTGGACCTCAGGGTAGTTTTGGGTTCTGGACCCGAACTAAGAGATTTTAGGTTTTGGACCTAAGGATAATTTGGGTTCTGGACCCGAGCTAAGTTTTGGACTTATGAGAGATTTTAGGTTTCAGACCTAGAGGTAATTTGGGTTCTGGACCTAAGCTAAGTTTTGGACTTAGGAGAGATTTTAGGTTTTGGTCCTAGAGGTAATTCGGGTTCTGGACCCGAGCTAAGTTCTGGACTTAAAAGGGATTTTAGGTTCAGGACCTAAGGATAATTTGGGTTCTAGACTCGAGCTAAGTTCTAGACTTAGGAGGAATAATTTTAGGTTCAGACCTAAGGGTAATTTTGGGTTCTGGACCCGAACTAAGAGATTTTAGGTTCTGAACCTAAGGATAATTTGGGTTCTGGACCCGAGCTAAGTTGTGGACTTAGGAGGAATAATTTTAGGTTCTAGACCTAAGGGTAATTTTGGGTTCTGGACCAGAACTAAGAGATTTTAGGTTCTGGACCTAAGGATAATTTGGGTTCTGGACCAGAGCTGAAGAGATTTAATTATTTGTAAAAAATGATTATAATGAGTAACATATAAATTTTGTTTGCAAAAAATTTAGCTAATTTTTATGCACATATCTTCTCCTCGCCCCCTGCGTGTAAAAATATTTTAATAGTGCAAAAATATTTATATACACGCAAGTATATTTGAATGATTAAATTGAATGATTGAATTTACTGTTTATTTACTGTGTAGTCACTGTTCATGCACTATTTACTATTTATAAATAGTAACCTACTATTTATAAATAGTAATCGACTATTTATAAATAGTAATTTATTATTGTAAATAGTAACCTACTATTCATCAATAGTAAAATTTACTTTTTGAATTTTGTTTTTTCTTTGCCGTTCCTCTATATAAGCAAATGAATTTCTTCATTTCATTCACAACAAATTTTCATTTCTTTCATTAATAGCTATAATTCTCTCAAATTTAGCATATAGTTTTGAAAAATGCATGCTTCAAGATCAGGAACTCATTCTAATGCTGAGTTATTGGAGTTTATTCGGCATCATGAAGATGAAAATATAGGTCTACTAGCTGGGATGCCGCTTCATCATAGTTTAAATCAAAAGAGTGCAGTAATTATTTTTCTTTGCTTTTTCTGTTATTATTTTTTTTTTGGAAAATTTAGGAAAACATGTATTAATTTAAGAATTTAAATAGATAGAATAATGATATACTTACTTGGTGTTAACTTACCTGGCTCTGTGTTAGCATGATCGTTGCGTTGTTCGGGCCAGAGGATGTATCTATAAAGCTAAACATCGGAATGATGTAGCGCCTTCTCGGGTAAGGTAGATTATCCGAGATTGCGGCTTTCAGACCTTCATCTTACAATTACCATCTGAGGAGTATCTGATAGACCGAAGCGTAATCTAGGTGCTTGAAGAATGGTGGTTGGACACAACTCATACTTTCACTTGCCCATTGGAGAGATGACAATTGGTCCGATCGACTTTGCTGCTATAACCGGCATTCGGTATGATGGTGTTCCGATTCCTTTTACCAATGAGATTTTGTCATTTGAAGAAATTCAACAATTAATTGATATGGAACCATCATATAAAGGGCCTTTTAAGATAAAAATCGAGCCAATTTGTAGTTATTGGATGAACTATGAAGGACGGGTTCACAGAGACACGACCCAACAGTATGCTCGAGGATTTTTATTATATTTTCTTGGATCGACCATCTTAGGCAGTACTGAATCCACCATCCATTTGTCAGTGTTGAGGGCCCTTTATTATTTTAGGACGGTACCACTTTATGGCTGGGGTGAAGCTGGTCTCGCCTATCTTTACCATGGTATTGATAAAATTTGCCGAAATAAAAAGTCTTTTGTCGGCTTTATAGCGGTTGTTGAGGTACTCTTCTTCCACCAACGTCAATTCCATTCTTTTCTTGCATGAATTTAATCTCTATTGTTGTTATAGGCATGGGCATATGAGCCAAACCTCATGAGGGTGCCTGGTATTTCCCGAGAGCGAGTCGGATATCCAAGATTAAATTTCTAGTTGTCAGATCGCATGGAAGTTCTCGGCTCGCACCATGTGCATACCCAATGCTTCATGTTGAGCTGCTTAACCTGGGACCAGGTAAAATAGCATTAGTATGCTTTAAAATTTATGTGAAAGTTTACTTACCTTATGTTATTTTGCAGGTGAATTTGGCCTGGTGGAACCCAGATGAGCGAACAAACTAGACTTCCTCCATGAATGCTGCATTGTCTTTCCAACATACTCGCCGAGTCATCGCTGGCCCTGTGTCTAATGGCTGTTTTCTTGGAGAGAGAGTATATGAATGGTTTCTTAGTCCCGAGGAGTGGAGGGTCCCGATGCATTGCTTAGAATATACTTTAAATATTACATCAATGCTAGAGGATGCATGGAGGTTGGCCCGGCACGGTTATGATGTTGAAACATTTCTCTATTCGCCGGGTGCATTTTATGCCCGTTTTATTCAAATGAGGCTCTTGAACTTTGATGTATCTCATGTTGGTGTACGAGAAATTCCCAGTGAAATTGAGGGTAGAGATGAAGAGGAGCATCATGGAGATGCAGGAGAATTCATTCCACATCTCTGGGCTAGCACTTCTCAGGGAAAACTTTTACCATTTTTCCATTGCAATCGCTTCTTTCTTATTTTGACTTTTAATTATTATTGTAGGTTGCTAGCTAATTTGATCATGAGGCTAGACCCTCTTTTACTGCTCCTTAATTTGCTCATTCTAGTCCGTCAGATATGCCATCTCATCCACAGTGTATTGATATGAATTACCTGGTAAGTTTTCTTATTTTATGGTAATTTTGCTATATGTATGCATGATTATGTATGTTCTTACTTTTTTCCTTTCTAGCTCACAACGGATGCTTGAAGAACAAAATAAGAAACTTCAAGAAGAGTTGGCCACCAGTTGTCAACAGGCTTCTCATTTTGAAAATTTGTATCATCAATCAGAACAAGATTTTCAAGACTTCCAATTTCAGGGGATGAGGGATCCTGGTGCTTATTCATCTAGAGGCCCCCAAACTGATGACCATGAGATCCTTTTGTCTACTTCTAATGAGGACCGTAATAGATTGGAACTCCGAGGCAATAGGGGTTTTAGTGCTCCTGCTTCGGGTGGACTCAGGACTAGTGATTTGCCTTCTCCTCCAATAAGTGATGATTTTTTCAAGGCTTTATTTGATGACCTACCACCACCTTCTTAGTGATGTATGAATATTGTATAAATTTTATAAACACTGTACAATAAGCATAAAAATGACAATATATAATTTTCATCTTTACTGTAACTCTTTCTTTATATATATATATATCATATCATAATCATTGCACCACAATTTCCTTTTCACAATTCACAGCCGCATCACTTAGCTAAAACCAAATGCAACACGGTAAAGTAATTTCGTCGCTAATTCTTTTCCTCATGCATCACAGTCTCGTGCTTTTTCCTTATCATCTTTTCCTTATCAATTTTGGAAAAGGATGTTTCTACTATATAAATTACTCTTCACACCATAATTTCATATAAAAACCAAAAACTCCTTTTATCAATTCTAATGACCGAACTTCATTTAAAGAAGATAAAAACTCTATTTAAGAATATGGATGCCATTCACTGGAAGCAAATTTCTTGGTCAAAACTTGATAGTTTAAAGTGTTTTCAAAATATTAAATTGGACCATTCCTTTTTACATGCCATGGCTTCTTTTTGGAATGTAGATTCTAGGACATTTAAAATTAATGGCTTTGAAATATGTCCCTTGATTGAAGAATTTGAGGCCATCCTTGGATATCCAAATAATCAACAAATGGCTTTACCCATATTGATTTCCAAGACTCAATAGAAGATGCAGATGTTATTTCAAATTTCAAAGCCCGAAGTTCTTCAGTTGATGAGAGGTGAGAAAATTCTACATGCTCCCTTGATTGATTTTTGTCTCTCTCATTTGGCTCCTACTAAGGCATGGGGGCGAATACTCTGTCTTTGCTTGCTTGGCCAATTCTTGCTTGTTTATTCCGACTGTGATATTGATCCATGAGTACTGGATATCATGGACCAAATGGAAGAAGGCTTGTCGCCGGTACCTATGATCTTAGCCGAGACTTTAGTTGGATTAGGCCATCTTAAATCAGGATTGACAAAGAGACTGACCGGGAGTCCATTGTTGCTTCAGGTAATTACCTAAACTACCCTTTAGAGTTTTCAATTTAGGTTTTCTTTTTCTTCTTTTCTTTATTACTCTAATTTTTGCCTTGTCTGCCCATACGGGTTTTCGGAGCTAGCGAGCTATCCTAATTTTTGCCTTTGCTGCCCTTGCGGGTTTTCAACTCAGCGGACTTTCTTATTATTATTTTTTTTATCGCTCTAATTTTTGCCTAGTCTGCCCATGTGGGTTTTCGGACCTAACGACCTGTCCTAATTTTTTCTTAAGCTGCCCTTGTGGGTTTTCAACTTAGCGGACTCTTTTTTTTAATTCTTTCCTCACAGATTTAGCTTCAGGAGTGTCTCTGCTTGCTTAATACTCCATCCATGGATTTTGTCAGATATCTGCCATGATATCATTCTACTAGGAAGCTACTCCATCCTGCTTCTTCATATGCTGACTGGGTTAACTGGATCCACTCACTCGCTGAAGTCAACATCCGTTGGTTGGTACCTTGGTGGAAGATTTCTTGTGTCACCATGTGGACATACTTGATGTATGTTCCCCTTGCTGCTCTTCGTCAAGGTACTTGCTATGATCCTCACCGACTTGGCCGTGAGCCTCGCGATTCAGACTTTACTCCCGATTTAGACATGCCTTGCTTGACTGAAGCCTACTTGGATCGGCTGAGGCAAAGTTGGCCTGCATGTTACACTTATCGTTTGCCATAGATTTTACATTTATCAATTCAGAAAAGTGTATTGTTAGGATGAAAAATAATTAAAGTAATGAAAGATGCTTCTTTTCCATTTATAATTTGTCATCACCTTTTGCTATTGTGTTTATTTATTTCATCCATATCTGGTCAAATACTTATAACAATGCACATAGAACAACTTTAACATTAATTCTGTTTTATTAAATTGGGGAACAACCAAACATAAAGCCAGCATACACAAGATCACTCCTATTGCCCACTAGCCCTTTAGGGTTTTCTAATTGATGATTTTCTCTCATTTAGCCCTAATTGTTGCCTAGCCTGCCCTTTCGGGTTTTTAGAACTAGCGGGTTGCTCTAACTTTTGCCTAGGCCGCCCTTTTTGGGTTTTCAACCTAGCGAGCTCTCTTTTTTATTTTATTTTTTTTATTTTATACATAAAACATCTTTAACCTATCAATGTTCACTGGCTCACTAAACTCATTCCCATCCATGTCTGATAGCTTCACTGTACCCTTGTTCATGACTTGTTTCACAACATATGGCCCTTCCCAACTATGCCTAAACTTCCTTCTTGGATCAGATACATTAGGCTTACATTGCTTCAACACCAAATCTCTGACTCTAAGTTTTCTGATCTTAACTCTTCTATTATAAACTCGAGCTATCTTCTTTTGATACAGTTGATGATGATATAGTGCCTTTAACATTCCCTCTTCTAGTAAAGCTAACTGTGTGTATCTACTCGCTACCCATTCCATTTCAGGCTGTTCGGCTTCCAAGACTACTCTTAATGACTTGATCTCTATTTCAATTGGCAACCCTGCTTCCATCCCGTAAACCAAAGAGAATGCTGATATTCCACTAGGTGTTCGTACACTTGCTCTATATCCCTATAAAGCAAACGGAAGCATCTCTGACCAATCCCTGTATGTCTTGGTCATCTTGGACAAGATTTGCTTAATTGTCTTGTTTGTTGCTTCTACCGCACCATTAGCCTTTGGTCTATAAGGAGAGGATCTATGATGATGGATTTGGTACTTCGAGAATAAATCCTTAACTGCTCCTTGAAATTGTACCCTATTGTCTGATATCACACTGTACGGGGCCCCGTATCTGCAAATGAGGTTCTTTTCAATGAATCTTGCCATTTGACTTGCGCCCAGTTTGTTGAAGGAGTCGGCTTCGACCCATTTCAAAAAATAATCTACTGCTACTACAATGAAACGGTGACCGTTTGAGGCTGTTGGATGTATTTCTCCTATAATGTCGATACCCCAAGTGCCAAAGGGCCAAGGTGAAGACATAGAATGCAATTCTTTAGGAGGCATGTGATTCAAGTTACCATACATCTGACATTGTTGGCACTTCTTTATGAACTCAATACAATCTCTCTCCATGGTCAACCAGTAGTAACCTTGTCGAATAATCTTCTTTACTAGGGCCAAACCACTAATGTGCGGACCGCAACTTCCCGCATGTATTTCTGACATGATATGCTCCACTTCAGGCTTCCTTAAGCATCTTAAATGCACCACATCAGGCCATCTTCAATATAACTCTCCATGGAATGTGATATATTGCAAAGACCACCACCTTATGGCTCTTCTTTCTTTCTTTGTTGCCCCCGACGGGTATTCTCTTTTCTCCAAAAATTGTCTTATAGTATCATACCACGCATCATGGTCTATATCAGTTTCCATGATTGTCTCATAATCATAGCAAGGAGTTGATGAAGTGGTCAAAATAAGAGGCTTAAGGAATAAACTAACAGGATTTTCCCATATCGAAGCCAATGTGGTTAGGCATCAGCCATCTGATTTTCTTCTCTCGATAGGTGTATAAACCTACACTCCCTAAAATTCTTCTTCATAATGGTCAAGTAATGGTGGTATGGTTTTAATTTTTCTTCTTTCAACTCCCACTCTCCATTTACTTGGGATACTACTAGCAATGAGTCGCCAAAAACTTCTACCTTATCCACCTTCATAATCATTAGGGTTTCCAAACCAGAAATACAAGCTTCGTACACCACCATATTATTGGTTGCCCTAAATTTCAACTTTTTGGCTAAAGGGATAAGTTCCCCTTCGGGCGATTCTAGTATGACTCCCAAACCTGCTCCTTTCCTGTTTGCTGCTCCATCAAAATACATTTTCCACCCTTGTACTTCATTTGCATCTAAATGTTAATCCTGAAATTCCAAGATTACCTCTTCGCTATCTGGTAATGGCTGTTGGGCCAGGAATTCTGCCACCGCTCTACCTTTGATCATTTTCCTAGTTACATACTCAATCTTAAATTCTTCTAATATTATCAACCAGCGACCATATTTCCCAATCAAAGAGGGTGTTTCCCTTAAGTATTTCATTGGGTCCTACATGGAAATTGCTTGCACACTATACGATTGAAAGTAATGCTGCAACTTCTTGGAAGACCAAACCACAGCTACACAGGTCTTTTCAATGATACTATACTTAATTTCATAAGGTAGGAGGTTACTACTCAAATAGTAGACTGCATGTTCAATCCTTGACTCATCTGCTTGGGCTAGCATGGCTCCTATTGACTCTTCTTCTACTGCTAAGTATAGTAATAGATGTTTGCCGGGTTTAGGTGGTTTTAAAATAGGTGGATTCAGCAAATACTCTTTTATTCGCTCAAAGACCTTTTGACACTCTTCATTCCATATGACCGGCTGATTCTTTTTAAGCAATTTGAAGATAGGCTCATAGATTGTTGTGAGCTTTGCCATGAATCTGCTAATGTATTGCAATTTACCAATAAATCGCCGAACTTCTCTCTCCGTCTTAGGGACTGGCATATCCCTGATTGCTTTAACTTTGTCAGGATCAATCTCCATGCCATTCGAACCAATCACATGTCCCAATAATTTACCTGAGGTAACTCCAAACACACACTTTTTCGAGTTTAATCTTAGCTTATATTTCAATGCTCTATCGAAGAATAATTCTAAGTTTTGGAAGTGTTGTTCCCTTGTATCCGATTTCACCATCATATCATCAACATATACTTCAACTTCTTTGTGCATCATGTCATGAAATAGTGTGGTGGTCATCCTTTGATAGGTTGCTCCAGCATTCTTTAAGCCGAATGGCATCACCCTATAACAAAATATACCCCATGTAGTAATGAAGGCAGTTTTGGCTTTATCCTCTTCGGCCATTAACACTTGGTTGTATCCAGAAAATCCATCTACAAACGAGTGTAGCACGTTAGAGGCTGCACTATCAATGAGAACATCTATATGAGGCAAAGGAAAATCATCTTTAGGGGAAGCCTTGTTTAAATCTCTATAGTCCACACAGACCCTTATTCTTCCATCTTTCTTTGGCACGGGTACTATGTTGGCTAATCAATCTGGATATTTTATCACTTCAAGGAACTTCACTTGTATTTTTTTAGTGACCTCTTCTTTAACCAATTTGGCCCACTCAGGTCTTAATCGCCTAAGCTTTTGTTTGACAGGTTTCATGTGAGTGTAAGTAGGAATAAGATTATAGGCTATGTCTCGATCTATTCCAGGCATATCTTCATAAGACAAAGCAAATACTTCTTCATATTTTTGAATATTTTTTCAAATATCTCTCTCTCGTCAGGAGTAAGGTTGGATGCTATGCTAATGTTTTTAGGATTTTTGATTGTTCCCAAATTTAATGATTGTGTGTTAACAGAATTAATATTAAAGATGCTCATGTAATTGCTATTTGAATGTATGCAACCATCAGGAGAAACATCACACAAGTAAGCAAAATCAGACTTTATTGCATTCATTTTGGAAAAGAAAACATCATCATCCTCATACAAAGCAGACAAATCAAAATCAAAATCAAAATCAAAATCATTATTCTCAAAATCATAAGGTAGGATGTCTTCAAACTTTTCTTCAACTAGGGTAGCAATCTCCTCCAGAGTCTTCTTGGCTTTCAGAACAGCTTCCTTCTTCTCTTTTGGATCAGATTCTTTGTTGGCTGACAGGGTGAGCTCTTTCTTCATTTGCTCCACTAGCTCAGCAACATCTGTAAAAATTTCAAAACACGGGATCAACTTTCCCATGAACATGATTGGCTTGGGCTTTCCTTGGAGTGTTCCTATATCTGGAGCTTTGACAAAGATCTTTTCAAGTGGTGGGAAGTTCATCTTCTCACTCTTCTTTGGTTGGACATTGTTGTCTTCATCATATTCCAACCCCTTCTTAGAAGTTTGAGTTTTAAAATCTAGCAACTTTGTCAGACCGGCCTTACCCTTTCTAAGACCAGCTCTGAGGAGGTAGTTCATGCTCTTCATCATATTCAAGACTTTGGAGTCCACTATTTCATCATCAGAAATTGCAGCTACTTGGAAACCATTGAGAGGCTGTTTTATTAGTTTTTGTTATAGTTTTGTGTCTTGTTTGTTATGTTAATTATTGTTTTATTTAGGTATTTTGTTAGTTTTAATTGGTTTGTTTAGTGTTTTCTTTAATTGTGTAGTTTTAATTTATTTCTGTGTTTCTGTCATTTTTTATTTAATTTTTAGTATGTTTTATGTTTTGTTGGATATTGTTTATTTAATTCTTGTTTAAGTTTTGTTTGTCAGTTTTGTGTTAGGTTAAAACAGCAAGGAAACAAATTGAAGATGAAATGGGCAGAAGCTGACACAAGCAGAGGACACGGCCAAGTCACTGGCCGTGTCCCATACCAAGATTAAATTGAAGAGCAAGTCCCAGTAGCAGACACTGGCAAGGGACACGGCCAAGTCATGTGGCCGTGTCCCTCAATCATAGTGCAACACGACCAAGTCACTCATGACTTGGCCGTGTCACTCAACTAAAGAAGAAAGAAGAGAGAAACATGCAGAGGCGGACACTGGCGAGGGACACGGCCGTGTCTTGTGGCCGTGTCCCTCCAACAAGCCCTCACACGGCCGTGTCCCTCATCACCTGGCCGTGTCCCTCATGAACCAAACGCGCACCGAATTTTAAAGCTGACGTTTCATATAAAAGCAAAAGAAAAACTTAGGGTTTGGGGGGTTGACGATTTTTGAGAGAAAAGTTCAGCCGTCTGAGAGAGATCTTAGGGTTTAAACATTTGTTTTCTTGGATTTTGATTTTACTTTGGATTAAACTAGTTTAGATTAGATTGTTCATGCCATTGTTTTCTTGCAAGATTCGATCAAGAGATTCATCAAAAGCTTCAAGAGTTTGTAACTTGGTTTTATTCTTAAACTTTGTCTCTTTAGTTTCATTGAAATTGTGTTTATGAACATTATCATGTCTAAATTGATTTCTTTGATTATTAATGAGATGAGTATGTTTGATAACATCATGAACTAATTTAATCTAGTCTAGGGTTTGTATGAATTTGCTATGATTGTATGAATTAGTTATTCTCTTAACTAATGATTTCTTTAGCCTTTATTGAATGAAATATTGTTAACATATAATTGATTGGCCACCAATTGTGTGTTTTAGGTATTAGATGATGAATTGAGAGATGAAATCTAATGCTGGAACAATTTAATTAAGGACTTAGGTGAATTAGAGATATAACCTATTAAAAAGATTGTTTCAATTATAACAAGATTAGTTGTAAGAGGTTTGAATGCGAGAGCTTATTTCCTTGACTCAATTAATTAAGTTGTTTGATATTTAATCTTAGAAATTAAATTAGTTAAGTGGAATAACCGTTCATACATATCAGTAGTAGAGAAGTGCAAACCCTAGACCCTTTTATCAAGTGAATCAAAACATCAGCTTTTAGTTACTTTTATCGTTTTAAACTTCAATTAAACCTTTTCATTACTTTGCGATTTAAATTTCTTTAATTACTTGTTACTTTAAATTTGATAATCGATTACCCACTTTGGCTTCCTTGTGAGACGACCTTGGGGCGATCACCTTTGCTACAGCTACCTCGTATACTTGCGAGTGACGCTTTGTGGTAGAGTTAATTTGAGCGCAACAAGTTTTTGGCGCCATTGCCGGGGAGGCTAATTGGAGTAATTGTTTATTTTTTAAAAAAAAAAATAAAAAATCACATTTCAGATTATTTTCATTGTTTTTCATTTTATTTTATTTGTCTTTTGCTTTTGATATTTCTTTTTCTAGAAATTTTTTTTTATGCAAGGCAGGAGATCACTCGAAGGAGAATTGCACCCATTCATTCCAGAAATTCAGAGAGTAAAAAGGAGCAGAGAGGAGTTTGAGCTCTACACCGGATTTGATACTTCAGAGGAAGACATTTCGGATTTTGAGTCAGAATCTGAAAAATCTGTAAAGATGGCTAAAGAAAGGCAAAGAACCATGAGAGATTTTGCTAGACCTGTCATTGGGACTTCCACTTCTTGCATAAGACTGACAGATGCAGCAAGGAACTATGAGTTGAAGAACATTCACTACAACATGCTGCCATCATTCTATGGAGTTCCAAATGAAGATCCTTTGAATTTTATTCGGGATTTCTACTCCACCCTTAACACTTTTCCTTTGGGAGGACTAACAGAAGATCAGTTGAGGATGAGATGTTTCCCTTATACTTTGAAGGATAGGGCAAAGAGCTGGCTCATGATGTTGCCTGAGAACTCACTAATATTACAATAAATTCATGGGCAAGTTCTATTCACACCAAAAGACAGCTGAGTTGAGAGGGAAGATTGCTACATTCTCTCAGTTTGAAGGAGAACCATTTCATGAGGCTTGGGACAGATTCAAGATGCTATTGATCCAGTGTCCACATCATCACTACCCACTTCAACTCCTTAATCAGTTTTTCTATGATGGTCTCACCCAGCAATTTCAGAACACTGTTGATAATGCAGCTGGGGGAGCCATGGGAGAAAAGACAGCTGATGAGACTTATGAGATCTTTGAGATGTTGGGAGCTAATTCTCAACAAAAGAGTGTAAGGGGAAGAAGCAAGGGGGTAAATCAACTTGAAGCCAATACTGAAATGGTTAGTCAAATAGCTAAGTTGACAAGACAGGTTCAGATGCTAAACATGAAGAACAATATTTCTTCATCTACTCAAGAAGTGTGTGGAATCTGTGGGACATTTGGGCATGGAGAAAATATATGTCCCTCTGCATATGAGACTTTTGGGAATGAAGCTGAGCAAGTTAATGCTATGGGGGGATTTCAACCAAGAGCCAGGAATGATCCTTACTCCAACACTTACAATCCTGGTTGGAGGAGTCACCCCAATTTTTCCTAGACAACAAATAATTCTCAACAGCCTTTCCATTTGCTCCAGAGACAGAACCAGCAGGGCCAATCCTCAAATCAAAATCAAGGTCAGCCTAAGAGAGAGAGTTTGGAGGAAAGTTTACAGGCTTTTATCAAAGTCAGTGCTCAAAACCAAGAGATGAATAACAAGAGGCTGGATTCCTTGGAAGCATCTTTTAAGAAGGTGGAGACCCAAGTGGGGCAACTTGCACAACAGATGCAGATTCAACAAAAGGGGAAGTTTCCAAGTCAACCTGAGCAGGCACAAGCAGTGACTGTTCTTAGGAGTGGCAAGGTAATTAATAATAATGTTGAAAATAACTCTGTGAATGCAGGTGAGCAAGAAAAGAAAAAGGAAGGAGAACAAGAGAACAAAGGTGCTGAAGAAAGATTAATGGAGAAGACCCCTACACCAGATTTGCACAAGGCAAGCAATCCATACAGGCCACCTATACCGTTCCCTAGCAGGTTGAAGGATGATAAAAAAGATAAGCAGTTTTCAGATATCTTCAACATGCTATCTAAGGTAAGTATCAACTTACCCTTACTTGAAGCAATTAAGAACATGCCGGCTTATGCTAAATTCTTCAAAGAACTGAATACCAAGAAAAAAAGGTATGAGCCGAATGAAAAGGTGATAGTTTCTGAGGTAGCTAGTGCTGTTTTGCAGCATAAACTACCTCCTAAACTAAAGGATCCTGGAAGCTTTATTATTCAGATTACTATGGGGCATGGAAAAGGAACTGAGGGCATGTGTGATTTAGGGGCTAGTGTGAATTTAATGCCTTATTCTATTTATCTTCACTTGGAATTAGGGGAACTTAAACCAACAAAAATGGTATTGCAATTAGCTGATAGATCTCTTAGATTCTCGAAAGGGGTTATAGAAGATGTGTTAGTTAAAGTTGGTGGTTTGATAGTTCCTGTTGATTTCATTGTTCTTGACATGGAAGTAGGTAATTCTTCACCATCGGCACACACCATTCTGCTGGGTAGGCATTTTATGGCAACTACCAACACTTTGATAGATATTAAGAATGGAAAATTATCAATGACTGTTTTGGGACAAACTGTGGAATTTTCTATTTTTAACACTTCTCCTATTCCTACAACTGCTTTAAATGAGGATTGTTCTTTCACTGATTGTGTTGATGCAGTTGTTTCAGATGTTTTCTTGCAGATAGGTTCCTCTGATAAATTGGAGCTGGCATTGACTTTGGATAGTGATTTGGAAATTTTTTATACAGAAATAGCCAGTTGTCTTGAGACTTTAGAGGATGCTGAAATAGAGGAGCTTAAGGAGGACCCAATTTTTGAACCTTCCCCCATTGAAAAAGCAGAGAAGAACCCCTCACTAGAGTTAGAGCTGAAAGAGTTACCTAAGAACCTAAAATATGTGTTTTTGGGAGATCACAATACTTTACCTGTGATAATATGTAGTGAACTTAGTGAAGGGGAGGAGATGAGGTTAGTGAGTGAGCTTAAAAGATTGAAGAGAGCAATAGGATGGGGATTGAGTGACATCAAGGGTACTAGCCCTTCCATGTGCATGCATAGAATCACTTTAGAAGAGGGAGCTAAACCTGTGAGGGAAACTCAAAGGAGACTTAACCCAAATATGAGTGAAGTGGTTAAGAAGGAAGTGCTCAAATTGCTGGATGAAGGAGTAATTTATCCAATTGATAATAGTGAGTGGGTGAGCCCAGTACATGTAGTTCCTAAGAAATCTGGAATCACTGTGGTGAAAAATGAGAATAATGAGTTGGTTCCTACTAGGACTACTACTGGATGGAGAATGTGCATCGATTATAGGAAGTTAAACAATGCTACAAAGAAAGATCATTTCCCTCTTCCTTTTATTGATCAGATGTTAGATAAACTTTCTGGGCACTCACATTATTGTTTTCTGGATGGCCTTTCAGGTTACTATCAGGTGCCAATAGCTCCAGAGGATCAGTCCAAGACAACCTTTACTTGCCCTTTTGGGACTTATGCATTTCGACGTATGCCCTTTGGCTTGTGCAATGCACCTGCAACTTTTCAGAGATGCATGATGTCTGTCTTCTCAGATATGATCGATGATTTTATTGAGGTATTTATGGATGATTTTTCTGTTTTTGGGAATTCTTTTGATATTTGCCTCGATAAACTTGTTCGTGTGCTTGAGAGATGCATTGAATGTAACCTCATTTTAAGTTGGGAAAAGAGTCATTTTATGGTTACTCAGGGCATTGTCTTAGGTCATGTGGTGTCGAGTAAAGGGATTGAGGTGGATAAGGCTAAAATTGAATTGATTGCTAAGTTACCCCCACCTACCTCTGTTAAGGGAATAAGAAGTTTTTTAGGGCATGCAGGATTTTACAGGAGGTTTATTAAGGATTTTTCCAAAATAAGCCAACCATTGTGCCATTTATTGGGGAAAGATGTTCCATTTGAATTTACAGCACAATGCATGCAAGCTTTTAATTCCCTTAAGGAAAAATTGACTAGTGCACCTGTGATTGTAGCTCCTGTCTGGTCTTTACCTTTTGAAATCATGTGTGATGCTTCTAATCATGCAGTAGGAGCTGTTCTTGGGCAAAGGGTTGATAAATACTTGAGAGTAATTTATTATGCTAGTTTAACCCTGAATAGTGCACAAATGAATTACACCACAACTGAGAAGGAAATGCTAGCTGTTGTTTTTGCTTTAGACAAATTTAGAGCTTATTTAATTGGGTCAAAAATTATTGTTCATTCTGACCATGCAGCTCTTAAATATCTTTTAACAAAACATCATGCTAAACCGCGCTTAATTAGATGGGTGTTGTTATTGCAAGAATTTGATTTCAAGATCAGGGATACTAAGGGTACTGAGAATGTTGTTGCCGATCATCTATCCAGATTACCCTACTTTAGTGAAAATCTTGCATCTGATAGCATTCATAAAAATTTAGAAGCATTTCCTGATGAGCATTTGTTTGTGGTAATTAATGCACCTTGGTTTGCAGATATTGCTAACTATCTTGCTTGTGGAATTTTGCGATCTAACATGTCTTTTCAGGAAAAGAAAAGGTTTCTACACTTGAGTAAGTTTTATTTTTGGGATGAACCTTATCTATTCCGGATTTGCAAAGATGAGATAGTTCGCAGGTGTGTTTCTGAGGAAGAACAACTGAGTGTTCGTCAATTTTGTCATGACCTTCACTGTGGGGATCATTTTGGAGGAAGAAAGACTGCAGAAAAGGTACTTCAAAGTGGTTTTTACTGGCCTACTTTATTTAAAGATGCTCAAGACTATTGTAAGCACTGTGATCATTGCCAAAGAGTAGGTAACATTGGAAGGAGGAATGAAATGCCCCTTCAGTCATATATTGTTGTTGAACTGTTTGATGTGTGGGGAATAGACTTCATGGGTCCTTTCCCCAAGTCCTTTGGTTATGAATACATTTTAGTTGTTGTTGATTATGTTTCCAAATGGGTGGAGGCAATCCCCACCCGTACTAATGATGCTAATAATGTTGTTAAATTTGTGAAGGAAAACATTCTTAGCAGGTTTGGCACACCAAGGGTGATAGTCAGTGATGGGGGGAGCCATTTTTGCAACAGGCTTTTTGAGAAGTTAATGCATAAATCTGGTGTGAAGCACAAGGTGGCAACCCCATACCATCCACAGACTTCTGGACAAGTGGAAACATTCAACAAGCAGCTAAAAGGAATTCTGGAGAAAACAGTCAACACATCCAGGAAGGATTGGGCAAGCAGATTGCACGATGCACTATGGGCATATCGGACTGCTTTCAAAACTCCTCTAGGTATGAGTCCATATCGATTGGTGTTTGGAAAAGCTTGTCACTTACCAGTGGAGTTGGAGCACAGAGCATATTGGGCAATCAAGACTCTGAATTTAGACTTGGACAAAGCAAAGAGAGAAAGATTTCTACAAATTTCAGAGTTAGATGAGCTGCGGAATGAGGCTTATGAGAGCTCGAGAATTTACAAGGATCGCACTAAAGCACTTCATGATAAAATTATAGTGCGAAAGACATTGAGTCCAGGTATGAAGGTTTTACTTTTTAACTCACGACTCCGTCTTTTTCCAGGTAAACTCAAGTCTCGATGGAGTGGTCCTTTCGAGATAACTCAGGTATATCCTTCTGGTGCAATTGAATTACTTAACTCTAGAACAGGTGAGACTTTCAAAGTGAATGGACAGAGAGTTAAGCCATACAATGAAGGATTTCAGGAAGTGAGGGTCATTGACAATACTTTGATTCATGATCCCTAGACTTTGCATGATGTCCAGCTATATGACATTAAAGAAGCGCTAAATGGGAGGCAACCCATCGGTTTGCATTTATTTTTCATAGTTGTAATTTTAAGTTTAGCAAGTTTTGAT
Source organism: Garcia nutans (assembly GCA_947685225.1). Taxonomy (NCBI): domain Eukaryota; kingdom Viridiplantae; phylum Streptophyta; class Magnoliopsida; order Malpighiales; family Euphorbiaceae; genus Garcia; species Garcia nutans. The sequence continues at coordinate 17,879,609 of CANTUV010000026.1, forward strand.
TTATGTTCGGTTTCAATAAATGGACTGCGCTTTGATCGTTTTTCTTTACTTTGTGTTTTAGGGTGTTTAACGAAGAAGGGTTGCAAAATCATTAAAAAAAAGTTTAAAGTTAATAAAATGGCAGTAGGTGACAGGGCCAAAGGACTTGGCCGTGTCACACACTGGACACGGCCAAAAATTCTTCAAAAATTTGAACAATTTTGCACCTTCGTACAGAATTGGACACACCCAGGGGACACGGCCGTGTCACCTGGCCGTGTCCCCCAAAAATCATGAGACACGGTCGTGTGCTCTCCACTTGGCCGTGTCCCTTCACTTTCATACACAGACACGGCCAAGTCAGCACACACACGGCCGTGTCCCTTCAATTTTTGACTTTTAAAATCCCGATTTCGCCCAGTTCTTTTCATAAATCCCTAAAAGTTTTCTATCTTCGTCTCTCTCGCTCTCTCGCTCTCTGTATCGCCATAGCCATAGTTTTGATTTCAAAACTTCAAATCTTCCATTAAAACTTCAAATTTCTTCAACAAAACTTGAGATAATCACTTAAAACTTTCTCTTTACTCATATTATTTTGATTTAATTCAATTTTGGGTGTTAATTTCTCAGATTTCATGACGCCAAGAACTAAAATTGTATCACACTGCAAGAAGAAGAAATCCGGTGCCGAAGGAGCTTCGTCATCCTCCTCAACTTTATCTTTCAAGAGGGCAAGTCTTTTAACTCGGGGTTTTTACCCGACAAGGTATGTGAATGACGAATCTCTAGATGCTTTGCAAATGAGAACTGCTTTTTATAGATATGTGCAATATCTTGGGTGGGAGACTTTTGTCTCATTGAGACCTTTGCAGTTTGAGGAGCTCAACCTAGAATTTTTGACAACTCTTAAAGTGGAAAGAGATGATAAGAAAATTTGCAGGAGATTGATGTTTAAATTATTGGGTAGATCATTTGTGCTTACTATTGATCAATTGAATGATATTTATGGTTTTCATCAACATGGAGAAAGATCGATACCCAAAGATTTTAGACAACAATTTGCTTGGGGTGCCTTAGGCTCGGGTACGTATGTGGCCAAATCGGCCAAAGCATCTAAATTACGGAACCCTACTTTGTGATATTTGCACAGGTTTATGTCTTGTGGGTTCTTTGCTCGGAAGGAGAGCCCGGGTGTGGTTGAGTCGAGTGAGTTATTTTTCTTGGACTGTGTTTTGAATGAAATGAATATTAGTGCCGGCTATTGGTTAGCCGATATTTTTGATACGGTAGCTAATAAAAGGAGGGGGGCTATTTGTGTTGGAGGATTGATCACTACATTAGCAATAGCCCTTGTTGAGGATTTTGACCTGAGTACTACTCGGATGACTGGAATTTTGGGTAACGATTCCTTGGATTTAGCTACCCTTGAGAAGATGCACATGGTGGTGCATAGGAGAGGGACTTTTGTGATGCCGTCAGCTGAGCCTGAAGTACCAGGGGATAGGCAGAAAAGGGCACAAGTCGAAGCGGAGTCTGACTCGGATTCTCTTGACCTAGATGAGGATGCTCCAGTTTCGGAGAGTCAGGAGATACTTCGGAGGATTGAGGCCCTAGAGGGCAAGGTAGATCGATTGGAGGGAAAGGTAGATGGACTGGGAGCCACGGTGGACCGAAACCATATTGAGATGTTGCAACAGATGGATCAGATTAACAGCAACCTAGCCAAAATCCTTAGTCTTCATCCCTCGGCTGCATCATCTTCCCGCCCGCCTTTTCCTTAGACTTTATGCTCCATGTTTTATTTTGTTTAGTGTATTTTTGTTGTTATTTTTCATTTTTGTTTTTCATGTAAACGTTTTTATATTTGGCTATGTTATTTTTATATATTGTTCTTTTTGTTTTTAAACGTTTATGTTTGTGATGGAAAGCTAGGATATTGCCTCACCAGGTACGATGGAAGATAGGTTGTACTTAATTCTTTCTCTTTATTATTCTTGTTTTCCATTGAGGACAATGGAAATTCTAAAGTGTGGGGTAATCTTTTAGCTTTTCTTTAATTTTTGTTTTGGTTGCCTTGGTATGTTTATTGTGTTTGTTGTGCATGGCATAATTGTTGAAAATTTATTGATCTTTTCTGTGATTCTAGCATTGTAGTTGAGACTTTTGTATCAGCATAGAAATGAGCATTTGAATTCATTCAGGATAAATTTTCACATTCTGCGGTTCATGACATATAAATCTTTGAGAACCCACCTTTGTGAGTTTTGAGCCTTATAGATTAAATGATTGATTTTCTTTTCTTAAGTGTGCACCTTCATGATTTTGCATCTCTAGAGTTTGCTTTTGCATACTGATTGAACTCACATTATGATTTAATCTCAGGTTTTAAAATGATGAAGGCAAAATAGGTTAGCCCTTTAGCTTAAAAAGACCTCCCTTAATATTGAATTCCTTAGTGAGCCAAGTTGAGCCTTTAACCTTTTTCTTGTTTGATCAACATAATTTAGAGCTCAATTTTCTCATATTATCATCATACCTGCATTAAGGAATGGAGTTTTTATGATATGTCAATAGGGTGGTTTATTTCAAAGTGTGGGGTAAGAAAAAAAAAAGAAAAAAAAATGGTATTGCTATTTGGGGTTGAAATGCATACTTTGCACATTGTATTAAGAGTTGATTATTCTTTTCCTCTACATTTTAAGCTAGATGTTTCATGCAAGTTTATATTTTGTATATATATATATATAATGAATGATAAAAAAAAAGAAGAAAAAGAAAAAAGTGAAAAAAAGAAAGATATATATATATACAAAGTTCATATATTTTCTAGCCTTAGAGGAATTTTGACTCATGTACTTTTCTTTTAGTGTGCAAGTATGTAAGATTGTTAAGGGTTGGTGAGTATGCTATTTGAAGGAGTTATGAAATTCTTAGCAAGAGTAGTGTCTAATTTAGATACTCCATTTCTTGATGCCCCAGCTTAAATGTCTTTTCTCACACCTTACCTTAGCCCCATTACATCCAAATAAAAGACCTTCGGATTATTCCTTGAGAAAATCAGTGAGGGAGATTGGATAATTAAGCAAGTTTAGGGCAGTATGCACTCATGAGTGGTATGAGTGATTAACCTTTGAAATCGAGTGAAACACTTAGTTGAGAGATAAGATTTGTATGTTTGGATTAATGAATGAGTTAAGAAAATCCTTGATTGAAGGAAATTGCAATTATTTATGTCTGACTCTTTAAGTATCTCATTTATATGCTGGAATTTTAGTTAGGGTTGTTTAAGTTTTTAATTTATGCCATGTGGATTTGCTTGAGGACAAGCAAAGTTTTAAGTGTGGGGTAGTTGTTTTATTAGTTTTTGTTATAGTTTTGTGTCTTGTTTGTTATGTTAATTATTGTTTTATTTAGGTATTTTGTTAGTTTTAATTGGTTTGTTTAGTGTTTTCTTTAATTGTGTAGTTTTAATTTATTTCTGTGTTTCTGTCATTTTTGATTTAATTTTTAGTATGTTTTATGTTTTGTTGGATATTGTTTATTTGATTCTTGTTTAAGTTTTGTTTGTCAGTTTTGTGTTAGGTTAAAACAGCAAGGAAACAAATTGAAGATGAAATGGGCAGAAGCTGACACAAGCAGAGGACACGGCCAAGTCACTGGCCGTGTCCCATACCAAGATTAAATTGAAGAGCAAGTCCCAGTAGCAGACACTGGCAAGGGACACGGCCAAGTCATGTGGCCGTGTCCCTCAATCATAGTGCAACACGACCAAGTCACTCATGACTTGGCCGTGTCACTCAACTAAAGAAGAAAGAAGAGAGAAACATGCAGAGGCGGACACTGGCGAGGGACACGGCCGTGTCTTGTGGCCGTGTCCCTCCAACAAGCCCTCACACGGCCGTGTCCCTCATCACCTGGCCGTGTCCCTCATGAACCAAACGCGCACCGAATTTTAAAGCTGACGTTTCATATAAAAGCAAAAGAAAAAGTTAGGGTTTGGGGGGTTGACGATTTTTGAGAGAAAAGTTCAGCCGTCTGAGAGAGTTCTTAGGGTTTAAACATTTGTTTTCTTGGATTTTGATTTTACTTTGGATTAAACTAGTTTAGATTAGATTGTTCATGCCATTGTTTTCTTGCAAGATTCGATCAAGAGATTCATCAAAAGCTTCAAGAGTTTGTAACTTGGTTTTATTCTTAAACTTTGTCTCTTTAGTTTCATTGAAATTGTGTTTATGAACATTATCATGTCTAAATTGATTTCTTTGATTATTAATGAGATGAGTATGTTTGATAACATCATGAACTAATTTAATCTAGTCTAGGGTTTGTATGAATTTGCTATGATTGTATGAATTAGTTATTCTCTTAACTAATGATTTCTTTAGCCTTTATTGAATGAAATATTGTTAACATATAATTGATTGGCCACCAATTGTGTGTTTTAGGTATTAGATGATGAATTGAGAGATGAAATCTAATGCTGGAACAATTTAATTAAGGACTTAGGTGAATTAGAGATATAACCTATTAAAAAGATTGTTTCAATTATAACAAGATTAGTTGTAAGAGGTTTGAATGCGAGAGCTTATTTCCTTGACTCAATTAATTAAGTTGTTTGATATTTAATCTTAGAAATTAAATTAGTTAAGTGGAATAACCGTTCATACATATCAGTAGTAGAGAAGTGCAAACCCTAGACCCTTTTATCAAGTGAATCAAAACATCAGCTTTTAGTTACTTTTATCGTTTTAAACTTCAATTAAACCTTTTCATTACTTTGCGATTTAAATTTCTTTAATTACTTGTTACTTTAAATTTGATAATCGATTACCCACTTTGGCTTCCTTGTGAGACGACCTTGGAGCGATCACCTTTGCTATAGCTACCTCGTATACTTGCGAGTGACGCTTTGTGGTAGAGTTAATTTGAGCGCAACAGAGGCCTCTCAAACATTAGAGCATTAACAATCTCATTATCTTTAGCTTCGATGACCACAGTCCCATCTATGTTGGGGAACTTGATCTTTTGATGAAGGGTGGAAGGAAATCCACCAAGAGGATGAAACCATGGTCTTCCCAAGCGTAAGGTGAAGGTAATAGGTATGTCCAAAATAATAAATTCAACAATAGATTCAATTGGACTGACCTTGACAGAAGCTTTGAATGTTCCTTCGGCATGTCTTTTAGTGTTGTCATAAGCCCGAATGGTCACCTCAGTCGGGCTTAGATCCCTTGCTGACATGGCCAGTTTTGGCAATATTTTAAGTGGAAAAACATTTATGGTTGACCCATCATCGACCATTACACATGGAGTCCTTTTCCCTTTGATTTCTTTTTTGATAAAGAGAGAGCGGATGTGGTCTCTCCCCTCCTCTAGTAAATTCGCATCTGAGAAAGAAACCGCTCCCATATTAACTTCTCTCTTATCTTGAACATCTTCACTTTTCATTACTCCTCCAATTTTTATGAAGTTGATCAGCTCCCCCGGTGTTGTGGAGGTAGAAATTAGCATGCTAGCTAAGGCCTTGGCCATAGTTTCTCGGTGCTATTTAGAAGTAGCCAATAAGTCCCAAATGCTAACACTTGCTTGGGTTCTTTTTAATTGCTTGAGCACAACATCATCTTCCTCTTCTTTATTTCCTTCTTCAACTTCCTTTCCCTTATTAATTTCTACCTCCTTAGGCGGTGGCCTTGCATAAGGCTTACCGGATCTAGTGTTCATTACTTCATCATCTTCGGGCTCGGACCAAGTCCACTCCTCCTTCTTGGATACAAGATCGTCCTCACTATCGCTTGAATCCCAAAACCCATTAACCACACAAATTGCTACTTCTTTACCCACCATAGCTTGTTTAATTTTTCCAAATACCTCTTCTTCTTTGGTTGCTTCTCCACCCACATCTCGAAAAGAAGACATGATAAATTCTTCATGATAACCCCCTCCAATCATGAAGGTTGCCGGTGGTGGTACCCTATTGAACTTTGGTAATGAGTTGTCTTTGGTGCTTGGCTTATTAGGCTCGGGCAGCTTCCCACTATTAATTAGATTTTGGATCTCATGTCTCAACCTCACACATCTATCCGTGTCATATCCTTGCATTTGATGAAACTGACAAAATGCTTTAGTGTCGAAATTAGGTGGGAGAGGGTTAGGCAAAGGACGAGGATTTAAGGGTTGTAGCAATCCCTTTCTTTAAAGCTTATTGAGAACCCAAGACATCGGTTTCACCAATTCAAAAAAACTGCCTCCTTGTTCCTTGGTTAGTAGCATTGACACCGACTGCCTTTTCCATGCTTTGGCCACCAAATTGATAGTTTCCTTTCTCATTCCTTCTTGTTGAAAAATGGTTCTTCTCTCTTTCCCATTGTTCAATTTATAGACCAGCTTGGAGAAGATCTTTGAAATCATGGATGAGTGTATGAGACATCCTTTCATGAAGACTAGGCAACACTCCTCTCACAATCATCCTTATTTTATCAGATTCATCTGGCCTTTTCTTGAGCAAAGCGGTCTTGTTTCTCCATCTCTTCACATAGTCCACAAAATTCTCATTTGTCCTTTGTCTAATGGACTCAACTTCCATTAAGGTAACTTCCATTTCAACATTGTATCCATATTGTTGAATGAAGGCCTTGTATAGCAGATCCCAACTCTTTTGTGTTCCTTCATCTAAGGTGTTGAACCAATTTTGGATAACAGGGTCCAATGAGAGCATAAAGTACCTTAGAGTTTGAGCCTTAGTATCTTGGGCAGACTGCATAGCAATGATATACTGCTTTACATGGAGATGAGGATTTTCAGTTACATCAAACTTCGCAAAAGATGGCATTTTGAACTTATACGAAACTTCTTCATCTAGCTCAAACAGTTTGTCGACTTCGGACATTTCTTCAGTTTTAAGTTTTTTCTCAAATTTCTTTCTAAATCAGCAATCAACTTTTCAACATCAGAAGTTTCAATTTTCTCCATAGCTGATCTTTCAACAATCTTTGTTCTTTCTTCTTATCTTGAGGATCTTGGTAGTATTGAGCCCAATCATCATCATCATCAATGATAACCTTTTCATCATCAAAAACCACTTCACCAACTTTAGTCTTCCCTTTTCCCTTTGGCTTCTTAGTGCTAGCAGATGCTTCGGCATGATTTTCTAAAATTACAGTCAATTGGTTCTTCATGGTCTCAGCTAGGGCCTCTTTTATTTCTTCCATTTTGGCATCGAGGGCTTCATCCACCATTCTTTGAATTTGTTCGGGCTCCATTGCTTTTGGTAAAAAAGAGATTGAGTCCTTGCTAGATACTTCATCTCCGGCGTAGGTCGGATTGTCGTAAGCTTTTGAACTGTCGTAATCCAGGGCAGTGAGCCAGAAAGGATTAATGATATGAGATGCAAATGCATGTATGTATGTATGCGCAAACAATCAACAAAGAAAGAAAATTAGGATGTTCCTTCCAACCTTATAACATCCACACATGAATGGTGAGTCTCTTTTCCTAGGTATATGGTCAACAATCATACCAATATGGGGTATCTTGTTTTTGAATATTTCCCTCGGACGTTTCAACCAATAGTCATATTTAAAAAAATGGAAATCACTTTATGATAATTCCCATTAATTAGGTTTTAATCCATTTAACCAACTATAGTAGCTTTTATGCTATATTGGATTAAAACTAAATTAAGATGTTTATTATAAATAGATTTCTCACTTGAAAAAGCAACTAATGATTCATGCCAAAAACAAGCCCATGATTAATTATTCTTAGTATAAACTACGCTCACAATTGATTTTTGGTATTTCGTAATTGACCTAAATAATTTGCATGCACTTTGTAAAAAAAGGTTGGATAAAAATAATTTTATTTCTAAGCCCAAAGTAAAAGGATTTTAGAAAAAATGCATTTTGGGCTTAGTATTTGGGCAATGAGCAAAAGAATTTTTTATTTGTTTTTAGAAAAGTTTTATATCCAAAGACCATATTGAAATGTTTTGAAGATAGCTTTGGTCTTTTTGATTTTAAAAAGCACAAACCAAATAAGCCATGATTTAAGCCAAGACAAATTAACCATAGTCAAAACAACATGCATTTGGGGTAAAACCTAAGGAAAGTAACTAGGCCAATTACATGAGCTTTAGTCTTTGGGTTAAAAGGCTTAGGTTCCCATAGCAAGTATATACCAAATGGTACGAGGCTATGAGTGGCTATGCTATGCTCAATTTTCATAACATGTATTTTCATAATGAGGATGCTAAGATGGATGTGTGGACATACCAGACTGGACAAAATTAAGAATGTTCATATTCGACAAAAAGTCCAAGTAGCGGATGTCGGAGATAAGGTGAGGGAAGGAAGACTTAGATGGTATGGGCATGTTTTAAGAAGACCTCCTAATGTTGCGGTTCGTAAGTGTGAGAATTTGTTGATTGAGGGGGCTAGAGGTCGTGGCAGACCTAGAACTGTGTGGAAGGAGGTGATAGCAAGAGACTTACGTGCCTTAGATCTTGATGCGGATTTGATTAATGACAGACTTGAATGGAGACGTAAAATCCGTGTCTTGGAAGGGGCCTAAGGCTGGAGTATCTTTTTTGGTGTCTTTTGAGCTTATTTTGTTGAGAATCCATACAGCCGACCCCAACTTGTTTGGGATTAAGGCTTAGTTGTTGTTGTTGTTGTTGTTGTTGTTGAGTGAAAGTATGGTATCCCTTACATAACACAACACGGGTAACATGGGCGTCCTAACTCATGCACACGATGCAATCTAATATGATGCAATGGATAATATCATTATAAGAAAGAATAGAATAATATAAAGACCAACGGAATCAACATCTCTTATCCCTAATGGAGTCACCACTATGAGCGGGAATTTTTGCCCCCACTCCCGGTGGAATGGTTCTTGCGACTTCGGCACTGTTTAGGCTCGGGGCCTTATAGAACACGGACCTAAGTCCAGAGAAAATGGAGTCTCCACCCAGACGGGCTGGGAAAAAGAAAGGGGTGGATGACTCAATTCTTAAGGAATCCCGAACCCCCTAATGGGTTTGAAAAGTTGGGTACGTGTGGGGAAGCTGAGAAATGGCCCAGCACCCCCAAAATGCCCGGTTCATTGGACGGGCCTCCTTTATAGGTCTTAATATTATAAAATTCTTAAATATAACAATATTATCCATATTACACGCAACAATTGAAATAAAGCATCATTATATTAAAATCAAAGCAATGTCCAAACAAAGCAAATAAATGGACACCCATCCAAAGATGGAAACATGTCGTTACATCATACATGTCTAAACTAAATAAGACACCTACCAAAAGGTAGAAACATGTCCTTTACATTGGTCCAAAATATAAAAGAAATTTAAATTACATGATATTTAACTAATGAGGCACCCACAAAGTGGAAACATGCCTCTTACAATTTTAATACTAAAACAAATAAATAATAACAATTAAAAAAATCCATCCATGATAAATTAAAGAAATCAAGCATTGAAATTAAATAAATCAACCATCAAAGCATATAATAAACTACATAATCAAATCTAAAATTTAAATAAAGTAAGTAAAGGTACAAATTTAGGGTTTACTGTTTCTATTTAAAGTTCTTTAATTAATATTTACGGTTTTGGGATTTTAGTATTATTATTGTTATTTGTTTAACCTACTATAAAGGTTTTGGAAAATTGGAATGAATTAGGGTTTCATGAATCACATTAGGGTTTAGGGATAACATTATGAAATTAGGGTTTTAGAATATTAAAACATTAGGTTTATAGCTCTTGGTTACTGGATTGTTGTTTTGGATTTACTATATTAAGTTTGAATGTTTTGGTTTTTAAGGTTTTAAGGATTAGGGTTAGGATTTAGGAAAACTAGGGTTTACATATTAGTTTTGAGGGACTTAGGGTTTAGATTAACTGGTTTGGGGGTTTACTGTCTTGGTTTTGGAGTTGAAGAAAATAGTTTAGAGTTTTATAAGGTAATTGTGATTTTTAGAAACTGTAAAGTGAGTTTAGAGTTTGGATATTTAACAAAACATTTGGAAATTTTGGAAAAAAAGTGAGAGGAAAACAGTATAGGGTTTTTAAAAGCTTTTGGAAATAAGAAAAACAATTTAAGGTTTCTAGAAACATAAAAGTATTTTTTTTATGGTTTTTGGAAATAGAAGGAAAAATCTAGGGTTTTAAGGTTTAGAAGAAATAAATTAGGGTTCTTAAGTTTTAGAAGAAATAGAATTAGGGTTCTTAAATTTTAGAAGAAACTGAATTAGGGTTCTTGAGTTTTAGAAGAAACATAATTAGGGTTCTTGAGTTTTAAAAGAAACAGAAGGAACGATTTAAGATTTTTGAAAAACAAAAGAAATGAATTAGGGTTTTTATGGTATTTAGAAAAGGAGGAAATCATTTAAGATTATTTGGAAATGAAGATCAAATTATTACATATTCAAAGAGCAAAGTTTTGTATGTATATTATTATGAATCAAAGAAACAAAGCTATGAATAGTTTATGATTGAGGATCAAACTTGCGTAGTTGGTTCCACCAAAATTAACTTCTGGATGAACGGAGACAAAGGCAAGGTTGCTGCCTTTGATAAATTATTGAATTGCTTGCTTATTGCTCTTTTCAAAATCTGAAGTCCTAAATTCAAAGTTCTAGTCCTCCAAGTCCAATCCCAAGATCCCTTTTATGTGTATTTTTAGTGTTATTTATAGGAAATTTTGGAAGCTTAAATCCAATTGTTTAAGGAAATTATCATTAATTAGGAAAAGAAAACTAAAACCAAATAGAATTTGGTTTCGGAAAAAATTGCATTGCAAAAACTGTAACGGGCTGTGAGCTTGCGAGAAACTGCATGGAAAATTTGCCCTTTAGGCTGCCAGGCCATTTCGCCACAGGAATTTCCTGCAGCAAAATGGCCTAGGCCATTTCGTCCAATTACTTTCGACGACGAATTTTTTCGTCGTCGATTTTTCCGTCACCGATTTTTATTTTTATTTATTTATTTTTTATTATTATTTTTTATTTCTATAATTATAAAAAATAAATACTAAAATAAATATTATTTATTTAACACAAAAAAATTATTTAGGACTAAATAAAATATATTGGACCGGATTAGGTCAAAAATTAAGAGTCTACATATGTAAACTTAAAAAATTGAAAAGAAGAAACTTTGCCCCCTGTGTAGGCTTAAACCAAAGATTTTTTCCATGCAAGCTTTGATTGATGTTTTTGTTGTCTAGTTCTTCGCACAAGCAGGATTTCTTCTCTTTGCAAAATTATTGGAGCTTTCTCAAGCAATGGGCTTTCCATGTCCCCCTGATTTGATATCTTATTTTGATTGTTTACTTCACAGGGTGTTTACTGTTCACTTTGATAAAGAATAGACAATACAAGATAAGAAAGTGCGTTGTGATATGCTCATGTATGCATGATATGCATGAATATTGCTTACAGTCGTTCCATCGACTCACAGTCAGAGGTGATCAGCAGAAGTGTTCTCATTGAAGTGTTCTCATTGGTTCATTTCAGATGCTCGTTCAGGTCTTGCATTGGAATGACACAATGCTCCACATTTATGGCTTTTATCTTTAAGATGTTGAAAATATGAATAATGGAGGCCCCAAACAGTAGAGATACATCCATTTCAAATTATGATTCAGTATGTCAATTGGTTGCTTCTTCATGACCATGCCAATAATCATTTCCTTCGCCCAATGTGTCCTTCGAGGTTTGATAGTTCAAAATACTCCCCTAAACTTGAAGTCTTTGTACTTTTTTTTTGAATTTTCAATTTTGAATTTGAAATCAAATGTTGGCATTGCCAAATTAATGTCAATGTACCTCAGGACTTGATTTTCCAAAGTAACATATCTATAAGATGACAACCCTAGTTATCGTACTAAACTTGGGAATTACTTCTATTTAGGCAATAATTGTTGCACTTCAGATAGGCACATACACATTACTTGGCCAAACATCTTTTTTGAGTTTAAATATTGTCTATCTCATATGCATGCTTATCCAAACTATCTCCACTAATAGACTTTACCTACCAAGAGAGATCAACAGGTTTTTGATAGGCTTGAAATGGGGTCTATAAGGGACATGGGTTAAATGAAGGCCATTTGTAAGTTGGAGCAAATGTGACATAATGGACTAACCTTCATACTGCAAATTTCTTGTTTGAACTTTAGGCCGCTGGGAGCAATCTTGCTAGACTCTAAATTCTTTCTATCTTCTTAGCATTAATCTGGATCTTGATTAGGACAGTCTCTGCCCTTGCAAAAAGTTTGTTATCCAAATTCATTTCTTTTCTTCTTCTTCCTTTTCTTTCTTTTTTATTTTTATTACTCTTCCCTTTCTTTGAGCATTTTATCATTTTGTCCTTCTTCCTTGTAGGACTATCAAGTACAGAACTTTCAGGAACTGGATGGTCTTTTTCCTTTTTCTTTGATTTTGATTGAATCTTTGGTTGGGTTGGCCCAATTCAATTCAAACTGTCCTTATAAAACAAATGGAAGCCTTTTGCTGCTTTAGGTAAAAGAGAACTCAGTTGGCTTTCTGAACCGCCTTTTTAGGTTTTATTTTTCTTCCTCTTTTTTTTTCTTTGTCTTTTTTTTTGTCCTCTTTTCTTTTCTTTTTTTTATTTTCTTTCTTTTTCCTTTCCTTTTCTTTTCTTTTTCTCTTCTTGTTTTTTCTTTCTTTTTGGCTCTAGCTCTAAAAGAGTTGTTTTGTTTGTACCAACTTGGGTTTCTAATAATGGATGAGTGGAGTGACATAAATCTCCTTTAACAGGGATAAATCATTTGTTACTCTGATGTTATCTTGATAGATTGGAGATATTAGGTGAACTTCAACTACCCTTATGGTCTTGAAACATCAACTATACTTACGGCTTTGGCTATGCATTCCATTGTTTGATCTTCTTGCCTCTTCACCTTAGTGATCATAAGACTTGTCAAAAGTATCACAACAGCTCAGGGTACGTTGTTGGGGTTATATGCCAATGAGAAGAAAGCTAAAATTTTATGAAGACTCAAAGGGACAACTAGGGATTGATATTTAATATGGTGGATACAAGTTGTTGGCTAACCAAATAATGCCTAGATCATCTCCCCCTTAAATAAGTAGAGTTCAATTTTGATTCAAAAGTTTGTCAAAGCATGTTCTAAGACTGACTAGGACCTAGACAAAGGTCATTATGTAGGAGCCCTCTCTATGTAAGCATACACAACTCAATGCTATAGAGCAATTCCCTTACCTAGTAAAGTCATTCAAGTCATGATGCCTACATACATTAATTTATAAATATCAAGCTAGATTCCTCATTGGTTGAGCACCAAAATGAACAAAGACCAACAAAAATTTTGATGAAATTAATTTATTTCAAGCAACTTTAAATTTGAATAACACAATAGTTTCAAAATATTGAAAAGCAACATTCAAGCTAAGGAAAGTTCGTTAAGTTTAAGCTTCTTTTCCTTTCACATCTTCAATATTTCCATCTTAAAAGGATGATAAAACAAAATCTTATTCCAATCATTTTCCCACCATGAAGGTTGCTTGTGGAGATACTCTTCCAAAGTTAAGTAAAGGACTGTTCTTGGTATTGGGCTTATCCGGCTCCGGTAGCTTACCACTATTAATTAGATCTTGGATCTCATGCTTCAATCGGGTACATCTATCAGTCTCATGTCCTTGATCTGATGAAATTGACAAAAAGCCTTAGTTTCAAATTTTGGGGGTAAGGGATTTGACAAAGGTCGAGGCGCTAATGGATGTAAAAGTCCCTTCTTTTGTAGCTTGTTGAAGATCCAAGATAAAGGCTTTCCCATATCTAAAAAATGCCTTCTATTTGCTTGACCAGTTGTATTAACATCAACTTCTTTTTGCGTGCTTTGATTTCTAGACTGGTAGTTCCCTTTCTCATTCCTTCTTGCCGAAAAGTGATTCTTCTCCCTTTCCTATTCTTCAATTTGCAGACCGGCTTGAAGAAGATCTTTAAAATCATGGATGAGTGTATGAGACATTCTTTCATGAAGACTAGACAACACCCCTCTCACAATCATCCTTATTTGATCAGATTCATCGGGCCTCTTCTTGAGCAAAGCAGCCTTATTTCTCCATCTTTTCACATAGTCCACAAAATTTTCATTTGGTCGTTGCCTTATGGACTCAACTTCCATTAAGGTAACTTCCATTTCAACATTATATCCATATTGTTGGATGAAGGCCTTGTATAGCAGATCCTAACTCTTTCGTGTTCCATCATTTAAGGTATTGAACCAATTTTGGATAGCAGGATCCAATGAGAGCATAAAGTACCTTAGAGTTTGAGCCTAAGTAGCTCGGGCATACTGCATAGCAGTGATATACTGCTTCACATGGAGGTGAGGATTTTCGGTTCCATAAAACTTCTCAAAAGATCGCATCTTGAATTTGTATGGAGCTTCTTCATCTAGCTCAAATAATTTGTCAACTTTAGACATTTCTTCGATTTTCAGTTTCTTCTCAAATTTCTTTTCTAAATCCGCGATAATCTTTTCAACATCAGAATTTTCAGTCTTTTCAAAAGTTGTCTTCTCAACAACCTTCAGCTCCTTTTTGTCTTAAGGATCACGAATGTATTGAGTCCAGTCGTCATCATCATCAATAATCACCTTATCATCATGAAAAGCTACTTCACCAACTTTAGCCTTCCCTTTGTCCTTTAGCTTTTTGGAGCTAGCAGACACTTCAACATTATTTCCTAAAATTATAGCCAATTGGTTCTTCATGGTCTCAGCCAGGGCCTCTTTTATTTCTTCCATCTTGTCATTGAGGGCTTCATCCACCATTCTTTGAATTTATTAGGGATCCATTGCTTTTGGAGAGCAAGTGATTGAGTTGCTAATAGATTCTTCATCTTCGGCGTAGGTCGGATTGTCGTAATCCAGGGCTGTGAGCCAAAGAGGATCAATGATATGAGATGCGAATGTATGCATGTATGCATAAACAATCAACAAAGAAAGATAATTAGGATGTTCCTTCCAACCTTATAACATCCACACACGAATGGCGAGTCTCTTTTCCTAGGTATATGGTTAACAAAGTACCAATATCTTGCATCTTGTTTTTGAATATTTCCCTCGGACGTTTCAACCAATAGTTATATTTTTGAAAATGGAAATCAGTTCATGATAATTCCCATTAATTAGGTTTTAATCCATTCAACCAACTAAAGTAGCTTTTATGCTATAGTGGATTAAAACTAAATTAAAAGGTTTATTATAAATAGATTTCTCACTTGAAAAAGTAACTAATGATTCATGCCAAAAACAAGACCATGATTAATAATTCTTAGTATAAACTAGGCTCACAATTGATTTTTAGTATTTCATAATTGACATAAATAATTTGCAAGCTCTTTATAAGAAAAGGTTGGATGAAAATAATTTTGTTTCTAAGCCTATTGTAAAAAGATTTTAGAAAAAATGAATTTTGGGCGTTGTATTTGAGTCTTGAGAAAAGAATTTTTTGATTTATTTTTAGAAAACGTTTTATGTCCAACGACCATCATGAAAAGTTTTGAAAATTTCTTTGGTCTTTTTTATTTTAAAGAAAAATTTATTTTGAGCTTACAATGCACTTAAGTCATATTAGAAAAAGAACAAACCAAATAAGCCATGATTTAAACCAAGATAAATTAACCATAGTCAAACAACATGCATTTGGGGTAAAAACCTAAGGAAAGTAACTAGGCCAATTACATGAGTTTTAGTCTTTGGGTTGAAAGGCTTAGGTTCTCATAGCAAGTATATACCAAATGGTACAAGGCTATGAGTGGTTATGCCATACTCAATCTCCATAACTTGAGTGAAAGTATTGCATCCCTTACATAACACAACACGGGTAACACGAGCATCCTAACTCACGCACATGATGCAATCTAATATGATGCAATGGATAATATCATTATAAGAAAGAATAGAATATTATAAAGACCAACAGAATCAACTTCTCTTATCCCCAGTGGAGTCGCCACTGTGAGCGGAGATTCTCGCCCCCACTCCCAGTGGAATGGTTCTTGCGACTTCGGCACTGTTTAGGCTCGGGGCCTTAGAGAATGCAGACCTAAGCTCAGATAAAATGGAGTCGCCACCCGGAAGGGCCAGGAAAAAGAAAGGGGTGGATGACTTGATTCCTAAGGAATACCCAACCTCGTAATGGGTTCGGAAAGTTGGGTATGTGTGGGGAAGGTGAGAAATGGCCCAAAACCCCTACAACGCCCGGTTTATTGGAACCAACCTCCTTTACAGGTCTTAATATTATAAAATTCTTAAGTATAACAATATTATCCTTATTATATGCAACAATTGAAATAAAGCATCATTATATTAAAATCAAAGCAATGTCCAAACAAAAGCAAATAAATGGACACCCATCGAGGATGGAAACATGTCCTTACATTGTTCATGTCTAAACTAAGTAGGACACCCGCCAAAAGGTGGAAGCATGTCCTTTACATTGGTCCAAAATATAAAAGCGATTTAAATTACATAATACTTAACTAATGAGGTACCCACAAAGTGGAAACATACCTCTTACAATTTAAATACTAAAACAAACAAATAATAATCATATTAATAAAGAAAATATCCATCCATGATAAATTAAATAAATCAAGCATTGAAATTAAATAAATCAACCATCAAAACATATAATAAACTACATAATAATATCTAAAATTAAATAAAGCAATAAATATATAAATTTAGGGTTTTAAAGAATTATCAATTGATTTTAGGGTTTCGAAACTTAGGGTTTTAGAAACTAAAGTTTTATAATTAGGGTTTTGAAATTAGGATTTTTAGGGTTTTTAAAACTAGAGATTTGGAAACTAGGGTTTTGGAATTAGGATTTTTAAAACTAGGGTTTTGGAATTAGGGTTTTGGATAGTTAGGGTTTTTAAAATTAGGGTTTTGGATAGTTAGGGTTTTTGGATTTGACTTACTGCCTAAAAAACATAATTTTGTATTTGGAAAAATAAATTAAGGTTTTGGAAAAATAATCAATATTTTGGAGTTTAATAATGAAATGGTTTAGGCTTTTGGATAAAAAAAGTTTGACGTTTTGAGTTTTAATGAAATAACATACGATTCTTGAAGATAAAGTAAACAAGATAGATTTTAACAATTAATTTAAATCCTTGATGGCCACTGGATAGTTTTATGTTTTTTATGAAATATGCCAATGGCATTGCGAATACCAATTGATCAATGTGATAATTAAAGAAAATGATTAAAGTTATTAAAATAAAAACCAATTTACTGCATGTTCAAAGATCAAGGTACTATGTGTTCAAAGATCAATTTACTGCATGCATGTTCTTATTAATCAAAGAAATGAAACTACTGTGAACATAAATAATTCATGATTAAAGATCAAACCTTTGCTCGTTGGTTCCTCCACAATTAACTTCTGGATGAACAATGAACAAAGACAACATTGCTGTCTTTGATGGATTGATGACTAATGAATGTTTGCTGCTAATCTTTTTTGTTTGTTGCCGTCTCTCTTTTATGTTCCTTGCTATCTTGTTAATGTTCTTTGCCATCCCCTGTTAATGTTTTTCTCTTGTTAATGTTTCCTCCCCCTTTTCTAAATTCTGAAATGTTAATATTTATAGCCGAACCTCACTCAAAATCCTTAACCTAATATAAATTAGTCCCTAAAACAAATTATAGTTGAATTAGGAAATGTACATGAAACATGCTCATGTTGACCCAGCTTGCTCAGGTCGACATGAGTCCAACCTCATGTCGACTTGGGCTGCCAGATCAACATGAGGCATGCTAATATCTCCCAGGCCGGCCTCACTTAAATTATTCTGGCCTTTTTTAACTTATGGACTGAAAAGTTTTAATTTGGGCCAATTCCACTTGATTTTAGGGTTTTTCAATTGAATTTATGCCTCTTTAATCCGAACCGACTCCTTTAAAAATTATAAACTAGGTTTAAATATTTAAAGTCGGATCAAATTTATTTTGGCATCCTTTAATTAGAACCATATTAAATTGGGGTCAAAAAATAAGGGTCTACAGGTTCTTATAATAAGTAAAGAATATTTATATTCTATTTAATTTTTATATATTTAGAATTTTAAATTTTAAATTAGAAATGTGAAAAAAAAATTAGTAAACCGGTCTGTGACATTTTTATACCATATATGCATATTTTACATATGCTGGAAATATGTATTGTACGTATATAGGGTATGAGGATGTTACATTTGTTTTGGTATCATAGCCTAGGTTTGAGGTTCTTGACCTAGGTAGGATGATAGAGAGAGAAAATGGGGGATTTGAAAAATAGTTTTTAATTGTAATACATGCATTGGCACTGGTAGTTTTTGATCTCTGATATAGTATTTTTTGCTTTGTTTGCAGATATAGGTAGTTATGGCGTCTCGGCTGCATCAGGCTGCTTAGGGTATGCATAGTGTGTGGCTCCAGATGAGGGTAGAGATGGAGCTAGAGTTGTATCTACTGGTGAGGCATCTGTTTTTGTACCTATGAGACTAGCAGCTGATGAGATTTCGCCTGGCTGAGTATGGCATATGGTAAAGTTGTTGAGGCAGGCTCCAATTTCGCAGCCACCACAGCCACAGTCTCAGTCGCAGTTGCCGGAGAGGCAGTATGATAAATTGAGAAAGTATGAGGCTGAGGACTTTGTTGGTACTACAGATCCTGCTGTAGCAGAGCAATGGCTAGACCGGGTTCAAAGGATATTTATTCAGTTACAGGCTAGTCCAGAAGAGAAGTTTGATTATGCCAGATCTCTTCTGCAGAGAGATGCATATGATTGGTGGAAGACGGTTCCACATGCTCTGGATGATCCACCAGTCCTGACCTATGATGATTTCCTGTGGGAATTTGAGTAGAAGTATACTCTGAGAGAGTATAAAGATGCAAAGAAGATGGAGTTCCTGAGTCTGAGATAGGATACCAGGACAGTGACCGAGTATGAGATCGAGTTTATCAGATTGATTCACTATGCTGGTGTGTTCATTTGTGACGAGTTTGACAGGTGCAGGAGGTTTGAGGAGGGACTGAGACCCTCTATCATGTGCATCATTGTAGGCTCTCGGTATCAGGATTTTTCCCAGTTAGTTGCAGCTGCCAGGAGTGTTGAGAGGGCACATAGTCTTGCAGCAGCTGCCAGGGTTGAGGAGACTAGAGTTAGGAGACCCCAAAGTGAGACAGGGTCTTCATCAGTGAAGAGAGGCTGAGGGGGACATTTTTAGTGGTTTAGTAGGAGTCAGGGCCAGTTTGACAGTTCAGTACAGTAGCAGAGATAGAGACAGAGACCTGCAGTTTCAGTGGCTAGTGCTCCGACTCCAGTGACTCAGAGACCTACTCTGCCTACTTGCATTCATTGTGGTAGAGTACACGGAGGTGTATGCTGGTGGAGAGGTGCTTCAAGAGTGTGTTTCAGATGTGGGTCATCAAACCATTTTATCAGAGATTATCTCGAGCCACCAGAGGTTAGGCAGACAGATACTGCATCTTCTCGACCCAGTGTTAGAGGGGGTCGTGGTGGCAGAGTTTTAGTAGTGGTGGTCGACCTGGGTTTAGTCAAAGAGGAGGCTTTACATTCGGAGGCAATAGGCCAGATGATGCTGGGCCATCTCAGCGGATTTATGTGATGGAGAGGCAGCCGGATGCTTCAGCCGTCATTGCGGGTACATTTTCTTTATTTGGTATTTTAGTCCTTGCTTGTGACTGAATTGCATTCTGAGTCCCTAGGATTTGATGTTTTGGTGACAAATCCTTTAGGTCATAGTGTTATGGTGAGTAAGGTGCACCGAGATAGTCCAGTTGTTGTTCAGGATGAGGAGTTTCTCGGTGACCTGATTGAGATGCCTTTCAGAGAATATGATGTGATCTTAGGCATGAATTGGTTGTCTAAGCATGGGGCTATAGTAGACTATCAAAATAAGTATGTTACCCTAAGAAACGGTGATGGTAGGTGTGTGATAGTATCTAGTGAGCAGAGACAACTCGCATCCTTGTTTGTTTTAGCTGTTGCAGTTGGGAGGATGATTCAGAAGGGATGTGAGGCTTATCTTGCTCATGTTGTAGATACTAGAGTAGTGGGATCCCTGCTTGAAAGTATACCCACACTTGCCGAGTTTCCAGATGTTTTCCCTGATGAGTTGCCAGGGGTACCTCCTGAGAGAGAAGTGGATTTTGGTATCAATTTGTTGCCTGGTACCACTCCTATCTCTATTCGGATGGCACCTGCTGAGTTGAGAGAGTTAAAAGTGCAGTTGCAGGAGTTATTGGATAAAGGGTTTGTCCACCTTAGTGTGTCCTCGTGGGGAGCGCCAATGTTGTTTGTGAAGAAGAAGGATGGCACCATGAGATTGTGTATTGATTATAGGCAGTTGAATAAGGTGACCATCAAGAACAAGTATCCTTTGCCTCAGATAGATGATCTCTTTGATCAGTTGAAGGAAGCAGCAGTATTCTCTAAGATTGATCTGAGATCAGGGTACCATCAGTTGAGAGTCAGAGATGTGGATGTACCCAAGATAGCTTTTCATATGAGGTATGGTCATTATGAGTTTGTGGTGATACACTTTGGATTTACGAATGCACCAGCAGCTTTTATGGATTTGATGAACAGGGTATTCAGACCATTTTTGGATCAGTTTGTGGTAATCTTCATTGATGACACCTTGGTGTGTTCGCATAATGAGGAGGATTATGATAGGCTAAGCTGTCTAAGTGTGAGTTCTAGCTTAATCAAGTAGCATTTCTTGGTCATATGGTTTCAGCAGAGGGTATTAGAGTTGATCAGAGTAAAGTTGAGGTTATCTTGAATTGGAGTCCACCGAAGACTGTGACAGAGGTTATAAGTTTTCTAGGATTGGCAGGCTATTATTGTCTATTTATGAAGGGTTTTTCTATAATAGCTATACCACTCACTAGATTACTTTGGAAAGGAGTTAAATTTGTGTGGACAGATAAGTGTCAGGCGAGTTTTGAGCAGCTGAGGGAGATATTGACTCAAGCTCCTGTCCTTACCCTGCCTGTGGAACATAAACCATATGTGATATACAGTGATGCTTCACATAGTGGTTTAGGTTGTGTTCTGACGTAAGAGGGTAGAGTCATTGCTTATGCCTCTCGATAGTTGAAACCGCATGAGCTGAATTATCCGATGCATGATTGGGAATTAACAGCAATAGTTTTTGCCTTGATGATTTGGCGGCATTACTTGTATGGGGAAAGTGTTTCATTTATATGGATCACAAGAGTTTGAAATACCTGGGTGTTCAGAGAGAGCTGAATCTTCGGCAGAGACGATGGTTAGAGTTGATTTAAAACTACGACTGTTTGATTGATTATCATCTTGGCAAGGCAAATGTTGTTGTTGATGCCTTGAGTCATAAGTCTTTGGCAAGTTTGATTGCTTATTCACTCTCGTTGCTTGTTGAGTTGAGAGCGTTGCATGCTAGATTTGAATCATCTGATGATGGTGCTCTGATGGCTCAGTTACAATTAAGGCCAGTCTTATTGGATCATATTCGGGAGGCTCAGTTGGTAGATGAGAGAATTCAGAAAATTGTGTTGGTTTGTCATAAGAGGGAGAGTCGAGACTTTTATGTGAGGGATGATGACAGTCTATGGTACAGAGATAGATTGTGTATTCCTAATGATGCAGAATTGAAAAGAATGATATTAGAGGAAGCACATCAGTGACTTTTTGCTATACACCCTGGGAGTACAATGATGTATCAGGACTTGAAGCGACATTACTGGTGGTCAGGTATGAAGAGGGACATAGCAGAGTTTGTATCCAGATGTCTCACTTGCCAGAAAGTGAAGGCTGAGCACCAAGTTCCTTCAGGGTTGCTCCAACCTTTATCAGTGCCTGAGTGGAAATGGGAGTGAGTGACAATGGATTTTGTGACTGGACTACCTTTGACTCAGAAGAAGCATGATGCAATTGGGTGATAGTTGATCGGATGATGAAGATAGCTCATTTTCTTCTAGTTCGGATGGATTTTTCTCTTGAGAGGTTGGTTGAGCTGTATATCAACGAGATAGTCAGGTTGCATGGCGTCCCAGTTTCTTTGGTGTCAGATTGAGATCTCCAATTTACTTCGAGGTTTTGGAAGAGTTTCCATGATGCTTTGGGTTTTCGATTGCATTTTAGTGCTGATTTCCATCCTCAGACAGATGGACAGTTAGAGAGAGTGATATAGATTCTGGAGGATATGTTGAAGAGCTGTATCATTGATTTTCCCAGGAATTGGGACAGATTTTTGCCATTAATTGAATTTGCTTATAACAATAGTCATCATTCGAGTATTGGGATGACTCCTTATGAGGCTTTATATGGCAGGAGATGCTGGACACCTTTGTGTTGGGATCAAGTTGGAGAAGGTAAACTGGTTGGTCTCGAATTGATTAAGGAAACAGAGGAGAAAGTGAAGGTGATTCGGGGTCGTTTGAAAGCAGCTTCAGACCAATAGAAATCCTATTCAGATTTAAAGAGAAGAGACATAGAGTTTAGTGTAGGAGATAAAGTGTTTCTGAAGGTATCTCCATGGAAGAAAATTTTGAGATTTGGGCACAAAGGGAAGTTGAGTCCTCGTTCATAGGACCATATGAGGTGTTGGAGAGAGTTGGTCCAGTGGCTTAAAGACTAGCTTTACCGCCTAAGTTGGATTGAATACATAATGTTTTTCATGTCTCGATGCTTCAAAGATACAGGTCTGACCCATCTCATATCTTGTCAGTGGAGTCCATTGAGGTGATTCCAGATCTGACTTACGAGGAAGAACCAGTGGCGATTTTGGTATGAGTGGTTAAAGAATTGAGAAATAAGAGGGTGCCCCTTGTGAAAGTCCTTTGGAAGAATCATGCCACTGAGGAGGCGACATGGGAAAGTGAGAAGGCGATGCAGAGTCAGTTTCCCCAATTGTTCCTGACTTGAGGATAGGTAATTTCGAGGACGAAATTTGTTTTAGGGGGAGAGAATTGTAACATCCTAAAATTTTTGAAAATATCTAAATTTTGAAAAATTGGATAAAATAAATTATAATTTAAAAGGATAAATTAAATTAATGGTTTTAAATGAAAAATGAAGGGATTTTAAATGAAAAAGTGGAATATATATGTGATATATATGCAAAATATACATAACATATATAAAAAGCCAACACTTTTTAAAAGAAAAGGGTATTTTGGTAATTAAATCTTATAAATTCAAAATTAATAAAATAGTTCAAAAATAAATTATTTTTGAATGGAAGAGGGAAATTAGGACTTTTAATTTATTTAAAAAATAATTAAATAATTAAATATTTTAATATTTTAATATATATATATATATGTGTGTGTGTGTGTGGTTTAAAAAAAAGATGATTTTCCATGGGAGTTAGACCAAGAATTTGATTCTTCCATACTTCATAAATTGAAGAAATTAACAAGTTTCAAGTGGATTTTTGGAGATCTCCACCAAAATTAGTAAGTTTCCATCTCTTTTCTTTGAATTCCATGGAAATTTGGATTATGTAAGTTTTGAGATTTTGATGTAGTATGTTATAATTGCTGGAATTGGTGTGTATGATGTTATTTTGTGTAACAATGATTCTAAGGTTAGATTGAAGAGATGATGGAGTTTGGTTAAAGAATGGTGAAGAGAGAGAATTTAGGGTTATGGATTTTTGGGGTTTTGAAAACATGAACTTTAATTGTGCAAATTTGTTCTAAATGAGTTTTTGTTGCGCTCAAATTAAGTACTACTACAAAGTGTTACTCGCAAGTATACGAGGTAGCTGTAGCAAAGGTGATCACCCCAAGGTCATTTCCCCAAGAAGGTGTGGTTCGTAATAGCTTGATTGGCAAGTATTTAAATGCAGAAGTTTGTTGTGTTGGAATGTAAAAGAACAATTTAAACCTAAGATTAAGGAGTGTAGGGTTAAAGTATGAAGGTTGCACAAGATCAAATCGATTCTTGGGAATATGCCTAGGGTTATAGGTCCATTCAATCAAAGCTCAATTCTCAATTATCCATTAACATAACCTTGTAAATTAATTTGTTCCTTAAGATTAATTAGTCAATTACCAATTCATTAGTTCTCACATTCATGAAATAGCAATAACCAATTATTTTACATTTGCAAATTAATGAAACCCTAGAACTTATATTTCTAATTCATTCATAGGGTAGTCGATTGCATAATTCTGATATCAAATTTCACCTCTTGGTCCTTCATTCAATATCTAGAGATCAATAGGTAGCTAATCTATTAACCTAGCATAAAATCCAATGCAATCAACCAACAACAAGGTACATCAATGGAAATATCAAATCAAAGAATTCAATCAAATATACTACAAACCCTAAGCATGGATTTTTAGCTCAACATCATCAATTTAAAACATTCATTCAACTCAATATAAATCAAATACAAATTGTCCAATTGCAATATCAATTCTCTTAATATAACAAAAACAATATTGAAATGAATTAAAAGAGAGAATAGAAAAACCCCTTGTGAAGATGCCAAGAGTAGGATTACTAGTCTTCCTCCTAGCTCCACTTTGATGTTTGATGAAGAACTCAAGCCTTCTTCAATGGTTGATTTCCCTTTTGCAATATGGAATGGAGCTTTCTCAAGTCACCAACCCTTCAATTGATTGTGCCTTTTGGAAGATAGAAAGGAGCTTTCTCAAGTCACCAATCCTTTCAATGAAGCTTCTTCAACCTTCAAGAGCTTGTTAACCCAACTTATCCCAAAGAACCTCAAAGATCTTATCAATGGAAGATGGAGAAGATGAAGATGGAGGATGAAGATGAGGGACAAGGAGAGTGTCACTCTCTCGTCATCCCAAATTATGTTTGCCCTCTCCTTCTCTTTTCTCTAACTCAAAACCCTAGCCGTCTCCTCTCTTGAAAACCCTAATTCTATTATTTATATGAAACCTTCGCTCCAAAAATCCGCATTTTCTTTAGTCCATGAGTGACACGGCCAAGCTCAGGTAAGCTTGGCCGTGTTGGAGGTGCTTGGAGGGACACGGCCACAAGCTTGGCCGTGTCCCCTGAGGGTGTCCACTTCTGCCTTCATATATGTTTCTTTGGAAGCTTTGCCGTGTTTGACAAGTTTGGAGGGACACGGCCACAAGCTTGGCCGTGTCCCTTGAGTGTGTCCACTTCTGTGTGATTTTCATCTCTTCTTATTTGGACTTGAGTGTGACATGACCAAGCTTAGACAACTTGGCCGTGTTTGTCATGTTTGGAGGGACACGGCCACAAGCTTGGTCGTGTCCCTTGAGTGTGTCACCTACTGCTCTTCGTTCTTTGCTCTTCTTTCTTTGGTCTTCTTTCGGTTTGCTCCTTGGGTGAGACACGGCCAGAGGCTTGGCCGTGTCTCTGGGTGTGTCTCTCTCTGCCCTCTTCAATCTTTGAGGGACACGACCAAGCATGATTTGGCTTGGCCATGTGACGCGGACCCTTAGCAACGATGGCAGCAAACCCAACGTATAACAATGGTAGAGAACTCCTTGAAACTTGATAATCACCTCCTAAGGAACCCAATGCCTATAAAGAGACGCGAACTCACTATGATTGAAGGATTTAGTTGGTAAGAAGAAGGAAAATGCCACAACTCTTGTTGATAAGTAAACCTAATTCTTGATGCAAAGAAAGAATTAAAGAATCCACTCTAATCTCTCTCACACTAAAATTCACAAGAAGAACTTGTAGAAGAATTCGAAAATTTTTATTAATTGTTGTTGTCTCAAATTCGGCCTAATAGTGTCCTTAAATAAGGGTTACAAAATTCCTAATTGCATATGGAAAATTAAGACTAAAACATTCCTAATTGCATAAGGAAAACATTCCTAATTGCATAAGAAAAACATTCCTAATTGCATAAGAAAAACATTCCTAATTGCATAAGGAAAACATTCCTGATCGCATGAGGAAAACATTCCTGATTGCATAAGGAAAACATTCCTAATTGCATAAGGAAAACATTCCTAATTGCATAAGGAAAACATTAAGTATGGAAACAAAATCCTAATCCACTAAGGAAAATATAAAGTATGGAAACAAAATCCTAATCCACTAAGGAAAATATAAAGTATGGAAACAACCAAACTAATCCCTTTATCATAAGAAACGCCCCACGCTATTTGGGATGTCCATGGGCCTTAAATTACTTCCCAAGGCTTTATATGAACCCCCATGGACCTTTCTTGCACGTTGGACCTTTCTTTAGCTAGCCTTTAGCTTCCACACTAAGCATTATAATCAGCTTTGGTGTGCCTTCTTCAAGCTCTATCTCCATCTTCTTCAATGATAATTCTTGAAGCTCTTTGGAAATCTCTTCTTGAATATGCAAAGCCATACTAGCTTGATATCTCTTTGCCTTGCTCCTAGTGATTAGTCCACTTTCTAGCTTCAAGGGATCCTTTCTTTCATCATTCTCCCCCTCTTCAAAAAGATTTGTCCTCAAATCTGCATCATCAAAAGGAGAAAGATCACTTACATTGAAAGTAGCACTAACATTATACGTACTTGGTAAGTCGATCTTGTAGGCATTGTCATTAATCTTCTCCAGCACTTAGAATGGGCCATCTCCTCTAGCTTGCAACTTGTTCTTCCTTTGGTTAGGAAACCTCTCTTTTCGAAAATGCACCCAAACCCAATCTCCTACTTGAAACTTCATCTCACGTCTCCCTCTATTTGCAGAATCAGCATATCTCTTGTTCCTTTTCTCAATATTCACCCTTGCTTTCTCATGCATCTCTTTCACCAATTTAGCTTTCTTCTCACCATCTAAACTAACAAGCTCATGAGAAGGTAAAGAAACAAGATCCAAAACAGTTAGTGGGTTAAAACCATAAACAAGCTCAAAAGGTGAATATCCTGTAGAAGAATGAATAGCACGATTATAAGCAAACTCAATAAATGGCAAACAATCTTCCCAAGAACTCAAATTCTTACCCACTAAAGCTCTCAACATGGTACCTAAAGTTCTGTTTACTACTTCTGTTTGTCCATCCGCTTGAGGATGACAAGTGGTGGAAAATAACAACTTGGTACCTAACTTTCCCCAAAGCACAAGCCAAAAGTGAGACAAAAACTTGGTGTCTCTATCAGAAACTATGGATTTTGGTATCCCATGAATTTGAACCACATCCGTAAAGAAGAGTTCGGCCACTAAACTAGCATCATCACTCTTATGACATGGGATAAAGTGTGCCATCTTACTAAACCTATCAACAACCACAAATATGCTATTTCTCCCCCTCTTAGTCCTTGGTAATCCTAAAACAAAGTCCATACTAATGTCCATCCAAGGAGAACTAGGAACGGGTAATGGCATATACAAACCATGAGGCATAGACTTAGACTTAGCTTGCCTACAAGCCAAACAAACCTTACAAATCCGAATTACATCCCTTTTCATATTTGGCCAATAAAAGTTTTCATTCAGCATGTCTAAAGTCTTATCAACTCCAAAATGCCCCATCAAACCCCCCACAATGTGATTCTAATACTAGCAAATCTCTCATAGAACCCTTAAACAAAAACCCATCATGTCTATAGAAAGAATTAAAAGCACCATGCTCACAAGCATCATAAACATTGCCAAAATCAGAATCACCAACATATAAGTCCTTTATACATTCAAATCCAAGCAATTTAGTACTCAAAACATTAAGTAAAGCGTACCTCCTTGAAAGTGCATCTGCCACTACATTGTCTTTACCTTGCTTGTATTTGATCACATAAGGAAACTTCTCAATCTTCACAACCCATTTTGCATGTCTTTTATTCAACTTGCCTTGCCCTCTCAAATGCTTCAATGATTCATGGTCTGAATGGATCATGAATTCCTTGGGCAGCAAATAATGCTCCCATACTTCCAATGCTCTCACCAAAGCATATAGCTCCTTGTCATAAGTTGAATAATTCAGCTTTGCTCCATTAAGCTTTTCACTAAAGTATGCCATGGGCTTCTTCTCTTGCATCAAAACAGCTCCAATACCTACACCAGAAGCATCACATTCAATTTCAAAAGTAGAATCAAAGTTAGGTAAAGCTAAAACGGGTGTAGTAGAAAGCTTATCTTTCCAAGCATCAAATGCTTCTTGTTTCTCCTTGCCCCAAACGAACCCCACTTCTTTCTTGATTATGCTAGTCAAGGGGGCTGCCAATGTAGAGAAATTAGGGACAAATCTCCTATAGAAGCTTGCCAATCCGTGAAAACTCCTCACTTCTATCACACTTGAAGGATTTGGCCACTCTTGGATAGCTTTCACCTTCTCTTGATCAACTTCAATTCCCTGTATACTCACAACAAAACCAAGAAAAACAACCCTATCTAGGCAAAAAGAACACTTCTTAAGCTTAGCATAAAGGTTTTGCTCCCTAAGGATTTCAAGCACATTCCTAACATGCTTAACATGTTCTTCCTCAGTTTTGCTATAAATCAGAATATCATCAAAGTAAACTACCACAAACTTACCTAAATAAGCTCTCAAAACATGGTTCATTAATCTCATAAAAGTACTAGGTGCATTAGATAAACCAAAAGGCATAACAAACCATTCATACAAACCATATTTTGTTTTTAAGGCAGTCTTCCATTCATCTCCAGGCTTCATGCAAATTTGATGATATCCACTCATAAGATCAATCTTTGTGAAATATCTCGCCTCATGCAATTCGTCCAACATGTCATAAAGTCTAGGAATGGGATGTCTATACTTCATAGTAATCTTGTTCACAGCCCTACAATCAACACACATCCTCCAAGAACCATCTTTCTTGGGTACTAATAAGACTGGAACGGCACAAGGACTAAGGCTCTCACGAACCAAGCCTTTCTCCAAAAGCTCTTCAACTTGTCTTTCCATCTCTTTTGTCTCCATAGGATTGCTCCTATATGCTGGCCGATTTGGAATTGTAGAACCGGGTATGAAGTCAATTTGATGTTCAATCCCTCTTAATGGCGGCAAGCCACTAGGAAGGTCTTCAGGAAACACATCCTTAAAATCCAGCAAAAAAGACACAAAACTAGAAGGTAAAGAATCAAGAGATTCTTCACTGTCAGCAAGTAACAATTCTTTATACATAATAATGAGTACAAGCTGCCCTACATCTATCTCTCTTGCTCTTGCATAAAAAGTATGTTTTGCTTTTTCTCCTTGCTTATTTTCTCTCACCAATGGGCCATTTATTTGTTTGCTTACTTTCTTTTGACTCTAGGCCTCTTTTCCCTTTCTGCACTCACTCACTTTATTATTTTCTCTCTCCCTACCCTTAGAATTACCCTTGGGTGTTGAAGAAACATCATTGGTCGAATTTGAACCCCCTTGGTTCATGTTGGCCGAAACTTCTTTCTCCCTCTCTAGCATCCTCTTCTGATCTTCATACACCTCCTGAGGTGATAATGGTGCTAGAACAACCTTCTTTCCTTCATAAGTAAAGGTATACTTATTAGAAAAGCCATCATGTTGTGCCCTTCTATCATGCTACCATGGTCTTCCTAACAGCAAATGTCCAGCTTCCATTGGCACTACATCACACAAAACCTCATCTTTATACCACCCAATGGAGAATGGTACCTTGACTTGCTTCAACACTTTTACTTCCCCAGCGTCATTGAACCATTGCAACTTGTAAGGATTGGGATGTTTAAAACAAGTTAACCCCAATTTTTCCACCATTGTAGTACTAGCAGCATTGGTATAACTTCCACCATCAATGATAAGTGTACAAACCTTACCATTCACCAAACACCTAGAGTGGAAAAGATTCTCCCTTTGATCCAAGCCTTCTTCCTTGACTTGAATATTCAAGGCTCTTCTAGTAACAAGCATCTCTCCATGTTCAGCATTCAAGACTTGATTCTCCCAAGCCTCTTCATCATATTCGGTCCTATCACCACATTCGGCCTCCTCTTCTTCTTCATGTTCAGATTCTGATTCAATTTCCCCTTCATGGGTAGCAATCATCACCCTCTTATTCGGACATTGAGAAGCAATGTGTCCACTTCCCAAACACTTGTAGCATTTAATTTCCCTACTTGGAGTAGGTCTAGAAGGTGTTTCCTTGGCTGTTTTTGCATCCCCATCATTCGGCTTCTTGAAATTAGGATTGTAGGAAGAATTCTTTTGGAAAGAACCCTTGTAATCCCCTTTGTAGGAACCTCCACTCAAATTTGAACCCTTGAAGTTTGAAAATTTTCCACTAGCTTTATAGTAGCTAGTTTTCGAAATAGTTTTATTCTTCAATCTTCTCTCTATCTTCATGGCCTTTTGAACTAACTCTTCCATTGTGTTGAATTCATACATCTCCAATTCATTGGCTATGTTCAAGTTCAATCCCCCAAGAAATCATGACATCTTCTTGTCTTCATCTTCATCAATATTTGCCCTAGCCATGATCATCTCCATCTATTTGTGGTACTCTTCCACACTTCTTCCACCTTGAACTAGTCTTGCTAGTCGATTGTACAAATCCTGAATGTAGTGAGATGGTACAAATCAGCTTCTCATTAGTTCTTTCAAGGTTGACCATTTAGGAATAGGCCTCATACCTTTCCCTCTTCTATTAGCTTTCAATTGATCCCAC
This sequence comes from Garcia nutans, assembly GCA_947685225.1. Classification (NCBI taxonomy): domain Eukaryota; kingdom Viridiplantae; phylum Streptophyta; class Magnoliopsida; order Malpighiales; family Euphorbiaceae; genus Garcia; species Garcia nutans. The sequence continues at coordinate 17,910,239 of CANTUV010000026.1, forward strand.
TAAAAGGTAGCATACCCCTTGAACTCTACGGCTGTCAAAACTGATTTCTTCTCTTCGGTGTAGTTATGGCATTCGAAAATCTGCTCAACTTTCCTTTCCCATTCTATGAACTCTTCTGCATTGTTCTTCCCTTCAAAGGAAGGAATCTTCATCTTGATGGAAGTAAGGTCACCATCAGTGGTAGGTTAATTTCCACCTTCATCTTCATCTTCTACCCTTTCGGCTGCTTCTAGGGCTTCAAGATTTCCTTGCCCTTCTCTCCTAAGCACTCTTCTAGCTCGCATTATGGGATTTGGATGTGCGACTGGCTGCCCTTGTTGCACTTGCTGAATTTGTTGTGCTTGTCATGCTGCATTCTCTTGCAATCTAGTATCCACCATCTCCATTCGACCAAGCATTGCTACCAGAGTCTCATTAAGCCTAGCCAAGCTTTCGGCCATAGCTCCTTCTTTGCTAGTCTCTTCTCCTTTTCCAGCCATGTTAACAAACAAACAAACTCAAAGAAACAAGATTAGTAATAATCGAAATTCACTCAAGTGTTTAGAATTACCTCACTTTTCTTGTCTTCCTTGATTGCACTTCAGAACCAAGCTCACCAACCAACAATTGTCAAGTCATTCAAGAAACTAGAACGTAAATTCTAGAACTAGATAGAAAACAAGACAAGTATCCGGAGGCAATGCAAGGTAATTTGCACTACACGATATAGAACCAAGTATCAACACAAGAAAATGATACTTAGCAATGTAATGGAATTAAAAGCTAGATAAAGAAATCAGAAATAATGAAGCCAATAAACAAGACAAATTGGGATATAATGAATAAAAAACAACCCACACTTGGCAAGCTGCTTTGTGGACCTAATCAATTCTACCCAAAATGCTAGCTTCTAGACTCTAATTCCCACCTAAAACACTCAAATAATATGAATATTAAGGTCTGATTTTCGAATTCCAAAAGCCCTCAAAAGGTGAATTTTTTCCCAAAAAAAAATTTTATTACTTCTAACCCGCCTAGATATGATCCTTAGCACCCAAATAGCAAGAATATCAAACAATTTTTGTTGAGGTGGTTTTGTACTCGTTTTTTTTTTTTTTTGCTTCCTCTCACTATCACCTTGATTCAGGACTTAATTTACTCCCAAGGAATTTTCAAAATCTGGAATTAATTTGCAACCTCAGATTCACTCAAGACCAAATCGAAATCAAACTTGAACACAAATTCTAGCTTTTGCTTTCTTTCAAGAACCCTAATTCTTGGTTTTGAAATTCTCCAAGAATACTTTTGTAGGTTTCATTTTCACCCTAAGAATACCCTCCTTCAATACAGCCTTGATCAGAATTGATTTATGACTCTTTTTCGAAAATTAAAGACTAGACTCTCTAAGAATCCTAAAACGCAGAAATTTAAAAGACCTAAATTAACAAACCCTAGAAAGATAAAGTAGATAAAAATTACCTTATAGCAAGGCTCTGATACCAAATGACGCGGACCCTTAGCAACGATGGCAGCAAACCCAACGTATAACAATGGTAGAGATCTCCTTGAAACTTGATAATCACATCCTAAGGAACCCAACGCCTATAAAGAGACGCGAACTCACTATGATTGAAGGATTTAGTTGGTAAGAAGAAGAAAAATGCCACAACTCTTGTTGATAAGTAAACCTAATTCTTGACGCAAAGAAAGAATTAAAGAATCCACTCTAATCTCTCTCACACGAAAATTCACAAGAAGAACTTGTAGAAGAATTCGAAAATTTTTATTAATTGTTGTTGTCTCAAATTTGGCCTAATAGTGCCCTTAAATAAGGGTTACAAAATTCCTAATTGCATATGGAAAATTAAGACTAAACCATTCCTAATTGAATAAGGAAAACATTCCTGATTGCATAAGGAAAACATTCCTAAATGCATAAGGAAAACATTAAGTATGGAAACAAAATCCTAATCCACTAAGGAAAATATAAAGTATGGAAACAAAATCCTAATCCACTAAGGAAAATATAAAGTATGGAAACAACCAAACTAATCCCTTCAACATAAGAAACGCCCCACACTATTTGGGCTGTCCATGGGCCTTAAATTACTTCCAAAGGCTTTATATGAACCCCATGGACTTTTCTTGCACGTTGGACCTTTCTTGCACGTTGGACCTCTTTAGCTAGCCTTTAGCTTCCACACTAAGCATCATAATCAGCTTTGGTGTGCCTTCTTCAAGCTCTATTGTGCACTTTTCCATTGCCATTTCAATCACTTCCTTTGAAATTTGATCTTGAATATGCAATCCCATAGCTTCCACACTAAGCATCATAATCAGCTTTGGTGTTCTTTCTTCAAGCTCTATCTCCATCTTCTTGAATGATAATTCTTAAAGCTCTTTGGAAATCTCTTCTTGAATATGCAAAGCCATACTAGCTTGATATCTCTTTTCCTTGCTCCTAGTGATTGGTCCACTTGCTAGCTTCAAGTGATCCTTTCTTGCATCACCGTGTCTTGCTTGGTTCATGCTTTTCTTGCACTGTTTTGATCTTCCAAGGGTCTTTTTGCATCTAAACCTAAAACAAACACTTTAAACACACTTAAAACAAAAATTAATCAAAACATTAACTAAAACACACATAAAATCATACTACAAACAAGTACAAAAATGATCTAAACAACTACCCCACACTTAACTTCTTGCTTGTCCCCAAGCAAGGCTAAAATCAAAACACACTAACAAGATAAATTTTATTAAGTTCAAGAGTTATAAAGATGCATCAAGACTTCCTTATCCCTAAATCCGCAATCAATATCGAATCAAACAAATCGACACCCATGCAATTAAATGGTTTTTCATGCATAACCTTTGTTGTCGCTCCCTCACCAACTCTTACAAGTATTTGATCATGGTGGTGTTTACACTCATAACAATCAATGAAAGATTATTACCATAGGCTTGCTTATCAATCAAATATCCACCACAAATAACAATCAAGCATCAATCAAAAGGTCTTTATTGGGTTGTAATGGGGCTAAGGTAAAGGCATGGCATTTAGGAAATGTGAGCTTAATCATTAAGTTCAAGAGCACTTTAAGAATGAAGTACCCGATCATATACATAACCCAACAATCCCAAAACACCTTCCTCTCATCTACCCCTTGACATTAAAGAGCTTTTCAAGGGAACTCACTTATTAAATCTTGCAATGATACATTCAAACCCTTTCAACAAGAACAACAATTATTCTTTTTATTATATATATAAATATTTTTTTCTTTTTTTTGTTATTATATATATATTTTCTTCTTTTTCTTCTTTTTTTTTATTTTTCTTTGCAATCTTAAACCTACTAAATTTAACCCCATACTTAATTCAACATAACACTTGGTCATAAACGCTCTTAAAATGCTCTTGACCTAATGAAAAGATAAGAGTTAAACAACAAGGTTCAAGCTAATGGTGTTGTGAAAAAGAAAGAAATGGAAAATGAAATAGGCTCAAAATTGGCTAACTAAGGTTAAATATAGGGTTGGTCTTTTTAAGCCAAAGTGGTTCACCTATTATTTTGATTTTTGATATATCGATGCTTGATTTTAATTATTGTGTGTAATATGGATAATGTTGTTATATTTAAGAATTTTATAATATTAAGACCTGTAAAGGAGGCCAGTTCCAATGAACCGGGCATTGTGGGGGTGTTAGGCCATTTCTCACCTTCCCCAAACGTACCCAACTTTCCCAACCCATTAGGGGGTTGGGGATTCCTTAGGAATTGAGTCATCCACCACTTTCTTTTTTCCCATGCCCGTTCGGGTGGCGACTCCATTTTCTCTGGACCTAAGTCCGTGTTGTCTAAGGCCTCGAGCATAAACAGTGCCGAAGTCGCAAGAACCATTCCATCGGGAGCGGGCGCAAAAATACCCCCTCACAGTGGCGACTCCATTGGGGATAAGAGAAGTTGATTCCGTTGGTCTTTATATTATTCTATTCTTTCTTATAATGATATTATCCATTGCATCATATTAGATTGCATCGTGTGCATGAGTTAGGATGCCCGTGTTACCCGTGTTATGTTATGTAAGGGATACCATACTTTCACTCAAGGTATGGAGATCGAGCATGGCATAACCACTCATAGCCTCGTACCATTTGGTATATACTCGCTATGGGAACCTATGCCTTTTTACCCAAAGACTAAAGCTCATGTAATTGGCCTAGTTACTTTCCTTAGGTTTTACCCCAAATGCATGTTGTTTGACTATGGTTAATTTGTCTTGGCTTAAATCATGGCTTATTTGGTTTTTCCTTTTTCTAATATGACCTAAGTATATTGTAAGCTCAAAATAATTTTTTCTTTAAAATCCAAAAGACCAAAGCTATTTTCAAAATTTTTCAAGATGGTCTTTGGACATAAGACTTTTCTTAATGTAAATCAAAAATTATTTTGCTCATGGCCCAAATACTAAGCCCAAATTCCATTTTTTATAAGATCTTTTTACAATGGGCTTAGAAACAAAATTATTTTTATCCAACATTTTCTTACAAAGAGCTTGCAAATTATTTAGGTCAATTATGAAATATCAAAAATCAATTGTGAGCCTAGTTTATAATAAGAAATAATTAATCATGGGCTTGTTTTTAGCATGAACCTCTTAATTTCGTTTTAATCCAATATAGCATAAAAGCTACATTAGTTGGTTAAACAAATTAAAACCTAATTAATGGGAATTATCATAAGTTGATTTCCATTTTAGAAAATATAACTATTGGTTGAAACGTCCGAGGGAATTATTCGAAAACAATATACCCCATGTTGGTATTTTGTTAACCATATACCTAGGAAAAGAGACTCGCCATTCGTGTGTGGATGTTATAAGGTTGGAAGGAACGTCCTATTCATCCTTGTTTTTCTATTGTTTGTGCATACATGCATACATTTGCATCTTATATCATTGATCCTCTCTGGTTCACAGCCCTGGATTACGACAGTTCAAAAGCCTACAACAATCCGACCTACGCTGGAGATGAGGTAGCTAGCAACGACTCAATCACTTGCTCACCAACAACAATGGATCCCGAAGAAATTCAAAGAATGGTGGATGATGCCCTCAATGCCAAGATGGAAGAAATAAAAGAGGCCATGGCCGAGACCATAAAGAATCAACTAGTTACAATTTTAGGAAACAATGCCGAAGCATCTGCTAGCACCAAGAAAGTCAAGGGGAAGGCTAAAGTTGATGAAGTAGCTTTTGATGATGATAAGGTGATCATTGATGATGATGATTGGGCTCAATACTACCAAGATCTTCAAGACAAAAAGGAGTCGAAGGTTGTTGAGAAGGAAACTTTTGAAAAGACTGAAAATTCTAATGTTGACAAGATGATTGCAGATTTAGAAATGAAATTTAAGAAGAAACTAAAAACCGAAGAAATGTCCGAGATCGACAAATTATTTGAGCTAGATGAAGAAGTTCCATACAAATTCAAGATGCCATCTTTTGCAAAGTTTGATGGAACCAAAAATCCTCATCTCCATGTGAAGCAGTATATCACTGCTATGCATTCCGCCCGAGCTACTAAGGCTCAAACTCTAAGGTACTTTATGCTCTCATTCGACCCTGTTGTCCAAAATTGGTTCAATACCTTAGATGAAGGAACACAAAAGAGTTGGGATCTGCTATACAAAGCTTTCCTCCAACAATATGGATACAATGTTGAAATGGAAGTTACCTTAATGGAAGTTGAGTCCATTAGGCAAAGGCCAAATGAGAATTTTGTGGATTATGTGAAGAGATGGAGAAACAAGGTCGCTTTGCTCAAGAAAAGGCCTAATGAATCTAATCAAATAAGGATGATTATAAGAGGCATCCTGCCCAATCTCCGTGAAAGGATGTCTCACACCCTTATAAGGGATTTCAAAGATCTTCTCCAAGTTGGTCTACAAATTGAAGAGTGGGAAAGAGAGAAGAATCGCTTTTTAATAAAAAGGAATGAGAAAGGGAATTTTTAGCCTAGCAATCAAAGCACACAAAAAGAAGTTGATGTTAATGCCACTAATCAAAGAGGAATGAGGTAGTTTTCAGAATTAGGGAAGCCACTGTCTTGGGTTAATAATAAGCTACAAAAGAAGGGATTGTTACAACCCTTGACTCCTCATCCTTTGCCTAATCCTCTTCCACCTAACTTTGATACTAGTGTATTTTGCCAATTCCATCAAAGTCCAAGGCAAAAAATGGACAATTGCATGAAGTTGAGGCATGAAATCCAGAATTTAATTGATAATGGCAAGTTGCCTGAGATGGATAAGCCCAATACCAAAGGTAATTCATTTCCAAGGTTCAACAGGGTGCCACCACCAGCAACCTTCATGGTAGGAAAAGGATTATAAGATGATTTTGTTTTATCATCCTTTCAAGATAGGGATATTGAAGATGTGAAAGGAAAAGAGGCTTAAACTCAATGAAATTTCCTTAGCTTGAATGTTGCTTTTCAATTTTACTTTTTTTAATATCTAAATTGGAACAATCTTGTTTTTCAAATTTAAAGTTGTTTGAATAAATAATTTTTATCATAAATTTTGTTGGTCTTTGTTCATTTTGGTGCTCAACCAATGAGGAATCTAGCTTGATAATTTATAAATTAATGTGTCTAGGCATCATGACTTGAATGACTTTATTAGATGAGGGAATTACTCTATAGCATTGAGTTGTGTATGCTTACTTAAAGGGCTCCTACATAATTATCTTTGTCTAGTCCTAGTCAGTCTTAGAACATGCTTAGACAAACTTTTGAGGCGAAATTGAACTCTGCTTATCTAAGGGAGAGATGATCTAGGCATTGTTTGGTTAGCCAATAACTAGTATCTACCCTATTAAATATCAATCCCTAGTTGTCCCTTTGAGCCTTCATAAAATTTTAGCTTTCTTTTCATTGGCATATAACCCTAACAACCTACCCTGAGCTGTTGTGATACTTTTGACAAGTCTTATGATCACTAAGATGAAGAAGAAAGAAGATCAAAGAAAGCAATGATTAGTCAAGATCATGAGGATAGTTGATGTTCTCAAGACTATAAAGATAGTTCTCAAGACCATAAGGGTAGTTGATGTTTTTAAGACCATAAGGGTAGTTGAAGTTTTTCTAATATCTCTAATATATTAAGACAACATCAGAGTAACAAATGATTTATCCCTGCTAAAGAAGATTTATGTTACTCCACTCATCCATAATTGGAAGCCCAAGTTGGTACAAACAAGACAACTCTTTTAGAGCTAGAATCAAACAAAAAAAAAGAAAAAAATAAACAAAAGAAAGAAAGAAAGAAAAAGGAAGGAAAAAGAAGGAAAAAAGAAAAAAAAAGAAAAGGGGAACAAGAAAAATAAAACCCAAAAAGGCAGTTCAGAAAGCCAATTGAGTTCTCTTTTACCTAAAGCAACAAAAGGCTTCCATTTGGGTTATAAGGACATTTGGACTTGAATCAGTCCAACCCAACCAAAGATACAATCAAAATTGGAGAAATGGAGGAAGTCCATCCAGTTCTTGAATGCCCTATACTTGATAATCCTACAAGAAAGAAGGACAAAATGATAAAAAAAAAGGGAAGAGTAAGGAAAGAGAAAGAAAAGGGAAGAGTAAGAAAAATAAAGAAAAGGGAAAAGAAGAAAGGAAACGAATTTGGGAATCAAACTTTTTACAAAGGCAAAAACTGTCCTAATCAAGATCCAGATTAATGCCAAGAAGATAGAAGGAATTTGGAGTCTAGCAAGATTGCTCCCAGCTGCCTAATGTTCAAACAAGAAATTTGTAGTATGAAGGTTTGTCCATTGTGTCACATCAGCTCCTATCTCAAAATGGCCTTCATTTAACCCATGTCCCTTATAGACCCCATTTCAAGCCTATCAAAGACCTGTTGATCTCTCCTAGTAGGTAGAGTCTATTAGTGGAGATAGTTTTGATAAGCATGCATATGAGATTGACAGTATTTAAACTCAATGAGACCTTTGGCCAAGTAATGTGTATGTGCCTATCTGAAGTGCAACAGTCCTTGCTTAAATAGAAATAATTCCCGAGTTTCATTTCTATAGAAAAAATTTAGATATCCCAAAATAATTCCCGAAGTCACAAGAACCATTCCACCGGGAGTGGGGGCGAAAATCCCCACTCTCACATACTAAACTCGAGAATCATTTCTATTTTAGCAAGAATTGTTGCACTTCAGATAGGCACATACACATTGCTTATCCAAAGGTTTCATTGAGTTTGAATATGGTCTATCTCATATGCATGCTTATTCAAAATATCTCCACTAATAGACTCTACCTACCAAGAGAGATCAACAGGTCCTTGATAGGCTTGAAATGGGGTCTATAAGGGACATGGGTTAAATGAAGGCCATTTGTAAGTTGGAGCCGATGTGACACAATGGACAAACCTTCACACTATAAATTTCTTGTTTGAACTGTAGGCAGCTGGGAGCAATCTTGCTAGACTCTAAATTCTTTTTATCTTCTTAGCATTAATCTGAATCTTGATTAGGATAGTCTTTGCCCTTGCAAAAAGTTTGTTACCCAAATTCGCTTCCTTTCTTCTTCTCCCTTCTCTTTCTTTTTATTTTTCTTACTCTTCCCTTTCTTTGAGCATTTTATCATTTTGTCCTTCTTCCTTGTTAGACTATCAAGTGCAGAACTGTAAACCCTTAATTTTTGACCCGGTCCGGTCCAATATATTTTAATTAGTCCAAAATAATTTTTGTGTTGTCCGATATATTTTAGTTAGTCCAAAATAATTTTTATGGTATCTTAATTAATTTTAATATTTATTTTAGTAAAAAATGGTGAAATGAATAAAAATTAAAAAAAAAACAAAAAAACAAAAAAATCAACGACAAAAAAATTGTCGCAAAAAGTCAGCGCAGGCCCGTGGCCATTTCGCCCGCAGAAAACTCTTGCGGGCAAAATGGCCTACGGGCCCGTTCCTCGTAGCTAGCTGCGGCAGCTTTTTCGTCAGCGCAGTTTTTCCGCAGCAGTTTTTTTTCTCCAGCAAAATTTTTTCAACGCAAATTTTTTGAAACCTAATACAATTAGGTTTCGGTTTCCTTTTCTTATTCAATAAAGATTCCGTGAATAATTAGGAATGAAGGATATAAAACTTCTATAAATATGGACTAAAAAAAAAGAGGAGGAAAAAAAAAGAAAATTGGACAGAAACTTGGATCAAGAAGTGGAAACCAAAACTATGAAGGAAAAATGGGAATCAAGCAGTTTTTTGAGAGAGCTGAAAAGCAATTCAAGTAATTCAAAGACAAAAAGGCTTGTCTTTGACCTTGTTCATCCAAGAAGCAATTTTTGGTGAAACTTACAAAATAAGGTTTGAATTCTTAATTTCTTTTTGTTTTCGCAGTAGCTTAATCATCACTTTGTTTCTTTTAATTCAAAAATTTTAGGACCTCCATTAACTTTTTCTAAGGCTTAAAAATCTTAAATCGTGACTTTATTTTCCAAAAGTTTAAAGATATTAGTTTTATTTCTTCAAAACCCCAAAACTAAGATTTGCTTTACAAATTATCAAAACCCAAAATTGTGTTCTGTATCCTTCCAAAAGACTTAAAAAAATATCTTTCTGCTCTTATAAACTTTAAATCTTTTGTTTAAATGCATGAAATTGTCAATTGTCTTTCCAAATCCTAAAATAAAATTCATTATCCGAGACCCTAAATTTAAAATTCCTAAAACCCTAATTCAACTCCAAAACCTAAAATAGTGAACCCTGATCTCATTAAAACCTTAAACCTTAATTTTTTCTAAACCCTAATCCTTTAAAACTTTAAAAAATCATATAAACACAAATATTTAATTTTACACAGTGAGCTTGAAACCATAATTCAATGAATAGCCATAAACCACAAATCAAAAATGTTTTAAAGCGTCCAAACCCTAGTTTCTTGATTTCACCATTCAAATATTAATTTAGTTAATCAAAGAGCTTTATCAACCTTTTAAAACATAAAACCTTAATCAATTTTAATTTCATAAAAAAATCACAATAGCCATAATTTAGACTTTTATTTACTTTATTCAAATCTATATTTAATATGCTTTGATTTATTTCTTATGCTTTAATTTATTTAAGTTCAATGCTTGGTTTATTTAATTTGTCATGGATGGATGTTTACTTTCTATTGATATTAAATATCTTTGATGAATGATTTATTTATTATGAATGGTTATTTACTTTTATCAATTTATATAGATTTCCAAATGTTGTAAGAGGTATGTTTCCACTTGGTGGGTACCTCATTAGTTGAATATCATGTAATTTAAATTGCTTTTCTATGTTAGAACTAATGTAAAGGGCATGTTTCTACCTTTTGGTGGGTGTCCTATTTAGGCATGGGATGTAAGGACATGTTTCCATCTTCGGATGGGTGTCTATTTATTTGTTTTGCTTGGACCTTGCTTTGATTTTAATATATTAATGCTTTCTTTTAATTATTGTGTATAATATGGATAATGATGTTATATTTAAGAATTTTATAATATTAAGACCTGTAAAGGAGGCCGGCGGTTCCAATGAACCAGTTGTTGTGGGGGTGCTGGGCCATTTCTCACCTTCCCCACACGTACCCAACTTTCCGAACCCATTAGGGGGTTGAGGATTCCTTAGGAATCGAGTCATCCACCCCTTTCTTTTTCCTTGCCCGTCTGGGTGGCGACTCCATTTTCTCCAGACTTAGGTTCGTGTTCTCTAAGGCCCCGAGCCTAAACAGTGTCGAAGTCGCAAGAACCATTCCACCGGGAGTGGGGGCAAAAATCCCCGCTCACAAGAACTTTCAAGAATTAGATGGTCTTTCTCCTTTTTTTCTCCAATTTTGATTCAATCTTTGGTTGGGTTGGACCAATTCAAGTCAAACTGTCCTTATAAATCAAATGGAAGCCTTTTGCTGCTTTAGGTAAAAGAGAACTCAGTTGACTCTTGTTTTTACTTTTTAAGTTTAATGTTTTACCTTGAATAATTGAGTTTTAGAAAGTTCAATTGTTATAAAAATTGTTGATAGATGACCTTTGAATTTTTGAAGCATGGATTTGAGAATTGAGTAGAATTGGTGCTTATTGTCAATTTTGTTGGTTTTTCCTTGCATTGAGATTAACCTTGTAACACCCCCATATTCAATGCACACACACTACAACCACAACAATGTAACATAAGTGCACCAAACATAGGGATGCTACGATTTCCTTAACATTCAAAACATTTTAAACAAAACCATAACCTTTCAATTATTTACATTATAGAAAAATAGGTCATTTACTTATAAAACAAAGCATATTAGATATACATATACATTTAAATATTACACAGCGGAAGTTATAAAATATGTATATATATATATGAAAACATTTGAATACATATTTACTATTATACTTATATTTACATTATCAACAAAACTTTACACAATATAAAAGATTTATACATGATTGGCAAGTCAGCTCTGATCTTTAAGCTTCCAAAATCAACTCTTCAATGTCTACTCTCACTCGGTCTCGAAGAGCTCTCGGGTTCGATTCTATCAGTTCTATCACCTGCGCGATTAAACACTATCGCGCTAAGCCAAGGGCTTAGTAAGATAAAACATGCAATCGATATGCTTAGATGCTATACAATGCCAATTCTGATTTATATCATATATGTAACAACATAGATGCAAAGCTAACAACATACATATATGTATCTCACAATTCAACATCTTTGCATATACTTTATTAGTTAATCATTTAATCATCCATGAACAACACTAAGCAAAGACAAGCATGGGCCCAAGACACACTAATATGCCATTCAATTTTCAGAGTTAATGCTTTGGTTTTGTTATCACATTTATCAATATCAATATCATATACCCAACTAGGCTTCAAGGATTAAGTTCAACCAAGCTTCAAGGGGAGCAAAGCATGCTAAGCATCAACCCAACTTGGCTTCAAGAACTAACCCAACCTAGCTTCAAGGGTTGTAACATCTCAATTAGGCTTCAAGGATTCAATCCAACCTAACTTCAAGAGATTGTTACACTCATTAGGCATGCCACCAACAACAAACTCTGAAAATGGAATAACACATTAGCCACACAATTCATTTAGATTTCATTTTCAATTCTCATTATCATTTAGGCAAACATGCCTCATTTATCTCCATTAAATCATCTTAGCCAATAACAATGGCTCCACATTTCATTTCACAATATAACACTTCATTATTCAAGTGTATATTTATCTCATCCATGATCACATTATATCTCACATAGCATCATTCATAAATATCAGCATTTCATTCCCATCATTCATGAAACACATTACCATTCAAAGTGCATAATGTAACATTGTTAATTCTCAACAATGCAATTAGGGCAAAACACAATTGACATGATTCATAGCTTTAGGACCATCCACATTCATTTGATTAGATCATTCTTGTGTTTGAAACATGTTTATAATATTCATGTTTAGGTTTAAGAACAATGGAACTTTTGAAGAATTTAAACCATGCAAAGAGAACCAAGAAATCAAACAATGTTCAAATCATTTGAAGGACACGCCCAACTCACTTGATTGACACGCCCAACCAACTTGAGTGACACGCCCGTGTCCTTAAAAAGAAAAGAGGCAGTAGCTAATTCAAACAATTGACACGCCCAGCACCTTTGATGGACACGCCCGTGTCACTAAAACCAAAAGAGACAGTAGCCAATCCAAATAATTGACACGCCCACTCCCCTAAATTGCTTTTGGCCGTGTCACTAAATCACAAAACATTAACTAAAACCAACACTTTCTCAATTGCACTCAAACACAATATTCATCATATAACATATTTCACATGAACATAATCAATGTTCTAAACACATATTCATCACAAAAACCACTTCATCACACATTAATATCACAATTAAACACATATTAACTCAAAACCCTAAAATCAACATCCTTCTCCATCCATCCAAATCAACAACCATCATTTCCAACAACAACCTTCAATTAAACTCATGACTTAAAATCAATTTAACACTTGAAAACACAACCAAACACATCTCAAATCCACCAAATCACAAAATCATCAAACCCTACTTTACTTCCAACACAACTTCCAAATACGTAAAGAAAACAAGAAAATACTTACCTACAAAGAAGAAATTCCACAAATCCCTTGTCAAATCCTTTGATTGCTTCTTCAATTTGCTTCTATCATCAAGAACACTTCTTTTTCTCTTTTCAATTTAGAGAGCCGGCCACCTCTTGAAGAAAGAAGACAATGATCAAGATACAAAGTCAAATTTTGCTTTTAATCTCCACCAAGTGTTCTTATCCAAGCAATTACTAAAACACCCTCAATCATATAACTAACCTTTGTCTCATATAAGTCCTTATATGTAATTTCATTAAAAACCAAAAATATCTTCTTCCACTTAACCATCACCTTGACTCTTCATTTGACCACTTTATATGTTATATATATCATCATATACACAACATATACATTTGTCTCTAAACCCTAATTCTTCCTCAAAACACATATGCACATGCATTCACTTTCCAATTTCTTTTCTTATCCCATCATATGCATTCAATTCAATTTAACAATAACAACAACCACAACAACAATATAATCAAAACTTCTAAGCCACATATGAGGATATTACAATTCTCCCCCTCTAAAAAGAAAATTTCGTCCTCGAAATTACCTGAAATTAACTCTGAAACAACTGAGGATATTGCTCTCGCATCGTTTGCTCATTTTCCCAAGTTGCTTCTTCTTTCCCATGGTTCTTCCAAAGAATCTTCACCAATGGCACTCTCTTGTTTCTCAATTCTTTCGTTTCTCGTGCCAAGATAGCAACTGGTTCCTCTTCAAAAGTCAAGTCTGGGCTCACTTCAATAGATTCAAATGGCAGCACATGAGATGGATCTGATCTGTATCTCCTCAACATAGAAACATGGAATACATTATGAATACGATCCAACTCAGGTGGTAAAGCAAGTCGATAAGCAACTGGCCCAACTCTTTCTAACACTTCATATGGCCCAATGAAACGAGGACTCAATTTTCTTTTCCGACCAAACCTCAAAATCTTTTTCCAAGGAGACACTTTCAAAAATACCTTATCTCCAACATCAAACTGAATGTCTCTCCTCTTCATATCTGCATAAGACTTCTGTCGGTCAGAAGCTGCTTTTAACCTGCTTCGAATCAATTTTACTTTCTCTTCAGTTTCTTGAATCAAATCAGGACCAACCAACTTATTATCTCCAAGCTCATTCCAACAAAGAGGTGTCCTACACCGTCTGCCATACAATGCTTCGAATGGTGCCATACCAATGCTGGATTGGTGACTGTTGTTGTAAGCAAATTCCACAAGAGGTAAAAATCTATCCCAACTTCCAGAGAAATCGATGACACAGCTTCTCAACATATCTTCAAGAATCTGTATCACCCTCTCTGATTGTCCATCCGTCTGTGGATGAAAAGCAGTGCTGAAGTGCAGTCGAGAACCCATAGCACTATGCAAACTCTTCCAAAATCTTGAAGTAAACCTGGGATCTCGATCAGACACTAAAGAAGTTGGAACACCATGCAGTTTCACAATCTCCTGGATATACAGCTCAGCCAATCTCTCCAAAGAGTAATCCATCCGCACCGGAAGGAAATGAGCTGTCTTAGTCAATCTATCCACAATCACCCAAATGGCATCATGTCTTCTTTGTGTCAATGGCAAACCAGACACAAAGTCCATTGTCACTCTTTCCCACTTCCATTCAGGCACTGACAACGGCTGAAGCAACCCGGTTGGAACTTGATGCTCTGCTTTAACTTTCTGACAAGTGAGACATTTCGATACAAACTCAGCAATGTCTCTCTTCAAACCAATCCACCAATAATGTTGTCTCAAATCATTGTACATCTTCGTACTACCCGGATGCATAACAAACACTGACTGATGAGCTTCTTCTAAAATGACTCTTTTCAAATCAGCATCATCGGGCACACACAATCAGTTCTTAAACCAGAGACTCCCATCATCTCTCACAACAAAATCTCTAGTCTTTCCAATCTTGCAATCTGAAATAATCTTCTGAATCTTCATATCAACCAACTGAGCCTCTTTGATCTGATCTAACAAAACTGGCTTCAATTGCAACCGTGCCAACAATGCACCATCAACACAAGGTACAAAACTGGCATGCAATGCTCTCAACTCTACAAGCAACGAGAGCGAGTAAACTGTTAAACCAGCTAAAGACTTCCGACTCAGAGCATCAGCAACAACATTTGCTTTACCTGGATGATAATCAATCAAGCAGTCATAGTCTTTAATCAATTCTAACCATCTCCTCTGACGAAGATTGAGTTCTTTCTGGACACCCAAATACTTCAAACTCTTGTGATCAGTGTAGATGAAACATTTTTCCCCAAATAAATAATGGCGCCAAATCTTTAATGCAAACACAATGGCAGCCAATTCCAAATCATGGGTCGGATAGTTAAGCTCATGCGGTTTCAACTGTCGAGATGCATAAGCTATAACTTTCCCTTCCTGCATTAATACACATCCCAAACCTCTATGTGAAGCATCACTGTAGATCACATAAGGTTTGCCTTCAACAGGTAAAGTTAAAACAGGCGCTTGAGTCAACATATCTCTCAACTGCTCAAAGCTAGCCTGACACTGATCCGTCCACACAAATTTCACTCCCTTACGAAGCAATCTGGTGAGTGGAGTAGCTATCAAAGAAAACCCTTTCACAAACCGCCTGTAATAGCCTGCTAAACCCAGAAAACTTCTAATCTCTGTCACAGACTTGGGTGGACTCCAATTCAGAATAGCTTCAACTTTACTTGGATCAACTCTAATGCCTTCCGCTGAAACAATATGTCCGAGAAAAGCAACTTGATCCAACCAGAACTCACACTTCGACAATTTGGCAAATAACTGCTTTTCTCTCAAAATCTGCAACACAATCCGCAGATGCATATCATGTTCCTCTTCATTCCGCGAATACACCAGAATATCATCGATGAAGACCACAACAAACTGATCCAGATAGGGCCTAAACACCCTATTCATCAAATCCATAAAAGCTGCAGGTGCATTCGTCAGACCAAAAGGCATAACTAAAAATTCATAGTGCCCATACCTGGTCCTGAAAGCTGTCTTCGGAACATCTTCAGCTCTGACTCTCAGCTGATGGTACCCCGATCTCAGATCAATTTTGGAAAACACAGCTGCACCCTTCAACTGATCAAAGAGATCATCGATTCTAGGCAAAGGATATTTATTCTTAATAGTCACTTTGTTCAATTGCCTATAATCGATACATAACCTCATAGTACCATCTTTCTTCTTCACAAATAGCACAGGAGCTCCCCAAGGAGAAACACTGGGGCGAATAAATCCTTTGTCCAACAACTCCTGTAACTGCACTTTTAACTCCCTCAATTCTGCTGGTGCCATTCTATAAGGAGTAATAGAGATAGGAGTGGTACCAGGTAACAATTCAATACCAAACTCCACCTCTCTCTCTGGAGGCAATCCAGGCAACTCCTCTGGAAACACATCAGGGAACTCAGCAACTGTGGCAATGCTATCAATGAGAGAACCCTTCACTCTAGTATCTATCACATGAGCGAGATAGGCTTCACACCCCTTTCTAATCAACCTCCTGGCTGCAACAGCTGAAACAAATAAGGAGGCTAGCTGTTCCTGCTCATTAGATACTATCACCTCTCTATCATCACCCGTTTTCAAAGAAACAATTTTCTTTTTACAATCCACCACAGCTTCATGTCGAGATAGCCAATCCATACCTAAGATCACATCATATTCCTTAAATGGCATCTCAATCAAATCTCCAAAGAACTCCTCACCCTGCACCCTCACTACACTATCCCGGTGCACCTTACTCACAACCACACTATGCCCTAACGGATTTGTCACCAACACATCAAATCCTAAGGACTCAGCATGCACATCAGATACAGGCAGAACATATACACTAACATATGAATGCGTGGAACCCGGATCAATCAAAGCAAGTACTGGAGTATTAAATAAAGAAAAAGTACCAGCTATGACTGCCGATGCATCTGGCTGCCTCTGCATAACATACATCCTCTGGGAAGAACCAACCTCCTCTGGTCTACCCTCTCTGGATGCAGCACCTCCTCTAGAACTGAACCCTGGCCTACCTCCTCGGCTGACACCTCTGCCTCCTCTACCTCCTCTCACACTAGCTCGAGAAGCAGCAGAATCAACTGGCATCTGCTCCTGCCTCTCAGGGCAATCTCTCACAAAGTGGTCTGGTGATCCACACCTGAAGCATACCCCTGCAACACCAGCCTTCCAACAAGGACCACCATGTGGCCTCCCACAATGGATGCAGATGGGAAGAGTGGATCTCCGAATCATCGGGGTCGGAGCACTAGCCACTGAAGCTGCAGGTCTAAATCTCTGCCTCTGGAACTGCACTGGCCTACCAGCTGATCTTTGACTTCTACTACTCCGAGGAACAAAACTTCCTCTACCCCTCTTAGCAGAAGAAGACCCTGCCTCGAACTGGGGCCTTCTAACTCTAACCTCCTCTTCAGAAGCAACTGCAACTATGGCCTGGGCTCTCTCTACACTCCTAGCTGCTGCAACTAACTGGGAGAAATCCTGATACCTAGAGCCTGCCACATGACATATAATTGAGGGCCTCAATCCCTCCTCAAATCGCCGACATCGATCAATCTCATCAGCAATGATACCCCCAGCATACTGACTCAGTCGAATAAACTCAACTTCATACTCAGTAACAGTCTTGCTGTCTTGCTTCAAGCTTAAGAACTCCATCTTCTTCATGTCCTTATACTCCCTAGGAGTATACTTCAACTCAAATTCCCTCAGAAAATCAGTGTAAGACAGTGTTGGAGGATCATCCATAGAGTGTGGCACTGTCTTCCACCAGTCATATGCGTCCTTCTGCAGTAATGACCTGGCATAATCAAACTTTTCTTCAGGGGTGGCTTGTAACTGAATAAAGATTCTCTGCACTTTGCTTAACCATTGCTCAGCCACTGCTGGATCAGTGGTTCCCATAAAATCTTCCGCCCCAAACTTCCTCAATTTATCATACTGTCTCATCTGAACCTGAGGCTGGGGTGGTGGTGGAGGTGGCTGTACTGGTGCTTGTCTCATTACTTCCATCATATGTCTAAACCAGGCTGGCGGAACCTCCTCTCCAGCTGGTCTACCCGACACCGAAGCAGGTGCCTCCTCAAAACTATCAACCCTAGCTCCCTCAGCAGGAGCAATGCTCTCGGCACTACCCTCAACTGACTGCCTTGAGTGAGGATCCATCAACACCTAATACTGCAAACACAGCAGATTACATCTTATTAAAGATCAGGGACTGCCAATCTCAAACGTATATGTTATTCAAAGCCACTTTTTAAGTAAAAATATTCTTTTTATTACATTTTACCTAGGCTGAGAATCTCAAACCTAGGCTCTGATACCAAAACAATTGTAACACCCCCATATTCAATGCACACACACTACAACCACAACAATGTAACATAAGTGCACCAAACATAGGGATGCTACGATTTCCTTAACATTCAAAACATTTTAAACAAAACCATAACCTTTCAATTATTTACATTATAGAAAAATAGGTCATTTACTTATAAAACAAAACATATTAGATATACATATACATTTAAATATTACACAGCGGAAGTTATAAAATATGTATATATATATGAAAACATTTGAATACATATTTACTATTATACTTATATTTACATTATCAACAAAACTTTACACAATATAAAAGATTTATACATGATTGGCAAGTCAGCTCTGATCTTTAAGCTTCCAAAATCAACTCTTCAATGTCTACTCTCACTCGGTCTCGAAGAGCTCTCGGGTTCGATTCTATCAGTTCTATCACCTGCGCGATTAAACACTATCGCGCTAAGCCAAGGGCTTAGTAAGATAAAACATGCAATCGATATGCTTAGATGCTATACAATGCCAATTCTGATTTATATCATATATGTAACAACATAGATGCAAAGCTAACAACATACATATATGTATCTCACAATTCAACATCTTTGCATATACTTTATTAGTTAATCATTTAATCATCCATGAACAACACTAAGCAAAGACAAGCATGGGCCCAAGACACACTAATATGCCATTCAATTTTCAGAGTTAATGCTTTGGTTTTGTTATCACATTTATCAATATCAATATCATATACCCAACTAGGCTTCAAGGATTAAGTTCAACCAAGCTTCAAGGGGAGCAAAGCATGCTAAGCATCAACCCAACTTGGCTTCAAGAACTAACCCAACCTAGCTTCAAGGGTTGTAACATCTCAATTAGGCTTCAAGGATTCAATCCAACCTAACTTCAAGAGATTGTTACACTCATTAGGCATGCCACCAACAACAAACTCTGAAAATGGAATAACACATTAGCCACACAATTCATTTAGATTTCATTTTCAATTCTCATTATCATTTAGGCAAACATGCCTCATTTATCTCCATTAAATCATCTTAGCCAATAACAATGGCTCCACATTTCATTTCACAATATAACACTTCATTATTCAAGTGTATATTTATCTCATCCATGATCACATTATATCTCACATAGCATCATTCATAAATATCAGCATTTCATTCCCATCATTCATGAAACACATTACCATTCAAAGTGCATAATGTAACATTGTTAATTCTCAACAATGCAATTAGGGCAAAACACAATTGACATGATTCATAGCTTTAGGACCATCCACATTCATTTGATTAGATCATTCTTGTGTTTGAAACATGTTTATAATATTCATGTTTAGGTTTAAGAACAATGGAACTTTTGAAGAATTTAAACCATGCAAAGAGAACCAAGAAATCAAACAATGTTCAAATCATTTGAAGGACACGCCCAACTCACTTGATTGACACGCCCAACCAACTTGAGTGACACGCCCGTGTCCTTAAAAAGAAAAGAGGCAGTAGCTAATTCAAACAATTGACACGCCCAGCACCTTTGATGGACACGCCCGTGTCACTAAAACCAAAAGAGACAGT
Source organism: Garcia nutans (assembly GCA_947685225.1). Taxonomy (NCBI): domain Eukaryota; kingdom Viridiplantae; phylum Streptophyta; class Magnoliopsida; order Malpighiales; family Euphorbiaceae; genus Garcia; species Garcia nutans. Next base: position 17,930,360 of record CANTUV010000026.1, read on the forward strand.
AGCCAATCCAAATAATTGACACGCCCACTCCCCTAAATTGCTTTTGGCCGTGTCACTAAATCACAAAACATTAACTAAAACTAACACTTTCTCAATTGCACTCAAACACAATATTCATCATATAACATATTTCACATGAACATAATCAATGTTCTAAACACATATTCATCACAAAAACCACTTCATCACACATTAATATCACAATTAAACACATATTAACTCAAAACCCTAAAATCAACATCCTTCTCCATCCATCCAAATCAACAACCATCATTTCCAACAACAACCTTCAATTAAACTCATGACTTAAAATCAATTTAACACTTGAAAACACAACCAAACACATCTCAAATCCACCAAATCACAAAATCATCAAACCCTACTTTACTTCCAACACAACTTCCAAATACGTAAAGAAAACAAGAAAATACTTACCTACAAAGAAGAAATTCCACAAATCCCTTGTCAAATCCTTTGATTGCTTCTTCAATTTGCTTCTATCATCAAGAACACTTCTTTTTCTCTTTTCAATTTAGAGAGCCGGCCACCTCTTGAAGAAAGAAGACAATGATCAAGATACAAAGTCAAATTTTGCTTTTAATCTCCACCAAGTGTTCTTATCCAAGCAATTACTAAAACACCCTCAATCATATAACTAACCTTTGTCTCATATAAGTCCTTATATGTAATTTCATTAACAACTAAAAATATCTTCTTCCACTTAACCATCACCTTGACTCTTCATTTGACCACTTTATATGTTATATATATCATCATATACACAACATATACATTTGTCTCTAAACCCTAATTCTTCCTCCAAAACACATATGCACATGCATTCACTTTCCAATTTCTTTTCTTATCCCATCATATGCATTCAATTCAATTTAACAATAACAACAACAACAACAACAATATAATCAAAACTTCTAAGCCACATATGAGGATATTACAAACCTAGTGAGGAAATGAGCCATCAACTTATCATTATTGTTGTGGGTGAACATCTTTGATTGATGAATTGCTAGAACTTTCTTTGACATGCATTTTAAGATTACATAAAAATTTCAATTAGGCATCAAGATGATTAAGGCAATTAGGTGAACCCACTTTTGCTTAAAAAGACCAACCCTATTTTTAACCTTAGTTAGCCAATTTTGAGCTTATTTTATTTTTCCTTTTCTTTCTTTTTCACAACACTATTAGCTTGAACCTTGTTGTTTAACTCTTACCCTTTCATTAGGTCAAGAGCATTTTAAGAGCGTTTATGACCGAGTGTTGTGTTGAATTAAGTGTGGGGTTAAATTACTAGGTTTAAGATTGCAAAGCAAAATAATAAAAATAAAACAAGATAATACAAAGAAAGAAAAAAAAAGAAAAAAATATATATATAATAATAAGAATAATTGTTGTTCTTGTTGAAAGGGTTGGAATGTATCATTACAAGATTTAATAAGTGAGTTCCCTTGAAAAACTCTTTAATGTCAAGGGGTAGTTGAGAGGAAGGTGTTTTGGGATTGTTAGGTTATGTATATGATCGGGTACTTCATTCTTAAAGTGCTCTTGAACTTAATGATCAAGCTCACATTTCCTAAATATCATGCCTTTACCTTAGCCCCATTACAACCCAATAAAGACCTTTTGATTGATGTTTGATTGTTATTTTGTCGTGGTGATTTGATTGATAAGCAAGCCTATGGTAATAATCTTTCATTGATTGTTATGAGTGTAAACACCACCATGATCAAACACTTGTAAGAGTTGGTAAGGGAGTGACAACATTGGTTATGCATGGAAAGCCACTTAATTGCATTAGTGTTGATTTGTTTGATTCAATATTGATTGCGGATTTAGGGATAAGAAGTCTTGATGCATCTTTATAACTCATGAACTTAACAAAATTCATCTGGTTAGTGTGTTTTGATTTTAGCCTTGCTTGGGGACAAGCAAGGAATTAAGTGTGGGGTAGTTGTTTAGATCATTTTTGTACTTGTTTTTAGTATGATTTTTATGTGTTTTTAGTTAATGTTTTGATAGATTTTTGTTTTAAGTTTGTTTTAGGTTTAGGTGCAAAAACACCCTTGGAAGATCAAAACAGTGCAAGAAGAGCATGAACCAAGCATGACATGGCCAAGCCAAATGAAGCTTGGCCATGTCACCTCAAAGTAAAGAAATGGCAGAGCTTGACACGGCCAAGAGACACGGCCAAGTCACTGGCGGTGTCTCATTTAAGGGGCAAAACAAAGACCAAAGCAAAGAAAGAGCAAAAAAGAAGCAGAAGCAAACACACTCATGTGACACGGCCAAGCTTGTGGCCGTGTCACATGAGACATGGCCAAGCCACTCTTGGCTTGGCCGTGTCACTCCTTGAAGAACAAAGGAAAGAAAGAAAGAAAGAAGAAGGTAGTGAGGGACACGGCCAGCAAGCTTGGTCGTGTCCCAAAGAAAAATGAGGGACACGGCCAAGCCTAATCAAGCTTGTCCGTGTCACCCTTAATTTCTATAAATTCTTTTGCTCAAAAGAAAAAGACAGGAGAACAACTAGGGTTTGTGGAGAGAAAGAAAAGAAAAGAGAAGGAAGGGGCAAACACGATTTGGGATGAGGAGAGAGTGACACTCTCCTTGTCCCTTCATCTTCATCCTCCATCTTCATCTTCTCCATCTTCCATTGACAACATCTTTGATGTTCTTTGGGATCAAGTGGGTTACCAAGCTCATAAAGGTTGAAGAAGCTTCATTGAAAGGTTTGGTGACTTGAGAAAGCTCCATTCCATCTCCCAAAGGCATAATCAATTGAAGGTTTGGTGACTTGAGAAAGCTCCATTCCATATTGCAAGGGAGAATCACCATTGAAGAGGGCTTGATTTCTTCATCATACATCAAAATGGAGCTAGGAGGAAGACTAGTAATCCTACTCTTGGCATCTTCACAAGGGGTTTTTCTATTCTCTCTTTTAATTCATTTCTATTGTTATTGTTGTATTAAGAGATTGATATTGCAATAAACAATTGGTATTTGTTTTATATTGAGTTAAATGAATCTAATCAAATATGGATGATTGTAAGAGGCATCCTGCCCAATCTCTGTGAAAGGATGTCTCACAACCTTATAAGGGATTTCAAAGATCTTCTCCAAGTTGGTCTACAAATTGAAGAGTGGGAAAGAGAGAAGAATCGCTTTTTAATAAAAAGGAATGAGAAAGGGAATTTTCAGCCTAGCAATCAAAGCACACAAAATGAAGTTGATGTTAATGCCACTAATCAGGGAGGAATGAGGTAGCTTTCAGAATTAGGGAAGCCACTGTCTTGGGTTCATAATAAGCTACAAAAGAAGGGATTGTTACAACCCTTGACTCCTCGTCCTTTGCCTAATCCTCTTCCACCTAACTTTGATACTAGTGTATTTTTCCAATTCCATCAAAGGCCTGGACACAAAACGGACAATTGCATGAAGTTGAGGCATGAGATCCAGAATTTAATTGATAATGGCAAGTTGCCTGAGCTGGATAAGCCCAATACCAAAGGTAATCCATTTCCAAGGTTCAACAGGGTGCCACCACCAGCAACCTTCATGGTAGGAAAAGGATTATAAGATGATTTTGTTTTATCATCCTTTCAAGATGGGGATATTGAAGATGTGAAAGGAAAAGAGGCTTAAACTCAATGAAATTTCCTTAGCTTGAATGTTGCTTTTCAATTTTACTTTTTTTAATATCTAAATTGGAACAATCTTGTTTTTCAAATTTAAAGTTGTTTGAATAAATAATTTTTATCATAAATTTTGTTGGTCTTTGTTCATTTTGGTGCTCAACCAATGAGGAATCTAGCTTGATAATTTATAAATTAATGTGTCTAGGCATCATGACTTGAATGACTTTATTAGATGAGGGAATTACTCTATAGCATTGAGTTGTTTATGCTTACTTAAAGGGCTCCTACATAATTATCTTTGTCTAGGTCCTAGTCAGTCTTAGAACATGCTTAGACAAACTTTTGAGGCGAAATTGAACTCTGCTTATCTAAGGGAGAGATGATCTAGGCATTGTTTGGTTAGCCAACAACTAGTATCTACCCTATTAAATATCAATCCCTAGTTGTCCCTTTGAGCCTTCATAAAATTTTAGCTTTCTTTTCATTGGCATATAACCCCAACGACCTACCCTGAGCTGTTGTGATACTTTTGACAAGTCTTATGATCACTAAGATGAAGAAGAAAGAAGATCAAAGAAAGCAATGATTAGTCAAGATCATGAGGATAGTTGATGTTCTCAAGACTATAAAGATAGTTCTCAAGACCATAAGGGTAGTTGATGTTTTTAAGACCATAAGGGTAGTTGAAGTTTTTCTAATATCTCTAATATATTAAGACAACATCAGAGTAACAAATGATTTATCCCTGCTAAAGAAGATTTATGTTACTCCACTCATCCATTATTGGAAGCCCAAGTTGGTACAAACAAGACAACTCTTTTAGAGCTAGAATCAAACAAAAAAAAGAAAAAAATAAACAAAAGAAAGAAAGAAAGAAAAAGGAAAGAATGAGAAAGGAAAGAAGAAAAAAAGAAAAGGGGAACAAGAAAAATAAAACCCAAAAAGGCAGTTCAAAAAGCCAATTGAGTTCTCTTTTACCCAAAGCAACAAAAGGCTTCCATTTGGGTTATAAGGACATTTGGACTTGAATCAGTCCAACCTAACCAAAGATTCAATCAAAATTGGAGAAAAGGAGGAAGACCATCCAGTTCTTGAAAGCTCTATACTTGATAGTCCTACAAGAAAGAAGGACAAAATGTTAAAAAAAAAAGGGAAGAGTAAGGAAAGAGAAAGAAAAGGGAAGAGTAAGAAAAATAAAGAAAAGGGAAAAGAAAAGGGAAAAGAAGAAAGGAAACGAATTTGGGAACCAAACTTTTTACAAAGGCAAAAACTGTCCTAATCAAGATCCGGATTAATGCCAAGAAGATAGAAGGAATTTAGAGTCTAGCAAGATTGCTCCCAGCTGCCTAATGTTCAAATAAGAAATTTGTAGTATGAAGGTTTGTCCATTGTGTCACATCAGCTCCTATCTCAAAATGGCCTTCATTTAACCCATGTCCCTTATAGACCCCATTTCGAGCCTATCAAAGGCCTATTGATCTCTCCTGGTAGGTAGAGTCTATTAGTTGAGATAGTTTTTATAAGAATGCATATGAGATCGACAGTATTTAAACTCAATGAGACCTTTGGCCAAGTAATGTGTATGTGCCTATCTGAAGAGCAACAGTCCTTGCTTAAATAGAAATAATTCCCGAGTTTCATTTCTATAGAAAAAATTTAGATATCCCGAAATAATTCCCGAAGTCGCAAGAACCATTCCACCTGGAGTGGGGAAAAAATCCCCACTCACACATACTAAACTCGAGAATCATTTCTATTTTAGCAAGAATTGTTACACTTCAGATAGGCACATACACATTGCTTAGCCAAAGGTCTCATTGAGTTTGAATATGGTCTATCTCATATGCATGCTTATTCAAACTATCTCCACTAATAGACTCTACCTACTAAGAGAGATCAACAAGTCTTTGATAGGCTTGAAATAGGGTCTATAAGGGACATGGGTTAAATGAAGGCCATTTGTATGTTGGAGCCGATGTGACACAATGGACAAACCTTCACACTACAAATTTCTTGTTTGAACTGTAGGCAGCTGGGAGCAATCTTGCTAGACTCTAAATTATTTTTATCTTTTTAGCATTAATCTGAATCTTGATTAGGACAGTCTTTGCCCTTGCAAAAAGTTTGTTACCCAAATTCGCTTCCTTTCTTCTTCTCCCTTCTCTTTCTTTTTATTTTTCTTACTCTTCCCTTTCTTTGAGCATTTTATCATTTTGTCCTTCTTCCTTGTTGGACTATCAAGTGCAGAACTGTAAAACCTTAATTTTTGAACCGGTCCGGTCCAATATATTTTAATTAGTCAAAAATAATTTTTGTGTTGTCCGATATATTTTAGTTAGTCCAAAATAATTTTTATGGTATCTTAATTAATTTTAATATTTATTTTAGTAAAAATGGTGAAATGAATAAAAATTCAAAAATAATAACAAAAAAATAACAAAAAAATCAACGATGAAAAAATCGTCGCAAAAAGTCAACGCAGGCCCGTTGCCATTTCGCCAGCAAAAAACTCCTGCGGGCGAAATGGCCTACGGGCCCGTTCCACGTAGCCAGCTGCGGCAGCTTTTTCGTCAGCGCATTTTTTCTGCAGCAGTTTTTTTTCGCCAGCAAAATTTTTTCAACGCAAATTTTTCGAAACCTAATACAATTAGGTTCTGGTTTCCTTTTCTTATTCAATAAAGATGCCGTGAATAATTAGGAATGAAGGATATAAAACTTCTATAAATATGGACTAAACAAGAAAAAAAAGAGGAGGAAAAAAAAAGAAAATTGGACAGAAACTTGGATCAAGAAGTGGAAACCGAAACTATGAACGAAAAACGGGAATCAAGCAGTTTTTTGAGAGAGCTAAAAAGCAATTCAAGTAATTCAAAGACAAAAAGGCTTGTCTTTGACCTTGTTCATCCAAGAAGCAATTTTTGGTGAAACTTACAAAATAAGGTTTGAATTCTTAATTTCTTTTTGTTTCCGCAGTAGCTTAATCATCACTTTGTTTCTTTTAATTCAAAAATTTTAGGACCTCAATTCACTTTTTCTAAGGCTTAAAAATCTTAAATCGTCACTTTATTTTCTAAAAGTTTAAATTTGTTTTATTTCTTCAAAACCCCAAAACTAAGATTTTCTTTCCAAATTATCAAAACCCAAAATTGTGTTCTGTATCCTTCCAAAAGACTTAAAAAAATATCTTTCTGCTCTTATAAACTTTAAATCTTTTGTTTAAATTCATGAAATTGTCAATTGTCTTTCCAAATCCTAAAATAAAATTCATTATCCTTGACCCTAAATTTAAAATTCCTAAAACCCTAATTCAACTCCAAAACCTAAAATAGTGAACCCTGACCTCCTTAAAACCTTAAACCTTAATTTTTTTCTAAACCCTAATCCTTTAGAACTTTAAAAAATCATATAAACACAAATATTTAATTTTACACAGTGAGCTTGAAACCATAATTCAATGAATGCCATAAACCACAAATAAAAAATGTTTTAAAGCGTCCAAACCCTAGTTTCTTGATTTCACCATTCAAATATTAATTTAGTTAATCAAAGAGCTTTATCAACCTTTTAAAACATAAAACCTTAATCAATTTTAATTTCTTAAAAAAATCACAGTAGCCATAATTTAGACTTTTATTTGCTTTATTCAAATCTATATTTGATTATGCTTTGATTTATTTCTTATGCTTTAATTTATTTAAGTTCAATACTTGGTTTATTTAATTTGTCATGGATGGATGTTTACTTTCTATTGATATTTAATATCTTTGATGAATGATTTATTTATTATGAATGGTCATTTACTTTTATCAATTTATTTAAATTTCCAAATGTTGTAATAGGCATGTTTCCACTTGTGGGTACCTCATTAGTTGAATAACATGTAATTTAAATTGCTTTTCTATTTTAGAACTAATGTAAAGGGCATGTTTCTACCTTTCAGTGGGTGTCCTATTTAGGCATGGGATGTAAGGACATATTTCCATCTTCGGATGGGTGTCCATTTATTTGTTTTGCTTGGACCTTGCTTTGATTTTAATAAATTAATGCTTTCTTTTAATTATTGTGTATAATATGGATAATGTTGTTATATTTAAGAATTTTATAATATTAAGACATGTAAAGGAGGCCGACGGTTCCAATGAACCAGTCGTTGTGGGGGTGCTGGGCCATTTCTCACCTTCCCCACACGTACCCAACTTTCCGAACCCATTAGGGGGTTGAGGATTCCTTAGGAATCGAGTCATCCACCCCTTTCTTTTTCCCGGCCCGTCTGGGTGGCGACTCCATTTTCTCCAGACTTAGGTTCGTGTTCTCTAAGGCCCCGAGCCTAAATAGTGTCGAAGTCGCAAGAACCATTCCACCGGGAGTGGGGGCAAAAATCCCTGCTCACAAGAACTTTCAAGAATTAGATGGTCTTTCTCCTTTTTTCTCCAATTTTGATTCAATCTTTGGTTGGGTTGGACCAATTCAAGTCAAACTGTCCTTATAAATCAAATGGAAGCCTTTTGTTGCTTTAGGTAAAAGAGAACTCAGTTGACTCTTGTTTTTACTTTTTAAGTTTAATAATGTTTTACCTTGAATAATATAGTTTTAGAAAGTTCAATTGTTATAAAAATTGTTGATAGATGACCTTTGAATTTTTGAAGCATGAATTTGAGAATTGAGTAGAATTGGTGCTTATTGTCAATTTTGTTGGTTTTTCCTTGCATTGAGATTAACCTAGTGAGGAATTGAGCCATCAACTTATCATTATTGTTGTGGGTGAACATTTTTGATTGATGAATTGTTAGAACTTGCTTTGACATGCATTTTAAGATTACATAAAAATTTCAATTAGGAATCAAGATGATTAAGGCAATTAGGTGAACCCACTTGGCTTAAAAAGACCAACCCTATTTTTAACCTTAGTTAGCCAATTTTGAGCTTATTTTATTTTTCCTTTTCTTTCTTTTTCACAACACCATTAGCTTGAACCTTGTTGTTTAACTCTTACCCTTTCATTAGGTCAAGAGCATTTTAAGAGCGTTTATGACCGAGTGTTGTGTTGAATTAAGTGTGGGGTTAAATTACTAGGTTTAAGATTGCAAAGCAAAATAATAAAAATAAAATAATAAAAAGAAATAAATATATATATATATAATAATAATAAGAATAATTGTTGTTCTTGTTGAAAGGGTTGGAATGTATCATTACAAGATTTAATAAGTTAGTTCCCTTGAAAAACTCTTTAATGTCAAGGGGTAGATGAGAGGAAGGTATTTTGGGATTGTTAGGTTATGTATATGATCGGGTACTTCATTCTTAAAGTGCTCTTGAACTTAATGATCAAGCTCACATTTCCTAAATATCATGCCTTTACCTTAGCCCCATTACAACCCAATAAAGACCTTTTGATTGATGTTTGATTGTTATTTTGTCGTGGAGATTTGATTGATAAGCAAGCCTATGGTAATAATCTTTCATTGATTGTTATGAGTGTAAACACCACCATGATCAAACACTTGTAAGAGTTGGTGAGGGAGTGACAACATTGGTTATGCATGGAAAGCCACTTAATTGCATTAGTGTTGATTTTGTTTGATTTGTAATTGATTGCAGATTTAGGGATAAGAAGTCTTGATGCATCTTTATAACTCATGAACTTAACAAAATTCATCTGGTTAGTGTGTTTTGATTTTAGCCTTGCTTGGGGACAAGCAAGGAATTAAGTGTGGGGTAGTTGTTTAGATCATTTTTGTACTTGTTTTTAGTATGATTTTTATGTGTTTTTAGTTAATGTTTTGATTGATTTTTGTTTTAAGTTTGTTTGAAGTGTTTGTTTTAGGTTTGGTGCAAAAACACCCTTGGAAGATCAAAACAGTGCAAGAAAGAGCATGAACCAAGCATGACATGGCCATGCCAAATGAAGCTTGGCCGTGTCACCTCAAAGTAAAGAAATGGCAGAGCTTGACACGGCCAAGAGACACGACCAAGTCACTGGCCGTGTCTCATTTAAGGAGCAAAACAAAGACCAAAGCAAAGAAAGAGCAAAAAAGAAGCAGAAGCAAACACACTCATGTGACACGGCCAAGCTTGTGGCTGTGTCACATGAGACATGGCCAAGCCACTCTTGGCTTGGCCATGTCACTCCTTGAAGAACAAAGGAAAGAAAGAAAGAAAGAAGAAGGCAGTGAGGGACACGGCCAGCAAGCTTGGCCGTGTCCCAAAGAAAAATGAGGGACACGGCCAAGCCAAATCAAGCTTGGCCTTGTCACCCTTAATTTCTATAAATTCTTTTGCTCAAAAGAAAAAGACGGGAGAACAGCTAGGGTTTGATGAGAGAAAGAAAAGAAAAGAGAAGGATGGGGCAAACACGATTTGGGATGAGGAGAGAGTGACACTCTCCTTGTCCCTTCATCTTCATCCTCCATCTTCATCTTCTCCATCTTCCATTGACAACATCTTTGAGGTTCTTTGGGATCAAGTGGGTTAACAAGCTCTTAAAGGTTGAAGAAGCTTCATTGAAAGGTTTGGTGACTTGAGAAAGCTCCATTCCATCTCCCAAAGGCATAATCAATTGAAGGTTTGGTGACTTGAGAAAGCTCCATTCCATATTGCAAGGGAGAATCACCATTGAAGAGGGCTTGATTTCTTCATCATACATCAAAATGGAGCTAGGAGGAAGACTAGTAATCCTACTCTTGGCATCTTCACAAGGGGTTTTTCTATTCTCTCTTTTAATTCATTTCTATTGTTATTGTTGTATTAAGAGATTGATATTGCAATGAACAATTGGTATTTGTTTTATATTGAGTTAAATGAATGTTATAAATTGATGATGATGAGCTAAATATCCATGCCTAGGGTTTGTAGTATATTTGATTGAATTTCTTGATTTGATATTTCCATTGATGTTCCTTGTTGATTGGTTGATTGTATTGTATTAAACGCTAGGTTGATAGATTAGCTACCTATTGATCTCTAGATATTGAATGAAGGAACGAGAGGTGAAATTCGATATCGGAATTATGCAATCGACTACCCTATGAATGAATTAGAAATATAAGTTCTACGGTTTTGTTAATTTGGTAATGTAAAAGAATTGGTCATTGTTAATTCATGAATGTGAGAACTAATGGATTCGTAATTGACTAATTAACCTTAAGGAACAAATTAATTACAAGGTTATGTTAATGGATAATTGAGAATTGAGCTTTGATTGAATGGACCTATACCCTAGGCACCTTCCCAAGAATCGATTTTATCTTATACAACTTTCATACATCAACCCTACACTCCTTAATCTTAGGTTTAAATTGTTCTTTTACATTCCAACACAACAAACTCTCGCATTTAAATAATTTGTTATTCAAGCTATTACGAACCACACCTTCTTTGGGAAACGACCTTGGGGCGATCACCTTTGCTACAGCTACCTCGTATACTTGCGAGTGAAGCTTGTAGTAGTACTTAATTCAAGCGCAACAAGTTTTTGGCCCGGCTGCCGGGGAAGGCTGTTTAAGTAGTGATAGTTTGATTTTTCTTTACAATTTAATTGATTGTTTATTTTCTTTGAATTGTTTGTTTGTTTTGTTTGATTTTCTTTCAATTTAATTATTTGTTTGTTTTCTTTAAGTTGCTAAGTGCCTTTTGTAAAGATGCAGTTTTTAAGGCACAGGGGAGTTTATGATAGGAACGATGAGTTTGAAATGGCATGGATTAGCAGAATTGACGAATCAACTTAAGGTGCTAAATGCAAGAGGAAAAGCACCTATGCCACGCCAAGAGATATGTACAGCATGTGGCAATGCAGGGCATAGTGCAAATACATGCTCATTCGGCTTCACACGATACCAAGAATGGCAAGAGGAAGAATATGCCTATGAAAGTTTCTAGCAAATGGGTGGTAATGACCCATATTTCAGACCTTATAATTCAAGCTGGAGAAGCCATCCAAAATTTTCTTGGGAAAGTTAGCAACACATTCCTTCTCATAATTATTTTCAACCTTACCAAAGAAGTTCTTACTCTCAAGAAAATATTCATATCAAGATCACCTTAAGAAACCCTCATTGGAGGAAAGTTTGAATGCCTTCATTCAAATTAGCGCACAGAACTATGTTAAATTCGTGAAATCCACAGTGGAAGATGATTTGAATGCTTACCTTCAAATTAGCACACAAAATTAGGAAAGGAGTAATGAGAGGTTAGATTCTTTGGAGGAATCATTGAAGAGGATGGAAATGCAAGTTGGGCAACTGGCACATCAACTCCAAGCACACCAAGAAGAGGAATTTCCTAGCCAATTAGAGCAAACCAAGGTAATTATAAATTTAAGGAGTGAATAGGTAATATATAACAAATTTTGTGATTCTTTCGATGCAGGTACTAATCAAGAAGATAATGGTGAGGAGATACAACCCAACATAGAGGAGCCAAGCCAATTAATGGAGGAGGAGAATTTGGAGGCACCAACCTCACCAAAGTTGCATGAATCTTCCAATCCTGATAGGCCACCAAATCCATTTCCATGTAGCTTGAAGGATGAGGAGCAAGGTAAGTAACTTTCTGACATATATAATATGCACTCCCAAGGAGATAGTGAAAAGAAGATTGGGATGACTATGACCTTAGAAGAAGAGCATGAAATGCCTAATTTAGAAATTGAGGAGTGTAAGCTAATTTTAGATGCTGAGATTGTTGAGATGGGACTTGACATTATTAGAGTGGATGAAGAAGTGATTCAACCAAATTTGGTTGAACTTAAAGAGTCCCCAAAAATCATCTCTTCTACTCTTGGTGGTGAAGAAAAGCATATAATGGATAGAACCATGTTGCATAATGAAAAAGGGTTTTACAAAGTTCCTATTGCACTAGAGGACTACCCTAAGATGACCTTCACATGTTTTCAAATAATGCTACTTAGGCGTAGCAATACATCGGGTATCCTTCGGAGTTGTATGCTATCCATCCCTGCAGTCATGAGCGACAATTGCATTATGGGTGGAAGGAGCATTGTACATCGCATATGGGAATGATGGAAATCAGGTATCATCTAAACTATCTCTTAGTTTATGCATGCTCACATTGAGGACAATGTGAATCTTTAAGTGTGGGGTAGTGCATTTTGTGTTTTTACTTTTTAAGTTTAATAATGTTTTACCTTGAATAAATGAGTTTTAGAAAGTTCAATTGTTATAAAAATTGTTGATAGATCACTACAAAAAAAACAGCAATCTATGACGCAATCTGCGACACCATTAACAACGAAATCAACGACCAAAATACGATAGCGACAATATCAGCGACGAACAGCGAGAAAAATCGAGCGGACGGTAATGTCCTGGTCGCTAAAAAATCAACGACAAATCAGCGACCAATTGTGCGTGTCGTTGATTAGTGACAAATCAGCAACAAAACAGAGACAAATTCAATGACATTTTCATTTTTGGCGAGAATTACTTATTCCCGCTGAAAGTCGTCGCTGATTTAGCTTTGGTCGTTGAATTCATCGCTACTTGGGTTGTTAATTTAGTCGCTTAATTTGCTCTCTAAATTTTGTCGCTGATGTGTCGCAGAATATGTCGCAATATTGTTCTCGTTGTTTCAGTCGTTGATTTGTTGCAGAATTCAATTTTTTTTGTCACCTTTGGTCGCTGATTTTGTCGCAATTTTGTAATTGTTTGGCTATATTTTTCCAGTATTCCAATTTTTTTTTGTCTACACATTTTCAAGAACCTGTTGAATTTCAAATATAATAACCAAACCTATTTATAAAATAGTCATTCATTACAATAATAATCAAATAACACAACATTCATAATTAAGTTATTAATGGCAATAGATATACATAAAAAATTCGAATGATCGATAGCAACAGAATAGAACAGCACATAATGGTAACAAGAAAAGAAATTTGACAAGTAGCTCATCATTAGGATTTCTGCCACCTCCAGTTCCAGGAAGGGAATCCTCAAGTTGTTCCCTGGCATTCTGCAACATTAGGAAAGAAAGTCATATATTAGCTAATCCATAAATCCTCACCACTATTCAAAGCATTGAACTACATAATGAACTTGAACTTGCAATCATGCATGGGCAACGCAACCAATTCCCCTCCGACCATGCAGGGTGAAACATATGGTAGCATATATTAAAGAAAACAAATGCTTATCCACTAACCAATTAATACACAACCAAAAAAAAAAACAAAGCAAGAGGATAGGAGAAAAAAATATAATAGAAGGTTGTCAATATCAGGAAAAAAAATACACACTTAACTCGCATAAGGGGATAAGTGTAAATACCTGCCAGACATCAATTGGTTTTAAAAGCCAAGATGTCCACCAGTCCCAAGGTTTAAGGGGGCCAAGAGTATAGTGAATAACATGGAGTTCTGTCTCATTGACCATCCACTGCATATGAAACGCACAAAATGTTAAAGATATTTAATCATCAAATCAAATGCAGATAAACAATGAAAATCCTCACTCTAGCAGTTCTAATAAAGGTATAAATGGAGTTCATAAAATACTCCTATAATATAATGACATTAAAGATAAAAAAAAAATAGAGTAAAAACCTCAATGTCCATAGAGTAAAAATCTCAATGTCCATGCTAGCAAACAGATTTCTATGTCAAATATTAACCCATTATTTTACATGCTTTACCAGGAAAGAATTGTAAAGATATAGGAGAGATTTACTACTTTAATTTAGGGATTTAGAAGAATTATTTCCTTGATTTGATTTTGATTTATTTTCTAAATTAGACTTAGAAGAATGTGTATATATGTACCCCTTTATATTGATGAAAGAATGAAGAAAAAGGGATTCTAATTCCTATTTTCACAAGAATGAACAATATTCAATTATGAACTTAATCAAAGATATTGAATCACAGCTGGAACTCTCCATTTACACATGGTGCAACAAATATTTTTGATAATAATGGGGCAACTAAAATTGGATCACCACCACAGCAGCAATCATCATAATATCTATGCATCTAGTACCTTATTAGCAAGCATGTAGAGACCAACATCTAGATTATACAGAGCAGAGAGACGCTCCATATCAGGTACAGGTCTAGAATTCAAAACTTCTTGGGGTAAATTAGGTTGGAAAACATGTGCATTGGGGAAGTCGGAGTAATATGAGTTCAGAAACCCTTGATCTCCTGTCATTAAAAGAATAAAAGAAAAAATTTAGATGCATGAACACATGAATGATGTTCCCTACATGAACAAAGAAAAGGAAGGGAGATCTTTGGCAAGGATAATAAAATCAAGTAGACTAGATAAACTAGAGTTTTAAAATATAACTAGAGTAAGACAGTCCCATCCCACCGTAGATAAATCCAACTTCAAGGAATATTCATTATTGTATTATATAGACTTAAACCAGAAGGGAACATAAAGGTTCTTTTTATTCCTTGACAAAATAAACATAAAGTCCATAGCCTATCCACTGGATGCCCTTTAGCTTTAGTAAAGATAGTAATTCAAAGGTCAAACAGTCAACTAGCAGAACCAAAGACAGTATTTATATGAAAGGTAATGTCACAATTGATAAGCATGATAAAGGCACTGGATTTAAGTAGAAATGATAAATAATAGAATGCTTCACCTCCAGTGTAAGAATGCAAAGTGTTGACTTTTCTCATCATGTCATTGAAAACTGACTGTGATGGTTCCACTACCATGACTCCTGAATTCAATCTCTCTGAATGCTTTAAGTTAGCACAAAATTTTCCACATTTAAAGAGATCCTCAATACTTTTAACCACAATAGTATCTGCATCAAGATATACAACTGCACAAATGAATTCCCAGTAATATATCAACATAAGTACCAAAATATTGCCACATTGATCATTTGAGAAAGAAAAGGGACAAAACAGAAACTTAGACAGCTTAGTCCAAAATTGAAGGAATGCGTCAAAGCCAAAGTAATAAATCTTAGATTCTCAAAATATGCAACAGAGCAAGATTTTAAATTTTTAACATAAGATGTCAAATAATTTGTCCCAAATAATTCTCCATCTAACATTAGTAGCTTTACTTTTCATATGGATAACACATTCACACATTTTTTCATTTATTCTCCCAGAAAACTAAGCATATGGATAGAACAGACTTCAATCAACAGACATCAAAATCCAGACAACACAATGCTTCACTCTTCCAGTTTCAATTTTTTCACTCTGCAAAAATATTACTTGAAATAAAAGGTACTATAATTTTATCATTGCATTCTAATAAGTTTGGAGGGCAAGAAATTTACCTTTCTTGTAGTTAGTCATATTAAAAATTTTAAGCTTGGTATATACACCCCAAAACCTCTTTGGCCGAACTTGATTGGGATTCGCCAATAAGCTAATCCTCTCCACTATCCACCCATCAGCCTGTGCAATATACAACTAATAAACTCAAATAAAAGCTGGAATATTGAAAAACTAAGCAATACCTCACTTCACAAATAATTTTGCAACATAACAATGCAAAACTTTAAGGGACAGATGGAATATTTATTTACCTATCCATTTTTGTTTAACAGAAAAATAAAAATTTTCAACGCAATTAGTCCGAAGTACATATTATTCATATTTTATGCGAATCAATTTCCAAAAGTCTAGTCTTTGCGAACAAAAATGAACAGTGATCCATAATACAACAACATTTACCTCGAGAAGTTTGATGGTGTAATCAGAGACACCATCAGAGACCAAAACCACCATGTCTTTCATTGATCCAGTGTCCCTAATCGACTTCCCCAAAACCCTAACTCCCAACTGGAACAAATAAGCAAAAATCTAAAACCCAAATTAAACTCACTTCAAATCTAGACAATGGCGAGAAGGTGAATGGAGAGCAATGGACTAGACGGCGGCTGAACAAACAAGCAAACACGATCGCAGAAGGTGAGCTTCAATCGATCTGAACAAACAAGCAAAAAGCTTCGATATCGGCGAGCTGTGAGAGGAAAAACAAATCGAGGAAATAGGATGCAAGAAGGTGGAGGAGAGACATCGAGGAAGGAATGGGAGGCAAAATGGGGGTAAAAAGGTTTTATATATCAACCCTAATTACCCTGCCCGAAGGTTTTAAAACCAAACCGCACCGTATTGAATATATGTATACAATTATGCACACATTAAATATATACATAATATAATTATATATTTAAATATATCTATAAATTAATATAAAATAGTTATAAATTAATATATAATTAATATATATATTAATAAATATAATTATAAATATTATATATAAATTAAATAATTATATATATATAACTTTCTTCTTTTATTAATTAACAATCACGTTGTGATATACCACGTTAGATATAATTATTTATTAATATTCAATAATTCATGGTTTTTTATTTTTTAACAAATATAATCAATAAATTGTATATTATTAATATGAAAATCAACTTTTTCGCTAATTTGTCGCAATATTCTCGCAAATCAACGATAACTCTGGGACTAACATTTTTTTTGCAAATCAGCGAGCCATTTAGCGACTAATTAGTGACCAATTACTTTAAAATAGAAAATAAAATTAATT
This sequence comes from Garcia nutans, assembly GCA_947685225.1. Taxonomy (NCBI): domain Eukaryota; kingdom Viridiplantae; phylum Streptophyta; class Magnoliopsida; order Malpighiales; family Euphorbiaceae; genus Garcia; species Garcia nutans. The sequence continues at coordinate 17,947,566 of CANTUV010000026.1, forward strand.
TCTCGCTAATTGGTCGCTGTATTCTCGCAAATTAACGATATTTTTGCGACTACCTATTTTTCTCGCAAATCAGCTAGCAATTTAGCGACTAATTAGCGACAAAAAACTTTCCAATAAAAAATAAACACATTCTTTACTAATTTGTCGTAAATTAGTCGTAACGTCGTCGCTGATTGTTAGAGCCAAATTTGGCGCAAAATTCAGCGACACATTCAGCGAGAAACGACCTTTTATCGCTATTCAGCGACAGATTCTACGACCATTTTTTTGTCGTTAATCAGCGACACATTTAGTGACCCATTCAATGACGAAATGTTGGAAAGACGCTTATCTTGATTCTTTATCATAAAGTTGTCGTTGATAAAGTCGCTAATCAGCGACGAAATAAAAGTTGTCACAGAATGCGTCGCTGATTGCGCTTTTTTTTTTAGTGGATGACCTTTGAATTTTTGAAGCATGAATTTGAGAATTGAGTAGAATTGGTGCTTATTGTCAATTTTGTTGGTTTTCCTTGCATTGCCATTAACATAGTGAGGAATTGAGCCATCAACTTATCATTATTGTTGTGGGTGAACATCATTGATTGATGAATTGCTAGAACTTGCTTTGACATGCATTTTCATATTACATAAAAATTTCAATTAGGCATCAAGATGATTAAGGCAATTAGGTGAACCCACTTTGGCTTAAAAAGACCAACCCTATTTAACCTTAGCTAATTTTGAGCTTATTTTATTTTTCCTTTTCTTTCTTTTTCACAACACCATTAGCTTGAACCTTGTTGTTTAACTCTTACCCTTTCATTAGGTCAAGAGCTTTTTAAGAGCGTTTATGACCGAGTGTTGTGTTGAATTAAGCGTGGGGTTAAATTAGTAGGTTTAAGATTGCAAAGCAAAATAATAAAAATAAAATAATAAAAAGAAAGAAAAAAAAATATATATATAATAATAATAAGAATAATTGTTGTTCTTGTTGAAAGGGTTGGAATGTATCATTACAAGAATTAATAAGTGAATTCCCTTGAAAAACTCTTTAATGTCAAGGGGTAGATGAGAGGAAGGTATTTTGGGATTGTTGGGTTATGTATATGATCGGGTACTTCATTCTTAAAGTGCTCTTGAACTTAATGATCAAGTTCACATTTCCTAAATATCATGCCTTTACCTTAGCCCCATTACAACCCAATAAAGACCTTTTGATTGATGTTTGATTGTTATTTTGTGGTGGAGATTTGATTGATAAGCAAGCCTATGGCAATAATCTTTCATTGATTGTTATGAGTGTAAACACCACCATGATCAAACACTTGTAAGAGTTGGTGAGGGAGTGACAACATTGGTCATGCATGGAAAGCCACTTAATTGCATTGGTGTTGATTTTGTTTGATTCGATATTGATTGTGGATTTAGGGATAAGGAAGTCTTGATGCATCTTTATAACTCTTGAACTTAACAAAATTCATCTAGTTAGTGTGTTTTGATTTTAGCCTTGCTTGGGGACAGGCAAGGAATTAAGTGTGGGGTTGAATTAAGTACTACTACAAGCGTCACTCGCAAGTATACGAGGTAGCTGTAGCAAAGGTGATCGCCCCAATGTCGTTTCCCCAAGAAGGTGTGGTTCGTAATAGCTTGATTAACAAATAATTTAAATGCGAGAGTTTGTTGTGTTGGAATGTAAAAGAACAATTTAAACCTAAGATTAAGGAGTGTAGGGTTGATGTATGAAAGTTGTACAAGATCAAATCGATTCTTGGGAAGGTGCCTAGGGGTATAGGTTCATTCAATCAAAGCTCAATTCTCAATTATCCATTAACATAACCTTGTAATTAATTTGTTCCTTAAGGTTAATTAGTCAATTACCAATCCATTAGTTCTCACATTCATGAATTAACAATGACCAATTCTTTTACATTAGCAAATTAACAAAACCCTAGAACTTATATTTCTAATTCATTCATAGGGTAGTCGATTGTATAATTTCGATATCGAATTTCACCTCCTTCATTCAATATCTAGAGATCAATAGGTAGCTAATCTATCAACCTAGCGTTTAATACAATACAATCAACCAATCAACAAGGAACATCAATGGAAATATCAAATCAAGACATTCAATCAAATATACTACAAACCCTAGGCATGGATATTTAGCTCAACATCATCAATTTATAACATTCATTTAACTCAATATAAAACAAATACCAATTGTTCATTGCAATATCAATCTCTTAATACAACAATAACAATAGAAATGAATTAAAAGAGAGAATAGAAAAATCCCTTGTGAAGATGCCAAGAGTAGAATTACTAGTCTTCCTCCTAGCTCAACTTTGATGTATGATGAAGAACTCAAGTCCTCTTCAATGGTGATTCTCCCTTGCAATATGGAATGGAGCTTCTCAAGTCACCAAACCTTCAATTGATTATGCCTTTGGGAAATGGAATGGAGCTTTCTTAAGTCACCAAACCTTTCAATGAAGCTTCTTCAACCTTTAAGAGCTTGTTAACCCACTTTATCCCAAAGAACCTCAAAGATGTTGTCAATGGAAGATGGAGAAGATGAAGATGGAGGATGAAGATGAAGGGACAAGGAGAGTGTCACTCTCTCCTCATCCCAAATCGTGTTTGCCCCGTCCTTCTCTTTTCTTTTCTTTTTCTCTCCTCAAACCCTAGCCGTTCTCCCCTCTTTTTCTTTCGAGCAGAAGAATTTATAGAAATTAAGGGTGACACGGCCAAGCTTGATTTGGCTTGGCCGTGTCCCTCATCCGTGTCCCTCACTGCCAAGCTTGCTAGCCGTGTCCCTCACTACCTTCTTCTTTCTTTCTTTTCTTTGTTCTTCAAGGAGTGACACAGCCAAGCCAAGAGTGGCTTGGCCGTGTCATATGAGTGTGTTTGCTTCTGCTTCTTTTTTGCTCTTTCTTTGCTTTGGTCTTTGTTTTGCTCCTTAAATGAGACACGGCCAGTGACTTGGCCGTGTCTCTTGGCCGTGTCAAGCTCTGCCATTTCTTTACTTTGAGGTGACATGGCCAAGCTTCATTTGGCTTGGCCATGTCATGCTTGGTTCATGCTCTTCTTGCACTGTTTTGATCTTCCAAGGGTATTTTTGCACCTAAACCTAAAACAAACACTTTAAACAAACTTAAAACAAAAATCAATCAAAACATTAACTAAAAACCCATAAAAATCATACTAAAAACAAGTACAAAAATGATCTAAACAACTCTCTGAACAGCCTTTTGGGGTTTTATTTTTCTTCTCTTTTTTTCTTTTTTTTCTCGCTTTTTCTTTTTTTTCTTTTCTCTTTTTTTCTTTTTTCTTTTTTTTCTTTTTCTTCTTCTTCTTTTTTTTTTTTGGTTCTAGCTCTAAAAGAGCTGTCTTGTTTGTACCAACTTGGGTTTCCAATCATTGATGAGTGGAGTGGTATAAATCTCCTTAAACACGGATAAATCATTTGTTACTTTGACATTATCTTGATAGATTGAACTTCAACTACCCTTATGGTCTTGAGAGCATCACCTATCCTTACAGTCTTGGCTATGCATTCCATTCTTCGATCTTCTTGCCTCTTCACCTTAGTGTTGATAAGACTTGTCAAAAGTATCACAATAGCTCACGTTATGTTGTTGGGATTATATGTCAATAAAAAGAAAGCTAAAATTTTATGAAGGCTCAAAGGGACAACTAGGGATTGATATTTAATAGGGTGTATACAAGTTGTTGGCTAGCCAAATAATGACTAGATGATTTCTATCTTAAAATAAGTCGAGTTCAATTTCCCCTCGAAAGTTTGTCTAAGTATGTTCTAAGACTGACTAGGACCTAGACAAAGATAATTATGTAGGAGCCCTCTCTAAGTAAGCATACACAACTCAATGCTATAGAGCAATTCCCTTACCTAGTAAAGTCATTCGAATCATGATGCCTCGATATATTAATTTATGAACATCAAGCTAGATTCCTCATTGATTGAGCACCAAAATGAACAAAGACCAACAAAAATTTTGATTAAAGTAATTTATTCAGACAAATTTAAATTTAAAAAACACGATTGTTCTAATTAAATATTAAAGCAAAATTTGAAAAGCAACATTCAAGCTAAGGAAAGTTTGTTGAGTTAAGCTTCTTTTCCTTTCACATCTTCAACATTCCCATCTTGAAAAGAGGATAAAACAAAACCTTCTTCCAATCCTTTTCCCACCATGAAGGTTGCTGGTGATGGCACTCTTCCAAATTTAGGCAAAGGGTTGTTCTTAGTATTGGGCTTATCTGGCTTGGGTATCTTACCACTATCGATCAAATATTGAAACTCATGCCTTAGACGAGCACATTTATCTATTTCATGCCCTTGCATTTGATGAAATTGACAGAAGGCCTAAGCATTGTAGTTTGGTGGCAGTGGATTATGTAACGACCAAGGAGCTATAATGGTTGTAACAACCCTTTCTTTTGTAGCTTGCTAAAAGCCCAAGATAGAGGTTTCCCCAATTATGAGAATTGTCTTTTATTTCCTTGACTAGTCACATTAACATCAACTTCTTTTGCGTGCTTTGATTGCTAGGCTGATAATTCCCTTTCTCATTCCTTCTTATTGAAAAGCAATTTTTCTCCCTTTCCCACTCTTCAATTTATAGGCCAGCTTGGAGAAGATCTTTGAAATCCCTTATAAGGGTGTGAGACATCCTTTCACGGAGATTGGGCAGGATGCCTCTCATGATCTTCCTTATTTGATCAGATTAATCGGGTCTTTTCTTAAGCAAATCAGCCTTATTTCTCCATCTTTTCACATAGTCCACAAAATTTTCATTTGGCCTTTGTCTAATGGATTCAACTTCCATTAAGGTAACTTCCATTTCAATATTGTATCCATATTATTGGATGAAGGCCTTGTATAGAAAATTCCAACTCTTTTGTGTTCCTTCTTCTAAGGTATTGAACCAATTTTGGATAACAGGATCCAATGAGAGCATAAAGTACCTTAGAGTTTGAGCCTTATTAGCTCGGGCAGACTGCATAGCAGTGATATACTGCTTCAAATGGAGGTGAGGATTTTCGGTTCCATCAAACTTCGCGAAAGATGGCATCTTGAACTTGTACGAAACTTCTTCATCTAGCTCAAATAATTTGTCAACTTCTGACATTTCTTCAGTTTTTAGCTTATTCTCAAATTTCTTTTGTAAATTAGCAATCATCTTTTCAACATCAGAAGCTTCAATTTTCTCCAAAGCTAATCTTTCAACAATCTTCAGTTCTTTCTTCTTGTAATGAGGATCTTGGAAATATTGAGCCCAATCATCATCATCGTCATCAATGATCACATTTTCATCATCAAAAACCACTTCACCAACTTTATTCTTCTCTTTGTCCTTTGGCTTCTTAGTGCTAGTAGATGCTTCAACATGATTTCCTAAAATTGCAGTCAATTGGTTCTTCATGGTCTCAGGTAGGGCCTCTTTTATTTCTTCCATCTTGGCATTGAGGGCATCATCCACCATTCTTTCAATTTGTTCAGGCTCCATTACTTTTGGTGAGCATGTGATTGAGTCATTGCTAGATTCTTCGCTTCCGGCGTAGGTTGGATTGTTGTAAGCTTTTGAACTGTCTTAATCCAGGGCTGTGAGCCAGAGAGGATTAATGATATGAGAAGCAAATGTATGTATGTATGCATGTATGCACAAACAATCAACAAAGAAAGATAATTAGGACGTTCTTTCCAACCTTATAACATCCACACACGAATGGCGAGTCTCTTTTCCTAGGTAATATGGTTAACAAAATACCAACATGGGGTATCTTGTTTTTGAATATTTTCCTTTGACGTTTCAACCAATAGTTATATTTTCAAAAATGGAAATCAATTCATGATAATTCCCATTAATTAGGTTTTAATCCATTCAACCAACTAAAGTAGCTTTTATGCTATATTGGATTAAAACTAAATTAAGAGGTTTATTATAAACAGATTTCTCACTTGAAAAAGTAACTAATGATTCATGCCAAAAACAAGCCCATGATTAATTATTCTTAGTATAAACTAGGCTCACAATTGATTTTTGGTATTTCATAATTGACCTAAATAGCTTGTAAGCTCTTTGTAAGAAAATGTTGGATGAAATTAATTTTATTCCTAAGCCCATTGTTAGAAGATTTTAGAAAAAATAAATTTTGGGCTTTGTGTTTGAATCTTGAGAAAAGTATTTTGTTTATGGAAAAGTTTTATATCCAAAGACCATTTTGAAAATTTTTTAAAATTGCTTTGGTCTTTTGGACTTTAAAGAAAAAATTATTTTGAGCTTACAATGTACTTAGGTCATATTAGAAAAAGACAAACCGAATAAGCCATGATTTAAGCCAAGATAAATTAACCATAGTCAAACAACAAGCATTTCGAGTAAAAACTTAAGGAAAGTAACTAGGCCAATTACATGAGCTTTAGTCTTTGGGTTAAAAAGCTTAGGTTCCAATAGCAAGTATATACCAAATGGTACGAGGCTATGAGTGGTTATGCCATGCTCGATCTCCATACCTTGAGTGAAAGTATGGTATCCCTTACATAACACAACACGGGCGTCCTAGCTCACGCACATTATGTTATCTAATATGATGCAATGGATAATATCATGATGAGAAAGAATAGCATAATAAAAAGACTAACAAAATCAACTTCTCTTGTCCCTAGTGGAGTCGCCATTATGAGCGGGGATTTTTGCCCCCACTCCTGGTGGAATAGTTCTTGCGACTTCGGCACTGTTTAGGCTTGGGGCCTTAGAGAACACAGGCCTAAGCTCAGAGAAAATGGAGTCGACACCCAGACGGGCAGGGAAAAAGAAAAGGGTGGATGACTCGATTCCTAAGGAATCCCCAACCCCCTAATGGGTTCGGAAAGTTGGGTACATGTGGGGAAGGTGAGAAATGGCCCAGCACCCCCACAATGCCTGTTTCATTGGAACCGACCTCCTTTACAGGTCTTAATATTATAAAATTCTTAAATATAACAATATTATCCATATTACACACAACAATTGAAATAAAGCATCATTATATTAAAATCAAAGCAATGTCCAAGCAAAGAAAATAAATGGCCACCCATCCGAAGATGGAAACATGTCCTTACATCATCCATGTCTAAACTAAATAGGACACCCACCAAAAGGTAGAAACATGTCCTTTACATTGGTCCAAAATATAAAAGCAATTTAAATTACTTGATATTTAATTAATGAGGTAACCACAAAGTGGAAACATACCTCTTACAATTTTAATAAATAATAACAATAAAGAAAACATCCATCCATGATAAATTAAATAATTCAAGCATTGAAATTAAATAAATCAACCATCAAAGCATATAATAAACTACATAATCAAATCTAAAATTAAATAAAGTAAGTAAAGATACAAATTATGGTTTACTGTTTCTATTTAAAGTTCTTTAATTAATATTTAGGGTTTTGGAATTTTAGTACTATTATTGTTATTTGTTTAGCCTACTGCAAAGGTTTTGGAAAATTTGAATGGATTAGGGTTTTATGAATTGAAGAAAGTAGTAAGGTTTTTTGGTTAATCAAATTAGGATTTAGGGGTAACATTATGAAATTAGGGTTTTGGAATCTTAAGAAATTAGGGTTTATAATTCATGGTTTCTGGATTGTGATTTTAGGTTTATTGTATTGAGTTTTAAGGCTTAGATTTATTTGTCATAAGATTATAAGGTTTTAAGGATTAGAGTTTAGGAAAAATTAGGGTTCACAGTATTAGTTTTAAGAGAATTAGGGTTTTTGGTAATTTAGAAAACATATTTGGTTTTAGGATTTAAGAAAATAGTTTAGAGTTTTATAAAATAATTATGATTTTTAGAAAACGTTAAAAAACCCAGGGTTTGGAGATTTAAGAAAACATTTAGAGATTTTAGACAAAAAGTTATGGAGATGAAAATAGTTCAAGGAAAATAATTTATGGTTTTAAAACTTTTGGAAACAGAAGAGAAACAATTTTAGGGTTTCAAGGTTTTGAAAATAGAAGAGAAACAATTTTAGGGGTTTAAAGTTTAGAATAAACATTTTAGGGATTTTAAGGTTTTGGAAATAGAAGAAACAATTTAGGGTTTTAAGGTTTAGAAGAAACATTTTATGGTTTTTAAGGTTTTGGAAACTGAATAAGCAATTTAGTGTTTTAAGGTTTTTGATTAATTTGTATGATGAATTAATTCAATTTGATTGATGAATCTACTGTAAAGAAATAAATAAAGAAAATAGAGATTCAAACCTCCGTTCGTTGGTTTCATCAAAAAATTGCTTTCTGGATGAACAAAGACAAAGACAAGGTTGCTGCCTTTGATGAATTGTTGATTGCTTGCTTGTTGATAATGTTCTTGCTAGGGTTTTCTACCTTTTCTTTACTCCGATCCAATCCAAGTTCAAAAGTCCAATTTTTGATCACACTAATTTTTTCCCTCTATTCTCATTCTAAGTTTTAAAGTCTTATTTATAAGAAAAATCATAAGCCTACTTCTAATTGTTTAAGGAAACTAAAATTAATTAGGAAAAGAAACCAAAACTAAATAGTATTTGGTTTTGAAAAAACTACGTTGAAAAATTTTGCTGGCGAAAACTGCGAGCATTGGCCAAGACTGCGAGGATTTGCGAGGACTGGCTGGGCATTACTGCGAGAGCTGGCAAAAATTGTGAGCGACTGCAGGCGTTGGCTGGGCGACCAGCCAATTTGCCGCAGAAATTTCCTACGACGAATTGGCCCAAGGCCTCCTGCGGGCGAATTGGCCTAGCCAATGGGACCTTCGGCGACGAGATTTTTTCGTTGCTGATTTTTATTTTTATTTTTATTTATTATTTATTATTATTATTATTATTTATTATTATTATTTATTATTATTATTATTTTCTTCATTAACTTCACCATTTTTATTTTTATTAAAAATTATAAATAATATATACTAAAATAAATATTATTTAATTAAAATACAACAAAAATTATTTTAGACTATATAAAAAAATAACTGACCGGACTGGGTCAAAAATTAAGGTTCTACATAAATATTGGTATGTTGATGAGTCATATGGTTAGTGTGGCTTATGCTTTTAAGATGAAAGTTTGAAATGAGAAAATGTGGTTGGATGTTAAGTGTGAATTATAAATGAATAATGATTATGATAAAGATGAGATGAATATGATATTGTTGTTAGTTTGTGATAAGAGTATTTTTATACTTGTTTTTAGTATAATTTCTATGTGTTTTTAGTTAATGTTTCATTTGATTTTGGTTTAAAGTTTGTTTTAAGTGTTTGTTTTAGGTGAAAGTGCAAAAACTCCCTTAGATGATCAAAACAATGAAGAAAGAGCATGAATCAAGCAAGACATGGCCAAGCCAAAGCAAGCTTGGCCATGTCCCTCAAAAGAATTCCAAGACAGTAGCTGACACACCCAAGAGACACGGCCAAGCCACTGGTCGTGTCTCACCCAAGGAAAAGAAACCAAGAAAGAAAAGAAATAGAGGCAGTACTTGACACACTCAAGCGACATGGCCATGTCGCTTGAAGCTTGGCCATGTCTGCGCGACATGGCCATGTCGCTTGAAGCTTGCCCATGTCTGATCGTCTTGGCCATGTCACTTGAAGCTTGGAGATGTTTCATTATCTTGGCCATGTTCCATCCTAAAATAGAAGCAATATTGACACACTCACATGACATGGCCATGTCGCTTGAAGCTTGGCCGTGTCTAAGGAAAAATTGGTAGACATGGCCATATCGCTTGAAGCTTGGCCATGTCTCTCAAAGAAAGTGAAGCAGTGACTGACAATGGCAAGAGACACATCCAAGCCATTGGCCGTGTCTCACCTAAAGAGCAAAATCCAAAGAACAAAGAAAAGAAAGAAGGCAGAACGCGACACTGGCAAGAGACATGGCCAAGCCACTGTCCATGTCACATGCATGGCCATCTCGCTTGAAGCTTGGCCATGTTTGCTCACCAAAGAAAAGAAACAGCAAGAGACACGGCCAACTAGCTCGGCCGTGTCCCAAAGAAAAACAAGAGACACGGCCAAGCCACTCATGGCTTGGCCGTGTCACCTATAAAAACTTTATTTCTTTTGCATGAATTGAGGGACAAGTGGGAGACAAACAAATTACTTTTGCCAAAAGAAATACAAAACAAAGGGAGAGTGGAGAACAATGGAGAGTGGTGTGAGCTGGTGTGAGTTGACTTGAGTCTTGGATTGGTTTAAAAAGAGAAGAAGAGGAAGAAGGAAGAGAGCTTCTGCAGAGGGCTAGAGTTTTGTGCAGGAAATAGGGAACAGAGGTAGAGAAGATAGGTTTGAGAGGAGGAGGCTGGGCATACACGTTTTGGGCAAGGAGGGAGTGACACTTTCCTTGACTCTTCATCTTCATCCTCCATTTCCATCCTCTCCAACATCTGCATCTTCCATTGGCAGCTCCTGGAGATTGAAGAAGCTACATTGAAAGGGGTTTTTCTATTTTCTCCTTTTATGTATTTTAATGTTGTTGTTGTTGTTGTATTAAGTGTATTGAACATGAACTAAATCATTCTCTATCTAGATGTTAATGAACCCTAGCTTATTTGTATAACTGGATACTTTTGATTGATTGAGTTGTTTTATTCTTATGATGCTTAATGATTATTGCCAATTGATGATAGCATGCTTATTGATTGGTTGCCATTTTCATATTATTGACTTGAGAAAGCTTGATATAAATTGATTACTCATAAGGGTTGAGGATTGATTGGGGTGCTAGAGATAGACTTACAAGATCCTTTGGTATATAGTTCCTTGTTCTTAATGCATGATCTATTTAATTGTGTTTTGAGAAGAGATTCCGGCACTCTACTTAGTGATTAGGGATTAATTCAGTCGAGAGAGGTTTTAGTCTAAGTTAGAGGAATGCCAATTCAACTCTATCATGTAATGTAATTGAGGCTAGGGGGATTCAATATCTAGATAGTATCCTTATCATCAAACCTTTTTACATAACACACAACTTATCTTTGCTTGCATTTATTTAAATTAGTTGTCTTTAATTATAAAACATCACAAAAACATTAATTCGCTAAACAACAGTTAAGATTTGCACTAGTGCTTGGCCTTGTCCTCAGTGGAACGATAACTCACTCACTACTTTATTACTTGGGCGACCCGTGCACTTGTGGTATTGTTATAGCTCAAGGCAAGACGCACCAGTTTGGTAACTAAATATAGTATTATTAATGAGAAACTCCAAAGTATGGAGTATTGAATTAAGTGTTATGAGTTGAGAAGGAAAGAGAGGATTTGAATTGTATAATTGAGATATATAGATTGATGTTATTAATAATTTGATTATTCATATTTTCATTAGAAGATCAAGTTATGAAAAGTTAGAGGAAGTGAAGATTTAAGGTATTTGGCTGGAGTTTGAGTTATGTTTACATTACATTAGGTTTAACACATTTTGGATGGGAAACTGTGTTAAGTTATTTGCTACATTGAACAAAGTACAATTATATGTGATTTGTCATGTATGCATTAAATGCATTGTGAAAAGCCATTGATAATGGCTAAATTGAGCAAAAAGTGAAATATGTGCAATATGTGAAATGATCCAAAGTGTTTGGGTAATATGGTTTGTTGTGTATCCATTTAAGACATCGTGAAAAGCCATTGGCAATGGCTAGATTGCATAACTATGTGAATTATGCAAAGATACCCAAAATATTTGGGTAATGTGCTTTAACGTAAAATGTTATACATTGGGATGATATGCTGAGAAATGATGAAATGAAATGATATGACATTGAAATGATGAAATGAAATGAATGAGAAAATGAGAAATGAGGCAATGTGCCTAAATGATAATAATAAATGAGGCAATGTGCCTACATGATAATGAGGAAAGAGGCAATGTGCCTAGTTGAATGTGAGAAAATGTGAAAGAAATGGATTATGGAAAATATGAAATAATTGTGTGCCTAGTATGTTATTCAATTTTCAGAGTTCTGTATTTGGCGGCATGCCTATGAGGTTATCCTCATTATTCACCTTTGGGGCTAGCTTTTTAGCAATTATTTGATTTGCCTTTGGGTTAGACATTGGATGCCACCTGCCTTTGGGCTAGATGTTGGGCATCACTATGAACTGCCTTCGAGCTAGATGTTGGGCATCACTTGTCTTCGGGCTAGACATTGGGTGTCAATATAGAAAAAAACAGTAACTGTAGGATTTGAATAATATATTAGATTATTTTGGCCCATGCTTGTGTTTGTTTCATATGAATTGTAAGATGATTGAAAAATATATCTAAAATGAAATAGTAGGTCAAATAGTGACATGATGTACATAAGCATTGTGTATTGGCATTGCATATAAATTGGTAAATGATGAAAGAATATGATGATAAATGATGTTAGTGTTGTGAATGTGATTTTCTGTAATGTATGTATATGCTATTTATAAGTACCACTAAGCTTTCGAGCTTAGGGCAATTGTGTCAATGGTGCAAGTGAGTAGATTGTTGATCCGAGAATTGAAGAGTGGTGCTACAAGAGAACTAAGGGTATTATGAGACCAACTAGAAGGTGGTGCATGCTTGTACAATGTGTTATATTATATTTTGGTCATATGTATATATTTATAAGTAAATTTTGGAAATACAATGTATAAATTTATATATGTAATTAAATGAAAAGTTTAATGATTTTAGAAATGTTACTTCTTAAGAATGAGATTTGATAATTTAAAATGTTCTTACATTAAATATATTATTGTGGAATTAAGGTAAATGTTTAAACACTACTGTAACATGACATTCTTAGATTTTATATGCGTATTATGTATATACGGGGTATATGTGTGGTATGTATATAAGGTATAGGGTGTTACATGAATTCAATAAATTATTAAGGTATATTATCATCAAAATTAGGGTTTAAAACTTAAGGTGTGGTTTCTGTCTGAGACTTATGATTCCACTACCATTAAATATTCGACTATTGGATGTTAATTTTAATAAGCTACTGTAGGGTTTATATTGATTTAAAGCATTGAAATTGTAAAAATTTTGATAGACTAAACAATTACTATAAAATTAGGGCTTAAAAAATTCAAACCTCCTTTTGTTGGTTTCACCAATATTTTACTTTGATCCAAGCCTTCTGCCTTTACCAATGTTGAGTCTTGGATGAATGAGATGAAGACAGTAGCTATTGCCTTCCAACCGTGTAATGGTTTCTGCTAAATTGGTGTTATTACCTAATTTTAAGTATTGCTTTGTTTCTACAGTAATTCCTCTTCTCATTGCTAATCCTTTCCCTCTGCTTTTAATTATCTATTTATAGGCAAATAAAAATTCAAACTCAAACCATAATCTACTAATCCAAGGATTATCCGAAGTCCAACTTGATTCAGAAATTAAAAATGCTGGCTAAATTCTTTTCGAATTAGGATTCATGCCGATTTGGAGTGTCCAAATCGACATGACTCCAAATCGACGTGAGCACTAGCTCATGTTTACTTTGACCCATTTTGACCCGCATTTAATTTTTGGATAGAATCACCCACAAATATAATTTTAGGTTTTTATGTATTAGAGTAGTTTTATTCAAAATTTTAAAATTGGTTTAGCCCCTTTAAAAATATATATGTAACGGACCAGGTTAAGCTTTTTAAATGTAATCTGTGCAAAAATTAAGGGTCTATAGTTTTTGCCCTCTTCTTGAATGATCTTGAATTTATTTAGAGAGCAAAAAAGCAATATGACTTTGAGCTAATTTTGGGTAAGGATGGGTTCTAGACCTAGAGATTGATATGGGTTTTGGACCCGAGGTTGGTTTGGTTTTTGGTCATTTGATTGGTTTGGTTGGGTTAGTTATGGACCCGAGACTGGATTAGGTTATGGTCTTGAGACTGGATTGGTTGGGTTCTAGACCCGAGATTGAATTGGTTCTAGACGAGAGATTATATTGAGTTCTTGACTCGAGGGTAGTTTGGGTTCTAGACATGAGATATGATTGGTTGCATTATGGACCCGAGATTGGATTGGGCTCTAGACTCGAGACTAGATTAGTTAAGTTCTGACCCAAGACTAAATTGGGTTCTGGACTCGAGACTGGATTGGTTAGGTTCTAGACCTGAGATTAGATTGGTTGGGTTCTAGAACTGGGATTGGATTGGTTGGGTTCTGGACTGGAGACTGGATTGGGTTCTGGACCCGATGCTAGTTTGGGTTCTGGACCCGATGCTAGTTTAGATTCTGGACCCAAGACTGGATTGTTCAAATGCCTTTTAGGATAAAATTTAGGAAATCATTGAATTTTGGGACTTATGGTCATTTCGGAGGAAATTACGGATGGAAACAGAGGAAAAGAGCAAAACTCTTCAAGTGACACGCCCATGGCAATGGGCGTGTCAATGGACGTGCCCTTGATACTGCTATATAGAAGCATTGATATGCCCAGTGACATGGGCGTGTCACCAAGTGTGCCTATTGCAACTATTCACAGAAGCTGTGACATGCCCAATGACATGGGCGTGTCACTGGACGTGCCTTATATTCAAAATTCAAGTAGCAATGACACGCCCAGTGACATGGGCGTGTCACTGGGCGTGTTAGGCGAAAATATCTGCACTATAAAAGCTGAGCTAAAGAGCAAATTAGGGATCCAATTTTCATATGTTATAACCTAGAGCCAACTTCTAGAGTGAAAAAAAGAGTTTTGGAGCTGAGATTGAAGGTGAAGACATATCCTAAACAAGATCTAAACCAAGATTCAAGGATTCAAGTGAAGAAATACAAATTATTCGCCATGGATTGTTTGTATTCGTTTTCTTATTTCTCTTATTCTGGTTGTGAACATGAACTAACTCATTCTCTATCTAGATATTGATGAACCCTAGCTTTATTGTATGGATTGAATAATTTTATTTAATTAAATCATTTGATTGAGTTGTTTTATTCTTATGATGCTTAATAATTTATTTCCAATTGATAATAGCATGCTTATTGATTGGTTACAATTTTCATATTATTGACTTGAGAAAGCACAATATGAATTGAATACTCATAAGGATTGAGGATTGATTGGAGTGCTAGAGATAGACTTACAAGATCCTTTGGTTTATGATTCCTTATTCTTAATGCAAGATCTACTTAATTATGTTTGAGAAGAGATTCCAGCATTCTACTAAGTGATTAGGGATTAATTCACTTGAGAAAGGTTTTAGTCTAATTTAGAGGAATGTCAATTCAACTCTATTATTTGGTTTAATTGAATTGATTTTCATAAATATATTTATGGCTAGGGGGATTCAATATCTGGGTAGTATTTTCATCATCAATCCTTTCTGCACAACACTCAACCTCTCTTTACTTTAAGTTGTTAAGTTAATTGTCTTTAATTGTAAAACTTCACAAAACTATTGATTTGCTAAATAACAGTTAAAATTTGCACTAGTACTTGACCTTGTCCCTAGTGGAACTATAACTCACTCACTACTTTATTACTTGAGTGACCCGTGCACTTGCGGTATTGCAATAGCATAGGTTCGTGCCATCAAGTTTTTCGCGCCGCTACCGGGGAACAACGGTTTTCAATATTAGTAATATAATTAAGACTATTGAATTAGTTTTTATTTTATTTTGTTTTAACATAAGTTCTTGCTTTTTGACTGTCCTGTCATTCTAGGTACTTCTTCCTATTTATGACCCAAGCTAGCTCTTCCCAACTCTTTGAATTAGATCAAGAGTTAGAGAGAACATTGAGGGGAAAGCGATAGGAAGAAGAGGAAACAGTTCTGGCAGAGACAGAACCAAACTTTGAAGATCTCATCTTAGAAGAAGAAATGGTAGAGAATGAGCCAAGGATCATGCAAGAGTTTGCTAGGCCTACTCTTAATGGGGCTGAATCATGCATTCAGAGACCGGTGGTTGCTGCAAATAAATTCGAGATAAAGACAAATGTCATTCAAATGGTGCAGTAGACTTGTTAGTTTGATGGGTTCCCAGACGAAGATCTTAAAGCACACATTGAGACTTTTCTGGAAATATGTGACACATTCAAGATACAAAATGTCTCTAAAAATGCAATTAGGCTGAGGTTATTCCCATTCACGCTCAGAGACAGACCAAAGAAGTGGCTGAAGTCTTTTTCTCCAAACACTTTCACTACATGGGGCCAACTAGTAGAAAAATTCTTAGAGAAATATTTTCTGCCGTCCAAAACTGCCAAGTTGATGAATGATATTTCATCATTTCTCCAGCTAGATGGTGAAACCCTTTATGATGCTTGGAAAAGATTCAAGGATTTATTGAGAAGATGTCCTCACCATGGGCTTCCGCTGTGGCTTCAGATCCAAACTTTCTACAATGGATTAAATTAAGCGAGCAAGCAGTCCATCAATGCAGCCGGCGGAGGTACCATAAATAATAAAACAAGGGATTTGATTGAAGATATGGCCCTTACAAATTATCAGTGGCAAACCCCAAGGTAACAAAGGAAGTTAAGGGTTGCTGGTTCACATCAATTGGATCCCGTAGTTGCTTGGACAGCACAGTTGGAAGCAATGAACAAAAAGATTGATTCTTTAGCTTCTTCTTCTTTGGGGAAAGTGATACAAGTGATGTCCTATGAATGGTGTGGGGGTGGACATCAAAGTCAAGATTGCCAAAATGGCAACATGTTTGCTAGGCAAGAGCAAGTAGATTATGTTGGAAATATGCCAAGGCAACAGCAGAACAACCCCTACAGTAACATGTACAATCCAGCGTGGAGGAATCATCCTAATTTCTCATAGAATAATTAGAATAATCCAAGACCTCCCCCTGGATTCTAGCAGCCCCAACATCAACAAGCTACCCCTCCAAGAAAGAGTAATTTAGAGGACATGATGGAGAAATTTATAGCAGCTTTTGAAACCAGGTTCCAATCAACTGAAACCACCCTTAGAAATCAGCAAGCCTCTGATCATAATTTGGAGAATCAGGTGGGGCAAATTTCCAAGCTACTCAGTGAGAGACCACAAGGGAGTTTACCTAGGAACACTGAGGTAAATCCTAAAGGGCAGCTTAAGGCAATTACACTAAGGAGTGGAAAAGAGATCAAGGGTATTGTGGATGAGAAAAGATAAAAAGTGGTAGAGAAAGGGGCTGAAGTACAAGAAAAAAAAATGATCCTGCTATCACTTTAGGAGAGAAAGCTGAAATAGAAAGTGAGAAAGAAAACTAGCCACAAGAAAGCAGCCCCATGATGAAGGAATACCGACCTAGAGTACCATATCCAGCAAGGTTGAATAAAGACAAGATTTATGCTCAGTTCAGTAAGTTTCTTGAAATTTTTAAACAATTGCACATTAATATTCCATTTGATGAAGCTTTGTTACAGATGCCTAAATATGCTAAATTTTTGAAAGATATCCTTTCTAGCAAAAGGAAAATTTTTAGTGCATTTGTCTGAAAAGAGTTCGATAATTTTGCAAAGGAGGTTACCTAAGAAGTTAAAAGATCCAGGTAGTTTTACCATTCCATGTTTGATAGGTAACCTTGAGGTTAAAAGTGCATTGGCTGATTTAGGGGCTAGCATAAGTCTTATGCCCTATAAAATGTTTAAAGAGTTAGGCATTGGTAAACCTAAACCAACACTTATGACTATCCAACTTGTTGATAAGTCAGTAGTCCACCCTTATGGCATTATAGAAGATGTGTTGGTAAAAGTCGGGGATTTCATTTTCCCCAATGATTTTGTTGTCATCGATATCAATGAGGATGTAGATGTTTCACTTATTCTTAGTAGGCCATTTTTAAATACAGCATGTGCCCTTATCAATGTTCATGATGGCACATTAACTTTAAGAGTGGGTATTGAAAAAGTTATTTTTAGAATACATGATGTTATGAAACACTAACTTTCACTTGTTGAAGTGGAATCATGCAATGATATTATTGAGCATGAAACCGTCAATTGTTTTACTAACATTATTTCCAAGGATCCCCTTGAGTTGTGTTTATTGCAGGAAATTGTTGAGGATCGAGAAATAATGGAGCAGCTTGCTTTTCTTGAAGCAAGCAAATCATTCAAATGTTGGGCATATGAAACTATTGAGATGCCAAAGGAAGAACAGCCAAAACCATCGATGATTGATCCACCCAACTTGGAACTTAAGACCCTTCCAGATCAACTTGAGTATGGATTTTTGGCGGAGAAAAAGAAATTACCAATAATTTTGAGTTCCCACCTATCTTCTGAGCAGAAGGCAAAGCTCATCAAGTTGTTGCAGAAACATAAGAAAGTGATAGGTTGGAAGGTAGCAGACATCAAGGGTATCAGTCCATCCTATTGCACTCACAAGATACTAATGGAGGATGAATTCAAGCCAGTAGTGCAACCACAATGGAGACTAAACCCAAAGATGCCCAAAGATGAAAGATGTAGTGAAAGCTGATGTGATAAAACTACTTGATGCAGGGATTATATATCCGATCTTGGATAGCTCTTGGGTGAGCCCAGTGTTTTATTAGTTTTTGTTATAGATTTGTGTCTTGTTTATTATGATAATTATTGTTTTCTTTAGTTATTTTGTTTGTTTTAATATGTTTATTTAGTGTTTTCATTAATTTTAGTAGTTTTAGTTTATTTCAGTGTTTATGTCGTTTTTGTCCTAGTTTTTAGTGTGTGTTTATGTTTTGTTGGTTGATGTTCATTTAATTCTTGTTTAAAGATTGTTTCAAGTCTTGTTTTAGGTTAAAAAGCCAAGGAACCAAAAAGAAGAAAAATGGACAGTAGCTGACACATGCAAAGGACACGGCCAAGTCACTGGCCGTGTCCCATATCAAGTTAAAAAGGAAGATCAAGACACAGAGAGGGACACACTCAAGGGACACGGCCAAGTCAGTGGCCGTGTCCCTCCAAAAATGCTCCAACACGGCCAAGTTGCTCTAACTTGGCCGTGTCTCACCAAAATCCAAAGCAAAGTAGAGCAAATTCTCACAGAAGCAAACACAGGCTAGGGACACGGCCAAGTCACTGGCCGTATCCCTCGAAAAAGGTCCAACACGACCGTGTCTTCTTCAAGACTTGGCCATGTCACTCAACCAAAGAAGAAAAGATCAAAAGCAAGCAGTAGCAAACACAAGTAAGGGACACGGCCAAGTCACTGGCCGTGTCCCTCCAATTCACCACCAACACGGCCAAGTTCACTCCAACTTGGCCGTGTCTCTCATGGACCATAGGCAAGCGGATTTTTAAAGCGGAGATTCGTATAAATATGGGATTTTAGGGTTTTCATGAGGGGGTGGAGATTTTGGGAGCTGAGATTGAGCCGTCAAAGAGAATAACTTAGGGTTTTACATTTGTTTTCTCTAATTTTGATTACACTTTGATAAAACTAGCTTAGATTAAATCGTTCTAGCCATTGATACATCCTTCTTGCAAGATTTGAACAAGAGATTCTTCAGAAGCTTCAAGGAGTTTGTAATTTGGTTTTGTTCTTGAACTTTATCTCTTTATTTTCATTGGAATTGTATTTATGGATATTATCATGTCTAAATTGATTTCTTTGATTATTAATGAGATGAGTATGTTTGATAGCATTATGAACTAATTTGATCTAGTCTAGGGTTTGTATGGATTTGCTATGATTGTATGAATTGGTTATTACTCTTAACTCAATTATTTCTTTAAGCCTTTATTGAACGAAATATTGTTAATATATAATTGATTGGCCACCAATTATGTGTTTTAGGTATTAGATGATGGATTGAGAGATGAAGTCTAATGCTGGAACAATTCAATTAAGGACTTAGGTGAATTAGAGATATAACCTAGGAAAAGATTATTTCAATTGGAACAAGATTATTTGAGGGAGGTTTGAATGCGAGAGCTTATTTCCTTTATTCAATTAATTAAGTTGCTTAAGATTTAATCTTTGAAATTAAATTGGTTAAGAGGAATAACCGTTCATACTTATAAGTAGCAGAGAAGTGCAAACCCTAGACCATTATATTAAGTGAATCAAATCATCAGCTTAATTTACTTTTATTGTTTTAAATTTCAATCAATCTATCTTTATTAATTGTTAGCAATTTAAATTTATTTATTACTTGCTATTTATAAACTGATAATCAATTAGCTACTTTAGCTTCCTTGAGAGACGACCTTGGGGCGATCACCTTTGCTATAGCTACCTCGTATACTTGCGAGTGACGCTTTGTGGTAGAGTTAATTCGAGCGCAACACCCAGTTCAGGTAGTACTAAAGAAAGGAGGGATGATGGTGGTCCCTAATGAAAATGATGAGCTGATTTTAACAAGAATAGTTATCGGTTGGAGGGTTTGCATCGACTACCAAAAATTGAATGATGCAACTAGAAAGGACCATTTTCCTTTACCCTTCATTGATCAAATGTTGGAGAGGTTATTCGAGCATGAGTATTACTGCTTTTTGGATGGTCTTTCAGGCTATTTTAAAATTCCTATTGCCCCAGAACACCAAGAGAAAACTACATTCACTTGTCCATATGGGACATTCGCATATCAAAGAATGCCCTTCGGGTTATGCAATGCACCTGCGACTTTTCAGAGGTGCGTGGTGGCAATCTTTGATGAACTTATGGAGGATATTATGGAGTTGTTTATGGATGATTTCTCGGTCTATGGCAGCTCATTTGAAAGATGTTTGGAAAATCTTAAAAGAGTCTTGGTTAGATGTGAGGAAACCAATCTAGTGCTTAATTGGGAAAAGTGTCATTTCATGGTTCAAGAGGGAATCGTATTGGGACACAAAATTTCAAGCAAGGGCATTGAGGTGGATCGGGCTAAGGTAGACACCATTGAGAAGCTACCACCACCCACATCTGTGAAGGCCATCAGAAGTTTTCTAGGACATACGGGCTTTTATCGGAGGTTTATATGAGATTTTTCTAAGATAGAGGCCCATTAACAAGACTCCTTGAGAAGGATGTGGATTTTGTTTTTGATGAGGAATGTTTTCGAGCATTCACAACTCTTAAGGAGAAATTGACCCATGCTATAATCATGGTAGCTCCCAATTGGAATCTACCATTTGAACTAATGTGTAGAGCAAGTGAATTTGCAGTGGGAGCAATCTTGGGTCAACGCAAGGAGAAATACTTCCAGCTTACTACTATGCAAGCAAGACTTTGAACACAGCTCAAGCTAATTACACAACTACAGAGAAAGATCTTCTAGCTATAGTTTTTGCTTTTGACAAGTTTAGATCATATCTAATCTTGTCAAAAGTGATTGTTTATATAAACCATTCGGCTTTGAGGTATTTATTTGCGAAAATTGATGCAAAGTCTAGGCTAATCCGTTGGTTCTTGTTATTGCAAGAATTTGACTTAACGATTCAAGACAAGAAGGGAGCTAAAAATCTGGCAGCAGGTCACCTTTCTGGTTTGGAGAATCCAACCTTGGAGAGGTTTGAAGAAGGGGACATTAATGATCATTTCCCTGATGAGCAGCTGTACGCCATGGTAAGTGAGGTAAGTAATTTAAATTTTGAAACACCTTGGTTTGTAGATTTTGCTAATTATTTAACTGTTAGGGAACATCCTAAGGACTTAACTTATCAAGAAAAGAAAAAATTCTTTTCCGATTTAAAATATTATTTTTGGGAGGATCCCTTTTTGTTTAGATTATGTAAGGATCACATGATCCGAAGGTGTGTGGCATGGCCCGAAACAATGAATATTCTTAGTCAATGCCATGCTGGACCAGCTGGTGGACATATGGGAGCCAATAGAACTGCTCAAAAGGTACTAGAATCAGGATTTTATTAGCCCACTTTATTTAGGGATAGTTACAAATTTGTGAACCATTGGGATTGTTGCCAAAGGACTGGAAACATTTCATCTCGTGATGAGATGGCCCAAAATGGAATGAAGTCTTTGATGTATGGGGAATTGATTTTATGGGACCATTTCCAAATTCTTTTAGTAACAAATATATTCTTATAGCTATAGACTATGTCTCTAAATGGCCTAAAGCCCAAGCCTTGGCAACCAATGATGCCAGGGTATTGATGAAGTTTTTGAAGAAGTTGTTCTCTCGATTTGGTACACCGAAATCAATCATAAGTGATAGGGGTACTCACTTTTGTAACATTCAGCTTGAGAAAGTTTTCAAAAGATTAGGTGTTACACATAGGTTTGCTACTTCTTACCACCCCCAAACTAGTGGCCAAGTTGAGAACACGAATAGGGAGATAAAAGAAATCTAGAAAAAACTATAGAGCGATCCCAAAATTATTAGTCCGAGAAATTGGACAATGCTCTATGGGCTTTTAGGACTGCATTCAAAACTCCTTTAGGCACTACGTCATTTAGGCTGGTATATGGAAAAGCTTGTCATTTACCTGTTGAAATTGAACATAATGAATATTGGGCTATAAAACAGATTAACCTTAATCTAGCTAGTGCATTGAAAGGAGAAAATTGCAGGTGAACGAGTTGGATGAGTGGATTCGTATCGTGCTTTATTTTTTGTTATTATTGAGAAATTTTTGTTTATTTTGCATACAATGGGCCCTCGCAAACAATCATCCTCCTAGCTACCCGCCAAATGTGCACGAGGGGAAGGCAGTTCAAGCCAACCCGCTACACGACCAACTTCTAACTTCATGGCAAACCACAAATGCCTTAGATTCTCAAATGCCAAGGAAAGAAGGCGATTTGAACTTTTTGGCAACAAGGATTGGTCCCCACCTCATGTTTTGAATTGGGATGCTATGGAACTGGACAATATTGCAGCAGATATTCGAGAACTGATCAACCAACCAGGATGGGACCAACTGTTCTCCATCGATGAGCCTACCTACAGAGAGCTGGCATTAGAATTCTACTGCACCTTTCAGTTCCAAAAGACCAAGGTTTCAATTACTGAGCCAACAATTAAATTTAGACTAGGACATATGAGCATTAATGACCTTGGGGTGCATCTCGGGTTATACACTGCAAAGGATGTACAGACTTTTGACTATCTAAATTTTGACATGGATTTTGTCGAGTATGAGGTTGTTCCCCCTCAGGTTTGGAGAACCTTTGCACCCACTGCAGATAAATATTAGCCCAAGGTATATATGGCCTCCAACTTTGAGTCCTTCCCCTACCGAGTGGTGCACAACCTGTTAGTTCACACTCTTACAGCTCGGCTGAGCAGCACAGGGGTGGTGAGCCTAAGAGATCCATTTTTCCTATACTGCATGGTACAGAATACCCGGTACAATGTTGTACATGCAATCACACTTCTTTTACAAGTAGTCTAAAAAGGGAGCATCAAGTACTTTATATGGTGGCATGTATGTCACACAACTCGCTTGTCGTTTGGGTGTGTTAGATGGCTGCCTACCTATGACGGTGGATGGTTTTCCCAAACTATTGGGTATGGACACATTGAAGAGACTAAATTGGGAGAAGGTAGCTGGGCTGCAGGCACCTCCTATGGATTCAAATATACCAGAGGCAACCCCTTCTGCTCCTCCTTCGGATATACCACCACCTCCACCGACAGATTTTCTAGGTTCATCCACTGCTGCTAGGCCTTCAACAACTGCTGCTGGGCCTTCTTCCACTGCTGTACTTCTTCTTCTGCTGAACCATCTTTTGTCCTGATCCCTACATTCTGAGATTGCGATAGTTAGTTAATGTTGAGTGGGATGATGATAGGAAGCCCACAGATTTAGAGCGTCAAATTTGTAGGATCGAAGGTAAGATAGGGAATATCGAGCCGAATCATAATAAGATCCCAACTCAACAAGACCAGATGCAGCAGTTGATGCTTGAACATACTACTTCTTTCCAAGCCCAACTAGATCACGAGATCTTGAGAAGGCAATGGCTGGAACAATCCATGTTAGAGTTCTGGAGGTATCAAGGGTTTAACCCTTCGCAACCACCACCTCCACCATACCATCCACCTGCACCTACACCTCCAATTGATGTGTCTGATGATGAAACCAGGGGTGATGATTCCAGCGATGCGTCGATCTTTGACTAGCCC
This sequence comes from Garcia nutans, assembly GCA_947685225.1. Lineage (NCBI taxonomy): Eukaryota > Viridiplantae > Streptophyta > Magnoliopsida > Malpighiales > Euphorbiaceae > Garcia > Garcia nutans. Next base: position 17,971,577 of record CANTUV010000026.1, read on the forward strand.
ACATTTCATTTCATTTTCATGACTTATTTACTATTTTTTTCTATTTCTTTTATTTTTATTCCTTTTGGACAATTGCATTTTTCTTTAAGAACTGTTTTATCTGTTTGTTTATTTTATTTACTTATGTCTTAACTTTGTTTATGTATTTTAGTTTTTATTTTAAAGCAAATTTGTCTTCACCATACTCTTGGAATCATACTCAGATTTGTCCAATCATGGACATGGAAGGGCAATTTTTCCTCTCTCTTCGTTATTTCTTATTTTGCACACACATTGAGGACAATGTGCGTCTTAAGTGTGGGGGAGAGGTACACTTCCTTGATTGAGTTACTATTTTTTTTTCTCTTTTTCATTATTTCCATTTGATTCATTTGTCTCAATTAAGTTCTGCAAATTATTTTTGGATTCAAGTAAACTAGATTGCTGTAATAGTGTGAATTGAAAGGGTTCCCCTTTATATATTAAATTAATTTGTGATTTTCTAAATGACAATTTCTTGTTGAGTTTAACTTGGCTATCTTGATCAATTGCTGAGGAGCGACTGTAATAGTTACAATTAGGTAGTGGATTGATGGGAATTGGACACATATGAAGCTTAAAACCTTAGTTACATTTTTGAACATGTTGTAATTCCTTAGATTCTTGAGTCGGACTTAGTATGACACCTTTAATATCTTAACTTACTGACCCTTGAAAATAAATAAACAAATAATTCTAATAAAAGGAGCTTTGAAAATTTATCCCTGTTCCACTGATTTTTACTCTTGAATTAAAACAAATGAGTTGGAATCATGAATAGTGCTATTAGCTATTTGAACGGTGATTCTGGCTGAGTAACCGGGGGTCAGCATCACAAATGTTTACCTTCACGTCAAAAGGTTAGTATCAGTTCAAACAAGTCAGGCTTCTTAAAATGTATATATATGTGTACTTGGTTCATGACTTTTGGATTATCTGGACTTTTATGCTCAATCTTTTAACTCTAGAATTTTAGGTTTTAGGTTTGTGAAATTTTTGCATTGAAACTTCATGATTCAACTATCATGATTGTGAATTAGTTTTTGGTTGAGAACGTCGGGTTTCCTTATTCAAGTATTGTCAAACTTTTCTTTTCTTTTTGAATATAGAGGGGTTCGTCATTTCTGCTTATTATAGTGATTTAGTTTGCTTGAGGACAAGCAAAAACTCAAGTATGGGGGAATTTGATAAGTGCACAATTAATGATATTTTGCCCCTATTTCATAATATGATTATTATCCAATTGAGTTTAATTTGTTTGTTCAAGTGCTTTTTAGGATAAATTTTAGAAATTCTTTGCCTTTTTGGACTTATGGTCATTTCGGCAGAAATTACGGATGGAAGCAGAGGAAAAGAGCAAAACTCTTCAAGTGACATGCCCATGGCAATTGACACGCCCAGTGACATGGGCGTGTCACTGAGCGTGCCTGTTGCAATGATTCACAGAAGCTATGACATGCCCAGTGATATGGGCGTGTCACTGGACGTGCCTTATATTCAAAATTCCAGTAGCAATGACATGCCCAATGACATGGGCATGTCACTGGGAGTGTCAGGCAAAAATATATGCACTATAAAAGCTGAGCTGAAGAGCGAATTAGGGATCCGATTTTCATATTTTATAACTTAGAGCCGACTTCTAGAGCGAAAAGGAGAGTTTTGGAGCTGAGATTGAAGGTGAAGACATATCCTAAACAAGATCTAAACCAAGATACAAGGATTAAAGTGAAAAAATAAAATTATTTGCCATGGATTGTTTGGATTCTTTTTCTTATTTCCCTTGTTCTGGTTTTCTAGTTTTGAACATGAACTAACTCATTCTCTATCTAGATATTGATGAACCCTAGCTTTATTGTATCGATTGAATAATTTTATTTAATTAAATCATTTGATTGAGTTATTTTATTCTTATGATGCTTAATAAATTATTTCCAATTAATAATAGCATGCTTATTGATTGGTTACAATTTTCATATTATTGACTTGAGAAAGCTTGATATGAATTGAATCCTCATAAGGATTGAGGATTGATTGGAGTGCTAGAGATAGACTTACAAGATCCTTTGGTTTATGATTCCTTATTCTTAATGCAAGATCTAGTTAATTATGTTTGAGAAGAGATTCCAGCATTCTACTTAGTGATTAGGGATTAATTCACTTGAGAAAGGTTTTAGTCTAATTTAGAGGAATGCCAATTCAACTCTATTATTTGGTTTAATTGAATTGATTTTCATAAATATATTTATGGCTAGGGGGATTCAATATCTAGGTAGTATTTTCATCATCAATCCTTTTTGCACAACACTGAACCTCCCTTTACTTTAAGTTGTTAAGTTAATTGTCTTTAATTGCAAAACTTCACAAAACTATTGATTTGCTAAACAACAGTTAAAATTTGCACTAGTACTTGACCTTGTCCCTAGTGGAACGATAACTCACTCACTACTTTATTACTTGAGCAGCCCGTGCACTTGCGGTATTGCAATAGCATAAGTCCTCACCATCAGTAATATATATTTAAAATATATTTTACTCATATGTATATAATATATATCCTAAGTGTGCATCAACTATACCTTGTATGTACATTATATATGTATTAAATAAAATATATATATATATATATCCAACATATATTATAATTATTATATGATATGTATATGTTATGTATACACTAGTAAACATTAAATAAATACAACACTTTATACCACCAAATATGTATTTAAATTTTCCAAAATCACGGATATGATGAAGAACATGCTATGTTCCTCACCGACTTGACTGATATTGAGTTGCGAGGTTCTAAGTTCATTATTGACTTGGACATGCCTCACTTGACTGAAGACTTCTTGGATCAACCTAGGCAAAGCTATCCTGCATGTTATACTTATCATCTTCCATGAATTATGCATTTGTCAGTTCTTAAGATAAAATGATGTTAGAATGAACAATAATAGATGTTTTCCTTTATTTTCTAATTTGTCATAACTTTTCACTATTTTGCGATTTATTTTACCATGTTGCTTAGATATTCAAAATAGTGCATATAGAATAATTTTAACATTAACTCTATTTCATTAAATTGGGAACAACCAAATACATAAAAGCCAGCATACACAAGATAGCTCCTGTCGCCAACCAACCCTTTTAGGTTTTCTAATTGACAATTTTCTCTCATTTTAACCCTAATTGTTGCCTAGCCCATCCACTCGGGTTTTCAAAACTAGCAGACTACTCTAACTTTTGTCTAGGTTACTGCGAGCGGGGATTTTTGCCCCCAATCCCGGTGGAATGGTTCTTGCGACTTAGGCACTGTTAGGCTCGGGGCCTTAGAGAACACGGACCTAGGTCAGGAGAAAATGGAGTCGCCACCCGGACGGGCGGGGAAAAAAAGAAAGGGGTGGATGACTCCATTTCTAAGGAATTCCCAACCCCCTAATGGGTTCGAAAAGTTAGGTACGTGTGGGGAAGGTGAGAAATGGCCCAGCACCCCCACAACTCCCGGTTAATTGGAACCGGCCTCCTTTACAGGTCTTAGTATTATAAAATTCTTAAGTATAATAACATTATCCATATTACACACAATAATTAAAAGAAAGCATCATTATATTAAAAACAAAGCAATGTCTAAGCAAAATAAATAAATGGACACCCATCCAAAGATGGAAACATGCCCTTACATCCATTCCTAAATAGGACACCCACCGAAAGGTAGAAACATGTCCTTTACATTGGTTCTAAAATAGAAAAGCAATTTAAATTACATGATATTTAACTAATGAGGTATCCAACAAGTGGAAACATACCTCTTACAACATTTGGAAATCTAAATAAATTGATAAAAGTAAATAATCATTCCTCATAAATAAATCATTCATCAAAGATATTAAATATCAATAGAAAGTAAACATCCATCCATGATAAATTAAATGAACTAAGCATTGAACTTAAATAAATTAAAGCATAAGAAATAAATCAAAACATAATCAAATATAGAATTGAATAAGGCAAATAAAATTCCAATTATAGCTACTGTTTCCATTTAAGGCTCTTTAGTTCATGTGTTTAAGGTTTTGAAATTAATGGAATTTGGCTACTGTGACTTTAAGAGAATTAAAATAGATTGAGGATTATATGTTTTAAAAGGTTGATAAAATTCTTTGATTAACCAAACTAGGGTTTGTTATGTAAAATCATGAAACTATGATTTGGACTCTTTAAAATACTTTTGATTTATGGTTTCAAGTTTACTGTGTGAAATTAAAATATTTGTGCTTTTATGGTTTTTAAAGTTTTAAAGGATTAGGGTTTATAAAAAATTAGGGTTTAAGGTTTTAGAGGAGTTAGGGTTCACTTGTTTTGATTCTAAATTTGATCTAGGGTTTAGTGTTCTAGATTTAAGATTTTCATACTTCAGAAAAGGTGAATTGAGGTGATGAGGCTTTTAATTTAAAAGAAACAATTATGTGATCTAACTACTGTGACAAAATAAAAGAAATTAAGAATTCAAACCTTATTTTGTAAGTTTCACCAAAAATTGCTTCTTGGATAAAAAGGTCAAAGACAAGCCTCTTTACCTTTGATTTGCTTGAATTGTTTTTCTGCTTTCTCAAAAAAATCAGCGTGGTTCACTGCTTTCCTACTCAGTTACGGTTTCAAACTCTCCCAAGTTTCTGTCCAATTTTCTTCATTTTTCCTCCCCTTTTTTTGTGTTGTTTAGTCCATATTTATAGAAGAATTATATGGGTAATTCTAATTATTCACGGCATACAATATTCAATAAGAAAAGGAAACCGAAACCTAATTGCATTAGGTTTCGGAAAATATGCGTCGGAAAAACTGCGCTAGCAAAAATGCTGCCGCAGCTGGCTGCAGCAGGGTGGGCGGAATGGGCCTGCAGGCCATTTTGCCCGCAGGAGTTTCCTGCGGGCGAAATGCCCAAGGGCCCGCGCTGACTTTCGTGGCCGATTTTTCTGGAGCCGATTTTATTTTGTTTTATTTTGTTTTTTATTATTTTGAATTTTTATTCATTTCACCATTTTTTACTAAAATAAATATTAAAATTAATGAAGATACCATAAAAATAATTTTGGACTAACTAAAATATATTGGACCGGACTGGGTCAAAAATTAAGGGTCTACAGTTTGCCCCCTGCTTGAACGATCTGAGACTTTAAAGAGTGAAAAGCAACAAGACTTAATTTTTTATGAGATGGTTATTTGAATTTGTTTTGGGTACTTGGACCCGAGACTGAACTTGATTTGGGTACTTGGACCCTAGATTGGGTACTTGGACTCGAGCTTGAATTTGATTTGGGTACCTAGACTCGAGATTGGGTACTTGGACCCGAGCTTGAATTGATTTTGGGTACTTGAACCCGGGATTGGTACTTGGACAAGAGATTGATTTGATTTGGGTACTTAGACCCGAGATTGATTTGATTTGAGTACTTGGACCAGAGATTGGGTACTTGGACCCGAGACTGATTTGATTTGGGTACTTGGACCCGAGATTGATTTGATTTGAGTACTTGGACCAGAGATTGGGTACTTGGACCCGAGACTGATTTGATTTGGGTACTTGGACCCGAGATTGGATTGAATTTGGGTACTTGGACTCAGGATTGGGTACTTGGACCCGGGATTGAGTACTTGGACCCGAGATTGATTTGATTTGGGTACCTGGACCCAAGATTGGGTACTTGGACCCGAGATTAATTTGATTTGGGTACTTGGACCCGAGAATGGGTACTTAGAGCCGAGATTGGATTGAAATTGGGTACTTGGACCCGAGATTGGATTGAATTTGGGTACTTGGACCCAGGATTGATTTGATTTGGGTACTTGGACCCAAGAATGATTTTCACTAACCTTTTATCAGTTGAGAAGTCTGACTACTCCGGCCGTTCTATGCATTGTGGTTCTTCACCTTTGAAAATGGATCTTCCTTCTTTGAGATCGGGTCTACACCCTTGAAATTGGATCTTCATCCTTTCAACCGGGTCTTTTCCCCAGCTTCTGCTCTTTTAACTGGACTGATCTTTTGTCTCTTGTATCTTCATTCTTTTGAGAATTATAATTTTCTTCTTTTTTCATTCTGTCTTGTTCTTCCTTTGTACTTTTTCAAAAAAAAAAATTTAGCCCTTTTTAGCTAGCCTTCATATCCTCTCCTTGCCCCCCCCCCCCCCCCCCCCGAGTGGCAAAGAATTTTTCACATATAGACTCAAAAAATTGAAAAGGAGAAACTTTGCCCCCTGTGTAGGCTCAAACCCATGATTTTTCTATGCGGGCTCTGATTGATGTTTTTGCCATCTAGTTCGTCGCATAAGCACGTATTTCTTCTTTTGCAAAATGATTGGAGCTTCCACAAGCAAATAGGCTTTCCGTGCCCTCTTGATTCAATATCTTCTTTTGATTCTTTACTTTGCAAGGTGTTTGCTGTTCATTTTGACAAGGAATAGACAACACAAGACAAGAAAGTGCGATGTGATATGCTCATGTATGCATGATATGTATGATAATACTCACAGTGATTTCATTGACTCACAGACCAAGGTGATCAGCAGAAGTATTCTCATTGACTCCTTTTTGACGCTCATTCAAGTCTTGCATTGGAATGATAGAAAGCTTTACATTTATGGCTTTTATCTTCAAGATGTTGAAAATATGAATAATGGAGACCCCAAGCAGCAGAGTCAGGGATTCATTTATTACAAACTATGTTTCAGCATGTCAGTTGATAGCTTCTTTATAACTTTACCAGTAATCATTCCCTTTGCCCAATGTATCCTTCAGAGGTTCAACATACTTCCCTTAACTTGAAGGCTTTGTATAACAAAATACTTTTTTGATTTTTTTTAACTTTGATTTTGAAATCAAATGTTGGCTTTGCCAAATTAATGTCAATGTACTTCAGGACTTGATTTTCCAAATTAACATATTTATAACATGACAACCCTAGTTACCGTACTAAACTCGAGAATTATTTCTATTTAAGCAATAATTGTTGCACTTAAGATAGGCACATACACATTACTTGGCCAAATGTCTCATTTGAGTTTAAATATTGTCTATCTCATATGCATGCTTATCCAAACTATCTCCACTAATAGACTCTACCTACCAAGAGAGATCAACAGGTCTTTGATAGGCTTGAAATGGGGTCTATGAGGGACATGAGTTAAAGTGAAGGCCATTTTGAGATTGGAGCTAGTGTGACACAAGCACAAACCTTCACACTACAAATTTCTTGTTGGAACTTTAGGCAGTTGGGAGTAACCTTGCTAGACTCTAAATTAATCTAGATCTTGATTAGGACGGTCTTTGCCCTTGCAAAAAAGTTTAATACCCAAATTCCCTTCCTTTCTTCTTTTCCCTTTTCTTTCCTTTTATTTTTCTTACTCCTCCCTTTCTTTGAGCATTTTATCCTTTTGTCCTTCTTTCTTGTAGGACTATCAAGTATAGAATTTTTCAAGAACTGGATGGTCTTCCTCTTTTTTCTCCAATTTTGATTGAATCTTTGGTAAAAATGTCTTTATGATCAAAATGGAAGCCTTTTGCTGCTTTAGGTAAAAGAGAACTCAGTTGGCTTTTTGAACCATTTTGGGTTTTCTTTTCTTTTTTCTTTTTTTCTTTTCTTTTTTTTTCTTTCTTTATTCTTTTCTTTTTCTTTTCTTGTCTTTTTGTTTTGTTTTGTTTTCTTTCTTTTTTTTTGTTGTTTTTTTTTGTTCTAGCTCTAAAAGAATTGTCTTGTTTGTACCAACTTGGGCTTCCAGTAATGGATGAGTGGAGTGACATAAATCTTCTTTAATAGGGATAAATCATTTGTTACTCTGATGTTGACTTAATATGTTGGAAATATTAGGAAAACTTCAAATACCCTTATGGTCTTAAAAGCATCAGCTACCCTCATGGTGTTGAGAACATCAACTACCTTCATGGTCTTAAGAACTTCAACTACCCTTATGGTTTTGGCTTTGCATTCCCTTTTTTATCTTCTTGCCTCTTCACCTTAGTGATCATAAGATTTGTCAAAAGTATCACAACAGCTCAGGGTAGGTTATTGAGGTTATATGCCAATGAAAAGAAAGCTAAAATTTTATGAAGGCTCAAAAGGGACAACTAGGGATTGATATTTAATAGGGTGGATACTAGTTGTTGGCTAACCAAACAATGCCTAGATCATTTCTCTCTTAAATAAGCAGAGTTCAATTTTGCCTCGAAAGTTTGTCAAAGCATGTTCTAAGACTGACTAGGACCTAGACAAAGATAATTATGCAGGAGCCCTCTCTAAGTAAGCATACACAACTCAATGCTATAGAGCAATTCCCTCACCTAGTAAAGTCATTCAAGTCATGATGTCTAGACACATTAATTTATGAACGTCAAGCTAGATTTCTCATTGGTTGAGCACAAAATGATCAAAGACCAACAAAAATTTTGATGGAAGTAATTTAGTCAAACAAATTAAAATTTGAAAAACACGATAGTTCCAATTAAATATTAAAGAAAGTAAAATTGAAAAGCAACATTCAAGCTAAGGAAAGTTCGTTGAGTTTAAGCTTCTTTTCCCTTCGCATCTTCAATATTTCCATCTTGAAAGGATGATAAAACAATATCTTCTTCCAATCCTTTTCCCACCATGAAGGTTGCTGGTGGTGGAACTCTATTGAACCTTGGAAATGGATTACCTTTGGTATTGGGCTTGTCAGGCTTGGGCAACTTGCCATTATCAATTAAATTCTGGATCTCATGCCTTAACTTCATACAATTGTCCATTTCGTGTCCAGGCCTTTGCTGGAATTGGCAAAATGCACTAGTATCAAAGTTAGGTGGAAGAGGATTAGGCAAAGGACGAGAAGTCAAGGGTTGTAACAATTGTAACATCCCGAATTCCAGATTGGTAAGAAACAGACATAGAGGATATGATTTAGGCTTAGAACAAAGGAGTTTAGAACATGACCGATAACTTGAACTCGAATTTCATCCAAGTTAATGACAGAATTAGAGAGTCTTAAAGAAGAATTAATTGTTTATTTGTGTCTTAGCTAGATTTATAACTTAAAATTAATCAATTTAGAGTTGTACAGAATAAGATATGATGGATTCAGTAGACAATGTGCAAGCTGCCTCAGGACAGCATAGTAGGCTTGACTTCAAAGGACCGTCAAAAATCAGATATAGCTCGGATCGACCTGAAATTTGACACAATGTAGCCCTGGATGTCTAGTTTCAGTGGGAATAAGAATTACTTAAGTCAGAGTTGTGAGTAAAGAGATATTAATAAAGAAAGACAGCAAGGTCAGGTAGGGATATCAAAAGGACCTAAGTGAGAATTTCTCAAAAGTTAGGGACAACTATGTAAACTTAAAAATTAAGTGTCGGAAGTTCTTAATAGTGCCGATATCCGACCCTAGAAGAATATTCTCGAGATTAATTGGGTCATAACCGTGGGTTTAAATTTTTCCCGAAAATGCACGGTTTAAAAGTTATAATCGATTAATCGCCGGAACGTAAAGTGGGCCCGGTTTCGTGTCGAGACCGTATGGGTAACACGGGATAACTTTAGGGTATCCAATGGGAAGAGGGACAAGTGGGAAGAAGTAATAGGAAAGAAAACTATAAAAATCTCTTGTTGGCCAATCAAAAGTAACCATTTAGCATGAGTATTAAATGAAGAAAGAGAAAGGTGGACAAGTGGTCTTAAAGGATTTATCCAACACATAAGGTGATCATCATTTCCTTTATATATATATATATATCATGATATGAAGAACAAACTCTCTCTTTTCCACTTACAAATTTCGGCCACAATAGGAAAAGCAAAAGGGAATTAAAGAAAGGTTTGGTACTTTAACCATTGAACTCCTTTTGAAATTTTATGTTTTACAATTAGTAAAATGCTGTGACTTGTATGATTTTTAATTAAATATAGAAAAATTTTCTTGAAGTGAATTTTTGATATGTTGTTTTTTATTGAGTCTAGTATTTGATAAAAATAATTTGGAACCATATTGCTTGAATTTAATTTACAGAATTTATAAAATTCAGAACTGCTGCCAGGATGCAGGGCAACTAGAGCAGTCTGGTTGGGTGAACTACTTGACCAAGATTTTGTGTCCAGTTTGATCTGAAATTTTAAAGGAATGATTTTAAGATGTAAAACTAAATTCTGTAAAAATATTAGAGTTTTTAGCCAAGTGGATTATTTTATACAAATTTTCTAATACAAGGATCAAGTTGGGTCAAGAACCAGAGTTTCTTGTCCATATGGTATATATATGCGTGTATATGCTATATATGTGAATACATATGATACATATGTGAGTATATGTGGTATTTGTGTAAGTATATATTGTATATACACGGAGAATATGTGGTATATATATGAAGTGAATGGGTATATATGAAATGTTATATATGCTCTACTCGGTAAATGGGTAACACCGGTCTGGAATGGAGGTTATATCGTGTGAGGTCAAGATCATGGCAACTAGTCGTGTGAGACCAAGACCACGCAGTTATGTTGTATATTCCATATCGTGTGAGACCAAGACCATGGCAATTAGTCGTGTGAGGTCAAGACCGCACGTAACTCTATACGAGGCCTCATTTCGAGATCGGTGTATTCATAATTACCTTGTGGAGCGAAATGATAAAATGATAATAACTAAATATATGACATGTATGGATTGTTTTTACTGTGATATTATTTTTTTATATACGACTCATTGCTTTTAAAAGTGCATTATGCTTTTAATATTTTTTTTTCCGTAATTAGTTAAAGTACCCACTAAGCAATGCTTAGCTAGTTTAGTTTCTTCTAAACTCGTAGGTTATTAGCAAGGAGCCAGTAGCGAGCAGAGGAGTCCTGCGATTTGTCGGTCATCAACAAACTTAGATGGTGCTCTTTATTTTGTTTTTTGGTATTAGAAACTGGCATGTACTTATTTGAACAATACAAAGAGATAACTCGATATAGCATGTAAATCTAGTAATGTATAATAACCGAATGGTTTTAAATTGAGTTGGGTTGTGAATATAGAAGTGTGAATTCTTCTTGCAGGATTTGTAGTTGAGGTTATAAGGGTGGATTATTGGGAGTGTGCTTATATTGAATTGTGAAACAAAATGTTTTTCAAAAATAAGAAAAATCAGTTTTGTCGACACTTGGGACCTCCATTTTTAGGGGAGGTTATGGTAAATTTTTTTTAAAATCTATACTTAAAATTGGCTAAGTAAAATATTAAGACACAACCACCATGAGATAACAGTCCATCTTGGTCTATAAAGATGGGGTGTTACAATAATCCCTTCTTTTGTAGATTATTGAGAACCCAAGATAATGGCTTCCCTAATTCTGAAAACTGTCTCATTCCTCCTTGACTAGTGGCATTAACATCAACTTCTTTTTGTGTGCTTTGATTGCCGGACTGGTAATTCCCTTTCTCATTCCTTCTTATTGAAAAGCGATTTTTCTCCCTTTCCCACTCTTCAATTTGTAGACCAGCTTGGAGAAGATCTTTGAAATCCCTTATAAGGGTGTGAGACATCCTTTCACGAAGATTGGGCAGGACACCTCTCACCATCATCCTTATTTGATCAGATTCATCGGGCCTTTTCTTGAGCAAAGCGGCCTTGTTTCTCCATCTCTTCATATAGTCCACAAAATTCTCATTTGGCCTTTGTCTAATGGACTCCACTTCCATTAAGGTAACTTCCATCTCGATATTATACCCATATTGCTGGATGAAGGCCTTGTATAGCAAATCCCAATTCTTTTGTGTTCCATCATCTAAGGTATTGAACCAATTTTGGACAACAGAGTCCAATGAGAGCATGAAGTACCTTAGAGTTTGAGCCTTAGTAGCTCGGGCAGACTGCTTAGCAGTGATATACTGCTTTACATGGAGATGAGGATTTCCAGTACCATTGTATCTAGCAAAAGATGGCATCTTGAACATGTACAGGACTTCTTCATCTTGTTCAAATAGTTTACTAATCTCGGACATCTCTTCGATTTTTAGCTTCTTCTTAAATTTCTTTTCTAAATTAGCAATCATCTTTTCAACATCAGAAGTCTCAGTCTTTTCAATAATTGCCTTCTCAACAACCTTCGGCTCCTTTTTATCTTGAGGATCTTGGTAGTATTGAGCCCAATCATCATCATCAATGATTACCTTATCATCATCAAAAGCTACTTCATCAACTTTAGCCTTCCCCTTGACTTTCTTGGTGCTAGCAGATGCTTGGGCATTGTTTCCTAAGATTGCAATCAATTGGTTCTTCATGGTCTTAGCTAGGGCCTCTTTTATTTCTTCCATTTTGGCATTGAGGGCCTTATCCACCATTCTTTGAATTTGTTTTGGTTCCATTGCTTTTGGTGAGCAAGTGTTGAGTCATTGCTAGATACTTCATCTTCGGCGTAGATTGGATTGTTGTAAGCTTTTGAACTCTCGTAATCCAAGGCTGTGAGCCAGAGAGGATCAAGGATATGAGATGCAAATGTATGCATGTATGCACAAACAATAGACAAACAAGGACGAATAAGACATTCCTTCCAACCTTATAACATCCACACACGAATGGCGAGTCTCTTTTCCTAGCTATATGGTTAACAAAATACCAACATGGGGTACCTTGCTTTCGAATAATTCCCCCGGACGTTTCAACCAATAGTTATATTTTCAAAAATGGAAATCAGTTCATAATAATTCCCATTAATTAGGTTTTAATCCATTTATCCAACCAAAGTAGCTTTTATGCTATATTGGATTAAAAAGAAATTAAGAGGTTTATTATAAATAGATTTGTCACTTGAAAAAGGTAACTAATGGTTCATGCCAAAAACAAGCCCATGGTTAATTATTCTTAGTATAAACTAGGCTCACAATTGATTTTTGGTATTTCATAAATGACTTAAATATTTTGCAAGCTCTTTGTAAGAAAAGATTGAAAAATAATTTTGTTTCTAAGCCCATTGTAAAAAGATTTTAGAAAAATGAATTTTGGGCTTAGTATTTGGGCCATGGGCCAAAGAATTTTTGATTTGTTTTTAGAAAAGTCTTATGTCCAAAGACCATCTTGAAAAATTTTGAAAATAGATTTGGCCTTTTTGGATTTTAAAGAAAAATTTATTTTGAGCTTACAATATACTTAGGTCATATTAGAAAAAGAACAAACCAAATAAGCCATGATTTAAGCCAAGATAAATTAACCATAGTCAAACAACATGCATTTGGGGTAAAAACATAAGGAAAGTAACTAGGCCAATTACATGAGCTTTAGTCTTTGGGTTAAAAGGCTTAGGTTCCCATAGCAAGTATATACCAAATGGTATGAGGCTATGAGTGGTTATGCCATGCTTGATCTCCATACCTTGAGTGAAAGTATGGTATCCCTTACATAACATAACACGGGTAACACGGGCATCCTAACTCACGTACACAATGCAATCTAATATGATGCAATGGATAATATCATTATAAGAAAGAATAGAATAATATAAAGACCAACGGAATCAACTTCTCTTGTCCCCAGTGAAGTCGCCACTATGAGCGGGGATTTTTGCCCCCACTCCCGGAGGAATGGTTCTTGCGACTTCGGCACTGTTAGGCTCGGGGCCTTAGAGAACATGAACCTAGGTCCGGAGAAAATGGAGTCGCCACCCGGACGGGCCGGGAAAAAAAAGAAAGGGGTGGATGACTCGATTCCTAAGGAATCCCTAACCCCCTAATGGGTTCGAAAAGTTAGGTACGTGTGGGGAAGGTGAGAAATGGCCCAGCACCCCACAACGCCCTGTTCATTGGAACCGGCCTCCTTTACAGGTCTTAGTATCATAAAATTCTTAAGTATAATAACATTATCCATATTACACACAATAATTAAAAGAAAGCATCATTATATTAAAAACAAAGCAATGTCCAAGCAAAACAAATAGATGGACACCCATCCGAAGATGGAAACATGCCCTTACATCCATGACTAAATAGGACACCCACCGAAAGGTAGAAACATGTCCTTTACAATGGTTCTAAAATAGAAAAGCTATTTAAATTACGTGATCTTTAACTAATGAGGTATCCAACAAGTGGAAACATACCTCTTACAACATTTGGAAATCTAAATAAATTGATAAAAGTAAGTAATCATTCATTATAAATAAATCATTCATCAAAGATATTAATAGAAAGTAAACATCCATCCATGATAAATTAAATGAACCAAGCATTGAACTTAAATAAATTAAATCATAAAAAATAAATCAAATCATAATTAAATATAGAATTGAATAAGGCAAATAAAATTCCAATTATAGTTATTGTTTCCATTTAAGGCTCTTTATTTCATGTGTTTAAGGTTTTGAAATTAATGGAATTTGGCTATTGGGACTTTAAGAGAATTAAAATAGATTGAGGATTTTATGTTTTAAAAGGTGGATAAAATTTTTTAATTAACCAAACTAGGGTTTGTAATGTAAAATCATGAAACTAGGATTTGGATTCTTTAAAAAACTTTTGATTTATGGTTTCAAGTTTACTGTGTGAAATTAAAATATTTGTGTTTTTATGGTTTTTAAAGTTTTAAAGGATTAGGGTTTTAGAAAAAATTAGGGTTTAAGGTTTTAGAGGAGTTAGGGTTCACTTGTTTTGATTCTAAAGTTGAATTAGGGTTTAGTGTTCTAGAATTAGGGTTTAGTGTTCTTAGAATTAAGTTTTAGAATTTGTAAATCAATTGATAATTTTATGAAGTTTATGAAAGTAAACTAAATGAATTAAAGTTTTTATAAATAGAAAAGATATTTTTAGGGCTTTTGGAAGGAAACAGAGCACAATTTTGGGTTTTGATAATTTGGGATGCAAATCTTGGTTTTGGGGTTTTGAAAAAATAAAACTAATATCTTTAAACTTTTGCAAAAAATAAAGCAACGATTTAAGATTTTCATACTTTAGAAAAGGTGAATTGAGGTGATGAGGCTTTTAATTTAAAAGAAACAATTATGTGATCTAGCTACTGTGACAAAATAAAAGAAATTAAGAATTCAAACCTTATTTTGTAATTTTCACCAAAAATTGCTTCTTGGAAAAACAAGGTCAAAGACAAGCCTTTTTGCCTTTGAATTTCTTGAATTGTTTTTCTGCTTTCTCAAAAAATCAGCGTGGTTCACTGCTGTCCTACTCAGTTACGGTTTCAAACTCTCCCAAGTTTCTGTCTAATTTTCTTCCTTTTTCCTCCCCTTTTTTTTTGTGTTATTTAGACCATATTTATAGAAGAATTCTATGGGTAATTCTAATTATTCACGGCATACAATCTTCAATAAGAAAATGAAACCGAAACCTAATTGCATTAGGTTTCAGAAAATTTGCGTGGGAAAAATTTTGCTGCCGAAAAAAAATTACTGCGGAAAAACTACGCTGGGAAAAAAGCTGCCGCAGCTGGCTGCTGCAGCGCGGGCGGAATGGGCCCACGGGCTATTTCGCCCACAGGAGTTTCTTGCAGGCAAAATGCCCACGGGCCCGCGTTGAATCGTCACCGATTTTTTTGTTATTTATTATTTTTTTATTATTTTTCAATTTTTATTCATTTCACCATTTTTTTACTAAAATAAATATTAAAATTAATCAAGATACAATAAAAATTATTTTGGACTAACTAAAATATATTGGACCGGACTGGATAAAAATTAAGGGTCTACTGTCACCCTTTTGGGTTTTCAATTGAGCGAGCCCCCCTTTTTTTATTAATCTCTAACATAAAACTTCTTTAGCCTATCAATGTTTATTGGTTCACTAAACTCATTCCAATTTATGTCCGACAACTTGGCCACACCCTTCTTAATGATTATTTTACAATATTGTCCCTTGCCAACTTGGTCTGGACTTCTCTCTCGAATCACAAACATTAGGATTACACTGCTTTCATACTAAGTCTCTGACTTTAAGCTTCTTGATATGAACTTTTCTATTTTAGGCTCATGCTATTTTTCTTTGATATAGCTAGTGATGATACAGTGCCTTCAACCTTCTTTCTTCTAATAAGGCCAGTTGGGTATATCTACTTATTACCCATTCTATCTCAGGCAACACAGCTTCTAGGACCACCCCTCAGCGACTTGATCTCAATCTCAATTGGCAACACTGCTTCCATTCTATAAAATAAAAAAATGGTGCTATTCTGGTCGGAGTTCGTACACTGGATCTATATCCCCCATAAAGCAAAAGGAAGCATTTCTGACCAATCCATGTATGTCTTGGTTATCTTAGGCATAAGCTGCTTAATTATCTTGTTTGCTGCTTCTACTACACCATTAGCCTTTAGCATATAAGGGGATGATCAATGATGACAGATTTGGTACTTAAAAAATAAATCTTTAACTGCTCCTTGAAACTATACCCCATTGTCTGATACTACACTGTGTGAGATCCCATATATGCAGATGAGACCTTTCTTGATAAATTGAGCCTTTTGCTTTGCCCCTAGTATATTGAAAGATTAAGCTTCAACCCATTTTAAAAAGTAATCCATTACTACTACAATGTATCAATGACCATTCAAGGTTGTCAAATGTATCTCCCTAATAACATCATTCCCCCAGGTTCCAAAAGGCTAGGGTAAAGACATAGAATGCAATTATTCGGGATGTAGGTGATTCAGGTTTTCGTACATCTGGCACTGCTGGTACCTCTTCACGAAATCAGTATAATCTTTTCCATGGTCAACCAATAGTAACCTTACCGGATTATTTTCTTAACTAAGGCCAAATAGTTCATGTGGGGTCCATAACTTCCCGCATGTATTTCTAACATGATCTGCACAACTTTAGACTTCCTCAAGCATCTTAAATGCACTCCATCGGGCCACCTCCAATACAACTCTCCTTGGAAGGTGATGTATTGCAAAGACCATCACCTTATTGATATTTTATCTTCCCTTATTGCTCCCAATAAGTATTCACTATTTTCCAAGAACCGCCTTATAATATCATACCATGCATTATGATCTGTGTCAGTTTCCATTACCGTTTCATACTCATTGCAAGGAGTTGATGAACTAGTCAAAATAAGAGGTTTGAGAAAAAATTTGATAGATTCCTCCTATACCAGAGCCAATGTGGCTAGGGCATCAGCCATCTGGTTTTCCTCTCTTGGTAGGTGTATAAATATGCATTTTTTTGAAGTTCTTCTTCATTATAGTCAAGTGATCATTGTATGGCTTTAGCTTTTCTTCCTTCAACTCCCATTCTGCATTTACTTTGGATACCATTAGTAATGAATCACCAAAATCTCACACTTTATCAACCTTCATTATGATCAAGGTTTCCAAACCAAAGATGCATGCTTCATACTCTACCATATTGTTGGTTGCCTTAAATCTCAATTTCTTGGCTAAATAAATAAGTTCCCCTTCTGGCGATTCTAATATCACTCCCAAACCAGCTCTTTTTCTATTCACTACTCTATCAAAATACGTCTTCCATCATTTTACTTCTATGGCCTCCAAGTGTTCATCTGGAAATTCTAAGGTTACTTCCTTGCTACGTGGTAATAGTTATCGAGCCATGAATTCTTCCACTGCTCTACCTTTGATGGTTTTCATGGTTATATATTCGATCTCAAATTCTTCTAAGATTATCAACCACTAGCCATACTTCCATCCAATGAGGGTGTCTCCCTAAAATACTTCACTGGATCGATCCTAGAAATTGCTTGCACACTATAAGACTGAAATTAATGCTATAACTTCTTTGACGACCAAACCACAACTATAAAAGTATTTTAAATAATATTATACCTAACTTCACAAGGCATAAGCTTTCTACTCAAATAGGAAATTGTATATTCGACTCCTGATTCATCTTCTTGGGCCAACATTGTCCTCATTGATTATTCTTATACTGCTAAGTATAGGATCAATGGTCTTTCTAGTTTAGGTAGTTTCAAGACAGGTTGATTCAATAATATTATTTTATGTGTTTAAAGGCTTTTTGACGCTCCTCATTCCATACTATTAGTTAGTTCTTTCTGAGCAATTTAATGATAGGTTCATAAATTGTGGTCAGTTTTGCAATGAACCTACTGATATACTGTAGCCTTCCAATAAACCCCCAAACATCCTTCTCTATCTTAGGGGTCGGCATATCCCTAATTGCCCCAACCTTGTCAGGGTCAATCTCAATGCCATTCGAGCCAATCACATGGCCAACATCTTACCCGAAATAACCCCAAACACATATTTCTTTAGGTTTAACCTTAGATTAAACTTCATTGCTCTCTCAAAGAAGATTTCCATGTTTTAGTAATGTTGTTCTCTAGTATCTAACTTTACCATGATATCATCAACATAAACCCCAACTTCCTTGTGCTTCATATCAAGAAACAAGGTAGTGGCCATCCTTCGATAGGTAGATTGAGCATTCTTTAATCCAAATGCCATCACCCTATAAAAAAAAAACACCCCATGTATTAATGAAGGCAGTTTTAGCTTTATCCTTTTTTCCATTAACACTCGATTGTATCTAAAAATTTGTCTATGAATAAGTGTAGCATGCTAGAGGTTGCTTTATCCATAAGGACATCTATATGAGGTAAAGGAAAGTCATCCTTACGAGAAGCCTTGTTTAAATCTCTATAATCCACACAACTAATTCTCCCATCGTTCTTCAGCACAGGAACTATGTTAGCTAACCAGTCAGGATAATCTATCGCTTCTAGGAATTTCATTTATATCTGCTTATTGACTTCTTATTTGATCAACTTGGCCCATTTCGGCCTTAAACGCCTTAGCTTTTATTTGACTGGCTTCACATGAGTATAAGTAGGTATCATGTTCTTAGCTATATCTAAATAAATTCCAGGCATATTGTAGACCCTTAATTTTTGACACGGTCCAGTCCGATACTTTTAAACAGTCCAAAATAATTTTTGTGGTATTTTAATATTTATTATTTATTTTAATAATATTTATTTATTTTTAATAATGAAAATAAAAAATAAAAAAATAAAAATCAACAACGATAGAATCGATGATGAATTGGCTTAGGCTAATTCGCCGCAGGAAACACCTACGATGAATTAGCCACAGGCCAATTCACCGCAGGTTTGACTTGCGGCCAAGTGGCCACAAGCCAATTCGCCGCAAGTTTTGCTTACGGCAAATTGGTTGCGGGCCAATTTTTGCCATAAGCAAAAATGCACACAGCCTGCACCCAGCCAGCGGCGCCCTGCAACATGTTTTTGCCAGTGCAGTCTCGCACGCTAGTAGCCCGGCCCATGTGCAATTTTTTCGAAACCCTATTTTACTTAGTTTTTAATTTTATTTCTGAAACAAATTTTATTTCCTTGATCAATTAGTATTAGGTTTTTATTTTTTCTTATAAATACCACATTAAAGACACACATTTGAGGGGATCAAACTTTTGGGATTGGACTTCAGGAATTTTATTCAAGAACTATTAGAATTTTTTTTGGCAGTTTATTTATAATCTCAAGGTTGAAGGATCAAGAGGCAGCAAACAACATACAATCCATCAAAGGCAGCACCCACTGTCTTTGTTATTGTTTTACCAAAATTCAAAATTGTAGTGGAACTAACAACAGAGGCTTGAATTTCTATTTACTTGTTTATGTTTACAGTATGCCTCATCACTCAATTGGATCAATTATATAAACATATAATAGATGATGTTTTTGTTAGTCATATTGATCAATTGTTCTACTTATCATCTAAAACTCTATTCAAAACCCTAAAAATTATTTTTTCAAAACTCTAATACCTTAATACCCGTAAAACTAATTTTTGAAATATAAAACCCTAATTGCACTTTTCTAAAACCACAAAACAATAATCTGTTTTCTAAAAATCCTAACGAAATCTATTTTTCTGAGATTCATAATAACCTATTCTTTCTAAATATCTAACTTAAAATCCTATTTTCATGATCTTCAAACTTATTTATTTAAACATTAAATTTAAATATTTTTTTCATACAACTTTCGAAAGCCTAAATCCAAAACATCTATTCTTTAGATTCAAACCCTAAATTAATTCAAACCTAATCTCTAATTCAAACATCACAGTAGCTTCAGTGGCTACATTTAAGTTTTTAAAAAATTATCATAGTAGCCTAAGTACTTAAAAATAATAATGATGTTAATATTCTTAATCCAAACCCTAAACTATTTTCAAACCATTAATCCTTAATTGTTCAACATTCTAAAACCCTAACTTATAAAACCTAAATCCCAAAACCATGACCTAAACCCTAATTTCTAAACAAAAAAACCCTAGCGGGACCACCGTATAGGCTCGTCGAAGGAGTCAATATTCATTTGTGTATTATGAGTCTATGTATTTAACTTTCTTTGTTTTAAATCCTATTTAGTTATTAAGATTCTAAAAACCTTAACTTAAGATGTAAACCCTAAATTTATATATTTATTGCTTTATTTAGTTTTAGATTAGATTATGTAGTTTATTATATATTTTTGATGATTGATCTATTTAATTTCAATGCTTGATTTATTAAATTTATCATGGATAAATATTTTTTCAATTATTATTTGTTTATTAAAATTGAAAGAGGTGTCTTTCCATGATTGGGTACCTCATTAATTAATTTTCATGTAATTTAAATTATTTTTTATATTTTAGGATTAATGTAAAGGACACGTTTCCACCTTTTGGTGGGTGTCATATTTAGTTTTAGACATTGGACGATGTAAGGACATGTTTCCATCCTCGGATGGGTACCCATTTATTTATTTTGTTTGCACATTACTTTGATTTTAATATAATGATGCTTTATTTTTATTGTTGCATGTAGTATGGATAATATTATTATATTTAAAGTTTTACGATATTAAGACCTAAAAAGGAGGCTGGTTTCAATGAACCGGGCATTGTGGGGGTGCTGGGTCATTTCTCACATTCCCCATAGGTACCTAAATTTTCAAACCCAATATGGGAATTCCTTAGAAATTGAGTCATCCACCCCTTTCTTTTTGTTGGAATATCCGGGCGGCGACTCTATTTTCTCCAGGCTTAGTCCCGTATTCTCTAATAATACCAAAGTCGCAAGAACCATTCCACCAGGAGTGGGGGAAAAAATCCCCGCTCACACGTATTTGTAGACCATTAATTTTTGATCCAGTCCGGCCCAATATATTTTTATTTAGTCCAAAATAATTTTTGTATTATCTTAATTAACTAATATTTATTTTAGTATTTATTTTTTATAATAGTAATAATAATAAATAAATAAATAAATAAAAATAAAAATCAGCGACGAAAAAATTCATCGCCGAAAGCCCATTTCGCCCGCAGGAAAATCCTGCGGGAGAAGTGGCTTCTAGCCCCCCAGCTCGCTAGTTTCCATGGCAATTCTGGCCTGCAGCCCGCAAGCACTCGTAGCCCCTCGCAGCCAGCCGCAGTTTTCTCCAGTGAATTTTTTCCGACTCAATTTTTTTCGAAATCAAATTCTATTTGGTTTTGGTTTTCTTTTCCTAATTAAATATAGTTTCCTTAAACAATTAAAATTAAAAATCAAAATTTCTTATAAATAAGACTAAAAAAAGAAGAACGGGAGGAGAAGAGAACTTGAAAAGGAGATCGGACTTTTAAAATTTTTTTGGCAATGGAAACGATAGGACTTTTTAGAGGAGAATAAGCAAGCAAGCAATCAATCCGTCAAAGGCAGCCATCTTGCCTTTGTCCTTGTTCATCCAAGAAGCAATTTTTGGTGGAACCAACAAACGAAGGTCTGAATATCTAATCTCTTTTCTCCTTATAGTAGCTTGAAATATTAAATTGTTTATTTAGATTCTAAAAACCTTAGAGCCCTAATTTACTTCTTCTAAATCTTAGAATCTTAAATTGTCTCCTTTATTTTCTAAAATCCTAAAATTACTTTTCTGTTTCTTCTAAAACCTAAGAACCCTAATCTATTTCTTCAAAATCTTAAAGCCCTAATCTACTTTCCAACTTTCCAAAAAACCTCAAATCGTCTTACCTATTTCCAAAAACTTTATAAAAATCTAAATTGTTTTCTCAAATCCTAAAACCAAAACATGTTTTCCAAAACACCAAAAACCCTAATTCTCTTAAAACCAAAATCATAAACCCTAATTTTCCTAAACCCTAATCCTTAAAACCTTATGAACCATTTATTAAAAGTCAACACAGTAATCCTAAAAATAATAATCCAGCAGTTAATAATCATAAACCTAATGTTTTGATATCCAAACCCTAATTTCATGATTTTACCCCTCAAACCCTAATTTGGTTAATCAAAGAACCTTATCAATCTCTTAAATTATAAAACCTTCATCCATTTCAATTCCCTTAAAACTTACAATAGCCTAAACCCATAAATTCCAAAACCCTAAATATTAATTAAACAACTTTAAATGAGAAATAGCAACCCTAATTTGTATCTTTACTTACTTTATTTTATATTTAATTATGCAATTTATTATATGCTTTGATTTATTTAAGTTCAATGCTTGATTTATTTAATTTATCATGGATGGATGTTTACTTTCTATTGATGTTTAATATCTTTGATAAATGATTTATTTATAATGAATGGTTATTTACTTTTATAGATTTATTTTGATTTTCCAAATGTCGTAAGAGGTATGTTTCCACTTTGTGGGTACCTCATTAATTAAGTTCTATGTAATTTAAATTACTTTTATATTTTAGACCAATGTAAAGGACATGTTTCTACCTCATGGTGTGTGTCCTATTTAGCTTAGACATGGATGATATAAGGGCATGTTTCCATCTTCGGATGGGTGTCCATTTATTTGTTTTGCTTGGACATTGCTTTGATTTTTAATATATCGATGCTTTATTTTAATTATTGCGTGTAATATGGATAATATTGTTATATTCAAGAATTTTATAATATTAAGACCTGTAAAGGAGGCCGGTTCCAATGAACCGGGCATTGTGGGGGTGCTGGGCCATTTCTCACCTTCTCCACGCATACCTAACTTTTAGAACCCATTAGGGGGTTGGGGATTCCTTAGGAATCAAGACATCCACCCCTTTCTTTTTCCCGGTCCATCCCGGTGGCAACTCCATTTTCTCCGGACCTAGGTTCGTGTTCTCTAAGGCCCCGTGCCTAAACAGTGCCGAAGTCGTAAGAACTATTCCACCTGGAATGGGGACGAAAATCCCCGCTCACAGTGACTACTCCACTAGGGATAAGAGAAGTTGATTCCATTGGTCTTTATATTATTTTATTCTTTCTTATAATGATATTATCCATTAAATCATATTAGATTTCATCGTGTGCATGATTTAGGATGCCCGTGTTACCCGTGTTGTGTTATGTAAGGGATACCATACTTTCACTCAAGGTATGGAGATCGAGCATGGCATGACCACTCATAGCCTCGTACCTTTTGGTATATACTTGCTATGGGAACCTGAGCCTTTTAACCCAAAGACTAAAGCTCATGTAATTGGCCTAGTTACTTTCCTTAGGTTTTACCCTAAATGCATATTGTTTGACTATGGTTAATTTATTTTGGCTTAAATCATGGCTTATTTGGTTTGTTCTTTTTCTAATATGACCTAAGTACATTGTAAGCTCAAAATAAATTTTTCTTTAAAGTCCAAAAGACCAAAACTATTTTCAAAACCTTTTAAAATGGTCTTTGGTAATAAAACTTTTCTAAAAACAAATCAAAAATTCTTTTGCTCATGGCCCAAATACTAAGCCCAAAATCCATTTTTTCTAAAATCATTTTACAATGGGCTTAGAAATAAAATTATTTTCATCCGTCCTTTTCTTACAAAGAGCTTGCAAATTATTTAGGTCAATTACGAAATACCAAAAATCAATTGTGAGCCTAGTTTATACTAAGAAACAATTAATCATGGGCTTATTTTTGACCTGAATCCTTAGTTACTTTTTCAGGTGAGAAATCTATTTATAATAAACCTCTTAATTTAATTTTAATCTAATATAGCATAAAAGCTACTTTAGATGGATAAATAGATTAAAACCTAATTAATGGGAATTATCATAAATTGATTTCCAATTTTGAAAATATAACTTATTGGTTGAAACGTCTGAGGGAAATATTCGAAAACAAGGTACCCCATGTTGGTATTTTTTTAACCATATTACCTAGGAAAAGAGACTCGCCATTATTGTGTAGATGTTATAAGGTTGGAAGGGATGTTCTACTTATCTTTGTTGATGTTGGTGCATACATGCATGCATACATTTGCATCTCATATCATTAATCCTTTCTGGCTCACAGCCCTGGATTACAACAGTTCAAAGGCTTACGACAATCCGACCTACCCCGAAAGTGAAGAAGCTAGCAATGACTCAATCACTTGCTCACCAAAAGCAATGGAGCTCGAACAAATTCAAAGAATGGTGGATGATACCCTCAATGCCAATATGTGTTGCGCTCAAATTAACTCTACCACAAAGCGTCACTCGCAAGTATACGAGGTAGCTGTAGCAAAGGTGATCGCCCCAAGGTTGTCTCTCAAGGAAGCTAAAGTAGCTAATTGATTATCAGATTATGAATAATAAGTAATGAAGAAAATTTAAATTGTTAACTAATGAAGAAGATTGATTGAAGTCTAAAACAAATAAAAGTAAATTAAGTTGATGTTTTGATTCACTTGATAGAAAGGTCTAGGGTTTGCACTTCTCTGCTACTTATATGTATGAACGGTTATTCCACTTAAGCAATTTAATTTCAACGATTAAATCTCAAGCAACTTAATTAATTGAATAAAGGAAATAAGCTCTCGCATTCAAACTTCTCTCAAATAATCTTGTTCCAATTGAAATAATCTTTTCCTAGGTTATATCTCTAATTCACCTAAGTCCTTAATTGAATTGTTCCAGCATTAGACTTCACCTCTCAATCCATCATCTAATACCTAAAACACATAATCGGTGGCCAATCAATTATATATTAAAAATATTTCATTCAATAAAGGCTTAAAGAAATAATTGAGTTAAGAGTAATAACCAATTCATACAATCATAGCAAATCCATACAAACCCTAGACTAGATCAAATTAGTTCATATTGCTATCAAACATACTCATCTGATTAATATTCAAAGAAATCAATTTAGACATGATAATATCCATAAATACAATTCCAATGAAAATAAAGAGAATAAGTTCATGAACAAAACCAAATTACAAACTCCTTGAAGCTTCTGAAGAATCTCTTGTTCAAATCTTGCAAGAACGATGTATTAATGGCATGAACAATCTAATCTAGCTAGTTTATCCACAGTGTATTCAAAATTAGAGAAAAAAAATGTAAAACCCTAAGTTCTTCTCTTTGACGGCTCAATCTCAGCTCCCAAAATCTCCACAACAAATAAGAAAACCCTAAATCCATATCTATACGAATCCCCGCTTTTAAAAATCCGCGTTGCCTTTGGTCCGTGAGAGACACAGCCACGATAGAAGAGACTTGGCCGTGTTGGAGTGCATTGGAGGGACACGGCCAGTGACTTGGCCGTGTCCCTTGCCTGTGTTTGCTTCTATGAGAATTGCTCTTCTTTGCTTTGGATTTTGGTGAGACACGGCCAAGTTAGAGTAACTTGGCCGTGTTGGAGCATTTTTGGAGGGACACGGCCACTGACTTGGCCGTGTCCCTTGAGTGTGTCACTCTTTGTGTCTTGAACTTCCTTTTAACTTGATATGGGACACGGCCAGTGACTTGGCCGTGTCCTCTGCCTGTGTCAGCTACTGTCCCTTTTTTCCTTCAATTTGCTTCCTTGCCTTTTTTAACCTAAAACAAAACTCAAACAAACTGTAAACAAGAAGTAAATAAACAATAACCAATAAAACGTAAACACCATACTAAAAACTAGATCAAAAATAACATAAACACTGAAATAAACTAAAACTACCAAAATTAATGAAAACACTAAACAAACCGATTAAAACTAACAAAATACCTAAATAAAACAATAATTATTATAATAAACAAGACACAAATCTATAATAAAAACTAATAAAACAACTACCCCACACTTACAACTTTGCTTGTCCTCAAGCAAATTCACATGGCATAAATTAAAAAATCAAACAACCTTAACTGTAATTCCAGTATATAAGATGAAATCCTTTAAGACTCAGCCATAAATATTTGCATCTTACTTCAATCAAGGATTTTCTTAACTCATTCATTAATCCAGACATACAAATCTTATCTCTCATCTAAGTGTTTCACTCAATTTAAAAGGTTAATCACTCAAACCACTCATGACTGCATACTACTATAAACTTGCTTAATTATCCAATCTCTCTCACTGATTTTCTCAAGAAATAATCCGAAGGTCTTTCATTTGGATGTAATGGGGCTAAGGTAAAGGTGTGAGAAAAGACATTTAAGCTGGAGCATCAAGAAATGTAGTATCTAGATTAGACAATACTCTTGCTCTTAAACTCATAACACCCTCAAATGACATACTCACCAATCCCTTGATACTTTCACATACTTGCATACTTCAAGAAAAATACATGAGTCGACATTCCTCTTTTGATAACCAATGCTAGAACATATATGAATTTTGTATATATATATCTTCTTCTTTTTTTATTCTCTTTTTTTTTATCATATATAATTTTTTTTCTTTTTTTTAATACATATATATACAAAATATAACATTGCATAGAACATCTAGCTTAAAATGTAGAGGAAAAGAATAATCAACTCTTAATCAAATACAATGTGCACAGTATGCATTTCAACCCCAAATAGCAATACCATTTTTTTATTTGCTTACCCCACACTTTGAAATAAACCACCCTATTGTCATATAATAAGAACTCCATTCCTTAATGCAGGTATGATGATAATAAGAGAAAGTTGAGCTGTGAATTGTGTTGATCAAACAAGAAAAGGTCAAAGGCTCAACTTGGCTCACTAAGGAATTCAATATTAAGGGAGGTCTTTTTAAGCTAAAGGGCTAACCTAATTTGCCTTCATCATTTTAAAACTTGAGATTAAATCATAATGTGAGTTCAATTAGTATGCAAAAGCAAACTCTAGAGATGTAAAATCATGAAGGTGCACACTTAAGAAAAGAAAATCAACTGATAATAATATCAAATTATGAGGCTCAAAACTCACACAGGTGTGTTCTCAAAGATTTATATGTCATAAATTGCATAATGCGAAAATTGATCCTGAATGAATTCAAATGCTAATCTCTATGCTGATACTAAAGTCTCAACTATAATGCTAAAATCACATAAAAGATCAATAAGATTTCAACAATTATGCCATGCATAACAAACACAATAAACAAAACAAAACAAAAATTAATGAAAAGCTTAAAGATTACCCCACACTTTAGAATTTACATTGTCCTCAATGGAAACAAGAATAATAAAGAAAAAGAGTTAAAGGATAACATGTCTTCCATCGTACCCTGGTGAGGCAAAACCCTAACTTTTCATCACAAACACAAAAGTTCAAAAACAACAGTACAATATATGAAAATAAATATCCAAATATAAAATGTTAACATGAAAAACAAAAATGAAAAATAATAACAAAAATACACTAAACAAAATAAAGCAAGGAACTCAAAATCTATGGAAAAGGCGGGCGTGAAGATGATGCAGCCGAGGGGTGTAGACTCAAAATCTTTGCAAGGTTGCTATTAATCTGTTCCAACTGCTGCAAGACCTCAGCATGGTTATGGTCCACCTTGCCCTCTAGTCTATCTACCTTTCCCTCCAGGGCCTCAATCCTAATAAGTACCTCTTGACTTTCTGAGACCGGAGCATCCTCATCTAGATCAAGTGAATCTGAGTTAGAATCTTCTTGAACTCGTGCTCTCTTCTGCCTGTCCCCCGGTGCCTCTGGCTCAGTTGAAGCCATCATATAAGCTCCTTTTTTGTGCACCACCATGTGCATCTTCTCTAGTATAGCTAAATCCAAAGAGTCATTGCCCGAAATTCTAGTCATGCGACTAGTACTAGGGTCAAAATCCTCAACAAGGGCTACTGCTAATGTGGTAATCAACCCTCCAACACAAATTGCCCCCTTCCTTTTATTAGCCACAGTATCAAAAATATCAGCTAACCAATAGCCGGCACTAACAGGCATTGCATTACAAGCACAATCTAGGAAAAATAGCTCACTCAATTCCACCACACCCGGGCTCTCTTTCCTAGCAAAGAATCCGCAAGACATGAAACGATGCAAGTACCTCAAAGCGAAATTTCTTAATTTAGATGCCTTGGCCGATTTGGCCACATAGGTCCCCCAGCCTAATGCTCCCCAAGCAAATTGTTGTTTAAATTCTTTAGGTACTGACCTTTCCTCATGCTGATGGAAACCATATATAGCATTCAATTGTTCAATATTAAGTACAAATGATTTACCCAGCAATTTAAAACTCATTCTAGTGCAGATTTTCTTATCATCTCTTTCAACCTTAAGAGATGTCAGAAATTCCAAAGTCAGCTCCTCAAACTGCAAAGGTCGCAAGGAGACTAGATTCTTCCACCCAAGAATTTGCACATAATGATAAAAATTAGTCCTAATTTGCAGAGCATTAAGTGATTCATCATTAACATACCTCGTCGGGAAAAAACCCCGAGCCAAAAGATTTGCTCTCTTCAAATATGAAATTGATGAAGAGGAAGAAGCTCCTTCGGTTGTAGGCCTCTTCTTCTTATGATGTGAAACTATCTTTGCTCTTGGCATCTTGAGAAATCTGAAAAATTCAACACCAAAACTTGATTAAATCAAACTTTTATGAGAAAAGAAGAAGTTTTAATGGATTATTTTTAGTTTTGGTGAAGAAATTTTAGGTTTAATGGAGGATTTGGTGCTTGGAAACACAAGTTATGGAGGTTTGGTGAGAGTGAAAATGAAAGAGCGAGAGAGAGATACAAAAGAGAACTAGGGATTGAATGGAACATCTGTGCAAAAATCATGTCTTTTTAAAGTGAAAAAGTGGGAGACACGGCCAAGTTATGGGCAACACGGCTGTGTCATGTGTTTTTTGAGGGACACGGCCAGTGACTTGGCCGTGTCCCATGGGCGTGTTCGTCTCTGTGAAGAAAAGCTACAAAAAATTAAATCAAAGAGAAATTGGTGAAGCTTGGCCGTGTCCAGGTGACACAGCCAAGGGACACGGCCAAGTCCCTTGGCCGTGTCACTCACTGTGACAAAGTGAAAAAATTTTGTTTTATGAGGCTTGGCCGTGTCCCATGTGACACGACCAAGCTCATTGGCTGTGTCTCCTTCTGCCACTTTTACCCTTTTTTTTAATTTTAATTTGAGATCTTTTCTTAAAGATTTTGCAAACCTTCTTCTTTAAACCACCCTAAAACACAAAATAAAAACCGATCAAAGCACCCATTCCATTTATTTAAACCGAACATAAAATCAAAATTTACTAAATTTAAAATTACAACTATGAAAAGAAATGCAAACCGATGGGTTGCCTCCCATTTAGCGCTTCTTTAGTGTCATATAGCTGGACATCACTGCAAGACTAGGGATCGTGGATCAAAGTGTTGTCAATGATCCTCACTTCTTGAAATCCTTCTTTATATGGTTTAACTCTCTGTCCATTTACTTTAAAAGTCTTATTTGTTCGAGAGTTAAGCAATTCAATGGCAACAGAAGGACATACCTTAGTTATCTCGAAAGGACCACTCCATCGAGATTTAAGTTTACCTGGAAACAGACGGAGTCGAGAATTAAAAAGTAAAACTTTCATACCTGGACTCAAAGTCTTTCGCACTATAAATATGTCCTAAAGTGCTTTAGTGTGATCCTTATAATTCTTTGAGCTCTCATATGCCTTTGGGTTAAGGCACCTTTGGGTCTCCCCTACTAGTTTAGCCCCCTCTTCTAAAGTCAATGTCAGCTCCAATTTATCTGAGGAACCTGTCTGCAAGAAAGCATCTGAAACAGCGGCTTCAACACAATTAATTAAAGAACATTCCTCATATAAAGCAGTTGTAGGAATGGGAGAAGTGTTAAAAATAGAAAATCCAACCTTCTGTCCCAAGACAGTCATTGATAATTTACCAATTTTATCATCTATTAAGGTGTTGGTAGTAGCCATAAAAGGCCTACCCAGCAAAATAGTGTGTGCTGATGGTGCAGGGTTACTCCCTTCCATGTCAAGAACTATGAAATCCATAGGTACTATTAACCCACCAACCTTAACTAACACATCTTCTATAACCCCTTTCTAGAATCTAATAGATCTATCAGGTAATTGCAACACCATTTTGGTTGGTTTAAGTTCCCCTAGTTCTAATTCTTGATACACAGAATAAGGCATCAAATTTACACTAGCTCCTAGATCACACATGCCATCAGTCCCCTTTCCATTCCCACAGTAATTTGAATTATAAAGCTACCAGGATCCTTTAGCTTGGGAGGTAGTTTATGCTGCAGAACAGCACTAGCTACCTCTGAAACTATCACCTTTTCATTCGGCTCATACCTCTTTTTCTTGGTGATCAGCTCTTTGAAGAATTTGGCATAAGCCGGCATGTTCTTTATTTCTTCAAGTAAGGGTAAGTTAATACTTACCTTTGACAGCATGTTGAAGATGTTAGAAAATTGCTTATCTGGTTTATCATCCTTCAACCTGCTGGGGAATGGTATAGGTGGCCGGTATGGATTGCTTGCCTTATGTAAATCTGCTGAAGGGGATTTCTTCATTGATCTATCTCCATCACCTTTGTTTTCTGGTTCTCCTTCCTCCTTGTTCTCTTGGTCACCTGCATTCACAGAATCATTTTCAACATTATTGTTAATTTCCTTACCACTTCTAAGAACAGTCACTGATTGTGCCTGCTTAGGTTGACTTGGAAATTTCCCCTTTTGTTGAATCTGCATCTGTTGTGAAAGTTGCCCTACTTGAGTCTCCACTTTCTTAAAAGAAGCTTCTAATGAATCCAGCCTCTTATTGGTCACCTGTTGATTTTTAGCACTGACTTGGATGAAAGCTTGTAAACTTTCCTCCAAGCTCTCTATCTTAGACTGCCCTTGATTTGAGGATTGGCCCTGCTGTTGGTTCTGTCTCTGGAGCAAATGGAAAGGCTGCTGAGAATTATTTGTTGCCCAAGAAAAATTTGGGTGATTCCTCCAACTAGGGTTGTATGTATTTGAATAAGGATCATTTTGGGTCCTTGGTTGAAATCCCCCCATGGCATTGACTTCCTCAGCTTCATTCCCATATGATTCATATGCAGAGGGGCAAATGTTTGCTCCATGCCCTAAAGTTCCACAGATTCCACAAATTTCTTGAGTGGATGAAGGAGAATTGTTTTTCATATTCAGCATCTGCACTTGCCTTGTCAACTCAGCAATCTGATTGACCATCTCACTATTAGCTTCCAATTGATTCACCCCTTTACTTCTTCCCCTAACACTTTTCTGTTGAGAATTAGCTCCCAACATCTCAAAGATATCATATGTTTCAGCTGCTGTCTTTTCTTCCATGGCTCCCCCAGCTGCATTATCAACTGTATTCTGAAATTGCTGGGTTAAGCCATCATAGAAAAACTAGTTCAGAAGTTGAAGTGGGTAATGATGATGTAGACACTAGATTAATAACATTTTAAATCTGTCCCAAGCCTCATGAAATGGTTCTCCTTTAAATTGAGAGAATGTAGCAATCTTCCCTCTCAATTCAGCTGTCTTTTGATGTGAATAGAACTTGCCAATAAATTTGTTATAAACTTACTCCCAAGTTGTCAAAGAGTTTTCGGGCAACATCATAAGCCAGCTCTTTGCCCTATCCTTCAAAGTATAAGGGAAACATCTCATCCTCAACTGATCTTCTGTTAGTCCTCCCAAAGGAATAGTGTTGAGGGTAGAATAAAAATCCCGAATAAAGTTCAGAGTATCTTCATTTGGAACTCCATAGAATGATGGCAGCATGTTGTAGTGAATGTTCTTCAACTCATAATTTCTTGTTGCATCTGTCAGTCTTATGCAAGAGGTGGAAGTTCCAATGACAGGTCTAGCAATGTCTCTCATCGTTCTTTGCCTTTCTTCAGCCATTTTAACAGATTGTGCAGATTTCGACAAAAAATCAGAAGTGTCCTCCTCTGTAGTATCAAATCCTGTGTACAGTTCAAACTCTTCCCTGCTCCTTTTCACTCTCTGAATTTCTGGAAAGACGGGGTATAGCTCTCCTCTAAGTGATCTCCTGCCATGCATAAACAAAAATTTCTAGAAAAAGAAATTATTAAAAACAAAAGAAAAAATAAAATCAAAAGTAAACAATGAAAAATAATCTAAAATTTCTAAAACTAATAAACAATTAAGCCAATTAGCCTCCCCGGCAGCGGCGCCAAAAACTTGTTGCGCTCGAATTAACTCTACCACAAAGCGTCACTCGCAAGTATACGAGGTAGCTGTAGCAAAGGTGATCGCCCCAAGGTCGTCTCTCAAGGAAGCTAAAGTAGCTAATTGATTATCAGATTATGAATAATAAGTAATGAAGAAAATTTAAATTGTTAACTAATGAAGAAGATTGGTTGAAGTCTAAAACGAATAAAAGTAAATTAAGCTGATGTTTTGATTCACTTGATAGAAAGGTCTAGG
The DNA here is from genome assembly GCA_947685225.1 of Garcia nutans. Classification (NCBI taxonomy): domain Eukaryota; kingdom Viridiplantae; phylum Streptophyta; class Magnoliopsida; order Malpighiales; family Euphorbiaceae; genus Garcia; species Garcia nutans. The sequence continues at coordinate 18,004,191 of CANTUV010000026.1, forward strand.
GTTTGCACTTCTCTGCTACTTATATGTATGAACGATTATTCCTCTTAACCAATTTAATTTCAAAGATTAAATCTCAAGCAACTTAATTAATTGAATAAAGGAAATAAGCTCTCGCATTCAAACCTCTCTCAAATAATCTTGTTCCAATTGAAATAATCTTTTCCTAGGTTATATTTCTAGTTCACCTAAGTCCTTAATTGAATTGTTCCAGCATTAGACTTCATCTCTGAATCCATCATCTAATACCTAAAACACATAATTGGTAGCCAATCAATTTTATATTAACAATATTTCATTCAATAAAGGCTTAAAGAAATAATTGAGTTAAGAGTAATAACCAATTCATACAATCATAGCAAATCCATACAAACCCTAGACTAGATCAAATTAGTTCATATTGCTATCAAACATACTCATCTGATTAATATTCAAAGAAATCAATTTAGACATGATAATATCCATAAATACAATTCCAATGAAAATAAAGAGAATAAGTTCAAGAACAAAACCAAATTACAAACTCCTTGAAGCTTCTGAAGAATCTGTTGCTCAAATCTTGCAAGAAGGATGTATCAATGGCAAGAACAATCTAATCTAGCTAGTTTAATCCACAGTGTAATCAAAATTAGAGAAAACAAATGTAAAACCCTAAGTTCTTCTCTTTGACGGCTCAATCTCAACTCCCAAAATCTCCACAACAAATAAGAAAACCCTAAATCCATATTTATACGAATCCCCGCTTTTAAAAATCCGCGTTGCCTTTGGTCCATGAGAGACACGGCCACGTTAGAAGAGACTTGGCCGTGTTGGAGTGCATTGGAGGGACACGGCCAGTGACTTGGCCGTGTCCCTTGCCTGTGTTTGCTTCTGTGAGAATTGCTCTTCTTTGCTTTGGATTTTGGTGAGACACGGCCAAGTTAAAGCAACTTGGCCGTGTTGGAGCATTTTTGGAGGGACACGGCCACTGACTTTGCCGTGTCCCTTGAGTGTGTCACTCTCTGTGTCTTGAACTTCCTTTTAACTTGATATGGGACACGGCCAGTGACTTGGCCATGTCCTCTGCCTGTGTCAGCTACTGTCCCTTTTTTCCTTCAATTTGCTTCCTTGCCTTTTTTAACCTAAAACAAAACTCAAAAAAACTGTAAGCAAGAAGTAAATAAACAATAACCAATAAAACGTAAACACCATATTAAAAACTATATCAAAAATAACATAAACACTGAAATAAACTTAAACTACCAAAATTAATGAAAACACTAAACAAACCGATTAAAACTAACAAAATACCTAAATAAAACAATAATTATTATAATAAACAAGACACAAATCTATAACAAAAACTAATAAAACAAGATTGAAGAAATTAAAGAGGCCATAGCCGAGACCATAAAGAATCAACTAGCTGTAATTTTAGGAAACAATGCCGAAGCATCTGCTAGCACGAAGAAAGACAAGGGGAAGGCTAAAGTTGGTGAAGTAGCTTTTGATGATTCTTAGTTGATCATTGATGATGATGTTTGGGATCAATACTACCAAGATCCTCAAGACAAGAAGAAAGAACCAAAGATTGTTGAAAGATCAGCTATGGAGAAAATCAAAACTTCTAATGTTAAAAAGATGATTGCTGATTTAGAAAAGAAATTTGAGAAGAAATTGAAAACCGAAGAAATGTCCAAAGTTGACAAATTATTTGAGCTAGATGAAGAAGTTCCATACAAGTTCAAGATGCCATATTTTGTGAAGTTTAATGGAATCAGAAATTCTCACCTCCATGTAAAATAGTATATAACTGCTATGCAGCCTGCCCGAGCTACTAAGGCTCAAACTCTAAGGTACTTTATGCTCTCATTGGACCCTGTTGTCCAAAATTGTTTCAACACTTTAGAATAAATTACTCAAAAAGATTAGGACATGCTATACAAGGCTTTCATTCAGCAATATGGATACAATGTGGAGATGGAAGTTACCTTAATGGAAGTTGAGTCCATTAGACAAAGGCCAAATGAGAATTTTGTGGACTATGTGAAAAGATGGAGAAATAAGGCTGCTTTACTCAAGAAAAGGCTCGATGAATCTGATCAAATAAGGATGATTGTGAGAGGCGTCATGCCCAGTCTTTGTGAAAGGATGTCTCACGCCCTTATAAGGGATTTCAAAGATCTTCTCTAAGATGGTCTACAAATTGAAGAGTGGGAAAGGGAGAAAATCACTTTTCAACAAGAAGGAATGAGAAAGGGAATTATCAGCCTAGCAATCAAAGCACGCAAAAAGAAGTTGATGTTAATGCGACTAGCCAAGGAAATAAAAGACAATTCTCAGAATTGGGGAAACCTCTATCTTGGGTTTTTAGCAAGCTGCAAAAGAAAGGGTTGTTACAACTGTTAGCTCCTCGACCACTACGTAATCCACTGCCACCAAATTTCAATGCCGAGGCCTTCTATCAATTTCATCAAATGCAAGGGCATGAAACAGGTAAATGTGATCGTTTAAGACATGAGATCCAAGATTTGATTGATAGTGGTAAGCTACCCAAGCCGGATAAGCCCAATGCCAAGAATAAACCTTTGCCTAATTTTGGAAGAATGCCACCACCAGCAACCTTCATGGTAGGAAAAGGATTGGAAGAGGATTTTGTTTTATCATCCTTTCAAGATGGGAATGTTGAAGATGTGAAAGGAGAAGAGGCTTAACTCAACAAACTTTCCTTAGCTTAAATGTTGCTTTTCAATTTTACATTCTTTAATATTTAATTTGAACAATTATGTTTTTCAAATTTAAATTTGTTTCAATAAATCACTTTCATCAAAAATTTTGTTGGTCTTTGTTCATTTTGGTTCTCAACCAATGAGGAATCTATCTTGATGATTCATGAATTAATATATTTATGCACCATGACTTGAATGACTTTACTAGGTGAGGGAATTGCTCTATAGCATTGAGTTGTGTATGCTTACTTAGAGAGGGCTTCTGCATAATTACCTTTGTCTAGGTCCTAGTCAGTCTTAGAACATGCTTTGACAAACTTTCAAGGCAAAATTGAACTCTACTTATTTAAGTGAGAAATGATCTAGGCATTGTTTGGTTAGCCAACAACTAGTATCCCAATTAAATATCAATCCCTAGCTGTCCCTTTAAGCCTTCATAAAATTTTAGCTTTCTTTTCATTGGCTTACAAATCCCAACAACCTAACCTGAGCTGTTGTGACACTTTTGACAAGTCTTATGATCACTAAGGTAAAGGGGCAAGAAGATCAAAGAAAGGAATGCATAGCCAAGACCATAAGGGTAGTTGAAGTTTTCAAGACCATAAGGATAGTTGAAGTTCACCTAGTATCTCCAATCTATCAAGGCAACATCAGAGTAACAAATGATTTATCCTTGTTAAAGGAGATTTATGCCACTCCACTCATCCATTATTGGAAGCCCAAGTCGGTACAAACAAGACAACTCTTTTAGAGCTAGAACAAAAAAAAAGGAAAAAACAAAAAAAGGAAAAAAAAAGAAAAGAAAGAAAAAGAAGAAAAGAAAAGAAAAAGAAGGAAAAAGAAAAGAAGAAAAAAGAAAGAAAAAGAGAAAAGGAAAAAAGAAAGAAAAAGCCTAAAAAGGCGGTTCAGAAAGCCTACTGAGTTCTCTTTTACCTAAAGCAGCAAAATCTTCCATTTGGTTTATAACTTTGACTTGAATTGGTCTAACCCGACCAAGGATACAACAAAATTAGAGGAAAATGAGAAAGACTATTCAGTTCTTGAAAGTTCTGTACTTGACAGTCCTACAAGGAAGAAGGACAAAATGATAAAATGCTCAAAGAAAGGGAAGAGTAAGAAAAATAAAAAGAAAGAAAAGGGAGAAGAAGAAAAAAAGTGAATTTGGGTACCAAACTTTTTTGCAAGGGAAAAAATTGTCCTAATCAAGATCCAAATTAATGCCAAGAAGATAAAAGGAATTTGGAATTTAACAAGATTGCTCCTAGCTGCCTAAAGTTCAAACAAAAAATTTGTAGTGTGAGGATTTGTCCATTGTGTCACAATAGCTCCAACTTACAAATGGCCTTCATTTAAACCATGTCCCTTATAGACCCCATTTCAAGCTTATCAAAGGCATGTTGATCTCTCTTGGTAGGTAGAGTCTATAAGTGGAGATAGTTTGAATAACCATGCACATTAGATAGACAATATTTAAACTCAAAAGAGACCTTTGGCCAAGTAATGTGTAGGTGCCTATCTGAAGTGCAACAATTCTTCCTTAAATAGAAATGATTCCCGAGTTTAGTATGATAACTAGGTTGTCATGCTATGGATATGATAATTTGGAAAAATCAAGTCCTGAGATACATTGACATTGATTTGGCAAAGCCAACATTTGATTTCAAAATCAAAATTCAAAAAATTCAAAAATGTTTTTGTCATACAAAACCTTCATGTTAAGGGGAGTATGTTGAATTATCAAGCCTCGAAGAACACATTGGGCAAAGGAAATACTGGCAAGGTCATGAAGAAGCTACCAACTGACATACTGAATCATAATTTAAGATGGATGTATCTCTACTGCTTGGGGCCTCCATTATTCATATTTTCAACATCTTGAAGATAAAAGCCATAAATGTGAAGCAGCCTATCATTCCAGTGCAAGAAATGAATGGGCATCTCAAAGGAGTCAATGAGAACACTTCTGCCGAACACCTCAGTCTGTGGGTCAATGGAACGACTGTAAGTATCATTCATGCATATCATGCATACATGAGCATATCACATCGCACTTTATTGTCTTGTATTGTCTATTCTTTATTAAGGTGAACAGTAAACACCATATGAAGTAAACAATCAAAAGAAGATATCAAATCAGGGGGACATAGAAGGCCCACTGCTTGAGAAAGCTCCAGTAATTTTGCAAAGAGAAGAAATGCGTGCTTGTGCGAAGAACTAGACAACAAAAACATCAATCAGAGCCCGCATAGAAAAATCATGGGCATGAGCCTACACAGGGGGCAAAGTTTCTCCTTTTCAATTTTTTGAGTTTATACATAAAACATTTTCAAACTCACTTGCAAATATCTCGCCACGCAGGGGGGCAAGGAGAGGATATGAAGACTAGCTAAAAAGGGCTGAATTTTTGCAAAAGTGCAAAGGAAGAACAAAAAAATGGAAAAAAAAAAAAGAAAATTAGAATTATCAAAAGAATGAAGACGTAAATGACAAAAGATCAGTCAAGTTAGAAGAGCTGAAGCCAATATAAGACCTAATCTCTAATGGATGAAGATCCAGCTTAAAGGATGAAGATCCAATTTTTTAAGGGTAAAGACCCGATCTTTAAGGATGAAGATCCGTTTTCAAAGGTGAAGATCCGATCCAAGGTCCAATGATGAAGATCCATTTTGATGGTGAAGAACCACAATGCATAGAACAGCCGGAGTAGTAAAAATCCTCAACTAATAAAAGGTCAGTCAAATCCAATTCAATCTCGGGTCCAAATACCCAGTCATGGGTCTAAGTAACCAAATTAAATTCAGTTTAGGATCGAGTATCCAAATCCAATTTAGGATTGAATATCCAAATCCAGTTTAGGATCGAGTATCCAAATCCAGTTTAGGATCGAGTATCAAAATCCAGTTAGGATCCAGTATCCAAATCCAGTTAGGATTGAGTATTCGAATCCAGTTAGGATCGAGTATCCAAATCCAGTTTAGGATAGAGTATCCAAATCCAGTAAGGATCGAGTATCCAAATCCAGTCAGGATCGAGTATCCAAATCTAATTTAGGATCGAGTATCCAAATCCAGTTAGGATCGAGTATCCAAATCCTGTATAGGATCGAGTATCTGAATCAAGTTTAGGGTCGAGTATCCAAGTCTAGTTTAGGATCGAGTATCCAAATCTCTCGGGTCTAGAACCCAAATTATCCTTAGGTCCAGAACCTAAAAATCCTCCTAAGTCCAAAACTTACCTCGGGTCGAGAACCCAAATTATCCTTAGGTCCAGAACCTAAAATCTCTTCTAAGTCCAGAACTTAGTTCGGGTCCAAAACCCAAAATTACCCTTAGGTCCATAACATAAAATTATCCTTGAGTCCAGAACTCGAACCGCATCCAGAACCCAAAACCTCAACGATCTCATAAAAATTAAGTCTTATTGCTTTTCACTCTCTTTCGCTAAAGTCTCAGATCGTTCAAGGAGGGGGCAAACTGTAGACCCTTAATTTTTGACCCAATCCGGCCCAATATATTTTATTTAGTCCAAAATAATTTATGTGTTATCTTAATTAAATAATATTTTTATTAGTATTTAATTTTTATAATAATAAAAATAATAATTAATAAATAAAAATAAAAATCGGCGACGAAAAAATCGGCGACGAATGCGTTGGACGAAATGGCCAAGCCCATTTCGCCAGCAGGAAAATCCTACTCGCGAAGTGGCTTCTAGCCTCCCAGCTCACCAGTTTCCAAGGCAATTCTGGCCCGCAGCCCGCCAGTGCTCATAGCCCCTCACACCCTGACGCAGTTTTCGCTAGCAAAATCTTTTCGACACAATTTTTTCGAAACCAAATTCTATTTGGTTTCGGTTTTCTTTTCCTAATTAACTATAGTTTCCTTAAACAATTAAAATTAATCATCAAAATTTCTTATAAATAAGACTAAAAAAAGAAGAATAGGAGGAAAAGAGAACTTGAAAAGGAGATCGGACTTTAAAATATTTTTTGGCAGTGAAAATGATAGGACTTTTAGAGTAGAATAAGCAAGCAAGCAATCAATCCATCAAAGGCAGCCATCTTGCCTTTGTCCTTGTTCATCCAAGAAGCAATTTTTGGTGGAACCAACAAACGAAGGTTTGAATATCTAATCTCTTTTTTCCTTACAATAGCTTGAATCATTAAATTGTTTCTTTTGATTCTAAAAACCTAAGAGCCCTAATTTACTTCTTCTAAACCTTAGAATCTTAAATCGCCTCCTCTATTTTCAAAAACCCTAAAATTACTTTTCTATTTCTTCTAAAACCTAAGAACCCTAATCTATTTCTTCAAAATCTTAAAACCCTAACCTACTTTCCAACTTTCCAAAAAACCACAAATCGTCTTACCTATTTCCAAAAACTTTATAAAACGTTAAACTGTTTTCTCAAATCCTAAAACCAAAACATGTTTTCCAAAACACCAAAAACCCTAATTCTCTCAAAACCAAAATCGTAAACCCTAATTTTCCTAAACTCTAATCCTTAAAACCTTAAAAGCTTATGAACCTAAATATTAAAATTCAACACAGTAAACCTAAAAACAATAATCCAGAAGCTAATAATAAAAAACCTAATGTTTTGATATCCAAACCCTAATTTCATAATTTTATCTCTCAAACCCTAATTTGGTTAATCAAAGAACCTTATCAATCTCTTAAATTATGAAACCTTAATCCATTTCAATTCCCTTAAAACTTACAGCAGCCTAAAACCCATGAATTCCAAAACCCTAAATATTAATTTAACAACTTTAAATGAGAAACAGTAACCCTAATTTGTATCTTTACTTACTTTATTTTTATATTTAATTATGTAGTTTATTATATGCTTTGATTTATTTAAGTTCAATGCTTGATTTATTTAATTTATCATGGATGGATGTTTACTTTCTATTGATGTTTAATATCTTTGATGAAAGATTTATTTATAATGAATAGTTATTTACTTTTATCGATTTATTTTGATTTCCCAAATGTTGTAAGAGGTATGTTTCCACTTTGTGGGTACCTCATTAATTAAGTTCTATGTAATTTAAATTGCTTTTATATTTTAGACCAATGTAAAGGACATGTTTCTACCTCATGGTGGGTGTCCTATTTAGCTTAGACATGGATGATGTAAGGGCATGTTTCCATCTTCGAATGGGTGTTCATTTATTTGTTTTGCTTGGACATTGCTTTGATTTTTAATATATCGATGCTTTATTTTAATTGTTGCGTGTAATATGGATAATATTGTTATATTCAAGAATTTTATAATATTAAGACCTATAAAGGAGGCCGGTTCTAATGACCCGGGCGTTGTGGGGGTGCTGGGCTATTTCACACCTTCCCCACACTTACCCAACTTTCCGAACCCATTAGGGAGTTAGGGATTCCTTAGGAATCGGGTCATCCACCCTTTTCTTTTTCTCGGCCCGTCCGGGTGGCGACTCCATTTTCTTCGGACCTAGGTCCGTGTTCTCTAAGGCCCCGAGCCTAAACAGTGCAGAAGTCACAAGAACCATTCCACTGGGAGTGGGGGCGAAAATCCCCGCTCACAATATCCATATAAGACCAAGCAAAGACTTCTTTATATTTCTTGAATATTTTTTCAAATCTCTCTGTCTCTCTTCAGAAGCAAGGTCGAATGCTATGCTAATGTTTTTATAATTTTTGGATGTTTCAAAATTTAATGATTGTGTATCAATAGAGTGAATGTTAAAAATACTCAAGTAATCACCACACGAATGTATTTAACCATCAAAAAAAACATCACACAAGTAAGGTAAATCAAACTTTATTGCATTCATTTTGGAAAAAAATATCATCATCCTCATATATAGTAACCAGATGTGAGCAGGGATTTTTGCCCCTACACTCGGTGGAATGGTTCTTACGACTTTGACACTTTTAGGCTCAAGGCCTTAGAGAACACTGGCCTAAATTCAAAAAAAATGGAGTTGCCACCGGAAATGGCTGGGAAAAAGAAAGGGGTGGATGACTTGATTCATAAAGAAACTCCAACCCCCTAATGGGTTTGAAAAGTTGGGTACGTATGGGGAAGTTGAGAATAACCTAGCACCCCCACAATGCCTGGATCATTGGTGTTGTCCCAATATGGCAACAAAGAGGGGGGTGAATTGGTTGGTTTGAAGAATGATGGCAAATTCAAAATTCAAAACTCAAAATTTAATTAACAAGAAATGCAGAAGATATAGAAGAAAGTTAAGTAGAGGATGGAGCAATGAACACAAAGATTTATAGTGGTTCGAATTTACCTTTATCCTACATCCACCTCCTTAACAACTTGTTAAGGTTCCACTAGCTTTAAGTTTTTACAAGCTTAACTCTAACTTGGTGTTTTCATAAGCTCACACCAAACTTTATAATGGTTTGAGATCACACACCTTACAACCCTTATAAGAGTTTTTCCCAGTCTTACTCTCACAACCTAAGTGTTTTCAAGCTCACACTCAAACTTAGTATGGTGTTTAATGCTCACACCCAACACTCAATCAATACAAAGTATAATTTTGATGCAAAGAAAGCAACTATGTTCAATTAGGCTATTACAATCACAACAACATATAAAAATGAACTTACATATGGTTTTTAAGGCTTCAAGTCATAAACTATAAGTTTAAGGAGTGGTCCAACATGTTTGAACCTTGCCTTCCACTAATTCTTTAGCTAGAACAATTTCATGGTTGGACTAGGTACGGTTCGGTCGGTATTCAATGATCCCGATCATGAAACCCTATGGCATGATTGAAATATTTGAACTTTTGCTTTATGCTCTTTCAATGGTTGGTCCACGTGACTTCCACTAATTGAGTGGAGGTCCACCAGCTTCTGACTTGTGAATGTTTTAAACTTCCCGATCAGATTACATCATGGTCCAGTTGGAATAATGGTGGTCTGGCCAAAAATTGAGCATACTTATGGTCGGGAACTCTACTGGATGATTTTAGGAAAAAATACCTTGATAGTCCTTTCAGTATGTCATGCAGTCCGATCATACTTCTCTTTGTACAGTGAGATTTTGAGCATGCTTTCAACCATGAATCTCTCAGTGTGTTTTGCAATTTTTTGATCCAATAGTTCGATCATATTATCTGGTGGTCCAGTTGGCATGTTCAAGGTACGGTGAGATTTTGAGCGTACCTTTGACAGTGAAACCTACTGAGTAAATTTTCTCAACTTGGCATTAGAGATCCAGTCGGGATTTGGTGTGGTCCAATTGGACTTTTGAGATTTTCAACAAAAATATAAGTTTTTGCAAAATGTAACTTGATACAAACATTAGATTAATTCAATTTCATTGCCTAAGATCAAAAATTGATTAATTGGACCAACAATCTCTCCCTTTTTTACTTTGGCAATAAATTGAATTTCAAGTATTTTTCAAAATGTAAAAATTTTCAAATGCAATCTTACTTAATCTTTGAGGCAATTTAAATTCATATTTAAATTTGAGTTAAGGCAATTTAAATTCATATTTAAAGTTCATTATTCTTAAGTTAATTCAAGTCAATCATTCTCTCTCCTTTTGATAAAGGCAAAAACATATGAAATGGATTCATATTAATTTAAACATAACAATTAATTTAAACATATGAATCAATCATACTTAGCAATTAAAACAAGAACTTTCATTTATTAAAGGAAAGAAATGCAATTAATGAAAAAAAAATCCTAAATGTCATCATCACTTTCTTCATCTTCTCCTACTTCTTCATCTCCCTGTTCTTCATCATCACCTTCCTCTTCTCCTTGCTCATCCTCCCTTGGTCGTGAGGCAGCTGTGAGTGGGAATTTTCGCCCCCACTCCCAGTGGAATGGTTCTTGTGACTTCAGCACTGTTTAGGCTCTGGACCTTAGAGAACACGGACCTAAGTCCGGAGAAAATGGAGTCACCACCTAGACAGGCCGGGAAAGAAAGAAAGGGGTGGATAACTCGATTCCTAAGGAATCCCAAACCCCCTAATGGGTTGAGAAAGTTGGGTATGTGTGGGGAAGGTGAGAAATGGCCCAGCACCCCCACAATGCCCGGTTCATTAGAACCGGCCTCCTTTACAGGTCTTAATATTATAAAATTCTTAAATATAATAATATCAATAGAAAGTATACATCCATCCATGATAAATTAAATAAACCAAGCATTGAACTTAAATAAATTAAAGCATATAAAATAAATCATAGCATAATCAAATATAAAATTGAATAAGGCAAATAAAGATTCAAATTAGGGCTACTGTTTCTATTTAAGATTCTTTATTTCATGTGTTTAGGGTTTTGGAATTTATGGGTTTAAGCTACTATGAGTTTTAAAAGAATTGAAATGGAGCAAAGTTTTATAATTTAAGAGATTGATAAAGTTCTTTGATTAACCAAATTAGTGATTGAGTGGCAAAATCATGAAATTAGGGTTTGAACACTTTAAAACGTTAGGTTTATGATTCACGGTTACTTACTGTGTAGAATTATAACATTTAGATTTATATGGTTTTAAGGTTTTAAAAATTAGGGTTTAGAAAAATTAGGGTTTAAGGCTTTAAGGGAGTTAGGGTTTACTATTTTGGGTTTTGGTGTTGAATTAGGGTTTTAGAATTTTAGAATTAGGGTTTCGGAGAATACATTAGGTTTTAGAATTTGAAAAACAATTGATAATTTTATAAAACTTTATGAAATTAAACAAAACAATTTAAGGTTTATAGAAACAGAAAAGATGTTTTTTTTAGGGTTTTTGGAAAGAAACATATTTAATTTATGCTTTTAAAGAATTGGAAGGCAAATTAGGGTTTTAAGATTTTGAAGAAACAAAAACAACTATTTTAAGATTTTTGAAAAACAAAGAGACGAATTAAGGTTTTTAAACTTTAGAAAAGGTGAATTGAGGTTCTAGGGTTTTTTTATTTTGAAGAAACAGAAACAACAATTTTAAGATTTTTGAATGATGAAGCTACTGTGAATTAATGAAACAAATAAAGAATTCATACCTTCGTTTGTTGGTTCCACCAAAAATCACTTCTTGGATGAACAAGAACAAAGACAAGCTTTGCTGCCTTTGATGGATTGAATTGTTTGTTTGATCTCTCAAAAAGTCCGATTGATTCAAAGTTTTCCTCCTCAATTTCGGTCTCAATTTCTCCTCCAAAATTCGATCCACTTTTTGTGTTGTTTTAGTCCTTATTTATAGAAGACTTTTATGATTAATTTTAGTTATTCACGGAGTCTAACATTGATTAAGAAAAGGAAACCGAAACCTAATTGCATTTGGTTTTGGAAAAATTTGCGTCGAAAAAATTTCGCTGGAGAAAAAAAACTGGTGTAGAAAAATTGCGCTGGCAAAAAAAAACTGCTACGGAAAATGCGCTGGCAAAAAAAACTGCAACAGCTGGCTATGGGCTACGGGCGTGAATTGGCTTGCGGGCCATTTCGCCCACAGAAATAATCTACGGGCAAAATGGCTTTGGCCATTTTGCCCGTAGGAAAATCCTACGGCCGAAATGGCCCATGGCCATTTCGCTGCAGCCCTTTTCGGTGACAAAATTTTTCATCGCCGATTTTCCGTCGATGATTTTTTTATTTGTTTATTATTATTTGTTTATTGTTTATTAAAAAAATAAATACTAAAGAAAATATTATTTAATTAAGATAACAAAAATTATTTTGGACTATTTAAAATATATTGGACAACACAAAAATATTTTGGACTAATTAAAATGTATTGGACCGGACTTGGTCAAAAGTTAAGGGTCTACAGCAGCAACTTCAACTTCTTCCTCTTGAGGGTAGGATCCATGTATGGAGGGTGATAAGCTTGGTTCATCCTCAAAGCATTTTGGCAATCCCAAAGCTTCTTGGATGGTTTGGATGTCAAGGTTGAGATGGGAGATATCACTAGTAATCTTATCAATTCTTGAGCTTTGTGAGCTCATTTGCCCATGGATATCTTAAAGAAGTTAAAGGATGGAGGATTGAGGTCTTGGAGTACTTGGTCTTGGAAATTCCATTTTAAAGGTTTCTTCACTTTCTTCAACAATCCTTGGTCTCTTTCTTTATTGTTCCCTAGCACTTAGTGCTCCTAAATGATTAAATAGTGCCTATTATCCCCCCAAATACACTTAGCATGTTTTAGGTAGCATATGTTTATGGACGTTTTGGTGGGATCCAAGGGATTAGTGAAAGTTGCCCAGTTTGTTGGTGTAAGAGCACTAACATACTTAGCAATTTGGGTTACTTGTAAAGATAGAAGAATAAGCCTGGTTTTTGTTTTCCTAAGGTGTAGGAAAGTATCAATTAAGAATTTCCCAGTTTGGATTGGTTGGTCTCTAAGCATGCAATAAAGAAGGAGTACTTCCTTTTGGGTTACTTTCTCAGTTCTCTCCCCTATAGCACTAATATAATAGGTGATAATCCTATGCAACATCCAATAGGTAAGGGTCTTAAGGTGTTTGGCATTGGATAGTTTGTGGATATTGGTTTCTAAGGAAATTTCCATCCAAAATTCTTTTTGTCTCTCAGTGGTGAGGATGGTGTTGGTTATGTGAGAAATTTTATCGATTTGGAAACCCTAAATTGAAGAGAAGACCTCAAAGGTCAGGCCATATTCTTGGTTGAATAACCTAAGAGAGATTCCATAGTAACCTAAAGGATTAGTGCTCCTCTTACTAACCACCAAAGTGGTGAGAAATTCTTTTGTTAAGCTTTCCCAACCAATATCATCATGTTCTATGAATATAAATTTCTCCCAACCTAAAGATCTAAGACAACCCCTAATGTCATTCTCAAAACCTAAGGATTCTAGAGTGAGGATAAAGAAGAGATGGTTAGGTTCTATGATTTTTTGTTTGATAATATCATACCTTTTTCTTTCTTCCTCATCTCTACACCTTACTTTATGGATTCTCCTTGGAGGTTCTTCTTGCTAATATGGGGTAACAATTCCCTTCCCTTTTCAGTTCTTGAAGCCTTCTTCTTGTGTTCTTTAGGATCCATCAAGTATATTAAGAGAAACGATGAAGAGAGAGTTTGAATTTGGGAGAATTTGTGTACTTTGTGAGTTTAGATGCTTAGAGTTTGATAACAAAGATGTAACTACTAATATTGGGGGGGGGGGTATTTATAGTGTTTAAGGTGGGAACTAGCCATTTATGGCTATTAGAAACAAGATATGCACATTTTGATTGAGTTCCAACGGCTAGAAAATTTTGAAATTAGAGTGAAAGTATGATCAAACTTTAAAGAGTCCGGTTGTGATATTTAAAAATTTTAAAAATTTGGCCAAACTGTGTGAAGTCCAAATGGGAATCCTTTTTTAGGCACAACGGTTATAAAAAAATTGAAAAATTTCGGTCATACCTTGAAAGGTATGGCGTACTTTTAAGAAAAAAATTGAAAATAAGAATTTTCAAAAGGTACGATCAAACTTGAGATAGGTCCGATCGGTAAATCTTCAAAAATGTAGAAATTTTGAGAAATCAAGTGCTTTTCATTTAAGTTATGAAGATTTGATAAAAAATAGATATCAAGGTAAGGATTTTGTAAAATAAAACTTGATTTGAAGTCCATGAAATTGTGCTTCCATCCAACATTCCCAATTGTTGTTTTATGAAATTCATTCTCTTTTCATTGAAGGGTTTAGTGAAAATGTAAGCAAGTTGGTTTTGTGTATCAAAAAATTCTAAGATAATGTTTTTGTTTTGGACATTATCCCTAAGGAAATGGTGCCTAATGTCTATATGTTTTGACCTAGAATGTTGAAATGGCACTAGTGTTATCACACTTAATGGGAATATGATCAAAAGATTTTCCATAATCAAATAATTTGTGCTTCATCCAAAGGACTTGAGTACAACAAAAACATGGAGCAACATATTCGGCTTCGATGGTAGATAAAGCAACTGATACTTGTTTCTTGCTAAACGAAGAAATTAGGCATTGACCAAGAAAATCACAAGCCCCGGTTGTGCTTTTTCTATATAAAAGACTACCGGTATAGTCCGCGTATGAAAAACCTAAAATATCAAATGATGTGTTTCTAGGATACCAAAGTCCTAAATGCAATGTGCCATTCAAGTATTTCAAAATTCTTTTACTTGCATTCAAATGTGATTCTTTAGGGAATGATTGAAATCTTTTACATAAGCATACACTACACATAATATCAGGTCTAGAAGCAGTTAAGTAAAGTAGGGATCAGATAATACCTCGATATTTTTTCTCATCTACTACTTTACCATATTCATCTTTGTCCAATTTTAAGGATGTACTCATTGGAGTCTTGCTAGCCTAGCAACTATCCATTCCAAATTTCTTGGTGAGTTCCTTTGTGTATTTGGATTGGTTAATGAAGATCCCATCTTTCATTGCTTGATTTGTAATCCAAGGAAGAATTTGAGTTCACCCATCATAATTTCAAATTCCCTAGTCATACAAAAAGAAAATTCCTTGCACAAAGATTCATTAGTAGCCCCAAATATTATGTCATCAACATAAATTTGTACAATCAAGATGTTATGATTATTCTTTCTAACAAAGAGAGTAGTGTCCACTTTGCCTTTGAAAAACCATTTTCAAGCAAATATACACTAAGTCTATCATACTATGCTCTTGGTGCTTGTTTAAATCCATATAAAGCTTTGGTAAGTTTGAAAAAATGATTTGGGAATTTATATTTTTCAAATCCCAGAGGTAGTTCAACATAAACTTCCTCATTAATAAATCCATTTAGAAATGCACTTTTAACATCCATTTAAAAGAGTTTAAAATTCACATGACATGTAAAAACAAGTAGAATTATAATAGCTTCTAATCTAGCTACGGGAAAAAATGTCTCATAATAGTCAATGCCTTCCTCTTGGTTATAGCCTTTGGCTACCAATCTAGCCTTATTCCTAGTAATGAGATCATTTTCATCAAACTTATTCTTATAAATGTATTTGCATTCTATAATTGGATGATCTTTAGGTCTAGAAACAAGTTCCCAAACATTATTTCTTTCAAATTGATTGAGTTCATCTTGCATTCCAAATTACCCAACAATATCATTAAGAGCCTCCTCAATAGTCCTTGGCTCAATTTGAGAAAAAACAAAAAGCAAAATTAGAATCTAAGTGTTTAATTTTGAATCTAGTAATTACTCCCTTTGATGTTTCACCAATGATGAGCTCTTTTGGATGATCCTTTTTGTATTTCCAATCCTTGGGTAGTTATTAAGTCTCTTCCTCTAGTTCATCAAAATTGTTCCTTGGAACATCAATTATTTCTTGAAGTTCAAGATTACCTACAAAATCATCAAGAGTACTACCTTTCCTTTGATCAAGTTTAGAGGATTCATAAAAAATAACATACATTGATTCTTCAACCATTAGAGTTTTCTTATTAAATACCCTATATGCTTTGCTAGATGATGAGTACCCTAAAAATATGCCTTCATCTGATTTGGATGAGAATTTTCCAAGATTATCCTTGGTGTTCAATATAAAGCATTTGCATCCAAATACTCTAAGATATGAAATTTTGTGTATTCCTCCATTCCATAACTCATAAGAAGTTTTATTTATCAAAGGCCTTTTGTATACACGATTTGCAATGTAATAAGCAGTATTAACGGCTTCTACCCAAAAATAAGATGGTAATTCATATTCATTGACTATTGTTCTAGCCATTTCAACCAAGGTTCTATTTTTCCTTTCAACCACACCATTTTGTTATGGTGTTCTAGGAGCCAAAAAATTATGTGATATACCAAATTCATCACAAAAGTTTCCAAAATTTTCATTTTCAAATTCTTTGCCATGATCACTTCTAATAGATGTGATCACATAGCCTTTTTCATTTGAACTCTTTTTGCAAATATTTTAAAATGATTAAAAGCTTCATTCTTTTGATCTAAGAAATTAATCCATGTAAATCTAGAGTAACCATCAACAAGAACAAATGTATATAACTTTCCACCTATGCTAGCAATTCTATTTGGTCCAAACAAATCCAAATGAATAAGTTCTAAAGGTCTAGAAGTACTTACAACATTTTTAGATTTAAATGAACTTTTATGTTGCTTACCAAGTTGACAAGGTTTACATGTTCTTTCTTTGTCAAATTTTATTTTAGGGAGACCATCAACCATTTATTCATTACTAATGCATTTTAAATGATCCATACTAGTATGTCCTAGCCTTCTATGACATAACTAAGCATCATTATTAATGGAAATCAAACATTCAAATGCATCATTGGAATGTATGTCAATTTTATATGTGTTGCTAATTCTAGCTTCTTTGAATGCAATTTTACCATTTGAATTAGTAACCTTGCATCCTTTGGAGTCAAAATTTACATCATATCCTTTATCACACAATTGGCTAAAACTAAGCAAATTATGCTTCAATCCATCAACAAGCCATACATTTTCAATCAAATTTTTACCAAGTATGCCAATGGAACCACTACCAATGATTTTACCTTTAGCAATGTTTCCATAGGTAACACTTCCTCCAAGCTTGCAAGTAAGACTTGTAAAGAGCTTTGCATTCCCCATCATATGCTGTAGACCCTTAATTTTTGACCCAGTCCAGTCCGAAATAATTTTTGTGGTATATATTATTAATTTTAATATTTATTACCTATTATTATTTTTACTTATTATTTATTATTTATTTTATTTATATTTAGTTTAATATAATATTTATTTTATTTTTCATTTATTTATTTATCATTTTTAAAAAATAATAATATATAAATAATAAAAATAAATAAAAAATAAAAATCGGCGACGGGCAAAATCGACGATGAAAATTTTCATCGCTGACGATGAATTGGCTGCGGGCCAATTTTACCGCAAGCAAAACTGTGGCAGAAATGCTCGAGGCCCGCGCGCCCAGCCAGTAGAGCCCCGCAGCAATTTTTGTCAGCGCAATTTTTACCAGCGTAGTTTTTTCAAAATCCTATTTTACTTGGTTTTTAATTTTATTTCCTAAACAAATATTTTTCTTAACCAATTAGTATTAGGTTTTTTATTTTTTCTTATAAATACCACGTTAAGGACACAGAAAGGGGGATTGGGATTTTTGGGATCTGGATTTTTTGGGGACTTTTTCTTAGCAACCTTGGATGGCACAATTATTGAAGAAATTGATTCAGAACCTTGGACTTGAAAAAACCAAGAGGTAGTCAGCAAGCAACAAGGAATCCATCAAAGGCAGCAAACTCTGTCTTTGTTATTGTTCAACTAGAATTCAAATTATGGCAGAACCAACAATGGAGGTTTAAGTTTCTATTGACTTATTTACTTTTACAGTAGATTCATTCAAATTGATCAATTGTTTAAACATACAATAGATGATGCTTTTCTTATTTGATCAATTTAAAACCCTAAAAATAGACTTTATTTAAAACCCTAAAAATTATTTTCCAAGACCCTAATACCTTAATACCTGTAAAACTAATTTTTGAAATGTAATATCCTAATTACACTTTTCTAAAACCACAAAACAATAATCTGTTTCTCAAAACCATAATCAATTCTATTTTTCTAAGATTTACAGTAGCTTATTTCTTCTAATTTTGAAATCCTATTTTCTAAATCTTAATTTTCAGCACCAAAACCTACAACTAAAAGCCAATTTCTTAAAATTTTTAGGGGCACTGGCCCGACCCCTCAAAGGGTGTTGCCCCTTGACCTCGCCCGCTAACCGGCTAACAGGACCGCTGTATTGGCTCGTCGAAGGGGTTAATATTTATTTGTGTATTATAAGCCTTTGTGTTTAACTCCCTTTATTTAAAAATCCTAATTTGATTATTAAAATTCTAAAACCCTAAATTTATACATTTATTACTTTATTTAATTTTGGTTATGTAGTTTATTATATGTTTAATGATTGATTTATTTAATTTCGATATTTGATTCGTTTATCATGGATGGATGATTTCTTTATTATTTTTATTTTTGTATTAAAAATTAAAAGAGGTATGTTTCCATGGTTGGATACCTCATTATTTAATCTTTATGCAATTTAGATTTTTTTCATATTTTGAAATTAATTTAAAGGATACATTTTCACCTTTTGGTGGGTGTCCTATTTAGTTTTAGATATGGATGATGTAAGGACATGTTTTCATCCTTGGATGGGTGCCCATTTATTTGTTTTGTTTGGACATTGTTGTGATTTTAATAAAGTATTTATATGATCGCATGTAATATGGATAATATCGTTATTTTTAAGAATTTTATAATATTAAGACCTGAAAAGGAGGTCGGTTCCAATGAACCAGGCGTTGTGGCGGTGCTGGGATATTTCTCACCTTCCCTATACGTACCCAACTTTTTGAACCCATTAGGGGGTTGGGGATTCCTTAAGAATTGAGTCATCCACCCCTTTTTTTTCCTGGCCCGTCCGGGTTGCGACTCTATTTTTTCCGGGCTTAGGCCCGTGTTCTCTAAGGCATTGAGCCTAAACAGTGCCGAAGTCGCAAGAACCATTCCACCAAGAGTAGGGGTAAAAATCCTACAAGAATATTCACCTTCTTTTAGGTACCCAAATGAACTTGGGTCATTAGGGGTTAGTAGTAGAAGGATCCTCTAACTTGAGATGAGCCATTCTAATGTAGCAAAGAGTGCTTTTATGTCCAAATTTCATGCAATATGTGCATTAAAACAATATTTTATATTTATGCACTTTCCTTTTGACATTTAATATGATATGCATATAATTGCAAGTGTGTGATTGCTTTTTTGCATCTTTGCGCCTATGTGTATATCTAGTGTATACAAATGCATGATTTGCTCTTGGAATTTTGGTTCTATTTCCTAGTGAGCCTTAAGTAGTCTTTTTGGGACTTTTAGGCTTGGTGTGTCCATTTTTTACCTTTACAACTTCAACACTAGAAGTTTGAGTTGTAGAAGCTTTTACAAATGTTGGTGTGCTAGATGTAGTGTTGGTTGAGCCATTCAATCCTAATCCATGTTTCAAAGAGGATGATCTTTAATTATCAATTAATGTGTCTAAAACTTCTTTTCCTTTATGAAAATTTAAAATTGACTCTTTTAGTTCTTTTAGTTCATGCTTTAAAATTTCATTTTCTTTGATTGCATTTTCTAAGCCATGTTAATTTCTATTTAATTCATCTATAGATTTCAACAAGTGTTTATTTGAGGTCTTTAATTCTAGTGTAGAAATTTTTAAGCAAAAAAAGTCTTTTTATAACTTAGAACATTCCTCCTCACAGAATTTCATCTCAGAAAAATACTTTTCTACTCTAAAGTTCATGTGCTCAATAATGTCACTATCATCTAAAGCATCAATATCATTATCATCATATGCACTTAAATTCAAGGATTGAGTACCTACCTCATTGGATTCATCCTCAATAGCCATGAGACATAGATTTACAATTCCTTTTTCCTCTTCTTCTTCGTCTTCACTCGAGGAAGAGTCATCCCATGGAGCTTTGAGAGATTTCTTCTTTTCTTTGTCCCATTTCTTCTTGTTTTTTAACTTAAAGCAATCCAATTTGATATGACCGGATTTGCTACATTCATAACATTTCACTTCATTCTTTTTTATCTTTATCTTTAAAAGAGGATTTAGAGAGTGTACCTTTGTTAGCTTATAATCTTCTCTTTCTTTTCCAATCATTCATCCTTTTTGAAAATAATGCCATTTCTTCTTCATCATCACTATCTTCATTGCTTGAGCTCTCAACTTTTTAATTTCTTTGGAAGCTATTAGTTTCCTCTTTTCTTTTTCACCTAGTTCTTCTTCTCTTTCGGTGTGCAACTCAAAGGTGAGTAGTTTTTCAACAAGTTCATCGGTTCTCAAAGAGCTAAGATCATGTGCTTCTTCAATTGAAGAAACTTTGGATTCAAAGTTCTTCTTTGCTCTAAGTGCTCTCAAGATTTTGCTATTGACTTCATCTTGATAATACACCTTGCCATATTTCATCAATTCGTTTACAATTCCAAGTAAGCTATTCATCATTTCGGCAACATTTTCATTGGGCTTCATCTTGAATAGCTCATAATTATGTATGTGCATTTGCTTCTTGGTGAGCATCATATGGGTAGTACTCTCATGATAGTTCTCAAGAGTTTTCCAAATGCAATATGCACAAGTGAGATGTTGGACTCTCCCAACTTCTTCTTTTGAGATAGAATTCATCATGATGGAGGCTGCCCTATGATTTTGAATCAATCCCATGTATTCGTACTTGACCATTATAGTTTGGGAAGAGGAACTTGGACACCATCAACTTTATGAGTTGGAGGTTTCTACTCATTTTCAATATAATCCCAAAGCTCAATTCCTTCACTATCTAGGAATAAGAACATTTTGTGTTTCCAATAAGAATAATATGTTCCATCAAAGTAAGGTCCAATGATAGAGTTGAGATTTCCATGAGAGTTTGAGGTGGATGAAGAAGTTGCCACTGTGGATCAAATTTTGGAATTAAGTTTAAGAAAATTTTCAAAGCTCTGATACTAATTGTTGTTTGAAGATGGCAACCAAGAGGGGGGTGAATTCGTTGGTTTGGAGAATGATAGCAAATTCAAAACTCAAAATTCAATGAACAAGAAATGTAGAAGATATAGAAGAAAGTTAAGTAGAGGATGGAGCAATGAACACAAAGATTTATAGTGATTCGAATTTACCTTGATCCTAAATCCACTTCCTTAACAACTTGTTAAGGTTCCACTAGCTTTGAATTTTTACAAGCTTAACTCTAACTTGGTGTTTTCACAAGCTCACACCAAACTTTACAATGGTTTGAGATCATACACCTCACAACCCTTACAAGAGTTTTTCCCAGGCTTACTCTCACAAACTAAGTGTTTCCAAGCTCAAACTCAAACTTAGTATGGTGTTTAATGCTCACACCCAACACGCAATCAATACAAAGTATAATTTTGATGTAAATAAATAACTATGTTCAAGTAGGCTATTACAATCACAAAAACATATAAAATTGATGTTACATATGGTATTTATAGCCTTCAAGTCATAAAATAGCCGTTTGAGGAGTGGTCCAACATGTTTGATCCTTTTCTTCCACTAATTCTTTAGCTAGAGCATTTTTATGGTCGGACTAGGTGTGGTCCAATTGGTATTCAATAATCCCGATTGTGAAACTGTAACACCCTGATACCTTATATAAGTACTATACATATACCTGGTATACATACGGTAAGTGTATAAAGTATAAGGATGTCACTTTTCGTTACCTTTTTAAAACCTGTAAAAGAATTCCAAACCATAATACGTTAATTTAAATAACATTTACCAAATCATTATCTTTATCAAAAACTTCATTTATACATATAAATATTTTCTCGTCATAAATACATCAATATAAAAGTTATACATGTATGCATTACTCTCTAGTTAGTCTCGACAAACTTTTACTCTTCTCGTGGCATAACGAAAGACTTCATATCTTCCACCTATTTACCTGTGCGAATACACACCCGCGCTAAGCCCGAGAGCTTAGTAGTCCAAATATAAAATACAACATATAGTATAGAAGTATTAACATATAATGATATATCAATTCAATGTATAATTAGTTCTTATCATATTTTCTTTTCTTTTTAATTGCATCTTTCATATATCCTAGCTAATTTCATATATGATGTATATATACATAATATTATCCCTAACCCCAATCCATCACCAATACTCAAAATCAATATATTAATATACCCACATTATATGTATCATACCAATCATGAATCACATTTCAAATGCTCACAATAATATTGCAATACACACATTACATATCATACCAATTATGAATCACATTTCCAATGCTCACAATAATATTGCAATACACACATTACATATCATACCAATTATGAATCACATTTCAAATGCTCACAATAATATTGCAATACACACATTACATATCATACCAATTATGAATCACATTTCCAATGCTCACAATAATATTGCAATACACACATTACATATCATACCAATTATGAATCACATTTCCAATGCTCACAATAATATTGCAATACACACATTACATATCATACCAATTATGAATCACATTCCCAATGGAATCCACCATAGATCTCATTACTCATTTATTTCAACACTTGTATTTCACCTTGGTAACAAAGACAGACTCGGGCCCAAAACACTAATATGCCATTCGACTTTCAGAGTTAATGCTTTGGTTTAATTATCACATTTATCATTATCCCAACTAGGCTTCAAGGATTAGGTTCAACCAAGCTTCAAGGGGAAACAAAGCATGCTAAGTATCAACCCAACTTGGCTTCAAGAACCAATCCAACCTAGCTTCAAGGGTTGTAACATCTCAATTAGGCTTCAAGGGCTAGACCCAACCAAGCTTCAAGGGGAGTAAAACATGTTAAACTTCAACCCAACTTGGCTTCAAGGATCAAGTCCAACCTAACTTCAAGAGATTGTTACTATTAGGCATGCCACCAACAACAAAACTCTGAAAATGAATACCATATTAGACACACAATTCATTGATCATTCTATCATCAATATCATTCACAATTCTCATCATCATTTAGGCAAACATGCCTCACATATCTCAATTGAATTGTCATAGCCAATCACAATGGCTTCATATCACATTTGCATCATCATGACCAATTACAATGGTTTCACAACATATCATATCTCAATCCATATGATACATATTACATCATTGATATAACATTTCAAAATATATTATTCATATAACACATTGCCATTCACAATGCATATAACATAACATTTCATCATTTCCCAAAACACATTAACACCATTCATTATTAGAGCATTTATCATAACAAATTGCACATACCTTAAGAATGATCCTCATTTCTTCTTACCTTTCCCATTTCATATTTCATCCTTTATATTTATATATATATATATAGCAATTTACATTATTCATTTACATCCACAATATAATAGAGTATTTAACACATTCATCCGAATGTGTTAAGGTTCAAAAACATATAAGGATATACAATCAAATAGGGTTCATGCTTACCTTTTTAATGATCTTCACATCCTTCACATCATTCAATCATCACCTTAATCAAATTATATTAACAATATAATACACCCCTTAACACATTTGCAAACAAATGTGTTAAGTCTCAAATCATGTAAATAAATACAAACATATAAATTGGTACTTACCTCAAGAACTATTCCCATCCATCTATACATTTCTTTTTTTTCCAAGAATTCTCCACATTTAGGTTAATGCAACACAATTTCTTCAAAACCTAATCCAAAGATCATTATTCATAGGTTTAGAATCATCCACATACATTTGTTTAGGTCATTCTTTGTTTACAAAGTATTTAGAGTGTATATAAAATGTTTAGGAGCACAAGACTTTTGAAGAATCAAACAATGCATGAAGAACCAAAACCATTACAGTAGCAAACACACCCAAGGGACACGGCCAAGCTTGTGGCCGTGTCTCTCAAGACCAAAACTTCCCGAGGCAGACATGGGCAAGGACACGGCCGTGTCTCTTAACACAACTCAGGCAGTAGCAAACACATTCAAAGGACACGGCCAAGCTTGTGGCCGTGTCACCCCAAAACCTATCCAACACGGCCAAAATTCTCTAGACTTGGCCGTGTCTCTCAAAAATAATAAGTCTTGGCCGTGTCTCAACTTGCTTTTGGCCGTGTCACTCAAGAACAAAACCCTAATTGTGGCCAAAACACTTCTAATGGCATTTAGACACAATATGCACAACATAAACTCAATCCAATGGATGTAGTCAAAGTCATTAACACTTATTTTGCATGTTTAACACAATATTCACAATTAACCATACATTTAATCATTCACCAATTCAAAACCCTAAAACCAACTTAACTCTTGATCCTTCACAATCAACATCCACTTAAACTTACAATCTTCACAACCAAACCAACACCAATTCAACCTTTTAACTTACAATCAATACTAACACTTATAAACACAACTCAAACACACCAAATCACAAAATCAACAAACCCTAATTCACTTCACACAAAACTTCAAAATAACCAAGAAAAACAAGAGAGTACTTACCTTAAATTAAGAAATTCCACAAATCTTTAACCAAATACTTTGTTTCCTTCTTCAATTTAATTCTTGCATCAAGAACACCTCTCTTGCTCTCTCCTTTCTTGAATGGCCGGCACACCAAAGAGAAGAAAAGAAAAATAAACAAAAGTCAACTTCCTCTTCTTCTTTAAATCTCCACCAAGAGATTTTAACCAAGCAATTACCTATATACCCTTTTCCATTTAACTTAACTTTTGTCACTTGTATGCCCATAATAGTAATTTCACATATCCAAATAAATATCCTCTTTTATTGACTCTCCCTTTTGACTAATGTATATGTTAGTTATACCACCATATACCCAACATGTACATTTCTCTCTACACCTTACTTTCCTTTTTAAAACAACACATACACATTCTCTTTTAATTTCTTTCCTCTTTCAAATCAAATATACATTCAATCCAATTGAAACAACAACAATATTCAAGACTTCTAGGGCATACATGGGGATATTACAGAAACCCTATGGTCCGGTCAAAATATTTAAACTTTTGCTTAATGCTCTTCCAACGGGTGGCCCATGTGGCTTCCACTAATTGAGTGGAGGTCAAACGGCTTTTGACTTGTGAATTTTTTAAACATCCTGGTCGGTCTACATTGTGGTCCAGTCATAATAATGGTGGTCTGGTAAAAAACTGAGCATGCTTATAGTCGGAAACTCTACTGGATGATTTTAGGAAAAACTCCCTTCGCAATCTGGTGGGTATATCATGCAGTCTAGTCAGACTTCTAGTGGTACTGTGAGATTTTGAGCATACTTTCAATTGTGAATCTCTTTGTATGTTTTGCAACTTTTTTCATCCAATAGTTCGGTCGTACTATCTGGTGGCTCGGTCAAATTGTTAAAGGAATGGTGAGATTTTGAGAGTACCTTCGACCATGAAACCTACTGAGTAAATTTTCTAAACTTGGCATTAGAGATCCTGTCGGGATTTGGTGTGCTCCGATAGGAAGTTTGAGATTTTCTACAAAAAAAAAAAGTTCCTGCAAAATGTAACTTGATACAAACATTAGATTAATTCATTTTGATTGACTAAGATCAAAAATAGATTAATTGGGCCAACAATTGGAATCGGCCTCCTTTTCAGGTCTATATATTATTAAATTCTTAAAAATTATAAAATTATCCATACTACATGCAATTATCAAAATAAATAATCATTGCATTAAAATCAAAACAAGTTCAAATAAAATAATAAATCGGCACTCGTACAAGATGGAAACATGCCCTTTCAATGTCCAAAGTCTAAAATTAAATAAAATATGACACCCACCACTTGGTGGAACCATGTCCTTTACATTAATCCAAAACTGAAAATAAATTATATTAGACTTAATTAATGAGGTACACACAAAGTGGAAACATACCTCTTATATTATTGAAACTAAAATAATCAACATTGAAATAATTAATCAAATGAATTAAAACATTCAAATATTCATAATAATAAAAATAAATAAGTCATCCATCAAATAAAATGAGTCATCTATCATAGACATATACTGAATTAAGTGATCAAAACTAAGGTTCAATCTTAAATAAATTATTAAATGTACAAAAATAAGGCATAAAACTTAAATTAGGGGTTGTAAGATTTTAAATAAAAAAATTAGGGTTTTGGGATGGAAAACTATGGTTTTGGTTTAAAAATTAGGTTTTTAAGGTTTTAAATTGGAAATTAGGGTTTTGAGGCTGGTGCTTGGAAAATTATGGATTTTGTTTTTTTTTTTTAATTAGGGTGTTAAGGTTTTAAATTAGAAATTAGGGTTTTGAGGTTAGGTTTTAGGTTTTGGGAAAGTAGAGTTTTGGAAATTAGGGTTTTGAAAACCAAGGTTATGTATTTAGGGTTTTATGGATTTAGAAAAAAATGTTTAGGGTTTTGGATATTAAAAAAAACTTAGCTACTGTGATAAATTTTGAGCCTACTTGATATTTAATTCAATTAATATTACAATGATATAAATTGCTACGTTACTGTGATGTTGAGAGTTTAATACCAGTTGGATTGAACAAGCTACTGTGATATTAAGGTAGGGTTCCCCATGAAGCTTTAAGCAAGCTGCCATCGATATAAATAAAGTAATTTACTGGACATTCAAAATCAGTTTTGTAGACCTGGCTTCTCAAATAGTCTATTGGATATTTTATAAAAAAAGAACAAAATAAAATAATTCAATGAAATAATAATGAATGAGCTATTATGAATTTAAAATATATTAGATAAAGGATTTCAAACCTCCATTTGTTTGTTCCACTGATATTTTATGTTGATTCAAACTTTATGTTTGCACCAGTGTCGAATATCGATTAAGCAAAGTGAAGGCAACATCCATTGTCTTCTGTTTGTTGTTGTTTTGTGTATTTTTTACTGCCTTTTGCTAATGGTTGCTGCTAAGGTTTTAGTTAATTCTTTGTTGTTGTTTCTCTATATTCTTTTTTTCTTTTAATCCTTTATTTATAGAAAACACATTAGGTTAAAATTTTAGAATCGAGTCTTAACTTCCTATTCAATCGTGACTCATTTGAAGCATATCAAATTAAACTCTTTTAAAGCCGAGGGAAATCATGACCATCTTGGATTAAAATAAGTTTAATCTAACATGGATCAAAGTCTATAATGAATTAGTAAAATCTAATTCGATATGGACATGTCCATGTCGAATTAGGAATTAGAGACATTCTAATTCAATAAGCACATCCACATCAAACAAGGCATAGTTTAATTCATGATGGACCATCCATATCAAATTGGACAAGCCTAATTCGATATGGCATGATCCATACTAAACTAAACTTGCTTCAATCTCAAATCGGACCACTTTAGGGCTTTAAAAATTGAACCAGACTTTTTTTAGGCCTCATAAAACTGGACCAATCTAATTAAAAGCTTAAAGTAGGTTTAAGTTCATCAAGAATGGACCGATCATGACTTAGGCCTTCTTTAATTAGGACCAAACTAGCTTAGGGTGAAAATCAAGGGTCTACAATAGATCAAAATCAAAATTAGAGTTAGTGTTCTCATATTCATAAATTGCAAGACTTTCAAAATGTTCTTCATTGAGAGCAGCAATCTCCTATGGTGTCTTTTGGATCTTTAGGGTAGTTTTCTTTTTTTTCTTTTGGTTTGGATTCCTAATTAGCTAGCAAGAAAAGCTTATTCTCTACCTGTCCAATTAGCTCTGCAACATCAATAAATATCTCAAATCCTGAAATCATCTTCTCCCTTGAACATGATTGGCTCTAGCTTCCATTTAAGTGGTCTCATATCTGGAGCTTTGACAAATACCTCTTCAATTGGAGGAAAATTCATCTTCTCATTCCTTTTCAGTAGAACACCTCTATTAGCTTCCTTGTACACCAGCCCTTTTTCTGTAGAATTGAGTCTTGAAATATGAAAACTCGGTCACACCTATCATCCTTTTCCTAAGGCCAGTACCTAGTAGATAATTCATTTTCTTCATCATGGTCAAGACTTTGGAGTCCCCATCTCATTATCAAAAATAACAGCAACTTGAAATCCATTGAGAGGCCTCTCAATCATCATAGCATTTACTACTTTAGTGTCTCCAGCCTTGATAACCATTGTCTCATCCCTATTGGCAACTTAATCTTTTGATGGACGTTTGAAAGAAATTCACCAAAAGGATGAAGACAGGGTCATCCCAACAACAATGTAAAGATGCCGAGTATATCTAGAACTACAAACTCCACCGTGGATTCAATAGGGCTAGCATTCACAACAGCTTTAATGGTTCCCTCAGCATGCCTTTTACTATTGTCATAAGCCCTAATTATCATTTTGTTGGGCTTAAATCTCGTGTAGACATGGATAGCTTTAGCAAGATATTGAGTGGGCACACATTTATAACAAATCCATCATTGACCATGATGCAAGTGGTTCTTTTCCCTTTGACTTCAACCTTAATAAAAAGTGGACGAATGTGATCTCCCCCTTCTTTTGTTAAGCCAGCATCTGAAAATGACACCATCCCAACATCAACCTTGTTTCCCTTCTAAATGTCTTCATCTTTCTTTGTTTCCTCAGCTTTATTCACTACCATAAAATTAATCAAATCATCTGGTGTTACAGAAGTAGAAATTTGCATGCTTGCATAGGTTTGGCCATTGTGTCCTTATGCTTCTTGGATGTAGCTAGTAAATTCTATATAATAATACTAGCTTGAGTTCTTTTCAACTGCTTAAGGATAACATCATCTTTCTTTTCTTTCCCTCATATTTATCATATTTTCCTTTATTCGCTTATACTTCCTTTGGTGGAGGCCTTGCATAAGGCTTACCAGAGTGAGTATTTAGCACCTCATCCACTTCATGCTCAGACCAGGTCCATTCTTCTTTCTGATTTTCTAACTCACTATCATGGTCAGTTGAATCCTAAAATTCATTCACAACGTAAATGGTTGCCTCCTCTTTAACAATAGTTGATTCAATCTCACTAAGCACCTCTTCTTCTTTAGAGTGCTCTCCATCCATATCTTTGAAAGATGACATGATAAATTTCTTATTGAATCCCCCTATCATGAAGTTTGCTAGTCATAGTTCTCTGTTAAACCTAGGCAAAAGATTGTCCTTTATGCTAGGCTTGTTAGGTTCAGGCAACTTCCCACTACTAATCATATTCTGGATCTCATGCCCTAATTGTAATCATATGTCTATGTCATGCCCTTGCATTTGATGGAATTGACAGAAAGCATTAGCATTAAAGTTGAACGGTAAAGGATTCAACAAAAGTCAAGGAATCAATGACTACAACAGGCCTTTCTTCTCCCTCTTATTGAAAATTCAGGATAGCAATTTTCCCAACGCTAAAATTTATCTACTATTTCCTTGAACAATTAAATTAACATCGACCACCTTCTATGTACTTTGACTGCCAGACTGATAGTTCCTTTTTCCTTTCCTTCTTATAGAAAAATGATTCTTTTTCTCTTTCACATTCTTCTATTTGCAATCCAGCTTGAAGTAGATCTTTGAAATCATTGATAAGGGTGTAGATATCCATTCATATAGATTAGGCAGGACACCTCTCACTATCATCCTAATAGGATCAGGCTCATCTGGCCTCTTCTTAAGCAGTGCAGCCTTATTCATCTATCTCTTCACATTATCAGCAAAATTATCATTTTTTATTCCTAATCGATTCTACCTCCATCATTATGTTTTTGTCTAATAGACTCTACCTTCATCAAAGTAACTTCTAATTCTACATTATATCCATATTGTTGGATGAAGGCTTTGTATAGGGAATCCCAATTCTTTTGAGTAATATCCTTTAAGGTGTTAAACTACTTTTGCATAATAGGATCCAATGAGAGCGTGAAGTACCTTATAGTTTGAGCCTTAGTAGCTCGAGCAGCCTGTATGACAGTGATGCACTGCTTTACATGTAGATGTGGATTCCCAGTTCCATCAAACTTAGCAAAGGAAGGCATCTTAAACTTGTAAGGAACTTCTTCATCTTGTTCAAATAGCTTGTTCACTTTTGATACCTCCTTAGTTTTTAGCTTCTTTTCAAACTTCTTCTCTAAATCAACAATCATATTCTCCATGTTAGCAGTTTTTATTTTATCCACATGCTTCTTTTCTTTTCTCTTCTCTTAAGGATCTTGGAAATATGCTCCCCAGTCATCATCATCCATCACTACCGTGTCTTCATCAGAGGCCACTTTAGCTATCTTAGCCTTTCCCTTATCCCTTTGCATCTTGTTACTAGTAGATCTTCAACATTGTTATCCTCCAATATTAAAAGTAGTTGACTTCTCATGTTATCAGCTAGGGTCCCCTTTAATTCTTTCATCATGGCATTGAGGGCATCAATTACCAGCTTCTGAACATGCTCAGGATCCATTGCTTTTAATGTGAAATTATCTAAATTCTAACTGGATTCTAATTCACTGACATAGGTCAGGTTGTCATAAGCTCCTAAACTATTGTATGATTAATATTATGTAATGTAATGCATGTATGCATGTATACACATGTAATAAATAAACAAAGAGAGTAAGGACATTCCTTCCAACCTTATACCACCCATACACAAATGGCGAGTATCTTTTTCTAGGTATATGATTAACAAAAATTAACATGGGATATTTTATTTTTGAGAGATTCACTCAAATAGAATAACCAATAGTTGTATTTTAAAATTTATAAGTCATTCCATGATAATTTTCACTAATTAAGCCTTAATCCATTGGATCAACTAAACATGGTTTTTATGCTATATTATGGATTAAAACTAAATTAAAGAGTTTATCATAAATAAATTTCTCATGTGGAAAAGCAACTACAGATTCATGCTATAAATAAACCCATGATTAATAAATCTTGGTATAAATCAAGCCCACTACTGATTTTAATATTGCATAATTGACCAAGCTAGTTGCAAACCCATTTATGAAAGAGTTGTAATTTGAATGAAGTGAGAAATATTTTTGAATCCATTATAAACTTTCTCAAAGCCCATGTTAAAATAAGTATTGGGATTTATACTTAGGCCATGAGGTAAAAAAAGATTTTTGGAGCATCTTAAAAAGGATTTATGTCGAAAGACCATCTCAGAAAAAGAGTTTGGTATTTTTAGGCCTAGAAGAGTAAAATTTTTTTGGGCTCTCAAGCCTTTAAAATTATTTTGGGCTTATACCACAATTCGGTCACATTAGGAAAAAAATAAACCAAATGGGTCATAACTCGAATCAAGATATGTTAATCATAGTCAAATAGTGAGCATATTAGGTAAACTTAAGGAAAGTTACTAGGCCAATTACGTAGGCTATA
This sequence comes from Garcia nutans, assembly GCA_947685225.1. Lineage (NCBI taxonomy): Eukaryota > Viridiplantae > Streptophyta > Magnoliopsida > Malpighiales > Euphorbiaceae > Garcia > Garcia nutans. The sequence goes on from CANTUV010000026.1 coordinate 18,035,797, forward strand.
GTCTTTGGATTGAAAAACTTAGGTTTCCATAGCAAGTGTATATCAAAAGGTACGACGCTATGAGTGGTTATCCCATCCTCGATCTCCATACCTTGAGTGAAAGTGTGGTATCCCTTTCATAACATAACACGCATTACACAAGGTATCCTAACTGGCACACACGATGCAATCTAAGTAATGCAATGGATAATATCAAAATAAGAAAGAATAAAATAATATAAAGACCAATGGAATCAACTTCTCTTATTCCTAGTGGAGTTGCCACTGTCAGTAGAGATTTTTGTCCCCACTCCCGATGGAATAGTTATTGCTACTTCGGCACTGTTAGGCTCAGGGCATTAGAGAATACGGGCCTAAAACCCATAGAATTAGAGTCACTACCGGGATGGGCCGAAAAGATAAAAGAGGTGGATAACTCGATTTGAAAAGAATTCCTAACCCCTTATTGGGTTCAGAAAGTTGAGTACAAATGAAAAATGTAACATCCCTTAATTTAAAAAAATTAAATTAAATTAAATGAATTAATTAAATAATTTAAATGAAAATTAAAGGATTAGAAGTGAGAAAATAAAGTATATTTGTTAAATATATATGGAATATATATAACATATACAAAAGTCAACATTTAATAAGAAAGTTAAATGGTCAAATGGCAAAATGGTAAATATACCTTATAAATTAAAATTAATTAAATAATTTAAAACAAATTATTTATGAATGGAAGAGGTAAATTATCATTTTAAAATAAAACAAATAATTAAGTAAATAAAATAATAAAATAATATATATATATGTGGTCTTTAATTAAAAAGGAAAAAAGAAAGTTAAAAATTAAAATTTGAATTTCTTCTTCTTCTTCTCTAAGGCCGAACCACCATTGTTGATGAAGGGAGGTCTTCTCTTCTTCTATACACCAAGATTTGAAGGGTTTTTCAAGAATTAATTGGAGTTTTGGTGATTTCTTCTTAAATTAGTAAGCATTTTATCTTTATTTTTGAATTTCCATGAACATATGAATATGTGAAGTTCGGGATTTTGATGTAGCATGTTATAATTATTGAAATTGGTGTGCATGATGTTATTTTGATGATTAAACAAGGATTATATAGTTAAATGATGGATTTGATCAAGTTTGGTTAGAGTTTGGGAGAAGTAGTGTAAATTTAGGGTTTTGGAAGAAAATTCTTAAAGTATGGATGTTTACTTGATTTTAATGAATAAATCATGTTATTAAATAATTTAAATGATGGAAATGAGCTTGGATTAATAATTGGAAAGGGCTGGAATGATGAATTAGAAATGAAGAGGCTTAGGGTACATTTTAGAGTTTTGTACAAGAATATGTGTTCAATTGATATAATTGCTTAAAAAATGTTCTAATGTGATTGTATTAATAAAAATAAACCCAAAACACCATTTATAATGGATTAAAATGAAATTCTAAAGTTAAAGTAAGGTAAGGAAAATTTTCAGAAATTAGTAGGAATGTGGTTTAATTGGAGTTTAATATTTGAAATGCCTAGAAATTTGATGCTAAATGATTACATTTACTAACATTTTGGATAGGCATTATGTGGAAGCAATTTGCCCAACCCTAGTACTGAAGGACATTTGGACGTGAAGGATAAAGAGTGACTTTAGCTTGGGTTTGAGTGTTAAATTAAGGTATGTTCATACTTTTGATAATTTAAATGTATTTGCATTTAACTTGACTTAAAACATATTGGATAGAAAATTTGTTAAGCTACTTGACTATTTGAACATTCTTATACATTGTGATATGACATGTGAATTGATGAGTTTGCATTATGTACATTGTGAAAAGCCATTATTAATGGCTAAAATGAGTAGAAAGCGATTTATGTGAATTATGTGAGAATAACCCAAAAAAATTTAGGTAATATGATTGTAATGCTGAATGGCATACATTGTGATAAAGTGGTAAGATATAATGAATTAAAGTGATTTGGCATTGTTATAAATGCGAAAAGTGAGAAAAAAATGAATGTGATAGGAAAATGGATTATGGAAATTATGTACTAATTGTGTGTTGCCTAATATATTATTCATTTTTAGAGTTTTGTATTTGGTGGCATGCCTATGAGATTATTATCATAATTTGTCCTTAAGGCTAGACGCTGGGCATCACTGATATATATGATTGGCCTTCGGGCTAGATGCTGGGCATCACTTGTATTGCCTTCGAGCTAGTTACTCGGTGTCAAAATAAACCAAAATAATATCTCTGAGATTTGAATAATGTACTAGGTTATTTAGGCCCAATGCTTGTGTATGTGTTAAGGTGATGTTTAGAAAGAATAATAAATGTGAAGTAAAGTGGAATTGCATAATACATTGCGAAATGTCATGATATATCATAAGGCATTATCTTTTCTTTTAAAGTTTCATTATTATCAAAGTATATACTGCTAGGCTTTTAGATTAGCGCGATTGAAATTCATCGCACAGGTAACATGGTCACCGATAGATCTAGAGAGTTCACCTAGTCCTAGTTTCGTCTAGGCTTGAGTTTGATAGTGTTTGAAGTCAATTTTGCTGTCACGGGATCAGAGTCAGCTGATGTCATGTATATATTTTATTTAATAAAAGATGACTTAATTATGGATATTATGTTTACATTTTTGGGAGTGTTGTAAACTATAAAGAGTCTTTGACATAATTTTATGATATGGGATTGTAAATATGTTTATATATATGTACACATTTGAATGTTTTTTGTAAAAAATTGTAGAATTATTAGATTTACTATTATTAGGAGTGTGTTTTTATGCAGGTTGAGAAATGTTGAAATTTTTGGGATATCCGAATTACAGACAAAACTCTGGCAAATTTTTTCTTAGATATTTTTATATAAAATACTTATTTTGGGTACCTAGACCTAATAAAGAATATTTTATTATTGATTGGGAATATTTTATTATTAATATTTTATATAAAATACTTAAAATACAATTTTAATGATTGGGAATATAAGGCATTTTTATACTGTATATGTGTATTTTCCATGTATTGAGTTTATGTATTATATGTATATAGGGCATAAGGGTGTTACATTTATTTTGGTATCAGAGCCTAGGTTTGAGGTTCTTGAAGTTGGTGGGTTTTTTAAACTGGTCTCTAATGTGGGAATTGTGGAAATAGTGATAAATGAAATGGAAGGAAAGGGTGATCATGAATTGAGATGATCACTTGGGAATAGTATAGTGAAATGATAAAATGAGTCATGAGAACATGAGTAATGTAAAGAGGAACTTTGGGATAAATTCTTATTCAATTGTTTATATCAATACTTCAATATTTAATGACAGTTGTATTATTGGTGTAATTAGAAATACTTATTATTTTGGGGCAACAGAAGATTTGATAAATAAGAGTGTAAAATTCTTTAACTTTGTTTATACACGATTTAAAGTATATTTGGAGTATTAATTAATTGATTTGAGGTGGAATGCATCTTTGAAGCTAAATGATTATTTAAGCTATATAAGTTAGAAAGAGGAATGATGAACTATTTATTAATTATGGTTTAAATGGATTAAACTTAAAATTGATATTAATTGTAATGGAAGTTATTATATTATATTAGTAAGGTGTACCTATTTAAGGATTTGAGAATGCACGAGAAAAGAAAACATAATTGAAGGAAGATTAAAGTGTAATATATATATATCTAATCATTATTTGGATAATTGAAGTATGGATTATTTGCTTATGGGCAGAAATGTACACAAATTTAATATTAACTGTTTGATTTAATAAGTGAGTATAATATTGACTTATTGATTTATCTGGTTGAGGATTACATATATATTTGGTGTTATATAAATTAATAGATCTATAACTTTTTTATTCCTACATGGGTGTTTAAGAGAGAAATGAGAAAAAATTGAAGTGAGACTAAATAAATACATGTTAGGAGTGTAAAATTTATATATTGTGTTGGCAAATAAGATGAAAATAGAGATGATTGGATTCCCATGATTGTGTATATAGAGAAAACATAGGTGTGATGTGAATTGGTGAAATAATTTATTTAAGGTATAAGAGATTTATTCTACACGGGCAGGTCAACTTAATTTACACAACCGTGTCTATGAATTTTATATGGGAATGGCAGTAGAGGTTCAAATCATATGGGCTTGTGATATTTTCTAACCCATGCGTATTTGATGGATGGAATTTAATTTGGGTTGTACATTGTAGAGACATTGGTGGTGTTCCTTAATAATTTATTTATAGAGTGATTAAAATGTAAATGATGGTTTTGATTTAAAAGAATCATAAGCAAAGTCAAATATGGTAATGATTAATATGTATTGTTAAAGTATGTATATTCATGAGTTTATAAAAAAAAAAAAGAGAGAAAGAGAATTACTAGAGTAAGTAAATGAAAATTATAATCGAATAATCAATCTTTAATTAAAAAAAAAGGTTGGTGTTTAGTTTAATTAAATTTAGTGGTTATGTTTCGAATCTCTCTTGATTGATGTATTTATGGAAAAAGAATAATAATAACTTAATTAAAAATTAAAGTTAAATATAATTGTAATTTTGGAATATAATAAATTATTCACTTGATTGACATGAACAAATTAGTAGTGAACTATTGATTAAATTGTAGGGAGTATAAATAGCTGAGTGAAATTGTTAAAAGATATTATAGAAGGGTTACTGCTTTGGTTGGTAAAATTAAGAAAGATGGGAAATTTGAGAAAATTATTGATAAATAGTATAGATAAACAATAAGTATATGTTATTAGTGAATGTTGAATATTGTTAAAGTAAAGGATAAGTGATATTGAATGAAAACTTAAAGTGAGTATATTGATATAAGCTTGTTGGTTTGCTTATGAAAGTTTAAACTTGAAATTGATTGTAATTTTTAGAGCGTTAGATATTATTTATTTGATTTAAGTAGGAGAAATTGGTAAAAACTTGTTGAATAAATTTTTGTATAATATATAATTATTGGTAAATAGATTCTAGTATTTGAATGAGATTAAATTATTAGAGAATAAATGATGAGAGTCTATAATTAGTAAATTATGGATATGGATTATTTTTCCTTAGAAAAATATATAATAAATAAATAAGACAATTTGGGGAGTCAAAGAAAGAAGATTGACAGAATAATAAGTTATTAGTAACTTAAAATAGTTTGAAAAAAAAGAGATAAAGAAAATAAAGAAGAAAAGAGAAAAAAAAATATTGATGGAACTAAATATTGAAAATTATATATATGCACATATTTGTTTTTATTATAGACCTATGGTATACCTAATTGCAACAATATGTGGCAAACTAAGTTACTTTGTAAATTATGTATGGGAGTATTTAGGAAGTTGATGGAAGATTAACTCATTGAATGGGGAAATTTGGATAAAAGAAAATATTTAATGAGTATTTGATAATTATATTTGAATATATAGAGAGTGAGGAAATGTATTAAAAGAATAGACAAATAATATTAGTGCATGATTGTAAATAAAGTTAAATATGCATATTATATATCTAATATGTATTTAGTAGTACTAGCATTTGGCGACTTAATATAATTGGTTAAGTACACATAAAAAGAAATGTGGGTGAGGTAAATCATATTTATTGTAAATGATTAAAAAAAAGTAGGGATGGAGAAGAGCTATTCCTTTGTTGGTCCAATGGATTAAGACTAAATTAATGAGAATTATCATGGACTGACTTCTAAGTTTGAAAAAATAATTATTGGTTAAACCGTCGGAGTGAATTTTTCAAAAAATAAGATATCCCATGTTGATATTTTGTTATTCATATACATAAGAAAAGAGACTCGCCATTTGTGTGTGGTTGATATAAGGCTAGAAGGGTGTTTCTTACTCTTTTTGCATGAGCTACTAAGGCTCAAACTCTAAGGTACTTTTATGCTCTCGATGGATCTTGTCGTGCAAAATTGGTTCAACACTTTAAAAGATAATACTCAAAAGAATTGGGGTTCCTTACACAAAGCCTTCATCCAGCAGTATGGATACAATGCTAAGTTGAAAGTTACTTTGATGGAGTATCAGGGATTGCAAAGACCTTCTTCAAGCTAGTTTGCAAATAGAAGAATGGAAAAGAGAGAGGAACAATTTTTATGAAAAAAGGAATGAAAAAGGCAGTCAATTTTAATGCAACTGGACAAGGAACGAAGAAACTGTTTTAGAGTTGGGAAAACCACTATCTTGGGCTTTCAACAAGCTGTAAAAGAGAGGGTTGTTATAGTCATTAACTCCTCGATCTATGCCAAATCTACTACCACCTAACTTTGATGCTAAGGCCTTCTGTCAATTTCACCAAATGTAAGGGCATGAAATGGACAAATGTTTGATATTGAGAAATGAGATCCAAAATTTGATTGACAGTGGAAAGTTACCCAAACCTAGCAAGCCTAGCATGAAAGACAATCCTTTGCCTAGGTTTAATAGAGTGCCACCACTATCAACTTTCATGACAAGAGAAGGTTTGAATGAGAAATTTTTTCTATCTTCTTTCTAAGATATAGGTGGAGAGGCAACTAAAGGAGTAAAGGTGCTTAGCAAGATGGAACCAACTGTGGTAAAAAGGGGAATTACCATATGTGTTGTGATTGAATTTTGGTATTCAACCGACAATGATGGTAAGTTAGAATCTAAGAAAGAAGAGTGGACCTGGTCTGAGCCTAAAGAGGATGAGATGCTGAACACTCAATCTGGTAAGCCTTATGCAAGGTCACCACCAAAGGAAGTAGATTCCGATAAGGGAAAAGATGTTGAAACATGAGGCAGAGAAGAAGAAGATGATACTGTTTTGAAGCATTTAAAGAGAACTCAAGCTTTTATTAGCACCTAGGGTTTACCAGCTACATCCAAGAAGCATTGAGAAACTATGACCAAAGCTATGGAGAGCATGTGGATTTCCACTTCTACAACACTGGATGAACTGATTCATCTCATGGGGGTAAATAAGGCAGAGGAGGTAAAGAAAGGTGATAATGCTCAGAAGAAGAACAAAGCTGATATAGGAATGGTATCATTTTTAGAAGAGGGAAGAGATCACATCCGCCCACTTTTTATCAAAGTACAAGTCAAAGGAAAAAGGACTACATGTGTCATGGTTGATGATGGATCTACCATAAATTGTGCCCATTTGAGATCTTGCTAAAGCTAGCTATGTCAACAAGGGATGTAAGCCCAATTGAGGTGATGATTAGGGCTTATTATAAACCTAAGAGGGATGTTGAGGGAACCTTTAAGGCTATTGTCAAGTTTGGCCCAATTGAATCCATGGTGGAGTTTGTGGGCCTGGATATGCCTGTCACTTTTGCATTGTTAGATCGACCATAGATTCATCCTCTTGGTGGAGTTCCTTCAACCCTCCATAAAAAAATCAAGTTCTTAAATGAAGATGATACAGTGGTTATTGAGGCTAAAGACAATGAAGTGGTTAATGCTCTAATGATTGAGAGGCCTCTCAATGGGATCTAAGTGGCTGTTGTTTCTAATGATGATGAGATGGTGGACTGTAAAGTCTTGATCATGATGAATAAAATAAATTATCTACCTGGCACTGGCATTGGGAAAGGAAAGATAGGAGTGACAGAGCTTCCAAATTTTAAGACACAGGTTTTCAAAAAAAGGTTGGGATACAAGGAAGCTACTAGATGAGTTCTACCGAAAAATAATAAGATGAATTTCCCTCCACTTGAAGAAACATTTGTCAAAGCTCCAACTATGGGACCACTCAAAGGGAAGCCAGAGCTAATCAGTTCATGTGGAAGATGATTTCAGGTTTTGAGATCTTTAATGATGTTGTTGAGCTGAATGGACTGGTAGATAAGAGGCTCATCTTACCAGCTAATAATGAATCCAACCCAAAAGAAAAGAAGGAAGATGTCCTGAAGATCCAGAAGACTCTAGAGGAGATTGCTGCTATTATTGAAGAACACTTTGAAAGTCTAATTATTTATGATTATGAGAACAATGACTTTGATTTTGATTTTGACTTTAGTTTGTCTACTCTATAAGAGGATGATGATATTTTCTTTTACAAATTGAATATAATAAAGTCTGATTTTACTTACTTATTTGATGTTTTTCCTGATGGTGGCATACATTTGTCCGTTGATTACATAAGCATTTTTAATATTAACTATGTCAATACATAATCTTTAAATTTAGGAACAACCAAGAATCATAAAAATATTAGCATAGCATCCAACCCTACTCATGAAAAGAGAGAGAGAGAGAGAGAAATTTGAAAAAATATTCAAAAAATATGAAAAAGTCTTTGCTTGGTCCTATGAGGATATGCCTGAAATTGATCGAGATATATCCAAGCACATGATTCCTACTTACATGCACATGAGCCCTATCAAACAAAAGCTTAGGCAGTTAAGGTCAAAGTGGGCATAATTGATTAAAGAAGAAGTCACTAAGCATATACAAGTAAAATTCCTTGAAGTGATAGATTACCCAGACTGGTTAGCTAACATAGTTCCTCTGTCAAAGAAAGATGGAAGAATTAGGGTTTGTGTGGACTAAAAAGATTTGAACTAGGCTTCCCCTTAATATGATTTTCCTTTATCCCAAGTAGATTTTCTTATTGATAGTGCAACCTATAGCATACTACACTCATTCATAGACAGATTTTTTAGATACAATCAAGTGCTAATGGCCCAAGAGGATAAAGCTAAAACTGCCTTCATTACTACATGGGGAATATTTTGTTATAGGGTGGTGCCGCTTGGGTTAAAAAATGCTAGTGAAACCTACCAGAGGATAGCCACCACCTTGTTTCTTGACATGATGCATAAGGAAGTTGAGGTCTATATTGATGATATGATGGTGAAGTCAGATACAAGAGAGAAACATTTCAAAAATTAGGGATCTCCATTGAAAGAGCAGTAAAGTATAATCTAAGGTTGTGTAACACCCCCACATTCAATACACGCACACTACAAACACCACAATGTACTATACGTGCACTGAACATAGGGATGCTACGGATTTCCTTAACATTCAAAACATTTTAAAATATACCATAATCCTTATCACTATACATTATAGAAATTAAGTAATCAATTTGTAATACAAAACAAAATAGATATATAGATACATTTAGTTAATATGTAGTGGAATTTATAAAATATTTACATTATAAACAATACTTTGCAAACATAAAGAAGTTATACATGATTGGCAGCTTTCTCTGATCTTTAAGTCCCAAAATCAACTCTTCAGTGTCTACTCTCACTCGGTCTCCAAGAGCTCTCAGGTTCAACTCGATCACCTGCGCGATCAACACTATCGCGCTAAGCCAACGGCTTAGTAAGACAAATCATGCTAATATTATGCTTTAGTGCAATGCAATGCCACACACCTTATTAAAAAGAACAACATCATAGATGTAAAGCTAACAACATACTTTTACATTCCATAAACCACAATATATGAACATATCACATTTCTCAATATCATATACCTCATTTATCAATTATGTTACCATTTATGAGTCACATTAAACAAAGACAAGCATGGGCCCAAAACATACTAATATGCCATTCAATTTTCAGAGTTAATGTTTTGGTTTTGTTATCACATTTTTCAATATCATATACCCAACTAGGCTTCAAGGATTAGGTTCAACAAGCTTCAAGGGGAACAAAGCATGCTAAGTTTCAACCCAACTTGGCATCAAGAACCAACCCAACCTAGCTTCAAGGGTGGTAACATCTCAATTAGGCTTCAAGGATTCAATCCAACCTAACTTCAAGAGATTGTTACACTTATTAGGCATGCCACCAACAACAAACTCTGAAAATGGAATAACACATTAGCCACACAATTCATTTATTATTTAGTTATCATTTCTATTCTCAATTCTCATCATCATAGCCAATCACAATGGCTTCATATCACAATTATATCTCAACTCATTTTATACATATAGCATCATTGTTATAACATTTAAAGGTACATTATTCATGAATCACATTACCATTCACAATGTATATAACATAACATTGTTCATAGATTTATAATCTTCCATATGCCTTTGATTGAATCATTATTGTTTTAAGGGTATTTAGAATGTTCATTTTCATGTATAGGTGCAAAGAGACCCTTAAAGAATCACAACATTGCATGAAGAGCAAAGAACAAAAACATTAACTAACACATTTGAGGGACACTGGCAGCACACTTGAGGGACACGGCCAAGCTTGTGGCCGTGTCTCTCAACTTAATTTTGGCAGTGACAGACACTGGCATGGGACACGGCCATGTCTCTCAAAAATCAACCCAACAAGTCCAAAATTTCCATGACTTGGCCGTGTCTCTCCTTGCTTTTGGCCGTGTCACTCATGAACAAAACCCTAACCAAAGCCAACACTCTTTCAATTGCATTTACACACTTTTTGCACAACATTAATCTCATTCAAATGGATACAATCAATAACATAAACACATATCTTACACAATCATCACAATAATCACTTTAACAACACATTAACATTACATTTAAACACAACCACTTCAAAACCCTAAATCCAACATCATTCATAATCTTTCAAAATCAACATCCACCACTTCCAACAACAACACCTATTTAACCTCTTAACTTAAAACCAAATTTAACACTTGAAAACACATCACAAACACCTCTCATCATCAAATCAACAAACCCTAATTCACTTCAAATACCACTTCAAAAGAATAAAAGAAATCAAAGAAAAGAACTTACCAAAGTTGTTGAATTCCACAAATCTCCAACTTGATTCCTTGATTCTCTCTTCAATCTTGATTTTGGAACAACAAAAATCAACTCTTGTTCTTTGGTTTTGGAGAGCCGGCCACCACTAAGGAAAAGAGAAGAAAAGAAAATAAATCAAGTCAACTTCCTCTTCTTCTTTAAATCTCCACCAAGAGATTTCCAAAAGAAAATTACCTCAATGCCCTTAACCATTTGTTCTAACTCTCTTTTAACTTATAAGCCCATTTAGGTAATTTCATACTCAACAAGATAAATATCTCTTCCCCCTTGACTCTTCATTTGACCAACTTATATGTTATATATATTACAATATAATCAACATATACACTTTCCTTTAATTTCTTTTCTCTTGCAAATTGACACCTACATTCAATCCAATTTTTAAAACAACAACAACAACAACAACAACAACAACAACAACAACAACAACAACATTCAAAACTTCTAGGGCATATATGGGGATATTACAGGTTGAACCTAAAGAAGTGTGTGTTTTGGGTTACTTCAGGCAAGATGTCGAGGCACATGATTGGCCCAAATGGCATTGAGATTGACCTTGACATGGTTAAGGCAATCAAGGATATGTACCCCTAAGACATAGAAGGACATTTAGGGGTTCATAGAAAGGTTACAAAATATTAGCAAGTTCATAGCAAAGCTTACTATAATCTATGCACCTATATTTAAATTACTTAAAAAGAACCAACCAGTTAGGTGGAATGAAGAGTTTCAAAAGGACTTTGAGGGTATAAAAGAGTATTTATTGAATCCACCTATTTTTAACCCACCTAGGCATGGTAGACCTTTGTTACTCTACTTAGCAGTAGAGAAAGAGTCAATAGGAGCAATGCTGGCCTAAGAAGATGAATCAGGAGTAGAGTATGCAATTTATTATTTTAGTATAAAGCTCTTACCTTATGAGATTAAGTACAGTATCATTGAAAAGACCTATGGTTTTATCGTCTAAAAAGTTGCTGCATTATTTTTCATTCTTATAGTGTGCAAGCAATTTCCAGGATGGATCCAATAAAGTGTTTAAGGGAGATGCCCTCATTGATTGGGAAATATGGCCGATGGTTGATAATTTTAGAAGAATTTGAGATCGTGTACATAACTAGGAAAACCATCAAAGGTAGAGTAGTAGTGTGAGCGGGGATTTTCGCCCCCACTCCCGGTGGAATGGTTCTTGCTACTTCAGCATTGTTTAGGCTCGGGACCATAGAGAACACGGACCTAAGTCCGGAGAAAATGGAATCACCACCCGGATGGGCTGGGAAAAAGAAAGGGGTGGATGACTCGATTCCTAAGGAATCCCCAACCCCTTAATGGGTTCGAAAAGTTGGGTACGTATGGGGAAGGTGAGAAATGGCCCAGCACCCCCACAACGCCCGGTTCATTGGAACCGGCCTCCTTTACAGGTCTTAATATTGTAAAATTCTTAAATATAACAACATTATCCATATTACACACAATAATTAAAAGAAAGCATCAATATATTAAAATCAAAGCAAGGTCCAAGCAAAATAAATAAACGGACACCCATCCAAGGATGGAAACATGTCCTTACATCACATGCCTAAATAGGACACCCACCGAAAGGTAGAAACATGCCCTTTACATAGGTTCTAAAATAGAAAAACAAATTAAATTACATGATGTTTAACTAATGAGGTACCCACCAAGTGGAAACATACCTCTTACAACATTTGGAAATCTAAACAAATTGATAAAAGTAAATAATCATTCATCATAAATAAATCATTCATCAAAGATATTAAATATCAATAGAAAGTAAACATTCATCCATGACAAATTAAATGAACCAAGCATTAAATTTAAATAAATTAAAGCATAAGAAATAAATCAAAGCATAATCAAATATAGAATTGAATAAAGTAAATAAAATTCCAATTATAGCTACTGTTTCAATTTAGGCCTCTTTATCTCATGTGTTAAGGTTTTGGAATTCATAGAATTAGGCTACTGTGACTTTTTTTATGGAATTAAAATAGATTAAGGTTTTATGTTTTGAAAGGTTGGTAAGACTCTTTGATTAAACAAATTAAGGTTTGAATGGTGAAATCATGAAACTAGGGTTTTGGACACTTTAAAAAGGTATTAAATGATGATTTCAAGCTTACTGTGTAAATTTAAAATATTTGTGGTTTATGGTTTTTAAGTTTTAAAGGATTAAAGTTTAGGAAAAAATTAAGGTTTAAGGTTTTAAGGGGTTAGGGTTTATTATTTTGAGTTTAGGAATTGAATTAGGGTTTTAGAAGTTTTGAATTAGGGTTTCGGGAGATCTTAGAATTTTAGAATTTGGAAAAAGTAATTGAATATTTTTAGGGAGTTTTATGAAAATACACCAATGATTTAAAGTTTATAAAGCAAAAAAAGGTAGTTTTTAAGGCTTTTGGAAAGAAACAACATATTATTTAAGGGTTTTGAAAAGAAACGTGTTAAATTAGGGTTTTAAGATTTTGATCAAACAAAAGTAGCAATTGTAAGTTTCTTTTTGGAAAACAAAGCAACAGAATAGTGTTTTTAACTTTAGAAAAATCAAATTAAAGGTTCTGGGATTTTTTGTCTTTGAAGAATTAAGCTACTGTAAACAAAAAACAAAAAGAATTTAGAATTCAAACCTTCTTTCGTAGGGGTTGCACCAAAATTGCTTCTTGGATTAACCAAATCAAAGGTAGTTGATACCTTTGATGAACTGCTGAATTGATTTTTGGCTCCTCAAAAATCAGCTTGATTCTCGTAGCCCGACTTTTTTTTATTATTATTTTTGAATTTTTATTTTTTATTAATAAAAATTAGATAATAAAGCAAAAATTATTTAATTAAGATAACAAAAATTATTTTGAACCAATTAAAATATATTAGATAACACAAAAATTATTTTGGACTAAACAAAATATATTGGACTGAACTGGGTTAAAAATTAAGGGTTTATAGTTTGCCCTCCACTTGAATGATCTAAAACTTTATTGAAAGAGAGTGAAAAGCAACAAAACTTAATTTTTGAGATGATGGAGGTTTTGGGTTCTGGACCCGGTTCGAGTTCTGGACTTAGGGATAATTCTAGGTTCTAAACCTAAGGAAAATTTGGGTTCTGGACCCAAACTATGTTCTGGACTTAGAAATAATTCTAGGTTCTGGATCTAATAGTAAAATTAGGGTTCTGGACCCGAGCTAAGTTCTGGACTTAGGAATAATTCTAGGTTCTGGACCTAATGATAAAATTTGGGTTCTGGACCCGAGTTAAGTTTTGGACTTAGGAATAATTCTAGGTTCTGGACCTAATAGTAATTTGGGTTCTGGACCCGAGCTAAGTTCTGGACTTAGAAGTAATTCTAGGTTCTGGACCTAAAGAAAATTTGGGTTCTGGACCCAGTTCGAGTTCTGGACTCAAGGAAGATTATAGGTTCTAGGCATAAGAAAAATTTGGGTTTTGGACCCGAGCTAAGTTCTGGACTTAGAAACAAATTCTAGGTTCTAGATCTAAGGAAAATTTGGGTTCTAGACCCGGTTCGAGTTCTGGACTCAAGGATAATTCTAGGTTCTGGACCTAAGGAAGATTTGGGTTCTGGACCCGGTTCGAGTTATGGACTCAAAGATAATTCTAGGTTCTGGACCTAAGGAAGATTTGGGTTCTAGACCCAGTTCGAGTTCTGGACTCGAGGATAATTCTAGGTTCTAGACCTAAGGAAGATTTGGGTTCTGGACCCGGTACGAGTTCTGGACTCAAGGATAATTCTAGGTTCTGGACCTAAGGAAGATTTGGGTTTTGGACCCAAGCTAATAATCTTCTTATTTCAAAAAGTTTGGCCAATTTTTATGCATATGTCTTTTATTCCCCCTGGGTGTAAGAATATTTATATACCCGCAATTATTTGAATGATTAAGTGAATAATTGAATTTACTGATTATTTACTGTGCATTCACTGTTCACGTGCTATTTACTATTCGTAAATAGTATCAAATAGTATTTAATATTGGGAATCATACTTTTACTATTCATCAATAGTGACACTATTCATCAATAGTAAAATTTACTATCCATCAATAGTAATACTATTCATAAATAGTAATATTTACTATTCATCAATAGTAATACTATTTATGAATAGTAAAATTCACTATTCATCAATAGTAAAGTTTATATCAATAAATAGTAAAGTTTACTATTCATGAACAATTTTGAATTTTGTTTTTTTGCTTACCGTTTCTCTAAAAAAAGAAGCTGATATTTTATTTCATTTCATAGCAAAAATTTTCACATTCTAATTCTCTCAAATTTCTTTAAATTTTAGCACATATTTTTTTCTAAAATAATGCATGCTTCGAGGTCAAGGACTCATTCTAATGCCAAGTTATTGGAGTTTATTTGGCACCATGAAGATGAAAATTTAGATATACTGGCCGGGATGCCGCTTCACCGCAGTTCGAACGAAAAGAGCGCGGTAACTTTCTCTTGATTTTTTTTATATTTGTTATTGTGAAAAATAAATTAATTTAAGTAGTTAGAATAATATGTACTTTCCTGGTATTAACTTACCTGGGTCTGTGTTAGCATAATCGTTGCGTTGTTCAGGCTGGAGGGTGTATTTACAAAGCCCGACAATGGTATGATGTAATGCCTTCTCGGGTAAGGCGAATTATCCGAGATTGCGGCTTTGAGCAGTTCATCTTACAATTGCTGTCTGAGGAATATTAGATAAACTGGAGCGTAGTCCAGGTGCTTACAGAGCGATGGCTAGATACAGCTCACACTTTTCACTTGCCCATTGGGGAGATGACAATTGGTCCGGTCAATTTTACTGCCATAACTGGCCTTCGATATGATGGCACTCCGGTTCCTCTGACCAATGAAATTTTAACATTTGAAGAAATTCAGGAATTAATTGGTATGGAACCATCATATAAAGGGCCTTTTAAGATAAAATCGAGCCGATTCATAGTTATTGGATGAACTACGAAGGACGGATTGGCAGAGACAGTATGCTCGAGGATTTTTATTATATCTGCTCGAATCGACCATCTTAGGTAGCACTGAATCCTCCATTCACTTGTCAGTGTTGAGTGCCCTTTCTTATCTCAGAATGGTACCATCTTCTGGTTCGGGTGAAGCTGGTCTCGAGTGTCTTTCTCATGGTCTTGATAAGCTTTGCCGAAACAAGAAGTCTTTTGTTAGCTTGATGGCAGTTGTCGAGGTATTCTTTTCCTTCACCAATGTTATTTCCACTCTTTTCTTGCATGAATTTGATATTTACTGTTATTGTAGGTATGGGCATATGAACATAACCTCATAAGGGTACCCGGTATTTCTCGAGAGAGAATCGGATATCTGAGATTAAATTACTGGATGTCCGATCATGTGGACGTTCCCGGCTTAACCTGGGACCAGGTAAAATAATATTAGTATGCTTTAAATTTTATGTGAAAGTTTACTTACATTATGTTATTTTGCAGGTGAATTTGGCCTGGTGGAGCCCAGAAGAGCGAGCAAACTGGTATCCTTTAATGAGAGTTGCACTGTCTTTCCAACATTCTCGCCAAATTATTACTGGCCCAGTGTCTAGCAGCTAGTTTCTCAGGGAGAGAGTTTATGAATGGTTTCTCGGTCCAGAGCAGCGGAGGTTTCCTATGCAAATCTCGGAATATACTTTAAATATTATGTCAATGTCGGAGGATGCATGGTGGTCGGCCCAGTATGGTTATGATGCCAAGTCATTTCTCCATTTACCGGGTCCATTTTATGCCTATTTCATTCAAAGAAGACTCTTGAACTTTGATGTATCTCCTGTTGGTGTGCGGGAGATTTCTGACAAAAATGATGGTAAAGATGATGAGGAACATCACGAAAATGCAGGAGAGTCTCTTCCACATCTCGGGGTCAGTACTTCTCAGGTAAATGGCCATATTACCTGAGTGTGTCGGCTTCTGTTTCTCCTCCAGTCTTTTTGTGCTTTGAAGATGAGAGTGACACGGCCAGTGGCTTTGTAGTGTCTCCTGGGAGTGTCAGCTTCTGTGTTTTCTCTTTGGTTCTTCCTTGTTCTTTGAAGATGAGAGTGACACGGCCAGTGGCTTGGCCCTGTCTTTTGGGTGTGTTAGCTTTTGTGTTTTTTCCTTTGGTTCTTCTTTGCTTAGGACGGGACACGGCCAAGCTTATGGCCGTGTCATGTGACACAGCCAGTGACTTGGCCGTGTTGCCTGCCAGTGTCACCTACTGTTTCTTTTCTTTCTTTGCTTGGTCCTTCTTGGCTTTGCCTTTTAGGTGAGACAAGGCCAGTGGCTTGGCCGTGTCTCCTGCCCGTGTCATGTTCTACCAAGATTTCATTTGAAGTGACACAGCCAAGCTTGATTTGGCTTGGCCATGTCTTGCTTGATTCATGCTCTTCTTTCCTTGTTTTGATCTTCCAAAGGAATTTTTGCATTTTAACCACTTTTCCCTTGTAACTTTTTTCTTTCTTTGATTTTTTTTTCAATGATTTTTGCAGACTGTCGGCTCATTTGATCATGAGGCTGGACCTTCTTTTACTGCCCTTTCATTTACTCATTCTAGCCCGCCAGATATGCCATCTCATCCGCAAGGCATTGATTTGAATTACCTGGTACGTTCTTATTTCATAATAGTTTGTGCCATATGTATGCATGATTATGTATGCTCTTACCTTTTCCTCCTTGGCTCACAGCAGATGCTCGAAGAACAAAATAAGAAACTTCAAGAAGAGTTAACTGCAAGTCATCAGTAGGCTTCTCATTTTGAGAGTTTATATCATCAATCCGAACAACATTTTCGAGACTTCCGATTCCAGGGGATGAGGGATCCCGGTGCTTCTTCATCAAGAGGCCCCCAGACCGACGACCATGAGATCCTTTCATCTACTTTTGATGACAACCATGAGGGATCGAAACTTCAAGGTAATAGGGATTTTGGTGCCCTGCTTCGGGTGATCTCGGGATGAGTGATTCGCCGAGTTCTGGTGCTCCCGCTTCGGGCGGACTCAGGACTAGTGATTTGCCCCCTCCTCCAATTGGCGAAGATTTTTTCAAGTCTTTATTTGATGACCTACCACCACCCTCTTAGTGATATGTAAATATTGTAGCAATTGTAAAACATTGTACAGTAATGAAAAATATACAATTTTCCTCTTTACCGTAACCTTTTTTCTTTTTCTCTTTTTTTTTATCATTACCATGCATCATAATTTTAGAATACACATCATTTGCTAAACCCAATCCAACATGGTAAAGGAAATTTCCACTAATTCCTTTCCTTATGCCAGATGGTCTTATCCTTTCCCATCACCTTTTCCATTTCACTTTTGGAAAAGGTTTGTTTCCTCTATATAAATCACCCTTCATGCCATATTTCAATTCATAAATCAAAATTCTTTCTCTTTCAACGTGAAGAATCCCTTTAACTTAGACCTAAGATTGGGTCCTTAGACCCGAGATTAAATTTAATTTGGGTACTTGGACTCGAGATTGATTTGATTTGGGTACTTATACCATAGACTGAATTTAATTTGGGTACTTAGACCCGAAACTAGATTGAATTTGGGTACTTTGACCCATAATTGGGTACTTAGACCTGAGACTGAGTTTGACTAACCTTTTATCAGTTGAGAAGTCTGACTACTCTGACTGTTCTATGCATTGTGGTTCTTCACCATCAAAATGGATCTTCATCGTTGGAAAATGGATCTTCATCCTTGGGGATCTGGTCTTCACCCTTGTAAATGGATCTTCATCTTTGGAGATTGGGTTTTCATCCTTATAAATGGACCTTCATCCTTGGAGATCAGGTCTTCACCTTTGAAAATGGATCTTCATCCTTTGAGATCGGGTCTTCACCCTTGAAAACGGATCTTTATCCTTTGAGATCGGGTCTTCACCCTTGAAAACGATCTTCATCCTTTGAGATCGAGTCTTCACCCTTGAAAATGGATCTTCATCCTTTGAGATCGGGTCTTCACCCTTGAAAATGGATCTTCATCCTTTTAGATTGGGTCTTCACCCTTGAGAAAATGGATCTTCATCCTTTAAGATAGGGTCTTCACCCTTAAAAATGGATCTTCATCCTTTAAGATCGGGTCTTCACCCTTAAAAATGGATTTTCATCCTTTAAGATCAGGTCTTCACCCTTAAAAATGGATATTCATCATTGGAAATCGGGTCTTTACCCTTGCTTCAGCTCTTTTAGCGGAACTGATATTTTGTCTTTTGCATCTTCATTCTTTTGAGAGTTCTAATGTTCCATTCTTTTGTTCTTCCTATTTGCAAAATTCAGCTATTTTTAATTGGATCATATATTGTTGCGCTCGAATTAAGTACTACTACAAGCGTCACTCGCAAGTATACGAGGTAGTTGTAGCAATGGTGATCGCCCCAAGGTCATTTCCCCAAGAAGGTGTGGTTCGTAATAGCTTGACTAAAGCAATTAAATTAAAAGTAAGAGTTTGTTGTTTGGAATGCAAAAGAACAATTTAAACCTAAAATTAACGTACGTAGGGTTTGATGTGTGTGATGGGTGCACAAGATCAATTCAGTTCTTAGGAAAGTTCCTAGGGTTATAGGTCCATTCAATCAAAGCTCAATTCTCAATTATCCATTAACATAGCCTTGTAATTAATTTGCTTAAGGTTAATTAGTCAATTACCAATTCATTAGTTCTCACATTCATGAAATAGCAATAACCAATTATTTTACATTTGCAAATTAATGAAACCCTAGAACTTATATTTCTAATTCGTTCATAGGGTGGTCGATTATATAGTTCTGATATCGGATTTCACCTCTCGGTCCATCATCCAATATTCAAAGATTAATAGGTAGCTAATCTATCAACCTAGCATTTAATACAATACAATCAACCAATCAACAAGGAACATCAATGTAAATATCAAATCAAAACATTCAACCAAATATACTACAACCCCTAAGCATGGGTTTTTAGTTCAACATCATCAATTTAAAACATTCATTCAACTAAATATAAATCAAATACAAATTGTTCATTGCAATATCAATCTCTTAATAAAACAAAAACAATAAGAATGAATTAAAAGAGAGAATAGAAAAACCCCTTGTAGATGCTAAGAGTAGGATTACTAGTCTTCCTCCTAGCTCCACTTTGATGTTTGATGAAGAACTCAAGCCCTCTTCAATGGTTGATTCCCCTTTTGAATATGGAATGGAGCTTTCTCAAGTCACCAAACCTTTGGAAGATGGAATGGAGCTTTCTCAAGTCACCAATTCTTTCAATGAAGCTTCTTCAACCTTTGAGAGCTTGCCAACCCACTTGATCCCAAAGAACCTCAAAGATCTTCAAAGGAGGATGGAGAAGATGAAGATGAGGGACAAGGAGAGTGTCACTCTCTCCTCATCCCCAAATTGGTGTTTGCCTCCCTTTCTCTTTTCTTTTCTCTAACTCAAAACCCTAGCCGTCCCCTTTTTTTCTTTGTCCGTGCGAAAGAATTTATAGAAACTGAGGTGACACGGCCAGTCTTGGGTGAGCTTGGCCGTGTCTCTTGGCCTTTTCTTTGCTTTCCTTTAGGTGACACGGCCAAGCTTTGGTTGGCTTGGCCGTGTCCCTTAATTTCCATGGGACACGACCAAGCCAATTGGCCGTGTCCCTCACTGTGACTCTTCCTTTCTTTCTTTCTTTTCTTTGGTGAGAGGTGAGTGACACGACCAAGCCATATGGAGCTTGGCCGTGTCTCTTGATTTTCTTTCTTGGGACACGGCCAAGCTCCAGGCCGTGTTCCTCACTGTGTGTTCTTTCTTTCATTGCTTGCTTTATTTTCTTTTGGTCTCTAGAGGGTGACACGGCCAAGGACACGGCCGTGTCCCTTGGGTGTGTCCTCTCCTGCTTGATTTTCCTCTCTTCTTCTTTGGAGTGTGACACGGCCAAGCCAGGGTGAACTTGGCCGTGTCTGACATTTTTTGAGGGACACGGCCAGAGACTTGGCCGTGTCCCCTGAGTGTGTCACCTTCTGACTTCATTTTTGCTCTTTCTTTGCTTTGTTCTTTGGTTTTGCTCCTTAGGTGAGACACGGCCAGAGGCTTGGCAGTGTCTGCCTTGGTTCATGCTTTTCTTGCACTGTTTTGATCCTCCAAGGGTCTTTTTGCACCTAAACCTAAAATAAACACTTTAAACACACTTAAAACAAAAATTAATCAAAACATTAACTAAAACACACATAAAATCATACTAAAAACTAGTACAAAAATGACCTAAACAACTACCCCACACTTAACTTCTTGCTTGTCCCCAAGCAAGGCTAAAATCAAAACACACTAACAAGATGAATTTTGTTAAGTTCAAGAGTTATAAAGATGCATCAAGACTTCCTTATCCCTAAATCCACAATCTATATCGAATCAAACAAAATCGACACTCATGCAATTAAGTGGTTTTCCATGCAAAACCTATGTTGTCGCTCCCTCACCAACTCTTACAAGTGTTTGATCATGGTGGTGTTTACACTCATAACAATCAATGAAAGATTATTACCATAGGCTTGCCTATCAATCAAACCTCCACCACCAAATTTCAATCAAGCATCAATCAAAAGGTCTTTCTTTTGGTTGTAATGGGGCTAAGGTAAAGGCATGGCATTTAGGAAATGTGAGTTTAATCATTAAGTTCAAGAGCACTTCAAGAATGAAGTAACCAAACTATGTATAACTAACAATCCCAAAACACCTTCCTCTCATATACCCATTGACATTAAAGAGCTTTTCAAGGGAACTCACTTATTACATTTTGCAATGATACATTCCAACCCTTTCAACAAGAACAACAATTATTCTTATTATTATATATATATATATATTTAAATTTTTCTTTTTTTTTCTTCTCTTTTTTTTTCTTTTTTCTTTTTTTTATTTTATGTTTTTTTTTTCTATATTTTTTTTATTTTTAGTGTTTGCAACTAAATAACATAATAGTTTGCAATCTCAAACCTACTTAATTTAACCCCACACTTAATTCAACACAACACTCGGTCATAAACGCTCTTAAAATGCTCTTGACCTAATGAAAGAATAAGAGTTAATCAACAAGGTTCAAGCTAATGGTGTTGTGAAAAAGAAAGAAAAGGAAAATAAAATAAGCTCAAAATTGGCTAACTAAAGTTAAAAATAGGGTTGGTCTTTTTAAGCCAAAGTGGGTTCACCTAATTGCCTTAATCATCTTGATGCCTAATTAAAAATTTTATGTAGTCTTAAAATGCATGTCAAAGCAAGTTCTAGCAATTCATCAATCAATGATGTTCACCCACAAAAAGAATAATAAGTTGATGGCTCAATTCCTCACAAGGTTAATGGTAATGCAAAGAAAAACCAACAAAATTGACAATAAGCACCAATTCTACTCAATTCTCAAATTCATGCTTAAAAAATTCAAAGGTCATCTGTCAACCATTTTATAACAATTGAACTTTCTAAAATTCATTTATTCAAAGAAAAACATTAAAAACATTAACTAAAACTTAAACAAAAACAAATTAAAGGTAAAAACATAAAAACACAAAATGCAATTAAAAGTAAAAACATAAAACACCAAATGCACCCCACACTTAAAAATTCACATTGTCCTCAATGTGAGCATGCATACTACAGAGAGAGTTTAGATGATACCTGATTTCCATCATTCCCATATACGATGTGTGGGGCTCCTTCCACCCATAATGCAATTGGAGACCATGACCGAGAGGATGAACACCATGTAACTTTGAAAAGTGCCCAATATATTGAAAAGCTTAGGTAGCATTCTTAGGGAGCAATTGTCCAAAAAGAACATGTGAGGGTTGTCTTAGCTTTATTTTTTAATGCTGTAGGGACGTAGTAAGAACCTTTTTCAGTTTGCAACATGGTTTTATATGGTTTCTGCTCGCTCTCACCACCAAGAGTGGGAGAGATGATAATTTGTTGCATACTGCATTCCCCAACTAAAACATCTTTCAAAATTCCTGGGTCTTTTTAGGTTCAACCAAGTTTGGTTGAATGTGTTCTACATTCTCTTTAGCATTTTGAAATTCTCCCTCAACAATCTCATTATTCACTAGTAAATTGCTCTCATAAATTTCTAATTTGGAAAAATTAGGCTCTGCTTCTATGGTCATAGCCACCTCAAGCTTATCTACACTATCTTCACTATAGGGCATGTCATGGAGTTCAGAAAGTTGCATACCTTGTTTCTCTGCATTAAGCTTACTTGGGAGTGGGAGTGGTGCCATAGAAGGATTTGGAGGTTCATACAAATTTATCGAAGTCGATGCTTCCAAATTCTCCTCCTCCTTTGATTGAATTAACTACTCTATGTTTGATTGCATTTCCTCGCCATCTTCTTCTTTGTTAGTTCTTGCATCAAAGGAATCACAAAAATCATTATATATCACCTGTTCATTCTTAAAATTTGTGATTACCTCTATTTACTCTAATTGGCTAGGAAATTCCTCCTCTTGGTGTGTTTGGAGTTGATGTGCCAATTGCCCAAGTTGCATTTCCACCCTCTTCAATGATTCCTCCAAAGAATCAAATCTCTCATTGCTTCCTTCCTGAATTTTTGTGCTAATTTGAAGGTAAGCATTCAAATCATCTTCCACTGTAGATTTCTAGAATTTATCATGGTTTTGTGAGCTAATTTGAATGAAGGCATTCAAACTATCTTCCAAAGTGGGTTCCTTAAGTTTACTATGATTTTACGCGCTAATTTGAATGAAGGCATTCAAACTATCTCCTAAGGTGGGTTCCGTAAGGTACTCTTGATTTGAATATTGTTCTTGAGAGTAAGAACTTCTTTGGTAAGGTTGAAAAAAATTTGGAGGTGGAATGTGCTGCTGGTTTTCCCAAGAAAAATTTGGGTAGTTTCTCCAATTTGGATTACAAGGACTGGAATATGGGTTACTTCAACCCCTTTGCTGGAAACTTTCATAGGCATATTCTTCCTCATGCCTCTCTTGATATTGTCCATAACCAAATGAACACATGTTTGCGCTATGTTGTGCAATGCCACATGCCGAACATACTTCACGAGTAGGCATAGGTGTTTGTCCTCTTGCATTTAGCATCTTAAGTTGGTTCGTTAATTCTGCTAATTGCCATGCCATGTCAGAGTTAGGACTATCATCGTAAACCCCTGCATACCTTGAAAATTGCATATTTACACAAGGCACTTAGCAACTTAAAAATAATTAAATTGAAAGAAAATAAAACTAAACAAACAAACAATTCACAGAAAATAAACAAACAATTAAATTGAAAATAAAAATCAAACTACTACTACTGCGACAACCTTCCCCGGCAACGACGCCAAAAACTTGTTGCGCTCGAATTAAGTACTACTACAAGCGTCACTCGCAAGTATACGAGGTAGCTGTAGCAATGGTGATCGCCCCAAGGTTGTTTCCCCAAGAAGGTGTGGTTCGTAATAGCTTGATTAAAGCAATTAAATTAAAAGCAAGAGTTTGTTGTTTGGAATGCAAAAGAACAATTTAAACCTAAAATTAACGTACGTAGGGTTTGATGTGTGTGATGGGTGCACAAGATCAATTCAGTTCTTGGGAAAGTGCCTAGGGTTATAGGTCCATTCAATCAAAGCTCAATTCTCAATTATCCATTAACATAGCCTTGTAATTAATTTGCTTAAGGTTAATTAGTCAATTACCAATTCATTAGTTCTCACATTCATGAAATAGCAATAACAAATTATTTTACGTTTGCAAATTAATGAAACCCTAGAACTTATATTTCTAATTCATTCATAGGGTGGTCGATTATATAGTTCCGATATCGGATTTCACCTCTCGGTCCATCATCCAATATTCAAAGATTAATAGGTAGCTAATCTATCAACCTAGCATTTAATACAATACAATCAACCAATCAACAAGGAGCATCAATGTAAATATCAAATCAAAACATTCAACCAAATATACTACAACCCCTAAGCATGGGTTTTTAGTTCAACATCATCAATTTAAAACATTCATTCAACTCAATATAAATCAAATACAAATTGTTCATTGCAATATCAATCTCTTAATAAAACAAAAACAATAAGAATGAATTAAAAGAGAGAATAGAAAAACCCCTTGTAGATGCCAAGAGTAGGATTACTAGTCTTCCTCCTAGCTCCACTTTGATGTTTGATGAAGAACTCAAGCCCTCTTCAATGGTTGATTCCCCTTTTGCAATATGGAATGGAGCTTTCTCAAGTCACTAAACCTTCAATTGATTATGCCTTTGGAAGATGGAACGGAGCTTTCTCAAGTCACCAATTCTTTCAATGAAGCTTCTTCAACCTTTGAGAGCTTGTCAACCCACTTGATCCCAAAAGAACCTCAAAGATCTTCAATGGAG
Source organism: Garcia nutans (assembly GCA_947685225.1). NCBI lineage: Eukaryota > Viridiplantae > Streptophyta > Magnoliopsida > Malpighiales > Euphorbiaceae > Garcia > Garcia nutans. Next base: position 18,060,961 of record CANTUV010000026.1, read on the forward strand.
GATGGAGAAGATGAAGATTGAGGATGAAGATGAGAGACAAGGAGAGTGTCACTCTCTCCTCATCCCCAAATTGGTGTTTGCCTCCCTTTCTCTTTTCTTTTCTCTAACTCAAAACCCTAGCCGTCCCCTTTTTTTCTTTGTATGTGCGAAAGAATTTATAGAAATTGAGGTAACACGGCCAAGCTTGGGTGAGCTTGGCCGTGTCTCTTGGCCTTTTCTTTGCTTTCCTTTAGGTGACACTGCCAAGCTTTGGTTGGCTTAGCCGTGTCCCTTAATTTCCATGGGACACGGCCAAGCCAACTGGCCGTGTCCCTCACTGTGACTCTTCCTTTCTTTCTTTCTTTTCTTTGGTGAGATGTGAGTGACATGGCCAAGCTCCATACGGCCAAGCCATATGGAGCTTGGCCGTGTCTCTTGATTTTCTTTCTTGGGACACGGCCAAGCTCCAGGCCGTGTCCCTCACCGTGTGTTCTTTCTTTCTTTGCTTGCTTTATTTTCTTTTGGTCTCCAGAGGGTGACACGGCCAAGGACACGGCCGTGTCCCCTGGGTGTGTCCTCTCCTGCTTGATTTTCGTCTCTTCTTCTTTGGAGTGTGACACGGCCAAGACAGGGTGAACTTGGCCGTGTCTAACATTTTTGGAGGGACACGGCCAGAGACTTGGCCGTGTCCCCTGAGTGTGTCACCTTCTGACTTCATTTTTGCTCTTTCTTTGCTTTTTCTTTGGTTTTGCTCCTTAGGTGAGACACGGCCAGAGGCTTGGCCGTGTCTGGCTTGGTTCATGCTTTTCTTGCACTGTTTTGATCCTCCAAGGGTCTTTTTGCACCTAAACCTAAAATAAACACTTTAAACACACTTAAAACAAAAATTAATCAAAACATTAACTAAAACACACATAAAATCATACTAAAACTAGTACAAAAATGACCTAAACATATATCCTCTCCTTGCCTCCCCTGCGTGGTAAAATATTAGAAGTGAGTTTGAAAATGTTTTGTAAATAAACTCAAAAATTGAAAAGGAGAAACTTTGCCCCCTGTGTAGGCTCATACCCATGATTTTTCTATGCGAACTCTGATTGATGTTCTTGTTGTCTAGTTCTTCGCAAAAGCACGCATTTTTTCTCTTTGCAAAATTACTGGAACTTTCTCAAGCAATGGGCTTTCCATGCCCCCCTGATTTGATATCTTCTTTTGATTATTTACTTCATAGGATGTTTGTTGTTCATTTTGACAAGGAATAGACAATACAAGACAAGAAAGTGAGATGTGATATGCTCATGTATGCATGATATGCATGAATAATACTTACAGTCGTTCCATTGACTCACAGACCGAGGTGATCAGCAGAAGTATTCTTGTTTAGTCCTTGATTCGGAATGACAGGATGCTTCACATTTATGGCTTTTATCTTTGGGATATTGAAAATATGAGTAATGGAGGCCCCAAACAGTAGAGATACATCCATTTCAAATTATGATTCAGTATGTCAATTGGTAGCTTTTTCATGACCTTGCCAATAATCATTTCCTTTGCCCAATGTGTCCTTTGGAGGTTCAACATACTTTCCTTAACTTGAAGGCTTTATATGACAAAATATTTTTTTTTATTTTTTAAATTTTGATTTTGAAGTCAAATGTTGGCTTTGCCAAATCAAAGTCAATGTACCTCAGGACTTGATTTTTCCAAATTAACATATCTATAACATGACAACCCTAGTTACCATACTAAACTCGGGAATTATTTCTATTTAAGCAAGAATTGTTGCACTTCAGATAGGCACATACACATTACTTGGCCAAAGGTCTCATTTGAGTTTAAATATTGTCTATCTCATATGCATGCTTATCCAAACTATCTCCACTAATAGACTTTACCTACCAAGAGAGATCAACAGGTCTTTGATATGCTTGAAATGGGGTCTATAAGGGACATGGGTTAAATGAAAGCCATTTGTAAGTTGGAGCTGATGTGACACAATGAACAAACCTTCACACTACAAATTTCTTATTTGAACTTTAGGCAGCTGGAAGCAATCTTGCTAGACTCCAAATTCCTTCTATATCTTATTGGCATTAATCTGGATCTTGATTAGGATAGTCTTTGCCCTTGCAAAAAGTTTAAGACCCAAATTTGTTTCTTTTCTTCTTTTCTCTTTTCTTTCATTTTCTTTTTCTTACTTTTCCCTTTCTTTGAGCATTTTATCATTTTGTCCTTCTTCCTTGTACAATTGTCAAGGACAGAACTTTCAAGAACTGAATGGTTTTTCTCCTTTTTCTCCAATTTTGATTGAATCTTTAGTTGGGTTGAACCAATTCAAGTCAAAATGTCCTTATAAACCAAATGGAAGCCTTTTACTGCTTTAGGTAAAAGAGAACTCAGTTGGCTTTCTGAACCGCCTTTTTAGGTTTTATCTTTCTTCTCTTCTTCTTTTTTTTTCCTTTTTTTTCTTTTCTTTTCTTTTCTTTTTCTTTTTGTTTTTTTTTGTTTTTTTTTTGTTTGGTTCTAGCTCTAAAAGAGTTGTCTTATTTGTACTAACTTGGGCTTCCAATAATGGATGAGTGGAGTGACATAAATCTTCTTTAACAAGGATAAATCATTTGTTACTCTGGAGATATTAAGAAAACTTCAACTACCCTTATGTTCTTGAGAACTTTAACTACCCTTATGGTCTTGAGAACTTCAACTATCCTTGCAGTCTTAGCTATTCATTCCATTCTTTAATCTTCTTGCCTCTTCTTCTTAGTGATCATAAGACTTGTCAAAAGTATCACAACAGCTCAGGGTAGGTTGTTGGGATTATATGCCAATGAAAAGAAAGCTAAAATTTTATGAAGGCTCAAAGGGACAACTAGGAATTGATATTTAATAGGGTGGATACAAGTTGTTGGTTAACCACAATGCCTAGATCATTTCTCTCTTAAATAAGCAGAGTTCAATTTCACCTCGAAAGTTTGTCAAAGCATGTTCTAAGACTGACTAGGACCTAGACAAAGGTAATTGTAGACCCTTAATTTTTGACCCAGTCTGGTCCAATATATTTTAATTAGTCCAAAATAATTTTTGTGTTGTCTAATATATTTTAATTAGTCCAAAACAATTTTTGTGTTATCTTAATTAAATAATATTTGCTTTAGTATTTAGTTTTTAGAATTAATAAAAAATAAATAATAATAATAATAATAAACAAATAAATAAAAATAAAAATTGAAGACGAAAAATTTCATCCGACCTTTTTCAGCGTCGAAATTTTTCATCGCCGATTTTTCATCACCGATTTTTATTTTTATTTATTTGTTTATTATTATTTTTTATTAATTATAAATACTAAATACTAAAGCAAATATTTTTTAATTAAGATAACACAAAAATTGTTTTGGACTAATTAAAATATATTGGACAACACAAAAATTATTTTGGACTAATTAAAATATATTGGACTGGACTGGGTCAAAAATTAAGGGTCTACAGTTTTGTTTTTTAGTCGTATTTATAGATCATTTTGATGATTAATCTTAATTGTTCATGAAATCTAACATTAATTAAGAAAAGGAAATCGAAACCAAATTGAATTTGATTTCTGAAAAAATTGCGTCGGAAAAATTTCGCTGGGAAAAAAACTGCTGCGAAAAAATTTTGCTGGCAAAAAAACTGCCGTGGGAACTTGCGGTGTAATATCCTCATATGTGGCCTAGAAGTTTTGATTATATTGTTGTTGTTGTTGTTGTTGTTGTTGTTGTTGTTGTTGTTATTGTTTAATTGAATTGAATGTATATGATGGGATAAGAGAAGAAATTGGGATGAGAATGCTTGTGCATATGTGTTTTGGAGAAAGAAATAGGGTTTAGAGACAAATGTATATGTTGTGTATATGATGATATATATAACATATAAAGTGGTCAAATGAAGAGTCAAGGTGATGGTTAAGTGGAAGAAGATATTTTTGGTTGTTAATGAAATTACATATAAGGACTTATATGAGACAAAGGTTAGTTATATGATTGAGGGTGTTTTAGTAATTGCTTGGATAAGAACACTTGGTGGAGATTAAAAGCAAAATTTGACTTTGTATCTTGATCATTGTCTTCTTTCTTCAAGAGGTGGCCGGCTCTCCAAATTGAAAAGAGAAAAAGAAGTGTTCTTGATGATAGAAGCAAATTGAAGAAGCAATCAAAGGATTTGACAAGGGATTTGTGGAATTTCTTCTTTGTAAGTAAGTATTCTCTTGTTTTTTTTATTTATTTGGAAGTGAATTAGGGTTTGGTGATTTTGTGATTTAGTGAATTTGAGATGTGTTGTGTTGTGTTTTCAAGTGTTAAATTAATTTTAAGTTATGAGTTTAATTGGAGGTTGTTGTTGGAAATGGTGGTTGTTGATTTGGATGGATGGAGAAGGATGTTGGTTTTAGGGTTTTGTGGTGAATATGTGTTTAATTGTGATATTAATGTGTGATGAAGTGGTTTTTGTGATGAATATGTGTTTAGAACATTGATTATGTTCATGTGAAATATGTTATATGATGAATATTGTGTTTGAGTGCAATTGAGAAAGTGTTGGTTTTAGTTAATGTTTTGTGATTTGGTGACACGGCCAAAAGCAATTTAGGGGAGTGGGCGTGTCAATTATTTGGATTGGCTACTGTCTCTTTTGGTTTTAGTGACACGGGCGTGTCCATCAAAGGTGCTGGGCATGTCAATTATTTGAATTGGCTACTGCCTCATTTATTGTTAAAGACACGGGCGTGTTCCTCAACTAGGTTGGGCGTGTCCTTCAAGTGAGTTGGGCGTGTCCCACAAATGAATTGAATGTTGCTTGATTTCTTTGTTCTTGTTTGCATAGTTTAGATTCTTCAAAGGTAGTTTGGCCTCTAAACCTAAACATAAACATACTTAAACCAAGGGATGAATTAAAAACACTTGTGAATGATCCTAAAGCTTTGAATTATATATATATTGTTCTTGCATTGTTGAGATTGAGCCTTGTTATATTATGCATTGTGAGTGATAATGTGTTTCATGATTAATATGGAATGAAATGTTGATATTTATGAATGATGCTATGTGAGATAAATATACACTTGAATAATGAAGTGTTATATTGTGAAATGAAATGTGAAGCCATTGTTATTGGCTAAGGTGATTCAATGGAGATAAATGAGGCATGTTTGCCTAAATGATAATGAGAATTGGGAATGAGAACTAAATGGATTGTGTGGCTAATGTGTTATTCCATTTTCAGAGTTTGTTGTTGGTGGCATGCCTAATGATAGTAACAATCTCTTGAAGTTAGGTTGGATTGAATCCTTGAAGCCTAATTGAGATGTTACAACCCTTGAAGCTAGGTTGGGTTAGTTCTTGAAGCCAAGTTGGGTTGATGCTTAGCATGCTTTGCTCCCCTTGAAGCTTGGTTGAACTTAATCCTTGAAGCCTAGTTGGGTATATGATATTGATATTGATAAATGTGATAACAAAACCAAAGCATTAACTCTGAAAATTGAATGGTATATTAGTGTGTCTTGGGCCCATGCTTGTCTTTGCTTAGTGTTGTTCATGGATGATTAAATGATTAACTAATAAAGCATATGCAAGGATGTTCAAATGTGATATACATATGTGTATGTTGGTTATGTAATGTAAAGGTATGTTGTTAACTTTGTATCTTTGTTGTTACATATATGATATAAATTAGAAATGGCATTGTATAGCATCTAAGCATATCGATTGCATGTTTTACCTTACTAAGCCCTTGGCTTAGCGCGATAGTGTTTAATCGCGCAGGTGATAGAACTGATAGAATCGAACCTGAGAGCTCTTCGAGACCGAGTGAGAGTAGACATTGAAGAGTTGATTTTGGGAGCTTAAAGATCAGAGCTGACTTGCCAATCATGTATAAATCTTTTATATTGTGTAAAGTATTGTTGATAATGTAAATATATGTATAATGGTAAATATGTATTCAAATGTTTTCATATATGTACATATTTTATAACTTCCGCTGTGTAATTTATAAATGTATATATATATATAGATAACTAATATGTTTTTGTTTTATAAGTAAATGATCTATTTTTCTATAATGTATAATGATAAGGGTATTGTATTAAGTTTTAAAGTGTTTTGAATGTTAAGGATATCTTAGCATCCCTATGTTTGGTGCACTTATGCTACATTGTGGTGTTTGTAGTGTGTGTGCATTAGATATGGGGGTGTTACATGCGGACTGCGGGCTGCGGAATTGCCTGAGGGCCATTTCGCCTGCAGGACTTTCCTGGGTTGCCATTTCGCTCGTAGGATTTTGGGGTGAAAATCCCTGCTCACAGTAATTATGCAGGAGCCCTCTCTAAGTAAGCATACACAACTCAATGCTATAGAGCAATTCCCTCACCTAGTAAAGTCATTCGAGTCTTGATGCCTAGATATATTAATTCATGAATCATCAAGCTAGATTCCTCATCGGTTGAGCAGCAAAATGAGCAAAGACCAACAAAAATTTTGATGAAAGTAATTTATTCAAACAAATTTAAATTTGAAAAACACAATGGTTCCAAAATATTAAAGAAAGTAAAATTGAAAAGCAACATTCAAGCTAAGGAAAGTTCATTGAGTTTAAGCTTCTTTTCCTTTCACATCTTCAATATTTCCATCTTGAAAGGATGATAAAACAAAATCTTCTTCTAATCCTTTTCCCACCATGAAGGTTGCCGGTGGAGGTAGTCTTCCAAACTTAGGCAAAGGATTGTTCTTGGTATTGGGCTTGTTCGGCTCCTGTAGCTTACCACTATCGATTAGATCTTGGATCTCATGCTTCAATCGGGTACATCTATCAGTCTCATGTCCTTGAGTCTGATGAAATTGATAAAAAGCCTTAGTATCAAATTTGGGGAGTAAAGGATTCTGCAAAGGTCGAGGGGCCAATGGCTGTAATAATCCCTTCTTTTGTAGCTTGTTGAAGACCCAAGACAAAGGCTTCCCCAGATCTGAAAACTGCCTTCTATTTGCTTGACCAGTTCTATTGACATCAATTTCTTTTTGCGTGCTTTGATTTCCAGACTGGTAATTCCCTTTCTTATTTCTTCTTATTGAAAAGCAATTTTTCTCCCTTTCTCACTCTTCAATTTGTAGACCAGCTTGGAGAAGATCTATGAAATCCCTTATAAGGGTGTGAGACATCCTTTCACGGAGATTGGGCAGGACGCCTCTCACGATCATCCTTATTTTATTAGACTCATTGGGCCTCTTCTTGAGCAAAGCAGTCTTGTTTCTCCATCTTTTCACATAATCCACGAAAATTTCAGTTGGTCATTGTCTAATGGACTCAACTTCCATTAAGGTAACTTCCATTTCAACATTGTAACCATATTGTTGGATGAAGGCTTTGTATAACAGATCCCAACTCTTTTGTGTTCCTTCTTCTAAGGTATTAAACCAATTTTGGACAACAGGGTCCAATGAGAGCATGAAATATCTCAAAGTTTGAGCCTTAGCAGCTTAGACATACTGCATAGCAGTGATATACTGCTTCACATGGAGATGAGGATTTTTGGTTCCATCAAACTTTGCAAAAGATGGCATCTTGAACTTGTACGAAACTTCTTCACCTAGCTCAAATAATTTGTGAACTTCGGACATTTCTTCGATCTTTAGTTTCTTCTCAAATTTCTTTTCTAAGTCTGCAATCATCTTTTCAACATCAGAATTTTTAGTCTTTTCAAAAGTTGTCTTCTCAACAACCTTCGGCTCCTTTTTGTCTTGAGGATCATGAAAGTATTGAGCTCAATCATCATCATCATCAATGATCACCTTTCATCATCAAAAACCGCTTCACCAACTGTAGTCTTCCCTTTGTCCTTTGGCTTCTTAGTGCTAGCAGATGCTTCGGCATGATTTTCTATTGCAGTCAATTGGTTCTTCATGGTCTTAGCTAGGGCCTCTTTTATTTCTTCAATCTTGGCGTTGAGGGCATTATCCACCATTCTTTGAATTTGTTCGGGATCCATTATTTTCGGTGAGCAAGTGATTGAGTCGTTGCTAGATACTTCATCTCCGGCGTAGGTTGGATTGTCATAAGCTTTTGAACTGTCGTAATCTAGGGCTGTGAGCAATAGAGGATCAATGATATGAGATGCAAATGTATGTATGTATGCATGTATGCACAAACAACAAACAAGGACAATTAGAACGTTCCTTCCAACCTTATAACATCCACACAAGAATGGCAAGTCTCTTTTCCTAGGTAAATATTTAACAAAATACCAACATGGGGTACCTTGTTTTTTAATATTTCTCTCTGATGTTTCAACTAAAAGTTATATTTTTCAAAATGAAAATAAATTTATGATAATTTCCATTAATTAGGTTTTAATCCATTTAACCAACTAAAGTAGCTTTCATGCTATATTAGATTAAAACTAAATTAAGAGGTTTATTATAAATAGATTTCTCACTTGAAAAAAGTAACTAATGATTCATGCCAAAAACAAGCCCATGGTTAATTATTCTTAGTATAAACTAGGCTCACAATTGATTTTTTGGTATTTCATAATTTACCTAAATAATTTGCAAGCTCTTTATAAGAAAAGGTTGGATAAAAATAATTTTATTTCTAAGCCCATTGTAAAAAGATTTTAGGAAAAATGGATTTTGGGCTTTGCATTTGGGTTATGAGCAAAATAATTTTTGATTTGTTTTTAGAAAAGTTTTATACCCATAGACCATCTCGAAATATTTTGAAGATAGCTTTGGTCTTTTAGATTTTAAAGAAAAATTTATTTGAGCTTGCAATGTACTTAGGTCATATTTGAAAAAGAACAAACCAAATAACCCAAGATTTAAGCCAAGATAAATTAATCATAGTTAAACAACATGCATTTGGGATAAAACCTAAGGAAAGTAACTAGGCCATTTACATGAGCTTTAGTCTTTGTGTAAAAAGGCTTAGGTTCCCATAGCAAGTATATATCAAATGGTGCGAGGCTATGAGTGGTTATGCCATGCTCAATCTCCATACCTTGAGTGAAAGTATGGCATCCCTTACATAACACAACACGGGTAACACGGGCATCCTAACTCACGCACACGATACAATCTAATATGATGCAATGGATAATATCATTATAAGAAAGAATAGAATAATATAAAGACCAATAAAATCAACTTCTCTTATCCCCAGTGGAGTTGCCACTGTAAGTGGGGATTTTTTCCCCCACTCCCGGTGGAATGGTTCTTGCGACTTTGGCACTATTTAGGCTCGGGGCCTTAGAGAACACGGACCTAAGTCCAGAGAAAATGGAGTCGCCACCTGGACGGGCCAGGAAAAAGAAAGGAGTGGATGACTCGATTCCTAAGGAATCCCCAACCCCCTAATGGGTTCGGAAAGTTGGATACGTGTGGGAATGGTGAGAAATGGCCCAGCACCCCCACAATGCCCGGGTCACTGTAACCGGGCTCCTTTACAAGTCTTAATATTATAAAATTCTTAAATAAAACAATATTATCCATATTACACACAATTGAAATAAAGCATCGTTATATTAAAAATCAAAGCAATGTCAAAACAAAGCAAATAAATGGACACCCATCAAAGGATGGAAACAAGTCCTTACATCGTTCATGTCTAAACTAAATAGGACACCCACCGAAAGGTAGAAACATGTCCTTTACATTGGTTCAAAATATAAAAGCAATTTAATTACATAGAACTTAATTAATGAGGTATCCACAAAGTGGAAACATACCTCTTACAACATTTGGAAATCTAAATAAATTGATAGAAGTAAATAACCATTCATAATAAATAAATCATTCATCAAAGATATTAAACATCAATCAAAATAGAAAGTAAACATCCATCCATCATAAATTAAATAAATCAAGCATTGAACTTAAATAAATCAAAGCATATAATAAACTACATAATTAAATAAAGCAAGTAAAGACATAAATTAGGGGTACTATATCTATTTAAAATTCTTTAATTAATATATTAGGGTTTGGGATCTTAATATATTATTATTGTTATTTGTTTAGGCTACTGTAGGTTTTAAAAGAATTGAAAGGGATTAGGGTTTTAATGAATCAAACTAGGGTTTAGGTTTGTATTTTGAATAATCATAATAAAGGAAGTTAAACATAAAGATTTGCAATATATAAATAAATATTGACCCGAGCCCACACGGCGGTCCCGCTAGCCGGTTAGCGGGCGGGGGTCAAGGGGGCAGCGCCCCTTTCAGGGTCGGGGCCTGAACCCCAAAGATTTTAAAAATTAGCTTTTAGGATTGTAGGTTTCGGTGTTTAAAATTAAGATTTTAAGGCTTAAGATTTAGAAAATAGGGTTTTGAAATTGGAAGAAACTAATGTTATTTTTTTAAAGAATAATGCTACTATGTGACTTTGGAAGAAGAATTAATTAGGATTAAAGCTTTTGATGCTTAAAAAAAATAAGGCTACTAACTTTTGGAATAGAGCTTAGGGTTTTGGGAATTAATAAATTGATTTAGGGTTTTTGGTGTCTCGAAAAATCTGTTTGGTTTTAGGATTTGTGAAAACAGTTTAGAGTTTTATAAAGTTTTTGGAAATAAACAAAACGGTTTAAGGTCTTTATAAACAGAAAAGTAACGAATTAAGGTCTTTGGAAATAAAAGGATCAATTTAGGGTTTTAAATTTTAAAAGAAACAAAATTAGGGTTCTTAAGTTTAGAAGAAATAGAATGAACGATTTAAGACTTTTTTTTGAAAACAAAAGAAACAAATTAGGGTTTTGAAGGTATTTAGAAACATAAAAGTGTTTATGTAATTGAAACGAGGACCAATGTTTATAAATCAAGGTTTTGTATGTATAATCTTAAGAATCAAGGAAACTAAGCTACTGTAAGAAAATAAAACAAAACGAGATTAGAGATTCAAACCTCCGTTCGTTGGTTCCACCAAAAATTGCTTCTTGGATGAACAAGGACAAAGGCAAGATGGCTGCCTTTGATGGATTGATTACTTGCTTGCTTATTCCTCTAAACGTTTTACTGCCAAGACCCTTGTTAATCTCCCCACTATCCGATCCAAAGTTTTTCTCCCATTCTCCTCCCCTTCTGTGTTGTTTTTTTTTATCTTTTTTATAGAAAATTATGATGATTAATTTAATTTGTTTACATAAACTATCATTAATTTGAAAAAGGAAATCGAAACCAAATTCTATTTTATTTTGGAAAAAATTGCATTGAAAAAATTTCACTGGCAAAAAAAAAATTACTGCGGGCCGCTGTGGAAACTTGCGAGGCGCGCGAGCAAAATTGGCTGTCGGGCATTTCCCCCACAGGATTTTCCTGCGTGCGAAATGGCCCAAGGCCATTTCATCCAAACTTTTCAGCGATGAATTTTTTCGTTGCCGATTTTTTCGTCGTCGATTTTTATTTTTATTTATTTTTTATTATATAATTTTTTAAAAAATTATAAAAACTAAATACTAAAACAAATATTATTTAACTAAGATAACACAAAAATTATTTTGGACTAATTAAAATATATTGGACAACACAAAAATTATTTTGGACTAATGAAAATATATTGGACCGGACTGGGTCAAAAATTAAGGGTCTACAGTTTGCTCCATCTTGATGAACTATATTTCAAGAGAAGAAGGTGGGAGAGTCCAACATCTTACTTGTGCTCATTGCATTTGGAAGAATCTTGAGAACTATCATGAGCGTACTATCCAAGTGAGGCTCACCAAGAAGCAAATGCATATACATGAGTATGAGCTATTCAAGATGAATCCAAATGAAAATGTTACCGACATGACCAATCACTTGCTTGCCATCATCAATGAATTTAAGAAATATGGAAAGATATATGATCAAGATTAACTCAATCTCAAAATCTTGAGAGCACTTAGAGCAAAGAAGAACTTTGAATCCAAAGTCTCTTCAATTGAAGGAGCTCATGATCTTAGCTCCTTGAGAATTGATGAACTTGTCAGAAAAATACTCACCTTTAAATTACACACCGAAAGAGAAGAAGAATGAAGTGAAAAGGAAAAGGGAAAACCAATAGGTCTCAATGTATTTAAAGAAGTTGAGAGCTCAAGCAAAGAATAAAGTGATGATGAAGAAGAAATGGCAATGTTTTTAAAATGAATGAATGATTGGAAGAGAAAGAGAAGATTTCAAGCTAGCAATGGTACACATTTTAAATCTTGTTTCAAAGATAAAGACAAACAGAATGAGGTGAAGTGTTATGAATGTGGCAAATCCGATCATATCAAATCGGATTGCTTTAAGTTGAAGAATAAGAAGAAGTGAGACAAAGAAAAGAAGGAATCTCTCAAAGCTAAATGGGACGACTCTTCCACAAGTGAAGTAGAACAAGAAGAGGAAGAATGAATTGCCAATCTATGTCTCATGACTATTGAGGATGACTCCCATTAGGTAGGTAGTCAATCCTTGAATCTAATTGCATATGATGATAATAATGATGATTTAGATGATAGTGATATGATTGAACCTATGAACCTTAAGGTAGAAAAGTATTACTCTAAAATGAAATTGTATAAGGACAAATGCTCTAAGTTAGAAAAGGATTTCATATTCTTGAAAAATTCTACATAAGAATTAAAGACCTCAAATGAACAATTATTGAAATCCATTGATGCAATGAATAAAATTTCACATAGCTTAGAAGATGTAATCAAGGAAAATGAAATTTTGAAGCATGAACTAAAATAACTTAAGGAATCAATCTCAAAATTTCACAAAGGAAAGGAAGCATTAGATACATTGATAGATAATCAAAGATCACCTTCCTTAAAGTATGGTTTAGGATTCAAAGAATCATCCAACACTACATCCAATGCACCAATGTTTGTAAGAGCATCGGCAACTCAAACTTCTAGTGTTGAAGTTGTAAAGAACACCAAAATACAAACAAAATTTAAAAACCCTAAAAGGATTACATTAGATTCACAACACTCTAAAATGAAGGCTCTAAGAGAAAAAAACATGCATTCAAGTATACTAGACATGTACATCAACACAAAAATGCTCAAAAACAAACTCACACTTGCAATTGTATGCATAGTCCATTGAATGTCAATAGAAAAGTGCATAAATATAGAAATTTGTATCAATGCACATATTGTATGAAATTTGGGCATAAGAGTATTTTTTGCTACATTAGGAAGGCTCATCTCAAGTTAGAAGATCCTTCTATTAGAAACCCCCAAGGACCCAACTTCATTTGGGTACCTAAAAAATGATAAAAATTATTATTTTGTAGGTATACCTAAAATCTACTATACATGAAAACTCATGGATTGTAGATAGTGGATGCTCAAGGCATATGACGAGAAATGCAAAGCTCTTTACAACTCTTACTTACAAGATTGGAGGTAATGCTACTTTTGGAAACAATGCTAAAGGTATGATCATTGGTATTGGTTCCATTGGAATACTTGGTAAAACCTTGTTTGAAAATGTATGGCTTGTTGATGAGTTGAAACACAACTTACTTAGTATAAGTCAATTATGTGATAAAGGATATGATGTAAGTTTTGACTCCAAAGGATGCAAGGTTACTAATTCAAATTATTAGATCTCATTCAAAGGAGATTGAATTAGCAACACATATAAAATTGACATACATTCCAATGATGCATTTGAATGTTTGATTTATATTAATAATGTTGCTTGGTTATGGCATAGAAGGCTAGGATATGCTAGTATGGATCATTTAAAATGTATTAGTAATGAAGAACTAGTTGATGGTCTCCCTAAAATTAAATTTGACAAAGATAGAACATGTGAACCTTGTCAACTTAGTAAGCAACATAAAAGCTCATTCAAATCTAAAAATGTTGTAAGAACTTCTAGGCCACTAGAACTCATTCACTTGGATTTGTTGGACCAAATAGAGTTGCTAGCCTAGGTGGCATGTTATATGCATTTATTTTTTGGTTGATGATTAATCTAGATTTACATGGATTAATTTCTTAGATCAAAAGAATGAAGTTTTTTATCATTTCAAAATATTTGCAAAAAGAGTTCAAAATGAAAAAGCTATGTGATTGCATCTATTAGAAGTGATCATGACAAAGAATTTGAAAATGAAAACTTCAAAAAGTTTGTAATGAATTTGGTATTTCACACAATTTTTCAGCTCCTAGAACACCATAATAAAATAGTGTAGTTGAAAGGAAAAATAGAACATTGGTTAAAATGGCTAGAACAATGCTCAATGAATATGATTTACCATCTTATTTTTGGGCGGAAGCTGTTAATACCGCTTGTTATATTTCAAATCAAGTCTACAAAAGGCCTTTGGTAAATAAAACTTCTTATGAGCTATGGAATGGAAAAATATCCAAAATTTTATATCTTACAGTATTTGGATGCAAATATTACATATTGAATACCAAGGATAATCTTGAAAAATTCTCATCCAAATCGCATGAAGACATATTTTTAGGATACTCATCATCTAGTAAAGCATATAGGATATTTAATAAGAAAACTCTAGTAGTTGAAGAATTAAAGCATGTTGTTTTTGATGAATCTTCTAAACTCGATCAAAAGAAAGGTAGTGCTCTTGATGATTTTGTAGGTACATATGGTCAACAAGAAATGATTGTTGCTCCAAGGAACAATCATGATGAACAATAAAAGGAAACTCAATAGTTACCCAAGGATTGGGAATACAAGAAGTGTAACACCCCTATATCCCGTATACGTACCAAGCATGCTTAAACGATCGTAATATACGTATACTGAATATAGTAAATGCCACAACAAATATCTTTTGTAAATAAATGAAATCAACCTCAAACATTTTAAAGAAATCCAAAAGACACCATATATAAAAATGTTTATCAATTCACAGCGGAAGTTATTACAAATATGTTATAAATCAAAGTTTACAAAACATAGAATATATACATGATTGGCAGCTCTTCTCTGATCTTTAAGTCCCAAAATGAACTCTTCAATGTCTACTCTCACTCGGTCTCGAAGAACTCTCAGGTTCAACTCTGTCACCTGCGCGATCATACACTATCGCGCTAAGCCATCGGCTTAGTAGTACAAAATATACCAACATTATACTTTAAGGCAATGCAATGTTACACATCTAAATTATAAAGTTAACATCACACCTTTATATTTCATAAACCACACACATAGAAGCACATCACATTACCACATCATACTATGTTCAATGTCATAACAATATTCATATTACATCTTCATAGTTCCATTGATTTTACCATTCAAGAATCACATTATATACAAAGACAAGCATGGGCCCAAAACACTCTAATATGCCATTCAATTTTCAGAGTTAATGCTTTGGTTTTGTTATCACATTTATCATTATCATAAACGCAACTAGGCTTCAAGGATTTAGGTTCAACCAAGCTTCAAGGGGAACAAAGCATGCTAAGTATCAACTCAACTTGGCTTCAAGAACCAACCCAACCTAGCTTCAAGGGTTGTAACATCTCAATTAGGCTTCAAGGATCAAATCCAACCTAACTTCAAGAGAATGTTACCAATAGGCATGGCACCAACAACAAAACTCTGAAAATGAATAACACATTAGACACACAATTCATTTATTATCTCATTATCAATTCCATTCTCCATCCTCATAATCAATTAGGCAAACATGCCTTATGTCTTTCAAATGATTCATCATAGCCAATCACAATGGCTTCATATCATTTCATATATCAATTCATATTATACATATAGCATCATTGGTATAACATTTCAAAATACATTATTTACATAACACATTGCCATTCACAAGATTCATCATGCACATAATACATAACCTTGTTCATATAGTATCATATGCATTATCAAATGTAAGTTCAATCTCAATCATGTAAGAGGAGCAAGGAAAAATCACAGTGGCCAACACACTCAAGGGACACGGCCAAGCTTGTCGCCGTGTCTCTCAATCAAAAGCAACAGAATCAAACATGGGCAAGGGACACGGCCGTGTCCTCTCCAAAAATCATCCAACATGGCCAAATTTCCATAGACTTGGCCGTGTCTCTCAAAAATCCTTTAGTTTGGCCGTGTCTCTTCCTTGGATTGGTTGTGTCTCTCATGTATACAAACCCTAAATATGGCTAACTCTCTTTTGATTGAATAAAGACACATTATGCACAATACAACCTCATTCAAATGGATGTAATCAATGTTATTAACACATATTCATCACAATATTCACATTAACACTATCTCAACCATACAATCAATCACTTACCACATCAAACCCTAAACCAACATCAATCTTCTTCTTTCAATATCAACATCCACTTAACTTACCATCTTCAAACAAAACCAGCACCAATTAAACCTTTTTAACTTACAATCCATTTCAACACTTATAAACACATCTCAAACACACCAATTCATAATATCAACAAATCACAACTCATCTCAAACACAACTTCAACAATAACAAAGGAAAACAAGAAAGTACTTACCTTAAATGAAGAAATTTCACAAATCTCCAACTTAATCCTTTGATTCTTCCTTCAATTTGATTCTAGCATTTAGAACACCTCTCTTGCTCTCTCTTTTCTTGGATAGGCGGCACACAAATGAGAAGAAAAGAAAAATAAACACAAGTCAACTTCTTTTCTTCTTTAAATCTCCACCAAGCAATTCTAGCCAAGCAATTACCTAAATGCCCTCATCCATTTAACTTAACCTTTGTCACCTATATGCCCATTGAAGTAATTTCACATCATCCCAAATAAAAATTTCTTCTTCCCTTGACTCTCCATTTGACCAACATATATGTTATATATATTATCATATATACAACATATACATTCCATTAACACAATCATTTCCTTTGCAAAAACATATGTACATTAAATTCAAATCAAACAACAATTGTATTAAAACTTCTAGGGCATACATTGGGATATTACAATTCTCCCCCTCTAAAAAGAAATTTCGTCCTCGAAATTACCTGATATCAAGTCTGGAATAGTTGAGGATATTGATCTCGCATTGATTGCTCACTCCCCCAAGTTGCCTCTTCTCTTCCATGATCCTTCCATAGAACCTTCACCAAAGGCACTTTCTTATTTCTCAACTCTTTTATATCACATGTCAAGATAGCAACTGGTTCCTCTTCATATGTCAAATCTGGACTCACTTCGATAGATTCAATTGGCAACACATGAGATGGATCCGACCTGTATCTCCTCAACATAGAAACATGGAATACATTATGGATCCTTTCTAACTTAGGTGGCAAAGCAAGCCGATAAGCAACTGGTCCAACTCTTTCCAAAACTTCATACGGTCCAATGAAACGAGGATTCAATTTCCCTTTCCGATCGAACCTCAAGATCTTCTTCCAAGGAGACACTTTGAAAAATACCTTATCTCCCACATTATACTCAATGTCTCTCCTCTTCAAATCTGAATAAGACTTCTGTCGGTCTGAAGCTGTTTTCAACCTATCTCGAATCATTTTCACTTTCTCTTCAGTTTCTTTAACCAAATCAGGACCAATTAACTTACCTTCACCAAGTTCATTCCAACATAGAGGTGTCCTGCACCGTCTACCATAAAATGCTTCGAATGGTGCCATACCAATGCTGGATTGGTGACTGTTATTGTAAGCAAATTCCACAAGTGGTAAGAATCTATCCCAACCTCCAGAGAAATAAATGACACAGCTTCTCAACATGTCCTCGATAATTTGTCTCACCCTCTCAGACTGCCCATCTGTCTTCGGATGGAAAGCAGTGCTGAAATGCAATCGAGAACCCAATGCACCATGTAAACTCTTCCAAAACCTTGAAGTAAATCGGGGATCTCGATCAGACACTATAGAAATTGGGACACCATGCAACTTTACAATCTCATGAATATACAGCTCAGCTAACCTCTCCAAAGAGTAATCCATCCGAACCGGAAGGAAATGAGCTGATTTAGTCAACCTGTCAACAATCACCCAAATAGCATCATGCTTCCTTTGTGTCAATGGTAAACCAGACACAAAATCCATGGTTACTCTATCCCATTTCCACTCAGGTACTGATAACGGTTGAAGTAACCCTGTTGGAACTTGATGCTCAGCTTTTACCCTCTGACATGTGAGACATTTAGACACAAAATTTGCAATGTCTCTCTTCAGACCAGACCACCAGTAAAGCTGCTTCAAATCATGATACATCTTTGTACTGCCCGGATGCATAGCAAATACTGACTGATGTGCTTCTTCTAAAATGATCCTTCTCAAATTAGTATCATCAGGTACACACAATCTGTTCTTAAACCAAAGACTTCCATCACTTCTCACAATGAAATCTCGACTCTTTCCATTCTGACAATCTGAAACAATCTTCTGAATCTTATTATCAGCCAATTAAGCCTCTTTAATCTGATCCAACAATACTGGTTTCAATTGCAATTGTGCCAACAATGCACCATCATCACAAGATACAAAACTGGCATGCAACGCTCTCAACTCAACAAGCAACGAGAGCAAATAAACAGTTAAACCTGCTAAAGATTTCTGACTCAAGGCGTCAGCAATAACATTTGCCTTACCAGGATGATAATCAATCAAACAGTCGTAGTCTTTAATCAATTCCAACCATCTCCTCTGTCGAAGATTAAGCTCTTTTTGGACACCCAAATATTTCAAACTTTTATGGTCTGTATAGATAAAACACTTCTCCCCATACAAATAGTGTCGCCAAATCTTTAATGCAAACACAATGGCTACTAACTCTAAATCATGGGTCGGATAATTGAGCTCATGTGGTTTCAACTGTCGAGATGCATAAGCTATAACTTTACCTTCTTGCATCAGAACACAACCCAAACCATTATGTGAAGCATCACTGTAAATCACATATGGTTTACTTCCACAGGTAAAGTAAGAACAGGCGCTTGAGTCAACATTTCTCTCAACTGATCGAAACTAGCCTGACACTGATCTGTCCACACAAATCTAACTCCCTTTCGAAGCAATCTGGTAAGTGGAGTAGCTATCAAAGAAAATCCTTTCACAAACCATCGATAATAGCCTGCCAAACCCAGAAAACTTCTAACTTCAGTCACAGACTTTGGTGGACTCCAATTCAAAATAGCTTCAACTTTACTCGGATCAACTATAATACCCTCTGCTGAAACTATATGACCGAGAAAAGTAACTTGGTCAAGCCAAAACTCACACTTCGACAGTTTAGCAAACAATTGCTTCTCTCTCAAAACTGCAGCACAATCCGCAAATGCTTATCATGCTCCTCCTTATTACGCGAATACACCAGAATGTCATCAATAAAGACCACCACAAACTGATCCAAATAGGGCCTAAACACCCTATTCATCAAGTCCATAAAAACTGCAGGTGCATTCGTCAAACCAAAAGGCATAACTAGAAACTCATAATGCCCATACCTGGTCCGAAAAGCAGTCTTAGGAACATCTTCAGCTCTGACCCTCAATTGATGGTACCCTGATCTCAAATCAATTTTGGAAAATACTACTGCACCCTTCAATTGATCAAAGAGATCATCAATTCTAGGCAAAGGATATTTATTTTTAATTGTCACCTTGTTCAACTGCCTATAATCGATACACAATCTTATAGTACCATCCTTCTTCTTTACAAACAGAACAGGAGCTCCCCACGGTGAAACACTAGGGCGAACAAACCCTTTATCTAGCAACTCCTGTAACTGCACCTTCAGTTCTCTCAGTTCAGCAGGTGCCATTCTATAAGGAGTAATAGAGATAAGAGTGGTACCAGGCAATAATTCAATACCAAACTCCACTTCTCTCTCAGGAGGCAACCCTGACAACTCCTCTGGAAACACATCTGGAAACTCTGCAACTGTGGGTATACTATCAAGTTGAAAACCCTTTACTCTCGTATCTACAACATAAGCAAGGTAAGCATTACACCCTTTTCTAATCAATCTTCTAGCTGCAACAGCTGAAACAAACAAGGATGCTAGCTGTCCCTGCTCACTAGATACTAACGCCTCTCTACCATCACTAGTTCTCAAGGTAACAACTTTCTTTTGCCAGTCAACCACAGCTCCATGTCTAGATAACCAGTCCATACCTAGGATCACATCATATTCATTAAAAGGCATCTCAATCAAATCTCCAAGAAACTCCTCACCTTGCACCATCACTGCACTATCTCGGTGCACTTTGCTAACAATCACACTATGCCCTAACGGATTTGTCACCAATACATCAAATCCTAGGGATTCAGCATGCACATCAAACACAGGCAAAACAGATGCACTAATATATGAATGCGTGGATCCGGGATCAATCAAAGCAAGTACTGAAGTACCAAATAAAGAAAAAGTACTGAAGTACCAAAGCATCTGGTTGCCTCTGCATCACATAAATCCTCTGAGAAGATCCCGCCTCCTCTGGTCTACTCTCCCTGGATGTAGAACCTCCTCTAGAACTGAACCCAGATCTGCATCCTCTGCCGAAACCTCTGCCTCCTCGACCTCCCCTCACACTAGGTCGAGAAGCTGCAGTATCCACCGACATCTGCTCCTGTCTCTCAGGACAATCTCTCACAAAATGATCGAGAGATCCACATCTGAAACATACCCCTGCTACACCCGTCTTCCAACAAGTACCACTATGTGGCCTACCACAATGAATGCATCTGGGTAAGGTGGATCTCTGCATCACTAGGGTCGGAGCACTCGACACTGAAACTGTAGGTCTAGATCTCTGCCTCTAAAACTGTACTGACCTACCAGCTGGCCTCTGACTCCTACTAACCCAAGGAACAAAACTTCCTTTACCTCTTTTCACAGACGAAGACCCTGCCTCAAACTGGGGCCTTCTAACCCTAATCTCTTCCTCTGAAGCAGCTGCAATAACCTGAGCTCTCTCTACACTCCTAGCTACTGCAACAAGCTGGGAAAAATCATGATATCTAGATCCAGCCACAAGACACATGATAGAGGGCCTCAATCCCTCCTCAAATCTCCTGCATCTATCTATCTCATCAGATATAATACCCCCAGCATACTGACTCAACAGGATAAACTCTAGCTCATTTTCCGTCACAGTCCGGTTGTCTTGTTTCAAGCTTAGAAACTCCATTTTCTTCACATCTTTGTACTCCCTAGGAGTATACTTCAATTCAAACTCTCTTAGAAAATCAGCATAGGACAATGTTGGTGGATCATCCATAGCATGAGGCACTGTCTTGCACCAGTCATATGCGTCCTTTTGCAACAATGATCTTGCATAATCAAACTTTTCTTCTGAAGTGGCTTGCAACTGAACAAATATTCTTTGTACTTTGTCTAGCCACTGCTCTGCTACAGTTGGATCAATGGTACCTATAAAATCTTCTGCTCCATACTTCCTTAGCTTATCATATTGTCTCACTGATACCAAAGGCTGTGGGGGTGGTGGCGGTGGTTGCACTGGTGCTTGCCTCAACAAATCAAACACATGCCTAAACCAACCTGGCGGAACCTCCTCACTAGCTGGTCTCCCCGACAAAGAAGCAGGTACCTCTCCAGCACTATCCACTCTAGCCCCCTCTCTAATCTCATCAGGAGCTATACTCTCAGCACTACCCTCGACTGACTGACGTGAGTGAGAATCCATCACAACCTATATCTGCAAACACAGCAGAATACCTCTCATTAAAGATCAGAGACTGCCAATGCCAAACATATATGTTATTCAAAAATCCACGTTTTAAAATCAAAACACTCTTTTTCTTACACTTGACCTAGGTTGAGAATCTCAAACCTAGGCTCTGATACCAAAACAATTGTAACACCACTATATCCCATATACGTACCAAGCATGCTTAAACGATCATAATATACGTATACTGAATATAGTAAATGCCACAACAAATATCTTTGTAAATAAATGAAATCAACCTCAAACATTTTAAAGAAATCCAAAAGACACCATATATAAAAATGTTTATCAATTCACAGCGGAAGTTATTACAAATATGTTATAAATCAAAGTTTACAAAACATAGAATATATACATGATTGGCAGCTCTTCTCTGATCTTTAAGTCCCAAAATGAACTCTTCAATGTCTACTCTCACTCGGTCTCGAAGAACTCTCAGGTTCAACTCTGTCACCTGCGCGATCATACACTATCGCGCTAAGCCATCGGCTTAGTAGTACAAAATATACCAACATTATACTTTAAGGCAATGCAATGTTACACATCTAAATTATAAAGTTAACATCACACCTTTATATTTCATAAACCACACACATAGAAGCACATCACATTACCACATCATACTATGTTCAATGTCATAACAATATTCATATTACATCTTCATAGTTCCATTGATTTTACCATTCAAGAATCACATTATATACAAAGACAAGCATGGGCCCAAAACACTCTAATATGCCATTCAATTTTCAGAGTTAATGCTTTGGTTTTGTTATCACATTTATTATTATCATAAACCCAACTAGGCTTCAAGGATTTAGGTTCAACCAAGCTTCAAGGGGAACAAAGCATGCTAAGTATCAACCCAACTTGGCTTCAAGAACCAACCCAACCTAGCTTCAAGGGTTGTAACATCTCAATTAGGCTTCAAGGATCAAATCCAACCTAACTTCAAGAGAATGTTACCAATAGGCATGGCACCAACAACAAAACTCTGAAAATGAATAACACATTAGACACACAATTCATTTATTATCTCATTATCAATTCCATTCTCCATCCTCATAATCAATTAGGCAAACATGCCTTATGTCTTTCAAATGATTCATCATAGCCAATCACAATGGCTTCATATCATCTCATATCTCAATTCATATTATACATATAGCATCATTGGTATAACATTTCAAAATACATTATTTACATAACACATTACCATTCACAAGATTCATCATGCACATAATACATAACCTTGTTCATATAGTATCATATGCATTATCAAATGTAAGTTCAATCTCAATCATGTAAGAGGAGCAAGGAAAAATCACAGTGGCCAACACACTCAAGGGACACGGCCAAGCTTGTGGCAGTGTCTCTCAACCAAAAGCAACAGAATCAAACATGGGCAAGGGACACGGCCGTGTCCTCTCCAAAAATCATCCAACACGGCCAAATTTCCATAGACTTGGCCGTGTCTCTCAAAAATCCTTTAGTTTGGCCGTGTCTCTTCCTTGGATTGGTTGTGTCTCTCATGTATACAAACCCTAAATATGGCTAACTCTCTTTTGATTGAATAAAGACACATTATGCACAATACAACCTCATTCAAATGGATGTAATCAATGTTATTAACACATATTCATCACAATATTCACATTAACACTATCTCAACCATACAATCAATCACTTACCACATCAAACCCTAAACCAACATCAATCTTCTTCTTTCAATATCAACATCCACTTAACTTACCATCTTCAAACAAAACCAACACCAATTAAACCTTTTTAACTTACAATCCATTTCAACACTTATAAACACATCTCAAACACACCAATTCATAATATCAACAAATCACAACTCATCTCAAACACAACTTCAACAATAACAAAGGAAAACAAGAAAGTACTTACCTTAAATGAAGAAATTTCACAAATCTCCAACTTAATCCTTTGATTCTTCCTTCAATTTGATTCTAGCATTTAGAACACCTCTCTTGCTCTCTCTTTTCTTGGATAGCCGGCACACAAATGAGAAGAAAAGAAAAATAAACACAAGTCAACTTCTTTTCTTCTTTAAATCTCCACCAAGCAATTCTAGCCAAGCAATTACCTAAATGCCCTCATCCATTTAACTTAACCTTTGTCACCTATATGCCCATTGAAGTAATTTCACATCATCCGAAATAAAAATATCTTCTTCCCTTGACTCTCCATTTGACCAACATATATGTTATATATATTAACATATATACAACATATACATTCCATTAACACAATCATTTCCTTTGCAAAAATATATGTACATTAAATTCAAATCAAACAACAATTGTATTAAAACTTCTAGGGCATACATTGGGATATTACAAGAAGGATCATCCAAAAGAACTCATCATTGATGAAACTTCAAAGGAAGTAACTACTAGATCCAAACTTTAACATTTAGATGATAATGGTGCTTTTGTCTCTCAAATAGAGCCAAGGACCATTGAGAAGGCTTTTAGTGATGAATGTTGGGTGAATGCAATGTAAGATGATGTAACACCCCCGTACCCCATATACGTAAACCGCATACACCCACACAACACGTGATATACGTGTAGAGGATATAAGGGTATCACAGTCCATTTTAAAACAAACCAACCTATCCTTAAATATAAAACCAAAGTCATCATTACTAAAATTTGAATAAACTAAAAAAACATTTAACTTACATTATAGAAATCAATAGAGAAAACATTCCTTATTAAAATACATATTGACATATCTTCATTATCCCAAAAGCTTATCCAAAACATTAGTTTAATAGGTAGCAGAAAATACATATGTATATAAATCAAAATCAATGTTTACAAAATTATAGAGTTTATACATGCTGGCAGTTCATCTCTGATCTTGATGTCCACAACTCAACACTACTCTCACAAGCTCAAGCCTATACTCGACTCGGTCTAGATGAGCTCTCTGGCACAACCGGATCTACCCTGTCACCTGCATGATGAACCACACGCTAAGCAGAAAGCTTAGTGGTATAAACTTTGATTCAATATAGATCAATGTGATGCTAACGTACAATACATATGAATATATCAACTCATTACATTATAACTCAACATATTAATCATTTGCATCACAGTTCATAATTCACATATAAGCAAAGACAAACATGGGCCCAAAAAGGATCTAATATGTTATTCAAAGTTCAGAGTTACTGCTTTGGTCCATTATGACACCTTGTGTCTAGCCCCATGGGCAATATATATATATCCATGGATAATGTAACAGCCCCAGTCTCTTGGACCTCAACCCGGCTAGACCCTTGGGCCCCATTATCTTGGTCCTTAACCCGGCTAGACTGTTACAGTTTTTGAGGCTTACAACTCAGTCTTTTCACCCCAAAAACATCACATTTATCAGCTGGGCTTGGCTTACGACCCGATCTTTTCGCATGCCCAGCAATTCATAGGCATGCTGCCAAACCCAGAACTCTGAAAATTGAATAACATACTAGGCACAAAATTTATTCATTTATCTCATTATCAAATTCTTTCATAATTCCATTCTCATTTCATTACTCATAATCAAACTAGGCTCATTGCCTCATTATATCAACATTTTTCTCATCTTTTCTCATTCTTCTCTTTTATATCAATATCAATTTGTTCCATTATGTTTTCACATATCTCATCACATTATTCAACATTTCTTTTCATTTATAGCACATTACTCAATTGCTTTGATACATCACCTTAATTCACATTATGCATATCATAACACATATCTCATTCATCAATAATATATCAAGTAATTTAACATATTTCTCAACTAAATGTGTTAAGTCTCAATGTCATGTAAATGTATGCAATCATTCAAAGTTTGTACTTATCTCTAAGAGCAACAACACCACTCTATCAACTTCATCTATCAATAAGTCCCTCAAACCTTGGCTTGGGTAACTCAATTCTGTAATATCCTCATATGTGGCTTAGAAGTTTTGATTATATTGTTGTTGTTGTTGTTGTTGTTGTTGTTATTGTTAAATTGAATTGAATGTATATGATGGGATAAGAGAAGAAATTGGGATGAGAATGCTTGTGCATATGTGTTTTGGAGAAAGAAATAGGGTTTAGAGACAAATGTATATGTTGTGTATATGATGATATATATAACATATAAAGTGGTCAAATGAAGAGTCAAGGTGATGGTTAAGTGGAAGAAGATATTTTTGGTTGTTAATGAAATTACATATAAGGACTTATATGAGACAAAGGTTAGTTATATGATTGAGGGTGTTTTAGTAATTGCTTGGATAAGAACACTTGGTGGAGATTAAAAGCAAAATTTGACTTTGTATCTTGATCATTGTCTTCTTTCTTCAAGAGGTGGCCGACTCTCCAAATTGAAAAGAGAAAAAGAAGTGTTCTTGATGATAGAAGCAAATTGAAGAAGCAATCAAAGGATTTGACAAGGGATTTGTGGAATTTCTTCTTTGTAAGTAAGTATTCTCTTGTTTTTTTTATTTATTTGGAAGTTGTATTGGAAGTGAATTAGGGTTTGGTGATTTTGTGATTTAGTGAATTTGAGATGTGTTGTGTTGTGTTTTCAAGTGTTAAATTAATTTTAAGTTATGAGTTTAATTGGAGGTTGTTGTTGGAAATGGTGGTTGTTGATTTGGATGGATGGAGAAGGATGTTGGTTTTAGGGTTTTGTGGTGAATATGTGTTTAATTGTGATATTAATGTGTGATGAAGTGGTTTTTGTGATGAATATGTGTTTAGAACATTGATTATGTTCATGTGAAATATGTTATATGATGAATATTGTGTTTGAGTGCAATTGAGAAAGTGTTGGTTTTAGTTAATGTTTTGTGATTTGGTGACACGGCCAAAAGCAATTTAGGGGAGTGGGCGTGTCAATTATTTGGATTGGCTACTGTCTCTTTTGGTTTTAGCGACACGGGCGTGTCCATCCAAGGTGCTGGGCGTGTCAATTATTTGAATTGGCTACTGCCTCATTTATTGTTAAAGACACGGGCGTGTTCCTCAACTAGGTTGGGCGTGTCCTTCAAGTGAGTTGGGCGTGTCCCACAAATGAATTGAATGTTGCTTGATTTCTTTGTTCTTGTTTGCATAGTTTAGATTCTTCAAAGGTAGTTTGGCCTCTAAACCTAAACATAAACATACTTAAACCAAGGGATGAATTAAAAACACTTGTGAATGATCCTAAATCTATGAATTATATATATATTGTTCTTGCATTGTTGAGATTGAGCCTTGTTATATTATGCATTGTGAGTGATAATGTGTTTCATGATTAATATGGAATGAAATGTTGATATTTATGAATGATGCTATGTGAGATAAATATACACTTGAATAATGAAGTGTTATATTGTGAAATGAAATGTGAAGCCATTGTTATTGGCTAAGGTGATTCAATGGAGATAAATGAGGCATGTTTGCCTAAATGATAATGAGCATTGAGAATGAGAACTAAATGGATTGTGTGGCTAATGTGTTATTCCATTTTCAGAGTTTGTTGTTGGTGGCATGCCTAATGATAGTAACAATCTCTTGAAGTTAGGTTGGATTGAATCCTTGAAGCCTAATTGAGATGTTACAACCCTTGAAGCTAGGTTGGGTTAGTTCTTGAAGCCAAGTTGGGTTGATGCTTAGCATGCTTTGCTCCCCTTGAAGCTTGGTTGAACTTAATCCTTGAAGCCTAGTTGGGTATATGATATTGATATTGATAAATGTGATAACAAAAGCAAAGCATTAACTCTGAAAATTGAATGGCATATTAGTGTGTCTTGGGCCCATGCTTGTCTTTGCTTAGTGTTGTTCATGGATGATTAAATGATTAACTAATAAAGCATATGCAAGGATGTTCAAATATGATATACATATGTGTAGGTTGGTTATGTAATGTAAAGGTATGTTGTTAACTTTGTATCTATGTTGTTACATATATGATATAAATTAGAATTGGCATTGTATAGCATCTACGCATATCGATTGCATGTTTTATCTTACTAAGCCCTTGGCTTAGCGCGATAGTGTTTAATCGCGCAGGTGATAGAACTGATAGAATCGAACCTGAGAGCTCTTCGAGACCGAGTGAGAGTAGACATTGAAGAGTTGATTTTGGGAGCTTAAAGATCAGAGCTGACTTGCCAATCATGTATAAATCTTTTATATTGTGTAAAGTATTGTTGATAATGTAAATATATGTATAATGGTAAATATATATTCAAATGTTTTCATATATGTACATATTTTATAACTTCCGCTGTGTAATTTATAAATGTATATATATATATATATAGATAACTAATATGTTTTTGTTTTATAAGTAAATGATCTATTTTTCTATAATGTATAATGATAAGGGTATTGTATTAAGTTTTAAAGTGTTTTGAATGTTAAGGATATCTTAGCATCCCTATGTTTGGTGCACTTATGCTACATTGTGGTGTTTGTAGTGTGTGTGCATTGGATATGGAGGTGTTACAATTGTTTTGGTATCAGAGCCTAGGTTTGAGATTCTCAACCTAGGAAAAATGTAATAAAAAGAATATTTTTACTTAAAAAGTGGTTTTGAATAACATATACATTTGAGATTGGCAGTCTCTGATCTTTAATAAGATGTAATCTGCTGTGTTTGCAGTATTAGGTGTTGATGGATTCTCACTCAAGGCAGTCAGTTGAGGGTAGTGCCGAGAGCATTGTTCCTGCTGAGGGAGCTAGGGTTGATAGTGTTGAGGAGGCACCTGCTTCAGTGTCGGGTGGACCAGCTGGAGAGGAGGTTCCGCCAGCTTGGTTTAGACATATGATGGAAGTAATGAGACAAGCACCAGTACAGCCACCTCCACCACCACCCCAGCCTCAGGTTCAGATGAGACAGTATGATAAATTGAGGTAGTTTGGGGCGGAAGATTTTCTGGGAACCACTGATCCAGCAGTGGCTGAGCAATGGTTAGACAAAGTGCAGAGAATCTTTATTCAGTTACAAGCCACCCCTGAGGAAAAGTTTGATTATGCCAGGTCATTACTGCAGAAGGACGCATATGACTGGTGGAAGACAGTGCCACACTCTATGGATGATCCTCCAACACTGTCTTACACTGATTTTCTGAGGGAATTTGAGTTGAAGTATACTCCTAGGGAGTATAAGGATATGAAGAAAATGGAGTTCTTGAGCTTGAAGCAAGACAGCAAGACTGTTACTGAGTATGAAGTTGAGTTTATTCGACTGAGTCAGTATGCTGGGGGTATCATTGCTGATGAGATTGATCGATGTCGGCGATTTGAGGAGGGATTGAGGCCCTCAATTATATGTCATGTGGCAGGCTCCAGGTATCAGGATTTCTCCCAGTTAGTTGCAGCAGCTAGGAGTGTAGAGAGAGCCCAGGCCATAGTTGCAGTTGCTTCTGAAGAGGAGGTTAGAGTTAGAAGGCCCCAGTTCGAGGCAGGGTCTTCTTCTGCTAAGAGGGGTAGAGGAAGTTTTGTTCCTCGGAGTAGTAGAAGTCAAAGATCAGCTGGTAGGCCAGTGCAGTTCCAGAGGCAGAGATTTAGACCTGCAGCTTCAGTGGCTAGTGCTCCGACCCCGATGATTCATTGATCCACTCTTCCCATCTGCATCCATTGTGGGAGGCCACATGGTGGTCCTTGTTGGAAGGCTGGTGTTGCAGGGGTATGCTTCAGGTGTGGATCACCAGACCACTTTGTGAGAGATTGCCCTGAGAGGCAAGAGCAGATGCCAGTTGATTCTGCTGCTTCTCGAACTAGTGTGAGAGGAGGTAGAGGAGGCAGAGGTGTCAGCCGAGGAGGTAGGCCAGGGTTTAATTCTAGAGGAGGTGCTGCATCCAGAGAGGGTAGACCAGAGGAGGTTGGTTCTTCCCAGAGGATGTATGTTATGTAGAGGCAGCCAGATGCATCGGCAGTCATAGCTGGTACTTTTTCTTTATTTAATACTCCAGTACTTGCTTTGATTGATCCGGGTTCCACGCATTCTTATGTTAGTGTATCTGTTCTGCCTGTATCTGATGTGCATGCTGAGTCCCTAGGATTTGATGTGTTGGTGACAAATCCGTTAGGGCATAGTGTGGTTGTGAGTAAGGTGCACCGGGATAGTGTAGTGAGAGTGCAGGGTGAGGAGTTCCTTGGAGATTTGATTGAGATGCCATTTAAGGAATATGATGTGATCTTAGGTATGGATTGGCTATCTCGACATGGAGCTGTGGTGGATTGTAAAAAGAAAATTGTTTCTTTGAGAACGGGTGATGATAGAGAGGTGATAGTATCTAATGAGCAGGAACAGCTAGCCTCCTTATTTGTTTCAGCTGTTTCAGCCAGGAGGTTGATTAGAAAGGGGTGTGAAGCCTATCTCGCTCATGTGATAGATACTAGAGTGAAGGGTTTTCCCACTGATAGCATTGCCACAGTTGCTGAGTTCCCTGATGTGTTTCCAGAGGAGTTGCCTGGATTGCCTCCAGAGAGAGAGGTGGAGTTTGGTATTGAATTGTTACCTGGTACCACTCCTATCTCTATTACTCCTTATAGAATGGCACCAGCAGAATTGAGGGAGTTAAAAGTGCAGTTACAGGAGTTGTTGGATAAAGGATTTATTCGCCCCAGTGTTTCTCCTTGGGGAGCTCCTGTGCTATTTGTGAAGAAGAAAGATGGTACTATAAGGTTATGTATCGATTATAGGCAATTGAACAAAGTGACCATTAAGAATAAATATCCTTTGCCTAGAATCGATGATCTCTTTGATCAGTTGAAGGGTGCAGCTGTGTTTTCCAAAATTGATCTGAGATCCGGGTACCATCAGCTGAGAGTCAGAGCTGAAGATGTTCCAAAGATAGCTTTCAGGACCAGGTATGGGCACTATGAATTTTTAGTTATGCCTTTTGGTCTGACGAATGCACCTGCAGCTTTCATGGATTTGATGAATAGGGTGTTCAGGCCCTATATGGATCAGTTTGTTGTGGTCTTCATCGATGATATTCTGGTGTATTCGCGGAATGAAGAGGAACATGATATGCATCTGCGG
Organism: Garcia nutans; assembly: GCA_947685225.1. Lineage (NCBI taxonomy): Eukaryota > Viridiplantae > Streptophyta > Magnoliopsida > Malpighiales > Euphorbiaceae > Garcia > Garcia nutans. The sequence continues at coordinate 18,091,679 of CANTUV010000026.1, forward strand.
ATTGTGTTGCAGATTTTGAGAGAAAAGCAGTTATTTGCCAAATTGTCGAAGTGTGAGTTCTGGTTGGATCAAGTTGCTTTTCTCGGACATATTGTTTCAGCGGAAGGCATTAGAGTTGATCCAAGTAAAGTTGAAGCTATTCTGAATTGGAGTCCACCCAAGTCTGTGACAGAGATTAGAAGTTTTCTGGGTTTGGCAGGCTATTACCGGCGATTTGTGAAAGGGTTTTCTTTAATAGCTACTCCACTCACCAGATTGCTTCGTAAGGGAGTGAGATTTGTGTGGACGGATCAGTGTCAGGCTAGCTTTGAGCAGTTGAGAAAAATGTTAACTCAAGCGCCTGTTTTAACTTTACCTGTTGAAGGCAAACCATATGTGATCTACAGTGATGCTTCACATAGAGGTTTGGGATGTGTATTGATGCAGGAAGGGAAAGTTATAGCTTATGCATCTCGACAGTTGAAACCGCATGAGCTTAACTATCCGACCCATGATTTGGAATTGGCTGCCATTGTGTTTGCATTAAAGATTTGGCGCCATTATTTATTTGGGGAGAAATGTTTCATCTACACTGATCACAAGAGTTTGAAGTATCTGGGTGTCCAGAAAGAACTCAATCTTCGTCAGAGGAGATGGTTGGAATTGATTAAAGACTATGACTGCTTGATTGACTATCATCCAGGTAAAGCAAATGTTGTTGCTGATGCCTTGAGTCGGAAATCTTTAGCAGGTTTAACAGTTTACTCGCTCCCGTTCCTTGTTGAGTTGAGAGCTTTGCATGCCAGTTTTATACCTTGTGATGATGGTGCATTGTTGGCACAGTTGCAATTGAAGCCAGTTTTGTTAGAACAAATCAAAGAGGCTCAGTTGATTGATATGAAGATTCAGAAGATTATTTCAGATTGCAAGATTGGGAAGACTAGAGATTTTGTTGTGAGAAATGATGGGAGTCTCTGGTTTAAGAACCGATTGTGTGTACCCGATGATGCTGATTTGAAAAGAGTCATTTTAGAAGAAGCACATCAGTCAGTGTTTGCTATGCATCCGGGTAGTACGAAGATGTATAATGATTTGAGACAACATTATTGGTGGATTGGGTTGAAGAGAGACATTGCTGAGTTTGTATCGAAATGTCTCACTTGTCAGAAAGTTAAAGCAGAGCATCAAGTTCCAACCGGGTTGCTTCAACCGTTGTCAGTGCTTGAATGGAAGTGGGAAAGAGTGACAATGGATTTTGTGTCTGGATTGCCATTGACACAAAGGAAACATGATGCCATTTGGGTGATTGTGGATAGATTGACTAAGACAACTCATTTCCTTCCGGTGCGGATGGATTACTCTTTGGAGAGATTGGCTGAGCTGTATATCCAAGAGATTGTGAAACTGCATGGTGTTCCAACTTCTTTAGTGTCTGATCGAGATCCCAGGTTTACTTCAAGATTTTGGAAGAGTTTGCATAATGCTTTGGGTTCTCGACTGCACTTCAGCACTGCTTTTCATCCACAGACGGATGGACAATCAGAGAGGGTGATACAGATTCTTGAAGATATGTTGAGAAGCTGTGTCATCGATTTCTCTGGAAGTTGGGATAGGTTTTTACCTCTTGTGGAGTTTGCTTACAACAACAGTCACCAATCCAGCATTGGTATGGCACCATTCGAAGCATTGTATGGCAGACGGTGTAGGACACCTCTTTATTGGAATGAGCTTGGAGATAATAAGTTGGTTGGTCCTGATTTGATTCAAGAAACTGAAGAGAAAATAAAATTGATTCGAGGCAGGTTAAAAGCAGCTTCAGACCGACAGAAGTCTTATACAGATCTGAAAAGGAGAGACATTCAGTTTGATGTTGGAGATAAGGTATTTTTGAAAGTGTCTCCTTGGAAAAAGATTTTGAGGTTCGGTCGGAAAGGAAAATTGAGTCCTCGTTTCATTGGGCCGTATGAAGTGTTAGAAAGAGTTGGGCCAGTTGCTTATCGACTTGCTTTACCACCTGAGTTGGATCGTATTCATAATGTATTCCATGTTTCCATGTTGATGAGGTACAGGTCGGATCCATCTCATGTGTTGCCATTTGAATCAATTGAAGTGAGCCCAGACTTGACTTTTGAAGAGGAACCAGTTGCTATCTTGGCACGTTATGTGAAAGAATTGAGAAACAAGAGAGTGCCATTGGTGAAAATTCTTTGGAAGAACCATGGGAAAGAAGAAGCAACTTGGGAAAATGAGCAAACGATGCGAGAGCAATATCCTCAGTTGTTTCAGAGTTAATTTCAGGTAATTTCGAGGACGAAATTTTCTTTTTAGAGGGGGAGAATTGTAATATCCTCATATGTGGCTTAGAAGTTTTGATTATATTGTTGTTGTTGTTGTTGTTGTTGTTGTTATTGTTAAATTGAATTGAATGTATATGATGGGATAAGAGAAGAAATTGGGATGAGAATGCTTGTGCATATGTGTTTTGGAGAAAGAAATAGGGTTTAGAGACAAATGTATATGTTGTGTATATGATGATATATATAACATATAAAGTGGTCAAATGAAGAGTCAAGGTGATGGTTAAGTGGAAGAAGATATTTTTGGTTGTTAATGAAATTACATATAAGGACTTATATGAGACAAAGGTTAGTTATATGATTGAGGGTGTTTTACTAATTGCTTGGATAAGAACACTTGGTGGAGATTAAAAGCAAAATTTGACTTTGTATCTTGATCATTGTCTTCTTTCTTCAAGAGGTGGCCGGCTCTCCAAATTGAAAAGAGAAAAAGAAGTGTTCTTGATGATAGAAGCAAATTGAAGAAGCAATCAAAGGATTTGACAAGGGATTTGTGGAATTTCTTCTTTGTAAGTAAGTATTCTCTTGTTTTTTTTATTTATTTGGAAGTTGTATTGGAAGTGAATTAGGGTTTGGTGATTTTGTGATTTAGTGAATTTGAGATGTGTTGTGTTGTGTTTTCAAGTGTTAAATTAATTTTAAGTTATGAGTTTAATTGGAGGTTGTTGTTGGAAATGGTGGTTGTTGATTTGGATGGATGGAGAAGGATGTTGGTTTTTGGGTTTTGTGGTGAATATGTGTTTAATTGTGATATTAATGTGTGATGAAGTGGTTTTTGTGATGAATATGTGTTTAGAACATTGATTATGTTCATGTGAAATATGTTATATGATGAATATTGTGTTTGAGTGCAATTGAGAAAGTGCTGGTTTTAGTTAATGTTTTGTGATTTGGTGACACGGCCAAAAGCAATTTAGGGGAGTGGGCGTGTCAATTATTTGGATTGGCTACTGTCTCTTTTGGTTTTAGTGACACGGGCGTGTCCATCCAAGGTGCTGGGCGTGTCAATTATTTGAATTGGCTACTGCCTCATTTATTGTTAAAGACACGGGCGTGTTCCTCAACTAGGTTGGGCGTGTCCTTCAAGTGAGTTGGGCGTGTCCCACAAATGAATTGAATGTTGCTTGATTTCTTTGTTCTTGTTTGCATAGTTTAGATTCTTCAAAGGTAGTTTGGCCTCTAAACCTAAACATAAACATACTTAAACCAAGGGATGAATTAAAAACACTTGTGAATGATCCTAAATCTATGAATTATATATATATTGTTCTTGCATTGTTGAGATTGAGCCTTGTTATATTATGCATTGTGAGTGATAATGTGTTTCATGATTAATATGGAATGAAATGTTGATATTTATGAATGATGCTATGTGAGATAAATATACACTTGAATAATGAAGTGTTATATTGTGAAATGAAATGTGAAGCCATTGTTATTGGCTAAGGTGATTCAATGGAGATAAATGAGGCATGTTTGCCTAAATGATAATGAGCATTGAGAATGAGAACTAAATGGATTGTGTGGCTAATGTGTTATTCCATTTTCAGAGTTTGTTGTTGGTGGCATGCCTAATGATAGTAACAATCTCTTGAAGTTAGGTTGGATTGAATCCTTGAAGCCTAATTGAGATGTTACAACCCTTGAAGCTAGGTTGGGTTAGTTCTTGAAGCCAAGTTGGGTTGATGCTTAGCATGCTTTGCTCCCCTTGAAGCTTGGTTGAACTTAATCCTTGAAGCCTAGTTGGGTATATGATATTGATATTGATAAATGTGATAACAAAAGCAAAGCATTAACTCTGAAAATTGAATGGCATATTAGTGTGTCTTGGGCCCATGCTTGTCTTTGCTTAGTGTTGTTCATGGATGATTAAATGATTAACTAATAAAGCATATGCAAGGATGTTCAAATATGATATACATATGTGTAGGTTGGTTATGTAATGTAAAGGTATGTTGTTAACTTTGTATCTATGTTGTTACATATATGATATAAATTAGAATTGGCATTGTATAGCATCTACGCATATCGATTGCATGTTTTATCTTACTAAGCCCTTGGCTTAGCGCGATAGTGTTTAATCGCGCAGGTGATAGAACTGATAGAATCGAACCTGAGAGCTCTTCGAGACCGAGTGAGAGTAGACATTGAAGAGTTGATTTTGGGAGCTTAAAGATCAGAGCTGACTTGCCAATCATGTATAAATCTTTTATATTGTGTAAAGTATTGTTGATAATGTAAATATATGTATAATGGTAAATATATATTCAAATGTTTTCATATATGTACATATTTTATAACTTCCGCTGTGTAATTTATAAATGTATATATATATATATAGATAACTAATATGTTTTTGTTTTATAAGTAAATGATCTATTTTTCTATAATGTATAATGATAAGGGTATTGTATTAAGTTTTAAAGTGTTTTGAATGTTAAGGATATCTTAGCATCCCTATGTTTGGTGCACTTATGCTACATTGTGGTGTTTGTAGTGTGTGTGCATTGGATATGGGGGTGTTACAAATTCTCTTCAAAACCTAATCCAAAGGTGATCATACACACTCACTTAAAGATACACATAAGAAAATAAGGAAGAGAACTATCTAAGGCAAACTACACACTTGACACGCTCAACAACAAGGGCGTGTCTTAGACCGTGCCCTAAACCCACAACATAGAAGCTTTGACACACTCAGTGTGTCAATTCTCCTCCGCACAGAAGTTATGACATGCTGAGTGACATGGGCATGTCACTAGATGTGTCAATCAACCAACAACACAGTAGCTATGACACGCTCAGTGACATGAACATGTCACTGGCCGTGTCAATGCTACTACAACACAAAAACTATGACACGCTCAATGACATGGGCATGTCACTGCTCGTGTCACCAACCCAGAAAATAGAACCAATGACATGCCCAAAAACATGGCCGTGTTAATGGGAATGTCAGGCCAAAAACCCTGAAATCGACACCAAAACGCCACATCTAACAAACATCTTTCCTTTACCCTTTTCAACAGCACACAAACTCAACCAAAACCATCAACATACCATATAAACTTGAGTAAACAATAAAACAACTCAATTACAAACATCAAAACACAATGACAACCATATCTCACAACTCAAACTTACCCAATCCACAACTCTTATCTCTTTCACCAAACTTAACCCTTTTCTATTCAATTCAACCCCAAAATCAAAGTTAACAAAACAACATAACTTCAAATATACCAAAACAACCATAAACACACCTAGAACAACCAATCCAACAAACTTAAAAACACAAACTCAAAAGAAAACAAAAAAACAAGTTGGAAACTTACCAAAAGTGAAGAAAATCCTTAAAACCCCAACTTGATATCTTAAGAACCTTCAATCTCTTGAGTTTGGAAGCAACAAAATCCCTTTTCCTTTATTTGATAATGGTGGCCAGCCAATGAGAAGAAAGAAGAAGATGAAAGTCAACCACACACTCTCTTCTCTTTTAACCAAAACATCTGTGAGCGGGGATTTTGGCACTGTTTAGGCTCGGTGCCTTAGAGAACATGAACCTAAGTCCGAAGAAAATGGAGTCGCCACCCGAACAGGCTGGGAAAAAGAAAGAGGTGGATGACTCAATTCCTAAGGAATCCCCAACCTCCTAATGGTTTCGAAAAGTTAGGTACGTGTCGGGAAGGTGAGAAATGGCCCAGCACCCCCACAACGCCCGGTTCATTGGAACCGGCCTCCTTTATAGGTCTTAATATTGTAAAATTCTTAAATATAACAATATTATCCATATTACATGCAATAATTGAAATAAAGCATCATTATATTAAAATCAAAGCAATGTCCAAGCAAAGCAAATAAACATGTCCTTACATCGTTCATGTCTAAACTAAGTAGGACACCCACCGAAAGGTAGAAACATACCTCTTACAACATTTGGAAATCTAGATAAATCAACAAAAGTAAATAACCATTCATCATAAATAAATCATTCATCAGCGATATCAAAAATATTAAATAAACATCTATCCATGATAAATTAAATAAATCAAGCATTGAAATTAAATAAATCAACCACCAAAGCATATAATAGACTACATAATAAAAAATAAAGAAAGTAAAGATACAAATTAGGGTTACTGTTTCTATATAAAGTTCTTTAATTTATATTTTGGGTTTTAGGATTTTAGTATTATATTTCTTATTTGTTTAGCCTACTGTAAAGGTTTTGGAAAATTGGAATGGATTAGGGTTTCATGAATCAAATTAGTGTTTAGAGGTAACATTATGAAATTATGGTTTTAGGATATTAAAGCATTGGGTTTATAATTCATGGTTACTGGATTATTATTTTGGATTTACTGTATTGAGTTTGAATGTTTAGGTTTGTAAGGTTTTAAGGTTTTAAGGGTTAGGGTTTAAGAAAACAAGGGTTTATGGTTCTGATTTTGAGAGAATTAGGGTTTTTAGTGTTTTGAAAAAATATCTTTGGTTTTTGGATTTGAGAAAACAATTTAGAGTTTTATAAAGATTTTGGAAATAGGCAAAATGATTTAAGAGTTTTGAAAATAGAAAAGTATTTTTTAGGGTTTTTGGAAATAAAAGGAAAAATTTAGGGTTTTAAGGTTTAGAAGAAATAAATTAGGGTTCTTAAGTTTTAGAAGAAATAGATTAATATTTTAGGGTTTTTAAGGTTTAGAAAAATAGAAAAGATCATTTATGTCATTGAAATGAAGATCAATGTTACTACATATTTATAGATCAAGGTTTTGTGTGTATATTATTATGAATCAAAAAAACAAAGCTATGAGTAGTTTATGACTAAGGATCAAACCTGCGTAGTTGGTTCTTCCAAAATTAACTTCTAGATGAATGGAGACAAAGGCAATGTGGCTACCTTTGATAAATTGTTGATTGATTTCTTGTTGCTCCTCTCCAATCTGAAGTCCCAAATTCCAGTCCCTAGTTCTCTCCCAAAGTTTTTTTTTTCTCCCCCGCCCCCTTTTTCTGTCCTTTAAAGTGTTATTTATAGGAAAATTTATATGATTAATCCTAATTGTTTAAGAAAGCTAAATTTCATTAGGAGAAGAAAACCAAAACCAAATAGAATTTGGTTTCGGAAAAAATTGGGTTGGAAAATTTCGCTGGCAAAAAAACTGCTACGGGCCGTGAGGAAATTTGCAAGAAACTGTGTGGAAAATTGTGAGCTAGGCACGGCCAGCCAATTTCACCGCAGGAAATTCTTACGGTTTAATTGGCCTTGGCCAATTATTTTCGACAATGAATTTTTTCGTCGCCGATTTTTATTTTTATTTATTTTTTTATTATTATTTTTTATTTTTGTTTATTTAGTATTTTTATTTTTATTCACTTCACCATTTTTAATTTTTAAAAATTATAAATAATAAATACTAAAATAAATATTAAAATACCACAAAAATTATTTTGGATTATAAAAAATAACCGACCGGACTAGGTAAAAAATTAAGGGTCTACAGTTTGCCCCTGCTTGAACAATCTGAGACTTTAGTAAAAGAGAGTGAAAAGCAATAAGACTTAATTTTGATGAGATGGTTACTTGAATTTGTTTTGGGTACTTAGACCCAAGACTGAACTTGATTTGGGTACTTGGACCCGAGACTAGATTGAATTTGGGTACTTGGACCCGAGATTGATTTGATTTGGGTACTTGGACCCGAGACTAGATTGAATTTGGGTACTTAGACCCGAGATTGATTTGATTTGGGTACTTGGACCCGAGACTAGATTGAATTTGGGTACTTAGACCAGAGATTGATTTGATTTGGGTACTTGGACCCGAGACTGAATTTGATTTGGGTACTTGGACAGGAGATTAAATTGGATTTGGGTACTTGGACCCGAGATTGAACTTGATTTTGGGTACTTGGACCCGAGCTTGAATTGGTTTGGGTACCTGGACCTGAGAATGGGCACTTGGACCTGAGATTGGGTACTTGGACCCGAGACTGATTTCATTTGAGTACTTGAACCCGAGAATGGGTGCTTGGAATGAAGATTGAATTGAATTTTGGTGCTTGGACTTGAGACTAGATTGAATTTGGGTACTTGGACCTGAGACTAGATTGAATTTAGGTACTTGGACCTAGGATTGGGTACTTGGACCCAAGATTGATTTGATTTGGTTACTTGGACCCAAGACTGAATTGAATTTGGGTGCTTAGACCCAAGATTAGATTGAATTTGGGTACTTGGACCCAAGACTAGATTGAATTTGGGTACTCGGACTCAGGATTGGGTACTTGGACCCGAGATTGATTTGATTTAGGTACTTGGACCCGAGATTGAATTGGATTTGGGTACTTGGACCTGAGATTGGGTACTTGGACCCGAGACTGATTTGATTTAGGTACTTGGACCTGAGAATGCATACTTGGACTCGAGACTGAATTGAATTTGGGTTCTTGGACCTGAGATTGAGTTTGACTAATGTTTTATCGGTTGAGAAGTCTGACTGCTCCGGCTGTTCGATGCATTGTGGTTCTTCACCCTCAAAATAGATCTTCATCGTTGGACCTTGGATCTTCATCTTTAGCATCTAATCTTCACCTTTGAAAATGGATCTTCATCTTTAGAGATCGGGTCTTCACCCTCGTAAATGGATCTTCATCCTTTGAGATCAGGTCTTCACCCTTGAAAAATTGGATATTCATCCTTTGGATATCGGGTCTTTACCCTTGAAAATGGATCTTCATCCTTTGGACTTCGGGTCTTCACCCTTTGAAATTGGATCTTCATCCTTGGACTTCAGGTCTTCACCCTTTGAAATTGAATCTTCATCCTTGGAATCAGGTCTTCACCTTTGAAAGTGGATCTTCATCCTTGAAAATTAGGTCTTCACCCTTAAACTATGAATCTTTATCCATTGGAGATCTGGTCTTTACCCTTGAAACATGGATCATTATCCATTGGAGATCGGGTCTTTACCCTTGAAACATGGATCTTTATCCACTGGAGGTCGGGTCTTTACCCTTGAAACATGGATCTTTATCCACTGGAGGTTGGGTCTCTACCCTTGAAACATGGATCTTTATCCATTGGAGGTTGGGTATTTACCCTGGCTTCAGCTCTTTTAGCTGGACTGATCTTTTATCTTTTACATCTTCATTCTTTTGAGAATTCTAATTTTCTTCTTTTTTCATTCTTTCTTGTTCTTCCTTTGCATTTTTGCAAAAAATTCAGCCCTATTCAGCTAGCTTTCATATCATCTCCTTACCCCCTGCGTGGTAAAATATTAGAAGTGAGTCAAAATGTTTTGCTCATGCATAAACTTAAAATTGAAAAGGAGAAACTTTGCCCCCTGTGTAGGCTCAAACCCATGATTTTTCTATGCGGGCTCTGATTGATGTTCTTGTTGTCTAGTTCTTTCCAAAAGCATGAATTTCTTCTCTTTGCAAAATTACTGGAACTTTCTCAAGCAATGGGCTTTCCATGCCCCCCTGATTTGATATCTTCTTTTGATTGTTTACTTCACAGGTTGTTTGCTGTTCACTTTAATAAAGAATAGACAATACAAGACAAGAAAGTGCGATGTAATATGCTCATGTATGCATGATATGCATGAATGATACTTGCAGTCGTTCCATTGACCCACAGACCAAGGTGTTCAGCAGAAGCGCTCTCATTGTTTCCTTTTTGATGCTCGTTCAAGTGTTGTATTGGAATGATTGAAAGCTTTGCATTTGTGGCTTTTATCTTCAAGATGTTGAAAACACGAGTTGTGGAGACTCTAAGCAGCAGAGTCAGGGATACATCCATTTCAATCTATGTTTCAGCAAGCCAGTTGGTAGCTTCTTCATGACCTTGCCAATAATCATTTACTTTGCCCAATGTATCTTTCGAGTTTCGACAGTTCAACATACCCCCCTTAACTTGAAGGATTTGTATGACAAAAATATTTTTTATTTTTTATTTTGAATTTTGATTTTGAAATCAAATGTTGGCTTTGCCAAATCAATGTAAATGCACCTTAGGACTTGATTTTCCAAATTAACATATCTATAACATGACAACCCTAGTTACCGTACTAAACTCGGGAATCATTTCTATTTAAGCAAGAACTGTTGCACTTTAGATAGGCACATACACATTACTTGGCCAAAGGTCTCATTGAGTTTAAATATTGTCTATCTCATATGCATGCTTATTCAAACTATCTCCACTAATAGACTCTATCCACCAAGAGAGATCAACCGGTCTTTAATAGGCTTGAAATGGGGTCTATAAGGGACACGGGTTAAATGAAGGTCATTTTGAGATAGGAGGTGATGTGACACAATGGACTAACCTTGACACTGCAAACTGCTTGTTGAAACTTTTGGGAGCATGAAAAGACAGAGCTTTGAACATTCTTCTTTCTTTTTGGCGTTAACCTGAATCTTGATTGGGATAGCCTTTGCCTTTGCAAAACGTTTGGTACCCAAATTTGTTTCTTTTCTTCTTCTCCCTTTTCTTTCTTTTTATTTTTCTTACTCTTCCCTTTCTTTGAGCATTTTATCATTTTTTCCTTCTTCCTTGTAGGGCTGTTAAGTACAAAACTTTCAAGAACTGAATGGTCTTTCTCCTTCTTTAGTTGGATTGGACCAATTCAAGTCAAAATGTCCTTATAAACCAAATGGAAGCCTTTTGTTGCTTTAGGTATAAGAGAACTTAGTTGGCTTTCTAAACCACCTTTTTAGGTTTTATCTTTCTTTTTTCTTTTTTTCTTTTGTCCTTTTTTCTTTTTCTTTTTCTCTTCTTCTTTTCTTTTCTTTATCTATCCTTTTTTGTTTTGTATTGTTTTTTTTTTAGCTCTAACAGAGTTGTCTTGTTTGTACCAACTTGTATTTCTAATAATGGATAAGTGGAGTGGCATAAATCTCCTTTAACAGGGATAAATCATTTGTTACTCTGATGTTATCTTGATATATTAGAGATATTAGGAAAACTTCAACTACCCTTATGGTCTTGAGAACTTCAACTGCCTTCATGGTCTTGACTATTCATTTCTTTCTTTGATCATCATGTCTCTTCATCTTAGTGATCATAAGACTTGTCAAAAGTATCACAACAGCTCAGGGTAGGTTATTAGGGTTTGTAAGACAATGAAAAGAAAGCTAAAATTTTATGAAGGCTCAAAGGGAGAACTAGGGATTGATATCTAATTGGGTGGATACTAGTTGTTGGCTCATCAAACAATGCCTATATCATCTCTCTCTTAAATAAGCAGAATTCAATTTCACCTCGAAAGTTTGTCAAAGCATGTTCTAAGACCGACTAGGACCTAGACAAAGGTAATTATGCAGGAGCCCTCTCTAAGTAAGCATACACAAATCAATGCTATAGAGCAATTTCCTCATTTAGTAAAGTAATTCAAGTCATGATGCCTAAACACATTAATTTATAAACATCAAGCTAGATTCCTCATCAGTTGAGCACTAAAATTGAACAAAGACCAACAAAATTTTGATGAAAGTAATTTATTCAAACAAATTTAAATTTGAAAACAAGATTTTTCCAATTGAATATTAATGAAAGAAAAATTGAAAAGCAACATTCAAGCTAAGGAAAGTTTGTAGAGTTTAAGATTCTTTTCCTTTCACATCTTCAATATTTCCATCTTGAAAGGTTGATAAAACAAAATCTTCTTCTAATCCTTTTCCTACAATGAAGGTTGCTGGTGGTGGCACCCTGTTGAACCTTGGAAATGGATTACCTTTGGTATTGGGATTATCCGGCTTAGGCAACTTGCCATTATCAATTAAATTTTGGATCTCATGCCTCAACTTCATACAATTTTCCATTTCATGTCCAGTCCTTTGATGGAATTGGCAAAATGCATTAGTATCAAAGTTAGGTGGAAGAGGATTACACAAAGGACGAGGAGCGGGGATTTTTTCCCCCACTCCCGGTGGGATGGTTCTTGTGACTTCGGCATTATTTAGGCTCGGGGCCTTAGAGAACACAGACCTAAGTCTGGAGAAAATAGAGTCGTCACCCGGACGGGCCAAGAAAAATAAAAGGGTGGATGGGTCGATTCCTAAGGAATCCCCAACCCCTAATGGGTTCGGAAAGTTAGGTACGTGTGGGGAAGGTGAGAAATGGCCCAGCACCCCCACAACACCCGGTTCATTGGAATCGGCCTTCTTTACAGGTCTTAATATTATAAAATTCTTAAATATAACAATATTATCCATATTATACACAATAATTGAAATAAAGCATCTTTATATTGAAATCAAAGCAATATCCAAGCAAAACAAATAAATGGACACCCATCCGAGGATGGAAACATGCCCTCACATCACCCATGTCTAAACTAATAGGACACCCACCAAAAGGTAGAAACATGTCCTTTACATTGGTCCAAAATATAAAAGCAATTTAAATTGCATGATATTTAACTAATGAGGTACCCACAAAGTGGAAACATACCTCTTACAACATTTGGAAATCAAAATAAATCGATAAAAGTAAATAACCATTCATCATAAATAAATCATTCATCAATGATATTAAGCATCAATCCAAATATATAATAAACATTCATCCATGATAAATTAAATCAAGCATTGCAAATAAATCAAAGCATATAATGAACTACATAATTAAATCTAAAAATAAAGCAAGTAAAGATACAAATTAAAGTTTACTGTTTCTCATTTAAAGTTCTTTAATTAATATTTTGGGTTTTAGAATTTATTGGTTTAGGATAAAGTAAGGGAATTGAAATGGATTAAGGTTTTATAATTTAAGAGCTTGATAAAGTTCTTTGATTAACCAAATTAGGGTTTGAGGGGTAAAATCATGAAATTAGGGTTTGGATACTTTAAAACATTTGAGTTTAGGACTCACGGTTACTAGATTATTATTTTGGATTTACTATATTGGGTTTGAATGTTTAGGTTTATAAGGTTTTAAGGTTTTAAGGAATAGGGTTTAGGAAAACTAGGGTTTAAGATTTTAAGGGAATTAGGGCTTAAGAAAACTTAAGGTTTGGATTAGCTAGTTTGGGGTTACTGCCTTGGTTTTGGAATTGAAGAAAATAATTTAGAGTTTATAAAGTTGTTGGAAATAGCAAGATGATTTAAGGTTTTTGGAAACAGAAAGTATATTTTTTTTAGGGTTTTTGGAAATAAAAGAATCAATTTAGGGTTTTAAAGTTTTAAAGAAATAGGTTGAACAATTTAAGATTTTTGGAAAACAAAGAAACGAATTAAGGTTTTTAAGGTATTTAGAAACGAAGGAAATCATTTAAGGATTTTGGAAACGAAGATCAAGTTATTACATCTTCAAAGATTAAAGTTTTGAGTGTATAATCTTATGAATCAAATAAAGAATGAAGCTACTGTAAGAAATAAAAATAAATTAAGGATTCAAACCTTTGGTCATTAGTTCCACCAAAAATTGCTTCTTGGATCAATAAGGACAAAAGCAAGGGTGCTGCCTTTCGTAGCTTAATTGTTTGCTTCCCTTCTTCTCTTAAAAAAGTCCGATCAATTTGTAAAGTTCCAATTCAAAATCCAAGTCTCAGTCCAAAGTCTGATTCCTTCCTCCCAAAGTTGTCCCCTTTTCTGTGTCTTTTTAGTCTTATTTATAGGAAATTTAGATGATTAATTTTAATTGTTTAAGGAAAACTGTATTTAATTAGGAAAAGAAAACCAAAACAAAATAGAATTTGGTTTCAGAAAAAATTGTCATAAAAATTTTGTAGGTAAAAAAAACTGCTGCGGGCTGCTGCGAGGGATTGCTAGCGAAATTGTGAGGGGCGAAATGGCCCAAGGCCATTTCGTCCACTGTTTTCTGCGACGAATTTTTTTGTCGTCAATTTTTATTTTTATTTTTATTTTTTATTATTATGTTATTACTATAATTATAAAAAATAAATATTATTTAATTAAGAAAACACAAAAATTATTTTAGACTAAATAAACTATATTGGACTAGACTGGGTCAAAAATTAAGGGTCTACAGTTTGCCCCCTACTTAAACGATCTGAGACTTTAGTAAAAGAGAGTGAAAAGCAATAAGACTTAATTTTTCTAAGATAGTTGAGGTTTTGGGTTCTGGACCTGGTTTGAGTTCTGGACACAAAGAATAGTTTTAGGTTCTGTACCTAAGGGTAATTTTGGGTTCTGAACCCGAACTAAGTTCTGGACTTCGAAGAGATTTTAGGTTCTGGACCTAAGGATAATTTGGGTTCTGGACCCGAGCTAAGTTTTGGACTTAGAAGAGATTTTAGGTTCTGGACCTAAGGATAATTTTGGGTTCTGGACCCAAAACTAGATTTGGATACTTGATCCTATATTAAACTTAAATACTCGATCCTAAACTGGATTCGGATACTTGATCCTAAACTGGATTTGGATACTTGATCCTAAACTGGATTTGGATACCGATCCTAACTAGATTTGGATACTCGATCCTAAATGGATTTGGATACTCGATCCTGAACTGGATTTGGATACTCGATCCTAAATTGGTTTAGGATACTTGATCCTAACTGGATTTGGATACTCGATCCTAAATTGGATTTGGATACTCGATCCTAACTGGATTTGGATTTGGATACTCGATCCTAATCTGGATTTGGATACTCGATCCTAAACTGGATTTGGATACTCGATCCTAAATTGGATTTGGATACTCGATCCTAACTGGATTTGGATACTCGATCCTAAATTGGTTTTGTATACTTGATCCTAAATTGGATTTGGATACTCGATCTTAACTGGATTTGGATACTCGATCCTAAATTGGATTGGGATATTCGATCCTAACTGGATTTGGATAATCGATCCTAAACTTGATTTGGATACTCGATCCTAAATTGATTTTATTTGGGTACTTGGACCTGTGACTAGGTACTTGGACCTGTGACTAGGTACTCCAGCTATTCTATGCATTGTGGTTCTTCACCTTAAAAATGGATCTTCATCGTTGGTCCTTGGATCTTCATCCTTAGCATCGGATCTTCACTTTTGAAAATGGATCTTCATCCTTGGAGATCGGATCTTCACCTTTGTAAGTGGATCTTCATCCTTTGAGATCAGGTCTTTAACCTTGAAAATGGATCTTCAACCTTTGGAGGTCGGGTCCTTGCCTTGGCTTCTGCTTTTTAGCTGAACTCATCTTTTGTCTTTTGCATCTTCATTCTTTTGAGAATTTTAATTCTCTTTTTATTCCATTCTTTTTTTTTGTTCTTCCTTTGCACTTTTGTAAAAAAAAAAAAATTAGCCTTTTTAGCTAGCTTCATATCCTCTCCTGCCCTCTGCGTGGCAAAATATTTGCAAATGAGTTTGAAAATATTTTATATATAAACTCAAAAAATTGAAAAGGAGAAACTTTTCCCCTTGTGTAGGCCCAAACCCATGATTTTTCTATGTGGGCTCTGATTGATGATTTTGTTGTCTACTTCTTCACACACATATGCATTTCTTCTCTTTGCAAATTATTGGAACTTTCTATGGTAATGAGCCTTCTATGCCCCCTGATTTGATATCTTCTTTTGATTGTTTACTTCACAGGGTGTATGCTGTTCACCTTGACAAAGGATAGACAATACAATACAAGAAAATGCAATGTGATATGCTCATATATGCATGATATGCAAGAATAGCACTTACAGTGGTTCCATCGACTCACAGACCAAGGTGATCAGCAGAAGTGTTCTCATTGGTTTCTTTTAGATGCTCGTTTAGGTCTTGCATTGGAGTGAAACAATGCCCCACATTTGTTGCTTTTATCTTTAAGATGTTGAAAATATGAATAATGGAGGCCCCAAACTGCAGAGATACATCCATTTCAAATCATGATTCAGTATGTCAGTAGGTAGCTTCTTCATGACCTTGCCAGTAATCATTTCCTTTGCCCAATGTGTCCTTCGGGGTTCGATAGTTCAACATACTCCCCTTAACTTGAAGTCTTTGTAATAATTTTTTTAAAATTTTAAATCAAATGTTGGCTTTACCAAATTAATGTCAATGTACCTCAGGACTTGATTTTTTCTAAATTAACATATCTATAACATTACAACCCTAGTTACCATACTAAACTCGGCAATCATTTCTATTTAAGCAAGAATTGTTGCACTTCAGATAGGCACATACACATTACTTGGCCAAAGGTCTCATTGAATTTAAATACCGTCTATCTCATATGCTTGCTTATTCAAATTATCTCTACTAATAGACTCTACCTACCAAGAGAGATCAATAGGTCTTTGATATGCTTGAAATGGGGTCTATAAGGGACACAGGTTTAAGTGAAGGCCATTTTGAGATTAGAGCTGGTGTGACACAATGGACAAATCCTCATACTAAAAATTTCTTGTTTGAATTTTAGACAGTTGGAAGCAATCTTGCTAGACTTCAAATTCCTTCTATCTTCTTGGCATTAATATGGATCTTAATTAGGACAGTCTTTGCCCTTGTAAAAAGTTTGGTACCCAAATTCGCTTCTTTTCTTCTTCTCCCTTTTCTTTCCTTTTATTTTTCTTACTTTTCCCTTTCTTGGAGCATTTAATCATTTTGTCCTTCTTCCTTGTAGGACTGTCAAGTACAGAAATTTCAAGAACTGGATGGTCTTCCTTATTTTTTCTCCAATTTTGATTGAATCTTTGGTTGGGTTGGATGAATTCAAGTCAAACTTATAAACCAAATGGAAGCCTTTTGCTGCTTTAGGTAAAAGAGAACTCAGTTGGCTTTCTGAACCGCCTTTTTAGGTTTTTATCTTTCTTTTTTATCTTTTATCTTTTTCTTTCTTTTATCTTCTTTTCTTTTTCCTTCTTTTTTCTTCTTTTCTTTTCTTCTTTTTTTTTTCTTTTCTTTTTTTCCTTTTTTTTTGGTTCTAGCTCTAAAAGAGTTGTCTTGTTTGTAATGACTTCGGCTTCCAATAATAGATGAGTGGAGTGACACAAATCTCCTTTAACAAGAATAAATCATTTGTTACTCTGATGTTGTCTTGATAGATTAGAGATACTAGGTGAACTTCAACTATCCTTATGGTCTTGAAAACTTCAACTACCCTTATGGTCTTGGTTATGCATTTCTTTCTTTGATCTTCTTGCCTCTTTACCTTAGTGATAATAAGACTTGTCAAAAGTGTCACAACAACTCAAGGTAGGTTGTTGGGATTATATGCCAATGAAAAGAAAGCTAAAATTTTGTGAAGGCTCGAAGGGACAACTAGGGATTGATATTTAATTGGGTGGATACTAGTTGTTGGCTTATCAAACAATGCCTAGATCATCTCTCCCATAAATGAGTAGAGTTCAATTTTGCCTCAAAAGTTTGTCAAAGCACGTTCTAAGATTGACTAGGGCCTAGATAAAGGTAATTATGCAGAAGCCCTTTCTAAGTAGGCATACACAGCTCAATGCTATAGACCAATTCCCTCACCTAGTAAAGTCATTCGAGTCATGATGCATAGACACATTAATTTATAAACAACAATCTAGATTCCTCATCGGTTGAACACCAAAATGAACAAAGACCAACAAAATTTTGATGAAAGTAATTTATTCAAACAAATTTAAATTTGAAAAACAAGATTGTTCCAATTAAATGTTAAAAAAAAGTAAAATTGAAAAGAAACATTCAAGCTAAGGCAAGTTTGTTGAGTTTAAGCTTCTTTTCCTTTCACATCTTCAATATTTCCATCTTGAAAGGATAATAAAACAAAATCTTCTTCTAATCCTTTTCCCACCACGAAGGTTGCCAGTGGAGGTACTCTTTAAAACTTAGGCAAAGGATTATTCTTGGTATTAGGCTTGTCGGGCTCGGGCAGCTTACCACCATCAATCAAATCTCATGTCTTAGACGAGCACATTCATCTGTTTCATGCCCTTGCATTTGATGAAATTGATAGAAGGCCTCAGCATTGAAGTTTGGTGGCAGTGGATTATATAACGGTCGATGAGCTAAAGGTTGAAATAACCCTTTCTTTTACAGCTTGCTAAAAACCTAAGATAGAGGTTTCCCCAATTTTGAGAATTGTCTTTTATTTCCTTGACCGGTCACATTAACATCAACTTCTTTTTGCGTGCTTTGATTATTAGGCTGATAATTCCCTTTCTCATTCCTTCTTATTGAAAAGCGATTTTTCTCCCTTTCCCACTCTTCAATTTATAGACCAGCTTGGAGAAGATCTTTGAAATCACGGATGAATGTATGAGACATCTTTTCACGAAGACTAGGCAACACCCCTCTCACAATCATCCTTATTTGATCTGATTCATTGGGCCTTTTTTTCAGCAAAGCGGCCTTATTTCTCCATCTTTTCACATAGTCCACAAAATTTTTGTTTGGCCTTTGTCTAATGGACTCCACTTCCATTGAGGTAACTTCTATTTCAACATTGTAGCCATATTGTTGGATGAAAGCCTTATACAACATGTTCCAATCTTTTTGAGCACTTTCCTCTAAGGTATTGAACAAATTTTAGACAACAGGGCCCAATGAGAGCATGAAGTACCTTAGAGTTTGAGCCTTAGTAGCTCGGGTAGACTGCATGCAGTGATATACTGCTTCACATGGAGATGGGGGTTTCCAGTACCATTATACCTAGCTAAGGAAGGCATCTTAAACTTATAAGGGACCTCCTCATCTTGCTCAAATAGTTTGTCAATCTCAGACATTTCTTCGGTTTTCAGTTTCTTCTCAAATTTCTTTTCTAAATCAGCAATAATCTTCTCAACATTAGATGTCTCAGTCTTTTCAATAGTTGCCTTCTCAACAACCTTTGGCTCCTTTTTGGCTTGAGGATCTTGGTAATATTGAGCCCAACCATCATCATCAATGATCAACTTATCATCATCAAAAGCTACTTCACCAACTTTACCCTTCCCTTTGTCCTTTGGCTTCTTGAACCTAGCAGGCGTTTCAAAATTATTTCCTAAAATTGCAGCCAATTGGTTCTTCACGGTCTCAGCTAGGGCCTCTTTTATTTCTTCCATCTTGGTGTGAGTGGGGATTTTCGCCCCACTCCCGGTGGAATGGTTCTTGCGACTTTGGCACTATTTAGGCTCAGGGCCTTAGAGAACACGGACCTAGGTCCAAAAAAAATGGAGTAGCCACCCAGACTGGCCGGGAAAAAGAAAGGGGTGGATGACTTCATTCCTAAGGAATCCCCAACCCCATAATGGGTTCGAAAAGTTGGGTACGTGTGGGGAAGGTGAGAAATGACTCAGCACCCCCCAATGCCCGGTTCATTCGAACCGGCCTCCTTTACAAGTCTTAATATTATAAAATTCTTAAATATAACAACATTATCCATATTACACACAACAATTAAAAGAAAGCATCAATATATTAAAATCAAAGCAAAGTCCAAGCAAAACAAATAAATGGACACCCGCCCAAAGATGGAAACATGTCCTTACATCACATGCCCAAATAGGACACCCACCGAAAGGTAGAAACATGTCATTTACATATGTTCTAAGATAGAAATGCAAATTAAATTACATGATATTTAACTAAGTTGGTACCCACCAAGTGGAAACATACCTCTTACAACATTTAGAAACCTAAATAAATTGATAAAAGTAAATAATCATTCATCATAAATAAATCATTCATTAAAAGTATTAAACATCCATCCATGATAAATTAAATAAATCAAGTATTGAACTTAAATAAATTAAATCATGTAAAATAAATCAAAGCATAATCAAATATGGAATTGAATAAGGCAAATAAAAATCTAAATTATAGCTATTGTTTCCATTTAGGGTTCTTTATTTCATATGTTTAGGGTTTTGGATTTTCATAAGTTTAAGCTACTGTGACTTTTAAAGAATTAAAATAAATTAAGGATTTTATGTTTTAAAAGGTTGGTAAGACATTTTGATTAAACAAATTAAGGTTTGAATGGTGAAATCATGAAACTGGAGTTTTGAACACTTTAAAACACTATGATTTATGATTTTCGGTTATTACATTGTGTTTTTAAGCTACTGTGTAAAGTTAAAGTATTTTTGTTTATATGATTTTTAAGTTTTTTAAGGATTAGGGTTTATAAAAAATTAGGGTTTAGGGTTTAAAAGGGTCAGTGTTCACTGTTTTAGGTTTTAGAGTTGAATTAGGGTTTTAGGATTTAAAATTGGGGTTTCGGGTGATGAATTGGTTTTTAGAATTTGGAAATCAATTTGATAATTTTATGAAGTTTTATGAAAGTAAACCAAACGAATTAAAGTTTTTATAAATGGAAATGATGTTTTTAAGGCTTTTTGAAAGAACAGAATTTTAATTTAAGGTTTTGAAAAGAAACATGTTAAATTAGGGTTTTAAGATTTTGAAGAAACAAAAGTAGCAATTGTAAGTTTTTTGGAAAATAAAGCAACGAAATAATGTTTTAAACTTTAGAAAAACTAAATTAAAGGTTCTGGGATTTTTTGTTCTTTGATGAATTAAGCTACCGTAAACAAAAGAAAAAAAAGAATTTAGAATTCAAACCTTCTTTCGTGGGGTTGCACCAAAATTGCTTCTTGGATCAACCAAATCAAAGGCAGTTGATACCTTTGATGAATTCTTTGAATTGATTTTCGGCTCTCTAAAAAAATCAGCTTGGTTCCTAGTTTTCCTTCACAAATTCGATTTCCACTTTTTTCAAAGTTTTTTTGTCCCTAATTTCTGATTCCTTTTTCCTCTTTTTTGTGTTGATATTTATAGAGGTTTTTTATCCTTTTTTCCTAGTTACTTACGGCATACAATATTTAATAAGAAAAGGAAACCGAAACCTAATTGTATTAGGTTTTGGAAAATTTGCGTCGAAAAATTTCGTTGGAAAAAAAAACTGCTGTGAAAAAATTGCGCCGGTGAAAAAATCTGCCACGGGAAAAATTGCGCTGGCAAAAAAATCTGCCGCAGCTGTGGGCGAGGTGTGCCTGCGGGCAGGCGAAATGGCCCCAGACCATTTCTCGCAACCCGACTTTTTTTTTTGTTATTTTTTATTTTTTATTATTTTTAAATTTTTATTCATTTTACCATTTTTACTAAAATAAATATTAAAATTAATTAAGTTACCATAAAAATTATTTTGGACTAACTAAAATATATTGGACAACACAAAAATTATTTTGGACTAATTAAAATATATTGGACCGGACCGGGTCAAAAATTAAGGTTCTACAGTTTGCCCCCTGCTTGAATGATCTAAAACTTCAATGAAAGAGAGTGAAAAGCAACAAGACTTAATTTTTGAGATGGTAAAGGTTTTGGGTTTTGGACCCGGTTCGAGTTCTGGACTCAAGGATCTAATGAAAATTTGGGTTCTGGACCTGAACTAAGTTCTGGACATAGAAATAATTATAGGTTCTGGACCTAATGGTAAAATTGGGTTCTAGACCCGAGCTAAGTTCTGGACTTAAAAATAATTCTAGGTTCTAGACCTAAGGAAAATTTTGGTTTTGGACCCGAACTAAGTTCTGGACTTAGAAGAGATTCTAGGTTGTAGACCTAAGGAAAATTTGGGTTCTGGACCCGAGCTAAGTTCTAGACTTAGAAGAGATTCTAGGTTTTGGACCTAAGGAAAATTCTAGGTCCTGGACCTAATGGTAATTTTTGTTCTGGACCTGGTTCAACTTCTGGACTCTAGGATAATTCTAGGTTCTGGACCTAAGAAAAATTTGGATTTTAGACTCGAGCTAATAATTTTTTATATCAAAAAGTTTGGCTAATTTTTATGCATATGTCTTCTTATTGCCCTGGGTGTAAAAATATTTATAAACTCGCAATTATTTGAATGATTAAAGTGAATAATTGAATTTACTGTTTATTTACTCTGCAGTCACTGTCCATGCACTATTTACTATTCATAAACAATAAATTTACTATTCGCAAATAGTATCAAATAGTATTTACTATTGAAAATAGTACTTTTACTATTCATCAATAGTAATACTATTGATGAATAGTAATACTATTCATAAATAGTAATATTTACTATTTATCAATACTAATACTATTCCTGAATAGTAAAATTTACTATTCATGAACAGTTTTGAATTTTGTTGTTTTGCTTGTCGTTTCTCTATATAAAGGAGCTGATTCTTCATTTCATTTCACAATTTCAATTTTAATTTCGTAATTCTCTCAAATTTCTTTTCAATTTTAGCATATATTTTTCAAAAACAATGCATGCTTCGAGGTCGGGGACTCATTCTAATGCCGAGTTATTGGAGTTTATTCGGCATCATGAAGACGAAAATTTAGATATACTAGCCGGGATGCCGCTCCATCGCAGTTCCAACCAAAAGAGTGAGGTAATTATTTTTTCCTCTTTTTATTTCTTGATTTTTTTGTATATATATATTTTATATATTTTTTTATATTTTTTTATTTTTTTGTTATTATTTATTATTGCGAAAAATAAATTAATTTAAGTGGATAGAATAATATGTATTTACCTAGTATTAACTTAGCTGGGTTTGTGTTAGCATGATCGTTTTGTTGTTCGGGCTGGAGGGTGTATTTACAAAGCCCGACAATGGTGCAATGTAGTGCCTTCTCGGGTAAGGCGGATTATCCGAGATTGCGGCTTTGAGTAGTTCATCTTACAATTGCCATCCGAGGAATATCAGATAGACCGAAGAGTAGTCCAGGTGCTTGCAGAGCGATGGTTGGATACAACCCACACTTTTCACTTGCCCATTGGAGAGATGACAATTGGTCCGGTCGATTTTACTGCCATAACAGGCCTTCTATATGATGGTGAACCGGTCTCTTTGACCAATGATATTTTAACATTTGAAGAAATTCAGGAATTAATTGGTACGGAACCATCATATAAAGGGCCTTTTAAGATATAAATCGAGCCAATTCGTAGTTATTGGATGAACTACAAAGGACGGGTTGGCAGAGACACGGCCGAAGAGTATGCTCGAGGATTTTTGTTATATCAGCTTGGATCGACCATCTTAGGTAGCACTGAATTCTCCATCCACTTATCAGTGTTGAATGCCCTTTCTTATCTCAGAATGGTACCATCTTCTGGCTGGGCCAAAGCTGGTCTCGCGTGTCTTTACCATGGTCTTGATAAGCTTTGCCGAAATAAGAAGTCTTTTGTCGGCTTGATGGCGGTTGTCGAGGTATTCTTTTCCTTCACCAATGTTATTTCCACTCTTTTCTTGCATGAATTTGATCTTTACTATCATTGTTGTAGGTACGGGTATATGAACATAACCTCATGAGGGTACCCGGTATTTCCCGATAGAGAATCGGGTATCCTAGATTAAATTACTAGTTGTCCGATCGTGTGAACGTTCCCGGCTCTCATCATGTGCATACTCACCGCTATGTGTTGAGCCACTTAACCTGGGACCAGGTAAAATAACATTAGTATGCTTTAAATTTTATGTGAAAGTTTTACTTACCTTATGTTATTTTGCAGGTGAATTTGGCCTGTGGAGCCCAGAAGAGCGAGCAACTTGGTCTCCTTTAATGAGGGCTGCACTGTCTTTCCAACATTCTCGCCGAATTATTGTTGGCCAAGTGTCTATTGGCTGGTTTCTCGGGGAGAGAGTTTATGAATGGTTTCTCAGTCCCGAGCAGCGGAGGTTTCCGATGCAAATCCTGGAATATACTTTAAATATTATGTCAATGCCGGAGGATGAATAGTGGTCAGCCCGGTATGGTTATGATGCCTAGTCATTTCTCCATTTACCGGGCCCATTTTATACCCGTTTTATTCAAATGAGATTCTTGAACTTTGATGTATCTCCTGTTGGTGTGCGGGAGATTTCCAACGGAAATGAGGGCAGAAATGAAGAGGAACATCACGGAGATGCAGGAGAGTCCGTTCCACATCTTGGGGCTAGTACTTCTCAGGTAAAACTTTTACCACATTTCCCTTGCAATTGCTTTTCTTTCTTTGATTCTTTGATGATTGTTGCAGGCTGTTAGCTCATTTGATCATGAGGCTGGACCTTCTTTTACTGCCCCTTCGTTTGCTCATTTTAGCCCGCCAGATATGCCATCTCATCCGCAGGGCATTGACTTGAATTACCTGGTACATTCCTCATTTCATGGTAATTTATGCTACATGTATGCTCTTACCTTTTCATCTTTGGCTCACAGCGGATGCTCGAAGAACAAAATAAGAAACTTCAAGAAGAGTTGGCTGCTAGTCGTTAGCAGGTTTCTCATTTTGAAAGTTTGTATCATCAATCCGAACAAAATTTTTGAAACTTCCGATTTCGGGGGATGAGGGATCCCGGCGCTTCTTCATCAAGAGGCCCCCAGACTGATGAACATGAGATCCTTTCGTCTGCTTCTGATGAAGACCATGACAAATCGAAACTCCAAGGCAATAAGAATTTTAGTGCTTCAGCTTCGGGTGATCTCGGGACGAGTAATTTGCCACCTCCTCCAACAGGCGATGACTTTTTCAGGGCTTTATTTGATGACCCACCACCACCCTCTTAGTAATATATAAATATTGTAGCAATTGTAAAATATTGGACAATAATGAAAAATATACAATTTGCCTCTTTACTGTAAATCTTTTTTTTTTCGTTACAGCACCACTTTTATTTTATTTTATTTTTTATATCACAACACATAATCTCGTTTGCTAAACCAAATCCAAAGTGGAAAAGGAAATTGTGACCAATTCCTTTCCTTATGTCATATGGTCTTACCTTTTCCCATTACCTTTTTCTTTTCACTTTTGGAAAAGGTTTTTTTCTTCTATATAAATCACCCTTCATGCTATATTTTAATACATAAACCAAAATTCTTTCTCTTTCAACGTGAAGACCCCCTTTAACAATTTTAATTTTTCCTTCATTTATTCACCATGATCGAGCATTATTTAAAGAGAATAAAAATTCTATTTATGAATATGGATGCCATTCATTGGAAGCAAATTTCATGGTCAAAACTTGATGTTTTAAAATAAAAATGTTAAATTGGACAACTCCTTCTTCCATGCCGTGGCTTCCTTTTGGGATATGGATTCTAGGGTATTTAAAATTAATGGCTTTGAAATATGTCCCTTGATTGAAGAATTTGAGGCCATCCTTGGATATCCCAATAATCAACAAATGGCGTTACCCACATTGATTTCCAAGACTCAACAGAAGATGCAAATGTTATTTCAAATTCCAAAACCCGAAGTTCTTCGGTTGATGAGAGGTGAAAAAAATCTACTTGCTCTTTTGGTTGACTTTTATCTCTCTCATTTGGCCCTTACTAAGGCATAGGGATGCATGCTCTGTCTTTGCTTGCTTGGCCAATTCTTGCTTGTTTCTTCCAATGGCGATATTGATCCACGAGTATTGGATATTATGGACCAAATGGAAGGAGGCTTGTCGCCGGTACCTGTGATCTTGGCTGAGACCTTAGTTGGATTAGACCGATTTAAATCGGGATTGTCAAAGAGACTAACTGGGAGTCCGTTGCTGCTTCAGGTGATTACCTAAACTGCCCTTTCGGGTTTTCAATTTAGGTTTTCTTTTTTCTTCTTTTCTTGCTCTAACTTTTGCCTAGTCTGCCCATGAGGGTTTTCAACTTAGCGGACATCTTCTTCTTTTTTTTTTCACAGATTTGGTTTCAGGAGCATCTTTGCTTACTCGATACTCCATCCATGGACATTGCCAGATACCTGCCACATCATCATTCTACTTGGAAGCTACTCCATCCTGTTTCTTCATATGCTGACTGGGTTGACTGGATCCACTCACGCTCCGAAGTCAATATCCGTTGGTTGGTACCTTGGTGGAAGATTTCTCGCATCACCATGCAGACATACTTGATGTACGTTCCCCTTGTTGCTCTTTATCAAGGTACATGCTATGATCCTCGCCGACTTGGCCGTCAGTATGGAGCTGAGCCTTGTGATTCTAACTTTGCTCCTGACTTAGACATGCCTTGCTTGACTGAAGCCTACTTGGATCGGCTAAGGCAAAGCTGGCCTGCACGTTACACTTATCGACTGCCATAGATTTTACATTTTTTAATTCATAATGTGTTTTGTTAGGATGAAAAATAACTAAAGTAATAAAAGATGCTTCTTTTCCATTTATAATTTGTCATCACATTTTGCAATTATGATTATTTATTTCATCCATATTTGGTCAAATACTTATAATAGTGCACATAGAACAATTTTAACATTAATTCTATTTTATTAAATTAAGGAACAACCAAACATAAAGCCAGCATACACAAGATCACTCTTGTTGCCAATTAGCTCTTTCGGGTTTTCTAATTGACGATTTTCTCTCATTTAGCCCTAATTGTTGCCTAGCCCGCCCTTTTGGGTTTTCTGGACTAGCAGACTGCTCTAACTTTTGCCTAGGCCACCCTTTTTGGGTTTTCAACCTAGTGAGCTCTTTCTTTTTTATTTTTCATACATAAAACTTCTTCAACCTGTCAATGTTTACCGGCTCACTAAATTTGTTCCCATCCAGATCTGACAACTTCACCGCACCTTTGTTCATGACTTGTTTCACGACATATGGCCCCTCCCAGCTAGGTCTAAACTTCCCTCTTGGATCAGATACATTAGGCTTACATTGCTTCAACACCAAATCCCCAACTTTGAATTTTCTGACCTTAACCCTTCTATTTTAGTCCCGAGCTATCTTCTTTTGATACAGTTGGTGATGATATAGTGCCTTTAACCTTCTCTCTTCTAGTAGAGCTAACTGTGTGTATCTGCTTGCTACCCATTTCGTTTCAGGCAGTTCACCTTCCAAGACTACTCTCAGTGACTTGATCTCAATTTCAATTGGCAACACTACTTCCATTCCATAAACCAAAGAAAACGGTGTCATTCCAGTAGGTGATCGCACACTTGTCCTATATCCCCACAAAGAAAAGGGGAGCATCTCTGACCAATCCCTGTAAGTCTTGGTCATCTTGGACATAATTTGCTTAATTGTCTTGTTTGTTGCTTCAACCGCACCATTAGCCTTTGGTCTATAAGAAGAGGATCTATGATGATGGATTTGGTACTTCGAGAATAAATCCTTAACTGCTCCTTGAAACTGTACCCCATTGTATGATATCACACTATGCGGGACCTCGTATCTGCAGATGAGGTTGTTTTCAATAAACCTAGCCATTTGACTTGCACCCAGTTTATTGAAGGATTCAACTTTGACCCATTTTGAAAAATAATCTACTGCTACCACAATGAATCGGTGACCGTTTGAAGTTGTCGGATGTATCTCTCCTATAATGTAGATACCCCAGGTGGCAAATGGCCAGGGTGAAGACATAGAATGCAATTCTTCAGGAGGCATGTGATTTAAATTACCATACATTTGACATTGTTGGCACCTCTTTACGAACTCAATACAATCTCTCTCCATGGTCAACCAATAGTAACCTTGTCGAATAATCTTCTTAACTAGGGCCAAACCATTCATGTGCGGATCGCAACTTCCTACATATATTTCTAACATGATGCGCTCCACTTCAGGCTTTCTTAAACATCTTAAATGCACCCCATCAGGCCATCTTTGATATAACTCCCCATGGAAGGTGATGTATTGCAATGACCAACGCCTTATGGCTCTTCTCTCTTTCTTTGTTGCCCCTGGCGGGTATTCTCTTTCTTCCAAAAATTGACTTATAGTATCATACCACGCATCATGGTCTATATCAACTTCCATGATTGTCTCAATTCATAGCAAGGAGTTGACGAGCTAGTCAAGATTAGAGGCTTAAGGAATAGGCTAACAAGGTTTTCCCATACCGAAGCCAATGTGGCTAGGGCATCAGCCATCTGATTTTCTTCCCTTGATAGGTGTATAAACCTACACTCCTTAAAGTTCTTTTTCATCATGGTCAGGTAATGGTGGTATGGTTTTAATTTTTCTTCTTTCAACTCCCATTCTCCATTTACTTGGGATACAACTAGCATTGAATCGCCAAAAACTTCCACCTTATCCACCTTCTTCATTATCATTAGGGTTTCCAAACCGAAAATACAAGCTTTGTACTCCACCATTTTATTAGTTACCCTAAATTTCAATTTTTTGGCTAAAGGGATGAGTTCCCCTTCAAACCAAAAATACAAGCTTTGTATTCCACCATTTTATTGGTTACCGTAAATTTCAATTTTTTGACTAAATTTCTGATTCTAGTATAACTCCCAAACCTACTCCTTTCCTGTTTACCACTCCATCAAAATACATTTTCCACCCTTGTACTTCAATTACTTCTAAATGTTCATCTGGAAATTCCAAGATTACCTCTTCGCTTTCGGGTAATGGTTGTTGGGCTGAGAATTCTGCCACTGCTCTACCTTTGATTGTTTTCCTGGTTACATACTCGATCTCAAATTCTTCTAATATTATAAACCATCGACCATATTTCCCAATCAAAGAGGGTGTCTCCCTTAAGTACTTCATTGGATCCAGCTTGGAAATTGCTTGCACACTATACGACTGAAAGTAATGCCGCAACTTCTTAGAAGACCAAACCATGGCTATACATGTCTTTTCAATGATACTATACTTAATTTCATAAGGTAGGAGCTTTCTACTCAAATAGTAAACGGCATGCTCAATCCCTAACTCATCTACTTGGGCTAGCATGGCTCCTATCGACTCTTCTTCTACTGCTAAGTATAGTAAAAGAGGTTTGCCGGGTTTAGGTGGTCTTAAAACGAGTGGATTCAACAAATACTCCTTTATTCGCTCAAAGGCCTTTTGACATTCTTCATTCCATATGACCGGCTGATTCTTCCTAAGCAATTTGAAGATAGGCTCACAGATTGTTGTGAGCTTAGCTATAAATCTGCTAATGTAATGCAGTTTACCAATGAATCCCTGAACTTCTCTCTGACCTTGCCAGGATCAATCTCAATGCCATTCGGACCAATTACATGTCCCAATAATTTACCTGAGGTAACACCGAATACACACTTCTTCGGGTTTAATCTTAGATTATATTTCAAAGCTCTATCGAAGAATAATTCTAAGTTTTGGAAGTGTTGCTCCCTTGTGTCTGATTTAACCATCATATCATCAACATACACTTCAACTTCTTTGTGCATCATGTCATGAAATTGTGTGGTGGCCATCCTTTGGTAGGTTGCTCCAGCATTCTTTAAGCCGAACGGCATCACCCTATAACAAAATATACCCCATGTAGTAATGAAAGCAGTTTTGGTTTTATCCTCTTGGGCCATTAACACTTGGTTGTATCCGGAAAATCCATCTACAAATGAGTGTAGCACGCTAGAGGCTGCACTATCAATGAGAACATCTATATGAGGTAAAGGGAAATCATCCTTAAGGGAAGCCTTGTTCAAATCTCTATAGTCCACACACACCCTTATTCTTTCATCTTTCTTTGGCACGGGTATTATGTTGGCTAGCCAATCTGGGTATTCTATCACTTCAAGGAACTTCACTTATATTTGCTTAGTGACCTCTTCTTTAACCAGTTCAGCCCAGTCAGGTCTTAATGACCTAAGCTTTTGTTTGACAGGTTTCATGTGAGTGTAAGTAGGAATATGATGCTCGGCTATGTCTTGATCTATTCCAGGCATATCCTCATAAGACCAAGCAAACACTTCTTCATATTTTTTGAATATTTTTTCAAATCTCTCTCTCTCATCAGGAGTAAGGTCGGATGCTATGCTAAGGATTTTCAGTTGTTCCCAAATTTAATGATTGTGTGTTAATAGAATTAATATTAAAGATGCTCATGCAACTGCTATTTCAATGTATGCAACCATCAGGAGAAACATCACAAAAGTAAGCAAAATTAGACTTTATTGTATTCATTTTAGAAAAGAAAACATCATCATCCTCATACAAAGTAGACAAATTAAAATCAAAATCAAAATCATTGTTCTCAGAATCATAAAGCAGGATGTCTTCAAACTTTTCTTCAACCAGGGTGGCAATCTCCTCTGGATTCTTCTAAGTTTTTAGGACAGCTTCATCCTTCTCTTTTGGATCGGATTCCTTGCTGGTTGGCAGGGTGAGTTCTTTCTTCACTTGCTCCACTAGCTCGGTAACATCTGCAAAAATTTCAAAACCTGGGATTAACTTACCCATGAACATGATCGGCTCGGGCTTTCCTTGGAGTGGTCCCATATCTGGAGCTTTGATAAAGATCTCTTCAAGTGGTGGGAAGCTCATCTTCTCATTCTTGTTTGGCTGGACATCATTGTCTTCATCATATCCCAACCCTTTCTTAGAAGTTTGAGTTCTAAAATCTGGCAACTTTGTCAAACCGGCCTTACCCTTTCCAAGACCAGCTCCGGGAAGGTAGTTCATGTTCTTCATCATATTCAAGACTTTGGAATCTACTACTTCATCATCAGAAATTGCAGCCACTTGAAAACCATTGAGAGGCCTCTCAACCATTAGAGCAATAACAATCTCATTATCTTCAGCTTCAATGACCGCTGTCTCATTTCTATTAGGGAACTTGATCTTTTGATGAAGGGTGGAAGGAACTCCACTAAGAGGATGGAACCATGGTCACCCCAAGAGTAAGTTAAAGGTAACCGGTATGTCTAAAACAACAAACTCAATAATAGATTCAATTGGACCAACCTTGACAGCCACTTTGAAAGTCCCTTTGGTATGCCTCTTAGTGTTGTTATAAGCACGAATTGTCACCTCGGTTGGGTTTAGATCTCTTGTTGACATGGCTAGCTTTGGCAATACCTTAAGTGGACAAACATTTATGGTGGACACATCATCGTCCATTACACATGAAGTCCTCTTTCCCTTGACTTCTATTTTGCTGAAGAGAGGGTGGATGTGGTCTCTCCCCTCCTCCGGTAAGTCCACATCCGAAAAAGAAACTGCTCCCATATTAACTTCGCTCTTCTCTTGAACCTCTTCACATTTCATTACCCCTCCAATTTTTATGAAGTTGATCAGCTCCTCTGGTGTCATGGAGGTAGAGATTGGCATGCTAGCCAAGGCTTTGGCCATAGTTTCTCGGTGCATTTTAGAAGTAGCTAATAAGTCCCAAATGCTAACACTTGCTTGGTTTAATTTCAATTGCTTGAGCACAGCATCATCTTCTTCTACTTCAACTTCCTTTCCCTTATTCATTTCTACCTCCTTAGGTGGTCGCCTTGTATAAGGCTTACCGGATCTAGTGTTCATCACCTC
This sequence comes from Garcia nutans, assembly GCA_947685225.1. NCBI lineage: Eukaryota > Viridiplantae > Streptophyta > Magnoliopsida > Malpighiales > Euphorbiaceae > Garcia > Garcia nutans. Next base: position 18,123,128 of record CANTUV010000026.1, read on the forward strand.
ATTTTCTTCAGGCTCGGACCAAGTCTACTCCTCCTTCTTGGGTACAATATCATCATCACTATCACTTGAATGCCAAAACCCATTGACAACACAAATCGTTACTTCTCCACTCACCATAGCTTGTTTAATTTCACCAAATACCTCTTCTTCTTTGGTTGCTTCTCCATCCACATCTTGAAAAGAAGACATAACAAAATCCTCATGCAAACCTCCTCCAATCATGAAGGTTGCCAGTGGTGGTACCCTATTGAATTTTGGTAATGGGTTGTCTTTGGTGTTTGGTTTGTTGGGCTCGGGTAGCTTCCCATTATCAATTAGATTTTGAATCTCATGTCTCAACCTTACATATCTATCCATGTCATGCCCTTGCATTTGGTGAAATTGACAAAATGCTTTGGTGTCAAAGTTAGGTGGGAGAGGGTTAGGCAAAGGACGAGGATTTAGGGTTTGTAGCAGTCCCTTTCTTTAAAGCTTATTGAGAACCCAAGACATCGATTTTCCAAATTCTAAAAATTGTCTCCTCGTTCTTGGTTAGTAGCATTAAAACCGAATCCTTTTGCATGCTTTGGCTACCAGATTGATAGCTCCCTTTCTCGTTCCTTTTTGTTGTAAAATGGCTCTTCTCCCTTTCCCATTCTTCAATTTGCAAACCAGCTTGGAGAAGGTCTTTGAAATCATGGATGAGTGTATGAGACATCCTCTCATGAAGATTAGGCAACACCCCTCTCACAATAATCCTTATTTGATCGGATTCATCGGGCCTCTTCTTGAGTAAAGCGGCCTTGTTTCTCCATCTCTTGACATAATCTATAAAATTCTCATTCAGCTTTTGCCTAATGGACTCCACTTCCATTAAGGTAACTTCCAACTCAACATTGTTGGATGAAGGCTTTGTAAAGTAGATCCCAACTCTTTTGTGTTCCATCATCTAAGGTATTGAACCAATTTTGGACCACAGGGTCCAATGAGAGCATAAAGTACCTTAGGGTTTGAGCCTTAGTAGCTCGGGCATACTACATGGCAGTGATGTACTACTTCATATGAAGATGAGGATTTCCGATGCCATTGTACTTTGCAAAGGAAGGTATCTTGAATTTAGAGGGGACCTCTTCATCTTGTTCAAATAGTTTGTCAATCTCAGACATCTCTTCGGTTTTCAGCTTCTTCTCAAATTTCTTTTCTAAATCAGCAATCATCTTTTCAACATCGGATGTCTCGGTCTTTTCGATAGTTGCTTTCTCAACAACCTTCGGTTCTTTCTTCTTCTCTTGAACATCTTGGTAATATTGAGCCCAATCATCATCATCATCAATGATTACTTTTTCATAATAAAAAACCACTTCACCAGCTTTAGTCTTTCCTTTATCCTTTGGTTTCTTAGTGTTAGCTGATGCCTCGGCATGATTCTCTAAGATAGCAGTCAACTGGTTCTTCATGGTCTCAGCTAGGACCTCTTTGATTTCTTCCATCTTGGCATTGAGGGCCTCATCCACCATCCTTTGAATTTGTTCGGGCTCCATTATTTTTGTTGAGCAAGTGATTTAGTCGTTGCTAGATACTTTATCTCCGGCATAGGTCGGATTGTTGTAGGCTTTTGAACTATCATAATCCAGGGCTGTGAGCCAGAGAGGATCAATGATATGAGATGCAAATTTATGCATGAACAATCAACAAAGAAAGATAATTAAGACATTCCTTCCAACCTTATAACATCCACACACGAATGGTGAGTCTCTTTTCCTAGGTAGGTGGTTAATAAAATACCAACATGGGGCATCTTGCTTTTGAATGATTCCCTCGGACATTTCAACCAATAGTTATATTTTTTAAAATGGAAATCAAACTCATAATAATTCCCATTAATTAGGTTTTAATCCGTTTAACCGACTAAAGTAGCTTTCATGCTACATTGGATTAAAACTAAATTAAGAGGTTTATTATAGATAGATTTCTCACTTGAAAAAGGTAACTAATGGTTTGTGCCAAAAACAAGCCCATGGTTAATTTATTCTTAGGATAAACTAGGCTCACACTTGATTTTTGGTATTTCATAATTGACCTAAATAATTTGCAAGCTCTTTGTAAGAAAAGGTTGGGTGAAAATAGTTTTGTTTCTAAGCCCATTGTAAAAGATTTTAGAAAAATTGATTTCGGGCTTAGTATTTGGGCCATGAGCCAAAGAATTTTTGACTTGTTTTTAGAAAAATCTTATGTCCGAAGACCATCTTGAAAAATTTTAAAAATAGCTTTGGTCTTTTGGACTTTAAAGAAAACTTTATTTTGAGCTTACAATATACTTAAGTCATATTTGAAAAATATCAAACCAAAAAAGCCATGATTTAGACTAAGATAAACTAACCATAGTCAAAACAACATGCATTTGGGGTAAAACCTAAGGAAAGTAACTAGGCCAATTACATGAGCTTTAGTCTTTGGGTTAAAAGGCTTAGGTTCCCATAGCAAGTATATACCAAATGGTATGAGGCTATGAGTGGTTATGCCATGCTCTATCTCCATACCTTGAGTGAAAGTATGGTATCCCTTATATAACATAACACAGGTAACACGGGCATCCTAACTCACGCACACGATGCAATCTAAGATGATACAATGGATAATATCATTATAAGAAATAATAGAATAATATAAAGAGCAAAGGAATCAACTTCTCTTATCCCCAGTGGAGTCACCACCGTGAGCGGGGATTTTCGCCCCCCACTCCCGGTGGAATGGTTCTTGTGACTTCGGCACTGTTTAGGCTCGGGGCCTTAGAGAACATGGACCTAGGTCCGGAGAAAATGGAGTCGCCACCTGGACAGGCTGGGAAAAAGAAAGGGGTGGATGACTCGATTCCTAAGGAATCCCCAACCCCCTAATGGATTCGAAAAGTTGGGTACGTGTAGGGAAGGTGAGAAATGGCTCAGCACCCCCACAACGCCCGGTTCATTGGAACCGGCCTCCTTTACAGGTCTTAATATTATAAAATTCTTAAATATAACAACATTATATATATTACACACAACAATTAAAATAAAGCATCAATATATTAAAATCAAAGCAAAGTCCAAGCAAAACAAATAAATGGACACCCATCCGAAGATGGAAACATGTCCTTACATCACATGCCTGAATAGGACACCTACCGAAAGGTAGAAACATGTCCTTTACATAAGTTCTAAGATAGAAAAGCAAATTAAATTACATGATATTTAACTAATGAGGTACCCACCAACTGGAAACATACCTCTTACAACATTTAGAAACCTAAATAAATTGATAAAAGTAAATAATCATTCATCATAAATAAATCATTCATTAAAAGTATTAAACATCCATCCATGATAAATTAAATAAATCAAGTATTGAACTTAAATAAATTAAAGCATGGAAAATAAATCAAAGTATAATCAAATATGGAATTGAATAAGGCAAATAAAAATCTAAATTATAGCTAATGTGTCCATTTAGGGTTCTTTATTTCATATGTTTAGGGTTTTGGATTTTCATAAGTTTAAGCTACTGTGACTTTTAAAGAATTAAAATAAATTAAGGATTTTATGTTTTAAAAGGTTGGTAAGACATTTTGATTAAACAAATTAAGGTTTGAATGGTGAAATCATGAAAGTGGGGTTTTGAACACTTTAAAACACTATGATTTATGATTTTCGGTTATTGCATTGTGTTTATAAGCTACTGTGTAAAGTTAAAGTATTTGTGTTTATATGATTTTTAAGGTTTTTAAGGATTAGGGTTTATAAAAAATTAGGGTTTAGGGTTTAAAAGGGTTAGTGTTCACTATTTTAGGTTTTGGAGTTGAATTAGGGTTTTAGGATTTAAAATTAGGGTTTCAGGTGATGAATTGGTTTTTAGAATTTAGAAATCAATTTGATAATTTTATGACGTTTTATGAAAGTAAACCAAAAGAATTAAAGTTTTTATAAATGGAAAAGATGTTTTTTAAGGCTTTTTGAAAGAACAGAATTTTAATTTAAGGTTTCGAAAAGAAATATGTTAAATTAGGGTTTTAAGATTTTAATGAAACAAAAGTAGCAATTGTAAGTTTTTTGGAAAATAAAGCAACGAAATAGTGTTTTTAACTTTAGAAAAACTAAATTAAAGGTTTTGGGATTTTTGTTTCTTTGATGAATTAAGCTACCGTAAATAAAAAAAAAGAATTTAAAATTCAAACCTTCATTCGTGGGGTTGCACCAAAATTGCTTCTTGGATCAACCAAATCAAAGGCAGTTGATACCTTTGATGAATTCTTTGAATTGATTTTCAGCTCTCTCAAAAAATTAGCTTGGTTCCCAGTTTTCCTTCACCAATTCAGTTTCCACTTTGTTCGAAGTTTTTTTGTCCCTAATTTCTGATTCCTTTTCCTCTTTTTTGTGTTGTTATTTATAGAGGTTTTTTATCATTTTTTCCCAGTTACTCACGGCATACAATATTTAATAAGAAAAGGAAACCGAAACATAATTGTATTAGGTTTTAGAAAATTTGCGTCGAAAATTTTGCTAGCGAAAAAAAACAACTACGGAAAAATTGCGCTGGCCAAAAAATCTGCCGCAGGAAAAATTGCGCTGGCACAAAAATCTGCTGCAGCTGATTGCGGCAGCTGTGGACGAGGTGTTCCTGTGGGCAGGCCAAGGCCATTTCACCGGCAGAAAAATTCTGCGGGCGAAATGGCCCCATGCCATTTCTCGCAGCCTGACTTTTTTTTGTTATTTTTTATATTATTTTTGAATTTTTATTCATTTTACCATTTTTACTAAAATAAATATTAAAATTAATTAAGATACCATAAAAATTATTTTGGACTAACTAAAATATATTGGACAACACAAAAATTATTTTGGACTAATTAAAATATATTGGACCGGACCGGGTTAAAAATTAAGGGTCTACACTTGGTATTGAGGGCTTCAACCACCATTCTTTGAATTTGTTCGGGCTCCATTGCTTTTGCTGAAAAAGAGATTGAGTCATTGCTAGATTCTTTGCTTCTGGCGTAGGTTAGATTGCCGTAAGCCTTTGAACTCTCGTAATCCAGGGCTGCATGCCAGAAAGGATTAATGATATGAGATGCAAATGTATACATGTATGCATGCATGCACAAACAATCAATAGAGAAAGATAATTAGGACATTCCTTCCAACCATATAACATCCACACACAAATGGTGAGACTCTTTTCCTAGGTAATATGGTTAACAAAATACCAACATGGGGCATCTTGTTTTCGAATAATTCCCTTAGACGTTTTAACCAATAGTTATATTTTCAAAAATGGAAATCAATCCATGATAATTCCCATTAATTAGGTTTTAATCCGTTCAACCAACTAAAGTATCTTTGGTGCTATATTGAATTAAAACTAAATTAAGAGGTTTATTATAGATAGATTTCTCACTTGAAAAAGTAACTAATGATTCATGCCAAAAACAAGCCCATGGTTAATTTATTCTTAGTATAAACTAGGTTCACAATTGACTTTTGGTATTTCATAATTGACCTAAATAATTTGCAAACTCTTTCTAAGAAAAGGTTGGATGGAAATAATTTTGTTTCTAAGCCCATTGTAAAAAGATTTTAGAAAGAAAACGAATTTTAGGCTTAGTATTTGGGTAATGAGCAAAAGAATTTTTGATTTGTTTTTTAGAAAAGTTTTATGTCCAAAGACCATTTGGAAAAGTTTTGAAATAGTTTTGGTCTCTTGGACTTTAAAGAAAGATTTATTTTGAGCTTACAATGTACTAAGGTCATATTTGAAAAAGAACAAACCAAATAAGCCATGATTTAAGCCAAGATAAATTAACCATAGTCAAACAACATGCATTTGGGGTAAAAACCTAAGGAAAGTAACTAGGCCAATTACATGAGCTTTAGTATTTGGGTTAAAAGGCTTAGGTTCCCATAGCAACTATATACAAAATGGTACGAGGCTATGAGTAGTTATGCCATGCTCGATCTCCATACCTTGAGTGAAAGTATGTTATCCCTTCATAACACAACATGGGTAGCACTGGCGTCCTAACTCACGCACACGATGCAATCTAAATATGATTCAATGGATAAGATCATTATAAGAAAGAATAGAATAATATAAACACCAATGGAATCAACTTCTCTTGTCCCCAGTGGAGTCACCACTATGAGCGGGGATTTTTACCCCCACTCTTGGTGGAATGGTTCTTGCGACTTCGGCACTGTTTAGGCTTGGGGCCTTAAAGAACACGGACCTAAGTCCGGAGAAAATGGAGTCACCACCCGGATGGGCCGGGAAAAAAAAGGGGTGGATGACTCGATTCCTAAGGAATCCCCAACCCCCTAATGGGTTTGAAAAGTTGGGTACGTGTGGGGAAGGTGAGAAATGGCCCAGCACCCCCACAATGCTCGGTTCATTAGAACTGGCCTCCTTTACTAGTCTTAATATTATAAAATTCTAAAATATAACAATATTATCCATATTACACACAATAATTGAAATAAAGCATCGTTATATTGAAATCAAAGCAATGTCCAAGCAAAATAAATAAATGGACACCCATCCGAGGATGGAAACATGCCCTCACATCACCCATGTCTAAACTAATAGGACACCCACCAAAAGGTAGAAACATGTCCTTTACATTGGTCTAAAATATAAAAGCAATTTAAATTACATGACATTTAACTAATGAGGTACCCACAAAGTAGAAACATACCTCTTACAACATTTGGAAATCAAAATAAATCGATAAAAGTAAATAACCATTCATCATAAATAAATCATTCATCAAATATATTAAGCATCAATCCAAATATATAATAAACATCCATCCATGATAAGTTAAATCAAGCATTGCAAATAAATCAAAGCATATAATGAACTGCATAATTAAATCTAAAAATAAAGCAAGTAAAGATACAAATTAAAGTTTACTGTTTCTCATTTAAAGTTCTTTAATTAATATTTAGGGTTTTGGAATTTATTGGTTTAGGCTACTATAAGTTTTAAGGGAATTGTAATGGATTAAGGTTTTATAATTTAAGAGATTGATAAGGTTCTTTGATTAACCAAATTAGGGTTTGAGGGGTAAAATCATGAAATTAGGGTTTGGATACTTTAAAACATTTGAGTTTAGGACTCACGGTTACTGGATTATTATTTTGGATTTACTATATTGGGTTTAAATGTTTAGGTTTATATGGTTTTATGGTTTTAAGGATTAGGGTTTAAGAAAACTAGGGTTTAAGGTTTTAAGGGAATTAGGGTTTAAGAAAACTTAGGGTTTAGATTAGCTAGTTTAGGGTTACTGTCTTGGTTTTGGAATTGAAGAAAATAATTTAGAGTTTATAAAGTTTTTGGAAATAGGCAAGACGATTTAAGGTTTTTGGAAACAGAAAGTATAGTTTTTTTAGGGTTTTTTGGAAATAAAAGGATCAATTTGGGGTTTTAATGTTTTGAAGAAATAGGTTGAACGATTTATGATTTTTGGAAAACAAAGAAACTAATTAAGGTTTTTAAGGTATTTAGAAACAAAGGAAATCATTTAAGGTTTTTGGAAATGAAGATCAAGTTATTACATCTTCAAAGATTGAAGTTTTGAGTGTATAATCTTATGAATCAAATAAAGAACGAAGCTACTGTAAGAAATTAAAGATTCAAACCTTCATTCGTTGGTTCCACCAAAAATTGCTTCTTGGATCAACAAGGACAAAGGCAAGGGTGCTGCCTTTGATAGCTTAATTGTTTGCTTCCCATCTTCTCTTAAAAAAGTCCAATCAATTTGTAAAGTTCCAATTCAAAATCCAAGTCTTAGTCCAGAGTCCAATTCCTTCCTCACAAAGTTCTCCCTTTTTCTGTGTCTTTTTAGTCTTATTTATAGAAAATTTAGATGATTAATTTTAATTGTTTAAGGAAACTGTATTTAATTAGGAAAAGAAAACTGAAACCAAATAGAATTTGGTTCCGGAAAAAATTGTGTCGGAAAAATTTCGTTGGCAAAAAAAATTGCTGCGGGCTGCTGCGAGGGGTGGGCTGGGGGCCATTTTGTCCACTGTTTTCGGCGATGAATTTTTTCATCATCGATTTTTATTTTTATTTATTATTATTATTATTATTTATTACTATAATTATAAAAAATAAATACTAAAACAAATATTGTTTAATTAAGATAACACAAAAATTATTTTGGATTAAATAAAATATATTGGACCGGACTGGGTTACAAATTAAGGGTCTATAGTTGTAACAATCCCTTCTTTTGTAGCTTATTGAGAACCCAAGACAATGACTTCCCTAATTCTGAAAACTGCCTCATTCCTCCTTCACTAGTGGCATTAACATCAACTTCTTTTTGTGTGCTTTGATTGCCCGACTGGCATTAACATCATTCCTCCTTCACTAGTAGCATTAACATCAACTTCTTTTTGTGTGCTTTGATTGCTCGACTTGTAGTTCCCTTTCTCATTCCTTTTTATTGAAAAGTGATTCTTCTCCCTTTTCCATTATTCAATTAGTAGACCAGCTTGGAGAAGATCTTTGAAGTCCCTTATAAGGGTGTGAGACAGCCTTTCACAGAGGTTGGGCAGGATGCCTCTAATGATCATCCTTATTTGTTTAGATTCATCGGGCCTTTTCTTGAGTAAAGTAGCCTTATTTCTCCATCTTTTCACATAGTCCACAAAATTCTCATTTGGCCCTTGTCTAATGGACTCAACTTCCATTAAGGTTACTTCCAACTCGACATTATACCCATATTGCTAAATGAAAGCCTTGTATAACATGTCCCAATCTTTTAAGTACTTTCCTCTAAGGTGTTGAACAAATTTTGGACAACAGGGTCCAATGAGAGTATGAAGTACCTTAGAGTTTGAGCCTTAGTAGCTCAGGCATACTGCATAGCAGTGATATAATGCTTCACATGGAGATGGGGGTTTCCAGTACCATTGTACCTAGCGAAGGAAGGCATCTTGACCTTATAAGGGACCTCCTCATCATGTTCAAATAGTTTGTCAATCTCGGACATCTCTTCGGTTTTCAGCTTCTTCTCAAATTTTGTTTCTAAATCAGCAATCATCTTTTCAACATCAGAAGCTTAGGTTTTCTCCATAACTGATCTTTCAACAATCTTTGGTTCTTTCTTCTTGTCTTGAGGATCTTGGCAGTATTGAGCCCAATCATCATCATCATCAATGATCAATTTTTCATCATCAAAAACCACTTCACCAACTTTAGTCATCCCTTTGTCCTTTGGCTTCATAGTGCCAGCAGATGCTTTGGCATGATTTTCTAAAATTGCAGTCAATTGGTTTTTCATGGTCTCAGCTAGGGCCTCTTTTATTTCTTCCATCTTGGCATTGAGGGCTTCATCCACCATTCTTTGAATTTGTTCGGGCTCCATTGTTTTTGGTGAAAAAGAGATTGAGTCGTTGCTAGATTCTTCATCTCCGGCGTAGGTCGAATTGTCATAAGCTTTTGAACTGTCGTAATCCAGGGCTGTGAGCCAGAGAGGATCAATGATATGAGATACAAATGTATGTATGTATGCATGCACAAACAATTAACAAAGTAGGACGTTCCTTCCAGCCTTATAACATCCACACACGAATGGCAAGTCTCTTTTCCTAGGTATAGGGTTAACAAAATACCAACATGGGGTATCTTGTTTTTGAATATTTCCCTTAGACGTTTCAACTAATAGTTATATTTTCAAAAATGGAAATTAGTTCATAATAATTCCCATTAATTAGGTTTTAATCCATCTAACCAACTATTGTAGCTTTTATGCTATATTGGATTAAAACTAAATTAAGAGGTTTATTATAAATAGATTTCTCACTTGAAAAAGTAACTAATGATTCATGCCAAAAACAAGCCCATGATTAATTATTCTTAGTATAAACTAGGCTCACAACTGATTTTTTGTATTTCATAATTTTCCTAAATAATTTGCAAGCTCTTTGTAAAATAATTTTGTTTATAAGCCCATTGTAAAAACATTTTAGAAAAAACATATTTTGGGCTTTGTATTTGGTTTAAGACCAAAAGAATTTTTGATTTGTTTTTAGAAAAATTTTATGTCCAAAGACCATCTTGAAAAATTTTAAAAATAGCTTTGGTCTTTTGGACTTTAAAGAAAAATTTATTTGAGCTCACAATGTAATTAGGTCATATTAGAAAAAGAACAAACCAAACAAGCCATGATTTAAACCAAGATAAATTAACCATAGTCAAACAACATGCATTTGGGGTAAAACTTAAGGAAAGTAACTAGGCCAATTACATGAGCTTTACTCTTTGGGTTAAAAGGCTTAGGTTCTCATAGCAAATATATACCAAATGGTATGAGGCTATGAGTGGTTATGCCATGCTCAATCTCCATACCTTGAGTGAAAGTATGGTATCCCTTACATAACACAACACGGGTAACATGGGCGTCCTAACTCATGCACATGATGCAATCAAATAAGATGCAATGGATAATATCATTATAAGAAAGAATAGAATAATATAAAGACTAATAGAATCAACTTCTCTTATCCCCAGTGAAGTCGCCACTGTGAGCTGGGATTTTCATCCCCACTCTCGGTGTAATGGTTCTTGCGACTTCTGCCCTGTTTAGGCTCGGGGCCTTAGAGCACACGGACCTAAGTATGGAGAAAATGGAGTCGCTACCCGGATGGGCCAGGAAAAAGAAAGGGGTGGATGACTCGATTCCTAAGGAATCCCCAACCCCCTAATGGGTTTGGAAAGTTAGGTACATGTGGGAAAGGTGAGAAATGGCCCAGCACCCCCACAACGTCCGGTTCATTGGAACCGGCCTCCTTTATAGGTCTTAATATTATAAATTTCTTAAATATAATAATATTATTCATATTACATGCAACAAATTGAAATAAAACATTGTTATATTAAAGTCAAAGCAATGTCCAAGCAAAGCAAATAAATGGACACCCATCCGAGGATGGAAACATGTCCTTACATCATTCATGTCTAAACTAAATAGGACACCCATCGAAAGGTAGAAACATGTCCTTTACATTGGTCTAAATATAAAAGCAATTTAAATTACATAGAAATTAATTAATGAGGTTCCCACAAAGTGGAAACATACCTCTTACAATATTTTGGAAATCTAGATAAATCAACAAAAGTAAATAACCATTCATCATTAATAATCATTCATCAAAGATATCAAAAATATAAAATAAACATCCATCCATGATAAATTAAATAAATCAAGCATTGAAATTAAATAAATCAACCACCAAAACATATAATAGACTACATAATAAAAAATAAAGCAAGTAAAGATATAAATTAGGGTTACTGTTTCTATTTAAAGTTCTTTAATAAATATTATGGGTTTTGGAATTTTAGTATTATATTTGTTATTTGTTTAGCCTACTGTAAAGGTTTTAGAAAATTGGAATGGATTAGGGTTTCATGAATAAAATTAGGGTTTAGGGGTAACATTATGAAATTAGGGTTCACTTCACCATTTTTAATTTTTAAAAATTATAAATAATAAATACTAAAATAAATATTAAAATACCACAAAAATTATTTTGGACTATAAAATATAACAGACCGAACAGGGTAAAAAATTAAGGGTCTATAACATCTTTCCCCAATTCACTCTCCACCAAGTATTTAATTAATAAAATAATAATCCAATTACATCATCTTCCACTAACTTAAATAAATCCATTTAAATACTAAAATATCTTTTGACCTATTAAACCCATTGACTTGTTTATAATATATATATCTCCATATACATAACTTATACACACTCTTTCCTCTTATCTTTTCATTTAATTATAAATACACTTTAAAATCATATAATTCAATTTAACAATTAATATATCCAAAAATTTAGGGTACTATATGGGATATTACAGATGAACTCAATCAATTTGAGAGAAATAGCATGTGGGAATGTGTTTGTAGGCCAAATAATTATCCAATTATAAGATGTAAATGGGTATATAAGAATAAGCTTGATGAAAATGGTCTTATTACTATAAACAATGCTAGATTAGTCTCCAAAGGGTATAACAAAGAGGAGGGCATAGACTATGATGAGACATTTACCCCCGTTGCTAGATTAGAAGCTATTAGAATTTTATTTGCTTTTCTATATCAAATGAATTTTAAACTCTTTCAAATGGATGTTATGAGTGCATTTCTAAATGGCTTTTCAAATGACGAAGTTTATGTTGAACAACCTCCCGGTTTTGAAGACAATAAACTCCCAAATCATGCCTTTAAACTCACCAAGGCACTATATGGATTGAAACAAGCCCCAAGAGCTTGGTATGATAGATTTAGTATATATTTGCTTGAAAATGGTTTCTCAAAAGGCAAAGTGGACACAGCTCTTTTTATTAAAAAGAATAAGCACAACATCTTAATTGTACAAATTTATGTTGATGACATTATGTTTGGTTCTACTAATGAATATTTGTGCAAGGAATTTGCTTATTGTAAGACTAGGCAATTTGAAATGAGCATGATGGGTGAACTCAAATTCTTCCTTGGACTACAAATTAAGCAATGCAAAGATGGAATCATCATCAATCAATCTAAGTACACAAAGGAACTTCTCAAGAAATTTGAAATGGATGGTTGCAAGACTAGCAAGATTCCCATGAGCACATCATTAAAACTTGACAAAGATGAAAGTGTTAAGGTAGTAGATGAGAAGAATATCAAGGTATTATAGGATCCCTACTTTACTTAACTACTACTAGACCCGGTATAATGTATAGTGTGTGTTTATGTGCTAGATTTTAATCTTGTCCTAAAGAATCAAACTTGAATGCCACTAAAAGAATTTTGAAATACTTGAATAGTACATTGCATTTAGGACTTTGGTATCCTAAAAATACATCATTTGATATTTTATATTTTTCGAATGCGAATTATGCTGGTAGTCTTTTGGATAAAAAAAGGTATAACCAGAGTATGTTATTTTCTAGGTGATTGCCTAGTTTCTTGGTTTAGCAAGGAACAAGTATTGGTTGCTTTGTCAACTGCAGAAGTCGAATATGTTACGAGAAGTTTTTGTTGCACACAAGTCTTATTGATGAAGTAACAATTGCTTGACTATGGAAATTTTTTTTATCATATTCTTATCAAGTATGATAACACTAGTGCCTTCAACTTATCCAGGAATCCAATCCAACATTCTAGGTCTAAACATCTAGATATTACACAACATTTCTTAGGGGATAATGTGCAAAATCAGAACATTATTTTAGAATTCATTGATACACATAATCAACTTGTTGATATCTTTACCAAACCCATGAATGAAGATAAATTAAACTTCATTAAGCATAACTTAGGCATGATTGATGGAAGCTCATTGAATGAATAATTGTTGTAGTGTGTCATTTTTTATATGATTACAAGGTTTTATCATCACTTAAAACATTCAATTTTGATCATACATTATTCATACAAAAACCTATCTCTCTTATTTCTTTCTATTTTTTTATTGTTAAGCGTGGTCTCCCTGTCTCAGATTGCGGTCGGGCATCCATTGGATAGGTTTTTCTGAGATTCTCTTTCAGTGAGCGGTAAGATAGAGAAAATGGATAGTAGCAATAATTTGGAAAGTTTCGACCGTTACAGTCTTTCTCTTAGGTCGCAAGCATGCCTCACTATATAATGGTTGCTCCACTGCTTGTCACGGGCATTCCTATAACAAACGGTGGTCACACCTGGTACACTCTGCATAAAATTTTTTTAACCATTTGCATGTGTAAGGTCGCATTTTCCAAATTCTTATAGCCATAAATGACTATTTTTTTAATGTTTTCTCTATTTAAGACCACTTAACATCAATTACATACTTGTTTAATAACTATAAACATATAAATATCCCTCTAAAACTCCAAATCATCTAAAATTCACCTCTCTCTCTCTAGCATACTCTATTTTTCCTATTTTTCCATCTCTCTTGCTCCAAATGGCCCTTAAGAAGAAAATATCACTGTGAGCGGGGATTTTCACCCCCACTCCCGGCGGAATGGTTCTTGCGACTTCAGCACTGTTAGGCAAGGGGCCTTAGAGAACACGGGCCTAAGCCTGGAGAAAATGGAGTCTGCACCCCAATAGGCTGGGAAAAAAAAAGGGTGGATGACTCAATTCCTAAGGAATCCCCAACCCCCTAATGTGTTCAAAAAGTTGGGTACGTGTGGGGAAGGTGAGAAATGGCCTAGACCCCCATAATTCCTGATTCATTGGAACCGGCCTCCTTTGTAGGTCTTAATATTATAAAATTCTTAAATATAACAATATTATTCATACTACATGCAACAATTAAAATAACGCATCATTATATTAAAATCAAAGTAATGTCCAAACAAAATAGATAAATGGACATCCATCCCAGGATGGAAACATGTCCTTACATCATCCATGTCTAAAACTAAATAGGACACCGACCGAAAGGTGGAAACGTGTCCGTTACATTAATTCCAAAATATAAAAACAATTTAAATTACATGAAGATTAATTAATGAGGTACCTAATAATGGAAACATACCTCTTGCAAATTCAATACCAAAATAAATAAATAATAATCTTAATAATAAAGCAAATATCCATCCATGATAAATTAAATAAATCAAGCATTGAAATTAAATAAATCAACGATCAAAATATATAATAAACTGCATAATCAAATCTAAAATTAAATAAAGCAATAAATATATAAATTTAGGGCTCGCATCTTATAATAGGGTTTTAGAATTTTAATTACTAAATTAAGGCTTTGGAAAAAAGAAAGTTAAATACACAAACTCATAATACACAAATGAATATTGACCCCTTCGACGAGCCCATACGGCGATCCCGCTAGCCGGTTAGAGGGCGGGGGTCAAGGGGGCAGCGCCCTAGAAAATTTTAGAAACTAGCTTTTAGGGTTGTAGGTTTTGGTGTTGAAAATTAAGATTTTAGGGTTTAATATTTAGAAAATAGGGTTTTGGGATTTGGAGTAACTAATATTATTTTTTAAAAGATCAATGCTATTGGATGTTTTAAAGATTTAGGGTTTCAGATGTTTTATGAAAATAATGCTACTGTGATTTAAAAAATAGGTTTGGTTAAGTTTTTAGGGTTTAACGAATTTAGGGTTTAAGAGAGAAAGATTTATGGTTTTAAAATTTTGGAAATAAAAGAATGATTGAGGGTTTTGATAATTTAATCCAAGACTTAGGCTACTGGATGGTTTTAAGTTTTAAGTTTTTATAAAACATGCAATTGGAGTTTTGAAAACCAACTTATTAATGTATTAACTAAAGTAAACAATTAAAGTTATTAAAACAAAGATCAAGTTACTGCATATTCTTATTAATCAAAGAAAATGAAGTTGCTGTGAACATATAATTTATGAATAAAGATCAAACCTGGGTAGTCGGTTCCACCAAAAAATTTATAATTGGGTGGATACTAGTTGTTGGCTAACCAAACAATGCTTAGATCATTTCTCTCTTAAAATAAGCAGAGTTCAATTTTGCCTCGAAAGTTTGTCAAAGAATGTTCTAAGACTGACTAGGACCTAGACAATGGAAATTATGCAGGAGCCCTCTCGAAGTAAGCATACACAACTCAATGCTATAGAGAAATTCCCTCATCTAGTAAAGTCATTCAAATCATGATGTCTAGACACATTAATTTATGAACATCAAGTTAGATTCCTCATTGGTTGAGCACCAAAATGAATAAAGACCAACAAAAATTTTGATGAAAGTAATATATTTAAATAATCTTAATTTTAAAAATATAATTATTCCAAGTAAGTACTAAAGAAAGCGAAATAAAATAAAAAGAGCAACACTTCAAGCTAAGGGAAGTTCGTTGAGTTGGAGTCAAAGATATTTTATTTAGACATATTAAGGTCAAGGATGTTTTCCATCATCAAGGATCATGGCTTCATCATCCATAGTTAATCCAAGTTTGCTCAGTAGCACATTGTGAGCGGGGATTTTCACCCCCACTCCCTGTGAAATGGTTCTTACGACTTCGGCACTATTTAGGCTTAGGGCGTTTGAGAACACGGGCCTAAGCCTGGAGAAAATGGAGTCGCCACCCGGACAGGCCGGAAAAAAGAAAGGGGTGGATGACTCAATTCCTAAGGAATCCCTAACCCCCTAATAGATTAGAAAGGTTAGGTACGTTTGGGGAAGGTGAGAAATGGCCCAGCACCCCCACAATGCCCAGTTCATTGGAACCGGCCTCCTTTGCAAGTCTTAATATTATAAAATTCTTAAATATAAAAATATTATCCATATTACATGCAACAATTAAAATAAAGCGTCATTATATTAAAATCAATGCAATGTCTAAACAAAGCAAATAAATGGACACCCATCCGAGGATGGAAACATGTCCTTGCATCGTTCATGTCTAAACTAAATAGGATGCCCACCGAAAGGTAGAAACATGTCCTTTACATTGGTCCAAAATATAAAAGCAATTTAAATTACATAGAATTTAACTAATGAGGTACCCACAAAGTGGAAATGTACCTCTTACAATTTTAATACTAAAATAACCAAATAATAATCATAATAATAAAGAGAATAATCATCCATAGTAAATTAAATAAATCAAGCTTTGAAATTAAATAAATCAACCATCAAAACATATAATAAACTACATAAACAAATCTAAAGTTAAATAAACCAATAAAGATACAATTTAGGTTTATGTCTCAATTTAGAGTTCTTTGATTAACATTTAGGGTTTTGGGATTTTAGAATTATTATTGTTATTATTTAGGCTACTGTAAAGATTTTGGAAAATTGGAATGGATTAGGTTTTTATAAATTTAAGAAAGTAATAAGGTTTTTTGGTTAATCAAATTAGGGTTTAGGGGTAACATTATAAAATTAGGGCTTTGGAATTTTAAAACATTAGGATTTGTAATTCACGGTTAATGGATTGTGATTTTAGATTTACTAGATTATGGCTTTAGGGTTTAGATTTATTAGTTTGGGTTTTAAGTTCACTGGATTAGGGTTTAGGGTGTTGATGAATTTATCATAATGTTTTAATGTTTTAAGAATTAGTGTTTAGGAAAACTAGGGTTTACTGTATTGGGTTTTGAGAAAATTAGGGTTTTTGATATTTTGGAAAACATATTTGATCATAGGATTTAAGAAAACAGTTTAGAGTTTTATAAAAAATAATTATGATTTTTAGAAAACGAAAAGAAGATTAGGGTTTGGAAATTTAAGAAAACATCTGGAAAATTTGGACAAAAAGTTATGATTTAGATGAAAATAGTTCAAGAAAAACAATTTATGGTTTTAAAGCTTTTGGAAACAGATGAAATGATTTAGGGTCTTTAAGGTTTTTGGAAGCGGAAGAGTAGTTTTAGGGTTTCGAAGTTTTTAGAAATGAGAGAAATAATTTTAGGGTTTTAATGTTTTTGGAAAAGGGAGAGAAATAATTTTAGGGTTTTAAAGCTTATGGCAAGAGAAGAATAGTTTTAGGTTTTTAAAGTTTTGATTACTCACTAAGGTTAAGTAATATCCTCATGTATGCCCTAGAAGTTTTGATTTTGTTGTTGTTGTTGTTGTTGTTGATTTAAAATGTGATTGAATGTATATATTAAGTGATAAGAAAAGGAATTGAGAAGAGAATGCTTATGTATATTTGTTTTAGGAAAGAAAGAGGGTTTAGAGACAAGTTTATATGTTGTTTATATGATGATATAATTAACATATACCTAAGTCAAAAGGGTTGGTCAAAGCAAGAGGATATTTTTATGTGGCATGTGAAATTACTTATTTGGGCATATAAGAGACAAAAGATTAGTTTAATGGTTAAGGGCAATTAAGTAATTTCTCCTTGTTGGATTGCATGGTGGAGATTTAAAGAAGAAGAAGTGGTTGACTTGTCTTCATTTTGTCTTTTCTTTGCATTCTTGGCCGGCCATTCAAGAAAGGAGAGAGTGAGAGAGGTGTTCTTGATGCTAGAAGCAACTTGAAGAGGAATCAAAGGATTTGGTTAAAGATTTGTGAAATTTCTTCATTTGAGGTAAGATCTTTTCCTTGATTTCTTCTATTCTTTTGAAGTGGTGTTTGAAATGAATTAGGGTTTGTTGATTTGATGATGAGATGTGTTTGTGATGTGTTTTCAAGTGTTTAAATTGGTTTTAAGTTAAGAAGTTGGATTGTTGTTGATTTTAGAAGTGTTGAAGTTGAATTGGTTTTAGGGTTTTGAAGTGTTATATGAAGTTTAATTTGAGTTTGCTTGTTTATTTTCATAGCCTTGCTTGTTGTTGGTGTTTGGTGGAGTTGTAGGCTTTGGAAGTGAGAAGTTGGCCGAAGGCAGTAGCCTTCTGGATGCCACGCCCGTGGTCTTGGGGTGCCATGGCCGTGGCCATCCATAGCCAATTGTAGCCATGGCCGTGGTGGAGTGAAGAAAAAAGGGCAGAACCGTTTTGTACCCCACGCCCGTGGGGGTTGTGGTGGCCATGACCGTGGTCTCTAATGTATGATGTTGAATTGTAATTTTGAGATTTAAGGGTTTAGTAAGAAGTTATTAAGTGGTAAATTGTATTGGAATTGATGGATTGTATCATTCCTTGGATTAGGTTTTGAAAGAAGGTGATTTGCCCTAATTTTGGAAAGTGAAGAATTTTGAAAAAGGGAAGTGTTTAGAGTTATTTGAATTGTGATTGAGGTAAGTACAAAGTACATAATTGCATACAATCATATAATGTTGGGATTTAATCTACATTTGCTCATATTGATGATGCATATGAATAATGATATGTTGTGTATAATGTGGAATGAGATGTTGATATTATGAATGATGCTATGTGGAATATAATGTGATTATTGATGATGATTTACCTTAATATGGAATTAATGTAATGAGTTATAACAATGGAAATGATATGATTGAGGTATGTTTGCTTAAAGAATGTTCAATGCCATGTTGACTTCATTGATGTCAAATATAATTGTTGTTATAAATGTGTATTTGAATAATGAAGAGTGATATATTGTGAATTGAGTTGTAAAGCCATTGTGGTTGGCTATGATGATTCAATTGAAAGGAATAAGGCATGTTTGCCTAAATGATGATAAGAATTGAGAATGGAAATGATAATTGAATAATAAATGAATTGTGTGGCTAATGTGCTATTCCATTTTCAGAGTTTGTTGTTGGTGGCATGCCTAATAAGTGTAACAATCTCTTGAAGTTAGGTTGGATTGAATCCTTGAAGCCTAATTGAGATGTTACCACCCTTGAAGCTAGGTTGGGTTGGTTCTTGAAGCCAAGTTGGGTTGATGCTTAGCATGCTTTGCTCCCCTTGAAGCTTGGTTGAACCTAATCCTTGAAGCCTAGTTGGGTTGATGATATTGATAAATGTGATAACAAAACCAAAGCATTAACTCTGAAAATTGAATGGTATATTAGTGTGTTTTGGTCCCATGCTTGTCTTTGCTTAATGTGAGTCATGAATGGTAAAATGGTTGACTAATAAGGTTATGGAAAAAATGTTGAAATGTGGTGTGCTCATATGATTATGATTGGTGAGATGCAAAGGTGTGATGTTAGCTTTTCACTTATGAAGTGGCCTTTATTGATAATTTGTGTGGCATTGCATTGCATTAAACATAATATTGGCATAATTTGTCTTACTAAGCCCTTGGCTTAGCGCGATAGTGTTTAATCGCGCAGGTAACAGAGTTGAACCTGAGAGCTCCTCGAGACCGAGTGAGAGTAGAAATTGAAGAGTTTATTTTGGAACTTAAAGATCAGAGAAAGCTGCCAATCATGTATAATTTCTTTATGTTTTGTAAAATATTGTTTAGAATATAAATATATGTATATTTGTAAATATGAATTTAAATGTTTTCATATAATGTAAATATTTTATAACTTCCGCTGTGTACTAATTAAATGTATCTGTATATCTAGTTTGTTTTATATTACAAGTTAATGACCTATTTTCTATAATGGATAAGATAAAGATTATAGTATCTTCTAAAAAGTTTTAAATGTTAAGGAAAGCAGTAGCATCTCTATGTTCGGTGCACGTATGCTACATTGTGGTGTAGTAGTGTGCTTGTACCGGGTGTGGGGGTGTTACAGGTTACTGGAAGAATGTATGATTTAATGTAAAATATATTACTAAGTTTAATAATTTAGGTTTTTTTTAAAAAAAAAACAAACGGTGGAAACATTGTAAATAACATCAAATCAAAGATTTATAATGAAACATCCATTCGTTGGTTCCTACACAATTTTCTTCTGGATGAACAAAGACAAAGGTAGTGTCACTGCCTTTGATGGGTAAATGATTGCTAATGTCTATTGCTTGCTTGGGCTTGTTTTTTCTTGGGCGATCGAATGGTTGAGTCTCCAAATCAAACAATTTTTTCCTCCCCGATCAAAAGTCCAAAGTTCCGTCCTCCAATTCTGTGTTTCAATGTGGTATTTATAGGAAAAATAATAAACCTACTTCTAATTGTTTAAGGAAATTAAAAACAATTAGGAAAAGAAACAAAAACCAAATAGAATTTGGTTTCGAAAAAAACTGCATTGGAAAATTGTGCTGGCAAAAAACTTGCTGGGGGCAAAAACTATGAGAGCTGGCTGGCCAGCGCTGGGCGGCCAGCCAATTCACTATAGGAAAGTCCTGCGGCAAAATGGCCAAAGGCCATTTCGCCCGAAGGAAATTCGTGCGGGCAAATTGGCCTGTGGCCGATTCACCTTCGGCGATGATTTTTTTTGTCAGCGATTTTTATTTTTTATTTATTTATTTATTTTTATTTATTTAACTTTACCATTTTTATTTTTATTAAAAATTATAAATAATAAATACTAAAATAAATATTATTTAATTAAAATGCCATAAAATTTATTTTGGACTATATAAAAAATATCGGACCAGACTGGGTCAAAAATTAAGATCTACAGTTTACCCCCTTCTTGAAAGATCTGAGACTAAAGGAAAAGAGAGTGAAAAGCAATAAGTCTTAATTTTTCTAAAATGGTTGAGGTTTTGGGGTCTAGACCCGGTTAGAGTTCTGGACTCAAGGGTAATTTTAGGTTCTGGACCTAAAGGTAATTTAAGTTCTGGACCCGAGCTAAGTTCTGGACTTAAGAGAGATTTTAGGTTCTGGACCTAAGGATAATTTGGGTTCTGGACCCGAGCTAAGTTCTAGACTTAAGAGAGATTTGAGGTTCTGGACCTACGGGAAATTTGGGTTTTGGACCCGAGCTAAGTTCTGGACTTTAGAGAGATTTTATATTCAAGACCTAAGGGTAATTTGGGTTTTGGACCCGAGCTAAGTTCTGGAATTAAGAGAGATTTTAGGTTTTGGGTTTTGGACCCAAACTAAGTTCTAGACTTAAGAGTAATTTGGGTTTTGGACCCGAGCTAAGTTTTGGACTTGAGAGATATTTTAGGTTCTGGACCTAAGGGTAATTTGGGTTTTGGACCCGAACTAAGTTTTGGACGTAAGGGTAATTTGGGTTATGGACCCGAGTTAAGTTCTGGACTTAAGAGGGATTTTAGGTTCTGGACCTAAATTAAGTTCTGGGCTTAAGAATAATTTAGGTTCTGGACCTAAGCTAAGAGAGATTTAATTATCTGCAAAAAAAAAATAATTGTAGTCAGTAGTATACTAAAGGAATTTGCAAAAAAATTAGCTAATTTTTACCATCCACATGCACATATCTTGTCCTTGCCCCCTGCGTGTAAAAATATTTTTAAAAGTACAAAAATATTTATATACACACAAATATTTGAATGATTGAATTGAATAATTGAATTTTCTATTTATTTACTTTGTAGTTACTGTTTATGCATTATTCACTACTATTAATTTACTATTTATAAATAGTAACTTACTATTCATCAATAGTAAAATTTGCTTTTTTTCTTTTTTCATGAGAATACTGTTCTCCTTTTGAATTTTGTCTTTTTTCTTTGCCATTCCTCTATATAAATGGCTCATTTCTTCAATTCATTCACAACAGCTCATTTCTTCATTTTCCTCATTCATAGCTATATTTTTATTTTAAAGAGTTTAGCATAAAGTTTTGAAAAAAATGCATGTTTCAAGATCAGGAACTCGATCTAATGCAGAGTTATTGGAGTTTATTCGCCGGCATAAAGATGGAAATATAAGTCTACTAGCCGGAATGCCGCTTCATCGTAGTTCAAATCAAAAGAGCAAGGTAATTATTCAATTATTTATTTTAACAGCAAATTATTATTTTTTCGTTTTTATTTTTTATTTTTTTGTGTTTTTTATTATTATTTTTTATTTTTCATTTTCCTTTTCTATTTTTTTTCATTTTGTTTTCTTTTTCTTTATATTTTTTCATTTTCTTTATATTTTTTTATTTGTTTTTATATTTTTTGTTGTTATTTTTTTAGGAAAAATTAATTAGATGAATATATTTAAGAATTTAAATAAATAGATAAACTAAAAAAATAGAATATAACTAAATTTAGCTTAAAAATCGGTGGTATTGATATAATGATATACTTACCTCTTGTTGACTTACTTGGCTCCGTGTTAGCGTGATCGTTGCGTTATTTGGGGTGAAGGGTGTGTCTACAAAGCCTGAAAATGGTATGATGCAGTGCCTTCTCGGGTAAGGCAGATTATCCAAGATTGCGGTTTTGAAAGCTTCATCTTGCAATTACCATCCGAGGAGTATTTGATAGACCGGAGTGTGGTTCAAGCATTGTCAGAATGGTGGATGGACACGACCCAAACTTTTAACCTACCTATAGGAGAAATGACCATTGGCCCGATCAATTATACAGCTATAACTGGTATCTGGTATTATGGCCTTCCGGTCCCTCTTACCAATGATATTCTATCATTCGAAGAAAATCCAACAGTTAATTGGTATGGAACCATCATTTAAAGGGCCTTTCAAGAAAAAAATCGAGCCAATTCATTGTTATTGGATGAACTACGAAGGACGTGTTCACAGGGATACAACTAAACAATATGCTTGAGGATTTTTGTTGTATTTGCTCTGGTCGACCATTTTAGGGAGCACTGAATCCACCATCCATTTGTCAGTGTTGAGGGCCCTTACTAATATGAGGATGGTACCGCTTTACGGCTGGAGTGAAGCTTGTCTTGCCTATCGTTACCATGGTCTTGACAAAATTTACAGAAATAAGAAGTCTTTTGTCTGCTTTATGGTGGTTGTTGAGGTACTCTTCATCCACCAATGTGAATTCCATTCTTATTTTTAAATGAATTTGATTTTTATTATTGTTGTAGGCATGGGCATACGAGCATAGTCTTATGAAGGTGTATGGGATTTCCCGAGAGAGAGTCGGGTATCAGAGATTAAATTTTTGGTTGTCAGATCCTGTATAAGTTCCTGGCTCTCACCATTTGCATAGCCAATGCTATTTCTTGAGTTGCCTAACCTGGGACCAGGTAAAATAGCATTAGTATACTTTAAAATTTATATAAAAGTTCACTTACCTTATATCATTTTGTAGGTCAATTTGGCCTGGTGGAATACAGAAGAGTGGACGAACTGGACTTCCTCCATGAATGCCGCACTGCCTTTTCAACATACTTGCCTAGTCATCGCTAGCCCTGTGTCTAGTGGTTGCTTTCTCGGAGAGAGAGTATATGATTGGTTTCTTGGTCCCGATCAGTAGAGGATCTCGATGCGTTGCCCGGAATATATTTTAAATATCACATCCATGCCAGAGAATGCATGGTGGTTGGCCCGGCACGGTTATGATGTTGAAACATTTCTCTATTCACCGGGTATATCTTATACCTAGTTTATTCAAATAGGGCTCTTGAAGTTTAATGTATCTCCTGTTGGTATACAGGAGATTTCCGAGAAAAATGAGGATAGAGATGAAGAGGAACATCATGGAGAGGGCGGAGAGTTTGTTCCACATCTCGGGGCTAGCACTTCTCAGGTAAATTTTACCATTTTTCCATTGTAATTGCTTCATTCTTAACTTGTTTTGACTTTTTTAATGATTGTTGCATGCTGCTGGCTCACTTGATCATGAGGCTAGACCTTCTTTTACTACTCCTTCATTTGCTCATTCTAGTCCACCAGATATGTCATCTCATCCACAGGGTATTGATATCAATTACCTAGTATGTTTTCTTGTTTCATGGTAATTTATGCTATAGTATGCATGATTATGTATGCTCTTACTCTTTTCCTTTTTGGCCCACATCAGATGCTTGAAGAACAAAATAAGAAACTTTAAGAAGAGTTGGCCGCTAGTCGTCATCAGGTTTCCCATTTTGAAAATTTGTACCATCAGTCAGAGCAAAATTTTTGAGACTTCCGGTTTCAGGGGATGAGAGATCCTAGTGCTTCTTCGTCTAGAGGCCCCCAAACTGATGACCATGAGATACTTTCATCTACTTCTGATGAGGAACATTACAGTTTGAAACTCCAAGGTAATAGAGATTTTGGTGCTCCAACTTCGGGTGGACTTGGGATGGGTGATTTGCCTCCTTCTCCGACAGGCGATGGTTTTTTCTGAGCTTTATTTGATGATCTACCACCTCCTTCTTAGTGATATATTAATATTGTATCAATTGAGGAAATATTGTACAATAAGTATAAAAATACTAATGACAATATATATTTTTTATTTTGCTGCAACTTCTTTTTTCTTTTTTTTTCTCCTTTCTTTTCTTTTTTTTATCATCATTATTGCACTGCAATTTTTCTTTTCACATTCACAGTTGCACCAATTAACTAAAATCAAATGCAACACGGTAATTAAAGAACTTTCATCGCCAATTCTTTTTCCTCATGCATCTCGGTCTCATGCTTTCTTATCAATTTTGGAATAGCACTGTAGCACCCCTTCTCGACCTACGTGTGTAAGCTGAGTAGAGGCGCCACACTATCCTAATGTTGCTACCACTTTTACTTAGTCAAATTTTTGTTCCGATTTTACATAAATTTTGCCATAGTTTTGCCTAAAAATTCAATCCCAAGTGTCGACAAAACTGGTTTTTTTCTGATTTTTGAAAACATTTTTACACAAACCAATGCAAACAAAATCATTCTCAGTACACTTCTAATAAATCCCCCTTATAACCTCAACTACAACCTGCAAAAAGGATTTACACTTCTAGTACAAAATAAAGTAAAGGTTTATTATGAAATACAGTAGATAAAATATTTGTTCACTATGCAACGGAAAGTAACAATATTTACAAATTCATATACATCAAAACTCAAGTTTTACAACACATAAAATTTATACATGTTTGGCAGTCAGTCTTCGATCTTAAAGCCCACTATTCACTCTTCAAAATCTAGGCTCGACTCGGCCTAGAGGAACTCTCTGGTTCTTCCCTGTCACCTGCGCGAAGAATCACATTCGCGCTAAGCCAATGGCATAGTGGTACAAACTACAGTGCTATGATGCTTTAATGCCATGCTAATGTCACACAATCAAGATTCAAGATCAATTCAAGAGAATATTATATTTCATAATCTTACATTATTTAATAATTAATCAAAACATTCATGATTCACATTGAAAACAAAGACAAACATGGGCCCATAAGACACTAATATGTTATTCAAAGTTCAAAGTTACTGCTTTGGTCTATAATCACAATCATTAAGCCCGTAGGCGATATATATATATCTATCCATGGATAGGGTAACAGACCCAGTCTTTTGAACCTCAACTCGGCTAAACTCAAGGAAATCCTCAACCCGGCAAGACTGTTACCTGTAACAGACCCAGTCTCTTGGACCTCAACCCGGATAAACCAAGGAGATCCTCAACCCGGCAAGACTGTTACTATAATTCACATTTCACATTTATCAACAGGAATCGGCTTACGACCCGGTCTTTTCACCTATCCAGTACTTTATAGGCATGCCACCAAACCCAGAACTCTGAAGGTTGAATAACAAATTAAACACAAAATTATTTTCATTTATATCTTTATACATTTCTTTCTCAATTCATTTCATTCTCATAAGCAAATTAGGCAACCATGCCTCAATCATCTCATTTGCATCATCACATATTGCACATTTCACATTTCGTTATATTTCAAATCACATTAATCAATTCATTATTCAAATGGATATAATCAATGGCATTAACACATATTTTACATGCTCATCACAACATTCACATTATACCAAACATAACATTATTAATATACATCCACAATGCATTAGATTCCTTATCACATTTATAATAAAAAATGTCTCAAGTCTCAAAATCATATGAATTTATGCAATAATGTAGTTTGTACTTACCTTAAAACCAACTCACACCAATCTATACACTTACTCTTCCAAGAATCCTCAACACTTAGGTTAGGGCAATTCAACCTCTTCACAACCTAATCCAAAAGGAATATTAGCAAAATGACCATATGAATAGTAAATTCTGGTTTTAGACTCCACTTTATCCTTATTTTGAAAAATTGTATAAAATAATCTACTTGACTAAAAACTCTAAAATTTTTACCGAACTAAATTTTACATCTTAAAATCATTTCTTTAAAATTTCAGATCAAACTGAACACAAAATCTTGGTCAAATAGTTCACCCAACCAGACTGCTCCAATTGCCCTGCATCCTGGCAGCAGTTCTAAACCTTGTGAATTCCATGAATTAAATTCAATCAACGTGGTTCCAAATTATTTTTCTCAAATACTAGACTCACTAAGAAACAACATATCCAAAATTAAATTGGATATTATTTTTCTAAATTTTATTAAAAATCCCGAAAGATAGCTGTCTCAGTTAAGGTACCTGCTGGAACAGGTCTAATAAAAATAATATTTCCAAAGTTATAACCATTCCAAAATCGAATCAACATATTTTTCAGTCATTCTAGACTCATAGAGGCACAGTATATCAAACATTCACTTCAAGAACATTTTTCTATATTTAATTAAAAATCATAAAAGTCACAGCCTTTACTAATTGTAAAACAGAAAAAAATTTCACTAAACACAACACTTACTCTTCCATCACCAACACCAACCTAACTTCTTATCTTTAATTCCATTTCCGTCACATACAAACACGCCACAAGCAATCCTAACCATATTATCAACAACACTTCATCAAACTCAAAAATAACTTCAAAAACAACAAGAGCAATCAAGAGAGAACTTACCAAAATAATGAAATTTCTTGAAATTCCAACTTGTGTATTTGAAATCTCCTTTGAATTTGATCATAGAAAATCAAACTCTATCTTGCTCTCTTAACTTTGGAGTACCCGGCCAAGAAAAGAAAAAGAAGAAAAATGAAAAGGAAATTAAAGACAAAGTCAAAGTTCTCATCTCTTTAAACCTCCACCAAGCAATCTAAAAAGAAAATTACTAAAATACCCTCTTCTATATATCTTAACTCCCTTTTACTTATTTGTCCTTTTTAGTAATTTTATAAATAACCAAAATAAATATCTTCTTCCTTTGACCATCCATTTGACTTGTATATATGTTATATATATCCATATATACAACATATACACTCCTTTTTAAATTATTTTCTCTTTCCAATAACATATACATTTTAATTCAAATAAAACAACAATTATACTAAAACTTCTAGGGCACATTTTGGGATATTACAAGCACAGTCCTCCTATATAAATCACTTTTCACTCCATAATTTCATACAGAAGCCAAGAGATTTTCTACTTTAACATAAAAACTCCTTTTAACAATACTAATTTTCCTTCCACCTTCCACAATGACAAAACTCCGTTTAAAGAAAATTAAAATTCTATTTAAGAATATGAATGCCATTCATTGGAAGCAAATATCTTGGTCGAAAATTGATACTTTGAAGTGTTTTCAAAATGCTAAATTGGACCATTCTTTTTAACATGCCATGGCTTCTTTTTGGAATGTGGATTCTTGGACATTTAAAAGTAATGGCTTTGAAATATGTCCCTTGATTGAAGAATTTTAGGCCATCCTTGGATATCCAAGCAATCAACAAATGGCATTACCTATATTGATTTCCAAGACTCAACAGAAGAAGCAAATGTTATTTCAAATCTTAAAACTCGAAGTTCTACAGTTGATGATAGGTGAGAAAATTCTGCTTGATCCCTTAATTGACTTTTGTCTTTCTCATTTGGCTCCTACTAAGGCATAGGGACGTATGCTTTGTCTATGCTTGCTTGGCCAATTCTTGGTTGTTTCTTCTTCTGGGGATATTGATCCACAAATATTGGATATCATGGACCAAATGGAAGGAGGCTTATCGCCGATACCCGTGATCTTAGCTGAGACTTTAGTCGGATTAGACCAACTTAAATCAGGATTGTCAAAGAGACTTACCAGGAGTCCATTGTTGCTTTAGGTAATTACCTAAACTGCCCTTTTGTTAGGTTTTCTCTTTCTTCTTCTTCTTTTTTTTATATTTTTTATATTGCTCTAATTTTTGCTTAGTCCGCCCATGTGGGTTTTTGAAACTAGCGAGCTGTACTAATTTTTGCCTAAGCTGCCCTTGCGGGTTTTCAACTTAGCGGGCTCTCTTTTTTTTTTTAATTTAATTTTTCGTCAAAGATTTGGCTTCAGGAGCATCTCTGCTTGCTTGATACTCCATCCATGGATTTTTCCATATATTTGCCACAGTGTAGAACCTTAATTTTTGACCTAGTCCGAACTAATATATTTTAATTAGTCCAAAACAATTTTTGTTATCTTCATTAAATAATATTTGCTTTAGTATGTAATTTTTATTAATAAAAAAAATAAAAAAATAAAAATAAAAATAAAAATCGGAGATGAAAAATTCGTAGCCGAAGAGTTGCGGCGAAATGGCCTGCAGGCCAATTTTTGCCCCATAGCGCACAGCTAGCTGCGGCACCTTTTTTGCCAGCGCAATTTTTCAGCAACAATATTTTTTTGCCAGCGCAATTTTTCCGCAGCAGTTTTTTTCTCTAGCAAATTTTTTTCGAAACCAAATACAATTAGGTTTCGGTTTCCTTTTCTTAATTAATGTTAGATTCCGTGAATAACTAAAATTAATCATAAAAATCTTTTACAAATAAGGACTAAAACAACACAGAAAGAGGAGGAAAAATTGAGACCGAAATGGAGGGTGAAATTTGAGACCGAAATTGAGGAGGAAAACTTTGAAAGATTTGAAGAATTCCTTCTGGCGATGAAATCGATAAGACTTATTGAGAGAAGCAAACAAGCAATTTAATTCATCAAAGGCAGCAAAGCTTGTCTTTGTTCTTGTTCATCCAAGAAGAAATTTTTGGTGGAACCAACAAACGGAGGTATGAATGTCTAATTTCTTCAAAGTAGCTTAAATAATTCAATTGTCTCTTTTGATTCAAAAAACCCTATAACTTTAATTTACCTTTTCTAAAGCTTAAAAACCTTAATTCGTTTATTTGTTTTCCAAAAATCTTAAAATTGTTATTTTTGTTTCTTCAAAATTTACTAAAACCCTAATTTGAATCTGTTTCTTTTCAAAGCCCTAAATTGAATCTGTCTCTTTCCACAAACCCTAAAAAATATCTTTTTTTATTTCTATAAACATTAAATCTTTTTGTTTATTTTCATAAAACTTCATAAAATTATCAATTGATTTTCAAATTCTAAAATCTAATGCATTCTCCGAAACCCTATTTCTAAAATTCTAAAACCCTAATTCAACTCCAAAATCCAAAACAGTAAACCCTAACTCCCTTAAAACCTTAAACCCTAATTTTTCTAACCCCTAATCCTTTAAACCTTAAAACCTTATAAATATTAAAATTCAAACACAGTAACCCTAAAAACCATAATTTAGTAGCTAATAATCATAAATCCAATGTTTTAAAGTCTCCAAACCCTAATTTCATGATTTCACTAGTCAAACACTAATTTGGTTAATCAAAGAATTTTATCAACCTCTTAAATTATAAAACTTTAATACATTTCAATTCCATTAAAACTCATAGTAGCTTAAACACATAAATTCCAAAACCCTAAACACATTAAATAAAGAATCTTAAATAGAAATAGTAGCCCTTATTTGAATCTTTATTTGCTTTATTCAATTTTATATTTGATTATGTAGTCTATTATATGCTTTAATTTATTTTCAATGCTTTATTGATTTATTTAAGTTCAATGCTTGATTTATTTAGTTTATCATGGATGGATGTTTATTTTATATTTTGATTGATATCTTTGATGAATGATTTATTTATAATGAATGGTTATTTACTTTTATCGATTTATTTAAATTCCAAATGTTGTAAGAGGTATGTTTCCACTTGGTGGGCACCTCATTAGTTAAATATCATGTAATTTAAATTGCTTTTCTATTTTAGAACCAATGTAAAGGACATGTTTCTACCTTTCGGTGGGTGTCCTATTTAGGCATGGATTATGTAAGGGCATGTTTCCATCTTCGGATGGGTGTCCATTTATTTGTTTTGTTGTACATTGTTTTGATTTTCAATATATCGATGCTTTATTTTAATTATTGTGTGTAATATGGATAATATTGTTATATTTAAGAATTTTATAATATTAAGACTTGTAAAGGAGACCAGTTCTAATGAACTAGGCGTTGTGGGGGTGCTGGGCCATTTCTCACCTTCCCCACACGTACCCAACTTTTCGAACACATTAGGGGGTTGGGGATTCCTGAGGAATCGAGTCATTGATTTTTCCAGCCCGTCCAGGTGGCGACTCCATTTTCTCCGGACTTAGGTTCGTGTTCTCTAAGGCCCTGAGCCTAAACAGTGCCGAAGTCGCAAGAACCATTCCACCTAGAATGGGGGCCAAAATCCCTGCTCATAGTGGCAACTCCACTGGGGGATAAGAGAAGTTGATTTCATTGGTCTTTATATTATTCTATTCTTTCTTATAATGATATTATCCATTGCATCATATTAGATTGCATTGTGTACGTGAGTTAGGATGCCTGTGTTACCCGTGTTGTGTTATGTAAGGGATACCATACTTTCACTCAAGGTATGGAGATCGAGCATGGCATAACCACTCATAGCATCGTACCATTTGGTATATACTTGCTATGGGAACCTAAGCCTTTTTACCCAAAGACTAAAACTCATGTAATTGGCCTAGTTACTTTCCTTAGGTGTTTACCCCAAATGCATGTTGTTTGACTATGGTTAATTTATCTTGGCCTAAATCAGGGCTTATTTGGTTTGTTCTTTTTCTAATATGACCTAAGTATATGGTAAGCTCAAAATAATTTTTTCTTTAAAATCCAAAAGTCCAAGGCTATTTTCAAAATTTTTCAAGATAGTCTTTGGACATAAGACTTTTCTAAAAACAAATAAAAAATTCTTTGGCTCATGGCCCAAATACTAAGCCCAAAATCCATTTTTTCTAAGATCTTTTTACGATGGGCTTAGAAACAAAATTGTTTTTATCCAACCTTTTTTTACAAAGAGCTTGCAAATTATTTTGGTCAATTAAGAAATACCAAAAATCAATTGTGAACCTGGTTTATACTAAGAATAA
Source organism: Garcia nutans (assembly GCA_947685225.1). Taxonomy (NCBI): domain Eukaryota; kingdom Viridiplantae; phylum Streptophyta; class Magnoliopsida; order Malpighiales; family Euphorbiaceae; genus Garcia; species Garcia nutans. Next base: position 18,154,615 of record CANTUV010000026.1, read on the forward strand.
TTAATCATGGGCTTGTTTTTGGCATGAACCATTAGTTACTCTTTTCAAGTGAGAAATCTATCTATAATAAACCTCTTAATTTAGTTTTAATCCAATATAACATAAAAGCTACTATAGTTGGTTGAATGGATTAAAACCTAATTAATGGGAATTACTATGAATGGATTTCCATTTTCAAAAATATAACTATTGGTTGAAACGTTCGAGGGAAATATTCAAAAATAAGATACCCCATGTTGGTATTTTGTTAACCATATACCTAGGAAAAGAGACTCGCCATTCGTGTGTGGATGTTATAAGGTTGGAAGGAACGTCTTATTTGTCCTCGTTTGTCTATTGTTTGTGCATACATGCATACATTTGCATCTCATATCCTTTTTGGCTCACAGCCCTGGATTACGATAGTTCAAAAGCTTTATACAATCCGACCTATGCCGGAGATGAAGTATCTAGCAACAACTCAATTACTTGCTCACCAAAAATAATGGATCCCGAACAAATTCAAAGAATGGTGGACGATGCCCTCAACGCCAAGATGAAAGAAATAAAAGAGGACTTAACTGAGACCATGAAGAACCAATTGACTGCAATCTTAGAAAATCATACCGAGGCATTTGCTAGCACTAAGAAGCCAAAGGACAAAGGGAAGACTAAAGTTGGTGAAGTGGTTTTTGATGATGAAAAGGTGATCATTAATGATGATGATGATTGGGCTCAATACTACCAAGATGCTCAAGAGAAGAAAAGAGAACTGAAGATTGTTGAAAGATCAACTATGGAGAAGACCGAAACTTCTGATTTTGAAAAGATGATTGCTGATTTAGAAAAGAAATTTAAGAAGAAACTATAAACCAAGGAAATGTCTGAAGTTGACAAATTATTTGAGTTAGATGAAGAAGTACCGTACAAGTTCAAGATGCCATCTTTTCGCAAAGTTTGATGGAACCGAAAATCTTCATCTCCATATGAAGCAGTATATCACTGCTATGCAGTCTGCCCGAGCTACTAAGGTTCAAATCTTAAGGTACTTCATGCTCTTATTGGATCCTGTTGTCCAAAATTGGTTCAATACCTTAGATGATGGAACACAAAAGAATTGGGATTTGCTATACAAGGCCTTCATCCAGCAATATGGGTATAATGTCGAGTTGGAAGTTACCTTAATGGAAGTTGAGTCCATTAGACAAAGGGCAAATGAGAATTTTGTGGACTATGTGAAAAGGTGGAGAAATAAGGCTGCTTTGCTCAAGAAGAAGCCCAATGAAACTGATCAAATAAGGATGATCGTGAGAGGCATCTTGCCCATCTCTGTGAAAGTATGTCTCACACCCTTATAAGGGACTTCAAAGATCTTATCCAAGCTGGTCTACAAATTGAAGAGTGGGAAACAGAGAAAAATCACTTTTCAATAAAAAGGAATGAGAAAGAGAATTACCAGTCTGGAAATCAAAGCATGTAAAAAGAAGTTGATGTCAATACAACTGGTCAAGCAAATAGAAGACAATTCTCAGAATTGGGGAAATCTCTATCTTGGATTTTTAACAAGCTACAAAAGAAGGGACTATTACAGCCATTGGCTCCTCGACTTTTGCCAAATCCTTTGCCCCCAAAATTTAATATTAAAGCCTTTTGTGAGTTTCATCAAACACAAGGACATGAGACAAACAAATGCTTGCGATTAAAACATGAGATCCAAAATTTAATTGACAGTGGTAAGTTGCCTGAGCTTGATAAAACCAGCACAAAGGACAATCCTTTGCCTAAGTTTGGAAGAGCACCTCCACCGGCAACCTTCATGGTGGGAAAAGGATTGGAAGAAGATTTTATTTTATCATCCTTTCAAGATGGGGATATTGAAGATGTGAAAGGAAAATAAGCTGAGCTCATCAAACTTTCCTTAGCTTGATTGTTGCTTTTCAAATTTTGCTTTAATATTTAATTAGAACAATCGTGTTTTTCAAATTTAAACTTATTTGAATAAATTACTTTTATCAAAAATTTTATTGGTCTTTGTTCATTTTGGTGCTCAACCGATGAGGAATCTAGCTTGATGTTTATAAATTAATGTGTCTAGGCATCATGACTTGAATGACTTTACTAGATGTGGGAATTTCTCTATAGCATTGAGTTGTGTATGCTTACTTAGAGAGGGCTCCTACATAATTACCTTTGTCTAGGTTTTAGTCAGTCTTATAACATGCTTCGACAAACTTTCGAGGTGAAATTGAACTTTGCTTATTTAAGGGAGAGATGATCTAGGCATTGTTTAGTTAACCAACAACTAGTATCCACCTATTAAATATCAATCCCTAGTTGTCCCTTTGAGCCTTCATAAAATTTTAGCTTTCTTTTCATGGGCTTACAAACCCCAACAACCTACCCTGAGATGTTGTGGTACTTTTGACAAGTCTTATGATCACTAAGATGAAGAGGCAAGAATATCAAAGAAAGAAATGAATACCATGAAGATAGTTGAAGTTCTCAAGACAATATGAGTGGTTGAAGTTCTCAATACCATAAGGGTAGTTGAATTTTTCTTAGTATTTCCAATATATCAAGACAACATCAGAGTAACAAATGATTTATCCCTATTAAAGAAGATTTATGTTACTCCACTGATCCATTATTGGAAGCCCAAGTTGGTACAAACAAGACAACTCTTTTAGATCTAGAACCAAATAAAAAAAGAAACAAAAAAAAGAAGAAAAAGAAATGAAAAAAAAAGAAGGAAAAAAAAGGAAAAGAAAAAAAAAGACAAAAATAAAACCTAAAAAGGCGGTTCAAAAAGCCAACTGAGTTCTCTTTTACCTAAAGCAGCAAAAGGCTTCCATTTTGGTCATAGACATTTTTACTTGAATTGGTCCAACCCAACCAAAGATTCAATCAAAATTGGAGAAAAAGGAGGAAGACCATCCAGTTCTTGAAAGTTCTGTACTTGATAGTCCTACAAGAAAGAAGGACAAAATGATAAAAGAAAGGGAAGAGTAAGGAAAGAGAAAGAAGAGGGAAGAGTAAGAAAAATAAAGAGGAAAGAAAAGGGAAAATAAGAAAAGAAATGAATTTGGGTCTTAAACTTTTTGCAAGGGCAAAAACTGTCAAAGATCCAGATTAATGCCAAGAAGATAGAAGGAATTTGGAGTCTAGAAAGATTACCTCAAAGCTTCCTAAAATTCAAATAAGAAATTTATAGTGTGAGGGTTTGTCCATTGTGTCACATCAGCTCCTATCTCAACATGGCCTTCATTTAACCCATGTCCCTCGTAGACCCCATTTAAAGCCTATGAAAGACCTGTTGATCTCTCTTGGTAGGTAGAGTCTATTAGTGGAGATAGTTTGGATAAGCATGCATATGAGATAGATAATATTTAAACTCAAATAAGACCTTTGGTCAAGTAATGTGTATGTGCCTATCTGAAGTGCAACAATTCTTGCTTAAATAGAAATGATTCCCGAGTTTAGTATGGTAACTAGGGTTGTCATGTTATAGATATGTTAATTTGGAAAAATCAAGTCCTGAGGTACATTGACATTAATTTGGCAAAGCCAACATTTGATTTCAAAATTAAAATTCAAAAAAAATTCAAAGAATGGTGTCAACCTTAATTTCATGATTTCACTCCTCAAAAACTAATTTGGTTAATCAAAGAATTTTATCAGCCTCTTAAACTATAAACCTTTAATACATTTCAATTCCATTAAAACTCACAGTATCTTAAACACATAAATTCCAAAACCCTAAACACATTAAATAAAGAATCTTAAATAGAAACAGTAGCCCTTATTTGAATATTTATTTGCTTTATTCAATTTTATATTTGATTATGTAGTCTATTATATGCTTTTATTTATTTTCAATGCTTTGTTGATTTATTTAAGTTGAATGCTTGATTTATTTAGTTTATCATGGATGGATGTTTATTTTATATTTTGATTGATATCTTTGATGAATGATTTATTTATGATGAATGGTTATTTACTTTTATCGATTTATTTAAATTCCAAATGTTGTAAGAGGTATGTTTCCACTTGGTGGGTACCTCATTAGTTAAATATCATGTAATTTAAATTGCTTTTCTATTTTAGAACCAATGTAAAGGACATGTTTCTACCTTTCGGTGGGTGTCCTATTTAGGCATGGATTATGTAAGGGCATGTTTCCATCTTCGGATGGGTGTCCATTTATTTGTTTTGCTTGTACATTGTTTTGATTTTCAATATATCGATGCTTTATTTTAATTATTGTGTGTAATATGGATAATGTTATTATATTTAAGAATTTTATAATATTAAGACTTGTAAAGGAGACCGGTTCTAATGAACCAGGCGTTGTGGTGGTGGTGGGCCATTTCTCACCTTCCCCGCACGTACCCAACTTTTTGAACCCATTAGGGGGTTGGGGATTCCTTAGGAATCGAGTCATCCACCCCTTTCTTTTTCCCGGCCCGTTTGAGTGGCGACTCCATTTTCTCTAGACTTAGGTCCGTGTTCTCTAAGGTCCTGAGCCTAAACAGTGATGAAGTCGCAAGAACCATTCTACAGGGAGTGGGGGCAAAAATCTCTGTTTACACACAGCATCATTCTGCTAGAAAACTACTCCATCCTACTTCTTCATATGCTGACTGGGTTGACTGGATCCACTCGCGCTGAAGTCAACATCCGTTGTTTGGTACCTTGGTGGAAGATTTCTCGTATCACCATGCGGACATACTTGATGCATGATCCTCTTGCTGCTCTTCGTCAAGGTACTTGCTATGATCCTCGCCGGCTTAGCCGTCAGTATAGAGTTGAGACTTGCAGTTTTGAATTCACTCCCAATTTAGACATGCCTTGCTTGACTGAAGCCTACTTGCATCGACTGAGGAAAGCTAGCTAGCACGTTACACTTATCGTTTGCCATAGATTTTACATTTTTCAATTTAGAAAGTGTATTGTTAGGATGAAAAAATAATTAAAGTAATAAAAGATGCTTCTTTTCCATTTATAATTTGTCATCACCTTTTGCTATTGTGATTATTTATTTCATCCATATCTGGTCAAATACTTATAACAATGCACATAGAACAACTTTAACATTAATTTTGTTTTATTAAATTGGGGAACAACCAAACATAAAGCCAGCATACACAAGATCACTCCTATTGCCAACTAGCCCTTTCGGGTTTTCTAATTGATGATTTTCTCTCATTTAGCCCTAATCGTTGCCTAGCCCGCCTTTTTAGGTTTTCGGAACTAGCAGACTGCTATAACTTTTGCCTAGGCCGCCCTTTTTGGGTTTTCAACCTAGCGAGCACTTTTCCTTCTTTTTTTTTTATACATAAAACCTCTTCAACCTGTCAATGTTCACTGGCTCACTAAACTCGTTCCCATCCATGCATGATAACTTCACTGCACCCTTGTTCATGACTTGTTTCACAACGTATGGCCCTTCCCAGCTAGGCCTAAATTTTCCTCTTGGATCAGATGCATTAGGCTTACATTGTTTCAACACTAAATCCCCGACTTTGAGTTTTCTGATCTTAACCCTTTTATTGTAAGCCCTAGCTATCCTCCTTTGATACAATTGATGATGATACAGCGCTTTTAACCTTCTCTCCTCTAGTAAAGCTAACTACATGTATCTACTTACTACCCATTTTGTTTCAGGCAGTTCAGCTTCCAAGACTATTCTAAATGACTTGATCTCAATTTCAATTGTCAACACTACTTCCATCCCGTAAACCAAAGAGAACAGTGTCATGGCAGTAAGTGCTCGCACACTTGTACTATATCCCCACAAAGTAAAAGGAAGCATCTCTAACCAATCCCTGTATGTCTTGGTTTCCTTGGATAGAATTTGCTTAATTGTCTTATTTGTTGCTTCTACTGCACCATTAGCCTTTGGTCTATAAGGAGAGGATCGGTGATGATGGATTTGGTACATCGAGAATAAATCCTTAACTGCTCCTTGAAAGTGTACCCCATTTTCTGATATCACACTATGCGGAACCCCATGCCTACAGATGAAATTCTTTTTAATAAATCTAGCAATTTGACTTGCCCCCAGTTTGTTGACGGATTCTTCTTCGACCCATTTTGAAAAATAATCTACCGCTACTACAATAAAATGGTGACCATTTGAGGCTGTCAGATGTATCTCTCCTGCAATGTCGATACCCTAAGTGGCAAAGGGCCAGGGTCAAGATATAGAATGCAATTCTTCAGGAGGCATATGATTCAAGTTACCATACATCTGACATTGTTGGCACTTTTTTACAAACTCAATACAATCTCTCTCATGGTTAACCAGCAGTAACCTTGTCAAATAATCTTCTTAACTAGGGCCAAACCACTTATGTGTGGGCTGCAACTTCCCGCATGTATTTCTCACATGATATGCTCCACTTTAGGCTTCCTCAAGCATCTCAAATGCACCCCATTAGGCCATCTTCGATATAACACTCCATGAGAGGTGATGTATTGCAAAGATCACCCCCTTATTACTATTTTTTCTTTCTTTGTTGCCCCCGAAGGGTATTCCCTTTCCTCTAAAAATCATCTTATAGTATCATACCACTCATCATGGTCTGTATCAGTTTCCATGATTGTCTCATATTCATAGCAAGGAGTTGATGAACTGGTCAAAGTCAGAGGCTTAAGAAATAAGCTGATAGGATTTCCCCATACCGAATCCAATGTGGCTAGGGCATCAGCCATCTAGTTTTCTTCTCTTGATAGGTGTATAAATCTGCACTCCTTAAAGTTCTTCTTCATCACGGTTAAATAATGGTGGTATGGTTTTAATTTTTCCTCTTTCAACTCCCACTCTCCATTTACTTGGGATACTACTAGCAATGAATCACAAAAAACTTCTACCTTATCCACCTTTATAATCAGCAGGGTTTCCAAACCAAAAATACATGCTTCGTACTCCACCATATTATTGGCTGCCCTGAATTTCAACTTTTTAGCTAAAGGGATAAGTTCCCTTTTGGGCAATTCTAGTATGACTCCCAAACCTGCTCCTTTCATATTTGCTGCTCCATCAAAATACATTTTCCACCCTTGTACTTCAATTGCCTCTAAATGTTCATCCGGATATTCCAAGACTACCTCTTCGCTATCTGGTAATGGTTTGTTGGGCCAAGAATTCTGCCACTGCTCTACCTTTGATTGTTCTCCTGGTTACATACTCAATCTCAAATTCTTCTAATATTATCAACCATCAGCCATTTTTCACAATCAAAGAGAGTGTCTCCCTTAAGTATTTCATTGGATCTAACCTAGAAATTGCTTGCACACTATATGATTGAAAGTATTTCGTAACTTCTTAGAAGACCAAACCACGGCTATACATGTCTTTTCAATGATACTATACTTAATTTCATAAGGTAGGAGCTTTCTACTCAAATAGTAAACTGCATGCTCAATGCCTGACTCATATGCTTGGGCTAGCATGGCTCCTATTGACTCTTCTTTTACTACTAAGTATAGTAACAAGGGTTTATTGGGTTTAGGTGGTTTTAAAACAGGTGGATTTAGTATATACTCTTTTATTCGCTCAAAGGCCTTTTGACACTCTTCATTCCACAGGACTGGCTGATTCTTTTTAAGCAATTTGAAGATAGGCTCACAGATTGTTGTGAGCTTTGATATAAATCTGCTAATGTACTGTAATTTACCAATAAATTCCCAAAATTCTCTCTCCATTATAAGGGCTGGCATATCCCTAATTGCTTTAACTTTGTCAGGATCAATCTCAATGCCATTTGGACTGATCACATGTCCCAACAATTTGCCCGAGGTAACCCTGAACACACACTTCTTTGGGTTTAATCTCAGCTTATATTTTAATGCTCTATTGGAGAATAATTCTAAGTTTTGGAAATGTTGTTCCCTTGTATCCGATTTCACCATCATATCATCAAAATATACTTCAACTTTTTTGTGCATCATGTCATGAAATAGCATGGTGGCCATCCTTTGGTAGGTTGCTCCAGCATTCTTTAAGCCGAACGACATCACCCTATAACAAAATATACCCCATGTAGTAATGAAAGGAGTTTTGTCTTTATCCTCTTGGGCCATTAACACTTGGTTGTATTCGAAGAATCCATCTACAAACGAGTGTAGCATGCTAGAGGCTGCACTATCAATGAGAACATCTATATGGGGTAAAGGAAGATCATCTTTAGGGGAAGCCTTGTTTAAATCTCTATAGTCCACACAGACCCTAATTCTTCCATTTTTCTTTGGCACGGGTACTATGTTGGCTAGCCAATCTGAATATTCTATCACTTCAAGAACTTGTATTTGTTTTGTGACCTCTTCTTTAACCAATTTAGCCCATTCAGGTCTTAATTTCGTAAGCTTTTGTTTGACAGATTTCATGTAAGTGTAAGTAGGAATAAGATGTTCGGCTGTGTCTCGAACTATTCCAGGCATATCCTCATAAGACCAAGCAAATACTTCTTCATATTTTTTGAATATTTTTTTCAAATCTCTCTCTCTCATCAGGAGTAAGGTCGGATGCTATGCTAATATTTTTAGGATTTTTGATTGTTCCCAAATTTAATGGCTGTGTCAACAGAATTAATATTAAAGATGCTCATGTAACAACTATTTGAATGTATGCAGCCATCAAGAGAAACATCACAGAAGTAAGCAAAATTAGACTTTATTGCATTCATTTTGGAAAAGAAAACATCATCATCCTAATATAAAGTAGACAAATTAAAATCAAAATCAAAATCATTGTTCTCAAAATATAAGGCAGAATATCTTCAAACCTTTCTTCAACTAGGTCAGCAATCTCCTCCAGAGTCTTCTCGGCTTTCAGGACAACTTCCATCTTCTCTTCCGGATTGGACGCTTCTCTTTCTTCACTTGCTCCACTAGCTCGACTACATCTGCAAAAATTTCAAAATTCGGGATCAACTTTCCCATGAACATGATTGGCTGGGGATTTCCTTGGAGTGGTCCCATGTCTGGAGCTTTGACAAAGATCTATTCAAGTGGCTGGAAGCTCATCTTCTCATTCTTCTTTTGCAGGACATTGTTGGCTTCATCATATCCCAACCCTTTCTTAGAAGTTTGAGTTTTAAAATCTAGAAGTTTTGTCAAACCGGCCTTGCCCTTTCCAAGACCAGCTCTAGGAAGATAGTTCATGCTCGTCATCATATTCAAGACCTTAGAGTCCACTACTTCATCATCAGAAATTGCAGCTACTTGGAAACCATTGAGAGGCCTCTCAATCATTAGAGCATTAACTACCTCATTATCTTCTGCCTCAATGACCACTGTCTCATTTTCGTTAGGGAACTTGATCTTTTGATGAAGGGTGGAAGGAACTCCACCAAGAGGATGAAACCATTGTCATCCCAAGAGTAAGGCAAATGTAACAGGTATGTCCAAAACAACAAATTCAACAATGGATTCAATTGGACCAACTTTGACAGCAGTTTTGAAAGTTCCTTCGGCATGTTTCTTGGTGTTGTCATAAGCCGAATGGTTACCTCGGTTGGGTTTAGATTCCTTATTGACATGGCTAGCTTTGGCAATATTTTAAGTGGACAAACATTTATGGTGGACCCATCATCAACCATTATACATGGAGTCCTTTTCCCTTTGATTTCTATTTTGATAAAAGAGATGGCAGATGTGATCTCTCCCCTCTTTCGGTAATTCCGCATCTGAGAAAGAAAGCGCTCCCATATTAACTTCGCACTTCTCTTAAATATCTTCACATTTCATTACTCCTCCAATTTTTATGAAGTTGATTAGCTCCTTCGGTGTTATGGAGGTAGAAATTGGCATGCTGCCCAAGGCTTTGGCCATAGTTTCTTGGTGCTTTTTAGAAGTAGCCAATAAATCCCAAATGCTAACACTTGCTTGGGTTCTTTTCAATTGCTTGAGCACAGTATCATCATCTTCTTCTTTATTCCCTATTTTAACTTCATTTCCTTTATTAACTTCTACCTCCTTAGGTGGTGGCCTTGCATAAGGCTTACTTCATCTTCTTCGGGCTCAGACCAGGTCCATTCCTCCTTCTTGGATACAAGATCATCATCACTATCGCTTGAATCCCAAAACCCATTCACAACACAAATTGCTACTTCTTTACCCACCATAACTTGTTTAATTTCTCTAAATACGTCTTCTTCTTTGGTTGCTTCCTCTCCTACATCTTGGAAAGAAGACATAACAAAACTTTCATGCAAACCTTCTCCAATCATGATGGTTGCTGGTGGTGGTACTCTATTGAACCTTGGTAATGGATTGTCTTTAGTGTTCGGCTTGTTGGGCTCGAGTAGCTTCCCACTATTAATCAAATTTTGGATTTCATGCCTCAACCTCACATATTTATCCATGTCATGCCCTTACATTTGATGAAATTGACAAAATGCTTTAGTGTCAAAATTAGGTGGGAGAGGGTTAGGCAAAGGACGAGAATTTAAGGGTTGTAACAATCCCTTTCTTTGAAGCTTATTGAGAACCCAAGACATCGGTTTCCCTAATTCTGAAAACTGCCTTCTTGTTCATTGGTTAGTAGCATTAACACTGACTGCCTTTTGAATGCTTTGGTTACCAGACTGATAGTTTCCTTTCTCATTCCTTCTTATTGAAAAAGGGTTCTCTCTTTCCCATTCTTTAATTTGCAGACCAGCTTGGAAAAGATCTTAGAAATCACATATGAGTGTATGAGGCATCCTTTCATGAAGATTAGGCAACACCCCTCTCACAATCATCCTTATTTGATTAGATTCATCATGCCTCTTCTTGAGCAAAGCATCCTTATTTCTTCATCTTTTCACATAGTCCACAAAATTTTCATTTGGCCTTTGTCTAATGGACCCGACTTCAATTAAAGTAACTTCCATCTCAACGTTATATCCATATTGTTGGATGAAGGCCTTGTATAGCATATCCCAACTCTTTTATGCTCCTTCTTTAAAGGTATTAAACTGATTTTGGATAACAGGATCCGATGAGAGCATAAAGTACCTTAGAGTTTGAGCTTTAGTAGCTCGGGCAGACTGAATAGCAGTGATATACTGCTTCACATGGAGGTGAGGATTTTCGGTTCCATCAAGCTTTGCAAAAGATGGCATCTTGAATTTGTATGGAACTTCTTTGTCTAGCTCAAATAATTTGTCAACTTCGAACATTTCTTCGATTTTCAGCTTCTTCTCAAATTTCTTTTCTAAATTCGTGATCATCTTTTCAACATCGGAAGTTTCAATTTTCTCCATAGCTGATCTTTCAACAATCTTCTGTTCTTTCTTCTTGTCTTGAGGATCTTGGAAGTATTGAGCCCAATAATCATCATCATTAATTATCACCTTATCATCATCAAAAACCACTTCACCAACTTTAGTCTTCCCTTTATCCTTTGGCTTCTTAGAGCTAGCAGATGCTTCGGCATGATTTCCTAAAATTGCAGCCAATTGGTTCTTCATGGTCTCAGCCAGGAGCATTGAGGGCATCATCCACCATTCTTTGAATTTGTTTGGGCTCCATTGCTTTTGGTGAGCAAGTGATTGAGTTGCTACTGGATTCTTCATTTTCGGCATAGGTCAAATTGTCATAAGCTTTTGAACTGTCATAATCCAGGGCTGTGAGCCAGAGAGGATTAATGATATAAGATGCAAATGTATGCATGTATGCACAAACAATCAACAAAGAAAGATAAATAGGACGTTCCTTCCAACCTTATAACTTCCACACACGAATGGCGAGTCTCTTTTCCTAGGTAATATGGTTAACAAAATACCAACATGGGGTATCTTATTTTTGAATAATTCCCTCGGATGTTTCAACAAATAGTTATATTTTTAAAAATGAAAATCAGTTCATGATAATTCCCATTAATTAGGTTTTAATCCATTCAACCAACTAAAGTAGCTTTTATGCTATATTGGATTAAAATTAAATTAAGAGGTTTATTATGAATAGATTTCTCACTTGAAAAAGTAACTAATGATTTATGCCAAAAACAAGCCCATGATTAATAACTCTTAGTATAAACTAGGCTCACAATTGATTTCTGGTATTTCACAGCCCTGTATTGCTTTTGGTGAGCAAGTGATTGAGTTGCTACTGGATTCTTCATTTTCGGCGTAGGTCAAATTGTCGTAAGCTTTTGAACTGTCATAATCCAGGGCTGTGAGCCAGAGAGGATTAATGATATAAGATGCAAATGTATGCATGTATGCACAAACAATCAACAAAGAAAGATAAATAGGACGTTCCTTCCAACCTTATAACTTCCACACACGAATGGCGAGTCTCTTTTCCTAGGTAATATGGTTAAGAAAATACCAACATGGGGTATCTTATTTTTGAATAATTCCCTCGGATGTTTCAACCAATAGTTATATTTTTAAAAATGAAAATCAGTTCATGATAATTCCCATTAATTAGGTTTTAATCCATTCAACCAACTAAAGTAGCTTTTATGCTATATTGGATTAAAACTAAATTAAGAGGTTTATTATGAATAGATTTCTCACTTTAAAAAGTAACTAATGATTTATGCCAGAAACAAGCCCGTGATTAATAACTCTTAGTATAAACTAGGCTCACAATTGATTTTTGGTATTTCATAATTGACCTAAAAATTTGTAAGCTCTTTTAAGAGGTTATAAAAATAATTTTGTTTCTAAGCCCATTGTGAAAAGATTTTAGAAAAAACATATTTTCGACTTAGTATTCGGGTTATGAGCAAAGGAATTTTTGATTTGTTTTTAGAAAAGTTTTATGTCCAAAGACCATCTTGAAAAGTTTTCAAAATAGCTTTGGTCTTTTAGATTTTAAAGAAAAAAAATTTTGAGCTCACAATGTATTTAGGTCATATTAGAAAAAGAACATACCAAATAAGCCATGATTTAAGCCAAGATAAATTAAACATAGTCAAACAATATGCATTTGGGGTAAAAACCTAAGGAAAGTAACTAGGCAAATTACATGAGCATTATTCTTTGGGCTAAAAGGCTTAGGTTCCCATAGAAAGTATATACCAAATGGTACAAGGCTATGAGTGGTTATGCCATGCTCAATCTCCATACTTTGAGTGAAAGTATGGTATCCCTTACATAACACAACATGAGTAACACGGGCATCCTAACTCACGCACACGATGCAATCTAATATGATGAAATGGATAATATCATTATAAGAAATAATAGAAGAATATAAAGACCAACGGAATCAAATTCTCTTATCCCAGTGGAGTCGCCACTGTGAGCGGGGATTTTCGCCTCCACTCCTGGTGAAATAGTTCTTGCGACTTCTGCATTGTTTAGGCTTGGGGCCTTAGAGAACACGGGCCTAAGCCCAGAGAAAATGGAGTCGCCACCCGAACGGGCTGAAAAAAAGAAAGGGTGGATGACTCGATTCCTAAGGAATCCCCAACCCCCTAATGGGTTCGAAAAGTTGGGTATGCGTAGGGAAGGTGAGAAATGGCCCAGCACCCCTACAATGCCCGGTTCATTGGAACCGGCCTCCTTTGCAGGTCTTAATATTATAAAATTCTTAAATATAACAATATTATCCATATTACATGCAACAATTAAAATAAAGCATCATTATATTAAAATAAAAGTAATGTCTAAATAAAGCAAATAAATGGACACCCATCCGAGGATGCAAACATGTCCTTACATTGTTCATGTCTAAACTAAATAGGACACCCACCAAAAAGGTGGAAACATGTCCTTTACAATGGTCCAAAATATAAAAGCAATTTAAATTACATAGAATTTAACTAATGAGGTACCCACAAATTGGAAACGTACCTCTTACAATTTAAATACTAAAATAATCAAATAATAATCATAATAATAAAGAGAATAATCATCCATGGTAAATTAAATAAATCAAGCATTGAAATTAAATAAATCAACCATCAAAACATATAATAAACTACATAATCAAATCTAAAATTAAATAAAGCAATAAAGATACAAATTTAGGTTTATGTCTCAATTTAGAGTTCTTTCATTAACATTTAGGGTTTTGGGATTTTAGAATTATTATTGTTATTATTTAGGCTACTGTAAAGATTTTGGAAAATTGGAATGGATAAGGGTTTTATAAATTTAAGAAAGTAGCAATATTTTTTTGTTTATCAAATTAGGGTTTAGGGGTAACATTATGAAATTAGGGTTTTGGAATTTTAAAACATTAGGATTTGTAATTCACGGTTACTGGATTGTGATTTTAGATTTACTGGATTATGGCTTTATGGTTTAGATTTATTAGTTTGGGTTTTAAGTTCACTGGATTAGGGTTTAGAGTGTTGATGAATTTGTCATAAAGTTTTGATGTTTTAAGAATTAGGGTTTAGGAAAACTAGGGTTTACTGCATTAGGTTTTGAGAAAATTAGGGTTTTTATTTTGGAAAACATATTTGATCTTGGGATTTAAGAAAACAGTTTAGAGTTTTATAAAAATAATTATGATTTTTAGAAAACGTAAAGAAGATTAGGGTTTGGAGATTTAAGAAAAAATTTGGAAAATTTGGACAAAAAGTTATGGTTTAGATGAAAATAGTCTAGGGAAAACAATTTATGGTTTTAAAGCTTTTGGAAATAGAGGAAACAATTTAGGATCTTTAAGGTTTTTGGAAGCAGAAGAGTAGTTTTAGGGTTTTGATGTTTTTGGAAACAGGAGAGAAACAATTTTAGAGTTTTAAAGTTTTTGGAAATGGGAGAGAAACAATTTTAGGATGGCAAGAGAAGAATAGTTTTAGGGTTTTGAAGTTTTGATTACTGACTAAGGCTACTGGATGAATATATGATTTAATTTAAAATATATTACTAAGTTTAATAATTTAGGTTATTTTAAAAAAACAAATGGTGATGATGGCGAATCTATGCTATTGCAATACCGCAATTGCACGGGTCGCTCAAGTAATAATGTAGTGAGTGAGTTATCATTCTACTGAGGACAATGCCAAGTAATAGTGCAAATTTTAACCGTTGTTTAGTGAATCAATAGTCTTGTGAAGTTTTGTAATTAAAGATAATTAACTTAATAAATGAAAATAGAGAGAAATTGAGAGTTGAATAAATTGATTGATGATGATGATACTATCCAGTTATTGAATCCCCCTAGCCACAATTTTATTTATGAAAATCAATTCAATTAAATGAAATGATAGAGTTGAATTGGTATTCCTCTAAATTAGACTAAAACCTTTCTCAAGTGAATTAATCCCTAATCACTAAGTAGAATGCCGGAATCTCTTTTAAAACATAATTAAATAGATCTTGCATTAAGATTAGGGAATTATAAACCAAAGGATCTTGTAAGTCTATCTCAAGTACCCCAATCAATCCTCAATTCTTATGAATATTCAATTCATATCAAGCTTTCTCAAGTCAATAATATAAAAATTGCAACCAATCAATAAGCATGCTATTATTAATTGAAAATAAATCATTAAGCATCATAAGAATAAAACAACTCAATCAAATGATTTGATTTAATAAAATTATTTAATCCATACAATAAAGCTAGGGTTCATCAATATCTAGATAGAGAATGAGTTACTTCATGTTCAAAATCAGAAAACTAGAACAAGAGAAATAAGAAAAAGAATCCAAACAATCCATTACGAATAATTCGTATATCTTCTCTTGAATCCTTGAATCTTGTTTTAGATCTTGTTTAGAATATGTCTTCACCCTCAATCTCAGCTCCAAAACTCTCCTCTTTGCTTTAGAAGTCGGCTCTAGGTTATAAATATGAAAATCGAATCCTTAATTCGTGCTTCAGCGCAGCTTTTATAGTGTAGATAATTTCGCCTGACATGCCCATTGACACGCCCATGTCACTGGGCGTGTCATTGCCACTGGGATTTTGAGTATATAGCACATCCAGTGACACTCCCATGTCACTGGGCGTGTCATAGCTACTGTGAGTCATTGAAAAAGTCATGCTCGGTGACACGCCCATGTCACTGGGCATGTCAATGCTTCTGTATACAGCATCAAGGGCACGTCCATTGACACGCCCAAGTCACTGGGCGTGTCCATTGAAGAATTTTATTCTTTTCTTCTACTTTCAATCGTAATTCCACTGAAATGACCATAAGCCTCAAAATATAGAGAATTCATAAAATTAACCCTAAAAAGCACTTGAACAAACAAATTAAACTCAATTGGATAATAATAATATTAAGAAATAGGAATAAAATATCATCAATTGTGCACTTATCAGGTGGAAACATTGTAAATAACATCAAATCAAAGATTTATAATCAAACCTCAATTCATTGGTTCCTCCATAATTTGCTTCTGGATGAACAAAGACAAAGGCAGTGTCACTACCTTTGATGGGTTGATGATTGCTAATGTCTATTGCTTGCTAGGGCTTTTTTTTTTCTTGGCCGATTGAATGGTTGAGTCTCCAAATCAAATAATTTTTTCCTCCCCGATCAAAAGTCCAAAGTCCCGTCCTCCAATTCTTTGTTTTAATGAGGTATTTATAGGAAAAATAATAAACCTACTTCTAATTGTTTAAGAAAATTAAAACCAATTAGGAAAACAAACCAAAACCAAATAGAATTTAGTTTCGGAAAAAACTGGTTTGAAAATTGCACTGGCGAAAAACTTGCTTCAGGCGAAAACTGCGAGAACTGGCCGGCCAGCGCTGGGCGGGCAACCATTTCGCCGCAACAATTTCCTTCGGCGATGAATTTTTTCATCGCCGATTTTTTCGTCGTCGATTTTTATTTTTTTATTTTTATTTATTTTTTATTATTTAACTTTACTATTTTTTATTTTTATTAAAAATTATAAATAATAAATACTAAAATAAATATTATTTAATTAAAATACCACAAAAATTATTTTGGACTATATAAAAAATATCGGACCAGACTGAGTCAAAAATTAAGGGTCTACACACAACCTCTTTAGCAGCTTCTCTATCCATATCATGATGAGATGACAAGATAAAACTCTTCATGAATGTTGCAAGCGGTGGCGCCCTTCCAATTTTAGGCAGAGGCTTATTCTTAGTGTTGGGCTTATCAGGCTCAAGCAGCTTTTCACTATCAATTAAATTCTGGATCTCATGCCTCAACTTCGTATAGCTATCTGTTTTGTGTCCAAGCCTTTGATGGAATTGGCAAAATGCCTTAGTATCAAAGTTAGGTGAAAAAGGATTAGACAAAGGACGAAGAGTCAAGGGTTGTAATAATCCCTTCTTCATTAGATTCTCAAACATTTTCAATAAAAGGCTCCCCCAAGTCTAAAAATTTATGCTTCTTTGCTGGTTCAGTTGTTGCATTTTTCTCAACACCTCTTCTTTTCCTTTGATTTTGCTCATTATGGTGGTAGCCTCCCTTATTGTTCCAGTTAGAAAGCACATGGTTCAACTTGTCTTGTAGAATAGGGATTGATCCCTTATTTTTCATTCGATCTCTACTAGTGAACATGTTCTCCGTTGATGCTGCCTTCCCTTCTTTCTTATGTCAATGGGAGATGCCTTATTAGCATTGTTGATAATTCCCATTAATTAGGTTTTAATCCATTCAACCAACTAAAGTAGCTTTTATGTTATATTGGATTAAAACTAAATTAAGAGGTTTATTGTAAATAGATTTCTCACTTGAAAAAGTAACTAATGATTCATGCCAAAAACAAGCCCATGAGTAATTATTCTTAGTATAAACTAGGCTCACAATTGATTTTTTTGGTATTTCATAATTGACCTAAATAATTTGCAAGCTCTTTATAAGAAAAGGTTGAATGAAAATAATTTTGTCTCTAAGCCCATTGTAAAAGATTTTAGAAAAACTGGATTTTAGGTTTTGTATTTGAGTCATGAGAAAAGAATTTTTTGAATTGTTTTTTAGAAAAATTTTACGTCCAAAGATCATCTTGAAAAGTTTTGAAAATAGCTTTGGCCTTTTCGACTTTGAAAAAATTATTTTGAGCTTACAAATGTACTTGGGTCATATTAGAAAAAGAACAAACCAAATAAGCCATGATTTAAGCCAAGACAAATTAACCATAGTCAAACAACAAGCATTTGGGGTAAAACCAAAGGAAAGTAAATAGGCCAATTACATGAGCTTTAGTCTTTGGGTTAAAAGGCTTAGGTTCCCATAGCAAATATATACCAAATGGTACAAGGCTATGAGTGGTTATGCCATGCTCGATCTCCATACCTTGAGTGAAAGTATGGTATCCCTTATATTACATAACATGGGTAACATGGGCATCCTAACTCACGCACACGATATAATCTAATGGTGCAATGGATAATATCATGATAAGAAAGAATAGAATAATATAAAGACCAACGAAATCAACTTCTTTTATCCCCAATGGAGTCACCACTATGAGTGGAGATTTTTGCCCCCACTCCTGGTGGAATGGTTCTTGCAACTTCGGCACTGTTTAGGCTCAGGGCCTTAGAGAACATGGGCCTAAGTTTGGAGAAAATGGAGTCACCACCTGGATGGGCCGGGAAAAAGAAAGGGGTGGATGACTCAATTCCTAAGGAATATCCAACCTCCTAATGGGTTCGAAAAGTTTGGTACGTGTGGGGAAGGTGAGAAATGGCCCCGCACAATTGCAGGTCTTAAGATTATAAAATTCTTAAATATAACAATATTATCCATACTACATGCAACAATTAAAATAAAGCATCATTATATTAAAATCAAAGCAATGTCCAAACAAAACGGATAAATGGACACCCATCTAAGGATGGAAACATGTCCTTACATCATCCATGTCTAAAACTAAATAGGACACCCACCGAAAGGTGGAAACATGTCCTTTACATTAATTTCAAAATATAAAAACAATTTAAATTATATGAAAATTAATTAATGAGGTGCCCAATAATGGAAATATACCTCTTACAAATTTAATGCCAAAATAAAAATAATAATAATTTTAATAATAAAAAAAATCCATCCATGATAAATTAAATAAATCAAGCATTGAAATTAAATAAATCAACTATCAAAATATATAATAAACTACATAATCAAATCTAAAATTAAATAAAGTAATAAATATATAAATTTAGGCTTCGCATCTTAAAATAGGGTTTTAGAATTTTAATTACTAAATTAAGGCTTTAGAAAAAAAGAAGTTAAATACAAAGACTCATAATACAAAAATGAATATTGACCCCTTCGACGAGCCCATACGGCGGTCCCGCTAGCCGGTTAGTAGGCGGGGGTCAAGGGGGTAGCGCCCTATAAAATTTTACAAACTGGCTTTTATGGTTGTAGGTTTTGGTGTTAAAAATTAAGATTTAGGGTTTAAGATTTTGAAAATAGGGTTTTGGGATTTTGAGTAACTAATAATATTTTTTAAAAGATTAATGCGACTGGATGTATTAATGATTTAGGGTTTCGGATGTTTTATGAAAATAATACTATTGTGATTTAAAAAATAGGTTTGGTTAGGATTTTAGGGTTTAAGGAATTTAGGGTTTAAGAGAGAAAGATTTATTGTTTTAAAATTTTGGAAACAAAAGAACGATTTAAGGTTTTGATAATTTAACCAATGACTTAGGCTACTGGATGGTTTTAGGTTTTTAGTTTTTATAAAACATGCAAGTGGAGTTTTGAAAACCAACTGATTAATGTATTAACTAAAGTAACAATTAAAGTTATTAAAACAAAGATCAAGTTATTGCATATTCTTATTAATCAAAGAAAATGAAGCTACTATAAACATATAATTTATGATTAAAGGTCAAACCTGGGTAGTTGGTTGCACCAAAAAATTGATTTTTGGATGAACAATAACAAAGGCAATGTTGCTACCTTTGATGGATTGATGATTGATGAATGCTTACTTGCTGCTAATTCCTTTTTGTCGTCTCTTGCTTTGCTGTTTAATCCTCTTAATGTTAATTGTCACTGTCTGCTTTTAATTGTTGACCCTCTTAATGTTAATTGCCGCTCTCTTAATGTTAATTGCCGACCCTTTTAATGTCTTTTGCTGACCCTCTTAATCTTTTTCTTTCTAAATTCTGAAACATTATTATTTATAGGCCAAAACCTCACTCATAATTCTTAACCCTAATATTAATCCATCCTTAAAACTAATTTTAATTCAATTCAGAAACTAAATTTAAAAAAATAATTGAAACCATGTCGACCTGGGCAACCTAGTCGACATGGACCAAAGTTACGTCGACCTGGGCATCCAAGTCGACATGTCCTTTTTTCATGTCAACCTAGGGCATCCAGGTCGACATGAGCCAAGGCTCATAACATGGGCCCTCCCAACTTGAACTAATTTCGCATTTTTTAATTTTTTGGACTGGACCATCTAAAAAAGACTTGGTTTAGGGTTTTGTAGTTGAGTTTGTGACTTTTAAAATCGAACCAACTTATTAGAAGTTGTAAATTGGATCGAATTTATTTTGGCATTCTTTGATTAGAATCGTACTAACTTAGGGATAAAATTAAGGGTCTATAATCATCCAAGGGAAAGGGAAATGAAAAGAAACCTTCAGATATAGTCATTAGGGAACCACAAGAGGCTTCTCCCTCTCCTCCACCATCTAGAAGAGGTGAAAGAATCCACAAACCCTGCCATCAAACCACTGATGTAGATATTAGATATGCTATGCTCAAAAGGAAAAAGATGGAGGAAACCAAAAGCCTTTTTGGAGCTATGCTTACTGCCCTCAACATCAAAGAAGAAATTGATAGATTGTTTGTGGACAAAACTCATTTTTCATGAAGTGGTAGGTTACCCTAGCATTAGTAGAGATTTTCTAATGTCTCATCAAATTAATAAGAGTGCTAATTCTGCCCTAGGATGGTATGGGATTAGATTTAAATTGTTCGATCAATATCATGCTCTGACCCTAGAATATTTTGTCAGATTTGGGACTTTCCTATAGGTGGAGCAACTTCCTATAATGATATAGCCTTCTCTAATCAAACCCTCTCCACTTTTTAGTAAGAAATATTTATGGAGAAATCCTTTGAAAAAGAATCCAAGGCTAGACACATTAAATCCCTCACACATTAGGTACTTCATAGGATCATCACCTATACAATCCATAAAAGGGCTGATGGGAATGAGAAAGTCACCAAAAGGGACTTGATTTTCTTATATGCCTTTATGCACAACATCCCAATGAACACACCAAAATTCTTAATTGACACCCTCTATCACCATGCCACTACAAGGTCACGAACCTTCTTTCTTTCCACTCATATTACCCAAATAGATAGGCACTTAAATTTGGTAATTGATATTAACCTAGCTTCCTTGAGGAATCCATTTGACCTTGCTTTGAGTGCCATCACCATGGAGCACTTAGAGCATTCTGGTTGTGTTAGGAAGATTGATGGTTTTTATGTCTACTTCTTTGATAAGAAAGGAGTGGTAGATAGACATAAGAAGAGGCCAAGGTATACCATAGAAGGTGAAGGAAACTCTATGAAATTTGCTATGGAAATGCCTTACAAAGCTTCAACTTCAAAGCCTAGCAAAGTTAGCTCTCCAACCACACTCATTCTTAGGGCTATCAAATCTCTCTCCAAGAATCTTTCTCACTTCAAAAGTGATGTATCCAAAAGGTTTTAGCACTTAAACAAGAGAATTGGCCTTGTATCCTATATGCACCATGATCTTTGTGACATGCAAGGCAAGTTGGAACTGCCACAATGTGATCTAACTGAATGGGATGTGAGTGCTCATGAAGAGAGTCCCTTTGAAGAAGAATCCTTGTGAGAAGACTTCAATACTAGCCCAATCAGCAATATGCATGCTCCTCTTGATAAGGGCAAGGCCTATATGGATGAAGAAAAGAAGAATCTAATTAGATTAGCTTTGTTATTTTCTTTTTGTTTACTTTTTGTTTTCTAAATTTTTATCATGTTTGTCTTCTGTTTCTTTTGTCTTCTTTTGTTTCTATGTTTATTAACTCCAATTTCTTTTCAATGTACATTATAGTTTTTCCTTATTAGCATCTTACACTTCTATTTTCTCTTTTTGCCTTTGCCAAAGGGGGAGAAAGAGATATATGATCGAAATGATGAATATGTGCAAATTTGATGAATTGTAAAAACCCCAAAATGCAAATTTGATGAATTTCAAAGACCCTAAAATGCAAATTTGATAAATTGTAAAGGCCCTAAAATGCAATATTAAAACAACCTCATTTTATCAAGATGATTAATTGAAACTCAAGTTGAATGAAGTACATCATTTTAGATAATGCGCGCATCATTTTAGATAATGCGTATATTTAGGGGGAGTTTAAGAAAATTTAAAAGCAACAAGTTGTTACCTAAAATCAAATATTTCAATATTTTGCTTTATCCTTTATCATCATTCCATTTGATTGTTAAAGCCAAAATGGGGGGCGGGGGGATTGTTAGCCATATAATCTCAATTTTGATCCTTGGCACTCAAATTGAATGATGTATTTAACATGTTTGTAAGACACTTATTACAGGACTAGGTTGCACAACATATTGCCTGAACAGGGTACAAAGTGCAGTCTTTATAGGCCAAAGGACGACCACACTGAATGATTTGAGGAAGAAGTTGGCTTACAGTAAGGTTCGCGATCAGAATCTTGATATACATAGCTACCGTGAAAGCAACATTAGTGACCGTCCTTAGATTGGGACGATCACACCATAAGTGATAAAATCTCCAACACTCACAGTAGGGAACGTGGTTGCCAGTGTGGTATGAGGAGAGGCCTTTCTGTATAATGTCACGACCATCCCATAAATATTGTGATTGTCCCTTCATTTTGAGGGAAAATCTCAAGGACTAGCAGTAGTGTTCATGACCTTGGGTGTATCCAGAAGTTTGATGTGAGATAACCAATCTGACCTCTAAGAGAAACATAACATTACCACGACTTTCATATTTTGGCTGAATTTTAATTTTTCCAATAAAGGAGTGCCACGTGGAATGGCTGTTGTAAACCCACTTTTAGATTAAAAAAGGGTGACTGCCTCTGGTCCTTGGGCGATCATCCTGACAACCACAACATGGGAAAGATTCCACTTGTAGAGCACTCGTAATTGACCGTTAGAGAATTTTCAAAAGGAGCGACTGCCCTAAGCTGAAGGATGACTACATATTATGTCTGGGAAACCATCCTCATTGCTAGGATGACCGCTATCTATGGATATTTTCCTTCAACACAAGGACTAGCCTATTAAAGCACACCACATGGCTTATAATGACTAGTTGGACCAAATTTGCTATAAGTATCATATGAAACATCTTGTAAAAGGGTAATTTTTTATTGTAATATCCTAAGAAACATACTTTATTTTCATTTTCACAACAATTAACAATTAAATTGTTAGAGTGTTAGGTGTGAGCATTAAAAACACCAAATTGTAAGTTTGAATGTGAGCTTGGAAATACTTAGGTTCTGAGAGTCAGCCTGGAAAAACTCTTATAAGGGTTGTGAGGATTGATCTTAAAACCATTGTATAGTTGGATGTGAGCTAGAGAAAACACCAAGTTAGAGTTAAGCTTGTAAAAACTCAAAGCTAGTGGAACCTTAACAAGTTGTTAATGATGTGGATGTAGGATAAAGGTAAATTTGAACCACTATAAATCTCTCATGTTCATTCTTCTAATCTCTACTTATTCTTCTACATCTTCTACATTTCTTGTTTGTTTAATTTTTAAAATTTTCCACCATTCTTCAAACTAACCAATTCACACCCCCACTTGGTTGCCATCTTGGGACAACAATTGGAATCGCCAGAAGGAGAGCTCATCCCTTTGGCTAAGAAGTTGGGATTCGGGGCAACCAACAATACGGTAGAGTATGAAGCATGCATTTTTATTTGGAAACCTTAATGATTATGAAGGTGGATAAAGTACAGGTTTTGGGTGATTTACTGCTAATGGTATCTCAAGTAAATGAGAAATGGGAGTTGAAGGAAGAGATGTAAAAGCCATACCATGATTACTTAACCATAGCGAGGAAGTATTTCAAGGATTGCAGGTTCAAACACTTGCCAAGAGAAGAAAACTAGATGGATAATGCCCTAGCCACACTGGCTTCAGTATGGGAAGGTCCTATCAAATTATTTCTTAAACCTTTGGTTTTGACTAGTTCATCAAATCCTTGTTATGAGTATGAAAACGTCATAGAAACTAATGTACATCATGATGCATGGTATGACACTATAAGCTGATTCTTAGAAAATAGGGAATGCACACAAGATGCGGCAAGGGAGAAGAGAATAGTTTTAAGGCGATGGTCTTTACAATACATCAAATTTCAAGGAGAGTTGTATCAGAGATGGCCCGATGGGGTGCACTTAAGATCCTTGAGGAAGTATGAAGTTGACCAGATCATGTTGAAAATACATGCTGGAAGTTGTGAACCCCACATGAATGATTTGTCCCTGGTTAAGAAGATAATCCAGGAAGGTTACTATTGATTGACCATAAAAAGATATTATATTAATTTTGTGAAAAAGGTGCCAGCAGTTCTACATGTAAGAAAACTTGAATCACTTACCTGCTAAAGAATTGCATTATATGTCTTCGCCCTGACCTTTTGCAACATGGGGGATTGACTTTATTGGGAAGATACATCTGATGGCTTCAAACGGTCTCCAATTCATGATATTAGTAGTGGATTATTTTTTGAAGTTGGTTAAAGTTGAATCTTTCAATAAACTAGGGGCAAAGCAAATGACTTAATTTATTGAGAAGAATCTCATCTTTAGGTATGGGTTTTGTAGACCCTTAATTTTTGACCTAGTCTGGTCCGATATTTTTTATATAGTTTAAAATAATTTTTGTGGGATTTTAATTAAATAATATTTATTTTAGTATATTTACAATTTTTAATAAAATTAAAAATGGTGAAGTTAATAAAAAATAATAATAAAAATTAAAAATAAAATTAAAATCGGCGACAAAAAAATTCGTCGCTGAATGTCCAATTGACCAGGCCAATTCGCTTGTAGGAAATTCCTGCGGGCAAAATGGCCTTGGGCTAATTCACCGCAGAAAATTTCTGCGGTGAATTGGCTGGCCGTCCAGCCAATTTCGCAAATTTCTTTGCCAGCTCTCGCAGTTTCCAACGCTCTCAGTTTTCGCCAGCGAAATTTTCCAATGCAATTTTTTCGAAAACAAATTCTGTTTGGTTTTGGTTTCTTTTCCTAATTAATTTTAGTTTCCTTAAACAATTAGAATTAGGTTTATGATTTTTCCTATAAATAACACTTTAAAACTCAGAATTAAGGGACTTTGATTAGGGGATCAAAAATTTGTTTTACTAAGCCAAACTTTGGTACTTTGATCAATCGAAAATTGGACTTCTGACTGAGGAAAGAAGACAGAAAACCCTAGCAAGAGACAATAGCAACAAGCAAGCAATCAACAATTCATCAAAGGTAGCCATACTGCCTTTGTTATTGTTCATACAGAAAGTAATTTTTGGTGGAACAAACCAACGGAGGTTTGAATCTCTATTTTCTTTATTTATTTCTCTACAGTAGCTTCATCATTCAAATTGAATTAATTGTTTCATTATACAAATTGATCAAAACCTTAAAAACCCTAAAATGTTTCTTCTTAACCTTAAAATCCTAAATTGTTTCTTCTGTTTCCAAAAACTTAAAAACCCTAAAATGTTTCTTCTAAACTATAAAAACCCTAAAACACATTTTCAAAACCTTGAAACCCTAAAATCGTGTCTCTTCTATTTCCAAAAGCTTTAAAACCATAAATTATTTTCCTTGAACTATTTTCATCTACACCATAACTTTTTTTCCAAAATCTCCAAATGTTTTCTTAAATCTCCAAACCCTAGTTCTCTTTACATTTTCTAAAAATTATAATTATTTTATAAAACTCTAAACTATTTTCTTAAATACTAAAACCAAATATGTTTTCTAAAATACCAAAAACCTTAAATTTTTTAAAAAACAAAAATAGTAAACCCTAAGTTTTCTTAAACCCTAATTTAGTGAATCTAATCTAATAAATTTAAACCCTAAAGCCACAATCCAATAAATCTAAAATCACAATCCAGTAACCATGAATTACAAACTCTAAATGTCTTAAGATTCCAAAATCGTAATTTTATGATGTCATCCTTAAACACTAATTTGATTAACCAAAAAACCCTTACAGCTTTCTTAAATTCATAAAACCCTAATCCATTCCAATTTTTCAAAACTTTTATAGTAGCCTAAACAAATAACAATTGTAATATCCTCATGTATGCCCTAGAAGTTTTGATTATATTGTTGTTGTTGTTGTTGTTGTTGGTTTAAAATGTGATTGAATGTGTATGTTAGGTGATAAGAAAAGGAATTGGTAAGAGAATGCTTATGTATATGTATTTTGGGAAAGAAAGAGGGTTTAGAGAAAAGTGTATATGTTGTTTATATGATGATATATATAACATATACATAAGTCAAAGGGAGAGTCAATGGAAGAGAGATATTTTTATGGGATATGTGAATTTACTTTAATGGGCACATATGAGACAAAAGGTTAATTAAATGGATGAAGGGTATTTAAGTAATTGTTTTGTTAAATTGTGTGGTGGAGATTTAAAGAAGAAGAAATGGTTGATTTGTATTCATTCTTCTTCTCTTCTCATGTGTGTGCCAGCCATTGTAGAAAAGAGAGAGCAAGAGAGGTGTGCTTGATGCTAGAACCAAATTGAAGAAGGAATTAAAGGATTTGGCTAGAGATTTGTGGAATTTCTTCATTTAAGGTAAGTACTCTCTTGTTTGCTTTGGTTATTTTTGAAGTTATGTTTGATGTGAGGTTTGATTGGTTGGAATCTTGATTTGGTGTGTTTGAGATGTGTTTACAAGTGTTTAAATTGATTGCAAGTTAAAAGATTGAATTGGTGTTGGTTTGGTTTTGAATATGGTAAGTTATGTAGAGGTTGATAGTGAAAGATTATGAAGGATGTTGGAATTAGGGTTTTGAGATGGCTTGTATTTAAATGTGATGTTAATGTGTGGTTTAAGTGATTATTGTGATGATTATGTAAGATATGTGTTTATGTCATTGATTGTATCCATTTGAATGAGGTTATTGTTGTGCAAAAGAGTGTGTAAAGGCAATTGGAAGAGTGTTGGCTTTGGTTAGGGTTTTGTTCATGAGTGACACGGCCAAAATCAAGATGAGACACGGCCAAGACTTGAGATTTTTGGGTGACACGGCCAAGTGGAAGGGAGTTTGGCCGTGTTGGATCAACTTTGGGGTGACACGGCCACTGGCTTGGCCGTGTCCTTTGAATGTGTTTGCTACTGCTTGAGTTGGGTTAAGAGACACGGCCGTGTCATCTGCCCGTGTCTGCCTCGGGAAGTTTTGGTGTCAAGAGACACGGCCACAAGCTTGGTCGTGTCCCTTGAGTGTGTTGGCTACTGTGTTTGGTTTTTGTTCTTCTTATATAATTGACATTGAACTTACATTTGATAATGCATATGAACTATATGAATAAGGTTATGTATTGTGCATTGTAAGTCTTGTGAATGATGATGTGTTGTATGGACAATATACTTTGATATGTCATACCAATAATGCTATATGCACAATATGAATTGAGATATGAAATGATATAAAGCCATTGTGATTGGCTATGATGATGCAATTGAAAGAAATAAGGTATGTTTGCCTAATGATGATGAGAATTGAGAATGGAAATGATAATTGAATAATAAATGAATTGTGTGACTAATGTGTTATTCCATTTTCAGAGTTTGTTGTTGGTGGCATGCCTAATAAGTGTAACAATCTCTTGAAGTTAGGTTGGATTGAATCCTTGAAGCCTAATTGAGATGTTACCACCCTTGAAGCTAGGTTGGATTGGTTCTTGAAGCTAAGTTGGGTTGATGCTTAGCATGCTTTGCTCCCCTTGAAGCTTGGTTGAACCTAATCCTTGAAGCCTAGTTGGGTATATGATATTGATAAATGTGATAACAAAACCAAAGCATTAACTCTGAAAATTGAATGGCATATTAGTGTGTTTTGGGCCCATGCTTGTCTTTG
Organism: Garcia nutans; assembly: GCA_947685225.1. Lineage (NCBI taxonomy): Eukaryota > Viridiplantae > Streptophyta > Magnoliopsida > Malpighiales > Euphorbiaceae > Garcia > Garcia nutans. The sequence continues at coordinate 18,182,601 of CANTUV010000026.1, forward strand.
TTTAATGTGAGTCATGAATGATAACTTGATTAATTAATGAAGAATGTGAAAAGATGTTGAAATGTGGTGTGCTTATATGATATTGATTTGTGATATGCAAAAGTAATGTTGTTAGCTTTATATTTATGATGTTGATTTCATTAATAAGATGTGTGATATTGCATTGCACTAAAGCACAACATTAGCATGATTTATCTTACTAAGTCGTTGGCTAAGCGCGATAGTGTTTAATCGCGCAGGTAATAGAGTTGAACCCAAGAGTTCATCGAGACCGAGTGAGAGTAGACCTTGAAGAGTTGATTTTGGGAACTTAAAGATTAGAAGAGAATTGCCAATCATGTACTACTTCTTTATATTTTGTAAAGTAATATTTATAATGTAAATATATGCACATTTGTAAATATGGATTTAAATGTTTCATATATGTAAATATTTTATAAATTCCGCTGCGTATTAACTAAATGTATCTATATATCTATTTTGTTTTGTATTACAAGCTAATCACTTATTTTCTATAATGTATACAATTGAAAGATTATGTTATCGTTTAAAATGTTTTGAATGTTAAGAAAATCCGTAGCATCCCTATGTTTAGTGCATGTATACTACATTGTGGTGTTTGTAGTGTGCATGTATTGAATGTGGGGGTGTTACAACAATAATAATACTAAAATCCCAAAATCCTAAATATTAATTAATGAACTTTAAATAGAAACAGAAAACCCTAATTTTTATCTTTACTTGTTTAATTTTAGATTTGATTATGTAGTCTATTATATGCTTTGATGGTTGATATATTTAATTTCAATGCTTGATTTATTTAATTTATCATGGATGGATATTCTCTTTATTATTATGATCGTTATTTGCTTATTTTAGTATTAAAATTGTAAGAGGTATGATTCCACTTTGTGGGTACCTCATTAGTTAAATATCATGTAATTTAAATTGCTTTTATATTTTGGACCAATGTAAAGGACATGTCTCTACCTTTCGGTGGGTGTCCTATTTAGTTTAGACATGAGCGATGTAAGGACATGTTTCCATCCTCGGATGGGTGTTCATTTATTTGCTTTGCTTGCACATTGCTTTGATTTTAATATAATGATGCTTTATTTCAATTGTTAAGTGTAATATGGATAATATTGTTATACTTAAGAATTTTATAATATTAAGACCTGCAAAGGAGGCCAGTTCCAATGAACCGGGAGTTGTGGGGGTGCTGGGCCATTTCTCACCTGCCCCACACGTATCCAACTTTTCGAACCCATTAGGGGGTTGGGGATTTCTTAGGAATTGAGTCATCCACCCCTTTCTTTTTCCCAGCCCGTCCGGGTGGCTACTCCATTTTCTCCGGACTTAGGTCCGTGTTCTCTAAGGCCCCGAGCCTAAACAGTGCCGAAGTCGCAAGAACCATTCCACCGGGAGTGGAGGCGAAAGGGGTGGATGACTCGATTCTTAAGGAAGTTCCTGCGGGCGAAATGGCCTTGGCCAATTTCTTTTGGCGACGAATTTAGATTTAAAGCAATGTCTCTGCTTGCTTAACATTACTTTAATTTAATTTCTAACTTAGCAGACTCTTTTTTTTAATATAATTTCCCTCACAGATTTGGCTTCAGGAGCGTCTCTGCTTGCTTGATACTCCATCTATGGATTTTGCCAGATATCTGCCATGGCATCATTTTGCGAGGAAGCTACTCCATCCTGCTTCTTCATATGTTGACTGGGTTGACTGGATTCACTCACATACTGATGTCAACATCCGTTGGTTAGTACCTTGGTGGAAGATTTCTCATGTCACCATGCGGACATACTTGATGTATGTTCCTCTTGCTACTCTTCGTCGAGGTACTTGCTATGATCCTTGCCAACTTGGCCGTCAGTACGGAGCTGAGCCTCACAATTCTGAATTCACTCCCGATTTAGACATGCCTTGCTTGACTGAAGTTTACTTGAATCGACTGAGGCGAAGCTGGCCTGCACGTTACACTTATCATCTGCCATATATTTTACATTTGTCAATTCAGAAAGTGTATTGTTAGGATGAAAAATAATTAAAGTAATAAAAGATGCTTCTTTTCCATTTATAATTTGTCATCACCTTTTGCTATTGTGTTTATTTATTTCATCCATATCTGGTCAAATACTTATAACAGTGCACATAGAACAACTTTAACATTAATTTTGTTTTATTAAATTGGGGAACAACCAAACATAAAGCCAGCATACACAAGATCACTCCTATTGCCAACTAGCCCTTTTGAGTTTTCTAATTGATGATTTTCTCTCATATAGCCCTAATTGTTGCCTAGCCAGCCCTTTCGGGTTTTTAGAACTAGCGGACTGCTCTAACTTTTGCCTAGACTGCCCACCTAGCGAGCTCTTCTTCTTTTTTTTTATACATAAAACCTCTTCAACTTGTCAGTGCTCACTGGCTCACTAAACTTGTTCCCGTCCATGTCTAATAACTTCACTGCACCCTTATTCATGACTTGATTCATAACATATGGCCCTTCCCAGCTAGGCCTAAACTTTCCTCTTAGATCATATACATTAGGCTTACATTGCTTCAACACCAAATCCCCGACTCTGAGTTTTCTAATATTAACCCTTCTATTGTAGGCCCGAGCTATCTTCTTTTGATACAGTTGATGATGATACAGTGCCTTTAACCTTCTCTCCTCTAGTAAAGCTAATTGTGTGTATCTGATCACTACCCATTCTGTTTTAGACAGTTCTGCTTCCAAGACTACTCTCAGTGACTTGATCTCAATTTCAATTGGCAACAATGCTTCTATCCCATAAACCAAAGAGAACGGTGTCATTCCAGTCAGTGTTCGCACACTTGTTCTATATCCCCACAAAGCAAAAGGAAGCATCTCTGACCAATCCTTGTACGTCTTAGTCATCTTAGATAGGATTTGCTTAATTGTCTGGTTTGTTGCTTCTACAGCACCATTAGCCTTTGGTCTATAAGGAGAGGATCGTTGATGATGGATTCGATACTTTGAGAATAAATCCTTAAAGTTCTTCTTCATCATGGTTAAGTAATGGTGGTATGGTTTTAATTTTTCTTCTTTCAACTCCCACTTTCCATTTACTTGGGATATACTACTAGCAATGAATCACCAAAAACTTCCACCTTATCCACCTTCATAATCATTAGGGTTTCTAAACCAAAGATACAAGCTTCGTACTCCACCATATTATTGGTTGCCCTAAATTTCAACTTTTTGGCTAAAGGGATAAGTTCTCCTTCAGGCGATTCTAGTATGACTCCCAAACCTGCTCCTTTCCTGTTTGCTGCTCCATCAAAACACATTTTTCACCCTTGTACTTCAATTGCCTCTAAATGTTCATCTGAAAATTCCAAGATTACCTCTTCGCTATCTGGTAATGGTTGTTGGGCCAGGAATACTGCCACTGCTCTATCTTTGATTGTTTTCCTGGTTACATACTCAATCTCAAATTCTTCTAATATTATTAACCATCGGCCATATTTCCCAATCAAAGAGGGTGTCTCCCTTAAGTACGTCATTGGAACCAACCTAGAAATTGCTTGCACACTATAAGATTGAAAGTAATGTTGCAACTTCTTAGAAGACCAAACCACTGCTATACAGGTCTTTTCAATGATACTATACTTAATTTCATAAGGTAGGAGCTTTCTACTCAAATAGTAAACTGCATGCTCAATCCCTGACTCATCTGCTTGGGCTAGCATGGCTCATATTGACTCTTCTTCTACTACTAAGTATAATAATAGAGGTTTGCCAGGTGTAGGTGGTTTTAAAATAGGTGGATTCAGCAAATACATTTTTATTCACTCAAAGGCCTTTTGACATTCTTCATTCCACAGGATTGACTGATTCTTTCTAAGCAATTTGAAGATAGGCTCACAGATTATTGTGAGCTTTGCTATGAATCTGCTAATGTATTGCAATTTACCAATGAATCCCTGAACTTCTCTCTCCATCTTAGGGACTAGCATATCCCTGATTGCTTTAACTTTGTCAGGATCAATTTCAATGCCATTCGGACCAATCACATGTCCTAATAATTTACCTGAGGTAACCCCAAACACACACTTTTTCGGGTTTATTCTTAGCTTATATTTCAATGCTCTATCGAAGAATAATTCTAAGTTTTTGAAGTGTTGTTCCCTTGTATCCGATTTCACCATCATATCATCAACATATACTTCAACTTCTTTGTGCATCATGTCATGAAATAGTGTGGTGGCCATTCTTTGGTAGGTTGCTCTAGCATTCTTTAAGCCGAACGACATCACCCTATAACAAAATATACCCCTTGTAGTAATGAAAGCAGTTTTGGCTTTATCCTCTTGGGCCATTAACACTTGGTTGTATCCAGAAAATCCATCTACGCTAGAGGCTGCACTATCAATGAGAACATCTATATGAGGTAAAGGAAAATCATCTTTAGGGGAAGCCTTGTTTAAATCTCTATAATCCACACAGACCCATATTCTTCCATCTTTCTTTGGCACAGGTAATATGTTGGCTAGCCAATCTAGATATTCTATCACTTCAAGGAACTTCACTTGTATTTATTTAGTGACCTCTTATTTAATCATTTAAACCCACTCAGGTCTTAATCACCTAAGCTTTTGCTTGACAGGTTTCATGTGAGTGTAAGTAGGAATAAGATGTTCGGCTATGTCTCGATCTATTCCAGGCATATCCTCATAAGACCAAGCAAATACTTCTTCATATTTTTTGAATATTTTTTCAAATCTCTCTCTCTCATCAGGAGTAAGGTCGGATGCTATACTATTGTTTTTAGGATTTTTGATTGTTCCCAAATTTAATGATTCTGTGTTAACAGAATTAATATTAAAGATGCTCATGTAACTGCTATTTGAATGTTTGCAACCATTAGGAAAAACATCACACAATTAAGCAAAATCAGACTTTATTGCATTCATTTAGGAAAAGAAAACATCATCATCCTCATACAAAGAAAACAAATTAAAATCATAATCATAATCATTGTTCTCAAAATCATAAGGCAGAATGTCTTCAAACTTTTCTTCAACCAAGGCAGCAATCTCCTCTGTAGTCTTCTCGGCTTTTAGGATAGCTTCCTTCTTCTCTTCCGGATTGGATTCTTTGTTGGCTTGCAAGGTGAGCTCATTCTTCACTTGCTCCACTAGCTCGGCAACATCTGCGAAAATTTCAAAACCCGAGATCAATTTTCCCATGAACATAATTGGCTCAGGCTTTCCGTAGAGTGGTCCCATGTCTCGAGCTTTGACAAAGATCTCTTCAAGTGGTGGAAGGCTCATCTTCTCACTTTTCTCTGGCTGGACATTGTTGTCTTCAAATTGGCCTTACCATTTCTAAGGGTAGCTCTGAGAAGGTAGTTCATGCTCTTCATCATATTCAAGACTTTCGAGTCCACTACTTCATTATAAAAAATTGTAGCTACTTGGAAACCATTGAGAGGCATCTCAATCATTAGAGCATTAACAATCTCATTATCTTCGGCCTCGATGACCACTGTCTCATCTCCGTTAGGGAACTTGATCTTTTGATGAAGGGTGGAAGGAACTCCACCAAGAGGATGAAACCATGGTCATCCCAAGAGTAAGGCGAAATGTGAGCGGGGATTTTTGCCCCCACTCCTGGTGGAATGGTTCTTGTGACTTTAGCACTGTTTAGGCTCGGGGCCTTAGATAACATGGACCTAAGTTCGGAGAAAATGGAGTAGCCACCCGGATGGGTTGGGAAAAAAAAAGGGGGTGGATGACTCAATTCCTAAGGAATCCCCAACCCCCTAATGTGTTAGAAAAGTTAGGTACGTGTGGGGAAGGTGAGAAATGGCCCAACACCCCCACAACTCCCAGTTCATTGGAACCGGCCTCCTTTACAGGTCTTAATATTATAAAATTCTTAAATATAACAATATTATCCATATTACATACAATAATTGAAATAAAGCATTGTTATATTAAAATCAAGGCAATATCCAAGCAAAGCAAATAAATGGACACCCATCCGAGGATGGAAACATGTCCTTACATCATCCATGTCTAAACTAATAGGACACACACCAAAAGGTAGAAACATGTCCTTTACATTGGTCTAAAATATAAAAGCAATTTAAATTACATGATATTTAACTAGTGAGGTACCCACAAAGTGGAAACATACCTCTAACAACATTTGGAATTTAAAATAAATCGATAAAAGTAATTAAATAACCATTCATCATAATTAAATCATTCATAAAAAATATATAATAAACATTCATCCTTGATAAATTAAATCAAGCATTGCAAATAATTCAAAGCATATAATGAACTACATAATTAAATCTAAAAATAAAGTAAGTAAAGATACAAATTAGGGTTTACTATTTCTACTTAAAGTTCTCTAATTAACATTTAGGGTTTTGGGATTTTAGTATTATTATTATCATTTGTTTAGGCTACTGTAAGTTTTAAGAGAATTAAAATGGATTAAGGTTTCATGAATCAAATTAGGGTTTAGGGGTAACATTATGAAATTAGGGTTTTAGAATAATTAAAACATTAGGTTTATAATTCTTGGTTACTGGATTGCTATTTTGGGTTTACTGTATTGAGTTTGAATGTTTAGGTTTATAAGGTTTTAAGGTTTTAAGGATTAAGGTTTAGGAAAACTAGGGTTTACGTATTAGTTTTGAGGGGATTAGGGTTTTTAGTGTTTTGAAAAATATATTTGATTCATGGAGTTGAAGAAAATAGTTTAGACTTTTATAAAGTAATTGTGATTTTTAGAAACTGTAAACTAAGCTAGAGTTTGGTGATTTAACAAAACATTTGGGAATTTTGGAAAAAAGTGAGAGGAAAATAGTTTAGGGTTTTTAAAAGCTTTTTGAAATAGGAAAAATGATTTACGGTTTTTGGAAACAAAAAAGTATTTTTTTTGGGTTTTTGGAAATGAAGGAACAATTTAGGGTTCTAAGGTTTTGAGGAAGTAAATTAGGGTTCTAAGGTTTTAGAATAAATAGAAAAGTAATTTTTAGGGTTTTTGAAAATAGAAGAAACGATTTAAGGTTATAAGGTTTAGAAGAAATAAATTAGGGTTCTAAGGTTTTTGGAATCAAAAGAAACAATTTATTAATTTTCAGTGATTGAAGCTACTGTAAGAAAATAAAAAGGAAATTAGAGATTCAAAACTTCATTCATTGGTTCTACCAAAAATTGCTTCTTGGATGAACAAGGACAAAGGCAAAGTTGCTGCCTTTGATAAATTGTTGATGGCTTTACTTGTTCCTCTAAAATCTGAAGTCCCAAGTTCAAAGTTCTAGTCTTAAGTTTTTCTTTTCTTTTTCTCCAAGTCTGATCCCTTTTTTCTATGTTTTTTAGTTTTATTTATAGGAAATTTAGAAAATTAATTCCAATTGTTTAAGAAAACTATAATTAATTAGGAAAAGAAAACCGAAACCAAATAGAATTTGGTATAAAAAAAAATTGCATTGGAAAAATCTCGTTGGCGAAAACTGCGACGGGCTACGAGCTTGCGAGCGAGAATTGGCGCGCTAGCAGGTTGCCAGGCCATTTCGCCGCAGGAAATTCCTGCTGGCGAAATGGCCCAAGGCTATTTCTCCCGTAGGAACCTATGGGCAAAATTGGCCTTGGCAAATTATTTTCGGCAACGAATTTTTTTTGCCGTCGATTCTTCCGTCGCCAATTTTTATTTTTATTTGTTTATTTTTTTTATTATTTATTATTTATTTTGTTTATTTATTTATTACTATTATTTCTATTTTTATTCACTTCACCATTTTTAATTTTTATTAAAAATTATAAATATTAAATATTAAAATACCACAATAATTATTTTGGACTAAAAAAAATATCGGACCGGACTGGGTCAAAAATTAAGGGTCTACAGTTTGCCCCCTGCTTGAATGATCTGAGACTTCAGTAAAAGAGAGTGAAAAGCAATAAGACTTAATTTTTCCGAAATGGTTGAGGTTTTGGGTTCTGGACCCCGTTCGAGTTCTGGACTCTAGGATAATTTTAGGTTCTGGACCTAAGGGTAATTTTGGGTTCTGGACCCGAAACTAGATTTTGATACTCGATCCTAAACTGCACTTGGATACTCGATCCTAAACTGGATTCGGATACTCAATCCTAACTAGATTTGGATACTCGATCCTAAACTAGATTTGGATACTCGATCCTAACTGGATTTGGATGCTCGATCCTAATTGGATTTGGATACTCGATCATAAATTGGATTTGGATACTCGATCCTAGCTGGATTTAGATAATCGAACCTAAATTGGATTGGGATATTCGATCCTAATTGGATTTTGATACTCGAACCTAAACTAGACTTGGATACTCGATCCTAACTTGGATTGGGATAATCGATCCTAACTAGATTTGGATACTCGGTCCTAACTGGATTTGGATACTCGATCCTAAACTAGATTTGGATACTCGATCCTAACTGGATTTGGATGTGCGATCCTAAATTAGATTGGGATACTCGATCCTAACTGGATTTGGGTACTCGATCCTAAACTAGACTTGGATACTCGATCCTAAACTAGATTTGCATAATCAATCCTAACTGGATTTGGATACTCTATCCTAAATTAGATTTGGATGTGCGATCCTAAATTAGTTAGGATCTTCACCCTCAAAATGGATCTTCATCATTGGACCTTGGATCTTCATCCTTAGCATCGGATCTTCATCTTTGAAAACCGATCTTCATCCTTGGAGATTGGGTCTTCACCCTTGTAAATGGATCTTCATCCTTGGAGATCGGGTCTTCACCCTTGTAAATGGATCTTCATCCTTTGAGATCGGGTCTTCACCCTTGAAAATTTGGATCTTCATCCTTTGGACATCGGGTCTTTACCCTTGAAAATGGATCTTCATCCTTTGGACTTACCCTTTGAAATTGGATCTTCATCCATGGACTTCGGGTCTTCACCCCTTAAAAATTGGATCTTCATCCTTTGGACATCGGGTCTTTACCCTTTGAAATTGGATCTTCATCCTTGGACTACGGGTCTTCACCCTTTAAAGTGGATCTTCATCCTTTAAGCTAGATCTTGATTTTTTTTTATCATTTGCGACTTCATTCTTTTGATAGTTCTAATGTTCCATTCTTTTGTTCTTCCTTTTTGCAAAAATTCAGCTATTTTTAGTTGGCCCTCATATCTTCTCCTGCTCCCTGCGTGGTGAAATATTTACAAGTGAGTTTGAAAATGTTTTATATATAAACTCAAAAAATTGAAAAGAAGAAATTTTGCCCCCTGTGTAGGCCCAAACCCATGATTTTTCTATGCGGGCTCTGATTGATGTTTTTGTTGTTTAGTTATTCGTACAAGCACGCATTTCTTCTCTTTGCAAAATTTCTGAAACTTTCTTAAGCAATGAGCTATCCATGCCCCCCTGATTTGATATCATCTTTTGATTGTTTACTTCACAGGGTGTTTGCTATTTACTTTCATAAAGAATAGACAATGCAAGACACGAAAGTGCGATGTGATATGACCATGTATGCATGAAATGCATGAATGATACTTACAGTCATTCCATTGACCCACAGACTGAGGTGTTCAGTAGAAGTGTTCTCATTGGTTCCTTTTTTGATGCTCGTTCAAGTGTTGTATTGGAATGATTGAAAGCTTTGCATTTGTGGCTTTTATCTTCAAGATGTTGAAAACACGGGTGGTGGAGACTCCAAGCAGCAGAGTCAGGGATACATCCTTTTCAAACTATATTTCAGCGTGCCAGCTGGTAGCTTCTTTTTAACCTTGCCAATAATCATTTACTTTGCCCAATGTGTCTTTCGAGATTCGATAGTTCAACATACTCCCCTTAACTTGGAGGCTTTGTATGACAAAAATATTTTTTATTTTTGATTTTGAATTTTGATTTTGAAATCAAATGTTGGCTTTGCCAATTCAATGTCAATGTACCTCAGGACTTGATTTTTCCAAATTAACATATCTATAACATGACAACCTTAGTTACCATACTAAACTCGGGAATCATTTCTATTTAAGCAAGAATTGTTGCACTTCAGATAGGCACATACACAATACTTGGCCAAAGGTCTCATTGAATTTAAATATCGTCTATCTCATATGCATGCTTATTCAAACTATCTCCACTAATAGACTCTACCTACCAAGAGAGATCAATAGGTCTTTGATAGGCTTGAATGGGGTCTATAAGGGACATGGGTTAAATGAAGGCCATTTGTAAGTTGGAGCTGATGTGACACAATGGACAAACCTTCACACTACAAGCTTCTTATTTAAACTTTAGGTAGCTTGGAGGCAATCTTGCTAGACTCCAAATTCCTTCTATCTTCTTGGCATTAATCTAGATCTCAATTGGAACAGTCTTTGCCCTTGCATAAAGTTTAGTACCCAAATTCATTTCTTTTCTTCTTCTCCCTTTTCTTTTTTTTTTATTTTTCTAACTCTTCCCTTTCTTTGAGCTTTTTATCATTTCGTCCTTCTTTCTTGTAGGACTGTCAAATATAGAACTTTTAAGAACTGGATGGTCTTCCTCCTTTTTTTCTCCAATTTTGATTGAATCTTTGGTTGGGTTTGACTAATTCAAGTCAAAATGTCCTTATAAACCAAATGGAAGCCTTTTGCGACTTTAGGTAAAAGAGAACTTAGTTGGCATTCTGAACCGCCTTTTTAGGCTTTATCTTTCGTTTTTCCTTTTTGCTTTCTTCTTTTTTGTTTTCTTTTATTTTTTTCTTTCTTTCTTTTTCTTTCTTTCTTTCCTTTTCTGGTTCTAGCTCAAACAGAGTTGTCTTATTTGTATCAACTTGGGTTTCTTATAATGGATCAGTGGAGGGACATAAATCTCCTTTAACAGCGATGAATCATATGTTACTCTGATGTTGTCTTGATAGATTGGAGATGCAATATCCCAAAGTATACCCTAAAAGTTTTGGAATACTTATTTTTATATTTTAATTAAATGTTATAAGTGTATATGTTTAATTGGAAAGAGAAGGAGGTAAGGGAAGAATGTATATGTTATATATAGTATATATATAACATATACAAGTCAAACTAATGGAAGTCAAAAGAAGATTGTTTATTTTTATTATTAATTAAAAGGAAATTAAGTTAGTGGAAGAGGATTTTATGAATATTATATTATACAAATTGCTTGGTGGAGATTTAAAGAGATTAAGTGTTTGACTTTGTTTCTCATTCTTCTTCTTCTCTTCTTCTTTTCCTTCTTGGCCGGCACTCTTCATAGCAAAAGAGAAAGAAAGTTTTTGATTTTCCAAGATCAAAATTGAAGGATGTTTCAAGTGATTAAGTTGGAAATCTAAGAAGTTTCATCATTTTTGGTAAGCTTCCACTTGATTCCCTTGTTTTCTTTTAAGTTGTATTTGAGTTTGATGGTTGATTATTGATAGTATGAGTACGTTTGATTGTGGTGTGTTTGAGAGTGTTGGGGTTGAATTGAAGAGAAGGAGTTAGGTTGGTGTTGGAAGAGTAAAGAGTTGTGTTTATGTTATGGTTGTGAATTGGTGATTGATGTAAATATTGAGTTTGATCAATTAGTATTTTAGATCTTCAAGATGTTTGTGTTTAATAAAGTTAAAAGCCTAGAATTCATGAGGGTGATCCGAAATAGAAGCAAAATGGATGCCACGACCGTGGCCCTTGGATGCCATGACCGTGGGGGGTTTAAGCAAAGTGGGCAGATTCGTTTGCTATCCCACGACCGTGGGGGGTTGTGAGGCCACGACCGTGGGGACCTAGATAGTGGCTTTGGCTTGTATTTTATGATCTTCGGCCTAGTATGAGACTAATAGGTGAATAATTGTATTGGAATTCATGTGTATTTTTAAATAAGTGTGTATTATTCCTTTTGAATTAGGTTGTGAAGAGGTTGAGTTGCCCTAATCTAAGTAGTGAAGAATTCTTGGAAGAGGAAGTGTATAGATTGGTGTGAGTTGTTATTAAGGTAAGTACAAACCCTACATTATTGAATATATTTACTTGACATTGGGACTTAACACATTTGGTTGTAAATGTGTTAAGTAATCTATTACATTGTTGATACATTTGATTAATGTTATGATTTGCATAATGTGAAAGATATGATGATCATTCAAAATGTATGTTCAACGCAATTGGTTATGTATACTTTAATCATGAATTGCTTTAAGGTGAATTGAGATATGATGAGATGTGAAGCCATTGTGGTTGGTTATAATGATTCAAATGAAATAATTAAGGCATGGTTGCCTAGATGATCATGAAGAAATGTGAAGCCATTGTGTTGGCTATAATATTGCAAATGAAATAATTGAGGCATGATTATGAAGAAATAAGAATGAAATTGATAATGAAATAATGAATGAATTGTGTGTCTAATATGTTATTCCATTTTTAGAGTTTTGTTGTTGGTGGCATGCCTAATAGTAACAATCTCTTAAAGCTAGGTTGGGCTTGATCCTTGAAGCCAATTTGGGTTGAAGTTTAGCATGCTTAACTCCCCTTGAAGCTTGGTTGGGTCTAGTCCTTGAAGCCTAGTTGAGATGTTACAACCCTTGAAGCTAGGTTGGGTTTGGTTCTTGAAGCCAAGTTGGGTTGATGCTTAGCATGCTTTGCTCCCCTTGAAGCTTGGTTGAGCCTAATCCTTGAAGCCTAGTTGGGATAATGATAAATATGATAATTGAACCAAAACATTAACTCTGAAAGTTGAATGGCATATTAGTGTCTTTCGGGCTCATGCTTGTCTTTGTTTAAATGTGAATTATAAATGGTGAAACAAATGAATAATAAAATTTAATGTAAGGTTTTGAAATATGATATTCTTATGTATTGTTTATAATATTTGAATGTGTGACATTGGCACTGCATTGAAACATATTATTATTGTAGTTTATACCACTAAGCCATTGGCTTAGCACGATTGTGGTTCATTGCACAGTTGACAGGGTAGAACCAGAGAGTTCAGCTAGACCGAGTTGAGTCTAGTCTCTGAAGTGTTGATTGTGGGCTTAAAGATCAGAGACGAACTGCTAAACATGTATAAATGTTATGTTTTGTAAAATTTGATTTTTGATATATATATATATTTGTAAATACCACTATATTTTCCGCTACGTATTGAATGAACGTTTTATCTATTGTACTTTATAATATAATTTGAATGTTTTCAAGTTTTCTCATAATATGGTTAATTTTAAATTTAATAAAAGTTGTTTTGTTTAATATAAACCGTGGCACTCTTGTATCCGATATACGCATATTACAGATGTAGTAGTGTGTAGTGTGCGTATATGGGGTATAGGGGTGTTACAGAGATACTAGGTGAACTTCAACTACCCTTATGGTCTTGAGAACATCAACTATCCCCATGGTCTTGATAGCATCAACCATCCTTATAGTTTTGGCTATGTATTCCTTTCTTTGATCTTCTTGCCTCTTCACCTTAGTGATCATAAGACTTATCAAAAGTATCACAACAACTCAGGGTAGGTTGTTGGGGTTATATGCCAATGAAAATAAAGCTAAAATTTCATGAAGGCTCAAAGGGACAACTAGGGATTGATATCTAATTGGGTGGATACTAGTTGTTTTCTAACCAAACAATGCCTAGATCATTTCTCTCTTAAATAAGCAGAGTTCAATTTCGCCTCAAAATTTGTCAAAGCATGTTCTAAGACTGACTAGGACCTAGACAAAGGTAATTATGCAGGAGCCCTCTCTAAGTAAACATACATAACTAAATGCTATCGAGTAATTCCCTCACCTAGTAAAGTCATTCAAGTCATGATGCATAAATATATTAATTCATGAATATCAAGCTAGATTCCTCAGTGGTTGAGCACCAAAATGATCAAAGACCAACAAAAATTTTAATGAAAGTAATTTATTCAAACAAATTTAAACTTGAAAAATATAATTATTCAAATTAAATATTAAAGAAAGTAAAATTGAAAAGCAACATTCAAGCAAAGGAAAGTTTGTTGAGTTAAGCTTCTTTTCCTTTCACATCTTCAATATCTTCATCTTGAAAGGATGATAAAACAAAATCTTCTTCCAATCCTTTTCCCACCATGAAGGTTGTCGGTGGAGGTATGCTTCCAAATTTAGGCAAAGGATTATTCTTGGTATTGGGCTTGTCGGGCTCGGGCAGCTTACCACTGTCAATCAAATCTTGAATCTCATGTCTCAACCTCACACATCAATCCATGTCATGCCCTTGCATTTGATGAAACTGACAAAATGCTTTAGTGTCAAACTTAGGTGGGAGAGGGTTATTGAGAATCCAATACATCAGTTTCCCCAATTCTAAAAACTGCCTCCTTGTTCCTTGGTTAGTAGCATTGACATCGGCTGCTTTTTGCATGCTTTGCCTACCAAATTGATAGTTTCCTTTCCCATTCCTTCTTATTGAAAAATGGTTCTTCTCTCTTTCCCATTGTTCAATTTGTAGACCAGCTTAGAGGAGATCTTTGAAATCACAGATGAGTGTATGAGACATCCTCTCACAAAGTCTAGGCAACACCTCTCTCACAATCATCCTTATTTGATCGGATTCATCGGGCCTTTTCTTGAGCAAAGCAACCTTATTTCTCCATCTTTTCACATAGTCCACAAAATTCTCATTTGGTCGTTGCCTAATGGACTCAATTTCCATTAAGGTAACTTCCATTTCAACAATGTATCCATATTGTTGGATGAATGCCTTGTATAGCAAATCCCAACTTTTTTGTGTTCCTTCCTATAAGGTATTGAACCAATTTTGGACAACAGGGTCCAATGAGAGCATGAAATATCTCAGAGTTTGAGCCTTAGTAGCTCGGGCAGACTGCATATCAGTGATATATTGCTTCACATGGAGGTGAGGATTTCCAGTTTCGTCAAACTTCGCAAAAGATGGCATTTTGAACTTGTACGAAACTTCTTCATCTAGCTCAAATAATTTGTTAACTTCGGTCATTTTTTCAATTTTCAGTTTCTTCTCAAATTTCTTTTCTAAATCAGCAATCATCTTTTCAACATCAGAAGCTTCAGTTTTCTCCATAGCTGATCTTTCAACAATCTTTGGTTCTTTTTCTTGTCTTGAGGATCTTGGTAATATTGAGCCCAATCATCATCATCATCAATGATCACCTTTTCATCATCAAAAACCACTTCACCAACTTTAGTCTTCCCTTTGTCCTTTGGTTCTTAGTGCTAGCAGATGCTTTGACATGATTTTCTAAAATTGCAGTTAATTGGTTCTTCATGGTCTCAGCTAGGGCCTCTTTTATTTCTTCCATCTTGGCATTGAGGGCTTCATCCACCATTCTTTGAATTTGTTTAGGGTCCATTGCTTTTGATGAAAAAGAGATTGAGTCGTTGCTAGATACTTCATCTCCATCGTAGGTCGGATTGTCGTAAGCTTTTGAGCTATCGTAATCCAGGGCTATGAGCCAGAGAGGATCAATGACATGAGATGCAAATGTATGCATGTATGCGCAAACAATAAATAGAACATTCCTTCCAACCTTATAACAGCCACACACAAATAGCCCAAGCCAATCATGTTCATGGGAAAGTTGATCCGGGGTTTTGAAATTTTGTGTGTGGCTGTTATAAGGTTGCAAGGAACGTCCTATTTATCCTTGTTTGTTTATTGTTTGTGCATACATGTATACATTTGCATCTCATATCATTGATCCTCTCTGGTTCACAGCCCTGGATTACGATAGCTCAAAAGCTCACGACAATCCGACCTACGCCGGAGATGAAGTATCTAGCAATGACTCAATCTCTTTTTCACCAAAAGCAATGGAGCCCGAACAAATTCAAAGAATGGTAGATGATGCCCTCAATTCCAAGATGGAAGAAATAAAAGAGGCCATAGTTGAGACCATGAAGAACCAATTAACTGCAATTTTAGAAAATCATGCTGAAGCATCTGCTACCACTAAGAAACCAAAGGACAAAGGGAAGACTAAAGTTGGTGAAGTGGTTTTTGATGATGAAAAGGTGATCATTGATGATGATGATGATTGGGCTCAATACTACCAAGATCCTCAAGACAAGAAGAAAGAACCAAAGATTGTTGAAAGATCAGCTATGGAGAAAACCGAAGCTTCTGATGGTGAAAAGTTGATTGCTGATTTAGAAAAGAAAATTGAGAAGAAACTGAAAACCGAAGAAATGTCTGAAGTTGACAAATTATTTGAGCTAGATAAAGAAGTTCCGTACAAGATTAAAATGCCATCTTTTTCGAAGCTTGACGGAACAGGAAATCCTCACCTCCATGTGAAGCAATATATCACTGCTATACAGTCTGGCCGAGCTACTAAGGCTCAAACTCTGAGATATTTCATGCTCTCATTGGAACCTATTGTCCAAAATTGGTTCAATACCTTAGAGGAAGTGCGAACCTCTAATTCCACCCGAAAAGGATTCAAATGAACATTCACTTGTTGTTGGGAGTCGCCACTTAGTTTTTTTTTTGTTCAAAGGGTAAAACTAAGAAAACCCTTGTTTGACTCCAATAATGCATCCAATGTAAAGGTTTCTAATCTACGAACCCAAGGAGGATTCGGGGACTATGTCATGCATTTGATTAACTTGCAAAAAAAGAAGAAACAAACCTTAAAAAAAAAGGAAAAGAACATACAAATTGTTAGTGGATCGTGGACTTGCTATTTGAGGTGAATCTCAAAATATGCCTACATACCCCCGTTTGAATGAGAGATCAAAGCCCATGTAGTTCGATAGTGCCTATTCAAAGGCGATAAGAATTATGCTTCATGCATGTGTGTGTGTATGCTTTGTGCATTGTGAGATTTAATTAGCACTTAGTGCAAAATTGTGAAATTTAGGTACTTTGTACCAAAAGGATGCAAATTTTAGGCCTTTGGCCAAAAAGATTGATTGATTCATGGCTTAATGCCGAAAGATTGATTGATTAGTTAATTAGGCCTTAGACCTAAAAGGATTAGGTCTTCGACCAAAAAGAAATTAAGAAGAAGGTGTAATGCTTATGACATGCTTGAATTGACAAAGGATGAATTAGAATATTACCTGGCTTAGGATTTTCCCACTTCGAAGCTCCAGATCTTGTTTTCTTGGACCTTGGATTATGATTCTTGATTCCTGCAGCACAAGGTTAGATTTGTGCAAAGAAGAGTAGAAGAGAAGCGCCTAAGCGTATAAAAAGGTAGGAAGCTCGTCCACACGAAGCCCCGGGGCCTCTTTTTGACTATTCTGGGGGCTATTAATAGTGAAAATAGACCTAATTCGGACCTGGATGGCGGTTGAACCGCTGGTCCCGGCGGTTAACTTGCCAGAAGAAAAATTAGACGGTCGAACCACCGTGCACGGCGGTTGGACCGCCGTGCAAAGCGGTTGGACCGCGGCGGTTGAACCGCTGTGCACGGCGGTTGGACCGCTGCACGCGGCGGTTCGGTCTCCAAAGAAAACACATCAGCTTGCATGATTTCCACTCAAATTGATTTTTCGGGAGTTACGGACCTCCAAAAAATATTCCGAGACCATTTCTATGGTCCACGTGTCGTCCCGGACATTTCAAGTACCATATCGATATATTTCCTGTGAACTTTGCCAAAGTCACCCAGCCTGAGTCGACATTTTGCGGTCTAGAAAAATCAGCTTTTCAAGCCTCAAAATTTGAGTATTCACAATTGCCCCCCACTGGGGTCCATAAAAATGATTTATGGGGCTCAGTGGTCGTCATAAACGAGAATTTTGAGCAAGGTGCAAAAGACCCGCGTTTTCACCTTTTCCTTATATTTTTACGACTTTCAAGCCAGAAAACAGGTTTTTTACTGCAGGATTTTTATTTTTCCCTCAATAATGAACCCTCTTTTTAACCATGTGATGCATGAATGGACCAAGAGCCTCCATAATGTTGAAAGGATCAATATGGGAAGATATGGATTGAAAGCTATTACTACTCTTAGAGGCGTAGCTGTAGATTGGGATTTCTTGCATGCTTGTATCAGATTTTGGGATCCCCAAGCTCACATCTTCAGATTTGGTACCCGGATGGACGAGATGTGTCCTCTTTTTGAGGAATTCTACTCAATTATTGGATGTGACCCAAATGCCCCTCTTGTAAGGCATGAGGTTCGAGTTGGCTATGTGGGGTCTTTTCAGAGGCTTTTCAACTTTACAAGGCCTCAAGCTCAAGCTATGATTGTGGATGGGAATAAGGCGATGCTGCTTCCTTTGATTGATGCATTCCTGACTGCTAATTTTGAAGATGAGA
Source organism: Garcia nutans (assembly GCA_947685225.1). Classification (NCBI taxonomy): domain Eukaryota; kingdom Viridiplantae; phylum Streptophyta; class Magnoliopsida; order Malpighiales; family Euphorbiaceae; genus Garcia; species Garcia nutans. The sequence goes on from CANTUV010000026.1 coordinate 18,200,866, forward strand.
TTCAACTGAAGCATAGGATACGAGCTTTTGTCTTCTGCCTGTTAGCTGGGTTTCTTTTCAACCGTGACCCTAGCTTTGGAGATTTAAAGCTTTGCCCCATGATTAGGCAGATGGAAGAACTTAACTGCATTGGTGGTATGATTCTGGCTGAGACTATTCAAAGTCTTGACAGAACTGCACTTGGATTTGAAGATTGGACTGTTACTCCGATCATTCTTCAGATAATTTTGTTATACCTTTTGTTTCTTCTCATTTTTTTTTGTAAATAGAAAGGATCTATTTTTTTATATATTTTTTTTAGGTTTGGCTGAGAGGCCATCTCCGAGTGGTTGCCGCTCCCCATGCCTTAACTTATAACCCTTCTCAATATCGTAATAGAAGAATCCAGGTTTCTTTTCCTTCTATGACCAGGTGGAATATCTGGTTGTATGAGCTTGGACCAGAAGAATTGATGTGGTACATCTCCTGGTATAGAATTTCTTGCTTCATGGAGGCAAATGCAATGCATAACCATGTTTACCTTCTTGGTTTCACTCATAGTACATGGTATAGTGCTTCTCGCGTGCTTAGACAGATGGGGATTGATCAGAGGGTTCCTCTTCCTGTTGGGCTTACTATTACTGCCCCTATTACTCCTGGAGTTACTTGAGCTATTCTTCAAACTTGGGATAGGAACCATCAGATGATCAGGCCTTTTGCAGAGCCTTCCCTTGTCCAGCCTACTCCAGAGTATAGGACTTAGTTTATAGCCGAAGTTTGGCCAATTGAAGAGCCAAGGAGGCATGCATTGCTGCAGGAGCTAGAGGGAGAGTAGGTGGTTCCTCTTAACGAGGAGAAGATAGATGTTACAGAGAGCTCCAGAGCTAAGGAAGATACCGAAGACTCTGCCCCACGTAGGAGGCGTAGGATTTAGACCCTAGGGTTGACTCTATTGTCTACTCTTTTTTTTTTTTGATTATTTTTACCTTTTTGGTTCATTTGACCTTTTTGGACTTATGGTTTGACTCTTTTGATTGGTTTGATATTTCATGGAATGAATGACTCTTTTTGGAATGAATGACTCTTTTCGGAATGAATGACTCTTTTTATTTGCTTTCCAAGCATTATCTACTTTATTTACTTTCTCTAATTTTTGCTTAAGCCATCCTTTTGGAATTTCAACTTAGCGAGCTCTTACCCATTCTTGCCTAAGCCGCCCTTTGCGGGTTTTTGACTTAGCGGGCCCACTATTGCCTAAGCCGCCCTTTGTGGGTTTTCGACTTAGCGGGATTTTTCTTTCTTTTCTTTTCTCTTTCTCTTTTTTTTTCTTTTTTTTATGTTGGCAAAAGAAAAATGAATCAATGATTTTTATTAAAATTTAGACCGTGTTCAAGGAGAGCTGCCTACATATCTCGAATTAGTTTGCGAGAATCAGGTCTAATGTAGTTCCTTTTTGAGTGCTTCTTTATACATAATATCTCTTTAACTGATCCATGTTACATGGATTTGTGAATTCTAACCCATCCAAATCAGTTAAGATGACGGCTCCGTCGGAAAGTATTTTCTTCAAAATGTAGGGTCCCGCCCTATGAGGACGAAACTTCCCATGAGGATCTGAGACAGGTGCTCTGATTTCTTTTAGGAAAAAACAGCCTTCTTCCAATTTCCAGTTTTTGACCTTTTTGTTGAAATGCCTAGCCATTCGCCTTTGGTACCCTTGAATTTGATGCAGAGCTTGAAGTCTTTTTTCATCCAAACCCAACAACTGATGATGATAATTGCTGATCCATTCAGCTTCATTCGTCTGACTTTCTTGAATTATTCTCGCCGATTGAACTTCCAGTTCAATGGGGAGTACTGCTTCCATTTCGTACACTAGTTAATACGGGGTTGTTCCAGTAGGAGTTCTAATTGATGTTCTATATCCCCACAAGGCCAGTGGTAACTTCTCATGCCAACCCCTATGTTCCTTGATCATTTTTTGTATGATCACCTTTATAGACTTATTTGCTGCTTCTACAGCTCCATTTGTTTGAGGTCTATAAGGAGAGGACTTATGATGTTGGATCTTCTTATCTTTCAAGAATTTAGCAAATTCTGCTTGGAAATGAGTTCCATTATCAGTGATAATCTCAAATGGCATTCCGTACCGACAAAGGATGTTGGTTCGGACAAATTGTGTTGCCTTTTTGGCGTCTAATTCTGCATAGGAAGCTGCTTCAACCCACTTTGTGAAGTAATCCACTGCTACCAAGATAAACTGATGTCCATTCGAGGCTTTTGGATATATTTTGCCAATTATATCTATTCCCCAAGTAGCGAAGGGCCATGGAGAAGTGATTGGATTCAGGGCAACGGGAGGTTGCTTCTGCAGCTTAGCAAATACCTGACACTAATGGCATTCTTGCACAAATTCCACACAGTCTGTATTCATGGTGGACCAATAATATCCTAGATTGGCTATTTTTCACGCCAAGGTGATCCCATACATATGCCGTCCTGATTCGCCACCATGTACCATTTCCATTATCCGCTTAGCCTCTGCTTCATTTACACACCTTAGGTGCATCCCATTCCAACTTCTTTTGTAGAGGATATCTCCATTAAGAATGTAACCCGTGGCTAGCTTCCTTATTGTCCTCTAATCAACCTTTGATGATGCCTCCGGATAACTTCCACCTTGAGATAACTCTTGAATCCTAAAACCATGGCTTACCATCAGCCAAGTGCATTTTATGGGCGGGTTGTTTCTGAAGCTGAACTTTCAATGGACGAATGGCTTTCCCCCCCTTGATATTGACCATGGAAGCTAAAGTAGCCAGGGCATCAGTAAACTGATTCTTTGCTCTTGGGAGATATTCGAAGGACAGATCATCGAATTGTTGTGCCACATGATCAAGGCATTGTAGGTAAGGAACCAAACGCTCTTCTCTTATCTTCCATTTCCTTAAAGCTTGTGATACTATTAAAATAGAATCACCATAGACCTTTAGGTTCTTAATCCCCAATTCTAGGGCGGCTTCAAGCCCATTGATGCAAGCTTCATATTCTGCTTCATTGTTTGTGCAGCTAAAGTAAAGTTTAACTGCAAATGGAATGTATTCTCCACAAGGAGTTTTGAACACAACCCCAATTCCATTTCCATGATAATTGGATGCCCCATCAAAGTACATCTCCCAAACACTCCTTTCCACATTCAAGAGGTCTTCGCCAGGGAAAATCATTTCTCGCATCTCATCTTTTACGGGTAATTCTGCTAACTGGTCAGCTATTGCCCCACCTTTCACAGCTTTCCTTTGAATGAATTTTAAGTCAAAGGCTGCCAACGTTGATACCCACTTTGCCATTTTGCTGTCCAAAACAGGCCTCTCCATAAGGAATTTCAAAGGACTCTGTTCTGCGATGACATAAGTAATGTAAGAAGACAAGTAGTGCTGTAACTTCGTGCAAGCCCGATACAACGCTAAACACAACTTTTCAATCTTGTTATACTTTAACTCATAGTCAAGCATCCTTTTGCTGAGGTAGTAAATTGCATTTTCCACCTTTGTACCTTCGGCCTCTTGAGCTAGCATTGCACCCATGGCTTCATCTGTTACAGATAAATACAAGAGTAGAGGTTTTCCCATTCTGGGAGGTTGCAGAATTGGCGGACATAACAAGTATTCTTTGATCTTGTCAAAGGCCTTCTGGCAGTCTTCATTCCATTCTTGTGAAGCACCTTTCTTTAGTAGCTTAAAGATGGGACCGCAAGTTTCTTCCAACTGCGATATGAATCGACTGATATACTGTAATATCCCAAAGTGTACCCTAGAAGTTTTGATATAATTGTTGTTTCATTTGAATTAAATGTATATGTGTAATTGCAAAGAAAAAGAATTAAGAGAGAGTTTATATGTTGTATATATGAAAATATATATAACATATATACAAGTCAAAATGGATGGTCAAAGGAAGAAGATATTTAATTTGTTATTTGTGAAATTACTAAAAAGGAAAGTAAGGGAAAGAGAGCTAAAATAAATAGAAGAGGGTATTTAAGTAACTTCTTAATTGGAATACTTGGTGGAGGTTTAAAGAGATGAAAATTTTGACTTTGTCTCTTACACTTTGTCATTTTCTTTTCTTTTCTCTTTGTGCTGGCCGGACATCAAGGAAGCAAGAGAGAAAGTGAGGGTTTTTGAATTTTAAGAGCTAATTGAAGGAAGAATCAAGTGATTGAGTTGGAAAATTTTGAAGTTTCATCAACTTTGGTAAGTTCTCTCTTGATTTTCCTTGTTTTATTTGAGTTGTGATTATGTTTGAAAGTGTTGAAATTGAATTAAAGATAAGAAGTTAGGTTGGTGTTGGTGATGGAAGAGTAAGAGTTGTGTTTAGTGAAGTTGAAAGCATAGAATACATGAGTTTGGTACTTTAACCATTGAACTCCTTTCGAAATTTTTTTCTGTTTTACAATTAGTAAATGCTGTGACTTGTATGATTTTTAATTAAATATAGAAAAACGTTCTTGAAGTGAATTTTTGATATGTTGTGCCTCTATGAGTCTAGAATGACTGAAAAATATGTTGATTTTATTTTGGAATGGTTATGACTTTGGAAAGATTATTTTTATTAGACCAGTTCTAGCAGGTACCTTGACTGGGAGAGCTATCTTTCGGGATTTTTAATAAAATGTAGAAAAATAATATCCAATTTAATTTTGGATATGTTGTTTCTTATTGAGTATAGTATTTGAGAAAAATAATTTGGAACCACGTTGATTGAATTTAATTTACGGAATTCACAAAGTTCAGAACTGCTGCCAGGATGCAGGGCAATTGGAGCAGTCTGGTTGGGTGAACTATTTCACCAAGATTTTGTGTTCAGTTTGATATGAAATTTTAAATGAATGATTTTAAGATGTAAAACTAAATTATGTAAAAATTTTAGAGTTTTTAGTCAAGTAGATTATTTTATACAATTTTTCAAAATAAGGATTAAGTTGAGTCCAAAACCAGAATTTACTATTCATATGGTCATTTTGCTAATATTCCTTTTGGATTAGGTTGTGAAGAGGTTGAATTGCCCTAACCTAAGTGTTGAGGATTCTTGGAAGAGTAAGTGTATAGATTGGTGTGAGTTGGTTTTAAGGTAAGTACAAACTACATTATTGCATACATTCATATGATGTTGAGACTTAACATACATTTGATTGTAAATGTGTTAAGAAATCTAATGCATTGTTAATGCATATTAATAATGTATGTTTGGTATAATGTGAATGTTGTGATGAGCATGTAAAATGTGTGTTAACGCCATTGGTTATATACACTTGAGTGATGAATTGATTAATGTGATTTGAGATATAATGAGATGTAAAACCAATGTGTTTGGTTATAATGATGTAAATAAGATGGCTGAAGCATATTTGCCTATATGATGATGAAATGAAATATGGAATATTAAATGTGAAAGATATGATGATTGTGTGCCTAATATGTTAATTCAATTTTCAGAGTTTTGGGTTTGGCGGCATGCCTATGAATCACTGGATAGGTTAAAAGACCAGGTCGTAAGCCGATTCCAGTTGAAAAATATGAAATGATAAATGTGAAATATGTTGTTTTTGGGGTGAAAAGACTGGGTCGTAAGCCTCAAAAACAGTAACAGTCTAGCCGGGTTGAGGATTTCCTCGGTTCTAACCGGGTTGAGGTTCAAGAGACTGGGTCTGTTACGCTATCCATGGATAGATATATATATATATTGCCTACGGGCTTGATGATTGTGATTATGGACCAAAGCAGTAACTCTGAACTTTGAATAACATATTAGTGTATTTTGGGCCCATGCTTGTCTTTGTTTTCAATGTGAATCATGAATGTTTTGATTAATTATTAAATAATGTAAGATTGTGAAATATAATATTCTTTTGAATTGTTTATGAAACTTGATTGTGTGACATTAGCATTGCATTGAGGCATAATATTATGGTTGTTTGTACCACTAAGCCGTTGGCTTAGCGCGATTGTGGTTTATCGCGTAGGTGACAGGGTGGAACCGGAGAGTTCCTCTAGGCCGAGTAGAGTTTAGATTCTGAAGTGTGAATAGTGGGCTTAAAGATCAAAGACTGACTGCCAAACATGTATAAACTTTATGTTTTGTAAAACTTGAGTTTTGATGTATATGAATTTGTAAATATTGTTACTTTCCGCTGCATAGTGAACAAATATTTTATCTGCTGTGTTTCATAATAAACCTTTACTTTATTTTTTACTAGAAGTGTAAATCCTTTTTGTAGGTTGTAGTTGAGGTTATAAGGGGGATTTATTGGGAGTGTACTGAGAATGATTTTGTTTGCATTGATTTGTGTAAAAATGTTTTCAAAAATCAGAAAAAAAAAAACCAGTTTTGTCGACACTTGGGACTCAATTTCTAGGCAAAACTATGGTAAAATTTCTGTAAAAATCGGAACTAAAATTTGACTAAGCAAAATTGGTAGCAACATTAGGATAGTGTGGCGCCTCTACTCAGCTTATACACGTAGGTCGGGAAGGGGTGTTACAATTTTTTGTATCAGAGCCAAGGTTTGAGATTCTCAACCTAGGTGAATTGTAAGAAAAAGAATATTTTGATTTTAAAAGTTGGTTTTTGAATAAAATACATGTCTTGGTATGGCAGTTTTTGATCTTTAATGAGGAATATTCTGCTGTGTTTGCAGATATAGGTAGTAATGAAGTCCCATTCATGTCAGACTGTAGAAGGAAGTGCTGAGAGGGTAGCTCCAGGAGAGAGTAGAGATGGAGCTAGAGTTGAGAGGGTTAGTGAGGCACCTGTTTCTGTGCCATAGAGATCAGCTGCAGAGGAGGTTCTGCCGGGTTGGCTAAGGCATGTGATAGAACTATTGAGGCTAGCTCCAGTGCAGCCCCCACCACCACAGCCTCAGGTGCCGGTAAGACATTATGATAAGTTGAGAAAATATGGGGCTAAAGATTTCTTGGGCACTAACGATCCTGTAGTGGCTGAGCAGTGGTTGGATAAAGTGCAGAGAATATTCATCCAGTTGCAAGCTACTTCAGATGAAAAATTTGACTATGCCAGGTCCCTCCTACAGAAAGATGCCTATGACTGGTGGAAGACGGTTCCTCATGCCATGGATGATCCACCTACATTATCTTATGGTGATTTTCTGAGGGAGTTCGAGCAGAAATATACTCCGAGGGAGTATAAAGATATTAAGAAGATGGAATTCCTGAATTTGAGGCAAAAGAACCGGACGGTAATAGAGTATGAGATTGAGTATATCCGGTTGAGTCGATATGCCGAGGGAATTATTTCCAATGAAATAGACCGGTGTCGAAGATTTGAGGAGGGATTGAGGCCCTCTATCATGTGCATTGTAGCTGGTTCCCGGTACCAGGATTTTTCTCAACTTGTTGCAGCAACTAGAAGTGTTGAGAGAGCATAGGGCATTGCAGCAGCTGCTACTGAGGAAGAGACCAGGGTAAGGAGACCCCAGTTTGAGGCAGGGTCTTCATCTATGAAGAGGGGTCGAGGAGGTTTTGTTCCGAGAACCAGTAGAAGCCAGAGACAGTTGGGCAGATCAGTTCAGTATCAGAGACAGAGGCCGAGACCGACAGTTTCTGTAGCTAGTGCCCCGACTCCAGTGATTCAGAGGTCTACTCCACTTGTATGTGAGCATTGTGGTAAGACCCATGGGGGTGTTTGTTGGAAGATTGGTGGATCAGCTGGGTGTTTTAGATGTGGGTCACCAGCTCATTTTGTTAGAGATTGTCCTGAGATGCAAGAGTATAGGCAGGTTGATACTGCAGCTTCTCAACCTAGTGTCAGCAGAGGTGGTCGAGGGGGCAGAGGTTTCAGTAGAGGTGGTAGACCTGGGTTTAGTCAGAGAGGAGGATCTTCATCAAGGGGCAGCAGGCCAAATGAGGCCAGATCTTCTCAGAGAGTATATGTGATGCAGAGGTAGCCGGATGCTTCAACAATTATAGCGGGTACATTTTCTTTATTTGGCATTTCAGTACTTGCTTTGATTGATCCAGGATTACTCATTCATACATAAGTGCATCTATCTTGCCTGTGTCTGAATTGCATTCAGAGTCCTTAGGATTTGATGTCTTAGTGACCAATCCTTTAGGACATAGTGTTGTGGTGAGTAAGGTGCATCGTGATAGTGCTGTTGTGGTGCAAAGTGAGGAGTTTCTTGGTGATTTAATTGAAATGCCTTTTAAAGAATATGATTTGATCTTAGGCATGGATTGGTTGTCTAAGCATGGAGCTGTGGTAGATTGTCAAAAGAAATGTGTTACTTTGAGAACTTGTGATGGTAGAAGTATATTAGTATCTAGTGAGCAGAGACAACTTGCATCCTTGTTGGTTTTAGCTGTTTCAGCCAGAAAGTTTATTAGAAAAGGGTGTGATGCTTATCTTGCTCATGTTTTGGATACCAGAGTAATGGGTTCTCAACTTAATAGTATACCTGTAATATCCTCATTTATGCCCTAGAAGTTTTGCATATTGTTGTTGTTGTTATTGTTATATATTGGATTGAATATATGTGTTAAATTGTAAGAGAAAAGAAATTGAGAAGAGAAAGTATATGTATATGTATTTTGGGAAGAAATAGGGTTTAGAGACAAATTTATATGTTGTGTATATGTTAATATATATGACATATAAAGTGGTCAAAAGGCTTGGTCAAGGCAAGAGAAGATATTTATTTGAGATTGGTAAATTACTTAATTGGGCACATATAAGACAAAAAGATAATTATGTGAATAAGGGCACTTTGGTAATTGCTTGGATAAAATCACATGGTGGATATTTAAAGAAGGTTTGACTTGTGTTTTCTTCACCATTTCTTCTTCTTCTTCTTGTTGATGGCCGGCCCTCCATAGCCAAAGAGAAAGAAAGAGACAAGTGATGGTTTTGATGATTTCAAGCTTAAATTGAAGAAAGATTAAGTGTTCAAGTGTTGCTTTAAGAAGTTTTTAACTAAGGTAAGATCTTTTCTCTAATTTCTTCAATTCTTTTGAAGTGGTATGATTAAGTTGCTTATGGTATGATTGTAAGTATTGATTTTGCTTGATAGATGAGAAGTTGGGTTGGTGTTGGTGATGGAAGAGTAAGATTGGTGTTTAGTGAAATTGTTTCTGTTTTAGGATTAGTAAAGGCTGTGACTTGTATGATTTTTAATTAATTTTAGAAAAATGTTCTTGAAGTGAATTTTTGATATGTTGTGCCTCTATGAGTCTAGAATGACTGAAAAATATGTTGATTCGATTTTGGAATGGTTATGAGTTTAGAAAGATTATTTTCATTAGACCTGTTCCAGCAGGTACCTTAACTGGGACAGCTATATTTCGTGATTTTTAATAAAATGTAGAAAAATCATATCCAATCGAATTTTGGATATGTTGTTGCTTAGTGAGTTTAGTATTTGAGAAAAATAATTTGGAACCACGTTGATTGAATTTGATTTATGGAATTCACAAAGTTCAGAACTGCTGCCAGGATGCAGGGCAATTGGGGCAGTCTGGTTAGGTGAACTATTTGACCAAGATTTTGTGTTCAGTTTGATCTGAAATTTTAAAGGGATGATTTTAAGATACAAAACTAAATTCTGTAAAAATTTTAGAATTTTTAGTCAAGTAGATTATTTTATACAATTTTTCAAAATAAGGATAAAATGGAGTTTAAAACCAGAATGTACTATTTATGGTTAGGGTTTTAATTCTTTGTTCTTCTTGCATTGCTTTGGTTTTCCAAAGGTAGGTTGGTCCTTAAACCTAACCCTAAACACTTTAAACACACTTGAATCAATGAATGTTATAATCAATTGTTCTTTGCCCTAATTGCATTGTTGAGATTGAACAATGTTATGTTGTGCATTGTGAATGGTAATGTGTTTCATGAGTAATGTGGAATGAAATGTTGATATTTATGAATGATGCTATGTGAGATATAATGTGATCATGGATGAGATATATATATATATATATACTTGAATAATGAGATGTTATATTGTGAAATGAAATGTGAAGCCATTGTTATTGGCTAAGATGATGTAATTGAAAGAAAGAAGGCATGTTTGCCTAAATGTGATGAGAATTGAGAATGGAAATGAATTGTTTGTTTAATATGTTATTCAGTTTCAGAGTTCTGGATTTGGGTGGCATGCCTAAGAAATGATGAAAGGTAACAGTCTTGCCGGGTTGAGGACCTCCTCATAGGTGTTGAGTTGATGGTCCAAGAGACTGGGTCTGTTACACTATGAGATATATGATTTGTAACAGTCTTGCCGGGTTGAGGATCTCCTCATATGTGTTGAGTTGATGATCCAAGAGACTGGGTCTGTTACACTTGCCTACGGGCGTGATTATTGTGACTATGAACCAAAGCAGTAACTCTGAACTCTGAATATCGTATTAAATACTTGTTGGGCCCATAGGTGTCAAGGTTATATGAATGTCCTAAATAATGTTATGAGTTAATGAAATAAGATGTTGGTTGTTGAGTAATGTTGAATGTGGAAAGATGTTGAAATGTGGTATGCTCATATGACTATGATTTGTGAAATGCATAATTATGTGTTAACTTTATATTTATAATGTTGATCTTATCAATAGCATATGTGGCATTGTATTGCATTAAAGCATACTATTAGCATGTTTTATCTTACTAAGCCGTTGGCTTAGCGCGATAGTGTTTAATCGCGCAGGTAATAGAGTGGATAGAGTTGAACCCGAGAGTTCATCAAGACCTAGTGAGAGTAGACCTTGAAGAATCCATTTTGGGAGCTTAAAGATCAGAGCAGACTTGCCAATCATGTATAAATTTTATGTGTTGTAAAACTTGGGTTTTGATGTATATGAATTTGTAAATATGTAAATATTTTATAACTTCCGCTGTGTAATATTTAAATATGGGGGTTGTCACAAAACCTTTATTTTATGTTGTACTAGAAGTGTAAATCCTTTTTGCAGGTTGTAGTTGAGGTTACAAGGGGGATTTATTGGGAGTGTACTGAGAATGATTTTGTTTGCATTGGTTTGTGTAAAATGTTTTTAAAAATAAGAAAAAAACCGGTTTTGTCGACACTTGGGACTCAATTTTTAGGCGAAACTATGGCAAAAATTTTGTAAAAATCGGAACTAAAATTTGACTAAGTAAAATTGGTAGCAACATTAGGTTAGTGTGGCACCTCTACTCAGCTTACATATGTAGGTCGGGAAGGGGTGTTACAATTTTTGGTATCAGAGCCTAGGTTTGAGATTCTCAACCTAGGTAAAATGTAATAAAAAGAATATTTTTACTTAAAAAGTGGTTTTGAATAACATATACGTTTGAGATTGGCAGTCTCTGATCTTTAATAAGATATAATCTGCTGTGTTTGCAGTGTTAGGTTGTGATGGATTCTCACTCACGTTAGTCGATTGAGGGTAGTGCCGAGAGTATTGCTCCTGCTGAGGGAGCTATGGTTGATAGTGTTGAGGAGGCACCTGCTTCGGTGTCGGGTAGACCAGCTGGGGAGGAGGTTCCGCCAGCCTGGTTTAGGCCTATGATGGAAGCTATGAGACAAGCACCTGTGCAACCACAGCCACCGCCACCACCCCCTCAGCCTTCAGTACCAGTAAGGCACTATGATAAGCTAAGGAAATATGGAGCAGAGGATTTCTTTGGTACAATTGATCCGGCTGTAGCAGAACAGTGGCTTGATAGAGTTCAGAGGGTATTTGTGCAGTTGCAAGCCACTTCAGAGGAGAAGTTTGACTATACAAGATCTTTGCTACAGAAGGATGCCTACGACTGGTGGAAGACAGTGCCCCATTCTATGGATGATCCTCCAACACTGTCTTACACTGATTTTCTGAGGGAATTTGAGTTGAAGTATACTCCTAGGGAGTATAAAGATGGGAAGAAAAGAGAGTTTCTAGATTTGAAGTAAGATCATCGGACCGTAACTGAATATGAAGTTGAGTTTATTCGACTGAGTCAGTATGCTGGGGGTATCATTGCTGATGAGATTGATAGATGTCGGCGATTTGAGGAGGGATTGAGGCCCTCGATCATGTGCTTAGTGGCTGGATCCAGATATCAGGATTTCTCACAGCTTGTGGCAGCAGCTCGAAGTGTAGAGCGAGCTCAAGTTATTGCAGCTGCTTCAGAGTAAGAGGTTAGGGTTAGGAGGCCCCAGTTTGAGGCAGGGTCTTCTTCTGCAAAGAGGGGTAGAGGAAGTTTTGTTCCTCGGAGTAGTAGGAGCCAGAGACCAGCGGGTAGGTCAGTGCAGTTCCAGAGGCAGAGATTTAGACCTGCAGCTTCGGTAGCGAGTGCTCCTACTCCTGGAGTTCAGAGATCCACCTTACCTGTGTGTAACCAGTGTGGTGGAAGACATGGGGGCGTTTGTTGGAGGCATAGTAGATCAAGGGTATGCTTCAGGTGTGGATCACCTGACCACTTTGTGAGAGACTGTCCTGAGAGGCAGGAGCAGATGCCAGTGGATTCTGCTGCTTCTCGAGCTAGTGTGAGGGGAGGCAGAGGAGGCAGAGGTGCCAGCCGGGGAGGTAGACCAGGATTCAGTTCTAGAGGAGGTGCTACATCCAGGGAGGGTAGACCAGAGGAGGTTGGATCTTCCCAGAGGATGTATGTTATGCAGAGTTCCCAGATGTGTTTCCAGAGGAGTTGCCAGGGGTACCTCCTGAGAGAGAGGTGGAGTTCGGTATTGAATTGTTGCCTGGTACAACTCCTATCTCTATTACTCCTTATAGAATGGCACCAGCAGAATTGAGGGAGTTGAAAGTGCAATTACAGGAGTTGTTGGACAAAGGATTTATTCGCCCCAGTGTTTCTCCTTGGGGAGCTCCTGTTCTATTTGTGAAAAAGAAAGATGGTACTATGAGGTTGTGTATCGATTATAGGCAATTGAATAAGGTGACTATTAAAAATAAATATCCTTTGCCTAGAATCGATGATCTCTTTGATCAGTTGAAGGGAGCGTCAGTGTTCTCCAAAATTGATTTGAGATCTGGGTATCATCAGTTGAGAGTCAAAGCTGAAGATGTTCCTAAGACCGCCTTTCGGACCAGGTATGGGTATTATGAATTTTTAGTTATGCCTTTTGGTCTGACAAATGCACCTGCAGCTTTCATGGATTTGTTGAATAGGGTGTTTAGGCCCTATTTGGATCAGTTTGTAGTGGTCTTCATTGATGATATACTGGTGTATTCGCGGAATGAAGAGGAACATGATATGCATCTGCGGATTGTGTTGCAGATTTTGAGAGAAAAGCAGTTATTTGCCAAATTGTCGAAATGTGAGTTCTGGTTGGATCAAGTAGCTTTTCTCGGACATATAGTTTCAGCAGAGGGTATTAGAGTTGATCCGAGCAAAGTTGAAGCTATATTGAATTGGAGTCCACCCAAGTCTGTGACTGAGATTAGAAGTTTTCTGGGTTTGGCAGGCTATTACAGGCGGTTTGTGAAAGGGTTTTCTTTGATAGCTACTCCACTCACCAGATTGCTTCGTAAGGAAGTGAGATTTGTGTGGACGGATCAGTGTCAGGCGATTTTTGAGCAGTTGAGAGAATTGTTAACTCAAGCGCCTGTTCTTACTTTACCTGTTGAAGGTAAACCTTATGTGATCTACAGTGATGCTTCACATAGAGGTTTGGGGTGTGTATTGATGCAAGAAGGTAAAGTTATAGCTTATGCATCTCGACAGTTGAAACCGCATGAGCTTAACTATCCAACCCATGATTTGGAATTGGCTGCCATTGTGTTTGCATTGAAGATTTGGCGCCACTATCTGTTTGGGGAGCAATGTTTCATCTACACTGATCACAAGAGTTTGAAGTATTTGGGTGTCCAGAAAGAACTCAATCTTCGTCAGAGGAGATGGTTGGAGTTGATTAAAGACTACGACTGTTTGATTGTCTATCATCCAGGTAAAGCAAATGTTGTTGCTGATGCCTTAAGTCGGAAGTCTTTAGCTGGTTTAACAGTTTACTCGCTCTCGTTGCTTGTTGAGTTGAGAGCATTGCATGCCAGTTTTGTACCTTGTGTTGATGGTGCATTATTGGCACAGTTGCAATTAAAGCCGATTTTGTTAGATCAGATCAAAGAAGCTCAGTTGGCTGATAAGAAGATACAGAAGATTGTTTCAGATTGTCAGAGTGGAAAGGGTAGAGATTTTATTGTGAAGAGCGATGGGAGTCTCTGGTTTAAGAACCGATTGTGTGTACCCGATGATGCTGATTTGAAAAGGGTCATTTTGGAAGAAGCTCATCAATCAATGTTTGCTATGCATCCGGGTAATACGAAGATGTATCATGATTTGAGACAACATTATTGGTGGATTGGTTTGAAGAGAGACATTGCAGATTTTGTGTCGAAATGTCTCACTTGTCAGAAGGTTAAAGCAGAGCATCAAGTTCCAACCGGGTTGCTTCAACCATTGTTAGTGCCAGAATGGAAGTGGGAAAGAGTGACAATGGATTTTGTGTCTGGTTTGTCATTGACACAAAAGAAGCATGATGCTATATGGGTGATTGTGGATAGATTAACTAAGACAACTCATTTCCTTCCGGTTCGAATGGATTACTCTTTGGAGAGATTGGCTGAGCTGTATATCCATGAGATTGTGAAACTGCATGGTGTTCCAACTTCTTTAGTGTCTGATCGAGATCCCAGGTTTACTTCCAGATTTTGGAAGAGTTTGCATAGTGCTTTGGGTTCTCGACTGCACTTCAGCACTGCTTTTCATCCACAGGCGGATGGACAGTCAGAGAGGGTGATACAGATTATTGAGGACATGTTGAGAAGCTGTGTCATCGATTTCTCTGGAAGTTGGGATAGGTTTTTACCTCTTGTGGAGTTTGCTTACAACAACAGTCACCAATCCAGCATTGGTATGGCACCGTTTGAAGCATTGTATGGCAGACGGTGTAGGACACCCCTTTGTTGGAATGAGCTTGGAGATAATAAGTTGGTTGGACCTGATTTGATTCAAGAAACTGAAGAAAAAGTAAAGTTGATTCGAGGCAGGTTAAAAGCAGTTTCAGACCGACAGAAGTCTTATGCAGATCTGAAGAGGAGAGATATAGAGTTTGATGTTGGAGATAAGGTATTTTTGAAAGTGTCTCCTTGGAAGAAGATTTTGAGGTTCGGTCGGAAAGGAAATTGAGTCCTCGTTTCATTGGACCGTATGAAGTGTTAGAAAGAGTTGGGCCAGTGGCGTATCGACTTGCTTTGCCACCTGAGTTGGATCGTATTCATAATGTATTCCATGTTTCTATGTTGAGGAGATATAGGTCGGATCCATCTCATGTGTTGCCTTTTGAATCTATTGAAGTGAGCCCAGACTTGACATTTGAAGAGGAACCAGTTGCTATCTTGGCACGGGAAGTGAAAGAGTTGAGAAACAAAAGAGTGCCATTGGTGAAGATTTTGTGGAAAAATCATGGAAAAGAAGAAGCAACTTGGGAAAGTGAACAATCCATGCGAGATCAGTATCCGCAGTTGTTTCAGAGTTGATATCAGGTAATTTCGAGGACGAAATTTTCTTTTTAGAGGGGGAGAATTGTAATATCCTCATTTATGCCCTAGAAGTTTTGCATATTGTTGTTGTTGTTATTGTTATATATTGGATTGAATATATGTGTTAAATTGTAAGAGAAAAGAAATTGAGAAGAGAAAGTATATGTATATGTATTTTGGGAAGAAATAGGGTTTAGAGACAAATTTATATGTTGTGTATATGTTAATATATATGACATATAAAGTGGTCAAAAGGCTTGGTCAAGGCAAGAGAAGATATTTATTTGAGATTGGTAAATTACTTAATTGGGCACATATAAGACAAAAAGATAATTATGTGAATAAGGGCACTTTGGTAATTGCTTGGATAAAATCACATGGTGGATATTTAAAGAAGGTTTGACTTGTGTTTTCTTCACCATTTCTTCTTCTTCTTCTTGTTGATGGCCGGCCCTCCATAGCCAAAGAGAAAGAAAGAGACAAGTGATGGTTTTGATGATTTCAAGCTTAAATTGAAGAAAGATTAAGTGTTCAAGTGTTGCTTTAAGAAGTTTTTAACTAAGGTAAGATCTTTTCTCTAATTTCTTCAATTCTTTTGAAGTGGTATGATTAAGTTGCTTATGGTATGATTGTAAGTATTGATTTTGCTTGATAGATGAGAAGTTGGGTTGGTGTTGGTGATGGAAGAGTAAGATTGGTGTTTAGTGAAATTGTTTCTGTTTTAGGATTAGTAAAGGCTGTGACTTGTATGATTTTTAATTAATTTTAGAAAAATGTTCTTGAAGTGAATTTTTGATATGTTGTGCCTCTATGAGTCTAGAATGACTGAAAAATATGTTGATTCGATTTTGGAATGGTTATGAGTTTAGAAAGATTATTTTCATTAGACCTGTTCCAGCAGGTACCTTAACTGGGACAGCTATATTTCGTGATTTTTAATAAAATGTAGAAAAATCATATCCAATCGAATTTTGGATATGTTGTTGCTTAGTGAGTTTAGTATTTGAGAAAAATAATTTGGAACCACGTTGATTGAATTTGATTTATGGAATTCACAAAGTTCAGAACTGCTGCCAGGATGCAGGGCAATTGGGGCAGTCTGGTTAGGTGAACTATTTGACCAAGATTTTGTGTTCAGTTTGATCTGAAATTTTAAAGGGATGATTTTAAGATACAAAACTAAATTCTGTAAAAATTTTAGAATTTTTAGTCAAGTAGATTATTTTATACAATTTTTCAAAATAAGGATAAAATGGAGTTTAAAACCAGAATGTACTATTTATGGTTAGGGTTTTAATTCTTTGTTCTTCTTGCATTGCTTTGGTTTTCCAAAGGTAGGTTGGTCCTTAAACCTAACCCTAAACACTTTAAACACACTTGAATCAATGAATGTTATAATCAATTGTTCTTTGCCCTAATTGCATTGTTGAGATTGAACAATGTTATGTTGTGCATTGTGAATGGTAATGTGTTTCATGAGTAATGTGGAATGAAATGTTGATATTTATGAATGATGCTATGTGAGATATAATGTGATCATGGATGAGATATATATATATATATACTTGAATAATGAGATGTTATATTGTGAAATGAAATGTGAAGCCATTGTTATTGGCTAAGATGATGTAATTGAAAGAAAGAAGGCATGTTTGCCTAAATGTGATGAGAATTGAGAATGGAAATGAATTGTTTGTTTAATATGTTATTCAGTTTCAGAGTTCTGGATTTGGGTGGCATGCCTAAGAAATGATGAAAGGTAACAGTCTTGCCGGGTTGAGGACCTCCTCATAGGTGTTGAGTTGATGGTCCAAGAGACTGGGTCTGTTACACTATGAGATATATGATTTGTAACAGTCTTGCCGGGTTGAGGATCTCCTCATATGTGTTGAGTTGATGATCCAAGAGACTGGGTCTGTTACACTTGCCTACGGGCGTGATTATTGTGACTATGAACCAAAGCAGTAACTCTGAACTCTGAATATCGTATTAAATACTTGTTGGGCCCATAGGTGTCAAGGTTATATGAATGTCCTAAATAATGTTATGAGTTAATGAAATAAGATGTTGGTTGTTGAGTAATGTTGAATGTGGAAAGATGTTGAAATGTGGTATGCTCATATGACTATGATTTGTGAAATGCATAATTATGTGTTAACTTTATATTTATAATGTTGATCTTATCAATAGCATATGTGGCATTGTATTGCATTAAAGCATACTATTAGCATGTTTTATCTTACTAAGCCGTTGGCTTAGCGCGATAGTGTTTAATCGCGCAGGTAATAGAGTGGATAGAGTTGAACCCGAGAGTTCATCAAGACCTAGTGAGAGTAGACCTTGAAGAATCCATTTTGGGAGCTTAAAGATCAGAGCAGACTTGCCAATCATGTATAAATTTTATGTGTTGTAAAACTTGGGTTTTGATGTATATGAATTTGTAAATATGTAAATATTTTATAACTTCCGCTGTGTAATATTTAAATATGGGGGTTGTCACAAAACCTTTATTTTATGTTGTACTAGAAGTGTAAATCCTTTTTGCAGGTTGTAGTTGAGGTTACAAGGGGGATTTATTGGGAGTGTACTGAGAATGATTTTGTTTGCATTGGTTTGTGTAAAATGTTTTTAAAAATAAGAAAAAAACCGGTTTTGTCGACACTTGGGACTCAATTTTTAGGCGAAACTATGGCAAAAATTTTGTAAAAATCGGAACTAAAATTTGACTAAGTAAAATTGGTAGCAACATTAGGTTAGTGTGGCACCTCTACTCAGCTTACATATGTAGGTCGGGAAGGGGTGTTACAATACCCACAGTTGCTGAGTTTTCAGATGTATTTCCAGAGGAGTTGCCAGGGTTACCTCCTGAGAGAGAGGTTGAGTTTGGTATCGATTTATTGCCTGATACCACTCCCATCTCTATCACTCCTTATCGAATGGCACCTGTTGAATTGAGAGAGTTGAAGGTGTAGTTGCAGGAGTTGTTGGATAAAGGGTTTATTCGCCCTAGTGTTTCTCCGTGGGGAGCTCCTGTGTTGTTTGTGAAGAAAAAGGATGGTACTTTGAGATTGTGCATCGATTATAGGCAATTGAACAAAGTAACTATCAAGAATAAGTATCCTTTGCCCCAAATTGATGATCTCTTTGATCAGTTGAAGGGAGCAGCGGTGTTTTCCAAAATTGATTTGAGATCAGGGTACCATCAATCGAGGGTTAGAGCTGAAGATGTTTCTAAGTCAGCTTTCCGCACAAGATATGGGCTTATGAGTTCTTGGTAATGCCTTTTGGATTGACGAATGCACCTGCAGCTTTCATGGATTTGATGAATAGTGTGTTTAGGCCCTATCTGGATCAGTTTGTGGTGGTTTTCATCGATGATATTTTGGTGTATTCACGTAATGAGGAAGAACATGACAAGCATTTGTGAATTGTGTTACAGATCTTGAGAGAGAAGCAGTTGTATGCTAAGCTGTCAAAGTGTGAGTTTTGGCTTGACCAAGTAACTTTTCTCGATCATATAGTTTCAGCAGATGGTATAAGAGTCGATCCAAGTAAAGTTGAAGCTATTTTGAATTGGAGTCCACCAAAGTCAGTGACTGAAGTTAGAAGTTTTCTGGGTTTGGTAGGCTATTATCGAAGGTTTGTGAAAGGTTTTTCTTTGATAGCTACTCCACTCACCATATTGCTTCGAAAGGGAGTTAGATTTGTGTGGACAGATCAGTGTCAAGCTAGTTTTGATTAGTTGAAAGAAATGTTGACTCAAGCACCTGTTCTTACTTTACCCATGGAAGATAAACCTTATGTAATTTACAGTGATGCTTCATATAATGGTTTAGGATGTGTCTTGATGCAAGAGGGTAAAGTTGTAGCTTATGCTTCTTGGCAGTTGAAGTCACATGAGCTCAATTATCCAACACATGATCTGGAATTGGCAGCTATAGTATTTGCTTTGAAGATTTGGAGACACTACTTGTATGGGGAGAAATGTTTTATCTATACGGATCATAAAAGTTTGAAATATTTGGGTGTCCAGAGGGAGCTGAATCTTTGGCAAAGGCGATGGTTAGAGCTGATCAAAGACTATGACTGTTTGATTGATTATCATCCTGGTAAGGCAAATGTAGTTGCTGACGTCTTGAGTCAGAAGTCTCTGGTAGGTTTGGTTGTTTTTTCACTCTCGTTGCTTGTTGAGTTGGGAGCGTTACATGCTAGTTTTGAAGCATGTGATGATGGTGCATTGTTGGCTCAGTTGCAATTGAGACCAGTATTGTTGGATCAGATTAAGGAGGCTCAATTGACAGATGAGAAAATTCAGAAGATTGTTTCAGATTGCCAAAACGGGGAGAGCCGAGATTTCTTTGTGAGAAGTGATGGTAGCCTTTGGTTTAAGGATAGATTGTGTGTTCCTGATAATGATAGTTTGAAAAAGGTTATTTTGGAGGAAGCACACCAATCAGTTTTTACTATGCATCCGGGAAGTACAAAGATATACCATGATTTGAAACAGCATTACTGGTGGTCAAGTATGAAGAGAGACATAGCAGAATTTGTATCAAATGTCTCACTTGTCAGAGGGTTAAAGCTGAGCATCAAGTTCCAATTGGGTTGCTTCAACCTTTATCAGTGCCTGAATGGAAATGGGAGAGAATCACAATGGATTTTGTGTCTGGTTTGCCTATGACACAGAGGAAGCATGATGCCATTTGGGTGATTGTTGATAGGTTGACAAAGACAGCTCATTTTCTTCTGGTTCGGATGGACTTTTCACTTGAGAAGTTAGCTGAATTGTACATCAATGAGATAGTAAAGTTGCATGGAGTCCCAATTTCTTTAGTGTCTGATCGAGATCCTAGATTTACTTCAAGATTTTGGAAGAGTTTACATGGTACTTTGGGTTCTCGATTGCATTTTAGCACTGCATTTCATCCGTAGACAGATGGGCAGTCATAGAGAGTGATACAGATTATCGAGG
This sequence comes from Garcia nutans, assembly GCA_947685225.1. Taxonomy (NCBI): domain Eukaryota; kingdom Viridiplantae; phylum Streptophyta; class Magnoliopsida; order Malpighiales; family Euphorbiaceae; genus Garcia; species Garcia nutans. The sequence goes on from CANTUV010000026.1 coordinate 18,221,344, forward strand.
ATATGTTAAGAAGCTGTGTCATTGATTTCTCTGGAAGTTGGGACAGATTTTTGCCACTTGTAGAATTTGCTTACAACAACAGTCATCAATCCAGTATTGGAATGGTACCATTTGAGGCATTGTATAAAAGAAGATGTAGAATGCCTTTATGTTGGAATGAAATTGGAGAGGGCAAGTTAATTGGTCCTAATCTGATTAAAGAGACTTAAGAAAAAGTGAAGATGATTCGGGATAGGTTGAAAGCAGCTTCAGACCAACAAAAGTCTTATTCAGATTTGAAGAGGAGAGACATAGAGTTTGATGTTGGAGATAAAGTATTTTTGAAAGTGTCTCCTTGGAAAAAGATATTGAGATTTGGTTGAAAAGGGAAGCTGAGTCCTCATTTCATTGGACCGTATGGGATATTAGTAAGAGTTAGACCAGTTGCTTATCGTCTTGCTTTGCCGCCTGAGTTGGATAGAATCCATAATGTCTTCCATGTTTCTATGTTGCGAAGGTATAGATTTGACCCATCTCATGTTTTACCAGTTGAATCTATTGAGGTGAGTCCGGATCTAACTTTTGAAGAAGAACCAATTGCTATTTTGGCACATGAAGTGAAAGAGTTGAGAAATAAGAAAGTGCCACATGTAAAGGCTCTTTGGAAGAATCATGGTAGAGAAGAGGCAACTTGGGAGAGTGAGCAAGTGATGCGAGATCAGTATCCTCAACTGTTTCAGACTTGATATCAGGTAATTTCGAAGACGAAATTTCTTTTTAGAGGGGGAGAATTGTAATATCCCAAAGTGTGCCCTAGAAGTTTTGATATAATTGTTGTTTTATTTGAATTAAATGTATATGTGTAATTGGAAAGAAAAAGAATTAAGAGAGAGTTTATATGTTGTATATATGGAAATATATATAACATATATACAAGTCAAAATGGATGGTCAAAGGAAGAAGATATTTAATTTGTTATTTGTGAAATTACTAAAAAGGAAAGTAAGGGAAAGAGAGCTAAAATAAATAGAAGAGGGTATTTAAGTAATTTCTTATTTGGAATACTTGGTGGAGGTTTAAAGAGATGAGAAATTTGACTTTGTCTCTTACACTTTGTCATTTTCTTTTCTTTTCTCTTTGTGTTGGCCGGACATCAAGGAAGCAAGAGAGCAAGTGAGGGTTTTTGAATTTTAAGAGCTAATTGAAGGAAGAATCAAGTGATTGAGTTGGAAAATTTTGAAGTTTCATCAACTTTGGTAAGTTCTCTCTTGATTTCCCTTGTTTTATTTGAGTTGTGATTATGTTTGAAAGTGTTGAAATTGAATTAAAGATAAGAAGTTAGGTTGGTGTTGGTGATGGAAGAGTAAGAGTTGTGTTTAGTGAAGTTGAAAGCATAGAATACATGAGTTTGGTACTTTAACCATTGAACTCCTTTTGAAATTTTTTTTTCTGTTTTACAATTAGTAAATGCTGTGACTTGTATGATTTTTAATTAAATATAGAAAAACGTTCTTGAAGTGAATTTTTGATATGTTGTGCCTCTATGAGTCTAGAATGACCGAAAAATATGTTGATTTGATTTTGGAATGGTTATGATTTTGGAAAGATTATTTTTATTAGACTTGTTCCAGCAGGTACCTTGAATGAGACAGCTATCTTTCGGGATTTTTAATAAAATTTAGAAAAATAATATCCAATTGAATTTTGGATATGTTGTTTCTTAGTGAGTCTAGTATTAGAGAAAAATAATTTGGAACCACGTTGATTGAATTTAATTTACGGAATTCACAAAGTTCAGAACTGCTGCCAGGATGCAGGGCAATTGGAGCAGTCTGGTTGGGTGAACTATTTGACCAAGATTTTGTGTTCAGTTTGAACTTAAATTTTACAGGAATGATTTTAAGATGTAAACTAAATTCTGTAAAAATTTTAGAGTTTTTAGTCAAGTAGATTATTTATACAATTTTTCAAAATAAGGATTAAGTTGAGTCCAAAACCAGAATTTACTATTCATATGGTCATTTTGCTAATATTCCTTTTGGATTAGGTTGTGAAGAGGTTGAATTGCCCTAACCTGAGTGTTGAGGATTCTTGGAAGAGTAAGTGTATAGATTGGTATGAGTTGGTTTTAAGGTAAGTACAAACTACATTATTGCATACATTCATATGATGTTGAGACTTAACATACATTTGATTGTAAATGTGTTAAGAAATCTAATGCATTGTTAATTCATATTAATAATGTATGTTTGGTATAATGTGACTGTTGTGATGAGCATGTAAAATGTGTGTTAATGCCATTGGTTATATACACTTGAGTGATGAATTGATTAATGTGATTTGAGATATAATGAGATGTAAAACCAATGTGTTTGGTTATAATGATGTAAATAAGATGGTTGAAGCATATTTGCCTATATGATGATGAAATGAAATATGGAATATGAAATGTGAAAGATATGATGATTGTGTGCCTAATATGTTAATTCAATTTTCAGAGTTTTGGGTTTGGCAGCATGCCTATGAATCACTAGATAGGTGAAAAGACCGGGTAGTAAGCCGATTCCAGTTGAAAAATGTGAAATGATAAATGTGAAATATGATGTTTTTGGGGTGAAAAGACTGGGTCGTAAGCCTCAAAAACAGTAACAGTCTAGCCGGGTTGAGGATTTTCTCGGTTCTAACCGGGTTGAGGTCCAAGAGACTGGGTCTGTTACGCTATCCATGGATAGAGATATATATATATTGCTTACAGGCTTGATGATTGTGATTATGGACCAAAGCAGTAACTCTGAACTTTGAATAACATATTAGTGTATTTTGGGCCCATGATTGTCTTTGTTTTCAATGTGAATCATGAATGTTTTGATTAATTATTAAATAATGTAAGATTGTGAAATATAATATTCTTTGGAATTGTTTATGAAACTTGATTGTGTGACATTAGCATTGCATTAAGGCATAATATTATGGTTGTTTGTACCACTAAGCCGTTGGCTTAGAGCGATTGTGGTTTATCGCACAGGTGACAGGGTGGAACCGGAGAGTTCCTCTAGGCCGAGTAGAGTTTAGATTCTGAAGTGTGAATGGTGGGCTTAAAGATCAAAGACTGACTGCCAAACATGTATAAACTTTATGTTTTGTGAAACTTGAGTTTTGATGTATATGAATTTGTAAATATTGTTACTTTCCGCTGCATAGTGAACAAATATTTTATCTACTGTGTTTCATAATAAACCTTTACTTTATTTTGTACTCGAAGTGTAAATCCTTTTTTCAGGTTGTAGTTGAGGTTATAAGGGGGATTTATTGGGAGTGTACTGAGAATGATTTTGTTTGCATTGGTTTGTGTAAAAATGTTTTCAAAAATCAGAAAAAAAAACCAATTTTGTCGACACTTGGGACTCAATTTCTAGGGGAAACTATGGTAAAATTCCTGTAAAAATCGGAACTAAAATTTGACTAAGTAAAATTGGTAGCAACATTAGGATAGTGTGGCGCCTCTACTCAGCTTATACACGTAGGTCGGGAAGGGGTGTTACATATACTGTAATCTACCTAGTAAACCTTGAATCTCCTTCTCTGTTCTTGGTTAGGCATTTCCAGAATAGCTTTTGACTTTGCTGGATCAATTTCTATTCCTTTCTTGCTGACCAAATACCCCAAAAAAATGCCTGATGTTGCACCAAAGAGGCACTTTGCAGGATTAAGCTTCAAAATGTACTTGCGAAGTCTAAGGAAAAACTTCTCAAGCGCTTCAACGTGCTCTTCTGGAGATTTTGACTTGACAATCATATCGTCAACATACACTTCTACTTCTTTGTGAATCATGTCATGAAAGATTGTTGTCGCCATCCTCTGGTAGGTAGCCCCTGCATTTATCAATCCAAAAGGCATAACCCTATAGCAGAAAGTGCCCCATTCTGTAATGAAAGCTGTCTTCTCTTTGTCTTGTGGGTGCACCATGATCTGATTGTACCCAACCGCAAGGTCAGTCATGGAAACCATCATATGCCCAGCCATCCTGTCTATTAGCAAATCGATGTGTGGTAGCGGGAAATCATCCTTGGGACAAGCCTTATTCAAATCTTTGTAGTCAACACACATCCTGACCTTTCCGTTTTTCTTTGGGACCTGCACAATGTTTGCCAACCGTTTTTCTATGAACCTATTATCCAGTTGCTTGGCAACCTCTTCTTTAATTTTCAAAGACCATTATGGCTTCATTCTTCTCAACTTCTGCTTAACCGGCTTTGCATCTGGGTATAGCGGAATCTTATGAACTGCTATGGCTGGGTCTATTCCCGTGACATCACTTGTCTTCCATATGAAGCAGTCGGCATACCTTTTGATGCACTCAACAACCTGTTCTTTATTCACACAATCATATGCAATGTATGTATATTCCAATTATTATCTCAATTATTATCTTTTCATTTATTTCCTTTATTTCCTTTATTTCATTTTTGCTAGATAATACTTGGAAAGCAAAAGACACAGGGTAACCAAGAATTTGAACAGTTTTATTGATAATGGCGGAGTCATTCTCCAAGGATACATTAAATTTGACATTAGGGCTCTCTAAATCTGAAGCCATAGAAGACTCAGAACTAGACTCTGACTCGGTGTTTGACTCAGGATTTGACTTTGTACAAGACTCAGGTTCAGGGTGTGACACAGGACTAGGTTTGACTATAGCAGCTTGTCCCTCCTCGGCGTACCCGTTTGTCAGCAGTCCATCTGTTGTCTTGATCAGCTTCGTGAAGTCCCTTTTGTCTTCGGAATTGATTATCATAGCAACCTCATCAAAGAGACTAGGCTACATGAAATCCTCCACTTGTGAGTCAGTTATAGGTTCTGGCTCTTCTTCCTTTATGGCCAAAACATCAGCGAACATCTCAAAACTCGATAGCTTCTTTCCAGTCTTGGGAGAATAGAATGGCTCCTGGAAACCACAGTAAGGAACTGCTTTTCCAGGCTTGCAGAAGTGACAGTTCAGAGTTCTAAAGTAAGGGCGCATTTTGAGGCTTTTTGCCCACCAAGTCTTCTTTTTCTTCTTCCCATGCTCAAACTCTTCTATCTCCTCGTCTGTGGGTTTGTACCCCAAGCCAAAAGTTCCCTTATTCTCAGGTTCTTCCCATGGCTGCACTATGGATGATTTCCTCCCAGACCTTATCATTTCCATTCCGGGTAGCAGACCTACCCTTAGCATCATTCCTACCAGGCAATTGACTTGGACCTCCCCAAAGTCATATAGAATGAATGGCCCTTTGGGCCTTTCTCCCTCAATGCATTGAACAGTGTCATAATGGAACCCAGTCAATGCTATAGCAGTTTCACCAGGAACAACCTCAAAGAGGGACTGATCTGTGGTTTTCTTGTTGATTTCACATGTGTCTCCTTTGATAGTGATGATTTTTCCTTCAAAAGGGAACTTAAGTTTTTGATGTAATGAAGAAGGGACAACATTATTTTGATGAATCCACGGCCTTCCAAGGAGGAGATTAAAGCTCGTGGGTACATCAATGACTTGGAATGGCACTCCCATTTTTACCGGTCCAATAGCAACTTCTAGAGTAGCAACACCCAAAATTTCTCTTCGAGTGTTATCACATGCTTTAACAATTTGATTAGAAGGTGTAAGATCTGTAGCCTCCAATCCCAGACAGCTTTCTACTTTCAAAGGACATACATTTAAGGCTGACCCATTATCAACGAGAACCATGGGCACAGTCTTTCCCCTAGTTTGTAAGGTGATGCATAGAGCATCATTATGTTTCTTGCCATCTTCTCGTATGTCAACATCGGAAAACTGGATACTCAATGCCTTGGTTGATTGGGTCAAAGTGGCCACCAAAGCTTCTAGGCTTGTGTCTACTGATGTATCGAGTTGACTCAAAGCTTTGCTGAGAGCCTGACGGTGTGGGAATGAGGAAGCAAGGAGCTCCCAAATTGACACCTTAGCTTGAGTTTGTTTAAGTTGAGTGAGGACAGGGTCTTCCGTTGGTTCTGGCATCTTCTTATAGGGGCGACTTGGAGTTTTAGAGGCTTCCCCCAAGTCGAGTGGTTGATATTGCCTTCCGCTTATTGTTAAAGCATTGACCTCTTCAGCGAGGTCATTCAGATCCAGCACACATACCTCATTCATCTCCAAGAGAAGTTTGAAAGGATCAAACAGCTCTTCTTCCACAGTGATGGTGTGGATGGAATGATTGGGCAAAGGGTTAGTATTAATGTTTGGTTGGCTCTTGAGAGGAATGATGTCACCACTATCCACCAGATACTGGATGCGGTTTTTCAGAGTCCAGCAAGCATCTGTTCTATGCCCATTTATTTGGTGGTATTCACAGTACTCATTGACCCTGTAGTTGGAGGGTAATGGATTTGGAGGAGGCCTTGGGTCCAAAGGCTTCAAATACTTTCTTTCCACGGCCTTTTTAAACACCAGATGAAGGGGCATCCCAAGGTCGGTATATTGCCTTCTTGGCTGATTTCTCTGCCCAAGATTGTCCACACGTAAAGGATTCGCAGGGGCAATATTGGCCACTTCATTGACCTTGCTTGAGGAAGCAGCTTGGCCTTGTTTCTTGTACTTAAAAGTAGCTCCCTCATCTACTATCTTACCCAATTGTATCAAATCTTCTACCTTGGTTGCAGTCGCAATGAGCGATTTGAAAGTAGGCAGGTATTGGGTTTGCAGTTGAGCTTGATATGTAGGCCTTAAATTCTTGATTATGATATTAATTTGCTCCTGTTATGAAGGGCGATTGATCATTTGGGCGGCCTTTGCCCTCCACCTCATAAGGAATGAGGAGAAGGGTTCATTGTTGTTCTGCTTGGTAGTCTCAAGCTCCCTTCTAGTGACATCCACCTCAATATTGTAGTGGTATTTAGTGTTAAATGCATTGCAGATGTCTTCCCAGGTCTTGATCTTGGCACGATCCAGGCTTACAAACCATTTAAGGGCAGCACCAGTCAAGGATTATTGGAATAGTTGAGCAAAGAGCTCATCATTTAAACCCCTAGGGCTTAAGGCCCCCACATACATCTTTAGGTGGGTTTTAGGGCAAGTAGTCCCATCAAATCTGTCCATCCCCGGCATTTTGAATTTTGGAGGCAATCTAGCTTGGGGAAACAAGGATAAGGAATCCATGTCTACCACCTCTTTATGAGTTTTCATGGCAGTGATTGACCTTTCAAGCAATTCAAGTTTCTTTTTCAGTTCCTCAGTTTCAGTAGCATTCTTAGAGGGTGGATCCTCCAAATTGATGACAGGGGTATTATTCTGAGCAGTCGTGGGGGTACTAGTTTGCCCCACAGTAGGTTTTTTCCCTAGATTTCTAGGAGTAATGGTCGTCTTTGGAGCCTCTCCCAATTCGACCAAGATGGCTACCCTTTGGGAAGTCAAAGCTTCATCAATTCTTTCTTGCATCCTAGCTTCAATCTCCCTAACCTGTCCATCTAGCAAGGCCTTAATCTATTCAATAGTAGCCATTTCAGCAATTGGAGTAGTTGGTGAAGTTGGGGTAGTAGAACTTGTGGGTGATTGCTCAGTTGGAGTTGGTGTAGTTTGTGTAGGTGAAGGCACACGGATGGTGGGTACCTGCAAGGGTTAAGGGTAAAGGATTAGGGTAGTGTGTAGGGTAGGAAGACTCTTGGTCCACTTGTATATATCAAAAGGTTTTCCCCAAAACCATGTTGTTGTGTTGCATGAATGCACCTCATCACATCATAATTTATTTTAATGGAATGTGGCACTATCATTGGGTACATACAACCTAAGGGAGGGTTCTATTATTGAATGAAAATAGAGAATGGGTTTATAATAGGGACCCTTGAACCTCGAGTAAGATATACCTGCCACATGTGAAACAAGGAGTTTCGCGTGGGTAAAAGTGTACGATATACTCGTTGGCCATTCCAAAAGGATTGAAATGGTTTGCAGTAACAAGAAGGACACTTTAGCTCTCTGCCGGCATAATCAAGGAGACCTGCCGGTCAGCGCTACTTGCTATCCAGACTCAGAACTTTGAACAGAAAGAGAAGAAATTCATTTGAAAACAATTTTTATGCAATGGAGGAAAAGGATTCCCCCATATAATGCAAGAGAAAAAGATTATTTGAATGACAAAACAAATGCACAATTAATCAAACAAGGGATCCATCAAAGGAAAAAGATTCCTTTTTATCAATCTTCAATTCCAATATCCTTAAAGAAAGGATAAACATTGCTAAGGTACCCTACAAAACAAATAAAAGTACCCTAAAGAAGGGCAAGTTAGTCAAATAAGCAATCTATTAGGAATCCCCAGTGGAGTCGCCAAATTGCGAACCTCTAATTCCACCCGAAAAGGATTCGAATGAACATTCACTTGTTGTTGGGAGTCGCCACTTAGTTTTTTTTTTTTCAAAGGGTAAAACTAAGAAAACCCTTGTTTGACTCCAATAATGCATCCAATGTAAAGGTTTCTAATCTACGAACCCAAGGAGGATTCGGGGACTATGTCATGCATTTGATTAACTTGCAAAAAAAGAAGAAACAAACCTAAAAAAAAACAAGGAAAAGGACAAACAAATTGTTAATGGATCATGGACTTGCTATTTGAGGTGAATCTCAAAATATGCCTACATACCCCTGTTTGAATGGGAGATCAAAGCCCATGTAGTTCGATAGTGCCTATTCAAAGGCGATAAGAATTATGCTTCATGCATGTGTGTGTATATGCTTTGTGCATTGTGAGATTTAATTAGCACTTAGTGCAAAAATGTGAAATTCAGGTACTTTGTACCAAAAGGATGCAAATTTTAGGCCTTTGGCCAAAAAGATTGATTGATTCATGGCTTAATGCCGAAAGATTGATTGATTAGTTAATTAGGCCTTAGACCTAAAAGGATTAGGTCTTTGACCAAAAAGAAACTAAGAAGAAGGTGTAATGCTTATGACATGCTTGAATTGACAAAGGATGAATTAGAATATTACCTGGCTTAGGATTTTCCCACTTCGAAGCTCCAGATCTTGTTTTCTTGGACCTTGGATTATGATTCTTGATTCCTGCAGCACAAGGTTAGATTTGTGCAAAGAAGAGTAGAAGAGAAGCGCCTAAGCGTATAAAAAGGTAGGAAGCTCATCCACACGAAGCCCCGGGGCCTCTTTCTGACCATTCTGGGGGCTATTTATAGTGAAAATAGACCTAATTCGGACCTGGATGGCGGTTGAACCGCTGGTCCCGGCGGTTGAACCGCAGTGGACTGCGGTTAACTTGCCAGAAGAAAATTCCAGCGGTTGGAATGCCGTGCACAGCGGTTGGACCGTCGTGGTTGAACCGCTGGTGCGACGGTTGAACCGCTATGCACGGCGGTTGGACCGTTGCATGCGGCGGTTCCGCCTCCAAAGAAAACACATCAGCTTGCACAATTTCCACTCAAACTAATTTTTCGGGAGTTATGGACCTCCAAAAAATATTTTGAGACCATTTCTACGATCCACGTGTCGTCCCGGACATTTCAAGTACCATATCGATATATTTCCGGTGAACTTTTCCAAAGTCACCCAGTCTGAGTCGACATTTTACAGTCTGGAGAAATCAGCTTTTCAAGCCTCAAAATTCGAGTATTCACAGGAAGGAACACAAAAGAGTTGGGATCTGCTATACAAGGCCTTCATCCAACAATATGGATGCAATGTTGAAATGGAAGTTACCTTAATGGAAGTTGAGTCCATTAAGCAACAACCAAATGAGAATTTTGTGGACTATGTGAAAAGATAGAGAAATAAGGTTGCTTTGCTCAAGAAAAGGCCCGATGAATCCGATCAAATAAGGATGATTGTGAGAGGGGTGTTGCATAGTCCTTGTGAGAGGATGTCTCATACACTCATCCGTGATTTCAAAGATCTCCTCCAAGCTGGTCTACAAATTGAAGAATGGGAAAGAGAGAAGAACCATTTTTCAACAAGAAGGAATGAGAAAGAAAACTATCAATCTGGTAGCCAAAGCATGTAAAAGGCAGCCGGTGTCAATGCTACTAACCAAGGAACAAGAAGGCAGTTTTTAGAATTGGGGAAATCAATGTCTTGGGTTCTCAATAAACTTCAAAGAAAGGGATTGTTACAACCCTTAAATCCTCGCCCTTTGCTTAACCCTCTCCCACCTAATTTCGACACTAAAGCATTTTGTCAGTTTCATCAAATGCAAGGGCATGACATGGATAAATGTGTGAGGTTGAGACATGAGATCCAAAATTTAATTGATAGTGGAAAGCTGCCTGAGCCCAACAAGCCAAACACCAAAGATAATCCATTACCAAAGTTCAAGAGAGTACCACCACTGGCAACCTTCTTGATTGGAGGAGGTTTGCATGAAGATTTTGTCATGTCTTCTTTTCAAGATGTGGGTGGAGAGGCAACCAAAGAAGAAGAGATATTTGGCAAGATTAAGCTATGGTGGGTAAAGAAGTAGAAATTTGTGTTGTAAATGGGTTTTGGGATTTAAACGATAGTGATGATGACCTTATATCCAAGAAGGAGGAATGGATCTGGTCCGAGCATGAAGAAGATGAAGTAATGAACACTAGATCCGGTAAGCCTTATGCAAGGCCACCACCTAAAGAGGTAGAAGTTAATTAAGGAAAGGAAGTTGAAATAGGGAATAAAGAAGAGGAAGATGATACCGTGCTCAAGCAATTGAAAAGAACTCAAACAAGTGTTAGCATTTGGGATTTATTGGCTACTTCTAAAAAGCACCGAGAAACAATGGCCAAAGCTTTGGCCAGCATGCCAATTTCTACCTCCATAACACCGAAGGAACTGATCAACTTCATAAAAATTGGAGTAATGAAAAGTGAAGATATTCAAGAGAAGAGCGAAGTTAATATGGGAGCAGTTTCTTTCTCAGATGCGGATTTACTGAAAGAGGGGAGAGATTACATCCGCCCTCACTTTATCAAAATAGAAATCAAAGGGAAAAGGACTACATGTGTAATGGTTGATGATGGGTCTGCCATAAATGTTTGTCCACTTAAAATATTGCCAAAGCTAGCCATGTCAACAAGGGATCTAAACCCAACTGAGGTAACCATTCAGGCTTATGACAACACTAAGAGACATATCGAAGGAACTTTCAAATCTGTTGTCAAGGTTGGTCCAATTGAATCTATTATTGAATTTATTATTTTGGACATACCTGTTACATTTGCCTTACTCTTGGGATGACCATGGTTTCATCCTCTTGTTGGAGTTCCTTCCACCCTTCATCAAAAGATCAAGTTGATCGAGGCCGAAGATAATGAGATTGTTAACGCTCTAATGATTGAGAGGCCTCTTAATGGTTTCCAAGTAGTTGCAATTTTTGATAATGAAGTAGTGGACTCCAAAGTCTTGAATATGATGAAGAACATGAACTACCTTCCCAGAGCTGGTCTTGGAAAGGGTAAGGCCGGTTTGACAAAACTGCCAGATTTTAAAACTCAAACTTCCAAGAATGGGTTGGGATATGATGAAGACTACAATGTCCAGCCAATGAAGAGTGAGAAGATGAGCTTCCCACCACTTCAAGAGATCTTTCTCAAAGCTCTGGACATGGGACCGCTCCAAGGAAAGCCCGAGCCAATCATGTTCATGGGAAAGTTGATCCCAGGTTTTGAAATTTTTACAGATGTTGCCGAACTAGTGGGGCAAGTGAAGAAAGAGCTCACCCTACCAGCCAACAAAGAATCCAATCCAGAAGAGAAGAAGGAAGAGCTCCTGAAAGCTGAGAAGACTCCGGAGGAGATTGCTGCCCTGGTTGAAGAGAAGTTTGAAGTCAACTAGACCTATGGTCATCTCCCCTATAGGAAAATGAAAGGTGTGGGTAGTGTCTATCGACCATTCTAAAAGTGCATATATTACACTTTTGTCAATATGGTACCCTTTTATTGACAACTGTATAATAAATTCATCAAAGTTGTATTCTCGGATCATCCTCTGTGCTGGAGGTGGCACTTGCTTATACCACTAGCGGGCTTTATGGACATTCTCTCCACTATGGATTAAACATCTATCATACTGCCATAATAAGGGTAAGTCAGGCCAGGTTAGAAATCAACCCTAATACAATAATAATAATAATAGTCATAATAATAATAATAAATAAATAAATATCATAAATAAAAATTTTAGTCATCTAATAATTCTATTTATTTCTTTTACTAACCGTATTTACTTTTTTTCTCACAATTTTCTATTAATAGACTCTTAAAAATTTATTTTTGGCATTTTTATAATTTTTTGAATCATATATTGTTTTAATTATTTTGCATTAATCAATAAAGTTATTTTCTACATAAATTTATATATTTTTCACAAATATTTGATAAATAAGTCCTAAAAAATTAATTTTCATTCATAAAGCTATTTTCTATATTAATTTGTCTATTTCTAACAAATTTTTGCTAAATAAGTCCTAAAAAAATTATTTTTCGTAAAGTTATTTTTCTACATTATTTTGTTTTTTTTTTATAAATTTTTGCTAAATAAGTCCTAAAAAAATAACTTTTCATGCATTAGTTTATTTTCTACATTAATTTGTCTATTATACAACTAAAACTCTATCTATTTTTCTCATAAATGTTTGCTACATAAGTGCTAAAAAATTAATTTGCATGCGTAAATTCATTGTATATGTTAATTTTTCTATTTTACCACTAATTCTATCTATTAAATAGTTAAACTACAGAAAAAAAAATAGTTAATAAACAAATACAAAAAAAAAAGCTTACTTATGTCTTTTCTTTCTCACTTCGATGGAGGTGCATTCCCGATAGAAGGGGAACCTGATCCAACCCACTTATCTTGAGGTAAGCAACCAGTTTGGCATTTACACTGGGTCCGATACTAGATGCGTGTTGGTTGACCACCATTTATATATGTTGGTGGTTGAACGTTTTAAAATGAATAAGGAAATTGAAATTGTTTTTTTAATAGCTTGCAATTTTGGTTGACGGCTCTAAATGGAATGCTCTAAATGCAAATGCTATATTTATAAAGATTGAGCCATTGATAAGAGTAAATCATAGGAAAGGGATAAGCATCTACTCATTTGAAGAAAAGTAAAGCATAAAAAAACTAAGCAGGTTCATGTGCTTTGTTTCAATGTTAGTAAAAGAATAAAGCAAAGTTAAAAAGTTAAAAAAATATATAGTAACATATATTGCATCATCCTCAATTCACCAGTTATTTCACTTAATTTACAGAACAATAATGCATCACATTCACACAGTGCACTGATAATTATTATGGGCACACATTTTTTTGTGTCTAAAAAATATTTTTGTACTGACTAATATATATTTCATGCTGGGGGCAATAGTGCATAGATACTCATATATGAAAAAATATAGCCGAATTTTTTGCAAATCCTTTACTAACTATTGAAATTAATTTTTTTGCAGATATCTTGGGTCCAGAACCCAAATCCAGTCTCGGGTCCTAGTCAAGTTTGGTCCATTCGTAATGGCTTAAACATAGTTTAAACCTTTAATTAAATTGGTCTAGTTTTATAAGGTCTAATTAAGCAATTCAATGTTTAAAGCCCTAAAATGGTCCAATATGAAGTTGGAATGGGTTTGGTTCAGTTTAATTCGATATGGGTCATGCAGTATTGATTTAGGCCTACCCAATTCAGTATGGACAACATCTATATCGAATTAGATCAAGTCTAATTTGGTATGATTGTGTTCATATCGAATGAGATTTGATCCAATTCGATATGGCTTAGTTCATGTCGAATTAAACAAAGTTTAATTCGATATGGCTGGGTTCATGTCAAACATAAATGATTTTAATTTGGTATGGTTCCTATTTTAGTAATTAATCCAAGCCTTATTTAGTGAAAATCTTGATTAATATCAGTTTATGTACCTGATGTTAACCTAATTTATTTCTTAGAAATATAGGCTTAAGCAAACAATTAAAGGTAGCAACACGTAATGGCAACAATTATCAAGAGAGAGCAGCAATAGACACAAAAGCAAAGCATAATCATTACACAAAATTCAAGACACACATCAATTGTCTCGGTAATTATTTCATTCAACCAAACTCAGAATTTGTTTAAGCAGAAAGTTTGGATCAACATATAATTTTGATGGAGCCAACAAACAGAGCTTTGGTTTTTAACTCATTTAAATTTAAAGTAGCTTCCATTATTAATATTTCAACCATTGATTAGTGATTATTTAAACTTCTAACAAGTAGTTTCTATTATAAAAAGAAAATAATATCATCACATAGTAGCTACCTGCACAATTGTTCCACAGTTACAATTTCAATCAATACATCCTTGTGTAGTAAAGCTAATATCTAGTATTCATCAAAGTATGGATTTAATCACACTAGCTAGATTAAACATAAAACCCTAATTAGTTTATCCAAAACCAGAGTTACATGCTTTTAAAACTAAAACCCTAATTACACCCTAAAACCTTAATTTTGTTTTAAAACCCTTAAAGCCCTAACTTTCCATTCAAAACCCTAATTTCACCCTAAAACCCTAAGCTTTCCATCCAAAACACTAATTTTATTTTTAAAATCCTAATACCATGTTTAAAACCCTATAAGCCTTAATTTAATATGCGAACCCTAATTTTGTATATCTTATGCTTTATTGAATATTAAAAACTAAATTTAATTGTTTGATTCATTATTATATGTTTATGATGAATAATCCATTATTGCTTTAATTAGGATGAATGGTTTAATAGTATTTAGTTAATTATTTTAACTTTAAGGATGTAAGAGGTATGTTTCCACTTTGTGGGTAATTCATTTGTTAAGCTCAATGTAATTAAGTTTTGGGAATAAGGTAAAGGGAATGTTTCCACTAAATAGTGGTGTCCTATTTTATTTAATTTTGGATATTTAATAGTATTGTAAGGCCATGTTTCCACCTCGTATGGGTGCCAGTTTTTATTTATTTGTTTGGACCTTCTTTGATTTTAATACAATAAATGTTTACATACTTTAATTTTTATGTAGTATGGATGATATTTTCATAAGTTAAGAATTTAATAATATTTAGACCCGAAAAGGAGGCTGGTTCCAATGAATCAAGTGCTTCGGTGGTGCTTGGTTATTCTCACCTTCCTCACTCGTACCCAACTTTCTGAACCTAATAAGGGTTTGGGGATTCCTTAGGGATCGAGTCATCGATTCCTTAGGGATCGAGTCATCGATCCCTTTCTATTTTCCCAGCTCATCCAGATGATGACTCCATTTTCTCCGAATTTAGGCCTGTGTTCTCTAAGACCCTAAGCCTAATAGTGCCAAAATCACAAGAACCATTCCATATGGGAGTGGGATAAAAATCCCCATTCATAGGTTCCCACATGTTTTGAACTTGTCTTCCACTTAATTGGTTATTAAGATACACTATGCGATCAGCATACCCATTGAGCGGTCACACAATTTAAATTTTCCTCTAACAACTATTTCCAATGTTAAGATTTGGTTGTCTGATCAAAGCATATCAACCCATCCTGCCATGTCTTATAGTCACACAAATGCTTTGCTCGGTCCCACTATTCTTATTACCTTTTAATTTGAATTTGTTCTTCCACATGTCCAATTGTCATTTATCTAATATGTTTGGCACTAAAATTCAAATTTGTTGAAATGGCATGGTCGCACAACTAGGTGGGGCAGTCGCACAAATGTTTGTGCATTGAGGATCCACCGCACATGTAATATCCCAAAATTTGGAAATAAATATTAATTGTTGGAAAATTAATTAAAGGATTTTAAAAGTGTGTATATTTAATTAAGTGAAAAGATAAAAGGAAGGAGTGTGTGTATGTTGTATATAGAGAGATATATACATTACATACAAGTCAACAAGTTGAGTTGGTCAAATGATATATTTAATTATTTAAAATAGAAATTTAAATGTTAGTGGAAGATGATATTTGATATTTATAATATTATAATAATTTAATTGCTTGGTGGTGATTAAGTGGGGATTTATGTGGTTTAGTGAAGTGGAGTGATTATTGACCATTTCCATCATCTTCTTCTTTCTTCTCCAAGTGAGCTGGCCACCACCATTAGCAAAGGAAAGAGAGAAATTGTTGCTTGCTAACTCAAGAAATTGAAGGATTTCAAGTGATCAAGTTGGAGTTTTAAGGATTTTTCTTCATATTTGGTAATTTTCCAACTTGTTTCTTTGATTTCCATTGATGTAGTTGTGCTTATGGTTGATTTTGGGTATGTTTGAAGTTGTTTTGTCTTGTTAACTTTGAATTTGGGGTTGGATTGAAGAAAAAGGTTAAGTTTGGTGAAAAGAATAAGATTTGTAGATTTTGTAAGTTTTGAGTTGTGAAATATGGTTGCGAATGTGTATTGTTGATTGTGTTTGAGTTATTTTGATGTTTACATAATTTTATTGTTGTATTATGATGGTTTTAGTTGAGTTTGCGTGGAGTTGGTAAGATTATTGTAAGATGATAGTTGGATGTGGCATTTTTGTGTCTATTTCAGGTTTTTGGCTTGATACGCCCAGTGGCACGGCCATGTCTTTGGGCATGTCGATGGTTCTATTTTCAGTGTTGGTGACATGACCAGTGACACGCCCATGTCACTGAGCATGTCACAACTTCTATGTTGTTGCAGTATTGACACGTGAAGTGACACTCCCATGTCACTGAGCGTGTCACAGCTACTGTGTTGTTGGGGTATTGACACGTCCAGTGACACACCCATGTCTCTAAGCGTTTCATAGCTACTGCGTTGGAGGAGAATTGACACTTGCAGGGACATGCCCATGTCACTGAGCATGTCAAAGCTTCTGTGTTATGGATTATGGCACGGCCATGGACAAGCCTGTGTTGTTGAGCGTGTCAAGTGTAGAGTTTTCCCTAGATAGTACTTTTCTCTATTTTCTATATAAATCACTAAGTGAGTATTTTTAATCACATTTGGTATAGGCTTTGAAGAGATTTGAGCTATCCTAATCCAAGTGTTGAGGGATATCTTGGAAGAGGAGATTGGAATTGGTGTTTATTGCTCTTAGAGGTAAGTACAAACTTTGAATAATTATTCATATTTACATGATATTGGGACTTAACACATTGGGTTGGAAAATTTGTTAAGCTACTTACTACATTGTTGATGCATGAGTATTGTGCTATGATTTGCATAATGTGAACTATGTGAAATACATGATGATGACTCAAAATATATGAATAATGCAATTTGTTATGTATACACTAATGATGGTATGTAAAGCAATTGGTGATGGCTATGCTGATATAAATGAGATATTTGAGGCATTATGCCTAATTTATTATGAGAAATGAGAAAGGATTTGATAATGAAATTATTAATGAATTGTGTGCCTAGTATGTTATTCAATTTTTAGAGTTTTATTGTTAGTGGCATGCCTAAAAAAAGTAACAATCCTTTGAAGATGGGTTGGGCTTGGTCCTTGAAGCCTAGTTGGGTGTTACACGATGTAGCAGACCCTTGCAGCTGGGTTGGGCCTAGTCCTTAAAGCCTAGTTGGGATGTTACATATGAGGTAATCCTCATTGTGATTATGATTCGCCTTCGGGCTAGACAAATGTTGTTATATTTGACCAAAGCAGTAACTCTGGAAATTGAATAGCATATTAGATCGTTTTGGGCCCATGCTTATCTTTGCTTTAATGTGAATTATGAATGTTTGAACAATTGAGTAATATAATTGTGAGTGGGGATTTTCGCCCCCACTCCTAGTGGAATGGTTCTTGCGACTTTGGCACTGTTTAGGGTTGGGGCCTTAGAGAACACGGACCTAAGTTTGGAGAAACTGGAGTTGCCACCCGGACGGGCAGGGAATAAAGAAAGGGGTGGATGACTCGATTCATAAGGAATCCCTAACCCCCTAATGGGTTCGAAAAGTTGGATACGTGTGGGGAAGGTGAGAAATGGCCCAGCACTCCCACAATGCCAGGTTCATTGGAACCAGCCTCCTTTACAGGTCTTAATATTATAAAATTCTTAAATATAATAATATTATCCATATTACAGACAGTAATTAAAATAAAGCATCAATATATATTAAAAATCAAAACAATGTCCAAACAAAACAAATAAATGGACACCCATCCGAGGATGAAAACATGTCCTTACATCGCATGGCTAAATAGGACACCCACCGAAAGGTAGAAGCATGTCCTTTAAATTGGTTCTAAAATAGAAAAGCAATTTAAATTACTTGATATTTAACTAATGAGGTACCCACCAAGTGGAAACATAACTCTTACAACATTTTGAAATCTAAATAAATCGATAAAAGTAAATAACCATTCATCATAAATAAATCATTCATCAAAGGTATTAAACATCAATAGAAAGTAAACAACCATCCATGATAAATTAAATAAACCAAGCATTGAACTTAAATAAATTAAAGCATATAAAATAAATTAAAGCATAATCAAATATAAAACTGAATAAAGCAAATAAAAATTCAAATTAGGGCTACTGTTTCTATTTAAGTTTCTTTATTTAATGTGTTTAGGGTTTTGGAGTTCATGGGTTTAAGCTACTGTAAATTTTAAAAGAGTTGACATGGAGCAAAGTTTTATAATTTAAGAGGTTGATAAAGTTCTTTAATTAACCAAATTAGTGTTTGAGAAGTAAAATCATTAAACTAGGGTTTGGACATTTTAAAACATTGGATTTATGATTTACGGTTACTTACTGTGTAGAATTATAACATTTAGATTTATATGATTTTAAGGTTTAAAGGGTTAGGGTTTAGAAAAATTAGGATTCAATGGTTTTAAGGGAATTAGGATTTAAGAAAACTAGGGTTTAGAATAATTGGTTTGAGGTTACTATCTTGATTCTAAAGTTGAATTAGGGCTTTTGAATTTTAGAATTAGGGTAAAAAGGCTTATAGTTTTATGAAAATAAACAAAACGATTTAAGGTTTATAGAAAGAAAAAAGATATTTTTTAGGGTTTTTGGAAAGAAATATATTCAATTTAGGGTTTTAAGATTTTGAAGAAATAAAAACAACTATTTTAAGATTTTTGGAAAACAAAGAAACGAATTAAGGTTTTTAAGCTTTTTTTGAATCAAAAGACAATGGGATGATTCATGCTACTGTGAAGAAAAAATAAATAAAGAAATTCATACCTTCTTTTGTTGGTTCCACCAAAAATCAGTTCTTGGATGAACAAGAACAAAGACATGTTTTGCTGCCTTTGATGAATTAAATTGCTTGTTTGCTTGTCTCAATAAGTCTGATCGATTTCACTGCCAGAAGGAATTCTTTAAATCTTTCAAAGTTTTCCTCCTCAATTTCGGTCTCAAATTTCTCCCCCAAAATTCGATCCCTTTTTTGTGTTGTTTTAGTCCTTATTTATAGAAGAATTTTTATGGTTAAGTTTACTTATTCACGGAATATAACAATAATTAAGAAAAGGAAACTGAAACCTAAATGTATTTGGTTTTGGAAAAATTTGAGTCGGAAAAATTTCCCTAGCAAAAAAAACTACTGCAGAAAAATTACGCTGGCAAAAAAAAACTGCAGAGAAAAAAATGCATTGAAGAAAAAACTGCCGCAGCTAGCTCCGGGCTGCGGGCTAGAATTGGCCTGAGGGCCATTTCGCCGCACGCTGATTTTCGGCGACGATTTTTTTGTTGCCGATTTTTCCATCGCCGATTTTTATTTTTATTAATATTTTTATTTTTTATTAATAAAAATTAGATACTAAAGCAAATATTATTTAATTAAGATAAGAAAATTTTTTTTTGGACTAATTAAAATATATTGGACAACATAAAAATTATTTTGAACTAATTAAAATATATTGGACTGGACTGGGTAAAAAATTATGGGTCTATAATAATGAGATTTAATGTTATGAAATATGATATCCTTGTGTATTATTTCTAGTTCTTGAAAGTTTGACATTGGTATTACATTTGAACTATATTGTTATCAAAGTTTGCACCACTAGGCCTTTGGCTTAGTGCGTGCAGATGACAGGGTAGATCTAGTTGAGCCGGAGAGATCAGCTAGAAAGAGTTGAGTCTAGGCTTGTGATCTCTTTCGAAGAGTTGATTGTCGGACATCAAGATCAGAGACAAACTGCCAGCATGTATAAATTTTATATTTTTATACATATTGGTTTTGATGTATATATATATATGTACATTCCACTTTCGCAAACTATTGAAAATTTTTTGGATAAACCTTTAGTAATAAACTTATATATATATATATATATTATCAAGTAATATTGTAGACCCTTAATTTTTAACCCAGTCCAATCCAATATATTTTAATTAGTCCAAAATAATTTTTGTGTTGTCCAGTATATTTTAATTAGTCCAAAATATTTTTTGTGTTATCATAATTAAATAATATTTGCTTTAGTATTTAATTTTTATTAATAATAAATAAATAAATAAAAATAATAAACAAAAAAATAAAAATAAAAATAAAAATCGGCTACGAAAAATTTCGTCGCCGAAAAGGGGGGCGGCGAAATGGCCTTGGGCCATTTCGCCCGTAGATTTTTTCTACGGGAGAAATGGAAAGCCATTTTGCTCGCTTGCAAGAAAATCTTGTGAGTGAAATGGCCGGGTGAAATGGCCCACAGGCAATTTTGCCCGCCGCAGCCCGCTAGCTCCTGCGGCAACTTTATCGCCAGCACAATTTTTCCGCAACTGTTTTTTTTGCCAGCGAAATTTTTTCGACGCAAATTTTTCCGAAACCAAATACAATTCAGTTTCGGTTTCCTTTTCATAATTAATGTTAGATTCCATGAACAATTGAGATTAATGATATAAATCTTCTATAAATAAGGACTAAAAAACAACAAAGAGGGGATCAAAATTTAGGAGGAAAAACATTGAAGGGAAATTGAATTTTAAGAATTCCTACTAGTAGTGAAATCGATTGTACTTTTAGGAGAAGCAAACAAGCAATTTAATTCATCAAAGGCAGCAAAGCTTGTCTTTGTTCTTGTTCATCCAAGAAACAATTTTTGGTGGAACCAACAAATGAAGGTATGAATTTCTTTATTTATTTTTCTTTACAGTAGCTTCAGCACTCAAGATTAAAAATTGTTGTTTCTCCAAAATTTTAAAACCCTAATCTACTTTCTAACTTTTCAAAACCATAAATAGCTTCAAGATTTACCAAAACCCTAATTTGCTTTCCAATTTTTCAAAACCCTAAATTGAATCTGTTTCTTTCCAAAAACCCTAAATTGAATCTATTTCTTTCCAAAACCCTAAAAAATATCTTTTTTGTTTCTATAAACCTTAAATCATTTTGTTTATTTTCATAAACTTCATAAACCTATAAATTGTTTTTCCAAATTCTAAAATCAAATACATTCTCCGAAAACACTAAAAACCCTAATTCAACTTTAAAATCAAGACAGTAACTCAAACCAATTATTCTAAACCCTAGTTTTCTTAAACCCTAATTCCCTTAAAACCTCAAACCCTAATTTTTCTATATCCTAATCTTTAAAATCTTAAAACCTTATAAATTTAAATATTAAAATTCAATATGTTAAATACAAATCCTAGTAACCGTAAATCATAAATCTAAATGTTTTAAAGTGTCAAAACCCTAATTTTATGATTTCACTCCTCAAATACTAATTTGGTTAATTAAAGAACCTTATCAATCCCTTAAATCATAAAACCTTAATCCATTTTAATTCCCTTAATGTTTACAGCAGCTAAGAATTACAAACGCTAAATAATACTAAAATTCCAAAACCCTAAAGTATTAATTAAAGAATCTTAAATAGAAACAGTAGCCCTAATTTGAATTTTTATTTGCTTTATTTAATTTTATATTTGATTATGTAGTCTATTATATGCTTTAATTTATTTTCAATGCTTTGTTAGTTTATTTATGTAATATCCCAATGTGTGCCCTAGAAGTTTGGATACAATTGTTGTTTGTTT
Source organism: Garcia nutans (assembly GCA_947685225.1). Classification (NCBI taxonomy): domain Eukaryota; kingdom Viridiplantae; phylum Streptophyta; class Magnoliopsida; order Malpighiales; family Euphorbiaceae; genus Garcia; species Garcia nutans. Next base: position 18,243,274 of record CANTUV010000026.1, read on the forward strand.
GAATTATGTGTATATGTTATGTTGATAAGAAAAGAAATTGAAAAGACAATGTTTAGGTATTGTTTAAAAAGGAAAATAATGTGTAGAGAGAAAGTGTATATGTTGGGTATATGGTAATATATATAACATATATGTTGGTCAAAATGAAGAGTCAAGGGAAGAAGATATTTTATTTGTGATATGTGAAATTACTTAAATGGGCATATAAGTGAAAAGAAGTTAAGTTAAATGGTTGAGGGCATTTAGGTAATTGCTTGGTTAGAATTGCTTGGTGGAGATTTAAAGAAGAAGAGAAGTTTGACTTGTCTTTATTTTCTTCTCTTCTCATTTTGTGTGGCCGGATACCAAAGAAAAGAGAGAGCAAGAGAGGTGTTCTAAGTTCTAAACATCAAATTGAAGGGAGAATCAAAGGATTAAGTTGGAGATTTGTAAAATTTCTTCAATTTAGGTAAGTACTCTCTTGTTTTCTTTTGTTATTTGTGAAGTTGTGTTTGAGGTGAGTTATGATTTGTTGTTATTAAGATTAAGTGTGTTTGAGATGTGTTTATAAGTGTTGAAATTGATTGTAAGTTACAAAGTTAAATTGGTGTTGGTTTTGGTTTGAAGATGGTAAGTTAAGTGGATGTTGATATGGAAAGAATAAGAATGATGTTGGTTTTAGGGTTTTGAAGTGGTATGTGTTTAAATGTACTGTTAATGTGATTATTGTGATGAACATGTAAAATAAGTGTTAAAGACATTGATTATATCCATTTGAATAAGGTTATGTTGTGTATAATGTGTTTTAATTCAATCAAAAGAGAATTGGCCATGTTTAGGGTTTTTGTTTATGAGAGACACGGCCAAACTAAGGATGAGACACGGCCAAAACTAAAGATTTTTGGGAGACACGGCCAAGTTTGAGGAAATTTGGCCGTGTTGGATCAATTTTGGAGAGACACGGCCACTGGCTTGGCCGTGTCCCTTGCCCATGTTTGCCACTGCCTGATTTTTGTTGAGAGACACGGCCGTGTCCCTTGCCCGTGTCTGCCTCGGTTGATTTGGTATTGAGAGACACGGCCACAAGCTTGGCCGTGTCCCTTGAGTGTGTTGGCTACTGTGATGGTTCTTTGCTCTTTTTGTATTGATGAGATTGAACATACATTTGATGATGCATATGATACTATATGAACAAGGTTATGTTTTATGCATTGTGAATCTTGTAAATGGTTGTAACACCCCGATACCCTATATAAGTACTATGCGTATACCTAGTATACATACAGTAAATATATAAAGTATAAGGATGTCAATTTTCGTTACCTTTTAAAAACCTGTAACAGAGTTCAAACCATAATACATTAATTTAAATAACATTTACAAAATCATTATCTTTATCAAAAACTTCATTTATACATATAAATACTCTCTCGTCAGAAATACATCATAATTAAAGTTTATACATGTATGCATTACCCTCTAGTTGGTCTCGACAAACTTTACTCTTCTTGTGGCATAACAAAAGACTTCATATCTTCCATCTATATACCTGTGCGAATAAACACCCGTGCTAAGCCCGAGAGCTTAGTAGTCCAACTATAAAATATAAACATATAGTATAGAAGTATTGACATATAATGATACATCAATTCAATATATAATTAGTTCTTATCATATCTTCTTTTCTTTTTAATTTCATCTTTAATATATCCTAGCTAATTTCAAATATGATGTACATATATACATAATATTATCACCAACCCCAATGCATCACCAATACTCAAAACCAATATATTAATACCCCTACATTATATATACCATACCAATCATTATTGCAATACACAAATTACATATCATACAAATCATAAATCACATTTACAATAAAGACAACCTTTATCATCAACCACAATTCATTTACATATTACACTTAATAACATTATATTATTCACAATTCACCAAGCATAATTCATTATTAATACTCACAATCAATATTTCAATACTTGCAATTCACATTGACAATAAAGACAGACTCGGGCCCAAAACACTAATATGTTATTCAAAGTTCAGAGTTACTGCTTTGGTTCATAGTCACAATCATCACGCCCGTAGGCAATGTATATACATGTATCTCTATCCATGGATAGTGTAACAGACCCAGTCTCTTGGACCATCAACTCAACACATATGAGGAGATCCTCAACCCGGCAAGACTGTTACAAATCATATATCTCATATTCACAATTCTCATAGTGTAACAGACCCAGTCTCTTGGACCATCAACTCAACACATATGAGGAGATCCTCAACCCGGCAAGACTGTTACCTTTCATCATTTCTTAGGCATGCCACCCAAATCCAGAACTCTGAAACTGAATAACATATTAAACAAACAATTCATTTATTATTTCATTATCAATCTCATCATCAATTAGGCCAACATGCCTTATCTCTTTCAATTGAATTATCATAGCCAATCACAATGGCTTCATATCATATCATATCTCAATCCATATGATACATATAGCATCATTGATATCACATTTCAAAGTATATTATTCATATAATACATTGCCATACACAAGATTCACAATGCATATAACATAACATTTTCTCACTTCTCAAAACACATTAACATCATTCATTACTAGAGCATTTATCATAACAAATTGCACATACCTTAAGAATGATCCTCATTTCTTCCTACCTTTCCCATTTCATATTTCATCCTTTATATATATTCTTCATTTACATTCACAATATAATAGCTTATTTAACACTTTCATCCCAATGTGTTAATGTTCAAAGACATATAAGGATATACAATCAAATAGGGTTTATGCTTACCTGGTTAATGATCTTCACATCCTTCACATCATTCAATCATCACCTTAGTCCAATTATGTTAACAATATAATAGATCACTTAACACATTTGCAAACAAATGTGTTAAGCCTCAAATTATGTAATTAAATACAATCATATGTATTGGTACTTACCTCAAGAACTAGTCCCATCAATCTATACATTTCTTTTCTTTCCAAGAATTCTCCACATTTAGGTTAATGCAACCCAATCTCTTCAAAACCTAATCCAAAGGAATATTAGCAAAATGACCATATGAATAGTACATTCTGGTTTAAGACTCCATTTTATCCTTATTTTGAAAAATTGTATAAAATAATCTACTTGACTAAAAATTCTAAAATTTTTACAGAATTTAGTTTTGTATCTTAAAATCATTCCTATAAAATTTCAGATCAAACTGAACACAAAATCTTTGTCAAATAGTTCACCTAACCAGACTGCCCCAATTGCCCTGCATCCTGGCAGCAGTTCTGAACTTTGCGAATTCCATAAATCAAATTCAATCAACGTGGTTCCAAATTATTTTTCTCAAATACTAGACTCACTAAGCAACAACATATCCAAAATTCAATTGGATATGATTTTTCCACATTTTATTAAAAATCCCGAAATATAGCTGTCTCAGTTAAGGTACCTGCTGGAACAGGTCTAATAAAAATAATCTTTCTAAACTCATAACCATTCCAAAATCGAATCAACATATTTTTCAGTCATTCTAGACTCATAGAGGTACAACATATCAAAAATTTACTTCAAGAACATTTTTCTATAATTAATTAAAAATCATACAAGTCACAGCCTTTACTAATTGTAAAACAGAAAAAAATTCACTAAACACAACTCTTACTCTTCCATCACCAACACCAACCTAGCTTCTTATCTTTAATTCCATTTCAACACTTTTACACACACCATACACAAACACACTCCATCAACCATCCATATCAACTCACCAATCCCAAACACAATTTCAAAAGAACAAAGGAAAATCAAGAGAAAGAACTTACCTAAGTTGTTGAATTCCACAAATCTTCAATTAAATCCTTTGATTCTCCCTTCAATTTGATGTTAGAATTAAACAAATCTCACTTTGCTCTCTCTTGTCTAAGGAGGAGCCAACCAACGTGGAGAAGAGAAGAAGAAGAAGAAGGAAATGAAGAAAAGACAAAATATCACCTCTTTAAATCTCCACCAAGTGATTCAACAAGAGTAATTACCTAAACAACCTTATACCATTTGTCTTGATTACCATTCATTACATGCCCTTTATAGTAACTTCACACTTAACAAAAATAAATATCTTCTTTCCTTGACTCTTCATTTTGACCAACTTATATGTTATATATATCATCATATACACAACATATACCATTCTCTCTAAACCCTAAATTCTTTCCCAAATCACATATACATAAACATTATTTTCTCTATTTCTTTTCTCTTGTAATTTAACACATATATTCAATCCAATTATATAACAACAACAACAACATAATCACAACTTCTAGGGCATATATGAGGATATTACAATTCTCTCCCCCTTAAATAATTTCGTCCTCGAAATTATCAGTACCATAACTATTTATTCTTAACAAAATACTATCTTAACTCCCATATGAAGTTAATTATACGCTTAAGTCATTATATCATCAAATCATATAGCTCCAACTCTCCTCTTTAGAATCAACCACCTTCTTTAAATTCTATAACTCATCATTCTATATGTTTATACATCTGGTTACTTTCTTCATCAAACATTCAAAAGATCACATTACATTTCCTATTAATATCTTTATACCAGAATCAGATCATCATATAGCACAATAATACTTTGTCAAATCTTTATATTTAATATATTTTGTTATTTCACCTCTGTATAATTACTCTCTTAACTTTAACATTAAAAACCATTGACTTACATCTGAACATTAATTATCCCTTCATTACAATCACTGTCTAAATAGACATTTATCACTCTCAATAGATAACAAAATCCTGATTTTTCATAAATGGAGTTATTTCTTTAGCATGCTTTTCACTTAACTTACATATTAATACATTATCTTTCAACTTATTTTATAGATAACCAATCTTTTTCTCTTCTTATCATGATTAACAATTACTATACTCCACTCATTCATGTCCAATCATACTTTAAAATTTACATCATATACATTATCATGTAAATACCTATTTTCTTAATACAACTATACACATTAAATTTTATTAATGATCCATAATCTTAGCCAAATCCAGATCAATTAATCTATCTGTCACAATATACCCACGTTCCAATCTTGTTCAATTCCAACCAACGATTAAGTAATCTAACTTATCATGAAATTTCACAATTTTCATATAAGTATAAATATAACTTAATTCCATAAGAGCAAACTTATATTCAATTTCTGCTCTCTTTCAATCTATTTTCAGTCAAATCATCATGATAACAAATCACTTCTAATATCTTTTAATATACACATAGTTTATTCTTTATTATCTTAGTATAATTTCCACCAATTCTCATAAAAATGTTATATCATACTTAATATCTATAATTCATTCACTCAAACTTTGAGTTCATTCCCTTAAACCTCAAGTTACATACCATAAACATATTCAGTATAACTTTCATTCATATAATATAATTTCTCCCTTTTACTAACTCTTCACATTTCCTATCATTGGTATATTAATTTTGATTACCTTTTTGTCATATTATCCATAACTCAACACATTTCAAAATTTTTTTAAAATTTTTTTTTCACAGTTATAACCAAATTCTTAACATAAAGAAAAAAAAAATAATAATAAGGTACAACTTTAACCATCATAATTTTTAACTATACTTCTCAAACAAAATTGTCACCCTCACCAAATCCGTATTACAATCATTATATCTAAGATCCAAATCCATGGATAACAAATTAACCGATCCAAAATACTGAACAAAACACATGACTTTAAGAGATTAATATTCAAACCTAGAACTTTCAATTCAATACTGTTCTTTTATAATTCTATTCTCAATCTTAACATTTTTAGTATAACAGAAGTTAACACATTCCAACTTCGTTTCAACCAATTTGTATTTGCTTATATGATCCTTATCAACTTAACTCATGCTTTAACAATATTACTATATACATATTCAATCATATACAGTTCTTATACAATTTCTATTCATCACTTCATTTCTAATCCATCTACAATCTCTTATAATATAATTACATAGAACTTTTCATATGTGAATACTTTGAAACTCTAAGTATAATATAATCATCAAGTTTAATACTCATTATAACAATTTCCACTGTCCAATATTACTCAAGTTCTTTCCATTCTCACTTCCATCACATAATCCATCTAGCTTTACACAGTTCAAGACCTAATCTCTCTTAGGTCCACTAATACATATAACATTGTTTTTCCATATCACTAATTCTATAATTATACCACATATATCTTCATAAGCCATCCTCATAATGTGATTCACAAATGTGTTTATATATCATAATTTCATTCATATTGGAAAACTCAATTCACATATCATATACATGTATACACTTAATTATATGCTCTTATAGTATTTTCCTTTTTCATGCATTCAATACAAATTTAGTGTTTATCATTTTCTTTTAAACACTATCCTTCTCATTCTTCCAATATGATATAAAGTATTTATTCACACTACAAACATATATATTCCGACTATAGTAACACTTCATATTCATCTCAGTCACATTCCCAATGTGACATCTCTTTCACTTTCGTCTTTAAAAATATTTAGTACACTCCCATATTCATTCTTACCCTGTTCAGTAAAATGACTTAAAATAACTCATTTCTATTTACTTATCCACTTCCTTGATTATTTCAAAACAAATTCTCATACTATCAATCACATTACTCAATTCATAATACTTCCATATGCAATACTAGTCATTTCACTTAGCTCATGCATTGCATATACAGTTAACTATCAATATCCCAATAATCTTTATCAAATTCCACTAAAACTTTAACTTCTCAATTTACTACTTCGTTTAAGCTTCAATTTGCCAAACTCATCTTTTCTATCATCACTTTAAAAACATCTTACAAATATATATCACAAAGCAATATTAAAACATATAATTTCCACAATCATAAAGCTCACTTCAAAAATCTCAAATATCACATATTATCACCATTACCATGAGCTTTCACAATATCCAAGCATCTCACATTTCTAACATTGAATTTACTATGCTCGCATTATAGTAACAATACTAAGTTATATTCTTACTTAACCACTATCATCTCTTTTTCCTTTAAACACAACCTTAACTGTATACACATCCCAACTTTACATAATCACACTTTGTCTCTACTAAACAACTCATTCAACATTCCACCATACTCTCCTCATTTAAATAACATAACTTTCAATTTTAACAATTCGATATCATTTCCGCCGTCTAGTAAATTCAACATTAGCAAAACCAACATAAACTTTATTATAAAGAGGTTCAAAGTATAGAAGAAAAAGTACATACTCTTATCTTGATTTGATTTTCAACTCATTTTCAAATTTATTCTCCTTTTCATTTCTTTATGTTTCAATTCATATTATGTCCTACATAATATTGCTCATAAACATCAACATTACATTCCATGTTGCACACAACATGACATTTTCATATGCATCATCAATATACATATATCATATTACATTTCACAATTAGTTTCTCATAATCAATTAGGCACTATGCCTCAATTTTAATTCATTTCCAACATCATTGTCAACAATCATAATTTCTCATCACATCAAAATAGTATACACATATATCATCAACTATATTGAACATCTCATATAACACAAATATTCTATAATTCATATAATTCCACATCCGAGACCAACCTAGGTGTCAATGCATATGCATGTATTACAAATTTCATTTCAAAACTTTTCCTTTTTACTTTTATTTAAACTTTTCAAAAAAAAAATTTTTTTTCTCACTTAGGCCGAGAATCTCGAACCTAAGCTCTGATACCAAAATAATTGTAACACCCCGATACCCTATATAAGTACTATGCGTATACCTAGTATACATACAGTAAATATATAAAGTATAAGGATGTCACTTTTCGTTACCTTTTAAAAACCTGTAACAGAGTTCAAACCATAATACATTAATTTAAATAACATTTACAAAATCATTATCTTTATCAAAAACTTCATTTATACATATAAATACTCTCTCGTCAGAAATACATCATAATTAAAGTTTATACATGTATGCATTACCCTCTAGTTGGTCTCGACAAACTTTACTCTTCTTGTGGCATAACAAAAGACTTCATATCTTCCATCTATATACCTGCGCGAATAAACACCCGCGCTAAGCCCGAGAGCTTAGTAGTCCAACTATAAAATATAAACATATAGTATAGAAGTATTGACATATAATGATACATCAATTCAATATATAATTAGTTCTTATCATATCTTCTTTTCTTTTTAATTTCATCTTTAATATATCCTAGCTAATTTCAAATATGATGTACATATATACATAATATTATCACCAACCCCAATGCATCACCAATACTCAAAACCAATATATTAATACCCCTACATTATATATACCATACCAATCATTATTGCAATACACAAATTACATATCATACAAATCATAAATCACATTTACAATAAAGACAACCTTTATCATCAACCACAATTCATTTACATATTACACTTAATAACATTATATTATTCACAATTCACCAAGCATAATTCATTATTAATACTCACAATCAATATTTCAATACTTGCAATTCACATTGACAATAAAGACAGACTCGGGCCCAAAACACTAATATGTTATTCAAAGTTCAGAGTTACTGCTTTGGTTCATAGTCACAATCATCACGCCCGTAGGCAATGTATATACATGTATCTCTATCCATGGATAGTGTAACAGACCCAGTCTCTTGGACCATCAACTCAACACATATGAGGAGATCCTCAACCCGGCAAGACTGTTACAAATCATATATCTCATATTCACAATTCTCATAGTGTAACAGACCCAGTCTCTTGGACCATCAACTCAACAGATATGAGGAGATCCTCAACCCGGCAAGACTGTTACCTTTCATCATTTCTTAGGCATACCACCCAAATCCAGAACTCTGAAACTGAATAACATATTAAACAAACAATTCATTTATTATTTCATTATCAATCTCATCATCAATTAGGCCAACATGCCTTATCTCTTTCAATTGAATTATCATAGCCAATCACAATGGCTTCATATCATATCATATCTCAATCCATATGATACATATAGCATCATTGATATCACATTTCAAAGTATATTATTCATATAATACATTGCCATACACAAGATTCACAATGCATATAACATAACATTTTCTCACTTCTCAAAACACATTAACATCATTCATTACTAGAGCATTTATCATAACAAATTGCACATACCTTAAGAATGATCCTCATTTCTTCCTACCTTTCCCATTTCATATTTCATCCTTTATATATATTCTTCATTTACATTCACAATATAATAGCTTATTTAACACTTTCATCCCAATGTGTTAATGTTCAAAGACATATAAGGATATACAATCAAATAGGGTTTATGCTTACCTGGTTAATGATCTTCACATCCTTCACATCATTCAATCATCACCTTAGTCCAATTATGTTAACAATATAATAGATCACTTAACACATTTGCAAACAAATGTGTTAAGCCTCAAATTATGTAATTAAATACAATCATATGTATTGGTACTTACCTCAAGAACTAGTCCCATCAATCTATACATTTCTTTTCTTTCCAAGAATTCTCCACATTTAGGTTAATGCAACCCAATCTCTTCAAAACCTAATCCAAAGGAATATTAGCAAAATGACCATATGAATAGTACATTCTGGTTTAAGACTCCATTTTATCCTTATTTTGAAAAATTGTATAAAATAATCTACTTGACTAAAAATTCTAAAATTTTTACAGAATTTAGTTTTTTATCTTAAAATCATTCCTATAAAATTTCAGATCAAACTGAACACAAAATCTTTGTCAAATAGTTCACCTAACCAGACTGCCCCAATTGCCCTGCATCCTGGCAGCAGTTCTGAACTTTGCGAATTCCATAAATCAAATTCAATCAACGTGGTTCCAAATTATTTTTCTCAAATACTAGACTCACTAAGCAACAACATATCCAAAATTCAATTGGATATGATTTTTCCACATTTTATTAAAAATCCCGAAATATAGCTATCTCAGTTAAGGTACCTGCTGGAACAGGTCTAATAAAAATAATCTTTCTAAACTCATAACCATTCCAAAATCGAATCAACATATTTTTCAGTCATTATAGACTCATAGAGGCACAACATATCAAAAATTTACTTCAAGAACATTTTTCTATAATTAATTAAAAATCATACAAGTCACAGCCTTTACTAATTGTAAAACAGAAAAAAATTCACTAAACACAACTCTTACTCTTCCATCACCAACACCAACCTAGCTTCTTATCTTTAATTCCATTTCAAAACTTTTACACACACCATACACAAACACACTCCATCAACCATCCATATCAACTCACCAATCCCAAACACAATTTCAAAAGAACAAAGGAAAATCAAGAGAAAGAACTTACCTAAGTTGTTGAATTCCACAAATATTCAATTAAATCCTTTGATTCTCCCTTCAATTTGATGTTAGAATTAAACAAATCTCACTTTGCTCTCTCTTGTCTAAGGAGGAGCCAACCAACGTGGAGAAGAGAAGAAGAAGAAGAAGGAAATGAAGAAAAGACAAAATATCACCTCTTTAAATCTCCACCAAGTGATTCAACAAGAGTAATTACCTAAACACCCTTATACCATTTGTCTTGATTACCATTCATTACATGCCCTTTATAGTAACTTCACACTTAACAAAAATAAATATCTTCTTTCCTTGACTCTTCATTTTGACCAACTTATATGTTATATATATCATCATATACACAACATATACCATTCTCTCTAAACCGTAAATTCTTTCCCAAATCACATATACATAAACATTCTTTTCTCTATTTCTTTTCTCTTGTAATTTAACACATATATTCAATCCAATTATATAACAACAACAACAACATAATCACAACTTCTAGGGCATATATGAGGATATTACAATGGTAATGTGTTATATAAATAATGTACTTTGTAATGTTACATCAAAGATGCTATATGTAAAATGTGAAGGGGATGATGAAGTAATTGATTATGTATAGCTTGATGGGAGTAGTTCTTGAGGTAAGTACAAGCTTACCTAGATGCATTCTTTTATATGATTTCGAGACTTAAAACAATGTTAATTAATTTATTATATTGTTAATATAATGTGACAAGTATTATGACTTGTATAGTGTGAAAGAGACGAGGATCATTCAAAAAGGTATGTACAATGCAATTTATTATGATAAATACTTTTATGATGAATTACCTGAATGTAAATTGAGACATAAAGAGATGTGAAACTAATGTTCTGAGTTATAATGATATGTTTGTTTAGTTAATGTAATTGAGGTTGTATATTATATGATGATTCAAATGAGATATGAAGCCATTGTGATTGGCTATGACAACACAAATGTGATGTAAATCCATTGTGATTGGCTATGATGATTCAATTGAAAGACATAAGGCATGTTTGCCTAATCGATGATGAGAATTGAGAATGAAATTGATAAATGAATTGTGTAGCTAATGTGTTATTCCATTTTCAGAGTTTGTTGTTGGTGGCATGCCTAATATTAGTAACAATCTCTTGAAGTTAGGTTGGGCTTGATCCTTGAAGCCAAGTTGGGTAGAAGTTTAACATGTTTTACTCCCCTTGAAGCTTGGTTGGGTCTAGTCCTTGAAGCCTAATTGAGATGTTACAACCCTTGAAGCTAGGTTGGGTTGGTTCTTGAAGCCAAGTTGGGTTGATACTTAGCATGCTTTGTTCCCCTTGAAGCTTGGTTGAACCTAAATCCTTGAAGCCTAGTTGGGTCTATGATAATGATAAATGTGATAACAAAACCAAAACATTAACTCTGAAAATTGAATGGCATATTAGTGTCTTTTGGGCCCGAGTCTGTCTTTGTTGTCAACATGATATACAAATGTTGAGATAATGAGTAATGAGATTTATGGTTGACTTTGTTGGAAATGTGATTCATGATTGGTGAATTGTGAATAAAATAATGTTATGAAGTATGTTGTGCAATGTGTGTATTGATATATTGATTGTGAGTGTTAGTGATGAATTCTGTGGCTAATGTGTTATTCCATTTTCAGAGTTTGTTGTTGGTGGCATGGCTATGGTAACAATCTCTTGAAGTTAGGTTGGACTTGATCCTTGAAGCCAAGTTGGGTTGAAGTTTAGCATGCTTAACTCCCCTTGAAGCTTGGTTGGGCCTAATCCTTGAAGCCTAATTGAGATGTTACAACCCTTGAAGCTAGGTTGGGTTTGGTTCTTGAAGCCAAGTTGGGTTGATACTTAGCATGCTTTGTTCCCCTTGAAGCTTGGTTGAACCTAAATCCTTGAAGCCTAGTTGGGATAATGATAATGATAAATGTGATAATTAAACCAAAACATTAACTCTGAAAGTTGAATGGCATAATAGTGTCTTTTGGGCCCATGCTTGTCTTTGTTTTCAATGTGAATCTTGAATATGAAACTATGAAAAGATACAATATGACAGTGTGATATGACATTGAACAAAATAAAATGTTGAAATGTAATGTTCTTTTGAATGGTGTATGAAATTGCTTGTGACATTGGCATTGCATCGAAACATAGTATTATTGTAGTTTGTATCACTAAGCCGTTGGCTTAGTGCGACTATGATTTATCTCGCAGGTAATAGGGAAGAACTGGAGAATTCCTCTAGGCCAAGTAGAGGCTAGATCTTGAGGTGGTGATAGTGAAGCTTAAAGATCGAAGATATACTGCCAAACATGTATATGCTCTATGTTTTGTAAATCTTGAGTTTTAATGTATAAGTATTTGTAAATAATTGTTACATTTTCCGCAGCTTTTAAATAAACATTTTATCTTTGGTCTTTTATAACTTCTTTTAAATGATTTAAATTTGTTCATCTTTTTGTAAAGGGATGATTCATTTGTTAAGTATACCATAGCATTTCTATATTCAGTATACGTATATTACGATCGTATTAGCATGCTGTGTACGTATACGGGGTATAGGGGTGTTACAGATAATGAGATAAATGAATTAATTGTGTGCCTAGTATGTTATTCAATTTTCAGAGTTCTAGGTTTAGCGGCATGACAATGAATTGCTGGGTAGGTGAAAAGACGAGGTCGTAAGCAGAGCCCATCTGATAAATGAGACGTTTTTGGGGTGAAAAGACCGGGTTGTGAGCCTCAAAAACTGTAATAGTCTAGCTGGGTTGAGGACCAAGATACTAGGGCCCTAGGGTCTAGCCGAGTTGAGGTCCAAGAGACTGGGTCTGTTACATTATCCATGGATATATATTGCCTACAGGGCTAGACACAAGGTGTCAATATGGACGAAAGCAGTAACTCTGAACTTTGAATAGCATATTAGTTTCATTTTGGGCCCATGCTTGTCTTTTCTTTAATGTGAATTATGAAATGTGATGCAAATGATTAATATGTTGAGATATAATGTTATGAGTTGATATATTCATATATATTGTGCATGAGCATCGCATTGATTTTTATTTAATCAAAGTTGGCACCACTAAGCTTTTTGCTTAGCGTGATTGTGGTTCATTGCGCAGGTGACAGGGAGCTCGTCTAGACCAAGTTGAGTCTAGGCTTGAGTTTGTGATAGCAGTGTTGAGTTGTGGACATCAAGATCAGAGACGAACTGCCAGCATGTATAAATTCTATAATTTTGTAAACATTGATTTTGATATATATACATATGTATTTTCCGCTGCTTATTTATCAAATGTGTTGAATAGACTATTTTGGATAATCTTTTAGGTACTAATGTTATATATATATATATGTATTTTAACGAAGGAATGTTTTGTCTATTACTATTTATAATATAGGTTGAATTTTTTAAGTTACTCAGACTGACTAATGATAATTTGATTTAATAGTTAAAGTTTGGTTTGTTTAAAATGAACCATGGCATCCCTTTATCCAGTATACGTATATCTCATGTTGTGCGGGTGTTTGCGGTGGCGTATATGGGATATGGGGGTGTTACATGAATTATGGTTTCTAAAGTTTAAAAAATAGGATTAGGGTTTATTAATATGAAATAGGGTTTTGGGGGTTTTAGTGCTAACTTAGGGTTTTTAGGTGAAAATTTGTGTTTTTGGGATAAAACTAGGGTTTTAGTGTTTTGAAAACAAAAAGATAAGGATTTTAAGTTGAATATTAGAGTTTTAGTCTTGAATTAGGGTTTTGGAGTTTTTGGAATAAAAATATAGGGTTTAATGTTAATGTTTTAAATCTATAAATTCATATGCACTACTGTAATTTAAATCTATAAATTCATATGCATGTTATTAGAGTTTATACAAGATAATCACCAAGGTTAGGGTTTTAATGTTCAAAGATTAGTTTCTATCTAAAGCTAACAATTTTATTACTACTAGACATTTTAGTGAGCTACTGTGAAATATAACATTATTTTGAAGAATAGAAATTACTATAGGAAACTTAAATAACTTTAAATCACTTGAAAAAGTAATAATAAAAGAAGCTACTGTATGTTTAAATAAGTTATCACAAAAATTGAACATTCATTTGTTGGCTCCACCAAATTGAAAGTATTGAACAAAGCTTCCTGCCTTATTACCAGAATCAACTCTGAGTTTTTTGTTCTGTGTCATTTGCTAGGTTGTTGTGTGTTTGATGCTGCCTATGGCTATTAGCTATCGCTCTATGTATGATTGCAATTAAAAGGGTTAATCCTTGTGCCCCCTAATTACTAATTATCGTGTTCTATTTATATGCAATACTAGGGCAACCCTTAATTCCTCATCCTAATCCTATTCAAAAAGCTTTTATTTATTCTAGTCTCTTATATTATATAATTAAACCAAATTAAGACTGAATTAGACAAGGTTTAAAGGGCTTATGGCGAATTAGGCATGCCCAATTCACCGTGAGTTGGGTTCATAGAGAATTGCGATGCCCCAATTTGCCATGACTTGGCTCATGGCGAAATGGCATGCCAATTAACCATGGCCTTGGCTCATGGCATGTTTTGGATTTTAAGGTTAAACTGAGCTTAGTCGAACTTTTAAAGTTAGACCGAATTTAATTCAAGCTTTTAAATTTGATTGGATTTGATTTGGGCCTTTTAAAATGGGATCAAACTAGGTTTAAGCTTTTCAAATAGTATTGGATTTTATTTAATCTTTTGAAATTGGACTACCCTTGTATAGGATAAAACTTAAGGGTGTACAGTTTTCCCCTTATTTGAATGATATGAGAGTTTAGTAAAAGAGAGTGAAAAGCATTATGTGAGTGGGGATTTTTGCACCCACTCCCAGGTGGAATGGTTCTTGTTGCTTCAGTACTGTTAGGCTCAGGGCTTTAGAGAACTGTAACACCCCATCTTAGCCTACGTTTATAGACCAAGATGGACTGTTATCTCCTGGTAGTTGTGTCTTAATATTTTACTTAGCCAATTTTAAGTACAGATTTAAAAAAAAAATTTTGCCATAACCTCCCCTAAAAATGGAGGTCCCAAGTGTCGCCAAAACTGATTTTTCTTATTTTTGAAAAACATTTTGTTTCACAATTCAACTCAAGTACACTCCCAATAATCCACCCTTATAACCTCAACTACAATCCTGCAAGAAGAATTCACACTTCTATCTTCACAACCCAACTCAATTCAAAACCATACAGTTATTATACATTATTAGATTTACATGCTACATCAGGTTATCTCTTTGTATTGTTCAAATAAGTACATGCCAGTTTCTAATACCAAAATACAAAATGAAGAGCACCACCTAAATTTGTTGATGACCCGCAGATCGCAGAACTCTTCTGCTCGCTACTGGCTCCTTGCTAATAACCTACGAGTTTAGAAGAAACTAAACTCGCTAAGCATTGCTTAGTGGGTACTTTAACTAATTACGGAAAATAAATAATAAAAGCATAATGCACTTTTAAAATCAATGAGTCGTATTGAAAAATAATATCACAGTAAAAACAATCCATACATGTCATATACTCAGTTATTATCATTTTATCAATTCGCTCCACAAGGTAATTTGGTAGACTAACGTATGGTAAGGAACTAACTGAAACAACTGTATATATATTCTGTGGCTGTGGCCCTAAAAAAATTGCGGACCAAGCCCTGTGGAATCTGTGGCCGAAGCCCTCGGACCGGAGTCCTATATAACTCGGGCGATTGCCCTATATAACTCGGACCGAAGTCCTATATAGCTCGGGTCGTCACCCTATATAACTCGGACCGAAGTCCTATATAGCTCGGGTCGTCACCCTATATAACTCGGACCGAAGTCCTATATTAAAGTAGCACTGCATATAGTATGATATATCATACCCTTACCGTACTCAGTACTGTCCCAGATACCAAGTGGAGCCAAAATTCTCATACCATTTCTTAATCGAATATGCATTATACAATTATCGACTTATGGTTCTTATAATATTTCAATGTGAAATATCATATTTTATCATTTTAATAACATACTATACTCATTTATATTCATAAGGAATCAATTGGATTACTTTTGAAAAATGACCAAATGAATATTAGCAAAATGACCATATGAATAGTAAATTCTGGTTTTGGACTCAACTCAATCCTTATTTTGAAAAATCGTATAAAATAATCCACTTGCGTAAAATTTCTAAAATTTTTACAGAATTTATTTTTACATGTTAAAATCATTCCTTTAAAATTTCAGATCAAAATGGACACAAAATCCTGGTCAAATAGTTCACCCAACCAGACTGCTCCAGTTGCCCTGCATCCTGGCAGCAGTTTTGAATTTTATAAATTCCGTAAATTAAATTCAATCAATGTGGTTCCAAATTATTTTTCTGAAATACTAGACTTATTAAAAAACAACATATCCAAAATTCAACTCAATATAATTTTTCTATATTTAATTAAAAATCGTACAAGTCACAGAAGTTTACTAATTGTAAAACAGAAAAATTTTCA
Organism: Garcia nutans; assembly: GCA_947685225.1. Taxonomy (NCBI): domain Eukaryota; kingdom Viridiplantae; phylum Streptophyta; class Magnoliopsida; order Malpighiales; family Euphorbiaceae; genus Garcia; species Garcia nutans. The sequence continues at coordinate 18,260,341 of CANTUV010000026.1, forward strand.
AAAAGGAGTTCAATGGTTAAAGTACCAAACCTTGCTTTTCCTTGTTCTTCCTATGGTGGCCGAAATTTTAGAATGGGTGAGAGAGAGATTTGTTCTTCATATCACATATATTTATATACAAAGGAAATGATGATCACCTTATGTGTTGGTTAAACCCTTTAAGGCCACTTGTCCACCTTTCTCTTTCTTCATTTATTACTCATGCTAAATGGTTACTTTTGATTGGCCAACATTAGATTTTTATAGTTTTCTTTTCCTTTACTTCTTTCCACTTGTCTCTCTTCCCATTGGATACCCTAAAGTTGTCCCGTGTTACCCATACGGTCCCGACACGGAACCGGGCCCACTTTACGTTCCGGCGATTAATCGATCATATCTTTTAAACCGTACAGTTTCACGAGTCAAACTACATATAGTTTTTATCCTCTCGACCTCTACTTTCTATTTATAAGGTCTATTTTAGGTTTCCAAGTTATTTTAAAAAATTACCTAATAAGCCCTCATCTTTTTATAAAATTCCCTTTAGGTCCTTTCTTTGCTAGGGTTTTGCCTGGGCTCCGTTTCTACTGACGATCGTTTCATATTCAACTCCTCGACGTCCTCTACTTACTCTTATGTTTATTTTCTACTTAGGATTCATGTATAAATCTTAATAAAAATGACCAAAATGCCCCTAGTCTACATGTCTTCATTTCTCTTTAACGGGGCGTTTTCTGGAAAAACCGTTACGCGTAGTTGTGACCCGATTTTTCTCTACTTTCCATTTTTGGAATCTGTTATGTGCACTATTAAGAACCTCCAGTACAAATTTTGGAAATTACTCTTAGGTCCTTAGCCTTTCAAAAAATTACCTTTAGGTCCCGTCGACTTCACGGGCCTCCTTTGCACACCGATTTTGTTTTTGACTATTTCGAGCCTCTATTTGACCACTTATTTATGTCCTTCTTGCCTAATACTCGACTACCTAAATTTTGGGATGTGACAAGAACACAGGCCTAAACTCGAAGAAAATTAAGTCGCGGCCCGGATAGGCAGGGAAAAAAGAAAGGGGTGGATGACTCAATTCCTAAGGAATCCCCAACCCCCTAATTGGTTCAGAAAGTTGAGTATGCGTGGGGAAGGTGAGAATGACCCAACACCCCCATAGTGCCCAGTTCATTAGAACCGGCCTCCTTTTCAGGTCTAAATATTATAAAACTCTTAATTATTATGATATTACCCATACTATATGCGACAATTAAAAGAAAACATTATTGCATTAAAATCAAAGTAATGAGCAAAATAAAACAACAAATGGGCATTCATACGAGATGAAAACATGTCCTTACAATCATTTCCAATGTCTAAAATAAATAGGACACCCACCAAAAGGTGGAAAATGTCATTTACAATAGTCCTAAAATCTTTAAACGATAAACTAAATTACATATAAAAAATTGAGGCACCCACACAGTGGAAACATGCCTTTTACAATTCGAGAAATCAAACAAATAGCGAATTAAATTATATAAACATCCACAACAATAAATCATCCATTTGTAAATAAATCATGAACATATAATAATAGATTAAATAATTAAAACTATGGTTTAATCATAAATTAATTATTCAAATGTACAAAATTAGGGCTTAAATCTTGAATTAGAATTTTTTGGTATTTTGAGAATAGATTAGGGTTTAATGGATGTTTAGGATTAAATTGAGGAACTAGGGTTTCAAGGAATTTGTGTTTTGGATATTGGGGTTTTAAAGAATTATTGTTTTAAGGGATTATGGTTTTGTATTAAGTTTGATGGTTTTGGTCTAGGGTTTAGAAATTTGGCTACTGGATTAGGTTTACTAAATAAGTTTAGAAATTAGGGTTTAGGTGTTTAAGGCTGAAGAGCTACAGATTAGGGTTTTGGAATTTTAAAAGTTATGGCTTGGAAGCTAGGGTTTAGGTTTTAGGGTTTTGAGTTTTAAGGTTTTGGATTTAGGATTTGGTTTTAGGAATTAAGGTGGAGGTTACTAGATGTTTTGGACTTGAGGTTTTGATTTAAAAAAAAGTTGAGATTAGGGTTTGAAGGTTTAGGATTCTTAGGATTAAAAATAAATAATTTCATTCTTCTGGGAATTTGGTTATTTGATTAAACAAATGACCATAACTATTCATGCAATCTAGGATTAATTTAAATACTGGTTAAAAATGCTTTCTAATCGCTGGTTGATATTTTTTAAAGGAAACACACTTATTGTACATTGAAACCAATTATAAATCTATAGATCAAGCCACTATAAATTAAAATTGATTTAATGATTGAAGACAAACCTCCGTTGTTGATTTCACCAAAATTAATGAATTGAAACAAGCCCTCTGCTACTGCTTGCCTAGATTAATTGAGGTTTTTAGCTAAAGATCGCCTGATTGTTGATTCTATGTTGCTTTGTTAAATCATGCTAATTCTTGATTTTCTCATTCATAATTGTTGTCATCTTATTTAATGTTAAACATCAGTATTTATAGGCATAAATAGGTTTAAAATAAATCCTACAAACTTAATTCGATGATTCTAATGATATCCATCTTAATTACAAAATTAATAAGCCGAATTAGTACCAATTTAGTGGACCATGGCGAATTGGAAATTGCCAATAAGCCATGGTAAGCCATGTATGCGGAATTGGCAATTGCCAATTAACCATGGTCACTCCACCATGGCAAATTGGCTAAGCCAATTCATCATGTTCACTATTTTTGTCCGGCCTAGCTCATTTTCATGCTTTAAAATTGAATTACATCTATTAAATGAAAAATCAGACTAGGTTTAGGGTTTTAAAATCAAGTTAATTTATTTTTTGATCGAACCTATTTTTTAAAAGCTATAACTGAGTTTTAAACCTTTATAAATTGAATCAACTTGTTTTTTAGCCCTTGTAGAACCGAACCGACTCATTAAAAGCTATAAACTAGGTCTAAGCTTTTGGAATCAGATAAAATATAGTTTGGCCTTTGTTAATTGGGACCAAACTAGCTTAGGGCCAAAATTAAGGGTCTACACATTGAAACACCTTCTGAATTTTGCACCAAGCATCTGCAAAACAAAACATAGAGACAAGAAAATAGAAATCAAAAGGATAGATACCTTATGGTGAGGAACCATTAAGTATCAACATCCAACCATTGCACTATTCTAATATCCCAATGGGCTATTAGGAAACTCTAATATCCTAATGAAAATCACCAAGCGACTCTAATATCTTGGCTTTGATGAACTTAAACTGGTTTAGGTTCTGGACATGAGATTGAATTTTTGTTCTGGATCTGAGATTGAATTTTGGTTCTGGACCCAAGATTAGATTTGGGTTATGGACTCGAGATTGAATTATGGTTCTGGACCCGAGTTTGGATTTGTACTTCAATGGATTATTAGGCGACTCTAATATGCCAATGAAATCCATAAATTGACAAAAAACACTGAGCGACTCTAATATCTCAATGGGTCATTGAGAAATTTTAATATCCCAATAGGTTCATCAGGCGAGTCTAATATCTCGATGAAATGACTAAGCAACAAAACCATTGAGCAATTCTAAAATCTTAATGGGTCATTGGGCAACTCTAATATCCAAATTAAAACCACCAAGTGACTATAATATCTTGGTTTTGATGAACTTGAAGTGGTTTGGATTCTGGACCTAAGACTGAATTTGGTTTTCTAGACCTGATATTGGATTTGGGCAACTCTAATAATCTAATAGGTTCATTAGGTGATTCTAATATCCTAATGAATTGAGCAAGCAACAAAACCATTGAGCAACCCTAATATCTCAACAGGTCAGTGGGCAACTCTAATATCCTAATGGGTTTATCAAATGAATTTAATATCTCGATAAAGTCACCAAGAGACTCTAATATCTTTGTGAGTGAAAGCAACCATCAAGTGACTCTAATATCCTAATGAAATCTACCAAGTGACTACACTATCTTGGTAAATCAAAACAATCATCGAACGACTCTAATATCCCAGCAAAAACCACCAAGCGACTCTAATATCTTTGTAGGGTAATGACCGACTCTAATATCTAACTAGAAGTAAACCTAGACACTTTAACATATTAAGAAAAAATTGTGCCATTAGGATACTTCAACAAATCCATTATAGGCTAGGCGATGGTTGTTCAATGTAGTTTTGTTCATACATGCTCATCCTATGGTTGATTTTTGACCTTCTGTCATCTGAGAGCTATGGCTTTCTTCAAGCCACTTATTCCATTCTTCAATGGATTTTGCTGACCTAATGACATTTGAGAGTTCTAGCTTTCTTGCAGGTGGTTATTTTGCTGACATTCTGTCATTTGAGAGTTTCGGCTTTCTTCTAGCCAGTTGTTCCATTCTTTTAGTTATTCACCTGTGTAAAAATTTTAGTTATTTTATATCTTGCCCTCATATCCTCTCTTTGTCCCCTACGTGGCAAAATATTGAAAGTTTGAAAATGTTTTGTAAAGTTTAAAATTTTAAATAGTGAACATTTTTTACTAAAGTTGATAATTGATTATGCATAGTAATAAAAGTGATTTGGATAAATGATATACGTAGAAAATGGCAATTAGTAGATCTTAAAATTTACTTTGGAAATTATTTTTATGATTTTATGGGACTAAAAACAGAAATAGAATCAAAGGTTAAGAGAGAGGAGGGTGCACCAAAGTTAAAATGAGATTGCCCTCACTTGATTGAACTTATTATATATATATATGTGTGTGTGTGTGTGTAGAATTTTCTTATTCTTCTTCCATCCTCAATGCCCCTCGTCATCAAAACCACTAAAATCTGTTCTTTCTTATTCTTTTCATTGATTTAAGTAAGATTTTAGAGGATATCATATATTGTTATAAGTTTTTAGAAGAATAAGCTAGAGAAGGTGAGATTATCAACTAGTTATTAAAGAGAAAGAGGGAAAAGATAAAGAAAGGGGTTTCTAAAAAAAGATATGTGCTTATATATTATAGTTTGCTAATATTTGAGTTTCTTTGAGTTTGAAAGTTTGAATTAGTTATTTGAGTCACTTAAATTAGTTATTTCTTAAGATATTCAATAAATGAATTTTGGCATGAAATATATAATAAATGAATGTGTTGATGTTGTTTTCAATCTTTATGATGGTTGAGAAATCTAATTGTTAATGATTTGATAATTGAACAATAGGTAAAGTATTTGATGGGAATCACTTTTATGTAAAAAATTTAGTTTTGATATAGCTTTATCATAGATCTTCAATATGTATATGTTTTATGGAGTTTAATATACAAATTACACAATTTTAGGAAGCCATAGGCGTATGCCTTAAGTGCCACCACCGTGAGCCTTGGATCATGTCAATTTTCTTGAAAATGTTTGAAGAAACAATGATGTTTTGCATGCCACGGGTATGACCCTTGAGTGCCACGACCGTAGGGGTGTCCAAAGGTCTTTTGCAACCTCATATTGTATCCCATAGGTGTGGAGTTGAGTTTCCACGGTCGTAGGGTGCTTGCATAATGTTTTTGGCTTGTATTTTATGATATATAGGCATGGTATGAGGATTGTACATTTATGATTCTTACCCTTGTGTTGAGAATTCATTTATATGTGTTAAATATATGGAAAAGAGTAGAAAATGATAAGTGTATGTTAAGTATATACAATGTTAAATGTGGAAATTTAGGATTGGATAAAGAGTGTAAAGATTGGAGGAAAGAGATTATTTATAACATGTCAAACAAATATGTTTCTAAAAGAAGATGGGTTTGGAAAGTATAAAGTTTAGAAGATTTTATAGTTAAAGGATTTTTTTTCTTGAAAGTAAGGTTATGTTTATGATACTTAGAGTTAATGAATTGTTAATTATTTGGTTTGAAATTAATTTATATTTTAGAGCCAAATAGCCATCTAAAGTATACCACTTAGGAAACTTAGAGTGGTGAACCAATTATTTATTGATCGAAAGTACATGTGAAGTTAAATGGTTAATCCACTAAAGAAAAATTTTGATTTAAGAAAGTTATGTTTAAAGTTATGTGTAAAGTGATTATATAGTTATATGGTTAAACTATGCAAAAATAAGATGATAAATAGTCTAAGGAATGAAAGCGTTATTGATTGATAATCAAGGTTCAAATTGAGTTGTGTAATTGGAGAGAGTTTGATATTAATAATTTAGATTAGTAAGTGAAATTTATAAGAGGAAATTAATAAATGTTCTTTAGTAATCAAAATTAGTGTATAGTTAAAGAAGGATTAATAGATAATTGTATGAGATTAGTGGATTTTATATTACCTATCTAAGGGATAAAATGATATGAGAAATAAGATATGGAGAATGAAAAACTCATGAATTATTATTGATTTGAAATAATTTGGAGAGCAAGTTAAGGAAATGCAAGAGAAGAATAAAGTGGTTAGTATATTTGTGGAAATTCGTATGGTAAAGTTATACAAGTCATATACCTTGTGTATTGTAACACTCTTATACCCTATATACATAAAATACATACACCCAACATATGTACTATATTCAAATACGGTATAAAAATGTCACAACCCATTTTTTATAAAAACCCTTACTTTTCAAATTTGTACAATCTTAAATAATTTAAAGAATATACTTAAATAACAAATAATATATTACTTATCAAAACACATACAAATCAGCCGAAACTTTTATCCAAAACACTCTTTATAATTTACAATATATATATATATATCAAAATATAATATAATATACATAATGTCAAAATGTACTATAATATAAAACATGTACGTGTTAGTAGTGTGTCTTTGATCTTGAAGTTCAACAATCAATTCTACACTCAAGATCTCAAATCTAGACCTGGCTCTGTCTAGATGAACTCTCAGGCTCTACCGAATCTACGTTGTCACCTGCGTGATGAATACAATCACGCTAAGCCAAAAGCCTAGCGGTACAAACTTTGATAGAAATAAAATTCATGTGCAATGCAATTGCACAATGCATATGATATCATATCATTATAACTTATCTTTCGATTATTTCATAATTCACAATTCACATACAAGAAAACACATGCATGGGGCCAAAGGATCTAACATGCTATTCAAAATCTAGAGTTACTATTTTGGTCCATATTGACAACTAGTGTCTAGCCCGAAGGCAAGTGACGCCCAACCTCTAGCACAAAGGCAAATCATAGTGATACCCAACATCTAGCCCGAAGGCAAGTGCTGTCCAACGTCTAGCCCGAAGGCAAATAATAGTGATGTCCAACATTTAGCCCGAAGGCAAATAATGAAGATAATCTCATAGGCATACCACCAAACATAGAACTCTAAAAATTAAATAACATACTAGGCACACAATTAACTAACATTTCTCATTATCAATCTCTTTCTCATTTTCTCATAATCAAGCTAGGCACATTGCCTCTTTTCTCAATTTTCTCATTTCATATAATTTTCTCAACTCATCACATGTTTTCATATCATCATATTGCATCACATTTTACATTAAAAATCTTCACCCAAATATTTTGATACATTTTATCCATTACCAACGGCTTTTTAACAATGCCCTAAAAGCATAAACAATAAATAGCATTACCCAAACACTTTGGGTCATTTACATATAATACACACATTTCATATTTCTCATAATTTAGCCATTATCAATGGCTTTTCACAATGCATTTAACACATATATGACATTACACATGACATAGAATATTATTCATACATGTTCCATATATCAAGTAGCTTAACACATTTTTCAATCCAAAATGTGTTAAGCACAATGCAATGCAAATATAAGCAATCCATCCAAAGTTTGTACATACCTCAAATGACAACCAAAAGCAAGCTTAAAAAAAACATGTGATACCCAGCTTCTAGCCAGCATCTAGCCCGAAGGCAAGTGATGTCCAATGTCTAGCCCAAAGGCAAATCATAGTGATGTCCAACAATTAGCCATAAGGCAAATAATGAGTATAACCTCATAGGCATTCCTCAAAACACAGAACTTTGAAAATTGAATAACATAATAGGCACACAATTAACTAACATTACTCATTATCAATCTCTTTCTCATTTCCTCATAATCAAGTTAGGCATATTGTGATCGGGAATTTTTGCCCCCACTCCCGGTGGAATGGTTCTTGCTACTTCGGCATTGTTTAGGCTCGGGGCCTTAGAGAACACGGACCTAAGTCCAAAGAAAATGGAGTCGCCACCCGGACGGGCAGGGAAAAAAGAAAGGGGTGGATGACTCAATTCCTAAGGAATCCCCAACCCCCTAATGGGTTCGGAAAGTTGGGTACGTGTGGGGAAGGTGAGAGATGACCCAGCACCCCCACAATGCCCAGTTCATTGGAACCGGCCTCCTTTACAGGTCTTAATATTATAAAATTCTTAAATATAACAATATTATCCATATTACACACAATAATAAGAAAAGCATCAATATATTAAAATTAGAGCAAGGTCCAAGCAAAACAAATAAATGGACACCCATCCAAAGATGGAAACATGTCCTTACATCACATGCCTAAATAGGACACCCACCGAAAGGTAGAAACATGTCCTTTACATAGGTTCTAAAATAGAAAAGCAAATTAAATTACATGATATTTAACTAATGAGGTATCCAACAAGTGGAAACATACCTCTTAAACCATTTGGAAATCTAAATAAATTGATAAAAGTAAATAATCATTCATCATAAATAAATAACTCATCAAAGATATTAAATATCAATAGAAAGTAAACATCCATCCATGATAAGTTAAATGAACCAAGCATTGAACTTAAATAAATCAAAGCATATAAAATAAATCAAACATAAAATTGAATAAGGCAAATAAAAATCTAAATTATACATTTTGGGTCCTTTATTTCATGTGTTTAGGGTTTTGGATTTTATAGAATTAGGCTACTGTGACTTTAAGAGAAATAAAATAGATTGAGAATTTTATGTTTTAAAAGGTTGGTAAGACTCTTTGATAAACCAAACTAGGGTTTATGATGTAAAATCGTGAAACTATAATTTAGACTCTTTAAAACACTTTTAATTTATGGTTTCAAGTTTACTGTGTGAAATTAAGATATTTGTGTTTTTATGGTTTTTAAAGTTTTAAATGATTAGGGTTTAGAAAAAATTAGGGTTTAAGGTTTTAAAGGGGTTAGTGTCTTACTATTTTAGGTTTGGAAGTTGCATTTGGATTTAGTGTTTTAGAATTAGGGTTTCGGTGGATGCATGAAGCTTTTTTAGAATTTGGAAAAAGCAATTGATAACTTTATGAATGTAGAACAACGATTTAAGGTTTATCTAAATAAAAAAGGTGTTTTTAGGGTTTGTTGTAAGAAACAGAATCAAATTTTGGTTTTATTGAAAAACATGTTCAATTAGGGGTTTTAAGATTTTGAAGAAGTAAAAATAACAATTTTATGTCTTTTTGAAAAATAAAGTAATGAATTACTTTTTTTAACTTTAGAAAAATTAAATTAAAGTTATAGGATTTTTTATTTAAAAAACACAATTTCATAGTTTATGCTACTGTGAAAAATGTAACAATTAATACATACCTCCTTTTGATGGTTCTTCCAAAAATAATTCTTCTTGGATGAATAAAAACAAAGGCAGTTGTAGCCTTTGATGATTTGTTTTTGACTTTGTTTCTTCTTCTCCCAAAAAAAAAATCAGCTTGATTAAAGTTTTCCTTCACAGATTCGGTTTCAAAATCCCCCCCAATTTCGTCCCAATTTCTGCCTCCTTATTTATAGAAGTTTTTATGGTTTTTTCCTAGTTGCTCACGACATACATTATTTATTAAGAAAAGGAAACCGAAATCTAATTGCATTAGGTTTCAGAAAATTTGCATTGGAAAATTTTGCTGGTGAAAAAAAAAACTGCTGCGGAAAAATGCCGCTGGCGAAAAAAATTGCCTTAGGAAAAATTGCACTGGCAAAAAATCTACCGCAGTTGGGGGCAAAACAGGCCTGCAGGCCATGGGTACTTGGACCCGAGATTAGGTACTTAGACACAAGATTGGATTGAATTTGGGTACTTGGACCCAGGATTGGGTACTTGGACCCGAGATTGATTTGATTTGGGTACTTGGACCCAAGAATGGGTACTTGGACCCGAGATTGATTTAATTTTGATACTTGGACCCAAGAATGGGTACTTGGACCCGAGATTGGGTACTTAGACCCGAGATTGGATTGAATTTGGATACTTGGACCCAGGATTGGGTACTTGGACCCGAGATTGATTTGATTTGGGTACTTGGACCCGAGAATGGGTACTTGGACCCAAGAATGGGTACGTGGACCCGAGATTGAGTTTGACTGACCTTTTATCGTTTGAGAAGTCTGACTGCTCCAGCTATTTTATGCATTGTGATTCTTCACCATCAAAATGGATCTTCATCCTTTGAGTTCGGGTCTTCACCCTTGAAAATGGATCTTCACCCTTGAAAATGGATCTTCATCCTTTGAACTGGATCTTCATCCTTGGCATCGGGTTTTCACCCTTTGAAAATGGATCTTCATCCTTTGGACTTCGAGTCTTCACCCTTGAAAGTGGATCTTCATCCTTTAAACTTCGGGTCTTCACCCTTTGAAATTGGATCTTCATCCTTGGAATCATGTCTTCACTTTTGAAAATGGATCTTCATCTTTTGAGATCAGGTCTTTACCCTTGAAAATGGATCTTCATCCTTTGAGATCGAGCCTTCACCCTTGAAAACGGATCTTCATCCTTGGAGATCGGGTCTTCACCCTTGTAAGTGGATCTTCATCCTTTGAGATCGAACCTTCACCCTTGAAAATGGATCTTCATCCTTGGAGATCGGGTCTTCACCCTTGTAAGTGGATCTTCATCCTTGAAAATGAATCTTCATCTTTTGACATCGGGTCTTTACCACTGAAAAATGGATCTTCATCCTTTAAATTGGGTCTTCTCCCTGACTTCAGCTCTTTTAGCTGGACTGATTTTTTGTCTTTTGCATCTTCATTCTTTTGAGAGTTCTAATGTTCCATTCTTTTGTTCTTCCTTTTTGCAAAAATTTAGCTATTTTTAATTGGACCTTATATCCTCTCCTTGCCCCCCTGCGTGGCAAAATATTTGTAAGTGAGTTTGAAAACATTTTATATATAGACTCAAAAAATTGAAAAGGAGAAACTTTGCCCCCTGTGTAGGCTCAAACCCATGATTTTTTTATGCGGGCTCTGATTGATATTTTTGCCATCCAGTTCTTCGCACAAACACGCATTTCTTCTCTTTGCAAAATTACTGGAACTTTCTCAAGCAATGGGCTTTCCATGGCCCCCTGATTTAACATCTTCTTTTGATTCTTTACTTTACAGAGTGTTTGCTGTTCACTTTGATAAAGAATAGACAATACAAGACAAGAAAGTGTGACGTGACATGCTCATGTATGCATGATATGCATCATAATACTCACAGCGGTTTCATTGACTCATAGACCGAGGTTGTAATATCCAAAAGTATACCCTAAAAGTTTTGGAATTATTGTTGTATTTGGATTTAATGTATATGTTTAATGGAAAGAGAAAAGAAGTAAAGAGAGAGTGTATATGTTGTATATATAGAAATATATACAACATATACAAGTCAAGGTAATGAAAGTCAAAAGAAGATAATTATTTACTTTAAATTAGTGAAATTAATTAAAAGGAAAATAAATGAGTGGAAGAGGATTTTATGAATATTTTAATATTATTTGCTTGGTGGAGGTTTAAGTGGAGAATAAGAGTTTGACTTTGTCTCTTTTTCTTCTTCATTTTCTTCTTCTTTCTTTGGTTAGCCGGGCATCATAAAGCAAGAGAGGAGGAGATTTTTTGAGTTTTCCAAGCTTGTGATTGAAGGAGATTTCAAGTGATTAAGTTGAAAATCTAAGAAATTTCATCAACTTTGGTAAGTTTCCTCTTGATTCTCTTATTTTATTTTAAGTTGTGTTTGAGTTTGGTGTTGGATTTTTAAGAGCATGAATATGTTTGATTGTGGTGTGTTTGAGAGTGTTGGGTTTAATTGATTTTGATTTTGGAGTTGAATGGAAGAGTAAGGGTTGTGTTATGTTATGGTTTTGAGTAGGTAATTGATGTATGTTGTGAGTTTGAGCAATTATTATCTTAGATTTTCATTGTGTTTGTGTTCAATGGAGTTGAAAGCATAGAATTCATGAGTTTGGTTCAAAACAGAAGCATTTTGGATGCCACGCCCGTGGTCCTTGGATGCCACGACCGTGGGGGTGTTAAGCAAATTGGACAGATTCGTTTTCTAACCTACGACCGTGGGGGTTTTTGAGACCACGACCGTGGGGTTGTGAGGCCACGACCGTGGGAACCTAGATAGTGGCTTTGGCTTGTATTTGTGATCTATGGGTTTAGTATGAGACTAATAGGTGAATAATTGTATTGACATTCTTGTGTATTTGTATTTAAGTGTGTATTATTCCTTTTTGGATTAGGTTGTGAAGAGGTTGAGTTGCCCTAATCTAAGTGTTGAGGATTCTTGGAAGAGGAAGTGTATAGATTGGTGTGAGTTGTTCTTGAGGTAAGTACAAACCCTACATTATTGCATACATTTACATGACATTGGGACTTAACACATTTGGTTGTAAATGTGTTAAGTAATCTATTACATTGTTGATACATTTGATTAATGTTATGATTTGCATAATTTGAAAGATATGATGATCATTCAAAATGTATGTTCAATGCAATTGGTTGTGGATACTTTAATGATGAATTGCTTTAATGTGAATTGAGATATGATGATATGTGAAGCCATTGTTGTTGGCTATGATAGTGCAAATGAAATAATTGGGGCATGGTTGCCTATTTAATTATGGAATATGAAATGAGAAATGAATTGAGAAAGAGGATGATAAAGAGATAAATGAAATAAATGTGTACTTAACATGTTATTCAATTTTCAGAGTTCTGAGTTTGGAAGCATGCCTATGAATCACTGGATAGGTGAAAAGACCGGGTCGTAAGCCGAGTCCAGCTGAAAAATGTGAAATATGACATTTTTAGGGTGAAAAGATTGGGTCGTAAGCCTCAAAAACAGTAACAGTCTCACCGGGTTGAGGACCAAGATACTGGGGCCCTTAGGTCTAGCCGAGTTGAGGTCCAAGAGACTGGGTCTGTTACACTGTCCATGGATAGATATATATGTATCACCTATGGGCTTGATGATTGTGATTATGGACCAAAGCAGTAACTCTGAACTTTAAATAACATATTAGTGTCTTTTGGTCCCATGCTTGTCTTTGTTTCTATGTGAATCATAAATGGTAAAACAATTAAATAAGATAATGAAATGTATTATTATGAAATATAGCATTTTTGAATATGATCTATATTGATTGAATGTATGACATTGACATTGCATTAAAGCATATTGTTATTGTGGTTTGTACCACTAAGCCGTTGGCCTAGCGCGATTGTGGTTCATCGCGTAGGTGACAGGGTAGAACAAGAGAGTTCAGCTAGAACGAGTTGAGTTAGATTATGAAGCGTTGATAGAGGGCTTCAAGATCAAAGACAAACTACCAAACATGTATAAATGTTATGTTTTGTAAAATTTGATTTTTGGATGTATATGTATTTGTAAATACCGCTACATTTTTCGCTGCGTATCAAATAAGCGTTTTATCTATTGTATTTTATAATATAATTTGAATGTTTTAAGTTTTCTTGTAATGTTGTTAAATTAAAAGATCGGTTTGCTTATTATGAACCGTGGCACTCCTGTATTCGGTATACGTATATTATAGGTGTAGTAGTATGTAGTGTGCATATACGGGGTATAGGGGTGTTACAGAGGTGATCAGCAGAAGTATTCTCATTGACTCCTTTTCCATGCTCGTTCAAGTCTTGCATTGGAATGATTGAAAGCTTTGTATTTGTGGCTTTTATCTTCAAGATGTTGAAAACACGAGTGGTGGAGACTCCAAGCAGCAGAGTCAGGGATTCATCGATTTCAAACTATGTCTCAGCATGTCAGTTGATAGCTTCTTCATGACCTTACCAATAATCATTTCCTTTGCCCAATGTCCTTTGAAGGTTCAACATACTTCCCTTTCGGAAAATTTGAGTCGAAAAATTTTGCTGGCCAAAAAAAAAAAACTGCTGCGGAAAAATTGTGCTGGCAAAAAAAATTACCGCAGGAAAAATTGCTCTAGCGAAAAAGCTACCGCAGCCACTTGTGGCAGCTGCGGGCGAAACAGGCCTGCAGGCCATTTCCCAGCAGGAAATTCTCGTAGGAAACTCCTGCGGGCGAAATGCCCACGGGCCCGTTGACTTTCGGCGACGATTTTTCGTCACCATTTTTTTCGTTGCTGATTTTTATTTTTATTTATTTTTATTTATTTGTTTATTTTTATTTTTTATTAATAAAAATTAGATACTAAAGCAAAAATTATTTAATTAAGATAAAAAATTATTTTGGGCTAAATAAAATATATTGGACCGGACTGGGTCAAAAATTAAGGGTCTACACACATTGCCTCTTTTTTCTCAATTTTCACTTTTCATATCATTTTTTCAACACATCACATGTCATCATATCATCACATTGCATCACATTTTACCTTAAAAATTGTCAACCAAATATTTTGGGTAATTTCACATAGTTCACATATGATTCTCATTTAATGCATTTTAGGCTTTACCAATGGCTTTTTAACAATGCCCTAAATGCGCACACAATAAATAGCATTACCCAAACACTTTGGGTCATTTATACATAATACACATATTTCACAATTTTCACAATTTAGCCATTATCAATGGCTTTTCACAATGCATTTAACACATATATGACATTACACATGTCATAGAACATTATCCATACATGTTCCATTTATCAAGTAGCTTAACACATTTTCTAATCCAAAAATATTTTAAGACCAATGTAATGCAAAATATAACCAATTCATCCAAAGTTTGTACATACCTCAAATGAAAACCAAAAGCAAGCTTAAACACCCTCCAATCCTTCTCTTTGCACTTGCCCTTCAAAACTTGGATGGGAAAATCAACTCTTCTCAATTCCTAAACCAAATGTGATCATAAATAATCACTTAGTATAACTTTTTAATACATATACATGATCTTTTAACATAAAGATAAGAATCACAAAGGAAAAATGAGGAAAAGAGCAATCTTGGGCAAAATCTACAAATGACACACTCACCGACATGGACGTGTCAATGACCGTGCCCTATACCCACCTTATAGAAGCTTTGACACACCAGTGACATGGGCGTCTCACTGTCCATGCCAAACATATTGCATCACAGTAGTTGTGACACAATCAGTGACATGGGTGTGTCACTGCATGTGTCACTAATACTAAAAACAGAAACATTGACACACCCAATGACATGGCTGGGTCACTGGGCATGACAGGCCAAAATCCTGATAGCAAAACATAATTGTCACATTTCCAAAGTTATCATTCTTTGCTCATAATTTGAACAATCTTTCTTTTCCCTTTTGACCTCTATTCAAGCTCAACCAAATCCATCATTCCACTTTAAAATACATGTATATGCATCAAAATAACTCAATTAAAAGAAAAGTACACAATTCAAAACCATGAATTCATAACTCAAATGCTATATAACCCCAAACTCTCTCTCTCTCTTCTCCAAACTTAACTCAAACTTAACTATTTCTTTAATCCAACCTTAAAATCATGGTTAACTACTCAAAACAACTTCATACACACCAATTCCAACCATTAAACATATTACCATAACAAATCAACTTCACATCTTAAGAAATTCCAAGAAAAACAAGTTAGAAACTTACCAACTCAAAAAGAAATCACCAAATCTTCCATTGAAACCTTGAAAATCCTTGAATTACTTCAGCTTGGAAGAAGAAAATCCTCCCTTTCTTTTAATGGATAAAATCAGCTAACGAAGAAAGAAGAAGAAGAAGAAGACCAAAGATGAAAACTCACAAGTCATCTCTAACCAACCATTTTTAATTTGAATGTTATATATTTTCTAGCTTTTAATCTTAACCAATTATATATATTATTATTAAATTATAACACAAAAATATCATCTTCCATTAACATTAAAATTTACTTTTTAATTATTAAAAATCAACTTTGACTTCTTAAAGAAAATATCAACTTGTATTTGTTATGTATATTTTCATATATATCACATATACATTTTACTTTTTCACTTAAAATCTTTTTTTAAAAATCATTTATTTAATTTATCCAGTTACCTTATAATTTATTTTATCTAATTTCCACAAATTAAAATTTTTTAAAAATTTTGGGATATTACATGTATAGTTGACAGCAATATTGTTTGGTAATTTAAGACAATTCATTGCTTATATAGAGAAGTGTTTAGAGAGTTAAATTATATAGATTGATAAATCACTGATGTTCCAAATGGTGTGGAGAGCAAGACAAGGATTGTAAGAAGTATCTGTAAGAATTGATTGAGTGATGGAAATAAGATTATGAAATATACATATTATATATTCATCATATACTTGATTGTAATATTATTTAGTGATTGAAGATAAATTATATAGTGTATATAAAAATGTTAAAGAGTTACTAGATACTGATTAATAACAATGTATAGAAAGTAATTAATAATGTGAAAAGAAAGAATCTAATGATATTCGAAAATACTTTTATTCTTTATAATGAAATGATATTTGAAGGATCAAGTTAGTGATATATATATTTTAGAAAGTAAACATTATGTACAAGAAATTAGTAAAAGTTTATAATATGGAAATGTGAAATGTATATATATATATAGAAATATGTTTATATCGATATAAGTGAGTCTGTTAAATGCAATGAATACTTTATATATGTATACAAAATCTTAAAGTGAAATAATAGTTCATAGAATTTTACTATGTTAAAGAAATAATTAAATAAATATAAGTGGAAATCTATATAGATTTCATTGTTATTGTGGAAATGTGAAAGTGAATTGAAAAACAATGATTGGGAATAAATAAGATTAACTAAATTAATTAGATACAAATGTTATGTTAATACATATGATTATTCATATGATAATGTGTTTGAAATAATTATTCATAAATGTTTATAACCTATAAATTTATAGTGATACATGAACCAATAAAAGGGGAAGTGTTTTATGATAATAAATATTATAATTAAAGAGCTAACTGGAAATGGTGAAATAAACATATATAGCCTGATTATACTAATGCTAAATCTAGTTTTTGGGTTGAATGGTTGGCCAAAGGGCAGATATTTATTTTGACAGTGGGCATTTTGTGCCATAGAGGACACCTTTTGTCTAAATAATATTGGTATTTAATCCATTAGTCGATGCTTTGCATCATAGAGGACCTTTGCTCCCTTTCTCTATAGTGGGCCTTTGACTATAGACTTACAATAGACATTTATTTGCCATTAGTGATCCGCTATCCAGACCAAGGATTTACAGATCACTATATGAAGGCATGAAAATAAATGCGAATATGATGTAATGAATATTGAAAGAAATTTGAAACAATATTATAAGTCAATTATTTTAAATTGACTTAATGTGTTTCAATGTGAAATGTGATTGATAATGTATGTAATAACAATTCGAACAAAATTGCTAAAGCACTGAATAAAATGGTTATGTTCAAAATATTGAATTAATCAATAATTTTCTAAGTGTTATAATAATTGAAAGGGCATATAGTGATAATTGAAACAAAGGGTACCAAACTATTATACTAAATCAAAGTGCTAAAGTTATAAAATTGAATGTATATGTCCTATATATAAATCTTAGAAGTGAGACTTACTAAATAACACAGTAATTGTAATACGAGTAATGTTAACAGATGCAAAAACAAGTCATAAATGAAATAGTTTAATAAGGGTAAAGTTAAAATACCATAAGTGTAATGTAGCATGATTGGTTTTTATGAACTTAAAATTATTAATTCGTGTAATCAAAATATTGCATTAGTTTGTTATTGGGAATACTTGATATGTTGAAATGTTTTGTTAAAATTGAGCTTTATTACTATATTTTTATAAATATTTTAATTAATATTAAGTGGTAAAATATATTTATCTCAACACCACTAAGCTATTGGCTTAGCATGTTAAAATGTTTCTAACATGCAGGTACAACGAAATGAAATAAGTTGAGGATTTAAAGTGAAGATGTTCGGAACTAGTGGCACTGCAACAAATAATTCTTATATATATATAATTGTTTATAGAATTGATGTATTGTTTTGTGCAATAGATAATATTATAACGTTGTACAAATTTTTATGCATGGTTAAAACATTTATATTTAGAGACTCAATGACCATAAATTCTAACCACATTTCTTATATATTTTTAGACCCTTAATTTTTGACCCAGTCCAATCCGATAGTTCAAGATAATTTTTGTGGTATTTTAATTATTTAAATAATATTATAATTACTAATAATATTTAATAGTTATTATTAATAAAATTAAAACATGAAAAATAAAAAAATAAAAAATTGGACAAATAGGCCAGCGCAAGGGAATTCGTCGTAGAAAATTTTTACGGTGAATTAGGCACTGCCCAATTCGCTGCCGCTAATATCTACGGTGAATTTGGCAGTGTCCAATTCCCTGCAGCTGGGTTTCTCCAGTTCTGTGATGAACTGGCTTACCCAGCTCTCCTAGCCCGAGCCCATAGCCCGCAGCAGTTTTTTTGCCAGCGCAGCCCGCAGGCCCGGCAGCCTGCGCACTGTCAATTGTTTTTGACCAAACCTTATTTTACATGGTTTTGTAATTTTTTCTAAATAGTTAAAATTTCCTTATTAAAATAGGATTAGGTTTTTATTTTTATTTTCTATAAATACCACATTAAACACACTAGAAAGGGGGACAGAACACGAAAAAATCCTAAAGAAACAGAGGAGGGACAAAGAGAAAAACACTAAACAAAGAGGGAGGAACATTAAGAGAGATTACATCAGAAAGAAAAAATAAATCAACAACGAGTAGCACTGATCAATCATCAATCCATCAAAGGCAGCAACGCTGTCTTTGTTCTTATTTAGCCCGAGTCAATTGTGGAGGAACCAATGAACGGAGGTTTGATTATAAATCTTTGATTTGTTTATATTTACAACATTCTTACGCTTTGATTCATGAATTGTTTCTATTATTTGTTTTGATATTGAGTCTTTCAGTAACCTGAATTATTAATTATTAAACCCTAATTGTATGTTTTATAAATTAGATTTTTCATTCATCCAGTAGCCTAAGTCATTGATTAAATTATCAAAAAACCCTAAACTATTCTTCTGTTTCCAAAACTTTAAAACCCTAAACTATTCTTCTATTTCCAAAACTTTAAAACCCTAAACTATACTTCTGTTTCCAAAATATTAAAACCCTAAACTATTCTTCTGTTTCCAAAACTTTAAAACCCTAAACTGTTCTTTTGTTTAAAAAACATTAAAACCCTAAACTATTTTTCCCAAAACTTTTAACTCTAAATTATTCCATTTAAGTCTCAAAACCCTAATTATTTTCCAAAATCTTAATTTATTTCCCGAATCCATATTTCTTCTAAAATGATAAATCAAAACCTTAATTTTTCAAACCCTCATCCAGTAAACCTACAAACCCTTAAGCCCAAATCCAATAAATCCAATAAATCTCTCTCTCTTAAACCGTAAATATCTTAAAACCAATCCCAATCTTTTAAAATTATAAACCCTAATGTCTTAAGGTTCCAAAACCCTAAATTTCATGATGTTAGCCCTAAATCCTAATTTGATTAACCAAAAACCTTACTGCTTTCTTAAATTTATAAACCCTAATCCATTCCATTTTTTCAAAAATTCTCACAGTAGCATAAATAATAATAACAATAATTCTAAAATTTCAAAACCCTAAATATTAATTAAAGAACCCTAAATTGAGACATAAACTTAATTTGTATCTTTATTTGCTTTATTAAATTTTAGATTTGATTATGTAGTTTATTATATGTTTTGATTTATTTAATTTCAATACTTGATTTATTTAATTTATCATGGATGGATATTTTCATTATTATTATGATTATTATTTGTTTATTTTGGTATTAAAATTGTAAGAGGTATGTTTCCATTATTGGGTACCTCATTAATTAATTTTCATGTAATTTAAATTGCTTTTATATTTTGGACCAATGTAAAGGACATGTTTCCACCTTTTGGTGGGTGTCCTATTTAGTTTTAGACATGGACGATGTAAGGACACATTTTCATCCTCAGATGGGTGTCCATTTATTTGCTTTGCTTTGACTTTGCTTTGATTTTAATATAATGATACTTTATTTTAATTATTGCATGTAGTATGGATAATATTGCTATATTTAAGAATTTTATAATATTAAGACCTGCAAAGGAGGCCAGTTCTAATAAACCGGGCATTATGGGGGTGCTGGGCCATTTCTCACCTTTCCCACATGTACCCAGCTTTTCGAACCCATTAAGGGGTTGGAGATTCCTTAGGAATCAAGTCATCCACCTCTTTCTTTTTCCCTGCCCACCCGGGTGGCGACTCCATTTTCTCCGGGCTTAGGCCCGTGTTCTCTAAGGCTCGAGCCTAAACAATGCCGAAGTCGCAAGAACCATTCCACCTGGAGTGGGGCAAAAATTCCCGCTCATAGTGGCAACTCCACTAGGGATAAGAGAAGTTGATTCTGTTGGTCTTTATATTATTCTATTCTTTCTTATCATAATATTATCCATTGTATCTTATTAGATTGCATCGTGTGCGTGAGTTAGGACGCACGTGTTACCCGTGTTGTGTTATGTAAGGGATACCATACTTTCACTCAAGGTATGCAGATCGAGCATGGTATAACCACTCATAGCCTTGTACCATTTGGTATATACTTGGTATGGGAACCTAAGCTTTTTAACCCTAAGACTAAAGCTCATCTAATTGGCCTAGTTACTTTCCTCAGGTTTTACCCCAAATGCTTATTGTTTGACTATGGTTAATTTATCTTGGCTTAAATCATGGCTTATTTGGTTTGTTCTTTTTCTAATATGACCCAAGTACATTTGTATGCTCAAAATAAATTTTTCTCTAAATCCAAAAGACCAAAGCTATTTTCAAAACTTTTCAAAGTCGTCTTTTGATATAAAACTTTTCAAAAATCTTTTCAAAAATTATTTTCTTATGACCCAAATGCAAAACCCAAAATCTATTTTTTCTAAAATCATTTTACAATGGGATTCGAAACAAAACTATTTTCATAACCTTTTGAAAGGAGCTTATGAATATTTAGTTCAATTATGGAATACCAAAAATTAATTGTGAGCCTAGTTTATACTAAGAATAATTAATCATGGGCTTGATTTTGGCATGAATCATTAGTTACTTTTTCAAGTGAGAAATCTATTTATAATAAACCTCTTAATTTAGTTTTAATCCAACATAACATAAAAGCTACTTTAGTTGGTTGGATGGATTAAAGCATAATTAATGGGAATTATCATGAATTGATTTCCATTTTTGAGAAAAGAACTATTGGTTGAAACGTCCGAGGGAAATATTCAAAAACAAGATAACCCATGTTGGTTTTTTGTTAACCATATACCTAGGAAAAGAGACTCACCATTCGTGTGTGGAAGTTATAAGGTTGGAAGGAATGTCCTATTTATCCTTGTTTGTTTATTGTTTGTGCATACATGCATACATTCATACATTTGCATCTCATATCATTAATCCTTCTGGCTAACAGCCCTGGATTATGATAGTTCAAAAGCTTACGACAATCTGACCTACGCCGGAGACAAAGAATCTAGTAATGACTCAATCACTTACTCACCAAAAGCAATGGAGCCAGAACAAATTCAAAGAATGGTGGATGACGCCCTCAATGCCAAGATGGATAAAATAAAAGAGGCCCCAGCTGAGACCATGAAGAACCAATTGGCTGCAATTTTAGGGAACAACGCCGAAGTATCTGCTAGCACAAAGAAGCCAAAGGACAAAGGGAAGGCTAAGGTTGGTGGGGTGGCTTTTGATGATGACAAGGTAGTCGTTGATGATGATGATGACTGGGCTCAATACTTCTAAGATCTTGAAGATAAAAAGAAGAAGCCAAAGGTTGTTGACAAGACAACTTTTGAAAAGACTGAAAATTCTGATGTTGAGAAGATGATTGCTGATTTAGAAAAGAAATTTGAGAAGAAGTTGAAAACTAAAGAGATGTCCAAGATTGACAAACTGAGGAGGTCCCTTATAAGTTCAAGATGCCTTCCTTTGCTAGATACAATGTGTAGACCCTTAATTTTTAACCCAGTCCAGTCCAATATATTTTATTTAGTCCAAAATAATTTTTGTACTGTCTAATATATTTTAATTGGTTTAAAATAATTTTTGTTATCTCAATTAAATAATTTTTGCTTTAGTATCTAATTTTTATTAATAAAAAATAAAAATAAAAAATAAAAATTGAAAAAATAAAAAATAAAAATAAATCGGCGTTAAAAAAATCATCGCCGAAAACCAGCGCGCGGGAATATGGCCGTGGGCCATTTCATCTGCAGGCCGGTCCTCGCCCTCTGCCGCAGCCAACTACGACAAATTTTTTTCCCCAGCGCAATTTTTCCGCAGCAGTTTTTTTTCGCCAGCGAAATTTTTTCGACGCAAATTTTTTGAAACCTAATGCAATTAGGTTTTGGTTTCCTTTTCTTAATGAATATTATGTTCCATGAATGATTAGGAATGAACCATAAAAGTTCTATAAATAAGATCAAACACAACACAAAAAATCAAAAATAGAGGAAGAAATCGGAGAAGAAAAAGGAACAAAATTGGATCCGAAACTGAGTAGGAAAGGCAGTAATTCAATTCAATTTTTTTGAGGGAGCAGAAAAACAATTCAAGGCAATTCAAAGGCAGCAAAGCTTGCTTTGATTTGGTTCATCCAAGAAGCAATTTTGGTGCAACCCACGAAAGAAGGTTTGAATTCTTAATTTCTTTATATTTTTTCACAGTAGCATAAACTATCCAATTGTGTCTTTTAATTCAAAAACCCTTGAACTTTAATTTAGTTTTTCTAAGGCTTAAAAACCTTTTTTCATTTCTTTGTTTTCCAAAAAAAACTTACAATTGTTATTTTTGCTTCATCAAAATCTTAAAAACCTAATTTAACATGTTTCTTTTCAAAACCATAATTTAAATTCTGTTTCTTTCTAAAAACCTTAACAAATATCTTTTTTATTTATGTAAACTTTAAATCATTTGTTTATTTTCATAAACCTTCACAAAATTATCAAATTGATTTTCAAACCCAAAAAAACCTCATGCATTCACTGAAACCCTAATTCAACTTTAAAACTAAACAATAAAACCTTAAATCCTAATTTTTTCTAAACCCTAATCCTTTAGAACTTTAAAAACTATATAAACCCCAAATGTTTAATTTTACACAGTAAGCTTAAAACACAATTCAATGAATAACTGTAAACCATAAATCTAAGTATTTTAAAGTGTCCATACCCTAGTTTCATGATTTCACCATTCAAACACTAATTTGGTTAATCAAAGAACATTATCAACCTTTTAAAACATAAAACCTTAATCTATTTTAATTCCTTAAAAACTCACTATAGCCTAATTCCACAAATTCCAAAACCCTAAACACATGAAAATAAAGGACCCAAAATGGAAACAGTAGCTATAATTTAGATTTTTATTTGCCTTATTCAATTCTATATTTGATTATGCTTTGATTTATTTTATATGCTTTAATTTATTTAAGTTCAATGCTTGGTTTATTTAATTTTTCATGGATGGATGCTTACTTTCTATTGATGTTTAATACCTTTGATGAATGATTTATTTATGATGAATGGTTATTTACTTTTATCAATTTATTTAGATTTTCAAATGTTGTAAGAGGTATGTTTCCACTTGGTGGGTACCTCATTAGTTAAATATCATGTAATTTAAATTGCTTTTTCTATTTTAGAACCAATGTAAAGGGCATGTTTCTACCTTTCGGTGGGTGTCCTATTTAGGCATGGGATGTAAGGACATGTTTTCATCTTCGGATGGGTGTCCATTTATTTGTTTTGTTTTGCTTGGATATTGCTTTGATTTTAATATAATGATGCTTTCTTTTTATTGTGTGCAATATGGATAATGTTGTTATATTTAAGAATTTTATAATCTTAAGACCTGTAAAGGAGGGCGGTTCCAATGAACTTGGCGTTGTGGGGGTGTTGGGCCATTTCTCACCTTCCCCACATGTACCCAACTTTCCAAACCCATTAGGGGGTTTGGGATTCCTTAGGAATTGAGTCATCCACCCCTTTCTTTTTCCCGGCCCGTTCGGGTGGCGACTCCATTTTCTCTGAACTTAGGTCCATGTTCTCTAAGGCCCGGAGCCTAAACAGTGCTGAAGTCGTAAGAACCATTCCACCGAGAGTGGGGGTCAAAATCCCCGCTCACAGTGGTGACTCCACTGGGGATAAGAGAAGTTGATTCCGTTGGTCTTTATATTATACTATTCTTTTTTATAATGATATTATCCATTGCATCATATTAGATTGCATCGTGTACGTGAGTTAGGATGCCCGTGTTACCCGTGTTATGTTATGTAAGGAATACCATACTTTCACTCAAGGTATGGAGATCGAGCATGGCATAACCACTCATAGCCTCTTACCATTTGGTATATACTTGCTATGGGAACCTAAGCCTTTTAACCCAAAGACTAAAGCTCGTGTAATTGGCCTATTTACTTTCCTTAGGTTTTTTACCCCAAATGCATGTTGTTTGACTATGGTTCATTTATCTTGGCTTAAATCATGGCTCATTTGGTTTGTTCTTTTTCTAATATGACCTAAGTACATTGTAATCTCAAAATAACTTTTTCCTTTAAAGTCCAAAAGACCAAAACTATTTTCAAAACTTTTCAAGATGGTCTTTGGACTTAAGACTTTTCTAAAAACAAATCAAGAATTCTTTTGCTCATGGCCCAAATACTAAGCCCAAAATCCATTTCTACTAAGATCTTTTTACAATGGGCTTAGAAACAAAATTTTTTTTTTATCTAACCTTGTCTTACAAAGAGCTTGCAAAAATATTTAGGTCAATTATGAAATACCAAAAATCAATTGTGGGCCTAGTTTATACTAAGAATAAATTAACCATGGGCTTGTTTTTGGCATGAATCATAGTTACCTTTTTCAAGTGAGAAATCTATCTATAATAAACCTCATAATTTAGTTTTAATCCAATATAGCATAACAGCTACTTTAGTTGGTTGGATGGATTAAAACCTAATTAATGGGAATTATCATGTATGGATTTCCATTTTTGAAAATATAACTATTGGTTGAAACGTTTGAGGGAATTATTCGAAAACAAGATACCCCATGTTGGTATTTTGTTAACCATATACCTAGGAAAAGAGACTCGCCATTCGTGTGTGGATGTTATAAGGTTGGAAGGAACGTCCTAATTATCTTTCTTCATTGATTGTTCGTGCATACATGCATACATGCATACATTTGCATCTCATATCATTGATCCTCTCTAGCTCACAGCCCTGGATTACGATAGTTCAAAAGCTTACAACAATCCGACCTATGCCGGAGATGAAGTATCTAGCAACGACTCAATCACTTACTCACCAAAAATAATGGAGCCCGAAAAAATTCAGAGGATGGTGGATGACGCCCTCAACGCCAAGATGGAAGAAATAAAAGAGGCCCTAGCTGAGACCATGAAGAACAAATTGACTGCAATCTTAGAGAATCATGTCGAGGCATCTGCTAGCACTAAGAAGCCAAGGGACAAAGGGAGGACTAAAGTTGATGAAGTGGTTTTTGATAATGAAAAAGTGATCATTGATGATGATGATGATTGGGCTCAATACTACCAAGATGCTCAAGAGAAGAAAAAGGAACCGAAGATTGTTGAAAGATCAACTATGGAGAAGACCAAAACTTCTGATATTGAAAAGATGATTGCCAATTTAGAAAAGAAATTTGAGAAGAAGTTGAAAACCAAAGAGATGTCCGAGATCGACAAACTATTTGAACAAGATGAGGAGGTCTCTTATAAGTTCAAGATGCCTTTGCTAGATACAATGGTACTGGAAATCCTCATCTCCATGTGAAGTAGTATATCACTGCTATGCTGTCTGCCCAAGCTACTAAGGCTCAAACTCTAAGGTACTTCATGCTCTCATTGGACCCTGTTGTCCAAAATTGGTTCAATACCTTAGATGATGGAACACAAGAGAATTAGGATTTGCTATACAAGGCTTTCATCCAGCAATATGGGTATAATGTCGAGTTAGAAGTTACCTTAATGGAAGTGGAGTCCATTAGGCAAAGGTCGAATGAGAATTTTGTGGATTATGTGAAGAGATGGAGAAACAAGGCTGCATTGCTCAAGAAGAGGCCCGATGAATCTGATCAAATAAGGATAATTGTGAGAGGGGTGTTGCCTAGTCTTTGTGAGAGGATGTCTCATACACTCATCCGTGATTTCAAAGACCTTCTTCAAGCTGGTTTGCAAATTGAAGAATAGGAAAGGGAGAAGAGGCATTTTGCAATAGAAAGGAACGAGAAAGGGAGCTATTAATCTGGTAGCCAAAGCATGCAAAAGGCCATCGGTGTTAATGCTACTAACCAAGGAACGAGGAGACAATTTTTGGAATTGGGAAAACTGATGTCTTGGGTTCTCAATAAGCTTCAAAGAAAGGGATTGCTACAACCCTTAAATCCTCATCCTTTGCCTAACCCTCTCCCACCTAATTTTGACACTAAAGCATTTGTCAATTTCACCAAATGCAAGGGCATGACACGGATAGATGTGTGAGGTTGAGACATGAGATCCAAAATCTAATTGATAATGGGAAGCTACCCGAGCCCAATAAGCCAAATACTAAAGACAACCCATTACAAAAATTCAATAGGGTACCACCACCAGCAACCTTCATGATTGGAGGAGGTTTGCATGAGGATTTTGTCATGTCTTCTTTTCATGATGTGGGTGGAGAAGCAACCAAAGAAGAAAAGGTATTTGGTGAAATTAAACAAGCTATGATGGGTGGAGAAGTAACAATTTGTGTTGTCAATAGATTTTGGGATTTAAGTGATAGTGATGATGATATTGTATCCAAGAAGGAGAAGTGGACTTGGTTTGAGCCCGAAGAAGATGAAGTAATGAACACTAGATCTAGTAAGCCTTATGCAAGGCCACCACCTAAGGAGGTAGAAACTAATAAGGGAAAGGAAGTTGAAGTAGAAGAAGATGATGCTGTGCTCAAGCAATTGAAAAGAACCCAAGCAAGTGTTAGCATTTGGGACTTATTAGCTACTTCTAAAAAGCACCAAGAAACTATGGCCAAAGCCTTGGCTAGCATGCCAATTTCTACCTCCACGACACTGGAAGAGCTGATCAACATCATAAAAATTAGAGGGGCAATGAAATATGAAGAAAGAGTGAAGTTAATATGGGAGCAGTTTCTTTTTCAGATGCAGACTTACCGGAGGAGGGGAGAGACCACATTCGCCCTCTCTTTATCAAAGTAGAAATCAAGGGGAAGAGGACTCCTTGTGTAATGGTCGATGATGGGTCCACCATAAATATTTGTCCATTTAAGATATTGCCAAAGCTAGCTATGTCAACAAGAGATCTAAACCCGACCAAGGTAACAATTCGTGCTTATGACAACACTAAGAGGCAAGTCAAAGGGACTTTCAAAGTGGCTGTCAAGGTTGGTCCAATTGAATATATTGTTGAATTTGTTGTTTTAGACATGCCGGTTACCTTCGCCTTGCTCTTGGGTTGACCATGGTTCCATCCTCTCGGTGGAGTTCCTTCCACCCTTCATCAAAAGATCAAGTTCCCCAACGGAGATGAGATAGTGGTCATTAAAGATAAAGATAATGAGATTGTTAACGCTCTAATGATTGAGAGGCCTCTCAATGGTTTTCGAGTAGCTGCAATTTCTAATGATGAAGTAGTGGACTCCAAAGTCTTGAATATGATGAAGAACATGAACTACCTTCCCGGAGCTGGTCTTAGAAAGAGTAAGGCCGGTTTGACAAAGTTGCCAGATTTGAGAACTCAAACTTCTAAGAAAGGGTTGGGGTATGATGAAGCCAATGATGTCCAGCCAAAGAAGAGTGAGAAGATGAGCTTCCCACCACTTGAAGAGATCTTTGTCAAGGCTCCAAATATGGGACCATTCCAAGGAAAGCCCGAGCCGATCATGTTCATGGGTAAGTTAATCCCAGGTTTTGAAATTTTTGCAGATGTTGCCAAGCTAGTGGAGCAAGTGAAGAAAGAACTCACCCTGCCAACCAACAAAGAATCCAATCCAAAAGAGAAGAATGAAGCTATCCTGAAAGCTGAGAAGACTCCGAAAGAGATTGCTGCCCTGGTCGAAGAAAAGTTTGAAGTCATCCTACTTTATGATTCTGAAAACAATGATTTTGATTTTGATTTTAATTTGTCTGCTTTGTATGAGGATGATGATGTTTTCTTTTCCAAAATAAATGCAATAAAGTCTGATTTTGCTTACTTGTGTGATGTTTCTCTTGATGGTTGCATACATTTAAATAGCAGTTACATGAGCATCTTTAATATTATTTCTGTTAACACACAATCATTAAATTTGGGAACAACTGAAAATCCTAAAAATATTAGCAAAGCATTCGACCTTACTCCTGATGAGAGAGAGAGAGATTTGAAAAAATATTCAAAAAATATGAAGAAGTGTTTGCTTGGGCTTATGATGATATGCCTGGAATAGATCGAGACATAGCCGAGCATCATATTCCAACTCACTCTCACATGAAACCTGTCAAACAAAAGCTTAGGTGATTAAGACTTGAGTGGGCTGAATTTGTTAAAGAAGAGGTCACTAAGCAAATACAAGTGAAGTTCCTTGAAGTGATAGAATATCTAGATTGGTTAACCAACATAGTACCCGTGCCAAAGAAAGATGGAAGAATAAGGGTCTGTGTGGACTATAGAGATTTGAACAAGGCTTCCCCTAAGGATGATTTTCCTTTACCTCATATAGATGTTCTCATTGATAGTGCAGCCTCTAGCGTGCTACACTCATTTGTAGATGGATTTTCTGGATACAATCAAGTGTTAATGGCCCAAGAGGATAAAACTAAAACTGCTTTCATTACTACATGGGGTATATTTTGTTATAGGGTGAAGCCGTTCAGCTTAAAGAATGTTAGAGCAACCTACCAAAGGATGGCCACCACATTATTTGATGACATGATGCACAAAGAAGTTGAAGTATATGTTGATGATATGATGGTTAAATTGGATACAAGAGAACAACACTTCCAAAACTTAGAGTTATTCTTCGATAGGGCTTTGAAATATAAGCTAAGACTGAACCCGAAGAAGTGTATGTTCGGTGTTACTTTAGGCAAGTTATTAGGACATGTGATTGGTCTGAACGACATTGATATTGATCCTGACAAAGTTAAAGCAATCAGGGATATGCCAGCCCCTAAGACGGAGAGAGAAGTTCGAGGATTCATTGGTAAATTACAATACTTTAGTAGATTCATAGCAAAACTCACAACAATTTGTGAGCCTATCTTCAAATTGCTTAGAAAGAATCAGCCGGTCATATGGAATGAAGAGTGTCAAAAGGCCTTTCAGCGAATAAAAGAGTATTTGTTGAATCCACCTATTTTAAAACCACCTAAACCCGGCAAACCTCTATTACTATACTTAGCAGGAGAAGAAGAGTCGATTGGAGCCATGATAGCCCAAGCAGATGAGTCAGGGATTGAGCATGCAGTTTACTATTTGAGTAGAAAGCTCCTAACTTATGAAATTAAGTATAGTATCATTGAAAAGACTTGTATAGCCGTGGTTTGGTCTTCTAAGAAGTTGCGGCACTACTTTCAATCGTATAGTGTGCAAGCAATTTCCAGGTTGGATCCAATGAAGTACTTAAGGGAGACACCCTCTTTGATTGGGAATATGGTCAATGGTTGATAATATTAGAAGAATTTGAGATTGAGAATGTAACTTGGAAAATGATCAAAGGTAGAGCGGTGGCAGAATTCCTGGCCCAACAACCATTATTAGATAGTGAAGAGGTAATCTTGGAATTTTTGAATGAACATTTAGAAGCAATTGAAGTACAACGGTGGAAAATTTATTTTAATGGAGCAGTAAATAGGAAAGGAGCAGGTTTAGGAGTTATAATAGAATCACCCGAAGGAGAACTTATCCCTTTAGCCAAAAAATTGAAATTTAGGGCAACCAATAATATGGTGGAGTATGAAGCTTGTATTTTCGGTTTGGAAACCCTAATGATTATGAAGGTGGATAAGGACGAAGTTTTTGGTGATTTATTGCTAGTAGTATCCCAAGTAAATGGAGAGTGGGAATTGAAAGAGGAAAAATTAAAACCATACCACCATTGCCTGACCATGATGAAGAAGAACTTTAAGGAGTGTAGATTTATACACCTATCAAGAGAAGAAAATCAGATGGCTGATGCTCTAGCCACATTGACTTCGGTATGGGAAAACCTTGCCAGCTTATTTCTTAAGCCTCCGATCTTGACTAGTTCATCAACTTCTTACTATGAATATGAGACAATCATGGATATTGATACAGACCATGATGCATGGTACGATACTATAAGGTGATTTCTGGAAGAAAGAGAATACCCACCGGGGGCAACAAAGAAAGAGAGAAGAGCCATAAGGTAGTGGTCATTGTAATACATCACCTTCCATGGGGAGTTATATCAAAGATGGCCTAACGGGGTGCATTTTAGATGTTTAAGAAAGCCTGAAGTGGAGCGCATCATGTCAGAGATACATACGGGAAGTTGCGATCCGCACATGAGTGGTTTGGCTCTAGTTAAGAAGATTATTAGCCAAGGTTACTACTGGTTGACCATGGAGAGAGATTGTATTGAGTTTGTCAAAAAGTGCCAACAATGTCAGATGTATGGTAACTTGAATCACATGCCTCCTGAAGAATTGCATTCTATGTCTTCACCCTGGCCATTCGCCACCCGGGGTATCGACATTATAGGAGAGATACATCCGACAGCATTAAATGATCACCGTTTCATTGTGGTAGCAGTAGATTATTTTTCAAAATGGGTCGAAGTCGAATCCTTCAACAAGCTGGTTGCAAGCCAAATGGCCAGATTTATTGAAAAGAACCTCATTTGCTAGTACGGGGTCTCGTATAGTGTGATATCAGACAATGGGGTACAGTTTCAAGGAGCAGTTAAGAATTTATTCTCGAAGTACTAAATCCATCATCATAGATCCTCTCCTTATAGACCAAAGGCTAATGGTGCAGTAGAAGCAACAAACAAGACAATTAAGCAAATTATGTCCAAAATGACCAAGACTTACAGGGATTGGTCAAAGATGCTTCCCTTTGCTTTATGGGGATATAGGACAAGTGTGCAAACACCTACTGGAATAACACCATTCTCTTTGGTTTACGGGATGGAAGAAGTATTGCCAATTGAAATTGAGATCAAGTCGTTAAGAGTAGTCTTGGAAGCCAAACTGCCTGAAACAGAATGGGTCGCGAGCAGATACACACAGTTAGCTTTGCTAGAAGAGAGAAGGTTAAAAGTGTTGTATCATCACCAACTGTATCAAAAGAAGATAGCTCGGGCCTACAATAGAAGGGTTAAGGTCAGAAAATTCAGAGTTGGGGATTTGGTGTTGAAACAATGTAAGCCTAATGTATCTGATCCAAGAGGGAAGTTTAGGCCTAGCTAGGAAGGGCCATATGTCATGAAACAAGTCATGAACAAAGGTGCGGTGAAGTTGTCAGACATGGACGAGAATGAATTTAGTGAGTCAGTAAACATTGACAGGTTGAAGAGGTTTTATGTATGATAAAGAAAAAAGAAAAAAGAGCTTGCTAGGTTGAAACCCAAAAAGGGTAGCCTAGGCAAAAGTTAGAGCAGTCCGCTAGTTTCGAAAACCCGAAAGGTCGGGCTAAGTAACAATTAGGGCTAAATGAGAGAAAATCATCAATTAGAAAATCCGAAAGGGCTAATGTGCAACAAGAGTGATCTTGTGTATGCTGGCTTTATGTTTGGTTGTTCCCTAATTTAATAAAATAGAATTAATGTTAAAATTGTTCCATATGCACTGTTATAAGTATTTGACCAGATATGGATGAAGTAAATAAACACAATAGCAAAAGGTGATGACAAATTATAAATGGAAAAGAAGAATCTTTTATTACTTTAATTATTTTTCATCCTAACAATACACTTTCTGAATTGACAAATGTAAAATCTATGGCAGTCGATAAATGTAACATGCATGCCAGCTTTGCCTCAGTCAATCCAAGTAGGCTTCATTCAAACAAGGCATGTCTAACTCGGGAGTAAAGTCAGAATCACGAGGCTTAGCTCTGTACTGACGGCCAAGTCGGCGAGGATCATAGCATGTACCTTGATGAAGAGCGGCAAGGGGAACATACATCAAGTATGTCCGCATGGTGATATGAGAAATTTTCCACCAAGGTACCAACCAATGGATATTGACTTCAGAACGTGAGTGGATCCAGGCAACCCAGTCAGCATATGAAGAAGCAGGATGGAGTAGCTTCCTAGCAGAATGATGATGTGGCAGGTACCTGGCAAAGTCCATGGATGGAGTATCAAGAAAACAAAGACGCTCCTAAAGCCAAATCTATGAAGAAAGAGTTAAATAAAAAAATAAGAGAAAAAGAAAAAGGTCCACTAAGTTGAAAACCCGCAAGGGCAGCTTAGGCAAAAATTAGGATAGCTCGCTAGTTCCAAAAAACCATATGGGCGGACTAGGCAAAAATTAGAGCAATAAAGAAAAGAAGAAAAAAAGAAAACCTAAATTGAAAACCCAAAAGGGAAGTTTAGGTAATTACCTGAAGCAGCAATGGACTCCCAGTCAGTCTCTTTGACAATCCTGATTTAAATTGGTCTAATCCAACTAAGGTCTCGGCTAAGATCATAGGTATCGGTGACAAGCCTCCTTCCATTTGGTCCATAATATCCAATACTTATGGATCAATATCGTCGTCAGAAGAAACAAGCAAGAATTGGCCGAGCAAGCAAAGATAGAGCATGCGTCCCCATGCCTTACTAGGGGCCAAATGAGAGAGACAAAAATCAATCAAAGGAGCAAGTAGAATTTTTTCACCCCTCATCAACCGAAGAACTTCGGGTTTTGAAATTTGAAATAACATCTGCATCTTACGTTGAGTCTTAGAAATCAGTGTGGGTAATGCTATTTGTTAATTACTTGGATATCCAAGGATGGCCTCAAATTCTTCAATCAAGGGACATATTTCAAAGCCATTAATTCTAAATACCCTAGAATCCGTATCCCAAAAGGAAGCCACGGCATGTAAGAAGGAGTGGTCCAATTTAACATTTTGAAAACATTTTAAAACATCAAGTTTTGACCATATAATTTGCTTCCAATGGATGGCATCCTTATTCTGAAATAGAATTTTATCTTCTTTGAATGATGCTCGGTCATGGTGAATGAATAAAGAAAAAATTAAAATTGTTAAAGGAAGTCTTCACGTTGAAAGAGAAAGAATTTTGGTTTCTGTATTAAAAATAGGGCATGCAAGGTGATTTATATAGAAGAAAATAAATCTTTTCCAAAAGTGATGAGGAAAAGGTGATGGGAAAGGGTAAGGCCATATGGCATAAGGAAAGGAATTGGTAGCAATTTCCTTTACCACGTTAGATTTGGTTTAGCAAATTATGTGGATTATGAAATTATGATATACTGTGATAAAAAAAAAAGTAGTGCAGTAACGAAAAAAAAAAGTTACAGTAAAAAGGAAAATTGTATTTTTTTCATTATTGTACAATATTTTATAATTGCTACAATATTTATATATCGCTAAGAGGGTGGTGGTAGGTCATCAAATAAAGCCTTGAAAAAATCGTCACCTGTTGGAGGAGGGAGCAAATCACTCATCCCGAGTCCGCCCGAAGAGGGAGCACCAAAACCGTGCAAATTACTCATCCCGGCATCACCCAAAGCGGGAACACCAAAATCCCTATTACCTTGAGGTTCCGATCCATCATGATCCTCATCAGAAGCAGACGAAAGGATCTCATAGTCATTAGTCTGGAGGCCTCTTGATGAAGAAGTATCAGGATCCCTCATCCCCTGAAATTGGAAGTCTCAGAAATGTTGTTTGGATTGATGATATAAACTTTTAAAATGAGAAGCCTGCTGATGACTTGCAGCCAACTCTTCTTGAAGTTTCCTATTTTGTTCTTCGAGCATCCGCTGTGAGCCAAGAAGGAAAAGGTAAGAGCATACATAATCATGCATATATATAGTATAAATTACCATGAAATAAGGAACGTACCAGGTAATTCAAATCAATACCCTACGGATGAGATGGCATATCTGGCGGGCTAAAACGAGCAAAAGAAGGGGCAGTAAAAGAAGGTCCAGCCTCATGATCAAATGAGCCAACAGCCTTCAACAATCATTAAAGAATCAAGGAAAGGAAAAAAGCAGTTTCAAGGGAAAAGTGGTAAAAGTTTTACCTGAGAAGTTTTAGTCTCGAGATGTGGAACAAGCTCTCCTGCGGCTCCATGATGTTCTTCTTAATCTCTACCCTCATTTTTGTTGAAAATCTCCCACACACCAATAGGAGATACATCAAAGTTCAAGAGTCTTCTTTGAATAAAATGGGCATAAAATGGACCCGGTAAATGGAGAAATGACTCGGCACCGTAACCATATATTTTAGGATTTGCATCGGAACCCTCCATTGCTCTAGACTGAGAAACCATTCATAAACTCTCTCCCTGAGAAACCAGCCACTAGACACTATATCAGCAATAACTCGGCGAGAATGTTGGAAAGACAGTGCAGCCCTCATCAAAGGAGACCAGTTTGCTAACTCTTCTGGGCTCCACCAGGCCAAATTCACCTGCAAGATAATATAAGGTAAGTAAACTTTCACATAAAATTTAAAGCATGCTAATGTTATTTTACCTGATCCCAGGTTAAGCGGCTCAACACAAAGCGATGAGTATGCACATGATGAGAGCTGGGAACATCCACACGATCGGCCGTGTCTCTGCCAACCCGTCCTTCATAATTCATCCAATAACTATGAATTGGCTCGATTTTTATCTTAAAAGGCCCTTTATATGATGGTTTCATACCAATTAATTCATGAATTTCTTCAAATGTTAAAATATCGTTGGTTAGAGGAACCGGAATACCATCATATCGAAGGCCGGTTATGGCAGTAAAATCGATCATACCAATTGTCATCTCTCCAATGGGCAAGTGAAAAGTGTGGGTTGTATCCAACCATCGCTCTGCAAGCGCCTGGACTACGCTATGGTCTAGGCAATTGTAAGATGAACTGCTCAAAGCCGTAATCTCGGATAATCCGCCTTACCCGAGAAGGCACTACATCATACCATTGTCGGGCTTTGTAAATACACCCTCCAGCCCGAACAATGCAACGATCATGCTAACACGGAGCCAGGTAAGTTAATGCAAGGTAAGTACAGGCTATCTTAAATTAATTTATTTTTCCTAAATTTTCTAAAAATTATAATAAAATAATAAATAATAAATAAAGGCAAACGCAATAATAATAAAAGAGCATAATATAAAAACATAAATCAAAAATAATAAATAATAATAGAAAAAATATAAATAATCAAAAATCAAAAAATCAAAATCAAAAAATATATATAATAAAATAAAAAACAACAATGAAAAAATTAAGAGAAATAAAAAATTACCTAATTCTTTTGATTGGAACTACGATGGAGCGGTATCCCGGCCAGTATATCTATATTTTCGTCTTCATAATGCCGAATAAACTCCAATAACTCGGCATTATAATGAGTCCCTGACCTCGAAACATGCATTGTTTTTGAAAAATATGTGCTAAAATTGATAGAAATTTGAGAGAATTATGAAATTGAGTTTTGCTGTGAAATGAAATGACGAATCAGCTCCTTTATATAGAGAAACAGCAAGCAAAAAAATAAAATTCAAAACTATTCATAAATAGTAAATTTCACTATTCATGAATAGTGTTACTGTTTATGATTAGTAAATAGTAAATTTTACTATTTATGATTAGTAACTAATGCATGAACAGTGACTACACAGTAAATTAACAGTAAGTTCAATTATTCACTTTAATCATTCAAATAATTGTGGGTATATAAATATTTTTACACCTTGGGGGCAATAAGAAGACATGCATAAAAATTAGCCAAACTTTTTGTAATAAAAAATTATTAGCTCTGGTCCAGAACCTAAATTTTCCTTAGGTCCGAACCTAAAATCTCTTCTAAGTCCAGAACTTAGCTCGGGTCCAGAATCCAAATTTTTCTTAGGTCCAGAACCTAGAATTTATTTCTAAGTCTAGAACTTAGCTCGAGTCCAAAACCCAAATTTTCCTTATGTCCAGAACCTAGAATTTATTTCTAAGTCCAGAACTTAGCTCGGGTCTAGAACCCAAATTTTCCTTAGGTCCAGAACCTATAATCTTTTCTAATTCCAGAACTTAGCTTGGGTCCAAAACCGAAATTTTTCTTAGGTCTAGAACCTAGAATTTATTTCTAAGTCCAGAACTTAGCTTGGGTCCATAACCCAAATTTTCCTTACGTCCAGAACCTAGAATCTTTTCTAAGTCCAGAACTTAGATCGGGTCCAGAACCCAAATTTTTCTTAGTTCCAAAACCTAGAATTTATTTCTAAGTCCATAACTTAGCTCGGGTCTAGAACCCAAATTACCATTAAGTCCAGAACCTAGAATTTATTTCTAAGTCAAGAACTTAGCTCGGGTCCAGAACCAAAATTTTCCTTTGGTCCAGAACCTATAATTTATTTCTAAGTCCA
The DNA here is from genome assembly GCA_947685225.1 of Garcia nutans. Taxonomy (NCBI): domain Eukaryota; kingdom Viridiplantae; phylum Streptophyta; class Magnoliopsida; order Malpighiales; family Euphorbiaceae; genus Garcia; species Garcia nutans. The sequence continues at coordinate 18,297,269 of CANTUV010000026.1, forward strand.
AGAACTTATCACGGGTCCAAAACCCAAATTTTCCTTAGGTCCAGAACCTAGAATTTATTTCTAAGTCCAAGAACTTAGCTCGGGTCCAGAACCCAAATTTTTCTTAGGTCCAGAACCTAGAATCTCTTCTAAGTCCAGAACTTAGCTCAGGTCTAGAACCCAAATTACCCTTAGGTCCAGAACCTAGAATTTATTTATAAGTCCCAGAACTTAGATCGAGTCCAGAACCCAAATTTTCCTTAGGTCCAGAACCTAGAATTATCCTTGAGTCCAGAACTCGAACCAGGTCCAGAACCCAAAACCTCCACCATCTTAAAAATTAAGTCTTATTGCTTTTCACTCTCTTTCACTAAAGTTTCAGATCATTCAAGCAGGGGGCAAACTATAAACCCTTAATTTTTTACCCAGTCCAGTCCAATATATTTTATTTAGTTCAAAATAAATTTTGTCTTGTCTAATATATTTTAATTGGTTCAAAATAATTTTTTTATCTTAATTAAATAATTTTTACTTTAGTATGTAATTTTTATTAATAAAATATAAAAATAAACAAATAAAATAAATAAAATAAAAATAAATAGGTAACGAAAAAATAGGTGACGAAAAAATTGTCGCCGAAAACCAGCGCGCGGGACGATGGCCGTGGGCCATTTAGCCCGCAGGAGTTTCTTGCGAGTGAAATGGCCCGTAGGTCGGTACTCGCCCCCTGCCGCAGCCAACTGCGGCAAATTTTTTTTGCCAACAAATTTTTCCGACGCAAATTTTTTGAAACCTAATGCAATTAGGTTTCGGTTTCCTTTTCTTAATGAATATTATGTTCCGTGAATGATTAAGAATGAACCATAAAACTTCTATAAATAAGATAAAAAACAACACAAAAAATCAAAAATAGAGGAAGAAATCGTAGAAGAAAAAGGAACAAAATTGGATCCGAAACAGAGTAGGAAAGGCAGTAATTCAATTCAAATTTTTTGAGGGAGCAGAAAAACAATTCAAGGCAATTCAAAGGCAGCAAAGCTTGTCTTTGATTTGGTTCATCCAAGAAACAATTTTGGTGCAACCCAAGAAAGAAGGTTTGAATTCTTAATTTCTTTATATTTTTTCACAATAGCATAAACTATCCAATTGTGTCTTTTAATTCAAAAACCCTTGAACTTTAATTTAGTTTTTCTAAGGCTTAAAAACCTTATTTCATTGCTTTGTTTTCAAAAAAAACATACAATTGTTATTTTTGCTTCATCAAAATCTTAAAACCGTAATTTAACATGTTTCTTTTCAAAACCATAATTTAAATTCTGTTTCTTTCTAAAAACCTTAACAAATATCTTTTCTATTTATGTAAACTTTAAATCGTTTGTTTATTTTCACAAAACTTCATAAAATTATCAAATTGATTTTCAAACTCTAAAAACCTCATGCATTCACCGAAACCCTAATTCAACTTTAAAACTAAACAATAAAACCTTAAATCCTAATTTTTTCTAAACCCTGATCCTTTAGAACTTTAAAAACCATACAAACCCCAAATGTTTAATTTTACACAGTAAGCTTAAAACACAATTCAATGAATAACCGTAAACCATAAATCTAAGTATTTTTAAGTGTCCAAACCCTAGTTTCATGATTTCACCATTCAAAGACTAATTTGGTTAATCAAAGAACTTCATTAACCTTTTAAAACATAAAACCTTAATCTATTTTAATTCCTTTAAAAACTCACAGTAGCCTAATTCCACAAATTCCAAAACCCTAAACACATGAAATAAAGGACTCAAAATGGAAACAGTAGAGATAATTTAGATTTTTATTTGCCTTAGTCAATTTTATATTTGATTATGCTTTGATTTATTTTATATGCTTTAATTTATTTAAGTTCAATGCTTGGTTTATTTAATTTGTCATGGATGGATGTTTACTTTCTATTGATGTTTAATACCTTTGATGAATGATTTATTTATGATGAATGGTTATTTACTTTTATAAATTTATTTAGACTTTGAAATGTTGTAAGAGGTATGTTTCCACTTGGTGGGTACCTCATTAGTTAAGTATCATGTAATTTAAATTGCTTTTCTATTTTAGAACCAATGTAAAGGGCAAGTTTCTACCTTTCGGTGGGTGTCCTATTTAGGCATGGGATGTAAGGACATGTTTGCATCTTCGGATGGGTGTCCATTTATTTATTTTGTTTTGCTTGGACATTGCTTTGATTTTAATATAATGATGCTTTCTTTTTATTTTGTGTAATATGGATAATGTTGTGATATTTAAGAATTTTATTATATTAAGACCTGTAAAGGAGGTCGGTTCCAATGAACCGAGCGTTGTGGGGGTGCTGGGCCATTTCTCACCTTCCCCACACATACCCAACTTTCCGAACCCATCAGGGGGTTGGGGATTCCTTAGGAATTGAGTCATCCACCCCTTTCTTTTTCCCGGCCCGTTCGGGTGGTGACTCCATTTTCTCCGGACTTAGGTCTGTGTTCTCTAAGGCCCTGAGCCTAAACAGTGCCGAAGTCGCAAGAACCATTCCACTGGGAGTGGGGGCAAAAATCCCCGCTCACACAATGGTACTGGAAACCCTCATCTCCATGTGAAGTAGTACATCACTGCTATGCAGTCTTCCCGAGCTACTAAAGCTCAAACTCTGAGGTATTTCATGCTCTCATTGGACCCTATTGTCTAAAATTGGTTAAACACCTTAGAGGAAAGTACTCAAAAAGATTGGGACATGTTGTACAAGGCTTTCATTCAGCAATATGGGCACAATATCAAGCTGGATGTTACCTTAAGGGAAGTTGAGTCTATTAGACAAAGACCAAATGAGAATTTTGTGGACTATATGAAAAGATTGAGAAATAAGGCTGCTTTGCTCAAGAAGGGGCCTGATGAATCTGATCAAATAAGGATGATTGTGAGAGGGGTGTTGCCTAGTCTTCGTGAAAGGATGTCTCATACACTCATCCATCATTTTAAAGATCTTCTCCAAGCTAGTCTGCAAATTGAAGAATGGGAAAGGGAGAAGAACCGCTTATCGGTAAGAAGGAATGAGAAAGGGAACTCCCAGTAGGGAAATCCAAGCGGGCAAAAGAAAGTTGATGTTAATACAACTGGTCAAGGAAATAAAAGACAATTCTTAGAATTGGGGAAACCTCTATCTTAGGTTTTCAACAAGCTACAAAAGAAGGGGTTGTTACAACCGTTGGCTCCTTGACCGCTACATAATCCTCTGCCACCAAACTTTAATACTGAGGCCTTCTGTCAATTTCATCAAATGCAAGGGCATGAGATGAATAAATGTGCTCGTCTAAGACATAAGATCCAAGATTTCATTGACAGTGGTAAGCTACCTGAGCCGGATAAGTCCAATACCAATAGCAATCCTCTGCCTAGGTTTAACAGAGTACCACCACCAGCAGCTTTCATGGTAGGAGGAGGATTGGAGGAAGATCTTTTCTTATCCTCCTTTCAAGATGAGAATATTAAAGATGTGAAAGGAGAAGAAGCTTAACCAAACAAACTTTCCTTGGCTTTTTTTTATTTTCTTTATTTGGTGTTTTATGGAGCAATTATATTTTTTAAAATTAAGATTGTTTGAATAAATTATTTTTATCAAAAATTTTATTGGTCTTTGTTCATTTTGGTGCTCAACCAATGAGGAATCTAGCTTGATAATTCATGAATTAATATATTTATGCATCATGACTTGAATGACTTTACTAGGTGAGGGAATTGCTCTATAGCATTGAGTTGTGTATGCTTACTTAGAGAGGGCTCCTGCATAATGACCTTTGTCTAGGTCCTAGTCAGTCTTAGAACATGCTTTGACAAACTTTCGAGGCAAAATTGAACTTGGCTTATTTTAGAGAGAGATGATCTAGGCATTGTTTGGTTAACCAACAACTAGTATCTACCCAATTAAATATCAATCCCTAGTTGTCCTTTTGAGCCTTCATGAAATTTTAGCTTTCTTTTCATTGGTAGGTAGAGTATATTAGTGAAGATAGTTTGAATAAGCATGTATATGAGATAAATAATATTCAAACTCAATGAGACCTTTGGCCAAGTAATGTGTATGTGTCTATCTGAAGTGCAATAATTCTTGCTTAAATAGAAATGATTCCCGAGTTTAGTATGGTAATTAGGGTTGTCATGTTATTGATATGTTATTTTGGAAAATCAAGTCATGAAGTAAATTGACATTAATTTGGCAAAGCCAACATTTGATTTAAAAATAAAATTTGAAAAATAAAATTATTTCAAAGCCTTCAAGTTAAGGGGAGTATGTTGAACAATCGAACCTCAAAGGATACATTGGGCAAAGTAAATGATTATTGGCAAGGTTATGAAGAGGCTACCAATTAACATGCTGAAACATAGTTTAAAATGGATGTATCCCTGACTCAGCAGCTTAGGGTCTCCACCACTCATATTTTCAATATCCCGAAGATAAAAGCCATAAATGTGAAGCATCCTGTCATTCCAAAGAAAGAACTGAACAAGCATCTGAAAGGTGTCAATGAGAACAATTGAGCTGATCACCTCGGTCTGTGAGTCAACAGAACCACTGTAAGTATTATCCATGCATATCATGCATACATGAGCATATCACACTCCATTTTTCTTTGTAAAAAATAAAAGTAATATTCTATGAAGCAATCAAAAGAAGATATTGAATCAGGGGGGCATGGAAGACCCATTGCTTGAGGAAGCTCTAGTCATTTCACAAAAGAAAGAAGAGATGCATGCTTATGCAAAGGAACCAAGAAAAATACAAACATCAATCAGAGCCTGCATGCGAAAAATTATTGGTTTTAGCCTGCACAGGGGGCAAAGTTTCTCCATTTTAAGTTTTGAGTTTATGCGTATACAAAATATTTTCAAACTCACTTTCAAATATTTTGGTCCAGAACCCAAATTTCTCTTAAGTCAAGAACTTAGCTTAGGTCCAGAACCTAAATTCCCTCTTAAGTCCAGAACTTGGTTTGGGTCCATAACCCAAATTATCAATAAGTCCAGAACTTAGCTTAGGTCTAGAACCTAAATTTCCTCTTAAGTCCAGAACTTAGTTCGGGTCTAGAACCCAAATTATCCTTAAGTCGAGAACTTAGCTTAGGTCCAGAACCTAAATTCACTCTTAAGTCCAAAACTTACATTAGGTTCAGAACCTAAATTCCCTCTTAAGTCCAGAACTTAGCTTGGGTCCAGAACCCAAATTACCCTTAAGTCCAGAACTTAGCTTAGGTTCAGAACCTAATTTTTTTCTTAAATCCAGATCTTAGCTCAGGTCCAAAACCAAAATTACCCAATCACGGGTCTAAGTACTCAAATCAATTCAAGTTTCGGGTCCAAGTACCTAATCTAGGGTCCAAGTACCCAAATTCAATCCAGTCTCAGGTCCAAGCACCCAAAGCCTATCCAATTTAGGTCTAAGTACCTAATCTCGGGTCCAAATACCTAGTCTCGGGTCCAAGTATCCAATTCAGTCATGGGTCCAAGTATCCAGTCTCGGGTCCAAGCACCCAAATTCAATTCAGTCACGGGTCCAAGTATCTAGTCACAAGTCCAAGTATCTAGTCTCGGGTCCAAGCACCACAATTCAATTCAGTTTTGGGTCCAACTACCCAGTCACAGGTCCAATTACCCAAATCCAATCTAGTTTCGGGTCCAAGTACCCAAATTCAATTCAGTCTCAGGTCCAAGTACCCAGTCTCGGGTCCAAGTACCCAATTTAGTTAGGGTGTAAGTAACTAATCTTGAATTCAAGTATCCAAATTCAATCTAGTCTCGGGTCCAAGTGCCCAAATCAAATTTATTCTCGGGTCTAAACAACCAATCTTTGGTCCAAGTACCCAAATCTAATTCAATCACGGGTCCAAATTTAGTTAGGGTGTAAGTACCCAATCTTGAATCCAAGTATCCAAATTCAATCTAGTCTCGGGTCTAAGTTGTAACACCCTCATACTCTATATAAGTACTAGACATATACCTAGTATACATACAATACGTATATAGAGTGTAAGAATGTCACAAATAGTTTTAATTTAAAAATCCTTATCCAAATTCAAACAATACTACCATTAGATTTTAATAACATTTAGTAAACCATTATACATATGAATGTATTATTGTGAATAATATAACATAATTAAACTACACATGTATGCATCACCTTCTAGTTGGTCTCAGAACACTCTTACCCTTCTCGTGGCATAACCGCTTGACTTCCAGATTAACCGCATAATTACCTGCGCGATCACACAACCGCGCTAAGCCCGAGAGCTTAGTAATACAAATAATTCATATAATCATACAATAGAGAAAATCATATTTTCATGTTAACTTGTTATGTCATTATTTTCTTATCATGTTTTCCTATTTTGATTATGCTTTTCATACATACTACTACTATTGCCTTATTTGTATACATATTTATACATTTCATTTCAACAATTTACAACTCAATGACTTATCAAAACTTTCATAAAGCAATATTCACCATTTCCATATCCATATACAATTAACACATCATATAATATTTTCATAAACTCATCATTTAACACAGCTTCTCAAACTATATTCATCTTCAATAATTTACTTATGTATTGTATACATTTCATTCCATGATTATCCTCATATTTCTCATACCATTATAATTTATTCCATAGTTATCACTATATACCACATAACATTATATTTCCTTCCATAGTTCACATTAAAACAAATGACAAACATATATCTCATTATTCATTTATTCCATGATTCAAGAATTATATATATATATATACAAGCACAAGCATGGGCCCAAAAACACTAATATGCCATTCCACTTTCAGATTTAATGTTTTTCTTTAATTATCACATTTATCATTATCCCAACTAGGCTTCAAGGATTAAGGTTCAACCAAGCTTCAAGGGGAACAAAGCATGCTAAGTATCAACCCAACTTGGCTTCAAGAACCAATCCAACCTAGCTTCAAGGGTTGTAACATCTCAATTAGGCTTCAAGGTCTTGACCCAACCAAGCTTCAAGGGAGTAAAACATGTTAAACTTCAACCCAACTTGGCTTCAAGGAATCAAACCAACCTAACTTCAATAGATTGTTACTATTAGGCATGCCACCAACAACAAAACTCTGAAAATGAATAACATATTAGACACACAATTCATTTATGATTTCATTATCAATTTCATTTTCAATTGAATCATCATAGCCAATCACAATGGCTTCATATATCATTTAGATCATCATAGCCAATCATAATGGCTTCATATATCATTTAAATCATTATAGCCAATCACAATGGCTTCACATTTCATTATATTTCAATTCATATCATAGCATTTCATCTTTCAAATATACAATCATTTATCTCATATATTACACATTTCATATATCATCATTACCAATCACAAAGACATCACATTTCATTTAGTCTCAATTCATATTAGAATACTTCATTACTTAAATATTCATAATCAAGCACATTAAACATTCATCAAGAATGATCGTCATTGATATACACATATATAATTTACCTTATTCTTAGATTTGGAATCCTCAACATACATTTGTTTCACATATATTTGAAGTGTAGATATAATAATACCTTTAGAGGATCCAACAAGACAAGAATAATCAAGAATAAGAATCATTATCTAACAAATTTGAGGGACACGGCCAACACCATTTGAGGGACATGGCCAAGCTTGTGGCCGTGTCTCTGAACCATAATTGGCAGTAGTGAACACGGGCATGCGACACGGTCGTGTCTCTCAACACAAATTCAGACAGTAGGTGACACGGGAAAGGTACACGGCCGTGTCTCTCCACAAAAATCAGGCAGTAACATACACGGGCAGAGGACACGGCTGAGACTGTGACCGTGTCTCTCCCAAAATCAATTCAACACATCCAATTTTCCTTGACTTGGCCATGTCTCTCCTTGTTTTTGGCCGTGTCACTCATGAACTTAAACCCCAAACATTTACAAATCTCCTTTAGTTGCACTCAAACACTCCATACACATCATAACATCATTCCAATGAATTTGATCAACATCACTAACACTTATTTTACATACACAACCATATTTACATTACCAAAACACATCAACAACACATTTGATTCCTTAACACATTTACAATTGAATATGTGTTAAGTTTCAACATCATGTAAATATATGAATTTAGGTAGTTTACTTACCTTAAGAACCATTCTCAAATCTATTCACTTTACCTTCCAAGAGCTCTTCACCACTTAAACTAGAGCAATCCATTTCCTTCACAACCTAATTCAAATCAAATAATAAGATACTTGAATTCCAATACAAATATTCAATTATCAAACTCATATATTTTATATTTTCAACTTCCTTAAACACAAGCATACATCACTCATATATCAATTACTCAAATCCCCAATTCATTAACACTAAACCCTTACTCAATAATCTCAACAATTCATCATCATCCTCACAATTAACCACATCAAATCCAAACTCAAACCATAGAAATCAATGCAAAGGAATGAATACTTACTTGGTTATTTGCCAAATCTTGAATAAAAATCTTCAATTCTCTCAAAATCACCATCTCTCTTGCTCTCTCTCTCTCTCTCTCTCGACCACGAAGAAGAAGAAGCAGAAGAAGAAGAAAGAAAGTTCTTGCTTCTTCCGTTCTTATCTCTTATATATATATAATACTAATAATAATAATAATAATAATAATAACAATAACAATAATAATAATAATAATGATAATAATAATAATAATTACAATACTAATACTTTAAATCTCCACCACATTCTTTCTTTGACTTTCTTCTTCTCTTTTCTTTTTGTCCTTATTATTATTATTAATTAATTATACAAATATATATAAAATTCACTTTCCCTACACCATATTATATCTCATGTATATATGATGTATATGTATATGTCTTATATATATAATCTTTATATTTCCCATATATACATATACTTTAAATCCAAATACAACAATAACTCCAAAACTCTTAGGGTCTATTCCGGGATATTACAATTCTCTCCCCCTTAAATAATTTCATCCTCAAAATTATCCAGTACAATAACAACCCATTTGTAACAAATCACTATCTTAATTTTATCAAATCACATAACTTTTACTCTCCCCCTTTAAGTCAATCATAACTCATCATATTTAATCTATTTTTATCTTATAACTTTCTCAACAGAGCCACCCAGATAGCTCATTACATTCCCAATGAATTTTCTTTTATACAATAATCAACTCATCTTATAGTCTATATATATTCCATTCATCTATTACATTCAAGATATACATATCACTTCATCTCTTTATAAATAATCTCTTAACTTTAACCTTGGAAATTATTAAATTATATCATACTATTGCTTATCTTGTCATTACAATCACTTTTGAAAATAGCCACTTATCAAACCTTGATTGGTAACAATCTCTTCATTTTGCTTACACTTAAATCCTTTACTATCATGTTTTTCACTTAACATTAATATTGATACAACCTCTGTAAACTTATTTAACAGATAATCAACCTTTTTTCCCCTTTTCATCACTATTTACAACTGATATGACTTTATTTATTCATATCCATTCACATTATAAAATTTTACATCATATACATTATCATGTAAATTTTATACTCTTAGTACAACTATACATATTAAATCTTAATAATGATTCACAATCTTAACGCAACTTAGATCATTTGATTTATCTATCACAAAATATTCACACTTCAATCCCATTCAATTCAAACCAACAAGTAACTTATTCGAATTTATCATTAGATTTCACATTATATATATCCTCATTCCATTCAACCAAACTTATATCCAATTTCTGATCTCTTCAGATCCATATCTAATCAAATTATCATTTCTACCAATTCTTATGATAATCTCATATCATATTGATTATGTATAATTCATTCACTTAAACTTTAAACCCATTCACTTAATACCATACACATATTTAGCATAACTTTCAATCACCTTTTTGTAATTTCTCTCTTTTTAATATCTTTTCACATATCACACCATTGCTATCTTAACAATAAATGTTATCCATACTTAACACATTTTCATAATTCTCTTCTTTTACCTTACGTTTCAGAATTATAACCAGATTTCTAATATAAAATAATAAAATACCACTTTACCACATCATAATTATCAATCTCATCAGAATTATACTATAATCATGTTATCTCAATCCCAACTCAGAAAATAATAAAATTAATCAACCACAATATACTAAACAAACCATAAGTTTATAAAAGATTAAGGGTCATGTTTGAAACTTATAAATCCATATGGTTTCTTTATTATTCTTTTTCCAACCTTTCCAATAACCATACTAAATTAGATCTCAAGAATTCCGTATTCATTCCTAAACTTTGACTACCTCAAGAGTTAACACATTCCAACTCCGTTATCACCCAATTTGCACTAGATTATTTAATCATCACTAGCTTAATTTATGTTTCAACAATATTATTATTATCTTCTTTTATGAACACATATTCCATCATGTAAACATTACATAATTTCTCTTTTGTCACTTCATTTCTAATCCCTTTACAATCTCTTACAATATAAAAATACATAAAACTTCTTCATATGTGGATACTTTGGAACTCTAAATATCATATGATCATCAAATTTAGTGATCATCATAACAATTTCATTGCCCAATATTGCACAAGTCTATTCTTACTCTCAATTCCATCATAAAATTCATCTAATTTGTTCAAGTCATATCCTAATCTTTATTAGGTTCACTAATACATACAATATCATTCTCCATATCATTAATTCAATAATTGTACCACATATACATTCATAGATCACATTCATAATATGATGCATATTTCTTACATATTATAATGTCATTCATATTGAAAAACTCAACTCATATATCCTATACATGTATACACTTAATTATATGTTCTTATTTTATTTTCCTTCTTCATACATTCCATACAAATCTAATGTTTATCACTTTCCTTTGAACACTATCATTCTCATTTCTTCAATATGATATAGAGTATTTATCATCACAACAAATATAAATATTCTAACCATAATAACAAATCCTAATGTGACATCTCTTTCACTTATGTCTTTAAAAGCATTTACTATATCTTCATATCCATTTTAATCCTTTTTACTCAAATAACTTAAAATAACTCATTTTCACTTGCTTACTCACTTTCTTTTGACTTCAACATAAATTCTCATACTATTAATCACATTACTGAATTCATAATATTTTTATGTGCAAATTGAATATACATTAAACCATCAATATTCAAATAATCTTTATCAAATTCCACTAAACCTTTAACTTTCAATTTACTACTTCACTTAAATTTCAGTTTACCAAACTCATCTTTTATTAATATCAACTTTAAAACATTATATATATATCCCACAAAGCAACATCAAAACATATAATTTTTTTTTTCACAAGTCTTAAGCTCATTTCAAAAATCCAATTATCATATATTAACATTGTTACCATGAGCTTTCACAATATTCAAACATCTCACATTTTTAACTTTGAAATCACAATATTTACATAAAAAACAATACAAACTATACCAATATCATCTCTTTTTCTTTTAAACACAACCTTAGCTTTATATACCCCAAACTTTAAATAATCACACTTTGTCCATATTAATCAATTCATTCTATATTCCATCATACTCTCTTCCTTTAAATAACATATCCTTTCATATTAACAATCCCACAATATTTCCTCTTTCTAACAAACTAAACATAAACTTTGTCATAAAGAGATTCAAAGCATAGAGGAAAGAGTACATACTCTAATATTGATTTTATTTTCAACTCATTTTCAACTTTATTCTCTTTTTCATTTCTTTATTTTACAATCACTTTTCAATAAGCAATATTTCAAAATTTACTTTCCTTAAGTAAACTCTCACTCCTAAATTTACCAATTAATCTTGTACAATTTTCTTATCACTTCTTTTTCCAATTATTACTTTCATATAAAATTTTATTCACACACTATCATCCATCTCATGTAATTCAAATACATCGCAAATCACATAATGCCACGTTCGAGACCAACCTAGATGTGAATGCATATGCATGTATTACAAATTTCATTTCAAAACTTTTCTTTTTACTTCTCTTTAAGCTTTTCAACACTTTCTCTTTTTATTTCTATTTAGGCCGAGAATCTCGAACCTAAGCTCTGATACCAAAATAATTGTAACACCCTCATACTCTATATAAGTACTAGACATATACCTAGTATACATACAATACGTATATAGAGTGTAAGAATGTCACAAATAGTTTTAATTTAAAAATCCTTATCCAAATTCAAACAATACTACCATTAGATTTTAATAACATTTAGTAAACCATTATACATATGAATGTATTATTGTGAATAATATAACATAATTAAACTACACATGTATGCATCACCTTCTAGTTGGTCTCAGAACACTCTTACCCTTCTCGTGGCATAACCGCTTGACTTCCAGATCAACCGCATAATTACCTGCGCGATCACACAACCGCGCTAAGCCCGAGAGCTTAGTAATACAAATAATTCATATAATCATACAATAGAGAAAATCATATTTTCATGTTAACTTGTTATGTCATTATTTTCTTATCATGTTTTCCTATTTTGATTATGCTTTTCATACATACTACTACTATTGCCTTATTTGTATACATATTTATACATTTCATTTCAACAATTTACATCTCAATGACTTATCAAAACTTTCATGAAGCAATATTCACCATTTCCATATCCATATACAATTAACACATCATATAATATTTTCATAAACTCATCATTTAACATAGCTTCTCAAACTATATTCATCTTCAATAATTTACTTATGTAATGTATACATTTCATTCCATGATTATCCTCATATTTCTCATACCATTATAATTCATTCCATAGTTATCACTATATACCACATAACATTATATTTCCTTCCATAGTTCACATTAAAACAAATGACAAACATATATCTCATTATTCATTTATTCCATGATTCAAGAATTATATATATATATATATATACAAGCACAAGCATGGGCCCAAAAACACTAATATGCCATTCCACTTTCAGAGTTAATGTTTTGGTTTAATTATCACATTTATCATTATCCCAACTAGGCTTCAAGGATTAAGGTTCAACCAAGCTTCAAGGGGAACAAAGCATGCTAAGTATCAACCCAACTTGGCTTCAAGAACCAATCCAACCTAGCTTCAAGGGTTGTAACATCTCAATTAGGCTTCAAGGTCTTGACCCAACCAAGCTTCAAGGGAGTAAAACATGTTAAACTTCAACCCAACTTGGCTTCAAGGAATCAAACCAACCTAACTTCAATAGATTGTTACTATTAGGCATGCCACCAACAACAAAACTCTGAAAATGAATAACATATTAGACACACAATTCATTTATGATTTCATTATCAATTTCATTTTCAATTGAATCATCATAGCCAATCACAATGGCTTCATATATCATTTAGATCATCATAGCCAATCATAATGGCTTCATATATCATTTAAATCATTATAGCCAATCACAATGGCTTCACATTTCATTATATTTCAATTCATATCATAGCATTTCATCTTTCAAATATACAATCATTTATCTCATATATTACACATTTCATATATCATCATTACCAATCACAAAGACATCACATTTCATTTAGTCTCAATTCATATTAGAATACTTCATTACTTAAATATTCATAATCAAGCACATTAAACATTCATCAAGAATGATCATCATTGATATACACATATATAATTTACCTTATTCTTAGATTTGGAATCCTCAACATACATTTGTTTCACATATATTTGAAGTGTAGATATAATAATACCTTTAGAGGATCCAACAAGACAAGAATAATCAAGAATAAGAATCATTATCTAACAAATTTGAGGGACACGGCCAACACCATTTGAGGGACATGGCTAAGCTTGTGGCCGTGTCTCTCAACCATAATTGGCAGTAGTGAACACGGGAAAGTGACACGGTCGTGTCTCTCAACACAAATTCAGACAGTAGGTGACACGGGAAAGGGACACGGCCGTGTCTCTCCACAAAAATCAGACAGTAACAAACACGGGCAGAGGACACGGCTGAGACTGTGACCGTGTCTCTCCCAAAATCAATTCAACACATCCAATTTTCCTTGACTTGGCCGTGTCTCTCCTTGTTTTTGGCCGTGTCACTCATGAACTTAAACCCCAAACATTTACAAATCTCCTTTAGTTGCACTCAAACACTCCATACACATCATAACATCATTCCAATGAATTTGATCAACATCACTAACACTTATTTTACATACACAACCATATTTACATTACCAAAACACATCAACAACACATTTGATTCCTTAACACATTTACAATTGAATATGTGTTAAGTTTCAACATCATGTAAATATATGAATTTAGGTAGTTTACTTACCTTAAGAACCATTCTCAAATCTATTCACTTTACCTTCCAAGAGCTCTTCACCACTTAAACTAGAGCAATCCATTTCCTTCACAACCTAATTCAAATCAAATAATAAGATACTTGAATTCCAATACAAATATTCAATTATCAAACTCATATATTTTATATTTTCAACTTCCTTAAACACAAACATACATCACTCATATATCAATTACTCAAATCCCCAATTCATTAACACTAAACCCTTACTCAATAATCTCAACAATTCATCATCATCCTCACAATTAACCACATCAAATCCAAACTCAAACCATAGAAATCAATGCAAAGGAATGAATACTTACTTGGTTATTTGCCAAATCTTGAATAAAAATCTTCAATTCTCTCAAAATCGCCATCTCTCTCGCTCTCTCTCTCTCTCTCTCTTGACCACGAAGAAGAAGAAGCAGAAGAAGAAGAAAGAAAGTTCTTGCTTCTTCCGTTCTTATCTCTTATATATATATATAATACTAATACTAATAATAATAATAATAATAATAATAACAATAACAATAACAATAATAATAATAATAATAATAATAATAATAATAATAATGATAATAATAATAATAATTACAATACTAATACTTTAAATCTCCACCACATATTCTTTCTTTGACTTTCTTCTTCTCTTTTCTTTTTGTCCTTATTATTATTATTATTAATTAATTATACAAATATATATACAATTCACTTTCCCTACACCATATTATATCTCATGTATATATGATGTATATGTATATGTCTTATATATATAATCTTTATATTTCCCATATATACATATACATTAAATCCGAATACAATAATAACTCCAAAACTCTTAGGGTCTATTCCGGGATATTACATAAGTACCCAAATCAAATTTATTCTTGGGTCCAAACAACCAATCTTTGGTCCAAGTACCCAAATCTAATTCAATCACTGGTCCAAGTACCCAGATCAAATTCAGTCTCGGGTCCAAGTACCCAATCTCGGGACCAAATACCAAAATTCAATTCAATCTCGGGTACAAGTACCCAAATCAAATTCAATCTCTGGTTCAAGTACCCAAACTCAATTCAGTCTCAAGTCCAAGTAGCCAAATCAAATTCAATCACGGGTATAAGTACCCAAATCAAATTCAATCTCAGGTCTAAGTACCCAATCTCGAGTCCAAGTATCCAAATCCAATTTAGTCTTAGGTCCAAGTACCCAAATCAAATTCAGTCTCAGGTCCAAGTACCCAATTTCGGGTCTCAGTATCCAAATATAATTCAATCTCAGGTTTAAGTACCCAGTCTGAGATCCAAGTATCCAGTCTCGGGTCCAAGTACCCAAATCAAATCCAAAAACCCATCCTGATCCAAAATCTACTCAAAGTCATGTTGCTTTTCACTCTCTTATGCTAAAAGTCTCAGATTGTTCAAGTATGGGGCAAACTGCAGACCCTTAATTTTTGACCCAGTCCAAACTGTAGACTCTTCTAAGTGCCCATAACCCGTAGCAGTTTTTTTTGCCAGAGAAGCCCGCAGGCCCGGCAGCCTCCGCGCTGCCGATTTTTGTTCAAACCTTGTTTTACAGGGTTTTGTAATTTTTCCTAAATAGTTAGTATTTTCTTATTAAATTAGGATTAGGTTTTTATTTTTTTCCTATAAATGCCACAATAAACACACTAGAAAGGGGACAGAACACGAAAAAACCCTAAAGAAAGAGGAAGGAACATTAAGAGAGATTAAACAACAAAGCATAAGACAGGAAAAATAAATCAACAATGAGTAGCACTGATCAATCATCAATCCATCAAAGGCAGCAATATTGTCTTTGTTCTTGTTCATCCATAGTCAATTGTGGAAAAACCAACAAATGGAGGTTTGATTATAAATCTTTGATTTGTTTATATTTACAGCATTCTTACATTTTGATTCATGAATTGTTTAAGCATACGATAGCTTTGCCATATTTTCTTTTAAAATTTTTCTATTATTTATTTTGATATTGAGTCTTTCAGTAACCTAAATTATTAATTATTAAACTCTAATCTTATGTTTTATAAATTAGATTTTTCATTCATCCAGTAGCCTAAGTCATTGATTAAATTATCAAAAAACCCTAAACTATTCTTCTATTTCCAAAACTTTAAAACCCTAAACTATTCTTCTGTTTCCAAAACTTTAAAACCCTAAACTATTCTTCTGTTTCCAAAACTTTAAAACCCTAAACTATTCTTCTGTTTCAAAAATTTTAAAAACCTAAACTATTCTTCTGTTTCCAAAACTTTAAAACCCTAAACTATTTTTCCCAAAACTTTAAACTCTAAATTATTCCATTAAGGTCTCAAAACCCTAATTGTTTTCCAAACTCTTAATTTATTTCCAAAATCCATATTTCTTCAAAAATGATAAATCAAAACCTTAATTTTTCAAACCCTTATCCAGTAAACCAACAAACCCTTAACCCCAAATCCAATAAATCCCATAAATCTTTCTCTCTTAATGCGTAAATATCTTAAACCCTAATCCCAATCTTTTAAAATTATAAACCCTAATGTCTTAAGGTTCCAAAACCCTAAATTTCATGATGTTAGCCCTAAATCCTAATTTGATTAACCAAAAACCTTGCTACTTTCTTAAATTTATAAAACCCTAATCCATTCCATTTTTCAAAAAATTATCACAATAACCTAAATAATAATAACAATAATTTCAAAATTCCAAAACCCTAATATTAATTAAAGAACTCTAAATTGAGACATAAACTTAAATTTGTATCTTTATTTGCTTTATTAAATTTTAGGTTTGATTATGTAGTTTATTATATGTTTTGATTTATTTAATTTCAATACTTGATTTATTTAATTTATCATGGATGGATATTTTCATTATTATTATGATTATTATTTGTTTATTTTGGTATTAAAATTGTAAGAGTTATGTTTCCATTATTGGGTACCTCATTAATTAATTTTCATGTAATTTAAATTGCTTTTATATTTTGGACCAATGTAAAGGACATGTTTCCACCTTTCGGTGGGTGTCCTTTTTAGTTTTAGACATGGACGATATAAGGACATATTTCCATCCTCGGATGGGTGTCCATTTATTTGCTTTGTTTGGACATTGCTTTGATTTTAATATAATGATGTTTTATTTTAATTGTTGCATGTAGTATGGATAATATTGTCATATTTAAGGATTTTATAATATTAAGACTTGCAAAGGAGGTCGGTTCCAATGAACTGGGTGTTGTGGGGGTACTGGGCCATTTCTCACCTTCCCCACACGTACCCAAATTTTCGAATCCATTAGGGGATTAGGGATTTCTTAGGAATCGAGTCATCCACTCTTCTCTTTTTCCTAGCCCGTCCGGTTGGCAACTCCATTTTTTCTGGCCTCGGGCCCGTGTTCTCAAAGTCCTCGAGCCTAAATAGTGCCAAAGTTGCAAAAACCATTCCACCGGGAGTGGGGGCAAAAATCCCCGCTCACAATATTCTACTATGAACTATTGAGTTTACAATAGACTCTTTGATACATTAATGGAGTTAATTTCTATTAGAGATATTAGAGATGGATTCAATGTCAAAAAAAAATTTATATGATAAAGGAAGCTTTATTCATAATTTTGTCAAACTTCTCGTAGTATTTCTTAAAAACAGTTTTCTAAATGATTTCAAGTTAGATAGCATGCTAAGTGACATTATTTGGTAGTTTATGTGAGAATTTTCAAAGTATGTTACATTTAGTAGTATCAGAGCCAGGTTGAGGCTGTTCTGGCATGTGAGGTTATAGGAAAAGTGAAAGATTTGTCTAAGTTATGAGAATCTAAAAGTATATTTACATTTTGATATGAGTAATGTGTACTAGAGTATAAAATGTATCATTGGAGTCCTTAGATTTATTTATATAAGATAAGTATAATTTATTAAACTTAAGGATTTTAAAAAATAAACAAGTTACCAACAATAAGTAAATTTTGAGGATGAAATTTCTTTAATGGGGGAGAATTGTAATGTTTAAAATTTTAAACAGTGACCTTTTTAACTAATGTTGATAATTAATTGTGTATAGTGATACAAGTGATTTGGACAAATGATAAAAGTAGAAAATGGTGAATAGTAGATCTTAAAATTTACTAAGAAAATTATTTTTACTATTTTACGGGACTAAAAACATAATTATAATCAAAGGTTAAGAGAGAGGGTGCACCATGGTTAAAATGAGTTTGCCCTTATTTGATTGAACTTATTACATATATACAAGTGTGTGTGTGTGTAGAACTTTCTTATTTCTTGTTCCATCCTCCACGCTCCTCATCATCAAAATAGTAAAATCTCTTCTTTCTTCTTATTTTCATTGATTTAAGTAAAATTAAGAGGAAATCATATATAGTTATAAGTTTTTATAAGATTAAGCTAGAGAAGGTGAGATTAACCACAAGTGATCAAAGAGAAAGAGGGAAAAGAGAAAGAAAGGGGTTTTTGAAAAAAGGTTTATGATTATGCATTATAGTTTTCCAATATTTGAGTTTCTTTGAGTTTTAAAGTTTGAATTAGTTATTTGAGTCACTTAAATGAGTTTTTTCCTTAAGATATTGAATAAATGAACTTTGGTGTGAAATATATAATAATTGAATGTGTTTTTAATCGTGATGATAGTAATGACATCTAATTCTTAATAATTTGATAATTGAAGAATAGGTAAGGTATTTGGTGGGAATCAATTTTATGCCAAAATTTTGGTTTTGATACAGCTTTATCATAGATCTTCAATATGTTTATGTTCATGGAGTTTAATGTACGAATTACAAAATTTTAGGATGCCATTGGCATTGACCATAAGTGTCACGACCGTGGGCCTTAGATTGAGTTTGTTTTATATAGAATGTTTGAAGAAACAGTGCTATTTTGCATGCCATAGGCTTGGCCCTTGAGTGCCATCACCATGTGTAGACCCTTAATTTTTTACCAAGCCCAATCCAATATTTTAAAAATAAGTCTGAAATAATTTTTGTGGCATTTATTATTTATTTTAGTATTTGTTATTTATTTTAATACTTAATTTATTATTTATTAGTTATTTTACTTATTTTTAAAATATATATATAATAAATAATAATAAAAAATGAGAAGAACCAATTAGTGAGCGGCACGTGGCAAGACAGTTTGCCACAGGCCGAAAGGGCCTGCGGCTAATTGGGGCAGCGCCTCATAGGAGTTCGTCCGATTGCTTGCATCCTAGCAGCCCAGCCCCGTTGCTTGCCTGTTGCTCGTATCCCAGTAGCCTGTGCCTGCGCGTTGGCCAATTTTTGTAAAAATTCTATTTTTACTCGGAAATGTCAACAAATTTTCTAAATAGTTTTAACTTCCTTAACATATTAGGTTTTATTTTAAGTTTATATAAATAATAGTTTTAGACACAGAAATAAGGATGACAAAAATTACTCAAGAATTATTATCAGACCCTTGATCTTTGAAGCAACCTGAAGCAACTAAAAACAAAAAGAACACTCCAATTCACAAGGCAACAAGGTTGTGTTATCTTGATCAAGCTCTCCCAGAATTCCAACGGTGCAATTGTGGTGGAGCCAACAAATCACAGTATTTTCTTAATCAATTCATTATAACATGCTTTTGATAGTTTTAACGTGAAACATGCGTGATTTTTATTTAAAATTGAATCAAGTAGCCTATTAGCATAACCTCTTCCAAATACATGATTATTTAGTGAGCATGCTAATAGCTTTGTTCAAAGTTTTTGTTATGTCACTTAAATTTTCTCAAATATTTTTTAGCAGTAGCTTGTTTATCCCAACTTCAAAGCTTTGATCATTATTCTTATAAATTACAAAACCCTAATTTATTTCTTCTTAAAACCTAATTGTATAGTATGAGCCCTAAACCCTAATTAATTTTATTTTCCAAAATCTTTACAGTAGCCTAATACTTAAAAATTAATTATAATAATATTAGTTTCTCTAAACCCTAAAACCATAGTTTTTGAATATAAACCCTAAAACTTTAGAACCCTAATCCTATTTTTAAAAAGAAACCCTAAACTCTAATTGTATTTTCCAAAACTATAATTCATAAAGCCCTAGCTTGTATATTTAGTCTTTAATTGTTATTTGAATCCTATTTTACATATTGTATTCTTAGTTTACATCTTTATATCTTGATCTTTATTTGACTTATAAAATGAATGGTTTACTTTCATGATGAACGGTTGATTGTCTTTTTTTGGTTTACTTTATTTTTCATTATGTAAGAGGTATATTTCCACCTTGTGGGTATCCTGTTAATTAAGCTTTATATAATTTATATTATTTTCATATTTTGGGATTAATGTAAAGGATATGTGTCCACCTTTTGGTGGGTGTCCTATTTAGTTTTAGACATTGGATGATGTAAGTGCATGTTTCCATCCTTGGATGGGTGTCCACTTATTTGTTTTGTTTGGACATTGCTATGATTTTTAATAAAGTATTTATTTATTCTTATGATCACATGTATTATGGATAATATCGTTATATTTAAGAATTTTATAATATTAAGGCCTGAAAGGAGGCTAATTCCAATGAACTGGGCGCTGTGGGGGTGCTGGGCCAATTCTCACCTTCCCCACACATACCAAACTTTCTGAACCCAATAGGGGGGTGGGAATTCTTTAGGAATTGAGTCATCCACCCCTTTCTTTTTTCTTGGCCCGTCCAGGTGGGGACTCCATTTTCTTTGAGTTTAGGCCCGTGTTCTCTAAGGCCTTGAGCCTAATAGTGCCAAAGTCATAACATCCATTCCACATGGGAGTGGGGGCGAAAATCACCTCTTATAGTGGTGACTCCACTAGGGATAAGAGAAGTTGATTCCATTGGTCTTTATATTTATATTATTCTATTCTTTCTTGTCATGATATTATCCATTGCATCATATTAGATTGCATCGTGTGAGTGAGTTAGGATGCCTGTATAACCCGTATTGTGTTATGTAAGGTATACCATACTTTCACTCAAGGTATGGAGATCGAGCATGGCATAATCACTCATAGCCTTGTACCACTTGGAATATATTTGCTATGGGAACTTAAGCCCTTCAACCCAAAGACTAAAGCTCATGTAATTGGCCTAGTTACTTTCCTTAGGCTTTACCTCAAATGCTTGTTGTTTGACTATGGTTAATTTATCTTGGTTTAAATCATGGCTTATTTGTTTGTTCTTTTTCTAATATGACCTAATTACATTGTGAGCTGAAACAATTGTTTCCTCTAAATTCAGAAGACCAAAATTATTTTCAAAATTTTCAAAATGGTCTTTGAACATAAAACTTTTCTAAAAACAAGTCAAAAATTCTTTCCTCATGACCCAAATACAAAGCCCAAAATCCATTTTTTTCTAAAATCTTTTTACAATGGGCTTAGAAACAAAATTATTTTCACAACCTTTTCAAAGAGCTTATGAATATTTAGGTCAATTATGGAAATACCTAAAATCAATTGTGAGCTTAGTTTATACTAAGAATTATTAATCATGGGCTTGTTTTTGGCATGAATCATTAGTTAATTTTTTAAGTGAGAAATTTATCAATAATAAACCTCTTAATTTAGTTTTAATCCATCATAGCATAAAAGCTGCATTAGTTGATTGGATGGACTAACGCCTAATTAATGGGAATTATCATGAAGTGATTTCCACTTTTGAAAATATAACTATTGGTTGAAACGTCTGAGGGAATTATTCAAAAATAAGATATCCCATGTTAGCATTTTGTTAACCATATACTTAGGAAAAGAGACTCGACATTTGTGTGTGGAAGTTATAAGGTTGGAAGGGATGCCCAAATTATCTCTGTTTGTTTGTTATTTGTGCATACATGCGTACATACATTTGTATCTCATATCATCGATCCTTTCTGGCTCACAGCCTTGGATTACAATAGTTCAAAAGCCTACGACAATCCGACCTACGCCGGTGATGAAGAATCGAGCAACAACTCAATTAGCTTCTCACCAAAAGCAATGGAACTTGAGCAGATTCAAAAGATGTTGGATGATGCCCTTGAAGTCAAGATGGAAGAACTAAAGGGGGCACTAGCTGAGATCATGAAGAGTCAAATGGCTGCAATGTTTGGGAACATTGTTGAAGCATCCGTAAGCACCAAGAAAGACAAGGGGAAGACTAAAGTTAGTGAAGTGGCTTTTGATGATGATAAGGTAGTCGTTGATGATGACGACAACTAGGCTCAATACTTCTAAGAGCCTCAAGACAAGAAGAAGGAGCCAAAGGTTATTGAAAGATCAGCCATAGAAAAGACTGAAACTTCAAATGTTGAGAAGTTATCGCTGACCTAGAAAAGAAGTTTGAAAAGATGCTGAAAACTGAAGAAATTTCTGAGGTTGACAAGTTGTTTGAGCTAGATGAAGAGGTCACTTACAAGTTCAAAATGCCTTCCTTTGCTAGGTATAATAGTATAGGAAATCCTCACTTGCATGTTAAGTAGTACATCACTGCTATGCAGTATGCTCGAGGTATTAAGGCTCAAACTCTAAGGTACTTTATGCTCTCATTGGACCCTGTTATCCAAAACTTTTTTAACACCTTGGAGGATGACACTCAAAAGAGCTAGGATTTGTTGTACAAGGCTTTCATTTTATAGTATGGGTATAATGTCAAGCTAGAAGTTATCTTAATGGAGGTGGAAATCATTAGGCAAAGACCAAATGAGAATTTTGTGGACTATATGAAAAGATGGAGAAATAAGGTTGCACTTCTCAAAAGGAGTCCTGATGAGTCAGACCAAATCAGGATGATAGTCAGAGGCGTCTTGCCTAATCTTCGTGAGAGGCTGTGTCACACCCTTATAAGGGATTTCAGAGATCTTCTCCAAGGTGGATTGCAAATAAAAGAGTGGGAAAGGGAGAAGAACTATTTTTCTGCAAAATGGAATTATCAGCCTTGCAATCCAAGTACACAAAAGGAAGTTGAAGTTAATGCCACTAGTCTAGGAGGAATGAGGCAATTTTCAAAATTGGGGAAGCCACTGTCTTGGGTTCTCAATAAGCTACAAAAGAAGGGATTGTTACAACCCTTGACTCCTCATCCTTTGCCGAATCCTCTTCCATCTAACTTTAATACTAAGGCATTTTACCAATTCCATCAAAAGCCTAGACATGAAGCAGATAACTGTATGAGGTTGAGGCATGATATCCAGAATTTAATTAATAGTGGAATGTTGCCTAAGCCTGATAAGCCCAATACCAAGAGCAATCCTTTGCCTAAATTTGGAAGAGTGCCTCCACCAGCAACCTTCCTGGTAGGAGGAGGAGTGGAGGAAGATTCTATCTTTCAAGACTGGAATGCCAAAGATGCAAAATGAGGAGAAATTTTATTCAACAACCTTCCCTTTGCTTAGAGTGTTGCTCTATTTATTTTGCTTTCTTTAATATTTAATTGGAACAATTATCTTTTTCAAATTATGTTTGTTTGAATAAATTATTTTCATCAAAATTTTCATAGTCTTTGTTTATTATGGTGCTCAACCGATGACAAATTTAGCTTGATATTCATAAATTGGTATATCTATACATCTTGATCTGAAAGAGATTACTAGGTGAGGGAATTGTTCTATAGCATTGAGCTGTGTATACTTACTTAGAGAGGGCTTCTACATAATTACCTTTGTCTAGTCAGTCTTAGAACATGTTTTGACAAAATTTTGAGGCAGAATTGAACTCTGCTTATTTTAGGGAGAGATGATCTAGGCATTGTTTGGTAAGCCAATAACTAGAATCCACCTAATTAATTGTCAATCCTTAGTTGTCCCTTTGATCCTTTATGAGATTTTAGCTTTCTCTTTATTGACTTATAAGCTCAATGACCTACCGTAAGCTATTGTTACACTTTTGACAAATCTAATGATCACTAAGGTGAAGAGGCAAGAAGATAAAAGAAAGGAATCCATAGTCAAGTCCATATGGATAGTTGAAGTTCTCAAGATCTTAAGGGTAGTTGAAGCTCACTTTATATTAGATCTAATATCTCCAATTCATTAAGATGACATGAGGACAATAAATGATTTATCCTTGTTGAAATAAGACTCACTCTACTTCACTCATACATAAACAGAAGTATAGAATGGTGCAAGCGAGATAATCCTTTTGGAGCTAAGACCCAAAATAAAAAAAAGTAAAAAAATGGGTCCTGAGTTTGTGCAAAATCAGAAGAAAAAAATACAAATGGCAGTCCAGAAAGCCAACCGGGTTTTCCTTTACCTAAAGCAGTAGAAGGCAAAGACAGTTTGACTTAAATTGGTCCAACCCAACAAGAAATTCAACCAAAATTAGAGAGATAGAAGAAAGGTCATCTAGTGATAAATGTCCTATACTTGAAAGTCCTACAGGGAAAAAGGACAAAATGATAAAATACTCAAAGAAAAGAAAAAGTAAGTAAAAAAGAGAGAGAAAAAGGGAAAAGAAAAAAAGGAAAGGAATATGGGTAACAGACTATCCAAATCAAGATCTAAATTAATGTTCAAAGCTCTATCTTTTCATGCTTCCAACTCTCTAAACAAGAAATTTGTAGTGTAAGAGTTTGCCCATTGTGTCACAATGGCTCCAACTTACAAATGGCATTCATTTAATCTGCGTCCCTTATAGACCCCATTTCAAGCACATTAAAGACTTGTTTATCTCTGTTGGTAGGTAGAGTCTATTAGTGGAGATAGTTTGAATAAGCATGCATATGAGATAGACAATATTTAAACTCGATGAAATCTTTAGCTAAGTAATGTGTATGTGCCTATCTGAAGTGCAACAATTCTTGCTTAAATAGAAATGATTCCTGAGTTTAGTATGGTAACTAGGGCTATCATGTTATAGATATGTTAATTTGAAAAATTGAGTCCTGAAGTAAATTGACATTGATTTGGGAAAACCAACATTTGATTTCAAAATCAAAATTCAAAACTCAAAAAAAAGGAAAAAAAAACTTTCGTACAAAGCCTTCAAGTTAAGGGAAGTACGTCGAAACATAAAACCTCTAAAGACACATTGGGTAAGGTAAATGATTATTGGCAAGGTTATGAAGAAGTTACTAACTGGCATACTGAATCATAATTTAAAATGGATGCATCTCTGCTGCTTGGGGTCTCCACTACTCATGTTTTCAACATCTTGAAGATAGAAGCCATAAATGTGAAGCATTTTTTCATTCCAATGCAAGACCTGAACGGGCATCTGAAAGGAATTAGTGAGAACACTTCAGCTAATCACCTTAGTCCGTGAGTCAATGAAACCACTGTAAGTATTATTCATGCATATCATGCATACATAAGCATATCACACTACATTTTTGTCTTGTGTTGTATGTTCTTTGTCAAAGTAAACAACAGATGCTCTATGAAGCAAACAAAAAGTGAATATGGAATCAATGGGCATGGAAGGCCCATTGCTTGTGGATGCTCCAATTATTTTGCAAGGAAAGAAGAAATGTGCGCTTGTGCAAAAAACTAGACAACACAAGCATCAATATGAGCATGCATGGGAAAGATCATTGGTTTGAGCCTACAGAGGGGGCAAAGTTTCTCGTTTCAATTTTTTGAGTTTATACATGTATAAAATATTTTTAGACTCACTTTCAATATTTTTCCATGCAAGGGGTAAGGAGAAGATATAAGGTCCAGCTAAAAATAGCTGAATTTTTTGCAAAAGGAAGAACAAAAATAATAGAACAACCAGATAAGCCATAATTCTCAACTGATAAAAGGTCAGTCAAATTCAATCTTGGGTCCAAGTACCCAGTCTCGGGTACAAGTACCCAAATCAAATTCAGTCTTGGGTTCAAGTACCCAAATCAAATCCAGTTTCGGGTTCAAGTACCCAAATCAATTTCGGTCCCGCGTCCAAGTACCCAATTCAAATATAATCTTGGGTCCAAGTACCCAGTCTCGGGTCTAAGTACCCAAAAAAATTCAACCTCGGGACCAAGTGCCCAGTCTCAGGTCTAAGTACCCAAATCAAATTTAGTCTCGGGTCTCAATACACAAATCAAATTTAGTCTCAGGTCCAAGTATCCATTCTTGGGTCCAAGTATCCAAATCAAATTTAGTCTCGGGTCCATGTATCAAAATAAAATTCAATCTTGGGTTTAAGTACCCAGTCTCGGGTCCAAGTACCCAAATAAAATTTAATCTCAGGTCTAAGTACCCAGTCTCGAGTTCAAGTACCCAAATCAAATCTAGTTTCGGGTCCAAATACTCAAATCAAATTTAATCTTGGGTCCAAGTACCCAAATCAAAATCAATCTCGAGTCCAAGGACAAGTCTCGAGTCTAAGTACCCAAATCTTTTCTGAGTCCAGAATTCATTTCGGGTCCAAGTGCCCAAACCATTGCCAATATCGGGTCGAGAATCCATCCTCATCCACAATCAGTTTAAAGTTAGGTTGCTTTTCACTCTCTTCTACTGAAGTTTCAGACTGTTCAAGCAGGGGGCAAACTGGAGACCCTTAATTTTTTACAAAGTCAAGTCAAATATTTTAAAAATAAGTCTGAAATAATTTTTGTGGTATTTATTATTTATTTTAATACTTATTTTATTATTTATAGGTTATTTTATTTATTTTTAATATATATATATATATTAAAAATAATAAAAAATGAGACAGAACAATCGGTGAGCGGCACGGGGCAAGACAGTTCGCCGTAGGCCAAAAGGGCCTGCGGCAAATTGGCTTGGGCCAATTCATTGCAGGTGCAAGTTGTGGCGAATTGGGGCAGTGCCTCACAGGCGTTAGCCCAATTGCTTGCTTCCCAGTAGCCCAACCTCGTTGCGTGCCCGTTGCTCGCATCCCAGTAGCCTGTGCCAGAGCGTTGGCCAATTTTTGCCAAAATTCTATTTTTACTCGGAAATGTCAATAAATTTCCTAAACAGTTTTAACTTCCTTAACATATTAGGTTTATTTTAAATTTCTATAAATAATAGTTTTAGACATGGAAACAAGGATGGCAAAAATTACTCAAGAATTATTATCAGACTCTTGATCTTTGAAGCATTCCAAAGCAACCAAAAATAAAAAGAACACTTCAATTCACAAGGTAACAAGGCTGTGTTGTCTTAATCAAGCACTCCCAAAATTCCAATGGTGCAATTGTGGTGGGGCCAACAAACGACGATATTTTCTTAATCAATTTATTATAACATGCTTTTGATAGTTTTAACGTGAAACATGCGTGATTTTTATTTAAAATTGAATCAAGTAGCCTATTAGCATAACCTCTTCCATATACATGATTATTTAGTCAGCATGCTAATAGCTTTGTTCAAAGTTTTTGTTATGTCACTTAAATTTTCTCAAATATTTTTTAGTAGTAGCTTGTTTATCCCAACTTCAAAGCTTTGATAATTATTCTTATAAATTCCAAAACCCTAATTATTTCTTCTTAAAACCTAATTGTATAGTATGAGCCCTAAACCCTAATTAATTTTATTTTCCAAAATCTTTACAGTAGCCTAATACTTAAAAATTAATTATAATAATATTAGTTTCTCTAAACCCTAAAACCATAGTTTTTGAATATAAACCCTAAAACTTTAGAACCCTAATCCTATTTTCAAAAAGAAACCCTAAACCCTAATTGTATTTTCCAAAACTATAATTCATAAAGCCCTAACTTGTATATTTAGTCTTTAATTGTTATTTGAATCCTATTTTACATACTGTATTCTTAGTTTACATCTTCATATCTTGATCTTTATTTGACTTATAATGAATGGTTTATTTTCATGATGAATGGTTGAATGTCTTTTTTTGGTTTACTTTATTTTTCATTATGTAAGAGGTATGTTTCCACCTTCTAGGGCACCTCATTAATTAAGCTTTATGTAATTTAAATTATTTTCATATTTTGGGATTAATGTAAAGGATACATCTCCACCTTTTGGTGGGTGTCCTATTTAGTTTTAGACATTGGATGATTTAAGGGCATGTTTCCATCCTTGGATGGGTGTCCACTTATTTGTTTTATTTAGTCATTGTTATGATTTTTAATAAAGAGTTTATTTATTTTTATGATTGCATGTATTATGGATAATATTGTTATATTTAAGAATTTTATAATAT
This sequence comes from Garcia nutans, assembly GCA_947685225.1. NCBI lineage: Eukaryota > Viridiplantae > Streptophyta > Magnoliopsida > Malpighiales > Euphorbiaceae > Garcia > Garcia nutans. Next base: position 18,325,911 of record CANTUV010000026.1, read on the forward strand.
TAAGACCTGAAAAGGAGGTCAGTTCCAATGAACCGGGCGCTATGGGGGTGCTAGGCCATTGCTCACCTTCCCCACGCCTACCCATCTTCCTAAACCCACTAGGGGGTTGGGGATTCCATAGGAATTGAGTCATCCACCCTTTCTTTTTTCTCAGCCCATCCGGGTGGTGACTCCATTTTCTTGGGGTTTAGGCCCGTGTTCTCTAAGGCCCTGAACCTAACAATACCGAAGTTGTAAGAACTATTCAACATGGGAGTGGGGGAAAAAATCTCTGCTCACACCATGGAAGCGTCCAAAGGTATTTCGCAGCCTCATATTTTATCCAATGGGCATGGGATTGAGTTGCCACAGTTGTGGGGGTGCTTGGGTAATGTTTTTGGCTTATATTTTTACGATATGCATGCATGGTATGAGGCTTGTAAAATTGTATTTCTTACAGCTGTGTTGAGAATTCATGTATGTGTGTTAAAAAATGTGAAAAATAGTAGAAAACGATAAAAGTGTGTTAAGTAAATACAATGTTAAATGTGGAAAGTTAAGATTGGATAAAGAGTGTAAAGATTGGAGGAAAGTGATTGTTTATAACATGTCAAAAAAATATGTTTCTAATAGAAGATGGGTTTGGAAAGTATAAAGTTTGGAAGATTTTAGAGTTAAAGGATTTGATATCTTGAAAGTAAGGTTATGTTTATAATACTTGAAGTTATTGATTTGAGTTGAAAATGATTTATATTTTAGAGCCAAATAGCTACCTAAAGTATACCACTCGGAAAAATTAGAGTGGTGAACCAATTATTTATTAACCGAAAGTATATGTGAAATTAAATGGTTAATCCACTAAAGAAAAACTATAAATTAAGAAAGTTATGTTTAAAGTTATGTGTAAAGTGATTATATAGTTATATGGTTAATCTATGCGAAAATAAGATGATAAAGAGTATGAGGAATGAAAGTGTTATTGATTAATAATGAAGGTTCAAATTGAGTTATGTAATTAGATAGAGTTTGATATTAATTATTTAATTTAGCAAGTGAAATTTATAAGAGGAAATTAATATATGTTCTTTAGTAATTAATAAGGGTGTATAGTTAGAGAAGGATTAAAAGATAAATGTATGAGATGAGTCGATTTTATAAAACATATCTAAGTGATAAAATGATTTGAGAAATATGATATGAAGAATGATATACTAATGAATTGTTATTGATTTGAAATAATCCAAAGAGAGAGTTAAGGAAACTCAAGAGAAGAATAAAGTGATTAGCTTATTTTTTGGAAATTTGTGTGGAAAAGGTATACAAGTCATATGCCTTGTGCATAGCTGATAGCAATATTGTTTGATAATTTAAGATAATTCATTGCTTATATAGAGAACTGTTTAGAGAGTTAAATTATACACATTGATAAATCAATGATGCTCCAAATGGTGTGGAAAGTGAGACAAGGAAAGTAAGAAGCATCTATAAGAATTGATTGAGTGATGGAAATAAGAATATAAAATATACATATTGTATATTCATCATATACTTATTTGTAATATTGTTTAGTGATTAAAGATAAGTTATAAAGTGTATATAAAAATGTTAAACATTTAATAGAAACTGATTAAGAACAATATATAGAAAGGAATTGATATGTGAAAAGAAAGAATCTAATGAGATTCAAAAATAGTTTATTCTTTCTAGTGAAATGATATCTCAAGGTTTAAGTTAGTAATGTATATATTTAAGAAAGTAAATGTTACATATAAGAAATTAGTAAAAGTTTATAATATTGAAATGCACTGCTAGTGAAATATAACTATATATATAGAAATATGTATATATCGATATATGTGAGTGTGTTAAACATAGTGAATACATTACATATATGCATAAAAAATCTTGAAGTGACATAATAGAAGTGGAATTAATTAAATAATTAGAAGTGGAAATCTATTTGGATTTCATTATTATTGTGGAAACATGAAAGTAGATTGAAAAATAATCATTGAGGAATAAATAAGATTAACTAAATTAATTAAATACAAATGTTATGTTAATACATTTGATTGTTCATGTGATAATTTGTTCCAAATAATTATTCATAATTGTTTATAACCTAAAAATTCATAGTGATAAATGAACAAATAAAAGAGGAAGTGTTTTATAATAATAAATATTATAATTAAAGAACTAACTTGAAATGGTGAAATAAACATATATAGCCCTATTATGATGTTAAATATAGTTTCTGGATTGAATGGCTAGCTAGAGGGTGGATATTAATGGTGACAGTGGGCATTCTGTGCCATAGTGGACACCTTTGAGTCTTAATAATATTTTCATTTAAGCCATTAGTGGGTGCTTTGCATCATAGAGGACCTTTGGTCCCTTTCTCTATAGTGGGCATGTGGTCATATTGTAACATCCCAAATTTTTTTGAAAATTTTTAATTTTTGGAAATTTGATAAAATATATTATAATTAAATTGGATAAATTAAATTAATGGTTTTAAATGAAAAATGAAGGAATTTTAAATGAAAAAGTGGAATATATATGTGATATATATGTAAAATATATGTAACATATAAAGGCAACACTCTTTTAAAAGAAAAGTCAAAAGTCTAAGGGCAAAATGGTAATTATATCTTATAAACTTAAATTATTTAAATAAATTAAAAATAAATTATTTTTTATTGGAAGAGGTAATTTGGGGTTTTAAAATAATTAAATAATTAAATATTTATTAAAATAAAATAATATTTATTTATGGTCATATTTTTTTAAGCGGAAAGAAAGAGAAAATTAAAATTAGTCTTCTTCTTCTTCAAAAAATGAAATTCCATGGCCATGGGAGTGATTTTTCTTCATCCAAATACTCATTTTGACAGGAATTTTTAAAAATTAATTGAAGTTTTGGGGATTTCCAATAGGTTAGTAAGCTTCTTTTCTTAATTTTTTATTTTCTATGAAAGTATGAATATATGGATTTTGAGATTTTCTATTAGCATGATTTAATTGTTTGATTCGGTATGAATGAAGCTATTTTGATTAATTATTAATGATTTTCAAATTAAATGGATGAAAGAATTAAGTTTGGGATGAGTTGGGTGAAGAGAGAGAATTTAGGGTTATGGAAAATTTGGATTCATGGAATCATTTATTTTAATTGTGCAAATTGATTCCAAATGTGTTGTTTTGATGCATAAACAAGTATTTTAAAGTCAAATATTTGATTTGGATGTTTTTGGTTGGAGTTTGAGAATGGAAGTGGAGATTTAGGGTTTTGGAAAAGTGATTTTCCAAAGTTGTTAAATTGTTTGATTTTATTTGTTTAAGCATGTTGTTTAATGTTAAAACTGATGAATATAAGCTTAAAATGATTAATGGATTGTGTTGGAATAGAAAACCTTCGATGGGGGAAGGTTATGCCATTTTAGGGTTTTGTGTATAAGAGTGTGTTTTTGTAATGTAAATGGTTTAAATATATTAAAATATGTTTCTAATAATATAAATAAACTTAACATATTAAAATGAATGGGCTAATATGAGAATCCAAAGTTAAAGTGAGGTTAGCCTTAAATTTTGGATTTTTTCTTTGATGGGGCTTAATTATGGTTTAATATTGGAAATGCCATTAAATGTGATACTAAATGATTATTTGCTATCACATTTGGTTTAGGCATTGAGGGAGGTTTATTTGCTTCATCCAAGTGGTGAAGGACAAGTTGGAAGGATAGGATTGGAGGTTGTTTTAAGCTTGTTTTAGTTTCTATTTGAGGTAAGTATAAACTTTGAATACATTGGTTATGTTTGCATGACATTTGGGCTTAACACATTTTGGTTGGAAAAATGTGTTAAGCTACTTGATACATTGGTTATGTATGAATAATGTGCTATGACATTTGTAATGTCATATATGTGTTAAATGCATTGTAAAAAGCCATTGATAATGGCTAAATTGCGTAAATATGAAATATGTATATTATGTGAAAATGACACAAAGTGTCTGGGTAATGCCATTTGTTGTGATGCATTAAGTGGATTGTTAAAAAGCCATTGGTATTGGCTAGATTACGTTAAATGTGATTAATATGTGAATTATGTGAAAATACCCAAAGTAATTGGGTAATGTGTTGTAAATGCAAAAATGTGGTATAATGTAATGAGATATGTGGAAACATAATGAAATGAATTGATATTGATATCGATATAAATGAGAAATATTAATAAATTGTGTGCCTAGTATGTTATACAATTTTTAGAGTTCTGTGTTTGACGGCACGCCTATGATTTGCCTATGGGCTAGACGCTGGGCGTCACTGTGAAAATATTTTTGAGGTGAAATGACCGGGTCGTAAGCCTCAAAAATAAGTTCTTGAAGCTAGGCTGGGTGAAATGACTGGGTCGTAAGCTCAGACCTAGTTGGACTATTATATTGATATTTTTCCTATGGGGCTAGACACATGGTGTCATTATAGACAAAACAGTAACTCTGGAATTTGAATAGCATATTAGTTATCTTTGGGCCCATGTTTGTGTTTGTTTTTTTGGTGAATTGTGGATTGTGAAATATTTGAAAAGTATGAGAAAATAGAATAATGTGATATCCATATGCATTGTGCATTGCATTTGAGTTTTATTGTTATCAAAGTTTGTATTACTAGGCTTTTGGCTTAGCATGATTGTTTACATTGCACAGGTGACAGGGTAGATTCGGCTGAGCCGAAGAGTTCTTCTAGACCAGGTCGGGTCTAGAGTTGTGGTTGTGCTTATAGAGTTGATATCAAAATCCAAAAACACTATCAGCAGCATGTATACATTTTGGGTATTATGCATATTATATCATGTTTTTGGATTTTATGCATTGTAAACTATAAAGAATGTTTGGGTTAAGTTATTTGAAATGGTGCTTTAAATGTGTTCTAAATTATATATATATATATATAAATATTTGAGAAACTTGGTGAAATTAAGGAGTATGGGTGAAATGGTGATTTGAAATTATTTAGGAGTGTTTTCTGATACAAGTTGTGTTTTGCTAATTTTGGAATGTTCAAATTATAGATAAAACTCTGGCGACTTTTTCTTAGAGATTTTCATATAAAAGGTTTATTTTGAGTTCCTATAACAAGTATATACTATTTAATTTTATATATTTAGTATTTGAAAATTTTAATCAGAAATATGAAAATTTTTATTAAACCGATCTGTGACATTTTGTACCATATATGCATATTTACATATGCTAGAAATATGTATTGTATGTATATAAGGTATAAGGGTGTTACACATATAGTTACAGTAGGCATTTATTGCCATTGGTAGCCTGCTATCCATAGAGACTTAAATGAAATAGTTTATTAAGGGTAAAGCTGAAATACCGAAAGTCTAATTTAGCATGATTGGTTTTTATAAAGTTAAAATTATTATTTTTTGTAATCAAAATATTGCATTAGTTTGTTATTGAGATTACATATTAAAATGTTTTGTTAACATTGAGTTTTATTACTATATATTTTTTTAAATATTTTCTTTAATATTAAGTGGTAAAATATATTTATATAAGCACCACTAAGCTATTGGCTTAGCATATTAGAATGTTTTTGACATATAGGTATAACGGAATGAAAGAAGTTGAGGATTTAAAGTGAAGATGTTCAGAACTAGTGGTAGTGCAGTGAATAATTCTTATATATGTAAATTGTTTAAAGAATTGATGTATTGTTTAGTGTAATAGATAATATTGGAACATTGTACAAATTTGTAAGCATGGTTAAAACATTTATATTTAGGGACTTAATGACCGCAAATTCTAACCATATTTGATGTATATTGTATTATGAACTATTGAGTTTATAATAGACTCTTTGATACATGAATGGAGTTAATTTCTATTGGAGATATTAGAGTTGGATTGAATGTCAAAAAAAAATTATTATGTGACAAGTTATGATTTTGTATTGAAAATTTTTGTTTAATGACAATTCCAAAGGATGCATTATCTATACTTTGGTCAAATTGCTGGTAATATTTCTTAAAAATAGTGTTATGAATGATTACAAGATAGATAGCATGTTAATTGACATTCTCTTGTAGTTTTTTTGTGAGAGTTGTCAGAGGATGTTACATGTTTTGTATATACATAAAACAAAAAATTTAAAAGGAGAAGTTTTGCCCCCTTTATAGGCACAAACCAATAATTTTATTCCCATGCAGGCTCTGAGGCTATGAGTGGTTATGCCATGCTAGATCTCCATACCTTGAGTGAAAGTATGGTATCCCTTACAAAACATAACACGGGTTACACAAGGCATCATAATTCACATGTACAATGCAAATCTAAGTGATGCAATGGATAATATCATAATAAAAAAGAATAAAATATGATAAAGACTAATAGAATCAACTTATCTTATCCCCATTAGAGTAGCCACTGTGAGCAGGAATTTTTGCTCTCACTCCCGGTGGAATGGTTCTTATGACTTCGGCACTGTTAGGCTTCGTGCCTTGGATAGCATGGCCTAAACTCATAGAATATGACTCACCACCTAGATGGGTTGGGAAGATAGAAAAGGGTGGATGACTCGATTCCTAAGGAATCCCCAACCCCTACTAGGTTCGAAAAGTTAGGTATGCACAGGGAAGGTGAGAATGACCCAGCATCATCAATTCACCTAGTTCATTATAACTGGTCTCCTTTTCAGGTCTAAATATTATTGAATTCTTAATCATATTATAACATTATCCACATTACAAGTAATGATCAAAATAAAATAAACATCTTACTAAACAAAATAAATCAAACACAATGGGCACCCATCCAATGATGGAAAAATGCCCTCAATGCAATTGGATCTGACTTAGTTCAAACATATTAAATTTAATTTGGGCCTTCATTAAAATCAAACTTAATATGGCCTCTTTTTATTAAAACCAAATTTGAACTAGGAAAAAATTAAGGGTCTACACAAAAGCAAAGAACCACTCAAAAGCATGTAAGATATCATGATCTCTGGCATGGTGATAAGCAGACCGCTATGGTTTATGTGACTTCCCAGTAACTTAGTGTGATCACTCTATTGAATGAAGAAAATTTGTAAACTTCACAATAGCGATAGCGGTAGAGTGTGTGGTGCATCATTGGCTACCTAAAGCTTTGTGCATTCGCTTAACCATTCATGCAATTGTACAAGGTTTGAAGCATAATGACACCAAGACACAAAAGAGATAATGGTGGTGTTGTGCGGTGAGAAACCTAAATTATGTGACAACACAAAATCATAAAATTTGAATTTTAGTGCCTAACATCATGGATGAATAATATATCAACATGTGGAACAAAGATTGGTGTTCAAATGGTCATTTGGTGTTTATGTGAGCGCATAATGTGTTGATTCAACCACAAATCATGACAGGCTGGCACGGTATAGGGACCAACACTCCTATCGGATAACTTGAGTCTACCTTTGGTGTTAGCTGTTAAAGAAAATTCAAATTGTATGATCACACAAATTTAATGGCAACTACCTTACTTGTTTTAGTAATTATCTATATTAGGAAACAAGAATCAAACATTCCGGCAACTATTTCAAATGGTTAATTGAAGACTTAAAGGCTATGAATATCACAAAAAACTCATTTTTAGGGTGATTATGATTGTAATAGCTAAGATTAACAGCTTTCATTTATTTCCATCAAAATTTATATTTGAATTCTTTAAGTGTTAGGTGTGAGCATTAAATACCATTGAAAGTTTGAGTGTTAGCTTTGAAACACTTAGGTTTTAGAATGAGCTTGGGAAAACTCTTGTTGGGTTATGAGGAAGATACTCAAACATTATAATAGTTTAGTGTCAGCTTGTAAAAACACCAAGTTAGGATTGAGATTGTAAAAATCTAAGGTTAGTGAAATTCTTAACTTGAAATTGGGGAGTGGACATAAGATACTCATTTCTCTATACCTTTATTAATATTTTTTTAATTTATAATTTTGCATCACTTCTTCAAATCAACTAATTCACCCCTTCTTGGTAGACATCTTGGGACAGTAATTGGTATTGGAGAATCAAAATTTCAAAAAGCTTAATTGTGAAATTTTATTCATAATAGTAGCCACACCAATAAACCTTCTACAACTACTTCTTCTTCCACTTCAATTGCTCCTTCTCATGGAAATTTAAACTCTGATTTTAGACCTTATTTTGATAGAACTGATTACTCCTATTGAAAAAATAAAATGTATTTGTTTCCTGATAGTGAGGGAATTATGCTTTGGAAATGTGTGCCAAATGAGTGGAAACCTCCAACTCATAAAGTTGATGGAGTTCAAGTGCCTCTCCTTTAACACAATGGACATATGGTTAGGAAAGGGCTCTTTATAAGAATAATAGGGCAGCCTCCATCTAGATGAACTCCATGTCAAGAGAGAAAGGTGGAAGAGTTTAACATCTTACTTATGCATATACCATTTGGAAAACACTTGAGAATTATCATGTGGGTACCACCAAAGTGAGGTTCGCTAAGATGCAAATGCTTGTACATCAGTATGAAGTCTTTAAGATGAAGCCAAATGAAAATGTCACTAAAATGACAAATCGCTTAAATGTTATTATCAACAACTTGAAGAAACATGGAAAGTTGTATGGTAAAGGTGATGTCAACAGCAAAACATTGTGAGCACTTAGAGCTAAAAAGAACTTTAAGACAAAAGTATCCCTCAATTGAAGAAGCTCATGGCCTTAATACACTAAGGACCGATGAACTAGTGAAGAAACTTCTTACCTTTAAAAAGGAAGATAATAAGGGTGAGAAGGACAAGAGAAAAATTGTAGCACTCAAAGCTATCAAAGAAGTTGATAGCTCAAATGAAGAAGATAGTGATGATGATGAAGAAATGGCAATGCTATCAAAGATAGTTAGTGATTGAAAGATAAAGAAAAGAATGCAAGCTAACGGTAACTTCTCCAAGTTTTCTTTTAATGATAAAGAAAAGAAAAATGAACTAAACTGCTATAATTATGGAAAATCAAGTCACATCAAAATGAATTGTCCCAAATTGAATGACAAAAATGAATGTGATAAGAAAAATAAGAAATCTCCTAAAGCTACATGGGATGATGATACCTTAAGTGAAAAAGAGGAAAAGGAGGCTATGGGAGATGATGATGATAATTACTCTAATAAGGTAGGTACTCTTTCTTTGAACTTTGATTACAATAATGTTGAAGATGCATTAGATGACAATGATTTGATTGAGCATATTGAATCTTAGGGAACAAAAATATATTTAAAAAATTAAATTATATAAAGAGAAATATTGTAAGTTAGAAAAGTATTTCATTTCACTAAAGAAAATAACTTTAGATTTGAAGGCTTCAAATGAACAATTGATTAAATATTTGAATGAAGTATGAAAAAATTCACCTAGCTTGGATAATGTTAAAAGAAAATAAGATTTTGAAAGAATAAATGAATGAATTAAAGAATTCAATTTTAAAATTTCAAATAGGAAAGGAAGCATTAGATATATTAATTAGTGCTCAAAGATCACTCTCTTCTAAAAATGGCCTAGGATTCAATAGCTTAACTACTACTATATCCAATGCACCAACATTTGTTAAAGCTTCTACAACTCAAAATTTTAGTATTTAGGATGTAAATAATACAAATGCACAAACAAAGCCTAAAAGTTCAAACAAGATTAATCAAGGCTCACACTCTGGAATTAAAATTCCAAGAAACATTTATCCATATATGTATTCTAAGTATGAACACAAACACAAGTTTGCACAAAAAACAAGTAAATAATAAACATACTTGTGATTGCCAATACACCCAACATAATTTTTCTAAATTAAATACAAGAAGAATGAAAGGACATAAGCCTATATATAAATGTCATTATTGCATGAAATACAGTCACATAAACACATTTTTTACATTATAAAGGCATACCTCAAATTAAATGATCCTTGTATAACTAACTCCCATAGACCCAAGTTCATTTGGGTACCTAAAAGAAGATAAACCTTATTATCTTTTAGGCATGTATAAAATCTACTATCAATGAATGCATTTAGCTTGTAGATAGTGGATGCTTAAGGCACAAGACCAGTAATGCAAAATTTTTTACAACTCTAACCTACAAGCAAAGAGGTAATGTTATATTTGGAAATTATGCTAAAGGAAAAAATTTAGGCATTGGTTCTATTAGTATGTTTGGTAAGAATTTAATTGATGATGTATGGCTAGTTGATGGTTTGAAATATAATTTACTTAGTGTTAGTCAATTATGTGATAAAGGATATAATATAAATTTTAACTCTAAATGATGAAAGTTACCTCTTTAAACGGTGAACTTACATTCAAATGAGATAGAATTGACAACACTTATAAAATTGATCTACACTCTAATAATTCTTTTGAATGCTTAGTCACTATTACCAATGATATTGGGCTTTGGCATAGAAGATTAGGACATACTAGTATGGATCACTTACAATGTTTACATAGGGAAGAGCTTGTGGATGGGCTACCTAAAATAAAGTTTCACAAGGACAAATTATATGAACCTTGTCAATTTAGAAAGCAACACAAAAGCTTTTTCAGAAAAAGAAATTCTTATAAGTACATGTAACATCCGAAAAATTTTAAAAATAAATAAATTAAATTAAATAAATGATTTAAATAAAAAATTGAATGATTTTAACAGAAAAAGTAGGACGTATATGTGAAATATAAATGAATATACATAATATACAAGCCAACAAAAAAGTCAACTCTTTTAAAAGAAAAGTCAAAGTTTCAAGGGCATTTTTGTAATTAAACTTTGGAAATTTAAAATTATTTAAAAAATTCAAAAATAAATTATTTTGGATGGAAGAAGTAATTTTGGGGTTTTTATTAAATAAATAAATAATTAATTAATTAATTAATTAAAAATATAATTAAATATTATATATATGAAAAAGAAAGTGGAAGAAGAGTGAAATAACTTTGGTCTTCTTCTTCTTCTTCTTCTTCTTCTTCTTGTCAAGGATGAACAACCACTAATGAAGAACTCAAGGATTTGCTTCTTCCATGCTTCATGAATTGAAGGATTCCAAGAGATCAAAAGGGATTTTTAGTGATTTCCGCCAAAATTGGCAAGTTCTTTAACTTCTCTCTTTGGAATTTCAAAAAATTAAGAATATGTGTGTGAGCGGGGATTTTTGCCCCCACTCTCGGTGGACTGGTTCTTGCGACTTTGGCACTGTTTAGGCTCAGGGCCTTAGAGAACACAGACCTAAGTCCAGAGAAAATGGAGTCGCCACCCGGACAGGCTGGGAAAAAGAAAGGGGTGGATGACTCGATTCCTAAGAAATTCCCAACCCCCTAATGGGTTCGGAAAGTTGGGTACGTGTGGGGAAGGTAAGAAATAGCCCAGCACCCCCACAACGCTCGGTTCATTGGAACCGGCCTCCTTTACAGGTCTTGATATTATAAAATTCTTAAATATAACAATATTATCCATATTACACACAACAATTAAAATAAAGCATCGATATATTGAAAATCAAAACAATGTCCAAGCAAAAGAAATAAATGGACACCAATCCAAAGATGAAAACATGCCCTTACATAATACATTCCTAAATAGGACACCCACCAAAAGGTAGAAACATTTCCTTTACATTGGTTCTAAAATTGAAGAGCAATTTAAATTACATGATATTTAAATAATGGGGTACCCACCAAGTGGAAACATACCTCTTACAACATTTGGAAATCTAAATAAATTGATAAAAGTAAATATGTAACACCCCTTCCCAACCTACATATGTAAGCTGAGTAGAAGCGCCACACTAACCTAATGTTGCTACCAATTTTACTTAGTCAAATTTTAGTTCCGATTTTTACAAAATTTTTGCCATAGTTTCGCCTAAAAATTGAGTCCCAAGTGTCGACAAAACCGGTTTTTTTCTTATTTTTAAAAACATTTTACACAAACCAATGCAAACAAAATCATTCTAAGTACACTCCCAATAAATCCCCCTTGTAACCTCAACTACAACCTGCAAAAAGGATTTACACTTCTAGTACAGCATAAAATAAAGGTTTTGGGACAACCCCCAAATTTAAATATTACACAGCGGAAGTTATAAAATATTTACATATTTACAAATTCATATACATCAAAACTCAAGTTTTACAACACATAAAATTTATACATGATTGGCAAGTCTGCTCTGATCTTTAAGCTCCCAAAATGGATTCTTCAAGGTCTACTCTCACTAGGTCTTGATGAACTCTCGGTTTCAACTCTATCCACTCTACTACCTACGCGATTAAACACTATCGCGATAAGCCAACGGCTTAGTAAGATAAAACATGCTAACGGTATGCTTTAATGAAATGCAATGCCACATATGTTATTGATAAGATCAACATCATAAATATAAAGTTAACCACACAATTATGCATTTCACAAATCATAGTCATATGAGCATACCACATTTCAACATCTTTTCACATTCAACATTAATCAATCATACTCCATAACCAACATCTCATTTCATTAAACTCATAACATTATTTAGGACATTCATATAACCTTGACACCTATGGGCCCAACAAGTATTTAATACGATATTCAGAGTTCAGAGTTACTGCTTTGGTTCATAGTCACAATAATCACGCCCGTAGGCAATGTATATACATGTATCTCTATCCATGGATAGTGTAACAGACCCAGTCTCTTGGATCATCAACTCAACACATATGAGGAGATCCTCAACTCGGCAAGACTGTTACAAATCATGTATCTCATAGTGTAACAACCCAGTCTCTTGGACCATCAACTCAACACCTATGAGGAGGTCCTCAACCCGGCAAGACTGTTACCTTTCATCATTTCTTAGGCATGCCACCCAAATCCAGAACTCTGAAACTGAATAACATATTAAACAAACAATTCATTTCCATTCTCAATTCTCATCACATTTAGGCAAACATGCCTTCTTTCTTTCAATTACATCATCTTAGCCAATAACAATGGCTTCACATTTCATTTCATAATATAACATCTCATTATTCAAGTATATATATATATATATATATATCTCATCCATGATCACATTATATCTCACATAGCATCATTCATAAATATCAACATTTCATTCCACATTACTCATGAAACACATTACCATTCACAATGCACAACATAACATTGTTCAATCTCAACAATGCAATTAGGGCAAAGAACAATTGATTATAACATTCATTGATTCAAGTGTGTTTAAAGTGTTTATGGTTAGGTTTAAGGACCAACCTACCTTTGGAGAACCAAAGCAATGCAAGAAGAACAAAGAATTAAAACCCTAACCATAAATAGTACATTCTGGTTTTAAACTCCATTTTATCCTTATTTTGAAAAATTGTATAAAATAATCTACTTGACTAAAAATTCTAAAATTTTTACAGAATTTATTTTTTTATCTTAAAATCATCCCTTTAAAATTTCAGATCAAACTGAACACAAAATCTTGGTCAAATAGTTCACCTAACCAGACTGCCCCAATTGCCCTGCATCCTGGCAGCAGTTCTGAACTTTGTGAATTCCATAAATCAAATTCAATCAACGTGGTTCCAAATTATTTTTCTCAAATACTAGACTCACTAACCAACAACATATCCAAAATTCAATTGAATATGATTTTTCTACATTTTATTAAAAATCCCGAAATATAGCTGTCCCAGTTAAGGTACCTGCTGGAACAGGTCTAATGAAAATAATTTTTCTAAACTCATAACCATTCCAAAATCGAATCAACATATTTTTCAGTCATTCTAGACTCATAGAGGCACAACATATCAAAAATTCACTTCAAGAACATTTTTCTAAAATTAATTAAAAATCATAAAAGTCACAGCCTTTACTAATCCTAAAACAGAAACAATTTCACTAAACACCAATCTTACTCTTCCATCACCAACACCAACCCAACTTCTCATCTATCAAGCAAAATCAATACTTACAATCATACCATAAGCAACTTAATCATACCACTTCAAAAGAATTGAAGAAATTAGAGAAAAGATCTTACTTTAGTTAAAAATTTCTTAAATCAACACTTGAACACTTAATCTTTCTTCAATTTAAGCTTGAAATCATCAAAACCATCACTTGTCTCTTTCTTTCTCTTTGGCTATGGAGGGCCGGCCATCAACAAGAAGAAGAAGAAGAAATGATGAAGAAAACACAAATCAAACCTTCTTTAAATATCCACCATGTGATTTTATCCAAGCAATTACCAAAGTGCCCTTATTCACATAATTATCTTTTTGTCTTATATGTGCCCAATTAAGTAATTTACCAATCTCAAATAAATATCTTCTCTTGCATTGACCAAGCCTTTTGACCACTTTATATGTCATATATATTAACATATACACAACATATAAATTTGTCTCTAAACCCTATTTCTTCCCAAAATACATATACATATACTTTCTCTTCTCAATTTCTTTTCTCTTACAATTTAACACATATATTCAATCCAATATATAACAATAACAACAACAACAATATGCAAAACTTCTAGGGCATAAATGAGGATATTACAATTCTCCCCCTCTAAAAAGAAAATTTCGTCCTCGAAATTACCTGATATCAACTCTGAAACAATTGCGGATACTGTTCTCGCATGGATTGTTCACTTTCCCAAGTTGCTTCTTCTTTTCCATGATTCTTCCAAAGAATCTTCACCAATGGCACTTTCTTTTTCCTCAATAACCTGTATCACCCTCTCTGGCTGTCCATCCGTCTGTGGATGAAAAGCAGTGCTGAAGTGCAGTCGAGAACCTAAAGCACTATGCAAACTCTTCCAAAATCTGGAAGTAAACCTGGGATCTCGATCAGACACTAAAGAAGTTGGAACACCATGCAGTTTCACAATCTCATGGATATACAGCTCAGCCAATCTCTCCAAAGAGTAATCCATTCGAACCGGAAGGAAATGAGCTGTTTTAGTCAATCTATCCACAATCACCCATATGGCATCATGCTTCTTTTGTGTCAATGGCAAACCAGACACAAAATCCATTGTCACTCTTTCCCACTTCCATTCTGGCACTGACAATGGTTGAAGCAACCCGGTTGGAACTTGATGCTCTGCTTTAACCTTCTGACAAGTGAGACATTTCGACACAAAATCTGCAATGTCTCTCTTCAAACCAATCCACCAATAATGCTGTCTCAAATCATGATACATTTTCGTATTACCCGGATGCATAGCAAACATTGACTGATGAGCTTCTTCTAAAATGACTCTTTTCAAATCAGCATCATCGGGTACACACAATCGGTTCTTAAACCATAGACTCCCATCATCTTTCACAACAAAATCTCTAGTCTTCCCATTCTGACAATCTGAAATAATCTTCTGAATTTTCTTATCAGCCAATTGAGCCTCTTTGATCTGATCCAACAAAATCGGCATCAATTGCAACTGTGCCAATAATGCACCATCAACACAAGGTACAAAACTGGCATGCAATGCTCTCAACTCAACAAGCAACGAGAGCGAGTAAACTGTTAAACCAGCTAAAGACTTTCGACTCAAGGCATCAGCAACAACATTTGCTTTACCTGGATGATAGTCAATCAAGCAATCGTAGTCTTTAATCAATTCTAACCATCTCCTCTGACGAAGATTGAGTTCTTTCTGGACACCCAAATACTTCAAACTCTTGTGATCAGTGTAGATGAAACATTTCTCCCCAAACAGATAATGGCGCCAAATCTTCAATGCAAAAACAATGGCAGCCAATTCCAAATCATGGGTCGGATAGTTAAGCTCATGCGGTTCAACTGTCGAGATGCATAAGCTATAACTTTACCTTCTTGCATCAATACACACCGCAAACCTCTATGTGAAGCATCACTGTAGATCACATATGGTTTGCCTTCAACAGGTAAAGTTAGAACAGGCGCTTGAGTCAACATTTCTCTCAACTGCTCAAAGCTAGCCTGACACTGATCCGTCCACACAAATCTCACTCCCTTACGAAGCAATCTGGTGAGTAGAGTAGCTATCAAAGAAAATCCTTTCACAAACCGCCGGTAATAGCCTGCCAAACCTAGAAAACTTCTAACCTCTGTCACTGATTTAGGTGGATTCCAATTCAATACAGCTTCA
Organism: Garcia nutans; assembly: GCA_947685225.1. Lineage (NCBI taxonomy): Eukaryota > Viridiplantae > Streptophyta > Magnoliopsida > Malpighiales > Euphorbiaceae > Garcia > Garcia nutans. The sequence continues at coordinate 18,342,073 of CANTUV010000026.1, forward strand.
ACTTTGCTCGGATCAACTTTAATGCCTTCTGCTGAAACAACATGTCCGAGAAAAGCTACCTGATCCAACCAGAACTCACACTTCGACAATTTAGCAAACAACTGCCTCTCTCTCAAAATCTGCAACACAATCCGCAAATGCATATCATGTTCCTCCTCATTCCGCGAATACACCAGTATATCATCAATGAAGACCACTACAAACTGATCCAAATAGGGCCTAAACACCCTATTCATCAAATCCATGAAAGCTGCAGGTGCATTCGTCAGACCAAAAGGCATAACTAAAAATTCATAATGCCCATACCTGGTCCGAAAAGCGGTCTTAGGAACATCTTCAGCTTTGACTCTCAACTGATGATACCCAGATCTCAAATCAATTTTGGAGAACACTGACGCTCCCTTCAACTGATCAAAGAGATCATCGATTCTAGGCAAAGGATATTTATTTTTAATAGTCACCTTGTTTCATTGCCTATAATCAATACACAACCTCATAGTACCATCTTCAAGGAGAAACACTGGGGCGAATAAATCCTTTGTCCAACAACTCCTGTAATTGCACTTTCAACTCCCTCAATTCTGCTGGTGCCATTCTATAAGGAGTAATAGAGATAGGAGTGGTACCAGGCAACAATTCAATACCGAACTCCACCTCTCTCTCAGGAGGCAATCCTGGCAACTCCTCTGGAAACACATCTGGAAACTCTGCAACTGTGGCAATGCTATCAATGGGAGAACTTCTTACTCTAGCATCTACCACATGAGCAAGATAGGCTTCACATCCCTTTCTAATCAACCTCCTGGCTGCAACAGCTGAAACAAATAAGGAGGCTAGCTGTTCCTGCTCATTAGATACTATCACCTCTCTACCATCAACAGTTTTTAAAGAAACAATTTTCTTCTTACAATCTACCACAGCTCCATGTCGAGATAGCCAATCCATACCTAAGATCACATCATATTCCTTAAATGGCATCTCAATCAAATCCCCTAAGAACTCCTCACCCTGCACCACTACTGCACTATCTCTATGCACCTTACTCACAACCACACTATGCCCTAACGGATTTGTCACCAACACATCAAATCCTAGGGACTCAGCATGCAAATTAGAGACAGGCAAAACAGATACACTAACATATGAATGCATGGAACCCGGATCAATCAAAGCAAGTACTGGAGTATTAAATAAAGAAAAAGTACCAGCTATGACTGCCGATGTATCTGGTTGCCTCTGCATAACATACATCCTCTGGGAAGATCCAACCTCCTCTGGTCTACCCTCCCTGGATGTAGCACCTCCTCTAGAACTGAATCCTGATCTACCTCCCCGACTGGCACCTCTGCCTCCTCTGCCTCCCCTCACACTAGCTCGAGAAGCAGCAGAATCCACTGGCATCAGCTCCTGCCTCTCAGGACAGTCTCTCACAAAGTGGTCAGGTGATCCACACCTGAAGCATACAGCTGATCTACTGTACCTCCAACAAACGCCCCCATGTCTTCCACCACACTGGTCACACACAGGTAAGGTGGATCTCTGAATTCCAGGAGTAGGAGCACTCGCTACTGAAGCTGCAGGTCTAAATCTCTGCCTCTGGAACTGCACTGACCTACCCGCTAGTCTCTGGCTCCTACTACTCCGAGGAACAAAACTTCCTCTACCCCTCTTCGCAGAAGAAGACCCTGCCTCTAACTGGGGCCTTCTAACCCTAACCTCCTCCTCTGAAACAGCTGCAATAACTTGAGCTCGCTCTACACTTCGAGCTGCTGCCACAAGCTGTGAGAAATCCTGATATCTGGATCCAGCCACTAAGCACATGATCGAGGGTCTCAATCCCTCCTCAAATCGCCGACATCTATCAATCTCATCAGCAATGATACCCCCAGCATACTGACTCAGTCGAATAAACTCAACTTCATATTCAGTTACGGTCCGATGATCTTGCTTCAAATCTAGAAACTCTCTTTTCTTCCCATCTTTATACTCCCTAGGAGTATACTTCAACTCAAATTCCCTCAGAAAATCAGTGTAAGACAGTGTTGGAGGATCATCCATAGAATGGGGCACTGTCTTCCACCAGTCGTAGGCATCCTTCTGTAGCAAAGATCTTGCATAGTCAAACTTCTCCTCGGAAGTGGCTTGCAACTGCACAAATACCCTCTGAACTCTATCAAGCCACTGTTCTGCTACAGCCGGATCAACTGTACCAAAGAAATCCTCTGCTCCATATTTCCTTAGCTTATCATAGTGCCTTACTGGTACTGAAGGCTGAGGGGGTGGTGGCGGTGGCTGTGGTTGCACAGGTGCTTGTCTCATAGCTTCCATCATAGGCCTAAACCAGGCTGGCGGAACCTCCTCCCCAGCTGGTCTACCCGACACCGAAGCAGGTGCCTCCTCAACACTATCAACCCTAGCTCCCTCAGCAGGAGCAATACTCTCGGCACTACCCTCAATCGACTGACGTGAGTGAGAATCCATCACAACCTAACACTGCAAACACAGCAGATTATATCTTATTAAAGATCAGAGACTGCCAATCTCAAACGTATATGTTATTCAAAACCACTTTTTAAGTAAAAATATTCTTTTTATTACATTTTACCTAGGTTGAGAATCTCAAACCTAGGCTCTGATACCAAAACAATTGTAACACCCCTTCCCAACCTACATATGTAAGCTGAGTAGAAGCGCCACACTAACCTAATGTTGCTACCAATTTTACTTAGTCAAATTTTAGTTCCGATTTTTACAAAATTTTTGCCATAGTTTCGCCTAAAAATTGAGTCCCAAGTGTCGACAAAACCGGTTTTTTTCTTATTTTTAAAAACATTTTACACAAACCAATGCAAACAAAATCATTCTAAGTACACTCCCAATAAATCCCCCTTGTAACCTCAACTACAACCTGCAAAAAGGATTTACACTTCTAGTACAGCATAAAATAAAGGTTTTGGGACAACCCCCAAATTTAAATATTACACAGCGGAAGTTATAAAATATTTACATATTTACAAATTCATATACATCAAAACTCAAGTTTTACAACACATAAAATTTATACATGATTGGCAAGTCTGCTCTGATCTTTAAGCTCCCAAAATGGATTCTTCAAGGTCTACTCTCACTAGGTCTTGATGAACTCTCGGTTTCAACTCTATCCACTCTACTACCTACGCGATTAAACACTATCGCGATAAGCCAACGGCTTAGTAAGATAAAACATGCTAACGGTATGCTTTAATGAAATGCAATGCCACATATGTTATTGATAAGATCAACATCATAAATATAAAGTTAACCACACAATTATGCATTTCACAAATCATAGTCATATGAGCATACCACATTTCAACATCTTTTCACATTCAACATTAATCAATCATACTCCATAACCAACATCTCATTTCATTAAACTCATAACATTATTTAGGACATTCATATAACCTTGACACCTATGGGCCCAACAAGTATTTAATACGATATTCAGAGTTCAGAGTTACTGCTTTGGTTCATAGTCACAATAATCACGCCCGTAGGCAATGTATATACATGTATCTCTATCCATGGATAGTGTAACAGACCCAGTCTCTTGGATCATCAACTCAACACATATGAGGAGATCCTCAACTCGGCAAGACTGTTACAAATCATGTATCTCATAGTGTAACAACCCAGTCTCTTGGACCATCAACTCAACACCTATGAGGAGGTCCTCAACCCGGCAAGACTGTTACCTTTCATCATTTCTTAGGCATGCCACCCAAATCCAGAACTCTGAAACTGAATAACATATTAAACAAACAATTCATTTCCATTCTCAATTCTCATCACATTTAGGCAAACATGCCTTCTTTCTTTCAATTACATCATCTTAGCCAATAACAATGGCTTCACATTTCATTTCATAATATAACATCTCATTATTCAAGTATATATATATATATATATATATCTCATCCATGATCACATTATATCTCACATAGCATCATTCATAAATATCAACATTTCATTCCACATTACTCATGAAACACATTACCATTCACAATGCACAACATAACATTGTTCAATCTCAACAATGCAATTAGGGCAAAGAACAATTGATTATAACATTCATTGATTCAAGTGTGTTTAAAGTGTTTATGGTTAGGTTTAAGGACCAACCTACCTTTGGAGAACCAAAGCAATGCAAGAAGAACAAAGAATTAAAACCCTAACCATAAATAGTACATTCTGGTTTTAAACTCCATTTTATCCTTATTTTGAAAAATTGTATAAAATAATCTACTTGACTAAAAATTCTAAAATTTTTACAGAATTTATTTTTTTATCTTAAAATCATCCCTTTAAAATTTCAGATCAAACTGAACACAAAATCTTGGTCAAATAGTTCACCTAACCAGACTGCCCCAATTGCCCTGCATCCTGGCAGCAGTTCTGAACTTTGTGAATTCCATAAATCAAATTCAATCAACGTGGTTCCAAATTATTTTTCTCAAATACTAGACTCACTAACCAACAACATATCCAAAATTCAATTGAATATGATTTTTCTACATTTTATTAAAAATCCCGAAATATAGCTGTCCCAGTTAAGGTACCTGCTGGAACAGGTCTAATGAAAATAATTTTTCTAAACTCATAACCATTCCAAAATCGAATCAACATATTTTTCAGTCATTCTAGACTCATAGAGGCACAACATATCAAAAATTCACTTCAAGAACATTTTTCTAAAATTAATTAAAAATCATAAAAGTCACAGCCTTTACTAATCCTAAAACAGAAACAATTTCACTAAACACCAATCTTACTCTTCCATCACCAACACCAACCCAACTTCTCATCTATCAAGCAAAATCAATACTTACAATCATACCATAAGCAACTTAATCATACCACTTCAAAAGAATTGAAGAAATTAGAGAAAAGATCTTACTTTAGTTAAAAATTTCTTAAATCAACACTTGAACACTTAATCTTTCTTCAATTTAAGCTTGAAATCATCAAAACCATCACTTGTCTCTTTCTTTCTCTTTGGCTATGGAGGGCCGGCCATCAACAAGAAGAAGAAGAAGAAATGATGAAGAAAACACAAATCAAACCTTCTTTAAATATCCACCATGTGATTTTATCCAAGCAATTACCAAAGTGCCCTTATTCACATAATTATCTTTTTGTCTTATATGTGCCCAATTAAGTAATTTACCAATCTCAAATAAATATCTTCTCTTGCATTGACCAAGCCTTTTGACCACTTTATATGTCATATATATTAACATATACACAACATATAAATTTGTCTCTAAACCCTATTTCTTCCCAAAATACATATACATATACTTTCTCTTCTCAATTTCTTTTCTCTTACAATTTAACACATATATTCAATCCAATATATAACAATAACAACAACAACAATATGCAAAACTTCTAGGGCATAAATGAGGATATTACAAAATAACCATTCATCATAAATAAATCATTCATCAAAGATATCAAACATCAATAGAATGTAAACATCCATCCATTATCAAGCATTGAACTTAAATAAATCAACAAAGCATTGAAAATAAATTAAAGCATATAATAGACTACATAATCAAATATAAAATTAAATAAAGCAAATAAAGATTCAAATTAGGGCTACTGTTTCTATTTAGGATTCTTTTTTTTAATGTGTTTAGGGTTTTGGAATTTGTGGGTTTAACTACTGTGAGTTTTTAAAGGAATTTAGATGGATTAAAGTTTTATAATTTAAGAGGTTGATAAAGTTCATTGATTAGCCAAATTAGTGTTTGAGTGCTAAAATCATAAAATTAGGGTTTGGACACTTTAAAACATTTACATTTATGATTTATGGTTACTGGATCATTATTTTGTATTTACCATATTGAATTTTAATATTTAAATTTATAAGGTTTTAAGATTTTAAAGATTAGGATATAGAAAAATTAGGGTTTAAGGTTTTAAGGGAATTAGGGTTTAAGAAAACTAGGGTTTTAGAATAATTGGTTTGAGGTTACTGTCTTGATTCTAAAGTTGAATTGAGGTTTTTAGGGTTTCAGAGAATGGATTTGATTTTAGAATTTGGAAAAACAATTTATAGTTTTATGAAACTTTATGAAAATAAAAAAAATGATTAAAGGTTTATAGAAACAAAAAAGATATTTTTTAGGATTTTTGGAAAGAAACAGATTCAATTTTTAATCTTGAGTGATGAAGCTACTGTAAATTAATCAAACAAAAAAAAAAGAAATTCGTACCTTCGTTTGTTGATTCCATAAAAAATTGTCTCTTGGATGAACAAGAACAAAGGCAAGATGGTTGCCTTTGATGGATTGAATTTGCTTGTTTGCTTCTCTCAAAAAGTTCGATTGATTCAAAGTTTTTCAATTCACTCGATTGTCCTCTTTTTTCTCTTGAATTTCGATCCCAAATTTCACCTTCTATGATTAATTTTAGTTATTCACGGAATCTAACATTAATTAAGAAAAGGAAACCAAAACCTAATTGTATTTGGTTTTGAAAATTTGCGTCGCAAAAATTTCGCTGGCAAAAAAAAACTGCTGCGGAAAAATTGCGCTGGCAAAAAAAATCTGCTACGGAAAAATTGCACTGGCGAAAAAACTGCCGCAGTAGGCTGCGGGCTGCAGGGCGAAAATTGGCTTGCAGGCCATTTCGCTGGCCATTTTGCCCGCAGAAATAATCTGTGGGGGCCATTTCGCCGCAACCCTTTTCGACGACATAATTTTTCATCGCCAATTTTTCGTCGCCGATTTTTATTTTTATTTATTTGTTTATTATTATTATTATTTATTTTTTATTAATAAAAATTAGATACTAAAGCAAATATTATTTAATTAAGAACACAAAAATTGTTTTGGACCGGATTGGGTCAAAAATTAAGGGTCTACAGTTTGCCCCCTGCTTGAACGATCTGAGACTTTAGAGAGTGAAAAGCAACAAAACTTAATTTTTGATGAGATGGATACATGAATTTGTTTTGGGTACTTGGACCCGAGACTGAGCTTGATTTGGGTACATGGACCCGAGATTGGGTACTTGGACCCGAGATTGATTTGATTTGCATACTTGGACACAAGATTGGGTACTTAGACCCGAGATTGGGTTGAATTTGGGTACTTGGACCTGGGATTGGGTACATGGACCCTAGATTTAATTTGATTTGGGTACTTGCACCCGAGATTAGATTGATTTGGGTACTTGGACCTGAGATTGGGTACTTGGACCCGAGATTGATTTGATTTGGGTACTTGGACCCGAGATTAATTTAATTTGGGTACTTGGACCCAAGAATAGATTAATTTGGGTATTTGGACCCGAGATTGGGTGCTTAGACCAGAGATTGGGTACTTGGACCCGAGCTTGAATTTGATTTGGGTACTTGGATCCGAGATTGGGTACTTGGACCCAAGATTGGGTACTTGGTCCCGAGCTTGAATTTGATTTGGGTAGTTGGACCCAAAATGGGTACTTGGACCCTGGATTGGGTTCTTGGACCCGGGATTGGGTTCATGGACCCCAGATTGAATATGATTTGGGTACTTGGACCCGAGATTAGATTGATTTGGGTACTTGGACCCGAGATTAGATTGATTTAGGTACTTAGACCCGAGATTGGGTACTTGGACCCGAGCTTGAATTTGATTTGGGTACTTGGACCCGAGATTAATTTGATTTGGGTACTTGGGCTGAGAATAGATTGATTTTGGTACTTGGACCAGAGATTGGGTACTTGGACCCGAGCTTGAATATTATTTGGGTACTTGGACCCGAGATTGGGTACTCGGACCTAAAGATTGGGTACTTGGTCCCGAGCTTGAATTTGATTTGGGTAGTTGGACCCGAGAATGGGTACTTGGACCCGAGATTGAATTTGATTTGGGTACTTGGACCCGAGAATGAATTTGATTTGGGTACTTGGACCCGAGATTAGATTAATTTGGGTACTTGGATCCAAGATTGGGTACTTGGACCCGAGATTGGGCACTTGGACCTGAGCTTGAATTTGATTTGGGTACTTGGACCCTAGAATGAATTTGATTTGGGTACTTGGACCTGAGATTGAATTTTGTTTGGGTACTTGGACCCGAGATTGGGTTTGACTGACCTTTTATCAATTTAGAAGTCTGACTGCTCCGGCTGTTCTATTCATCGTGGTTCTTCACCCTCAAAATGGATCTTCATCCTTGGAAATCGGGTCTTCACTCTTGAAAGTGGATCTTCATCCTTTAAGCTGGATCTTCATCCATTAGAGCTTAGGTCTTATATTAGCTTCAGCTCTTCTAGCTAGACTGATCTTTTGTCATTTGTGTCATCATTCTTTTGATATTTCTGATGTTCCATTCTTTTTGTTCTTCCTTTGCAAAAATTCAGCTATTTTTAATTGAACCTTATATCCTCTCCTTGCCCCCCTGCGTGGCAAAATATTTGTAAGTGAGTTTGAAAATATTTTTTATATAGACTAAAAAAATTGAAAAGGAGAAACTTTGCCCCCTGTGTAGGCTCAAACCCATGATTTTTCTATGTGGACTCTGACTGATGTTTTTGCCATCTAGTTCGTCGTACAAGCACGTATTTCTTCTTTTGCAAAACGACTGGAGTTTCCACAAGAAAATAGGCTTTTCGTGCCCTCTTGATTCAATATCTTCTTTTGATTCTTTGCTTCGCAGGGTGTTTGTTGTTCATTTTGACAAGGAATAGACAACATAAGACAAGAAAGTGCGATGTGATATGTTCATGCATGCATGATATGCATGAATGATACTTACAGTTATTCCATTGACTCACAAACCGAGGTGTTCAGCAGAAGTTTTCTCATTGGTTTCTTTCATGTACTCGTTCAGGTCTTGCATTGGAATAAAAGAATGATTCCCATTTATGACTTTTATCTTTGAGATATTGAAAGCATGAGTAATGAAGGCCCCAAACAGTAGAGATACATCCATTATGATTCAGGATGTCAGTTGGTAGCTTCTTCATAACCTTGCCAGTAATCATTCCCTTTGCCCAATGTATCCTTTGGAGGTTCAACATACTTCTCCTAACTTGAAGGCTTTGTATGACAAAACATTTTTTTATTTTTTGAATTTTTGAATTTTAATTTTGAAATCAAATGTTGGCTTTGCCAAATTAATGTCAATGTATCTCAGGACTTGAATTTCCAAATTAACATATCTATAACATAACAACCCTAGTTACCATACTAAACTCGGGAATCATTTCTATTTAAGCAAGAATTGTTACACTTCAGATAGGCACATACACATTACTTGGCCAACGGTCTCATTTGAGTTTAAATATTGTCTATCTCATTTGCATGCTTATCCAAACTATCTCCACTAATGGACTCTACCTACCAAGAGAGATCAACAAGTCTTTGATATGCTTGAAACTGGGTCTATGAGGGACATGGATTAAATGAAGGCCATTTTGAGATAGGAGCTGACGTGACACAATGGACAAACCCTCACACTATAAATTTCTTGTTTGAATTTTAGGCAGCTTGGAGGCAATCTTGCTAGACTCCAAATTCCTTCTATCTTCTTGGCATTAATCTGGATCTTAATTAGGATAGTTTTTGCCCTTGTAAAAAGTTTGGTTCCCAAATTCTTTTCTTTTCTTCTTCTCCCTTTTCTTTATTTTTCTTACTCTTCCCTTTCTTTGAGCATTTTATCATTTTGTCCTTCTTCCTTGTCGGATTGTCAAGTACAAAAATTTCAAGAACTGGATGGTCTTCCTCCTTTTCCTCCAATTTTGATTGAATCTTTGGTTGGGTTGCACCAATTCAAGTCAATATGTCCTTGTAAATCAAATGGAAGCCTTTTGTTGTCTTATGTAAAAGAGAACTCAGTTGGCTTTTTGAACTGCCTTTTTAGATTTTATCTTCCTTTTTTCCTTTCTATTTTCTTCTTTTGTTTTCCTTCTTTTTTCTCTTTCTCTTTTTTTCTTTTTTGGTTCTAGCTCAAACAGAGTTTTCTTATTTGTACTAACTTGGGTTTCCAATAACGGATGAGTGGAGTGACATAAATCTTCTTTAACAGGGGCAAATCATTTGATATTCTGATGTTGTCTTGATATATTGGAGATTTAGGTGAACTTCAACTACCCTTATGGTCTTGAGAACATCAACGACCCTTATGGTCTTGAAAACATAAACTACTCTTATGGTCTTGAGAATTTCAACTATCTTCATGATCTTGACTAATCATTGCTTTCTTTGATCCTCTTGCCTCTTCATCTTAGTGGTCATAAGACTTGTCAAAAGTATCACAACATCGCAGGGTAGGTTATCGGGGTTTGTAAGCCAATGAAAAGAAAGCTAAAATTTTATGAAGGCTCAAAGGGACAACTAGGGATTGATATTTAATAGGGTGTATACTAGTTGTTGGCTAACCAAACAACACCTAGATCATCTCTCTCTTAAATAAGCAAAGTTGCAATTTTGCCTCGAAATTTTGTCAAAGCATGTTCTAAGACTGACTAGGACCTAGACAAAGGTAATTATGCAGGAGCCCTCTCTAAGTAAGCATACATAACTCAAAGCTATAGAGCAATTCCCTCACCTAGTAAAGTCATTCAAGTCATGATGCATAAATATATTAATTCATTAATTATCAAGCTAGATTGCTCATTGGTTGAGCATCAAAATGAATAAAGACCAACAAAAATTTTGATGAAAGTAACTTTAAATTTGAAAAACAAGATTGTTCCAATTTAAATATTAAAGAAAGTAAAAACGAAAAGCAACATTCAAGCTAAGGAAAGTTCGTTGAGTTTAAGCTTCTTTTCCTTTCACATCTTTAACATTCCCATCTTGAAAAGAGGATAAAACAAAATCTTCTTCCAATCCTTTTCCTACTATAATGGTTGCTGGTGGTGGCACTCTTCCAAATTTAGGCAAAGGGTTGTTCTTGGTATTAGGCTTATCCGGCTCGGGTAGATTGCCACTATTGTTTAGGTCTTGGATCTCATGCCTTAGACGAGCACATTTATCTGTTTCATGCCCTCGCATTTGATGAAATTGACAGAAGGCCTCGGCATTGAAGTTTGGTGGTAGTGAATTATGTAAAGGTCGAGGAGCTAGTGGTTGTAACAACCCTTTCTTTTACAGCTTCTTAAAAACCCAAGATAGAGGTTTCCCAAATTTTGAGAATTATCTTTTATTTCCTTGACTAGTCACATTAACATCAACTTCTTTTTGCGTGCTTTGATTGCTAGGCTGATAATTCCCTTTCTCATTCCTTCTTATTGAAAAGTGATTTTTCTACCTTTCCCACTCTTCAATTTGTAGACCAGCTTGGAGAAGATCTTTGAAGTCACGGATGAGTGTATGAGACATCCTTTCACGAAGACTAGGTAGGATGCCTCTCACGATCATCCTTATTTTATCAGATTCATCGGGCCTTTTCTTGAGCAAAGCAGCCTTGTTTCTCCATCTTTTCACATAGTCCACAAAATTCTCATTTGGCCTTTGTCTTATGGACTTCATTTCCATTAAGGTAACTTCCATCTCGACATTATACCCATATTGTTGGAGGAAGGCTTTGTATAGCAGATCCCAACTCTTTTGTGTTTCTTCTTCCTAGGTATTGAACCAATTTTGGACAACAGGGTCCAATGAGAGCATGAAGTACCTTAGAGTTTGAGCCTTAGTAGCTCGGCAGACTGCATAGCAGTGATATACTGCTTCACACGGAAATGAGGATTTCCAGTTCCATCAAACTTCGAAAAGGATGGCATCTTGAACTTATACGGAACTTCTTCATCTAGCTCAAATAATTTGTCAACTTCGGTCATTTCTTCGGTTTTTAGTTTCTTCTCAAATTTCTTTTCTAAATCAGCAATCATTTTATCAACATCAGAAGCTTCGGTTTTCTCCATAGTTGACCTTTCAACAATCTTTGGCTCATTTTTATCTTAAGGATCTTAGAAGTATTGAGCCCAATCATCATCATCATTATTGATCACCTTATCATCATCAAAACCAACTTTAGCCTTCCCTTTGTCTTTCTTGGTGCTAGCAGATACTTCGGCATTGTTTCCTAAAATTGCAGCTAGTTGATTCTTTATGGTCTCGGCCATGGCCTCTTTTATTTCTTCCATCTTTGCATTGATGGCTTCATCCACCATTCTTTGAATTTGTTCGGGCTTCATTGCTTTTGGTGAGCAAGTAATTGAGTCGTTGCTAGATTCTTCACTTTCGGCGTTGGTCAGATTATTGTAAGCTTTTGAACTGTCGTAATCCAGGGCTGTGAGCCAGAAAGGATTGATGAGACACAAATGTATGCATGTATGCACAAACAATAGACAAAGAAGGACAAATAGGACATTCCTTCCAACCTTATAACATCCACACACGAATGGCGAGTCTCTTTTCCTAGGTATATGGTTAACAAAATACCAACATGGGGCATCTTGTTTTTGAATAATTCCCTCGGACATTTCAACAAATAATTATACTTTTTAAAATGGAAATCATTTCATAATAATTCCCATTAATTAGGTTTTAATCCATTTAACCAACTAATGTAGCTTTTATGCTATATTAGATTAAAACTAAATTAAGAGGTTTATTATAAATAGATTTCTCACTTGAAAAAGTAACTAATGATTCATGCCAAAAACAAGCCCATTGATAATTTATTTTTAGTATAAACTGGGCTCACAATTGATTTTGGTATTTCATAATTGACCTAAATATTGTGCAAGCTCTTTGTAGGAAAAGGATGAAAATAATTTTGCTTCTAAGCCCATTGTAAAAAGATTTTAGAAAAAATATATTTTGAGCTTAGTGTTTGGGCCATAAGCAAAAGAATTTTTGATTTGTTTTTAGAAATATTTCATGTCTAAAGACCATCTTGAAAGGTTTTAAAAATAGCTTTGGTCTTTTGGACTTTAATGAAAAATTTATTTAAGCTTGCAAATGTACTTAGGTCATATTAGAAAAAGAGCAAACCAAATAAGCCATGATTTAAGCCAAGATAAATTAACCATAGTCAAACAACATGCATTTGGGGTAAAACCTAAGGAAAATAACTAGGCCAATTACATGAGCTTTAGTCTTTGGAGAAAAAGGCTTAGGTTCCCATAGCAAGTATATACCAAATGGTATGAGGCTATCAGTGGTTATGAAATGCTTGATCTCCATTCCTTTAGTGAAAGTATGGTATCCCTTACATGACACAACACGAGTAACACGGGCATCCTAACTCACGCACACGATGCAATCTAATATGATGCAATGGATAATATCTTTATAAGAAAGAATAGAATGCTATAAAGACCAACGGAATAAACTTCTTTTATCCCCAGTGGAGTCGCCACTGGGAGCGGGGATTTTTGCCCCCACTCCCGGTGAATTGGTTCTTGCGACTTCGGCACTGTTTAGGCTCGGGGCCATAAAGAACACGGACCTAAGTCCGGAGAAAATGGAGTCACCACCCGGACGGGCCGGGAAAAAGAAAAGGGTGGATGACTCGATTCCTTAGGAATCCCCAACCCCCTAATAGTTTTGAAAAGTTGGGTACGTGTGGGGAAGGTGAGAAATGGCCCAGCACCCCCACAACGCCCGGTCCATTAGAACCGGCCTCCTTTACAGGTCTTGATATTATAAAATTCTTAAATATAACAATATAATCCATATTACACATAACAATTAAAATAAAGCATCGATATATTGAAAATCAAAACAATGTCCAAGAAAAATAAATAAATGGACACCCATCCGAAGATGGAAACATGCCCTTACATAATACATGCCTAAATAGGACACCCACCGAAAGATAGAAACATGTCCTTTACATTGGTTCTGAAATAGAATAGCAATTTAAATTACATGATATTTAACTAATGGGGTACCCACCAAGTGGAAACATACCTCTTACAACATTTGGAAATCTAAATAAATTGATAAAAGTAAATAACCATTCATCCTAAATAAATCATTCATCAAAGATATCAAACATCAATAGAATGTAAACATCCATCCATGATCAAGCATTGAAATTAAATAAATCAACAAAGCATTGAAAATAAATTAAATCATATAATAGACTACATAATCAAATATAAAATTAAATAAAGCAAATAAAGATTCAAATTAGGGCCTGTTTCTATTAAGATTCTTTATTTAATGTGTTTAGGGTTTTGGAATTTGTGGGTTTAAGCTACTATGAGTTTTTAAAGGAATTGGATGGATTAAAGTTTTATAATTTAAGAGGTTGATAAAGTTCTTTGATTAGCCAAATTATTGTTTGAGTGGTAAAATCATGAAATTAGGGTTTGGACACTTTAAAACATTTAGATTTATGATTTACGGTTACTGGATCATTATTTTGTATTTACCATATTGAATTTTAATATTTAAATTTATAAGGTTTTAAGATTTTAAAGATTAGGATATAGAAAAATTAGGGTTTAAGGTTTTAAGGGAATTAGGGTTTAAGAAAACTAAGGTTTTAGAATAATTGGTTTGAGGTTACTGTCTTGATTCTAAAGTTGAATTGAGGTTTTTAAGGTTTCGGAGAATGGATTTGATTTTAGAATTTGGAAAAACAATTTATAGTTTTATGAAGCTTTATGAAAATAAACAAAACGATTAAAGGTTTATAGAAATAGAAACGATATTTTTTAGGATTTTTGGAAAGAAACAGATTCAATTTTTAATCTTGAGTGATGAAGCTACTATAAATTAATGAAACAAAAAAAAAAGAAATTCGTACCTTCGTTTGTTGGTTCCACCAAAAATTGTTTCTTGGATGAACAAGAACAAAGGCAAGATGGTTGCCTTTGATGGATTGAATTTGCTTGTTTTCTTCTCTCAAAAAGTCCGATTGATTCAAAGTTTTTCAATTCACTCGTTTGTCCTCTTTTTTCTCTTGAATTTCAATCCCAAATTTCACCTCCTCTTTCTGTGTTGTTTTAGTCCTTATTTATAGATGATTTCTATGATCATTTTTAGTTATTCATGGAATCTAACATTAATTAAGAAAAGGAAACCGAAATCTAATTGTATTTGGTTTCGAAAAAATTTGCGTTGAAAAAATTTTGCTGGCAAAAAAAAACTGCTACGGAAAAATTGCGCTGGGAAAAAAAACTGCTGCAAAAAAATTGCACTGGCGAAAAAGCTGCTGCAGCTAGCTGCGGTGCGAAAATTGGCCTGCGGCCCATTTAGCCTCAACCCTTTTTGTTGACGAAATTTTCCGTCGCCGATTTTTATTTTTATTTATTTGTTTATTATTATTATTTGTTTATTTTTTATTTTTTATTAATAAAAATTAGATACTAAAGCAAATATTATTTCATTAAGAACACAAAAATTGTTTTGGACTAATTAAAATATATTGGACAAATCAAAAATGATTTTGGACTAATTAAAATATATTGGACCGGACTTGGTTAAAAATTAAGGGTCTTCAATGTGTGATTTGGACTTTTAATGTGGTGTGTTTTAATTGCTTATTTGGGTATGAATGAAGTTGTTTTAAGTAGTTAACAATGATTTTATGATTGGATTGAAGAAATGCTTAAGTTTGAGTAAGGTTTGGTGAAGAGAGAGAATTTAGGGTTATGGAAGAATTGGACTTTTGTATTTATGCGATTTAATTGTGAATTTTGTTTCCAAATGCATTATTTTGATACAAAAACAAGTATTTTAAAGTCAAATGATGGATTTGGTTAAGTTTGATTAGAGTTTGGGAATGGAAGTGTTGATTTAGGATTTTGGAAAAGTGAAATTTTTGAGAATGTTAATTGATTGGTTTTAATGGTTAAAGCATGTTATTTAATGATATTAAGGATGGAAATAAGATTAGATTGATAATTGGATTGACTTGGAATGAAAAACCTTCAATGGTGAAGGTTATGCCATTTTAGGGTTTTGAACTTAAGTGTGTATTTAATCAATGTAATTGGTTTAAATATGTTAAAATATATTTTTAATGATATTAATAAACTTAAAACATAAATTTTTATGGCTTAACATATTTTTCAAAGTTAAAGTGAGGTAAGGCTTAACATTAGGATTTTGTCTAGAATGATGTTTAATTAGGGTTTAAGATTGGAAATGCCTTTAAATATTATATTAAATGATTATTTATGATCACATTTGGTATAGGCATTGAAAGGAAGTATTTTGGCTAACCCAAGTGTTGAAGGGTAACTTGAAAGAGGAGGTTGGAGTTTGATTTGTGGCTTGCAATTGAGAGCTTATAGAGGTATGGACAAACTCTTAATAAATGTGGCATAATTGAATTACATTTGGGAAAAATGAGTTCCAAATGAAAAAGGCTATGTAATCACCTCTAGCTGAAATGGTCATGGCAAAGAATTTGATAATGAATACATTCTAATGAACTTGGTGTATCACACAATTTTTTAACTCTTAGAGCACCACAATAAAATGGAGTGGTGGAAAGGAAAGATGGAACTTTGGTTGAAAGACCAATAATAATGCTCAATGAATATAATTTACCTTCTTACTTTTGGACAGAAGTAGTTAATACCACTTGTTATGTTTCAAATAGAGTTTTCAAGAGACCTTTATTAAATAAAGCATCTTACGAGCTTTGGAATGTATGAAAACCCAAATTTCATACTTTAGAGTATTGGGATGCAAATGTCTTATATTAAATACCAAGCACAACCTTGGAAAATTCTCAGCCAAATCATATGTAGGTGTATTTTTAGGATATTCATCCACTAGCAGCGCATATAGTCTTCAACAAAAGAATTCTAGTAGTTAAAGAACCAATGCATGTTATATTTGATGAATCTTCTAAACTTGATAATAGGAAAGGTATTATTCCTGATGGTTTTATAGATACATTTGAGAGGATTGAAGTCAATGAAACTTCAATTGAAGATGAAGATAAGTCATCTCAAGAGTAATCTAAAGAAGAAGATGATAAAAAACTACCAAAGGATTGGCATTTTAAAAAAGAACATCCAAAAGAACTCATCATTGCTGACACATCTAAGGGAGTTACAACTAAATAAAAATTTTAAATTTTAAATTCCAATATTTCATTTGTTCTCAAATTGATCCAAGGACCATTGAGGAGGCTTTTAGTGATGAAAGGTGGGTGATTGCAGCGAAAGAGGAACTCAACAATTTTGATAGAAACAAAGTTTGTGAACTTGTTCCTATGCCTAAAGATTATCAAATTTTAGGATGTAAATGGGTGTATAGGAATAAGCTAGATGAAAATGATCTCATTACTAAAAATAAAGCTAGATTGGTAGCCCAAGGTTATAACCAAGAGGAAAGCATTGACTATGATGAGATATTTGCTCTCGTTGCTAGATTAGAAGCAGTTAGATTTTTACATGCTTTTTTCATGCCATATGAAATTTAAACTCTTTCAAATGGATGTTAAAGGTGGAGCTGTAAATATTTTTATAAATGATGAAAATTATATTAAATAACCCCTTGGTTTTGAAGATCATAAATTTCCAAATCATGTCTCAAACTCACCAAAGCAATATATGGTTTAAAGCAGGCCCAAAAACTTGGTATGATAGACTTAGTTCATATTTATTAGATAATGGTTTTTCAAAAGGCAAAGTTGATACTACACTATTTGTTAAAAAGAAATCGCATAACATTTTAATTGCACAAATTTATATTGATGACATTATATTTGGTGCTACTGATGAATCCCTGCGCCAAGAATTTTCTTATTGTATGACTGGGGAATTTGAAATAAGTATGATGAGTGAGCTCAAATTCTTCCTTGGATTACAAATTAACCAATGCAAGGATTGTGTCTTCATCAACCATTCCAAATATACAGAGGAAGCTCTCAAGAAATTTGACATGGATGGTTACAAAGTAAGCAAGACCCCAATGAGTATATCCTTGAAGTTGGATAAAGATGAAATCAGTAAGAAAGTATATGAAAAAAACATCAAGGTATTTGTAAGCGGGGATTTTTGGCCCCACTCTCGGTCGAATGGTTCTTACGACTTCAGTACAGTTTAGGATGGAGGACTTAGAGAACATGGGCCTAAGCCTAGAGAAAATAGAGTCGCCACCCAGATGGGCCAAGAAAAAAAAAGGGGTGGATGACTCAATTCCTAAGGAATCCCCAACCCCCTAATGGGTTCGGAAAGTTGGGTACATGTGGGGAAGGTGAGAAACAGCCCAACACCCCCACAATGCCCGGTTCATTGGAATCGGCCTCCTTTGCAGGTCTTAATATTATAAAATTCTTAAATATAACAATATTATCCATATTACATGCAACAATTAAAATAAAGCATCATTATATTAAAATCAAAGTAATGTCCAAACAAAGCAAATAAATGGACACCCATCAGAGGATGAAAACAAGTCCTTACATCAACCATATCTAAACCAAAAAGGACACCCACCGAAAGGTGAAAACAAGTATTTTAAATTGGTCTAAAATATAAAAGAAATTTAAATTACATAAAAATTAATTATTGAGGTACCCACAAAGTGGAAACATACCTCTTACAATTTTAATACCAAAACAAACAAATAATAATCATAATAATAAAGAAAATATCCATCCATGATAAATTAAATAAATCAAGCATTGAAATTAAATAAATCAACCATCAAAACATATAATAAAATACATAATCAAATCTAAAATTAAATAAAACAAATAAAGATATAAATTTAGGTTTATGTCTCAATTTAGAGTTCTTTAATTAACATTTAGGGTTTTAGAATTTTGGAATTATTATTATTGTTATTTAGGCTACTTTGAGGATTTTTGAAAAAATGGAATTGATTAGGGTTTTATAATTTTAAGAAAGTAGTAAGGTTTTTTGTTAATCAAATTAGGGTTTAGGGGTAACACCATGAAATTAGGGTTTTGGAATCGTAAGAGATTTAGGGTTTAGGAAAACTAGGATTTACTGGATTGGGTTTTGAGAAAATTAGAGTTTTTGATATTTTGGAAAACATATTTTATCTTAGGATTTAAGAAAAAAAGTTTAGAGTTTTATAGAAACAATTATGATTAAAGTTTTTAGAAACTGTAAAGAAGATTAGGGTTTAGAGAATTAAAAAGACATTTGGAAATTTCAGACAAAAAAGTTAGGGTTTAGATGATTCAGAAATAGTTAAGGAAAAGATAATTTAGGGTTTTAAAGTTTCGGAAGCAGAAGGACAGTTTAGGATTTAACGTTTTGGAAACAAAAGAAAAATTTAGGGTTTTTAAAGTTTTGGAAATAGAAGAATAATTTAGGGTTTTTAAAGTTTTAGAAACAGAAGAATGATTTAGGGTTTTTGGATGAATGGGCAATTTGATCTGTAAAACAAATTACTAAGTTTAATAATTTAGGTTACTGACTCAATATAGAAACAAATGATAGAAACATTTTAAAGAAAATATAAAAATAACATCGTATGCTTAAACGATTCATGAATCTAAACATGATAATGTTGCAAATATAATCAAATCAAAGATTTATAATCAAACCTCTGTTCGTTGGTTCCTCCACAATTGACTTCTGGATGAACAACGACAAAGGCAATGTTGCTACCTTTGATGAATTGATGAATGCTTCTTGTTGCTAATTTTTTTTGTTTCTTGCTCCTAGGGTTTCTGTCTTTTTTTTCCTCCCAAGTCAGAAGTCCAAAGTCTCACTACAGAAAAATAATTCCCCCCCCCCCCTCTTAATTCTGTGTTTTAATGTGGCATTTATAGAAAAAATAATAAACTTGCTTCTAATTGTCTAAGAAAATTAAAACCGTTTAGGAAAAGAAATCAAAACCAAATAGAATTCGGTTTCGAAAAAAAACTGCACTAGAAAAAAATTACTGTGGGCGAAATTGCAAGTGAGGAAATTCCTGCGGCGAATTGGCCCAAGCCAATTGACATTCGGCGACGAAAGTTTTTGCTGCCGATTTTTTCATCACTGATTTTTATTTATTTGTTTTTTTTATATATTTTTTAACTTTTCTAATATTAGTTTTTTATTTTTATTAAAAATTATAAATAATAAATAATAAAAACTAAAATAGATATTATTTAATTAAAATAGCACAAAAATTATTTTGAACTATAAAAAAATATCAGACTAGACTGGGTCAAAAATTAAGGGTCTACAGTTTGCTCCCCTGCTTGAATGATCTGAGACTACAGCAAAAGATAGTGAAAAGAAATAAGACTTAATTTTGACAAAAATAGACTTACTTTTTCTGAGATGGTTTAGGTTTTGGGTTCTGGACCAGGAAAAAGTTTTGGGCTCAGAAAGAGTTGGGTTCTTGACCAGAGATGGCTTGGGTTCTGGACCCGATTTGAGTTCTGGACTAGGAAAAGACTTGGGTTTTGGATCCGAGATGGTTTGGGTTCTGAACCCGATTCTAGTTCTGGACTCGGAAAAGACTTGGGTTCTAGACCCGGGATGGTTGGGGTTCTGGACCCGGTTTGAGTTCTCGACTCTAAAAAGACTTGGGTTCTGGACCTGGGATGGTTTGGGTTCTGGACCCGGTTTGAGTTCTGAACTCAAAAAAGATTATGTTCTAGACCCGGGATGGTTTGGGTTCTGGACCCGGTTTGAGTTTTGGACTCGAAAAAGACTTGGGTTCTGGACCTGGGATGGTTTAGGTTCTGGACCCGGTTTGAGTTCTAAACTAAAAAAAGATTATGTTCTGGACCTAGGATGGTTTGGGTTCTAGATCCGGTTTGAGTTCTTGACTCGAAAAAGACTTGTGATGATTGAGCCGATTTATTTCTAAACTAAACTTCTAATTTATTTTTTTCTGGGCCTGGTTTGGATTCTGGATCAGACTGGGTCAAAAATTAAGGGTGTTAATTTGCCCCTTGCTTGAGTGATCTAAGACTACAGCAAAAGAGAGTAAAAAACAATGTAATTTTTTACTGGGTTTGGAGCAATGCTGGACTTCCAAGGTTGGTTTGAGCTCTAGACTCAAAATAATTTAGGTTCTGGACCCGAGCTAGATATAGGATTTGGGTTTTGGACACGGGATAAGTTCTAGACTTAAGGGTAATTTGGGTTCTGGACCCGAGCTAAGTTCTAGACTTAAGGGTAATTTGGGTTCTGGACCCGAGCTAAGTTCTAGACTTAAGGGTAATTTGGGTTCTAGACCCGAGCAAAGTTCTGGACTTAAGGGTAATTTGGGTTCTGGACCCGAGCTAAGTTCTGCACTTAAGAGAGATTTGGGTTCTAGACCCGAGCTAAGAGAGATTTAATTATCTGCAAAAAATAATTATAGTCTGTAGGATACTAAAGAAATTCGCAAAAAATTTTGCTAATTTTTACCATGCCCATATCTTCTTGCCCCCTGCGTGTAAAAATACTTTAAAAGTGCAAAAATATTTATATACACACAAGTATCTGAATGATTTAATTGAATAGTTGAGTTTTCTATTTATTTAGTGTGTCGTTATTATTTATATACTATTTACCAACTATTCATTTGCTATTTATAAATAGTCATTTACTATTTATCAATAGTAACATTTACTTTTTTTTCTCTCTTTTTTTTTTCAAGATAATACTATTTTTCTCTTTTGATTTTTGCCTTTTTTCCTTTGAAATTTCTCTATATAAATCTCGCAGCTTATTTTTTCATTTCATTCATAGTTATACATTTTTTATATTAGAGAGTTTAGAGAGTTTAACATAGAGTAGAGGAGAAAATGCATGCTTCAAGATCAGGAACTCGATCTAATGCTGAGTTATTAGAGTTTATTAGGCGGCATAAAAATAAAAATATAAGTCTACTAGCCGGGATGCTGCTTCATCGCAGTTCAAATCAAAAGAACAAGGTAATAATTCAATTATTTATTTTAACAGCAAAATATTTTTTTATTTTTGTGTTTTTGTTTTTTATTTTTACTATTTTTCTTTTCTTTGCTTTTTTTCTTTTTCTTTTTTTTTTTTCCTTTTAGTTTTCTTTTTCTTTTTTGTTTTCTTTTTCTTTTTCTTTTGTTCTATTTTTTAGGATTTAGGAAAAATAAATTAATTAGATGAATATATATAAGTAAATAGATAGACTAAAATAGAACATAAATAAATTTAGTTCTAAAAATCAATGGTATTGATATAATGATATGCTTACCTTGTGTTAACTTACCTGGCTCCGTGTTAACATGATCGTTGCGTTATCCGGGGCAGAGGCTGTGTCTAAAAAGCCTGACAATGGTATGATGTAGCGCCTTCTCGGGTAAGACAGATTATCCGAGATTGCGGTTTTGAAAGTATTATCTTGCAATTACCATTCGAGGAGTGTCCGATAGACCGGAGTATAGTTCAAGCATTGTCAGAATGGTGGATGGACAAGGCCCATACTTTTCACCTACCTATAGGAGAAATGACCATTGGCCCGGTCGATTATATAGCCATAATAGGTATGCGGTACTATGGCCTTTTGGTCCCCCTTACCAATGATATTCTAACATTCAAAGAAATCCAACAGTTAATTGGTATGGAACCATCATTTAAAGGGCCTTTCAAGATAAAAATTGAGCCAATTCGGAGTTATTGGATGAACTACAAAGGACGGGTTCATAGAGAAACAGCCAAACAATATGCTTGAGGGTTTTTACTGTATTTGCTCGGGTCGACCATTTTAGGCAACACTGAATCCGCCATCCATTTGTCAGTGTTGAGGGCCCTTACTGATATGAGTATGGTACCGCTTTACGGCTGGGGTGAAGCCGGCCTTGCCTAACTTTACCATGGACTTGACTAAATTTGCAGAAATAAGAAGTCTTTTGTTGGCTTTATGGCAATTGTCGAGGTACTCTTCTTCCACCAATGTCAATTCCATTCTTACTCTAGCATGAATTTGATTTTTATTATTGTTGCAAATATGGGTATATGAGCATAATATAGTGAGGGTGCCTGGTATTTCCTAAGAGAGAGTCGGGTATTTGAGATTAAATTTTTAGTTGTCAGATCGTGTAGAAGTTCCTGGCTCTCACTATGTGCATACCCAACGCTTTCTCTTGAGCTGCTTAACCTGGGACAAGGTAAAATAGCATTAGTATACTTTAAAATTTATATAAAAGTCCACTTACCTTATATCATTTTGTAGGTCAATTTGGCCTGGTGGAACATAGAAGAGCGGACAAATTGGACTTCCTCCATGAATACCGCACTACCTTTTCAACATACTCGCCGAGTCATTGCCAGCCCTATGTTTAGTGGCTGGTTTCTCAAAGAGAGGGTATATGAGTGGTTTCTTGGTCCCGAGTAGTGGAGAATCCCAATGTGTTGCCCGGAGTATAGCTTAAATATCACATCAATACTGGAGAATGCATGGTGGTTGGCTCGGCACGGTTATGGTGTTGAAACCTCTCTCTATCCACCGGATGCATCTTATACCTTGTTTATTCAAATAGGGCTCTTGAACTTTGATGTATCCCTTGTTGGTGTATGGGAGATTCCCGAGGAAAATGAGGATAGAGATGAGGAGGAGTATCACGAAGAGAGAAGAGAGTCTGTCTTACATCTCGGGGCTAGCACTTCTCAGGTAAAATTTTTACCATTTTTCCATTGCAATTGCTTCTTTCTTAACTTGTTTTACCATTATTAATGATTGTTGCAGGCTGCTGGCTCATTTGGTCATGACGCTGGACCTTTTTTTTACTGCTCCTTCATTTGCTCATTCTAGTCCACTGGATATGCCATCTCATCCACAGGGCATTGACATGAATTACCTGGTAGGTTTTCTTGTTCCATGATAATTTATGCTATATGTATGCATGATTATGTATGCTCTTACTCTTTTCCTTTTAGCTCAAAGCGGATGCTTGAGGAACAAAATAAGAAACTTCAAGAAGAGTTGGCTGCTAGTCGTCAACAGGTCATCCATTTTGAGAAATTGTATCACCAGTCAGAGCAAGATTTTTGAGACTTTCGGTTTCAGGGGATGAGAGATCCTGGTGCTTCTTCATATAGAGGGCCCCAAGCTGATGACTATGAGATCCTTTCATGTCCTTCGGATGAGGACTATTACAGATCTGAATTCCAAGGTAATAGAGATTCAGGTGCTCCTACTTCGAGCGGACTCGGGATGGGTGATAGGCCTCCTCCTCCAACAGGCAACGATTTTTTCAGAGCTTTATTTTATGATCTACCACCTCCTTCTTAGTGATCTATGAGTATTGTATCAATTGAGGAAATATTGTATAATAAGTATAATGATAAAAATAATAATGACAATATATAATTTTTATCTCTACTGTAACTTTCTTTTTTATCTAGCCTTCATATCTTCTCCTTGCCCCCAATGATTTTTCTCATGCAGGCTCTGATTGATGTTTATGTTGTCTAGTTCTTCGCACAAGCATGGATCTCTTATTTTTATAAAGTAAATGGAGCTTCTTCGAGCAATGGACCTTCCATGCCCCCTGATTTCATATCTTCTTTTAATTCTTAATTTCATAGGGTGTTTGCTATTCATTTTGATAAAGAATAGACAATACAATACAAGAAAAATGCAATGTGATATGCTCATGTATGCATGATATGCATGAATAATACACGCAGTGGTTTCATTGACTCTCAGACCGAGGTGATCAGTAGAAGTGTTTTCATTGGTTCCTTTCAGATGCTCGTTAAGGTCCTGCATCTCAGGGCTAGCACTTCTCAGGTAAAATTTTTACCATTTTTCCATTGCAATTGCTTCATTCTTAACTTGTTTTACCATTATTAATGATTGTTGCAGGCTGGTGGCTCATTTGGTCATGACGCTGGACCTTTTTTTACTGCTCCTTCATTTGCTCATTCTAGTCCACTGGATATGCCATCTCATTCACAGGGCATTGACATGAATTACCTGGTAGGTTTTCTTGTTCCATGATAATTTATGCTATATGTATGCATGATTATGTATGCTCTTACTCTTTTCCTTTTGGCTCAAAGCGGATGCTTGAGGAACAAAATAAGAAACTTCAAGAAGAGTTGGCTGCTAGTCGTCAACAGGTCATCCATTTTGAGAAATTGTATCACCAGTCAGAGCAAGATTTTTGAGACTTTCGGTTTCAGGGGATGAGAGATCTTGGTGCTTCTTCATATAGAGGGCCCCAAGCTGATGACTATGAGATCCTTTCATCTCCTTCGGATGAGGACTATTACAGATCTGAATTCCAAGGTAATAGAGATTCAGGTGCTCCTACTTCGAGCGGACTCGAGATGGGTGATAGGCCTCCTCCTCCAACAGGCGACGATTTTTTCAGAGCTTTATTTTATGATCTACCACCTCCTTCTTAGTGATCTATGAGTATTGTATCAATTGAGGAAATATTGTATAATAAGTATAATGATAAAAATAATAATGACAATATATAATTTTTATCTCTACTGTAACTTTCTTTTTTATCTAGCCTTCATATCTTCTCCTTGCCCCCCAATGATTTTTCTCATACAGGCTCTGATTGATGTTTGTGTTGTCTAGTTCTTCGCACAAGCATGGATCTCTTATTTTTATAAAGTAAATGGAGCTTCTTCGAGCAATGGACCTTCCATGCCCCCTGATTTCATATCTTCTTTTAATTCTTAATTTCATAGGGTGTTTGCTATTCATTTTGATAAAGAATAGACAATACAATACAAGAAAAATGCAATGTGATATGCTCATGTATGCATGATATGCATGAATAATACACGCAGTGGTTTCATTGACTCTCAGACCGAGGTGATCAGTAGAAGTGTTTTCATTGGTTCCTTTCAGATGCTCGTTAAGGTCCTGCACTAGAATGGCAGAAGGCTTCACTTTTATGGCTTTTATCTTTGAGATATTGAAAACATGAATAATGGAGACCCCAACTAGCAGAGATACATCCATTCCAAACTATGTTTTAGCTTGTCAGTTGGTAGCTTCTTTATAACCTTGCCAATAATCATTTCCTTTGCCCACTATGTCCTTCGAGGTTCGATAGTTCAACATACTCCCCTTAACTTGAAGGTTTTGTATGACAAAACATTTTTGAATTTTTGAATTTTGATTTTTGATTTTGCAATCAAATGTTGGCTTTGCCAAATTAATGTCAATTTACCTCAGGGCTTGACTTTTCAAATCAACATATCTATAACATGACAACCTTAGTTACCATACTAAATTTGGGAATCATTTCTATTTAAGTAAGAATTGTTGCATTTCAGATAGACACATACACATTACTTGGCCAAAGGTCTTATTTGAGTTTAAATATTGTCTATCTCATATGCATGCTTATTCAAACTATCTCCACTAATAGACTCTACATACCAAGAGAGATCAACAGGTCTTTGATAGTCTTAAAATGGGGTCTATAAGAGACACATGTTAAATGAAAACCTTTTTGAGATTGGAGCTGATGTGACACAATGGACAAATCCTCACACTACAAATTTCTTGTTGGAACTTTAGACAGTTAGGAGCAATCTTCCTAGACTCCAAATTCCTTCTATCTTCTTAACATTAATCTAGATCTTGATTGGGACAATCTTTGTTTCTTTGCATAAAGTCTGGTACCCAAATTCGTTTCTTTTCTTCTTCTCCCTTTTCTTCCTTTTTATTTTTCTTACTCCTCCCTTTCTTTGAGTATTTAATCATTTTGTCCTTCTTCCTTGTTAGGCTGTCAAGTACAAAACTTTTAAGAACTAGATGGTCTTTCTCCTTTTTCTCTGATTTTGATTGAATCTTTGGTTGGGTTAGACCAATTCAAGTCAAATTGTCATTATAAACTAAATGGAAGCCTTTTATTGTAAAAGAGAACTCAGTTGGCTTTCTGAACCATTTTTTTGGGTTTTATCTTTCTTTTTCTTCTTTTTTTGTCTTTCTTTTCTTTTCTTTTCTTTTCTTTTTTCTGTCTTTTTTCTTTTTTTTCTAGCTTTAAAAGAGTTGACTTATTTGTACCAACTTAGGTTTCTAATAATGGATGAGTGGAGTGACATAAATCTTCTTTAATAGGGATAAATCATTTGTTACTCTAACGTCATCTTGATAGATTGGAGATATTAGGAGAACTTAAACAACCCTTACAGTCTTGAGAACATCAACTATCCTTATGGTTTTGGCTATGCATTCCATTCTTTGATCTTCTTGCCTCTTCACCTTAGCGATCATAAGACTTGTCAAAAGTATCACAACAGCTCAGGGTAGGTTGTTGGGGTTATATGCCAATGAAAAGAAAGCTAGAATTTTATGAAGGCTCAAAGGGGCAACTAGGGATTGATATTTAATTGGGTGGACTAGTTGTTGGATAACCAAACAATGCCTAGATCATCTCTCCCTTAAATAACCAGACTTCAATTTTGCCTCGAAAGTTTGTCAAAGCATGTTCTAAGACTGACTAGGACCTAGACAAAGGTAATTATGTAGGAGCCCTCTATAAGTAAGCATACACAACTCAATGCTATAGAGCAATTCCCTCACCTAGTAAAGTCATTCAAGTCATGATGCATAAATATATTAATTCATGAACATCAAGCTAGATTCCTCATTGGTTGAGCACCAAAATGAACAATGTCCAACAAAATTTTTATGAAAGTAATTTATTCAAACAAATTTAAATTTGAAAAACACGATTGTTCCAATTAAATATTAAAGAAAGTAAAATTGAAAAGCAACATTCATGCTAAGGAAAGTTTGTTGAGTTAAGCTTCTTTTCATTTTACTTCCTCAATATTCTCATCTTGAAAGGAGGATAAAACAAAATCTTCTTTCAATACTTTTCCCACCATGAAGGTTGCCGGTGGAGGTACTCTATTGAACCTCAGTAATGGATTGTCTTTGGTGTTTGGCTTGTTGGGCTCGGGGAGCTTCCCACTATCAATCAAATTTTGGATCTCATGCCTCAACCTCATACTTCTATCTGTATCGTGTCCTTGCATTTGATGAAATTGACAAAATGCTTTATTGTCAAAATTAGGTGGGAGAGGGTTAGGAAAAGGATGAGGATTTAAGGATTGCAACAATCCCTTCTTTTGTAGCTTATTGAGAACCCAAGACAATGGTTTATCCAATTCTGAAAATTGTCTTCTTGTTCCTTGGCTAGTAGCATTAACACCAACTGCCTTTTGCATGCCTTGGTTACTAGACTGGTAGTTTCCTTTCTCATTCTTTCTTGTTGAAAAATGGTTCTTCTCTCTTTCCCATTCTTCAATTTGTAGACCAGCTTGGAGAAGATCTTTGAAATCACGGATGAGTGTATGAGACATCCTTTCACGAAGACTAGGCAACACCCCTCTCACAATCATTCTTATTTGATCATATTCATTGGGCCTCTTCTCGAGCAAAGCGGCCTTATTTCTCCATCTTTTCACATAATCCACAAAATTTTCATTTTTCCTTTGTCTAATAGACTCAACTTCCATTAAGGTAACTTCCATCTTGACATTCTATCCATATTGTTGGATGAAAGCCTTTTATAGAATATCCCAACTCTTTTGTACGCCGTCATCTAAGGTATTGAACCAGTTTTAGATAACAGGATCCAATGAGAGCATAAAGTACTTTAGAGTTTGAGCCTTAGTAGCTCGGGCAGACTGCATAGCAATGATATACTTCTTCACATGGAGGTGAGGATTTTCAGTTCCATCATACTTTGCAAAGGATGGCATCTTGAATTTGTATGGGACTTCTTCGTCTAGCTCAAATAATTTGTTAACTTCGGACATTTCTTCGATTTTTAGCTTCTTCTCAAATTTCTTTTCCAAGTCCACAATCATCTTTTCAACATCAGACGTTTCGATTTTCTCCATAACTGATCTTTCAACAATCTTTGGTTCTTTCTTCTTGTCTTGAGAATCTTGGAAGTATTGAGCCCAATCATCATCATCATCAATGATCACCTTATCATCATCAAAAACCACTTCACCAACTTTAGCCTTCCCCTTGTCCTTTGGCTTGTTAGTGCTAACAAATGCTTCGACATTATTTCCTAAAATTACAGACAATTGGTTCTTCATGGTCTTAGCTAGGGCCTCTTTTATTTCTTCCATCTTGGCATTGAGGGCGTCGTCCACCATTCTTTGAATTTTTTCAGGATCCATAGCTTTTGGTGAGCAAGTGATTGAGTTGCAACTAGATTCTTCATCTCTGGCATAGGTCGGATTGTCGTAAGCTTTTGAACTGTCGTAATCCAAGGCTGTGAGCCAGAGAGGATCAATGATATGAGATGCAAATGTATGCATATGCATGTATGCATGTATGCACAAACAATCAACAAAGATAAGTAGAATGTCCCTTCCAACCTTATAACATCCACACATGAATGGCAAGTCTCTTTTTCTAGTGTGAGCGGGGATTTTTGCCCCCACTCCCGGTGGAATGGTTCTTGCGATTCGGCACTGTTTAGGCTCGGGGCCTTAGAAAACAAAGACCTAGGTCCGGAGAAAATGGAGTACCACCTGGACAGACCAGGAAAAAGAAAAGGGGTGGATGACTTGATTCCTAAGGAATTCCCAATCCCCTAATGGGTTTGAAAAGTTGGAAACGTGTGGGGAAGGTGAGAAATGGCCTAGCACCACCACAACGCCCAGTTCATTGGAATCGGCCTCCTTTACAGACCTTAATATTATAAAATTCTTAAATATAACAATATTATCCATATTACATGCAACAATTGAAATAAAGCATCGTTATATTTAAAGCAATGTCCAAGCAAAGCAAATAAATGGACACCCATCCGAGGATGGAAACATGTCCTTACATTGTTCATGTCTAAACTAAATAGGACACGCACCAAAAGGTAGAAACATGTCCTTTACATTGGTCCAAAATATAAAAGAAATGTAAATTACATGATATTTAACTAATGAGGTACCCACAAAGTGGAAACATACCTCTTAAAACATTTGGAAATCAAAATAAATCGATAAAAGTAAATAACCATTCATCATAAATAAATCATTCATCAAAGATATTAAACATTAATCAAAATATATAATAAACATTTATCCATGATAAATTAAATAAATCAAGCATTGAAAATAAATCAAAGCATATAATGAACTACATAATCAAATCTAAAAATAAAGCAAGTAAAGATACAAATTAGGGTTTACTGTTTCTATTTAAAGTTCTTTAATTAATATTTAGGATTTTGAGATTTTAGTATTATTATTTTTATTTATTTAACCTACTGTAAATGTTTTGGAAAATTGGAATGGATTAGGATTTCATGAATCAAATTAGGGTTTAGGGGTAACATTATGATATTAGGGTTTTAGGATATTAAAACATTAGGTTTATAATTCTTGGTTACTGTATTGAGTTTGAATGTTTAGGTTTATAAGGTTTATAAGGTTTTAAGGATTAGGGTTTAAGAAAACTAGGGTTTACGTATTAGTTTTGAGGGAATTAGGGTTCAGGAAAACTTGGGGTTTAGATTAACTGGTTTGGAGATTTACTGTTTTGGTTTTGGAGTTGAAGAAAATAGTTTAGAGTTTTATAAAGTTTTTGGAAATAGGCAAAATGATTAAAGGTTTTTGGAAATAAAAGAAAAGAATTAAGGTTTTTTTGACATAGAAGAAATAAATTTAGGGTCCTTAAGGTTTAGAAGAAACAGAAAAGAATTTTTAAGGTTCTTAAGGTTTAAAAGAAACAGAAAAGTATTTTTAGGGTTCTTAAGGTTTAGAAGAAACAGAAAAGTATTTTTAGGGTTTTTAAGGTTTAGAAGAAACAAAAAAGTATTAGGGTTTTTTGAATGAAGATCAAGTTCCTACATATTTAAAGATCAAATTTTTGTGTGTATATTATTATGAATCAAAGAAACAAAGCTATGAGTAGTTTATGATTAAGGATCAAACCTGCGTAGTTGATTCCACCAAAATTAACTTCTGGATGAACGAAGACAAGGCAAGGTTGCTGCCTTTGATGAATTCTTGATTGCTTCTTCTTGCTCATTTCAAATCTGAAGTTCCACTATCCGATCCAAGTCCAATGTTTTTCTCCCCAAAGTCCAGTCTCCGTCCAAAGTCCTCCAGTCCGATCCCTTAAAGTTTCTCCCCTTAATGTTTTTTCCCGTCCCCTTTTTCTGGTCCTTTAAAGTGTTATTTATAGGAAAATTTATATGATTAATCCTAATTATTTAAGAAAACTAAAATTCATTAGGAAAAGAAAATAAAACCAAATAGAATTTTATTTTGGAAAAAATTATGTTGGAAAATTTCCCTGGCGAAAAAACTGCTGTGGGCCTCTAGGAAATTTGTGAGAAACTGTGTGGAAAATTTCCAGTTGGACACGGCCAGCCAATTTCATCACAAGAATTTCCTGCGGCGAAATTTCTTCGGCCATTTCGCCAGCAGGAATTTGCCTTGGCCAATTATTTTCAGCGACGAATTTTTTCCGTCGTCGATTTTTATTTTTATTTATTATTTTTTGTTTATTTATTTTTATTTTTATTCACTTTACCATTTTTAATTTTTAAAAATTATAAATAATAAATACTAAAATAAATATTAAAATACCACAAAAATTATTTTGGACTATAAAAAATAATGGACCGGATTAGGTAAAAAATTAAGGGTCTACAGTTTGCCCCCTTCTTGAACGATCTAAGAATTTAGTAAAAGAGAGTAAAAAGCAATAAGACTTAATTTTGATGAGATGGTTACTTGAATTTGTTTTGGGTACTTGGACCCGAGACTGAACTTGATTTGGGTACTTGAACCCGAGACCAGATTGAATTTGGGTACTTGGACCCAGGATTGGGTACTTGGGCCCGAGATTGATTTGATTTGGGTACTTGGACCCGAGATTGAATTTGATTTGGGTACTTGGATCCGAGATTTAATTTGATTTGTGTACTTGGACCCGAGAATGGGTAATTAGACTCGAGACTGAATTGAATTTGGGTGCTTGGACGCAAGACTGAGTTTGACTTTGGGTACTTGGACCCGAGACTATAATAAATTTGGGTATTTGGACACGGGATTGGGTACTTGGACTCGAGATTGATTTGATTTGGGTACTTAGACCCAAGATTGGGTACTTGGACTCGAGACTAGATTGAATTTGGGTACTTGGACCCGAGACTAGATTGAATTTGGGTACTTGGACCCGGGATTGGGTACTTGGACCTGAGAATGATTTGATTTGGGTACTTGGACTCGAGACTGATTTGATTTGGGTACTTGGACCCATGAATGGGTACTTGGACCAGAGATTGAACTTGATTTTGGGTACTTGGACCCAAGATTAAATTGGATTTGTGTATTTGGACCCGAGATCGGGTACTTGGACCTGAGTCTGATTTGATTTGGGTACTTGGACCTGAGAATGGGTACTTGGACCCGAGACTGATTTGATTTGGGTACTTGGACCCGAGAATGGGTACTTGGACCCGAGACTGATTTGATTTGGGTACTTGGACCCGAGAATGGGTACTTGGACCCGAGACTGAATTGAATTTAGGTGTTGGATCCGAAACTGAGTTTGACTAACCTTTTATCAGTTGAGAAGTCTGACTACTCCGGTTGTTCTATGCATTGTGGTTCTTCACCCTCAAAATGGATCTTCATCCTTTGAGATCGGGTCTTCACCCTTGAAAATGGATCTTCATCCTTGTAGATCAGGTCTTCACCCTTGAAAATGAATCTTTATCCTTTGAGATCGGGTCTTCACCCTTGAAAATGGATCGTCATCCTTGTAGATTAGGTCTTCACCCTTGAAAATGGATCTTCATCCTTTGAGATCGGGTCTTCACCCTTAAAAATGTATCTTCATCCTTTGAGATCGGGTCTTCACCCTTGCAAATGGATCTTCATCCTTGTAGATCAGGTCTTCACCCTTGAAAATGGATCTTTATCCTTTGAGATCGGGTCTTCACCCTTGAAAATGGATCGTCATCCTTGTAGATCAAGTCTTCACCCTCGAAAATGGATCTTCATTCTTTGAGATTGGGTCTTCACCCTTGAAAATGGATCTTCATCCTTTGAGATCGGATCTTCACCCTTGAAAATGGATCTTCATCTTTTGATGAAAATGGATCTTCATCCTTTGAGATCGGGTCTTCACCCTTAAAAATGTATCTTCATCCTTTGAGATCGGGCTTCACCCTTGCAAATTGATCTTCATCCTTGTAGATCAGGTCTTCACCCTTGAAAATGGATCTTTATCCTTTGAGATCGGGTCTTCACCCTTGAAAATGGATCGTCATCCTTGTAGATCAAGTCTTCACCCTCGAAAATGGATCTTCATCCTTTGAGATTGGCTCTTCACCCTTGAAAATGGATCTTCATCCTTTGAGATCGGGTCTTCACACTTGAAAATGGATCTTCATCCTTTGATGAAAATGGATCTTCATCCTTTGAGATCGGGTCTTCACCCTTAAAAATGTATTTTCATCCTTTGAGATCGGGTCTTCACCCTTGCAAATGGATCTTCATCCTTGTAGATCAGGTCTTCACCCTTGAAAATGGATCTTTATCCTTTGAGATCGGGTCTTCACCCTTAAAAATGGATCGTCATCCTTGTAGATCAAGTCTTCACCCTCAAAAATGGATCTTCATCCTTTGAGATTGGGTCTTCACCCTTGAAAATGGATCTTCATCCTTTGAGATCGGGTCTTCACTCTTGAAAATCGATCTTCATCCTTTGATGAAAATGGATCTTCATCCTTTGAGATCGGGTCTTCGCCCTTGAAAATGTATCTTCATCCTTTGAGATCGGGTCTTCACCCTTGCAAATGGATCTTCATCCTTTGGACTTCGGGTCTTCACCCTTTGAAATTGGATCTTTATCCATTAGAAATTGGGTCTTT
This sequence comes from Garcia nutans, assembly GCA_947685225.1. NCBI lineage: Eukaryota > Viridiplantae > Streptophyta > Magnoliopsida > Malpighiales > Euphorbiaceae > Garcia > Garcia nutans. The sequence goes on from CANTUV010000026.1 coordinate 18,375,798, forward strand.
ACCCTTGAAATATGGATCTTTATCCATTGGAAATCGGGTCTTTACCCTTGAAATATGTATCTTTATCCATTGGAAATCCAGTCTTTACCCTTGAAACATGGATCTTTATCCATTAGAAATCGGGTCATTACCCTTGCTTTAGCTCTTTTAGCTAGACTGATCTTTTGTATTTTGCATCTTCATTCTTTTGAGAGTTCTAATGTTCCATTCTTTTATTCTTCATTTTTGCATAAATTCAACTATTTTTAATTGGACCTTATATCCTCTCCTTGCCCCCCTGCGTGGCAAAATATTAGAATGAGTTTGAAAATGTTTCGTATATAAACTCAAAAAATTGAAAGGAGAAACTTTGCCCCCTGTGTGGGCTTAAACCAAAGATTTTTTCCATACAAGCCTTGATTGATGTTTTTGTTGTCTAGTTCTTCACACAAGCACGCATTTCTTCTCTTTGCAAAATTACTGGAGCTTTCTCAAGAAATGTGCTTTCCATGCCCCCTAATTTGATATCTTATTTTGATTGTTTACTTCACAGGGTGTTTGCTGTTCACTTTGATAAAGAATAGACAATACAAGACAAGAAAGTGCGATGTGATATGCTCATGTATGCATGATATGAATGAATAATACTTACAGTTGTTCCATCGACTCACAGTCTGAGGTGATAAGTAGAAGTGTTCTCATTGATTCCTTTCAGATGCTCGTTCAGGTCTTGCATTGGAATGACACAATGCTCCACATTTATGGCTTTTATCTTTAAGATGTTGAAAATATGAATAATGGAGGCCCCAAACAGCAGAGATTCATCCATTTTAAATTATAATTTATCTTGTCAGTTGGTAGCTTCTTCATGACCTTGCCAGTAATCATTTATTTTGCCCAATGTGTCCTTCGAGGTTCGATAGTTCAACATACTCCTCTTAACTTGAAGTCTTGTAATTTTTTTTTTGAATTTGAAATCAAATGTTGGCTTTGCCAAATTAACGTCAATGTACCTCAGGACTTGATTTTCCAAATTAACATATCTATAACATGACAACCCTAGTTTTCGTACTAAACTCGGGAATTATTTCTATTTAAGCAAGAATTTTTGCACTTCATATAGGCACATTGACATTACTTGGCCAAAGGTCTCTTTTGAGTTTAAATATTGTCTATCTCATATGCATGCTTATCCAAACTATCTCCACTAATAGACTCTACCTACCAAGAGAGATCAACAGATCTTTGATAGGCTTGAAATGGGGTCTATAAGGGACATGGGTTAAATGAAGCCCATTTTGAGATTGGAGCTGGTATGACACAATGGTCAAACCCTCACACTACAAATTTCTTGTTTGAACTTTAGACAGTTGGGAGCAATCTTTCTAGACTCCAAATTCCTTCTATCTTCTTGGCATTAATCTGGATCTTAATTAGGACATTTTTTTCCCTTGCAAAAGGTTTGGTACCCAAATTTGCTTCTTTTCTTCTTCTTCCTTTTCTTTCCTTTTATTTTTCTTACCCTTCCCTTTCTTTGTGCATTTTATCATTTTGTCCTTCTTCCTTGTAGGACTGTCAAGTACAGAACTTTCAAGAACTGGATGGTCTTCCTCCTTTTTTCTCCAATTTCGGTTGGGTTGGACCAATTTAAGTCAAAATGTCCTTATGAACCAAATGGAAGCCTTTTGCTGCTTTAGGTAAAAGAGAACTCAGTTGGCTTTATGAACTACCTTTTTAGGTTTTATCTTTCTTCTCCTTTTTTCTTTTTTTTCTTTTTTATGTTTTGTCCTTTTCCTTTTCTTTTTTCTTTTCTTCTTTTTTTTTCTTTTTTTTCTTATTATTTTTCTTTCTTCTTCTTCTTTTTTTTTCGGTTTTAGATCTAAAAGATTTGTCTTGTTTGTACCAACTTGGGCTTCTTATAATGGATAAGTGAAGTGACATAAATCTTCTTTAACAAGGATAAATCATTTGTTACTTCGATATTATCTTGATAGATTGGAGATATTAGGTGAACTTCAACTACCCTTATGGTCTTGAAAACTTCAACTACCATTATGGTCTTGAGAACTTCAACTATCTTCATGGTCTTGACTATTCATTTCTTTCTTTAATCTTCTTGCCTCTTCATCTTAGTGATCATAAGACTTGTCAAAAGTATCACAATACCTCAGGGTAGGTTGTTGAGGTTATATGCCAATGAAAAGAAAGCTAAAACTTTGTGAAGGCTCAAAGGGACACTAAGGATTGATATTTAATTGGGTGGATACTAGTTGTTGGCTCGTCAAACAATACCTAGATCATTTCTCCCTTAAATAAGCAGAGTTCAATTTTGCCTTGAAAGTTTGTCAAAGCATGTTCTAAGACTGACTAGGACCTATACAAAGGTAATTATGCAGGAGCCCTCTCTATGTAAGCATACACAACTCAATGCTATAGAGCAATTCCCTTATCTAGTAAAGTCATTCAAGTCATGATGCCTAGAAATGAACATCAAGCTAGATTCCTCATTGGTTGAGCACCAAAATGAACAAAGACCAACAAAATTTTTGATGAAAGTAATTAATTTCAAGCAACTTTAAATTTGAAAAACACAATTGTTCTAATTTAATATTAAAGAAAGTAAAATTGAAAAGCAACATTCAAGCTAAGGAAAGTTTGTTGAGCTAAGCTTCTTTTCCTTTCACATCTTCATCTTGAAAGGATGATAAAACAAAATCTTCTTCTAATCCTTTTCCTACCATGAAGGTTGCTGGTGGTGGCACCTTGTTGAACCTTGAAAATGGATTACCTTTGGTATTGGGCTTATCCGGCTCAAGCAACTTGCCATTATCAATTAAATTCTAGATCTCATGCCTCAACTTCATAAAATTGTTCGTTTCATGTCCAGGCCTTTGATGGAATTGGCAAAATGCATTAGTATCAAAGTTAGGTGGAAGAGGATTAGGCAAAGGATGAGGAGTCAAGGGTTGCAACAATCCCTTCTTTTGTAGCTTATTGAGAACCCAAGATAGCGGCTTCCCTAATTCTGAAAACTGCCTCATTCCTCCTTGACTAGTGGCATTAACATCAGCTTCCTTTTGTGTACTTTGATTGCTAGGCTGATAATTTCCTTTCTCATTCCTTCTTGCCGAAAAGTGATCCTCTCCCTTTCCCACTCTTCAATTTGTAGACCAACTTGAAAAAAATCTTTGAAGTCCCTTATAGGGTGTGAGACAGCCTTTCAAGGAGGTTGGGCAGGATGCCTCTGACGATCATCCTTATTTGACCAGATTCATTGGGCCTTTTCTTGAGTAAAGCAGCCTTATTTCTCCATCTTTTCACATAGTCCACAAAATTTTCATTTGGCCTTTGTCTAATGGACTCAACTTCCATTAAGGTAACTTCCAACTCGACATTATATGAATATTGCTGAATCAAAGCCTTGTATAACATGTCCCAATCTTTTTGAGTACTTTCCTCTAAAGTGTTAAACCAATTTTGGACAACAGGGTCCAATGAGAACATGAAGTACCTTAGAGTTTGAGCCTTGGTAGCTCTGGCAGACTGCATAGCAATGATATACTATTTCACATGGAGATGGGGGTTTCTAGTACCATTGTACCTAGCGAAGGATGGCATCTTGAACTTATAAGAGACCTCCTCATCTTGTTCAAATAGTTTGTCGATCTCAGACATTTCCTCAATTTTTAGTTTCTTCTCAAATTTCTTTTCTAAATCAGCAATCATCTTCTCAACATCAGACATCTCGGTCTTTTCAATAGTTGTTTTCTCAACAACCTTTGACTCCTTTTTGTCTTGAGGATCTTGGTAGTATTGAGCCCAATCATCATCATCAATGATCACCTTATCATCATCAAAAGCTACTTTAACAACTTTAGCCTTCCCTTTATACTTTGGTTTCTTGGAGCTAGCAGACGCTTCGGCATGATCTCCTAAAATTGTAGCCGATTGGTTCTTCATGGTCTCAGCTAGGGCCTCTTTTATTTCTTCCATCTTGGCATTAAGGGCTTCATCCACCATTCTTTGAATTTGTTCGGGCTCCATTGCTTTTGGTGAGCAAGTGATTGAGTCGTTGCTAGATTCTTCGCTTCCGGCGTAGGTCAGATTGTTGTAAGCTTTTGAACTGTCATAATCCAGGGCTGTGAGCCAGAGAGGATCAATGATATGAGATGCAAATGTATGCATGTATGCACAAACAATTAACAAAGAAAGATAATTACGATGTTCCTTCCAACCTTATAACATCCACACATGAATGGCGAGTCTCTTTTCCTAGGTATACGGTAAACAAAATACCAACATGGGGTACCTTGTTTTTGAATATTTCCCTCGGATGTTTCAACTTATAGTTATATTTTTGAAAATGGAAATCAGTTCATAATAATTCCCATTAATTAGGTTTTAATCCATTTAACCAACTAAAGTAGCTTTTATGCTATATTGGATTAAAACTAAATTAAGAGGTTTATTATAAATAGATTTCTCACTTGAAAAAGTAACTAATGATTTGTGCCAAAAATAAGCCCATGATTAATTATTCTTAGTATAAACTAGGCTTACAATTGAGTTTTTGGTATTTCGTAATTGACCTAAATAATTTGTAAGCTCTTTTGGATGAAAATAATTTTGTTTCTAAGCCCATTACAAATAGATTTTAGAAAAAATGTATTTTAGGCTTTGTATTTGAGTCTTGAGAAAAAAAAAATTTTATTTATTTTTAGAAAAGTCTTATGTCCAAAGACCATATTGAAAAGTTTTGAAAATAGCTTTAGTCTTTTGGATTCTAAAGAAAAATTTATTTTGAGCTTACAATAAATGTAGGTTATACTAGAAAAAGAAGAAACCAAATAAGCCATGATTTGAGCCAAGATAAATTAACCACAGTCAAACAATATGCATTTGGGGCAAAACCTAGGGAAAGTAACTAGGCCAATTACATGAGCTTTAGTCTTTGGGTTAAAAGGCTTAGGTTCCCATAGCAAGTATATACCAAATGGTACGAGGCTATGAGTGGTTATGCCATGCTTGATCTCCATACCTTGAGTGAAAGTATGGTATCCCTTACATAACACAACACGGATAACACGGGAGTCCTAACTCACGCACACGATGCAATCTATATGATGCAATGGATAATATCATGACAAGAAAGAATATAATAATAAAAAGATCAACGGAATCAACTTCTCTTATCCTTAGTGGAGTCGCCACTGTGAGCGGGAATTTTTGCCCCTACTCCCGATGGAATGGTTCTTACAACTTCGACACTGTTGAGGCTCGGGGTCTTAGACAACACAGACCTAGGTCTAAAGAAAATGGAATCACCACCCGAATGAGCCAAGAAAAAGAAAAGGGTGGATGACTCGATTCCTAAGGAATCCCCAACCCCCTAATGGGTTTGAAAAGTTGGGTATGTGTGGGGAAGGTGAGAAATGGCCCAGCACCCCCACAATGCCCGATTCATTGGAACCGGCCTCCTTTACAGGTCTTAATATTATAAAATTCTTAAATAAAACAATATTATAAAATTCTTAAATAAAACAATATTATCCATATTGTATGAAATAATTAAAATAAAGCATCATTACATTAAAAGCAATGTCCAAGCAAAGCAAATAAATGGACACCCATCCGAGGATGGAAACATGTCCTTACATCATTCATGTCTAAACTAAATAGGACACCCACCAAAAGTTAGAAACATGTCCTTTACATTGGTCCAAAATATAAAAGAAATTTAAATTACATGATATTTAACTAATGAGGTACCCACAAAGTGGAAACATACCTCTTACAACATTTGGAAATCAAAATAAATCGATAAAAGTAAATAACCATTCATCATAAATAAATTATTCATCAAAGATATTAAACATTAATCAAAATATATAATAAACATTTATCCATGATAAATTAAATAAATCAAGCATTGAAAATAAATCAAAGCATATAATGAACTACATAATCAAATCTAAAAATAAAGCAAGTAAAGATACAAATTAGGGTTTACTGTTTCTATTTAAAGTTCTTTAATTAATATTTAGGGTTTTGAGATTTTAGTATTATTATTTTTATTTATTTAACCTACTGTAAAGGTTTTGGAAAATTGGAATGGATTAGGATTTCATGAATCAAATTAGGGTTTAGGGGTAACATTATGATATTAGGGTTTTAGGATATTAAAACATTAGGTTTATAATTCTTGGTTACTGGATTGTTGTTTTGGATTTACTGTATTGAGTTTGAATGTTTAGGTTTATAAGGTTTTAAGGATTAGGGTTTAAGAAAACTAGGGTTTACGTATTAGTTTTGAGGGAATTAGGGTTCAGGAAAACTTAGGGTTTAGATTAACTGGTTTGGAGATTTACTATTTTGGTTTTGGAGTTGAAGAAAATAGTTTAGAGTTTTATAAAGTTTTTGGAAATAGGCAAAACGATTTAAGGTTTTTGGAAACAAAAGAAAAAAATTAAGGTTTTTTTTTACATAGAAGAAATAAATTTAGGGTTCTTAAGGTTTAGAAGAAACAGAAAAGTATTTTTAGGGTTCTTAAGGTTTAGAAGAAACAGAAAAGTATTTTTAGGGTTTTTAAGGTTTGCAAGAAACAAAAAACTATTTTTAGAGTATTTTGAACTAAGATCAAGTTACAACATATTTAAAGATCAAAGTTTTGTGTGCATATTATTATGAATCAAAGAAACAAAGCTATGAGTAGTTTATTATTAAGGATCAAACCTGTGTAGTTAGTTCCACAAAAATTAACTTCTGGATGAACGGAGACAAAGGCAAGGTTGCTGCCTTTGATGAATTCTTGATTGCTTCTTCTTGCTCCTTTCAAATCTAAAGTTCCTCTATCTGATCCAAGTCTAAAGTTTTTCTCCACAAAGTCCAGTCTCCGTCCAAAGTCCTCCAATCCAATCCCTCAAAGTTTTTTCCCCTTAATGTTTTTTCCCGTCCCCTTTTTCTAGTCCTTTAAATTGTTATTTATAGGAAAATTTATATGATTATTCATAATTATTTAAGAAAACTAAAATTCATTAGGAAAAGAAACCAAAACCAAATAGAATTTTTTTTCGGAAAAAATTGCGTTGGAAAATTTTGCTGGCGAAAAAACTGCTGCAGGCCGCGAGGAAATTTTACGAGAAACTGTGTGGAAAATTGCAAGTTGGGCGCGGCCAGCCAATTTCGCCCTTAGCCAATTTTCAGCGATAAATTTTTTCTTCGCCGATTTTTATTTTTATTTATTTATTATTTATTATTTTTGTTTATTTATTTTTATTTTTATTCACTTCGCCATTTTTAATTTTTAAAAATTATAAATAATAAATACTAAAATAAATATTAAAATACCATAAAAATTATTTTAGACTATAAAAAATAACGGACCGGACTGGGTCAAAAATTAAGGGTCTACACCTAGGCAATATGGTTAACAAAATACCAACTGTGGTATCTTATTTTTTGAATAATTCCCTCGGACGTTTCAACCAATAGTTATATTTTCGAAAATGAAAATTAGTTCATGATAATTTCCATTAATTAGGTTTTAATTCATTCAACCAACTAAAGTAGCTTTTATGCTATATTGGATTAAAACTAAATTAAGAGGTTTATTATAAATAGATTTCTCACTTGAAAAAGTAACTAATGATTCATGCCAAAAACAAGCCTTTGATTAATAACTCTTAGTATAAACTAGGCTCACAATTGATTTTTGGTATTTCGTAATTGACCTAAATAATTTGCAAGCTCTTTGTAAGAAAAGGTTGGATGAAAATAATTTTGTTTCTAAGCCCATTGTAAAAAGATTTTAGAAAAAATGGATTTTGGGCTTTGTATTTGAGTCATGAGAAAAGAATTTGTTTATGGAAAAGTTTTATATCCAAAGACCACTTTGAAAAATTTGAAAATTGCTTTGGTCATTTGGACTTTAAAGAAAATTTTATTATGATGAAAATTTTATTTTGAGCTTACAATGTACTTCAGTCATATTAGAAAAAAGAATAAACCAAATAAGCCATGATTTAAACCAAGATAAATTAACCATAATCAAACAACATGCATTTGGGGTAAAACCTAAGGAAAGTAACTAGGCCAATTACATGAGCTTTAGTCTTTGGGTTGAAAGGCTTAGGTTCTCATAGCAAGTATATACCAAATGGTACAAGGCTATGAGTGGTTATGCCATGCTCGATCTCCATACCTTGAGTGAAAGTATGGTATCCCTTACACAACACAACACGGGTAACACGGGCATCCTAACTCACTCACACGATGCAATCTAATATGATACAATGGATAATATCATGATAAGAAAGAATAGAATAATAAAAAGACCAACGAAATCAACTTCTCTTATCCCCAGTGGAGTCGCCACTGTGAGTAGGGATTTTTGTCTCCACTCCCGGTGGAATGGTTCTTGCGACTTCGGCACTGTTTAGGCTCGGGGCCTTAGAGAACACTGGCTTAAGCCCAGAGAAAATAGAGTCACCACCCGAACGGGCCAAAAAAAATAAAGGGTTGGATGACTCGATTCCTAAAGATTCCTCAACCCCATAATGGGTTTGGAAAGTTGGGTACGTGTGGGAAAGGTGAGAAATGGCCCAGCACTCCCACAACGCCCAGTTTATTGGAACCGGCCTCCTTTGCAGGTCTTAATCTTATAAAATTCTTAAATATAACAATATTATCTATATTGATTGCAACAATTAAAATAAAGCATCATTATATTAAAATCAAAGCAATGTCCAAATAAAGATAATAAATGGACACCCATCCAAGGATGGAAACATGTCCTTACATCATCCATATCCAAACTAAATAAGACACCCATCGAAAGGTGGAAACATGTCCTTTACATTGGTCCAAAATATAAAACCAATTTAAATTACATAAAAATTAATTAATGAGGTACCCACAAAGTGAAAACATACCTCTTATAATTTTAATACCAAAACAAACAAAAAATAATCATAATAATAAAGAAAATATCCATCCATGATAAATTAAATAAATCAAGCATTGAAATTAAATAAATCAACCATCAAACATATAATAAACTACAAAATCAAATCTAAAATTAAATAAAGCAAATAAAGATATAAATTTAGGTTTATGTCTCAATTTAGAGTTCTTTGATTAACATTTAGGGTTTTGGAATTTTGGAATTATTATTATTATTGTTATTTAGGCTACTGTGAGGGTTTTTGAAAAAATTGAATTGATTAGGGTTTTATAATTTTAAGAAAGTGGTAAAGTTTTTGTTTAATCAAATTAGGATTTAGGGGTAATATCATGAAATTAGGGTTTTGGAATCGTAAGACATTTAGGGTTTAGGAAAACTAGGGTTTACTGAATTGGATTTTGAGAAAATTAGGGTTTTTGATATTTTGGAAAACATATTTGATCTTAGGATTTAAGAAAACAGTTTAAAGTTTTATAGAAACAATTATGATTAAAGTTTTTAGAATCTATAAAGAATATTAGGGTTTGGAAAATTAAGAAGACATTTGGAAATTTCGGGCAAAAAAGTTAGGGTTTAAATGATTAAGAAAATAGTTTGGGGAAAGATAACTTAGGGTTTTAAAGTGTTGAAAACAGAAGGACAGTTTAGGGTTTTAAATTTTTGGAAACAGAAGAACAATTTAGGATTTTTAAAGTTTTGGAAAAAGAAGAATGATTTAGGGTTTTTAAAGTTTTAAAAACAGAAGAAAGATTTAGGGTTTTTGGATGAATGGACAATTTGATCTGTAAAACAAATTACTAAGTTTAATAATGTAGGTTACTGACTCAATATCAAAACAAATGATATAAACATTTAAAAGAAATATGGCAATAACATCGTTTGCTTAAATGATTCATGAATCTAAACATAAGAATGATGCAAATATAATCAAATCAAAGATTTATAATCAAACCTCCATTCATTGGTTCCTCCACCATTGACTTCTGGATGAACAATGACAAAGGCAATGTTGCTGCCTTTAATGGATTAATGAATGCTTCTTGTTGCTAATTTTTGCCATTTCTTGCTCCTAGGGTTTTTGTCTTCTTTTTCCTCCCAAGTCAGAAGTACAAAGTCTCACTCCAGTAAAACAAATTTCCCCCCCTTAATTCTGTGTTTTAATGTACTATTTCTAGGAAAAATAATAAACATACTTCTAATTGTCTAAGAAAATTAAAACTATTTAGGAAAATAAATTAAAACCAAATAGAATTCGGTTTCGGAAAAAACTGTGCTGGAAAATTACGCTAGCAAATTGGTCCAGTTCCTATGGCGAATTGGCCTAACCCAATTGACTTTCGGCGATGAAAAATTTCATCGCCGATTTTTATTTATTTATTTATTTCTTTTATATATATATTTTTAACTTTACTAATATTGCTTTTATATTTTTATTAAAAAATTTAAAATTTAAATAATAAATACTAAAATAGATATTATTTAATAAAAATATCACAAAAATTATTTTGGACTATAAAAAAATATCGAACCAGATAGGGTCAAAAACTAAGGGTCTATAGTTTGCCCTCTGCTTGAATGATATGAGACTGCAACAAAAGAGAGTGAAAAGAAATAAGACTTAATTTTGACAAAATAGACTTAATTTTTCTGAGATGGTTTAGGTTTTGGGTTCTGGACCCAGTTCGAGTTCTGGACTAAAAAAAAACTTGGGTTCTGCACCCGAGATGGCCTGGGTTCTGGACCCAATTTGAGTTTTGGACTCGAAAAAGACTTGGGTTCTGGATCCGGGATGGTTTGGGTTCTGGACCCGATTCGAGTTCTAGACTCGGAAAAGACTTAGGTTCTAGACCAGGGATGGTTTGGGTTCTAGACCCGGTTCGAGTTTTGGACTCAGAAAAGACTTGGATTCTGGACCTGGGATGGTTAAGGTTTTGGACCCAATTCGAGTTCTGGACTCGAAAAAGACTTGGGTTCTAGACCCGGGATGGTTTGGGTTCTAAACCCGGTTTGAGTTCTGGACTCCGAAAAGACTTGGGTTATGGACTCGGGATGGTTTAGGTTATGGACCCGATTTGAGTTCTGAACTCGAAAAAGACTTGGGTTTTGGAACCGGTTTGAGTTCTGGACTCGGAAATGACTTGTGATGATGAAGCCAATTTATTTCTAAACTAAACTTGTAATTTATTTAGTTCTAGACCCAGTTTGGGTTTTGGACCAAACTGGGTCAAAAATTAAGGGTCTACAATATTATTGAATCCTTACTTTACTTAACTATTTCTAGACCTAATATAATGTACAGTGGTTGTTTATATGCTAGATTTCAATCATGCCCTAAAGAATCACATTTGAATGCTACTAAAGGAATTATGAAATATTTAAGTGGAACATTGCATCTAGGACTTTGGTATACTAGAAATACATCTTTCGACATTTTAGGTTTTTAGATGCAGATTTTGTAATATCCTAAAGTATACCCTAAAAGTGTTGGGGTTACTGTTGTATTTGGATTCAATGTGTGTATTGAAGGAAAGAGAAAAGAAGAAGAAAGTCAAAAGCAATTGTGTGTGGTGGAGATTTAATGGTATAATTGTTATTATTGTTATTATTATTGTTATTGTTATTATTATTATTATTATTGTTATTATTATTATTATTATTATTATTATTATTATATATATATATAAGATAAGAACGAAGGAAGGATGGAGAACCTTCCTTCTTCCTCTTCTTCTGTTTCTTCTTCGTGGACAAGAGAGCACGAGAGAGAGAGAGAGAGCACGAAAGAGAGAGAGAGAGATTGATCTTCATCAAATTTCTTAAGGATTTTAAGAGTATTGAAGATGGAGATGAAGATTTGGCAAGCTATACAGGTAAGTACACATTTCTTGAATGAATTTTATTGATTATACATATATATAAGTATATACCTTCTTGTGTGGTTTTCTTTTGGATTGAGGTTATGTTGGGTATGATTGGTGTGTAAAATGATGATAACAAGAGATTGAAGTATGTAAATGTGTGGAATTGATATCTAAGTGATGATGAGTTGAGAAAATTGTGAGGAAAATGATGAAATGTTGAATTAGAGTTTGGTTTAGATGAATTTCGAAGTGTTTGGTCTTTGAATTATTGAAGGACACGGCCAAGTTATGGGAGACACGGCCAAGTTAGGGCAAAATTGGTCGTGTTGGATGAGTTTTGGAGAGACACGGCCACTGGCTTGGCCGTGTCCCTTGCCTGTGTTTGCTACTGTCTGATTTGTGTTGAGAGACACGGCCGTGTCCCTTGCCCGTGTCTGGTACTGGATTTTGGTGTTGAGAGACACGGCCACTGGCTTGGCTGTGTCCATTGCCCGTGTTTGTTACTACTTGAATTGGTGTTGAGTGACACGGCCACAAGCTTGGCCGTGTCCCTTGGGCGTGTTTGCTACTGGATGTTTGTGTTGAGAGACACGGCCACAAGCTTGGCCGTGTCCCTTGAGGGTGTTTGCAATTGTGTTTGTTATTTGGTCTTCAAACATTGTTGGATCTTCAAATGTCTTTTGTACCTAAACACACTTAAAACAATAATGATTCAACCAAATGTATATGGAAGATTCTAAGTCCTTGAATAAGGTAAATGGTTATGTATGAATATATCAATGATAATATAGGAAATGTGGAAGATATATTGATCAATATGATTTGATGATAGTGTTAATACTATATGAACCATGTGATGTCTTATGCATTGTGAACCTTGTGAATTGTAATGTGGTATGTGAATAATGTAAATTGTGATGTTATATCAATGATGCTATATATATATATAATGTGAAGGATATGATGAAGTAATTGATTATGTATAATTGAATAATGAAATCATACAACATGATTTGAGACATGATATGATGATTTAAATGAGACATGAAGCCATTGTGATTGGCTATGATGATACTAATGAGATGATTGAGGCATGGTTGCCTATTATGATTGTGAAATATGAAGCCATGAGTGTTGGGTATAATGATGAGAATGAAATGAATTGAGAAAGAAATGTATAAAGTTATAAATGGAATGATGTTGTGTCTAATATGTTGATTCAAGTTTCAGAGTTCTGCATTTGGCGACATGCCTATGAATTATAGTAACAGTCTTGCCGGGTTGAGGATCTCTTCAATTTGAATTGAATTGAGGTCCAAGAGACTGGGTCTGTTACGTTATGGAAATTGTGAATATGAGATATATGAATGGTAACAGTCTTGCCGGGTTGAGGATCTCCTCAAGCATGTTGAGTTGATTGTCCAAGAGACTGGGTCTGTTACACTATCCATGGATAGAGATATATATATGATGCCTAAGGGCTTGATGATTATGATTAGAGACCAAAGCAGTAACTCTGAACTTTGAATAACATATTAGTGTCTTTTGGGCCCGAGTCTGTCTTTGTTTTCAATGTGATATGCAAATGATGAAATATATGAGCAATGAGATCTATGCTTGTCTTTGTGTAATGTGAGTCATGAATTGTAACATGATTGATAAATGAGATCTATGACTGCTTTTGATGGAAATGTATTTCATGATTAATGAATTGTGAATAAAATGATGTTATGATGTAATAGGTGTATTGATATATTGAAAGTGAATATGGCTTGAGGAGTTTTGTTGAGATATGAGCTTATGAAAATGTTGTGTGATATGTAAAGTGTATGTGAATGTGGAATTTGTGATAATTGTTTCCATGGAAGTTTGGATATGCCAAATAAGGGTGATTTGTTGAAATGATGTTTATGCATATGTATATGAGATAAAAATGGTAGATATTATGTTGTGAATGTTTTATATAAATATGTGTATAATTTCTGAGATTAGTAGGAATATATGAAGAATGTTTTGAGAAAGGAAAAATGGGATAAGCGAATAATAGAACATAATGCTAAAAACATGAGGTATGAATATTTTGTAAAGTATATTTTAATGTTTATTTGTCTTACTAAGCTTTCAAGCTTAGTGCGGTTATGTAATCGTGCAGGTATTTATGTGGATGATCTGGATGCCTAGTTGCTATGCCACGAGAAGGGTAAGAGTGTCTCGAGACCAACTAAAAGGTGATGCATACATGTATGATTTTAATTATGTTTTATTTTTGATAACAATAATGATTCTTATAAATGTTTCTTAAATTAATATAATATTGCTTGACCTTGGATAAAGATTTTTAAATAGAAACTAAAAGTGACATTCTTATACTTTATATACGCATTGTATGTATACTAAGTATATGTATAGTGCTTATATAGAGTATGGGGTGTTACAGTTATTTTGGTATCAGAGCTTAGGTTCGAGATTCTCGGCCTAAGTGAAATTTAAAAGAAAAATTTTTGAAGAGTTTAAATAAGAAGTGAAAAGAAGATTTTTGAAATGCAATTGGTAAGACATGCATATGCATTCACATCTAGGTTGGTCTCGAACGTGGCATTATGTGAATTGTGATGTATTTGAATTACATGAAATAAATGATAGTGTATAAATGAGGTTTCATATAAAAGCAAATTTTGAAATGTTGATAATTAAGAGATGAGTGTGATACAAAGAAATGATATGGAAGGTATAAGTAAAAAGTTTGATTATTGACATGTGTATGATATTTAAAGAAATGGCTAGAAGAATAAAGTTGGAAATGAGTTAGAAACAAATTAAGATTAAAGTGTGTAATCTTTCCTCTAATATTTGAATCTAATTCCAATAAACTTTATGTTTAGATTTATAGAAAGAGGAAATATTGTTTGATGGGTAATATGAAAAGATATGTTATGTAAATGCAAAGAGTACAATGAACTATTGAATGAGTTGATTGATATAGATTAGGTGTGATAATTTAAAGGGTGGGTCGGTAAAGTTAAGGTTGATTAAAAAAGAAAAAGAGATGATGTTAGTTAAGTACGAGGTGATATGGGTGTTGTTTGTATTGTTATTTTAATGCAAACATGGTGATTTTAATGTTAGAAATATGATATGTTTGAATATTGTGAAAGCTTATGTTAATGGTGGAGATATGAGATATTTAGATTTTCTTTGGAATGAGTTTAATAATTGTGAAACTTATATGTTTTGATGTTACTTTGTGGTATATACATATAAGATGTTTTAAAGTTAATATGAAGAGTATGAGATGAATAAATTGAAGTTTGAGTAAATTATTAAGTTGGAAATTTATAGTTTTCATGGAATGTGGATGAAGATCAATGAAATATTGATAGTTTAATGTATTTAATACATGAGATATATGAAATGAATATTAGTGCTCATGAAAGTATTATGAATTGGGAGATGTGATTGATAGTAGGAAAATTTGGTGTGAAATGAAAGAAAAGGAATTGAGCAAAAGAAAATGAGTTACTTTAAGTAATTTGATTGGGAAGGATGAAAAATGACTATGAAATATGTGTTAAAGATATTTATAAACAAATGTAAGAGAGATATCACATTGGAAATGTGATTAAGTTCCTTGTGAAATAATATTATAAGTAGAGTATGTATATTTATTGAAGTTAATGAATAACTTAAGTTATGGTAAACAAATGAGACTGATAATAGTTAAAGGAAAGTGATAAATATTAAATTCGTATAAATTATATGCAGAAGGGAAATTCAGTAAATTGCATAATTATGTGTTTGTATAAAGAGGATTGTGAAATGAACTTTTCTATATGAATGTGACCTATGAAGGTGTATATAATATGTTTATTATTTTATACCATTAAATGTTTAATGGTATTAGAAGTAAGAATGGACCTGAAAGTATTTGAGTGAACAGTGAAATTGTTATGGCAATAATTAAATGAGGTTATTATAAGATGTTTTGGAACTCAAAGTATTTGAGTGTGAAAATGTTTTATGTATAAATGTATAATAAGAATTGTAAGGAAGGAATTATGTATTTGAAAATTTCTAGAAGAGATGGATTGGAAATGGAGTAATGAAAGATACTTGTGTAAGATTGGTATCTAATTGAAGGTTGGGCATAGGATATGTTAAAGATAATATTATTGAACATGAGTTGGGTTAATAATGATCAATTCAACAAAAGCAAATTGTTTTGGAGATGGAGTTAAAATGTGTTAATTCTTGATGTAATAAAAGCTTGGAGAATATATATAATTTATGTGATACAAGTTAGTATTATAATTGTAAAGGTTGGAAATTGAATAATAGAAGAACAATATTGATTTACAACCCCTAAGTGTGATTGTTAATATATCATTGTCATATGATTTGGTTAGTGTGATTAGTTGATTAATTTTATTATCTTCAGATTTAGAACTGAGATTGATAACTATGTTTCTAGAAACATGGTTAAAAGAGATGATTGGGGAAGTTATATTTTATAATTTCGATGTTAAAAAGTTAATTATACTTATGAGAAGTAAAGCAAGGGAAGAGAATTGTGATAATGTTTTAAGTTATGAATTGTGTAATAGAACAATAATTATATAAATATAGTAATATTGGGTGAAGAAATAATAAAAGGAAAGAAATTGTAATCATGATTGAAAGTTATACTGAATATATTTACAGTATAAAGTGATTAAGTGATTAAACTTAAAATTTATGGGAGTATGAATAATGTAAATTAATATGTATATATCAATAATGTTGGAAATGATATGATTGAATAATGAGGTGTTCAAAATAGTTGATGATATATAAGTATACTATTTTGATATGATGAGAAATCATAATTGTTGGCAATGGTGTTAGAAATGAATTATAATGGAGGTAGAGTACCTAATTGATTATGAAAAATGAATTGTGAAAAGATAAATGAACGGACGTACCTGCCTCCTGCGGAACCATGCTGACCCAATGTGTTGGGCAATCGAACTTGGATTGCCAATTTTGGTTGGGGGAAAAGTACGTTTATGAAGATATAGTTGTTGCCTATATTGATAAACTTTGAATGAGTATAGGAAATGATAATATAATTATTGAAATAAGGAAATGTATATGTATAAGCATGATTCATATTGATTGAATATATGAATTTGGAAAGATTAGAATTTGAATATATGTTTGACCTAATGAACTTAGGTTATATATATGTATATATGGTGAAATCCAATGATAAATTTCAATAAGTTAACTGTTGGTTTGAATCAAATAAAGTTGAAATGTTAGTATATTGTGATAGATAAATCGATTAATCTAGGTTTTGCTAAAGTTGCAAGACAATATTGAGATTTAATGGTAAGGTGTATGATGTAATATTTTGATTTAAGAATGAACATAAATAAATTGAAGTATATTAATTGTACATGGTGAGAAACAAGCTTAAGAGAGTAAGGATTTAGTTATCCATTGAAGTTTGGTAAATGTTTATTTTGAAAGTGATGGTAAGAATGGAATAAACAATGCTAAGATATTGATTAATAATTTTTGAGGCTAAAGTTAAGAGAATATCTATAAAGAGTTAAAGTGATAATTTGACTCTAGTACAAGATAAAATTTATTGGAAATGTTATGAATTATCTTGATTGCTTTGTTGAGAAAGTAATAAGATGTAAAGATATATATATATATATATATACCTATACAATGATGAATTATGAATTTCAGAGAAGATGATTATCTCTAAGGGGGAGAGTAGAAGATATGAGAGTTGATAAAACTATATTGTAAGATACGATTATCTTCATATGAAAATTAAGATGGTGAATTATTCTGAATGGGTTGTTATTATACTGGATAATTTCGAGGACGAAATTATTTAAGGGGGAGAGAATTGTAATATCCTAAAGTATACCCTAAAAGTGTTGGGGTTACTGTTGTATTTGGATTCAATGTGTGTATTGAAGGAAAGAGAAAAGAAGAAGAAAGTCAAAAGGAATTGTGTGTGGTGGAGATTTAATGGTATAATTGTTATTATTGTTATTATTATTGTTATTGTTATTATTATTATTATTATTATTGTTATTATTGTTATTATTATTATTATTATTATTATATATATATAAGATAAGAACGAAGGAAGGATGGAGAACCTTCCTTCTTCCTCTTCTTCTGTTTCTTCTTCGTGGACAAGAGAGCATGAGAGAGAGAGAGAGAGCAAGAGAGAGAGAGAGAGAGATTGATCTTTATCAAATTTCTTAAGGATTTTAAGAGTATTGAAGATGGAGATGAAGATTTGGCAAGCTATACAGGTAAGTACACATTTCTTGAATGAATTTTATTGATTATACATATATATAAGTATATACCTTCTTGTGTGGTTTTCTTTTGGATTGAGGTTATGTTGGGTATGATTGGTGTGTAAAATGATGATAACAAGAGATTGAAGTATGTAAATGTGTGGAATTGATATCTAAGTGATGATGAGTTGAGAAAATTGTGAGGAAAATGATGAAATGTTGAATTAGAGTTTGGTTTAGATGAATTTCGAAGTGTTTGGTCTTTGAATTATTGAAGGACACGGCCAAGTTATGGGAGACACGGCCAAGTTAGGGCAAAATTGGTCGTGTTGGATGAGTTTTGGAGAGACACGGCCACTGGCTTGGCCGTGTCCCTTGCCTGTGTTTGCTACTGTCTGATTTGTGTTGAGAGACACGGCCGTGTCCCTTGCCCGTGTCTGGTACTGGATTTTGGTGTTGAGAGACACGGCCACTGGCTTGGCTGTGTCCATTGCCCGTGTTTGTTACTACTTGAATTGGTGTTGAGTGACACGGCCACAAGCTTGGCCGTGTCCCTTGGGCGTGTTTGCTACTGGATGTT
Source organism: Garcia nutans (assembly GCA_947685225.1). NCBI lineage: Eukaryota > Viridiplantae > Streptophyta > Magnoliopsida > Malpighiales > Euphorbiaceae > Garcia > Garcia nutans. The sequence continues at coordinate 18,394,488 of CANTUV010000026.1, forward strand.
TGTGTTGAGAGACACGGCCACAAGCTTGGCCGTGTCCCTTGAGGGTGTTTGCAATTGTGTTTGTTATTTGGTCTTCAAACATTGTTGGATCTTCAAATGTCTTTTGTACCTAAACACACTTAAAACAATAATGATTCAACCAAATGTATATGGAAGATTCTAAGTCCTTGAATAAGGTAAATGGTTATGTATGAATATATCAATGATAATATAGGAAATGTGGAAGATATATTGATCAATATGATTTGATGATAGTGTTAATACTATATGAACCATGTGATGTCTTATGCATTGTGAACCTTGTGAATTGTAATGTGGTATGTGAATAATGTAAATTGTGATGTTATATCAATGATGCTATATATATATATAATGTGAAGGATATGATGAAGTAATTGATTATGTATAATTGAATAATGAAATCATACAACATGATTTGAGACATGATATGATGATTTAAATGAGACATGAAGCCATTGTGATTGGCTATGATGATACTAATGAGATGATTGAGGCATGGTTGCCTATTATGATTGTGAAATATGAAGCCATGAGTGTTGGGTATAATGATGAGAATGAAATGAATTGAGAAAGAAATGTATAAAGTTATAAATGGAATGATGTTGTGTCTAATATGTTGATTCAAGTTTCAGAGTTCTGCATTTGGCGACATGCCTATGAATTATAGTAACAGTCTTGCCGGGTTGAGGATCTCTTCAATTTGAATTGAATTGAGGTCCAAGAGACTGGGTCTGTTACGTTATGGAAATTGTGAATATGAGATATATGAATGGTAACAGTCTTGCCGGGTTGAGGATCTCCTCAAGCATGTTGAGTTGATTGTCCAAGAGACTGGGTCTGTTACACTATCCATGGATAGAGATATATATATGATGCCTAAGGGCTTGATGATTATGATTAGAGACCAAAGCAGTAACTCTGAACTTTGAATAACATATTAGTGTCTTTTGGGCCCGAGTCTGTCTTTGTTTTCAATGTGATATGCAAATGATGAAATATATGAGCAATGAGATCTATGCTTGTCTTTGTGTAATGTGAGTCATGAATTGTAACATGATTGATAAATGAGATCTATGACTGCTTTTGATGGAAATGTATTTCATGATTAATGAATTGTGAATAAAATGATGTTATGATGTAATAGGTGTATTGATATATTGAAAGTGAATATGGCTTGAGGAGTTTTGTTGAGATATGAGCTTATGAAAATGTTGTGTGATATGTAAAGTGTATGTGAATGTGGAATTTGTGATAATTGTTTCCATGGAAGTTTGGATATGCCAAATAAGGGTGATTTGTTGAAATGATGTTTATGCATATGTATATGAGATAAAAATGGTAGATATTATGTTGTGAATGTTTTATATAAATATGTGTATAATTTCTGAGATTAGTAGGAATATATGAAGAATGTTTTGAGAAAGGAAAAATGGGATAAGCGAATAATAGAACATAATGCTAAAAACATGAGGTATGAATATTTTGTAAAGTATATTTTAATGTTTATTTGTCTTACTAAGCTTTCAAGCTTAGTGCGGTTATGTAATCGTGCAGGTATTTATGTGGATGATCTGGATGCCTAGTTGCTATGCCACGAGAAGGGTAAGAGTGTCTCGAGACCAACTAGAAGGTGATGCATACATGTATGATTTTAATTATGTTTTATTTTTTATAACAATAATGATTCTTATAAATGTTTCTTAAATTAATATAATATTGCTTGACCTTGGATAAAGATTTTTAAATAGAAACTAAAAGTGACATTCTTATACTTTATATACGCATTGTATGTATACTAAGTATATGTATAGTGCTTATATAGAGTATGGGGTGTTACAAATTTTGCTATAGCCTATTAGATAGGAAGAGCACAACCGGTGCATGCCACTTTCTTGGCATTTGCCTAGTTTCTTAGTTTAATAAGAAACAAGTGTCAGTTGCTCTATCTACTATGGAACTAGAATATGTTACTCCTTTATTTTGTTGGACACAAGTTTTTTGGATGAAACAACAATTGCTAGATTATGGTAAAGTATTTGATCACATTCCCATTAGGTATGATAACACTAGTGCCATTAATCTATCCAAAAATCTAATTCAACATTCTAGGTCAAAACACATCGATATTATACATGACTTCTTAAGAAACAGTGTTCAAAATCAAAAAATCATTCTAGAATTTGTAGACACTCAAAATTAGCTCACATATATTTTTACAAAACCCCTAAATGAAGAAATGTTAAACTTTATAAAATAACACATAGGGATGATAGGTGGAAATTCTCTTGAATAATTACTCATTGACTTCCCCAAATCTATTTTGATCATTATATAATTAAAACATCATATATTTTTCTTTGGTAAAATATAATGGTCACATAAATATCTGGAGCGGTCGCACCACATACTTGCATGTGTCGCGGACCATAAATGATGTTGTGTGATACACCATATTCCTAAGCGGTCACTAAATTCAATTTTTTTTTTCAAAATTCTTGATTGTTATTCTTTTGACTAGCTTATGCAATCGCTTGATGTACATGGTGATCACAACACACTTATAGAAGTTTCTTAACATATTGTGCAATTGCACACAAGAGCCAATAGCCAAATTTTTCTGAAAATTAGAACTTCCGTAATTTTGCCCATTTTTCCCTAACGATCGTAAAATGGCTAGTTTTCAAAATTTTTCTATAAATGCCTCTTTTTTATAATTAAATACACTATTGTACCTCTCTAAATAATTTCTCAAGGCTTTGGATGTTAAGAAGGCATTTGTGAATAATCGAACCTTCTACTTTTATGTTTTTCTTTTCTCTTTTGTTTTTTATTGCAACCAAATCTAAGGTCTCTAAGAATAAAGCATCAACCATAAAAAAAAAAAAGGAAAGGGGTAGTGGTTTGTAAACCTCAAACCTAAACAAAACCATTCACCTATAGAAGTGTCTAACCTCACAAACCAAAGTACAAAAATGATGATGAGAAAACCTAGTACTACATATTCAAGAGTAAAAACCTTAAACCCACTATAATGACTATTGAAGGGATGTTTCTAATACTTAACAGAAAGGGAGAACTCTATAGATATCTTGATTGATTAGGGTGGAGACATTTTGTCTTTCCTAATGAGTTAGGTTACTCTAGCCTATCTAGAGAATTTTTGATGTCCTTAAGATTATAAAAGAACCATAATGCTCCCATTGGTTTCTATAGAGTCTATTTTAGGTTGTTTAATCAAAAGTTTAACCTATCTATGAATGAATTGGCTAAAGTTTTGGTATTTCAAACTGATGAGGCATTCTCCTACACTGAAAAGGACTTTCTCTTGAAAAACTTCTCAACTTTTTGGAGTTAAGTTTATATAGAAATTGAGTACAACAATAAATCCTCCAAAGCCATTGATTTCAATATCTTGATTTATTAGCTTCTTCATATAATCATAACCTATACTATCCACAAAAGGAGTAATGGAAATGAAAAATGTCACATAGCATGACTTGTTTTCTATGTATGCATTAGACCATAATGAACCCGTTCAACCCACTCAATTCTTAATTGATACATTTCTTCACCATGGAAAGTATAAGGCTGGAACATTCTTCCCATCCTCTCAAATTGCTCAAATAGCTAGGCATTTAGGCCTGCTTACCCCTGAAAACCTAGCTACCTTAAGTGATACACTTGACCCTGCCATAAACTCCATCAACCTTAACTACCTTGAACATTCTACATGTATCGAAAATGTTACTGATCACTATGAATACATCTTTGGCAGCAAAGGTATAATTCAAATGGAGGGAAAAAGGTCTAAATATCACATCACTCGATAAGAAAGTGGAGAATATAGAAATTTGAAATAGAATCATCTAAAACCATGAAGCTCGTCCTCAAAGCAATTCACTCTATCCAAAAATAATTCACTCATTTCAAAAAGGATGTCACTAAAAGGATTGCCAAACTCAATCTAAAGATTGATGTATTGTCACATGTCCACCTTGACATCTATGAAATGCAAGGGAAATTTGATCTCCCTTAATGTGATCTTGGAGAATGGGATGTCAGTAAACACGCTGGCAGTCCATATGAAGAATCTTGTGACTTCTCTCCTACTCCTACTCTACTTATTAATGAAGGTGATATGAAAGAACCCAAAGAAGTTACTCTACCTCCACCTCCACTTATGTTTTTCTTTTTTTCCTTGCTTTGTTAAATTTCATGTAATGCAATGTTACCTTTATTCCTTTATATCTTATTGAGATAGAATGTTTATCTTTATTGTTTTTACATTCATACCTTTTTTTTTTCCTTTGTCAAAGGGGGAGAATGAATAATTGAATTAAAATAAAAACTAAGGGGCAAAAATTGAAACATTAAGAGATTTGAATTTAAAATTTAAATTTGACCACTCAAGCTTGATTTCTTAAAAATTAACTTAATTCAATTTAATTACCAATGTCCAAAAGGGGGAGATTGTTGGCCAAATCACTAGTAATTAAACTCTATTTTTATCATTAACAAATCAAATTGATGAATGCTAATGAGTTCAATAAGTTTGCATTTATAGGTAAGTTATTTCAACACTTATGTGATCGCACAATAGCACTGAGCAACCACACAATAGCAAGAGTAGAGGAACAACTCAAAGCACAGAAGAGATCATGATCTCTAGCATAGTGATAAGCTAACCGCTATGGTTTGTGTCAATGCCTAATAATTTAGTGTGAATGTTCCAATGAATGAAGAAAAATTATAAATCTCACAGAAGTGATAATGGCCATAGTATGTAGTGCATCGTTAGCTACCAAAGCTTTGTTTGTTCGCTCAACCATTTATGCTACTGCACAAGCCTTAAAGTAGAATGACATCAAGACGCAGAGGATATAGCAATGGTGTTGTGTGGTGAGAAACTTGAATTGTGTGACCACACAAAATCATCAAATTTCATTTTTAGTGCCAAACATCATGGATGAATAATATATCGACATGTGGAACAAAGATTGATGTTCAAAGTGTCATTTGGTGTTTGTACGGCTGTACAATGGTTGGTGCAACTGTAAGACATGACAGGCTAGCAAGGTATGGGGACCAACACTCCTATTGGACAACATAAGCCTACCATTGGTGCAACCATATAAATTGAATGGCGACCACCATACCTATTTCAGTAATGACTTTAGTGGGAAATAATAATCAAACATGTTGACAACTATTTCAAAAGGCTAATTGAAGAGTCCAAGGCTATGAATACCGCAAGAAAACTCATTGTTAGGGTGATTATGATTGTAATAGCCACAATTAACAACTTTCATTTATTTGCATCAAAATTTATATTTGTATTCTTTGAGTGTTGGGTATGATCATAAAACACCATTGAAAGTTTGACTGTTAGCTTTGAAACACTTGGGCTTCAAAGTAAGCTTGGAAAATCCCTTTTTGGGTTGTGACGAAGATACTCAAACCTTATAATAGTTTGTTGTGAGCTTGTGAAAACACCAAGTTAGGATTGGGCTTGTAAGAATCCATGGTTAGTGAAATTTTGAATTTGAAGTTGAGGAGTGGACATAGGATTGATTTGATCCAAACCACTATAAGTTTACGGTGTCTATTCTTTTCTACTTTACTCATCTCTCTATTCCTTTCTTAATGTTGATTTTTAATTTATAATTTTACTATTGCCATGTGACTTTGTGATTCTGATGAATGTTTGAACTTCTCATGAGTTTGAGATCCATTGCATCATTTATGCAACTACTCCTTGGAGTCAATAATGTTTATATGGCCAAAGGCATATGATAACTTTCTTTTCTTCTCTTCTTTTGTTGTATTCCATTCTTTTCTTTTCTTTGTTATTTTGTTCTTTACTTTTCTTTCAATTAACTTTTTTAATTTGTCTTGTCCTAAGACATTCAGCATGCCTATTTCCTATATACAAAATATGATAGTTCACTATTTACATTCATCATTGATATCCAGAGCCTCAATCGATTCATTTGCCTTCAAAAATTTATTCATTTTGTGTAGAAACTTAATTTTTAACCCAATCCAGTCCGATATTTTTAAACATTCCAAAATAATTTCTGTGGTGTTTTAATTAAATAATATTTATTTTTAATAAAAGTAAAAAAGGTAATAATAAAAATGTAACATCCCCTGACAGTTATTACATAAAAACTATCAGAGAATGTTATTCGATATACTGTCAGTGCTCCAATCAAATCATAGAAAATTTCTCTTTCAACTAATAAAAATTTTTAAATAATAATACAATCTGTATGATACAACACTTATACGTCTAACATTTAGACCAATCTCCAATAATCCAAATACTAGTTACAAACAAAATAACTATCATAAGTTTATCAAATCAAATGATTATATAATACATTCCTTTTTTTAATAATCATTCACTAGAATTGTCAAACTTCATCCTTTAAATACATATATTCCTTTCATGTTTACAAATTTGTACAATCTCGCAAATAGCCAAACTAAATTATATATATATTTTATAACTTATGAGTACAATATACAAAAGATCTTTATATGTACTATAGATAATTTTATGAGATTTTTAATTCCACTTCTTAACTTGCTCCGATGTCCTGATACCTGCGTGTCAGAAAATAATTCTAACACGCTAAGCAAAGCTTAGTGGTGCATGTATAATCATATTTTGTCACTTAATATTAAAGAAACATACTTATGAAAATATAATAAAAACACTTAGTTTTAAGAAATATTTCAATATATTAACTAATTTCCGTAAAAAACCAACATAATATTCTGATTACATAAAATATTAGCTTTAACTTTATAAAAGTCATCATGCTATACTATACTTTCAGTACTGCAACTTTTCTCTTTATGAATCATTTTATTTAAGACTTGCTTTCTCATTTGATAACATTGTTCAAAATATGCTTATTTTGTTTTTCAATAAGTCTTACTTTTCAATTTCACATATATGATAATTCATTCAATCTATAATTTTCAGCACTTAAATTTAGTACCATACTTTAGAGCACTTTGTATCTTATATCATTATATACACTTTCAATCATTACAACACTTATAAAGTTATTGATTAATTCAATACCTTCAACATAACATTTCCATTCCGTGCATTAGAAATTTCACTTGTAAACATTAATATATATATTAACAATCACTTTTACACTGTAACACAGTAAGTCAATTTCAAGTAATTGACTTATATTATTATTTTGCATTTCTTCCATTATTCACAACTATCATGTTCACATATATTTTCAATTTAGATATCTTCATTAAATATGCACATACATACTAAACTCAAATCTTAGGTTTGGATAACATGTTAGTGTAGCAATTTTAATGCCAAATCTCAAGAATTTATAATGGCAATTATGCCCACTATCACTGATAACACAATGTGTCCATTAATGGCACGAGGTGCCCACTGTCTCTATGGCTATCCTTCCTCTGGTTAGCCATTCAATCCAAAGCTCGATATAAAATTAGTATGATTTGGGCTATTCATTAGTTTTGATTAACACTAAATTATTTATATCATTTCACTGGCACAATACTTTTATCAACATTTAGTATGATATATATTTGTCACATATCTAAAATTTATCACTCTTTTTCATACTTTTAACACATACACATGAATTCTCAACACAAAAGTCAGAAACATAAACATATTAGCCTCATACTAGGCCGGTATATCACAAAATACAAGTCAAAAGCATCATTTAGGTACCCCGCAGCCGTGGCATCTCAACCCCACTCCCGTGGGATACAAAATGAAGCTGTAAAATGACTTTGATGGCATTTAGAACTGCTCTGTTTTATCAAAATTTTTAAAGAAACAGTCACGCTTTCAATCCCACGGTCGTGGCACTCATTTCCCACGACCGTAGCATTGATTTTTGGTCTGTTTTCGGAGTAATTCTTCCTCCAACAGCTCCAACTTTGATGCCACGCCTGTGGTACCTTTAAGCCATGCCCGTGGCATCCCAAAATCATGTATTCTGCACTTTTAACTTCATTAAACACAAACATATTGAAGATCTAAAATAATAATGTATCAAACTCAAAGTTTTAACATAAAAAGAATTCATATCAAATAGTTTACTACTACTTCACTTAATCAAACTTTCAACCATTTCATATGGATAAAAACAACATCAAACCATTCAATTCTCATAAAGGTTGAGTTAAGTATCAAACCCATCATATAAAAGTTATTTTTCACTCATCAATCCATTTAATCAATACCGTCAAGAAATATATCATTATACATAACTCAATCATTCCATTAAATCATTAAAACTCATAAAAATTCATATATTTGCAAATTATAAATCAAAAGCACATACCTCTTCAAAATTCCTCTTTCTCTTTCTTTTTCTCTCTTTCCCTTTGATTACTTATTAATAATCTTGCCTTTTCTAGCTTATTCTTCTAAAAATCTATACCTATATGTGATTTGCTCTTAATCCTTGATGAATTTGATGAAAGGAAGAAGAAATAGAGCGAAGATGGTGATAATGGTAGAAGGTGGTGTGGAAGATGGAGAAGAAATCAGAAATTTCTACACACACACACATATACATATATATATTTATATATTAATATTTTTAATAAAGTTAGGGAGGGCTCATAATAAATTCATCCTCATTCTTAACAGTTGATTCTAAATCGAGTTTTAATCTCGTAAAATCGTAAAAATAACCTCTTTAGTAAATTTTTGAGATATACAATTTACTATCCTATACTTATAGCATTTATCCACAATACGTTTGTCATTATACACTATTAATTTTTCAATTTTAGTTAAAAAATTCCATATTTAAAATCTTGGCCATTACAATTCTCCCCCACTAAAGAAATTTTGTCCTCGAAATTTACATGCTATGGCAATATGCAATTTAATTTTTAAATAATCTCAAATCTCACATAAAATCAATTATTTTATTAACTTACATAACTTTTATTTATGTCTGATATCAATTAATGTAACACTTTCAGAATAATCTTATTATAGAACTGTGGAAGATTCAGCTTTATGCACTTACACTGTTCTAGTTCAATTCAGTAATTGCCTTTAATTTTCATTAGATTTTTTTTATAATTTGTATCATTACTTTCCACCATTATATATATATATATCTTTCTTTCTCTTATATACTGAACTTTAAATCCTAGTTCCAGATAGCGGGTTACTGATGATAAGTAAATGTCCACTGTATAAATATGGCCAAAGGCCCACTATGGCATTAATGCCACTGTATATGATGACACAGAGTGTCCACTGAGAGAAAGGAACCAAAGGTTCTCTATGACGCAAAGCGTCCACTGATGGCATAAATGCCAATATCATTGGGACATATATAAAAAATGTCCTCTATGGCACAAAGTGCCCGCTTTCAATATGGGACATAAGTGTCCTCTTTCAATATGGCATAAAATGCCCACTATCACTTTGACCAGTTACCCTTTAGCTAACTAGATTTAACATCAGTATAATCGATCAATACATTTATTTCATTGTTAAAAATTATTGTCAATTATAATATCTTTTGGAATATAACACTTTCTCTTTGAAGTGTTTGTTTATTACTGTGAATTTATAAGATATGAGTAATTATTTCAAACACATTTATCATATGAACATATATACACATTATATTTGTTTTCGATTAATTTGAATGATTTTATTTATTCATCAATCTTTATCTTTTCAAATCATTTCCATGTTTCCAGTGTAATAATGAAATCTAAAAAGATTTTCACTCTTTACTTGTTTAATTATTTTCTTAACATATTAAGAATTTACAACTATTCTTTCACTTTAAGAGTACATGTCAATTTATAATTTATTCTCTATGTTTAATACACACACTCACTTACACATATATATTTCTAATTTGATCTATAATACATCATTTCACTAGAAGGGTTAAACTACCTTCAAATCTCACTACATTCTTTCCTTGTCACAGTATCAATTCCTTTCATTCTATTGTATAAATTAGCATCAGTTAACTCTTTAACGTCTATATATGATCTATAACTTGTCTTTAATCACCAAATAATGTTTCTATCACGTATTTCATAAATACACAATATGGAAATCTCACATTCTTACTTTCATTACTCAATCAATTTGTATATACACCTCTTTGTTTTCTTTATCTTGCTCTTCAAACTATGTAAATTCATCAATGATTCATCAATATATCATTCTTCTCACCTTGCTTCCGACATTATCTTATTTCTTCATAAATAATGTTAAATTCACTAATCACTTATAATCATCTTTTATCTTTTCTCTAACTTTACACTTATTTTAAATATTCAATTACATTTATCCATACTTTCTCAAGTTTTCTTCACATCTAAATTTCATCATTTAATGGATTAATTTCATTTCAATCTTCTACGAAATCTTTCATCAATTATAACTGTATCCAAGATGCATTCAATAATTCATTACTAATTCCACCCATAAATTCTACTCTGTGAAAGTATAAGAAGGTAGAAATATGCATGTTTATAGGAATGATCATGTGTCTCACTGTTGGGATTTCTTCTCAAAGTTTGAAGAATAGAAATTTGCACAAACATACGCATGACTATACAAATAATCATGCATGTCTCTACCAGAATTTTCATTTCATGATTTAATCAATAAGTTATCAATAATTCAACTCAAACAAATTGAGGAAACATGATCCAACTCTTCAAAGCACAATCAAATTCAAATCTAAACTTCCATAACTCTAAAATCTTTCAAAACCTTATTTTCTTCCACAACCTTATATCAACTCATAAATGATTCAATGATAGATTTAATCATTGTTCCAGTTAATAATATAAAAATATACATTTACATATTGTAAGAATAACTTTACTATCATAGAAGTAAAGTTTTATACTCTTATGTCACAATTATTTCATACACCATATCTTTCACAAGTAATGATGTTTTATCAATTCACAAATCTCTTTTCATAATAAAAATCAAGATCAATTCAATAAATAGCAAACTAAGTATAAACACTAATCTCTTTAAAATACTCTTCCATCACTTTTCCTTCCAATATTTTGTTTTGTTGATGTTTTAGAAAACAATAGAAGACACTAGAAATCTTTAAATAAGTTTTAGGACTTTTATCCAATATACTAACTTATACAATAGTTTTGATGCATTCACTTTCTTTAATTTAACTATCACTTCAATTCTTAACGTCGAAACATTATAAAAACAATTATTTTTGACACTTTAAAACTTCATTATCCATATTTCACATTCAAATTACAACTCGAATTCATTTCGAACTATAAGGGTATTTTCATAATTTCTCACCTCTTCGAAGTCTTTTTTAAACATACGGATATTATCGATACTCGGATTTAATGTTACTCTTATTAAGGCTTATTTAACCTTATCACTATAAGTTTCAAATGCTCAAGCTACAAATAATATCATAATCAATCCAATTTACACTCATACATTCACTTAATGTAGAAAATCAATACTTAAAATTTTAAAGCATGACAATTCTCAGCCTCGTAAGAAAATTCATTCTCAAAATTTATCTATCTGTCATAATTTATTCCTCAGATTCCAGTAAATTATTACACTTTTACTGTGCTACTTTGATATATCTCTTTAGCTACTCATATCTTGTTTTCTTTTAATATCCTTCTTTTTCACAAATAGATCTAGTGCACTCCAAACAATACACTAAGAATTCTCAATCAATTCTTAGAAAACATTCTACTACCATAAACATATGGAATATCAATTATATCAAAATACATTTCCACTTATTCAATTCACATAACTTAGAAAATTGCATTTCACTTCCCCCATAACTCCACATGCCAGAAACGCCTAAACCATGCTCTGATACCAATAAATGTATTATCCCTGACAGTTCTTACATAAAAACTATCAGAGAATGTTATTCGATATACTGTCAATGCTCCAATCAATTCATAGAAAATTTCTCTTCCAATTAATAAAACTTTTTAAATAATAATACAATCTGTATAATACAACACTCATAGGTCCAACATTTAGACCAATCTCCAATAATCCAAATACTAGTTACAAACAAGATAACTATCATAAGTTTATCAAATCAAATGATTATATAATACATTCCTTTCTTTAATAATCATTCACTGGAATTCTTAAACTTCATCCTTTAAATACATATATTCCTTCCATGTTTACAAATTTGTACAACCTCGCAAATAGCCAAACTAAATTATATATATATATATATATATTATAACTTATGAGTACAATATACAAAAGATCTTTATATGTACTATAGATAATTTCCTGAGATTCTTAATTCCACTTCTTAACTTGCTCCGATGTCCTAATATCTGCATGTCAGAAAATAATTCTAACATGCTAAGCAAATCTTAGTGGTGTTTGTATAAACATATTTTGTCATTTAATATTAAAGAAACATACTCATGAAAATATAATAAGAACACTTAGTTTTAAGAAATATTTCAATATATTAACTAATTTCAGTAACAAACCAACATAATATTCTGATTACATAAAATATTAGCTTTAAATTTATAAAAGTCATCATGCTATACTATACTTTCAGTACTGCAACTTTTCTCTTTATGAATCATTTCATTTAAGACTTGCTTTCTTATTTGATAACATTGTTCACAATATGCTTATTTTGTTTTTCAATAAGTCTTACTTTTCAATTTCGCATATAGGATAATTCATTCAATCTATAATTTTCAGCACTTAAATTTAGTACCATACTTTGGAGCACTTTGTATCTTATATCATTATATACACTTTCAATCATTACAACACTTATAAAGTTATTGATTAATTCAATACCTTGTGCATAACATTTCCATTCCGTGCATTAGAACTTTCACTTGTAAACATTAATATATATATTAACAATCACTTTTACATTGTAAAATAGTAAGTAAATTTTAAGTAATTGACTTGTATTATTATTTCGCATTTCTTCCATTATTCGCAACTATCATGTTCACATATATTTTCAATTTAGATATCTTCATTAAATATGCCCATACATACTAAACTCAGATCTTAGGTTTGGATAACATGTTAGTGTAGCAATTTTAATGCCAGATCTCAAGAATTTATAATGGCAATTATGCCCACTATCACTGATAACACAATGTGTCCATTAATGGCACGAGGTGCCCACTATCACTATGGCTATCCTTTCTCTGGTTAGCCATTCAATCCAAAACTAGATATAAAATTAGTATGATTTGGGCTATTCATTAGTTTTGATTAAAACTGAATTATTTATATCATTTTACTGGTACAATACTTTTATCAACATTTAGTATGATATATATTTGTCACATATCTAAAATTTCACTCTTTTTCATACTTTTAACACATACACATGAATTCTCAACACAAAAGTAAGAAAAATAAACATATTAGCCTCATAATAGACCCGTATATCACAAAATACAAGTCAAAAACATTATTTAGGTACCCCATGGCCATGGCATCTCAACCCCATGCCCGTGGTATGCAAAATGAAGCTGTAAAATGACTTTGAAGACCCCCATGGTCGTGGCCTTCCAGGGCCACGGCCGTGGCATTTAGAACTGCTCTGTTTTATCAAAATTTTTGAAGAAACAGTCACGCTTTCAATCCCAGGGACGTGGCACTCATTTGCCACGACTGTGGCATTGATTTTCGGTCTGTTTTCGGAGTAATTCTTCCTCCAACAGCTCCAACTTTGATGCCACGCCTGTGGTACATTTAAGCCACGCCCGTGGCATCCCAAAATCATGTATTCTGCACTTTTAACTTCACTAAACACAAACATATTGAAGATCTAAAATAATAATGTATCAAACTCAAAGTTTTAACATAAAAAGAATTCATATCAAATAGTTTACTACTACTTCACTTAGTCAAACTTTCAACCATTTCATATGGATAAAAACAACATCAAACCCTTCAATTCTCATAAAGGTTGAGTTAAGAATCAAACCCATCATATAAAAGTTATTTTTCACTCATCAATCCATTTAATCAATACTTTCAAGAAATATATCATTATACATAACTCAATCATTCCATTAAATCATTAAAACTCATAAAAATTCATATATTTGCAAATTATAAATCAAAAGCACATTCCTCTTCAAAATTCCTCTTTCTCTTTCTTTTTCTCTCTTTCCCTTTGATTACATATTAATAATCTTGCCTTTTCTAGCTTATTCTTCTAAAAATCTATACCTATATGTGATTTGCTCTTAATCCTTGATGAATTTGATGAAAGGAAGAAGAAATAGAGAGAAGATGGTGATGATGGTAGAAGGTGGCATGGAAGATGGAGAAGAAATCAGAAATTTCTACACACACACATATACACACATATATATATATTTTATAATATTTTTAATCAAGTGAGGGAGGGCTCATAATAAATATAGAGCACCCTCACTCTTAACCATTGATTCTAAATCGAGTTTTAATCTCGTAAAATCGTAAAAATAATCTCTTCAGTAAATTTTTGAGATATACAATTTACTATCCTCTACTTATAGCATTTATCCACAATACTTTTGTCACTATCTACTCTTAATTTTTTAATATTAGTTAAAAAATTCCATATTTAAAATCTTGACCATTACAAAAAGGATAATAAATAATAATAAATAAAGATCGGCGATGAAAAATTTTCATTGCGAGCGATGAATTGGCCATAAGTAATTCGCCGCATATTTTTCTATGGCGAAATGGCCATAGGAAAATCCTAGCCTGGCTGAGCTAGCAGCACCCAAGCCCAGCACCCGCAGATTTTCTTCGCCAAAGCACTTTCACACGCCCGGCTCGCGCACGATTTTGTTAAAACCCTATTCTACTTGGTTTTTAATTTTATTTCCTAAAAGGGTTTTTATTTCCTTAGCCAATTAGTATTAGGATTTTATTTTTTCCTATAAATACCGAATTAAAAGACATAGAAAAGGACTTTTGACTTTTGATCTTAAAAAGAGAATCTGGACCTTTGGAGCTCGGAATTGTTTTTGGCAGTCTATTCATAATCTCAAGCTTGAAGAATCAAGAGGCAGTGTGTAATATCCAAAGTGTGCCCTAGAAGTTCTGATATAATTGTTGTTTTATTTGGATTATGTGTATATGTTAATTTGTAAAGAAAAGAGAAAAGAAGTGAAGAGAGTGTATATAATGTGTATATGAAAATATATACAACATATACACAAGTCAATGAGAAAGTCAAAGGAAGAGATTAATTATTATTGATTGTGTTTAAAGAATTAATTAATATTAAGTGGGATTAGAGTTAGTGGAAGTGGAAGATGATATTTTGATTATTTTATAATAAATGCTTGGATGAGAGGGTTTTAAGGAAAAAGAGTTGACTTTGCTTTCTTTGGTTTTCGTTCTTTTCTTCTTCCTTCGTGGATTTCTTTCATTCCTTTTCCTTCTCTTTTCCTTTCCTTTTGTTGTCCGGCCATCAAAGAAACAAGAGAGCAAGAGAGAGATTTGATCTTCCAAGTTCAAGATTGAAGGAAGTTTTCAAGAGATCAAGTTGGAGATTTAAGAGTTTCTTCATCCTTGGTAAGTCCTTCCACTTGATTCTTTGATTTCTTTAGGTTTGTGAGTTGAAGTTGTGATGGATAGGTGTTTGGTTTGATTGTGTTGTGTTTAAGAGTATTTGGTTTAATTGATTTTGGATTTTTGAGGTTGGATTAAAGGAAGGAGTATGTAACACCCCTATACTCGGTATGCGTACATAGCATGCTAATACGATCGTAAAATACGTATACTGAATATAGAAATGTCGTGGTATACTTAACAAAAGACTCATCCTTTTTCAAGAAACATGAAACAAATTTAATACATTTAAAAGAAATTACAAAAGACAAAAGATAAAATGTTTATTTAAAAATAGCGAAAATTGTAACAAATATTTACAAACATATATATACATCAAAATTCAAGTTTTACAAAACATAAACTATATACATGTTTGGCAGTATGTCTTCGATCTTTAAGCTCCACTTTCAAAGTCTCAAAATCTAGACTCTACTCGGTCTAGCGGAACTCTCTGGTTCTTCTCTGTTACCTGCGCGATGAATCACAGTCGTGCTAAGCCAATTGCTTAGTGGTACAAACTACAATAATAATATGTTTCTATGCAATGCCAATGCCACACATTTCAACAATTCATATAATATTCACAAATGATATGTACACATTGTTCATTAGATTACATTTCCTCATTTTATGATTTACATTGACACGAAGACACATGTGGACCCACAAGACACTAATTTGTTATTAAAAATTCAGAGTTACTGCTTTGGTCAATAATCATAATCATCAAGCCAGTAGGCATCATATATATATATATCTCTATCCATGGATAGTGTAATAGACCCAATCTCTTGGACCTCAACCTGTCTAAACTCGAGGAGATCCTCAACCCGGCTAGACTGTTACTAGTAATAGACCCAGTCTCTTGGATTTCAACCCGGATAAACCCGAGGAAATCCTCAACCCGACTAGACTGTTACTTTTAATTCACATTTCACATTTTTTTCCAACTGGATTCGGCTTACGACCCGGTCTTTTCACCTATCCAGTAATTCATTGGCATGCCACTAAACACAGAACTCTGAAGGTTGAATAACACATTTGACACAAAATCTTTTCATTTATATCATTATACGTTTCTTTCTCAAATCATTTCTCATTTCATTCTCATAATCAAATAGGCAATCATGCCTCCATTAAAATTCATTTACATCATCATAGCCAACAATGATGGCTTTTCATCACATCAAAATAGTATACATATATCATCAATTACATTGAATATCATTTAGACATACATGCCTCAATCATATCATTTTCATCAACGTTCAATTGCATTGCACATCATCTAGGCAAACATGCCTCAATCACATGAATTCACATCTCAACATATCTCAACTCCTCATTTAAGTACCCATAATCAATTACATTGAACATCCATTAAGAATGGTCATCATATATATATGTTTAGCAATTTGCATTATTCAAAGATTTATAACCTTCAATATACATTCCATATAATTCACATGATACACAACATAGAATTATTCATATGCATCATCAATGTTCACATTATATCAAACATAGCAATATAGTTCTTAACATCATATGATTGAATGCAATAATGTAGTTTGTACTTACCTCCAAAACACTCATACAAATCTATACTCTTCTTCTTCCAAAAGTTCCTCACTTCTTAAATTAGGGCAATTCACTTTCTTCCAAAACCTAATCCAAAAATTGATACAATAAATCAATTCCAAATATGAATACTCACTTAATACCCTCTTACTAAACCCTTAAATTACAAATTACACTTCAACATCACTCACTAAGGCCCACGGTCGTGGCCACCCCAACCCCCACGGGCGTGGGTTAGAAAATGGGTCTGCCTCCCTTATTCCAAACCTCCACGGCCATGGCTACAAATGGCCACGACCATGGCAACCAAAGGCCATTGGCATGGCATCCAAAACGCTACTGTTTCTGACCAAAATCACATATTCAATGCTTACAACTCCAACTAACATCAACAACATGAAAATCTATGAAAATAATTGATTAAACTCAAGTTAAACATCACTTACCACTTCAAAACCCTAAAAACAACAACACTCCTACTCTTCCAACACCAACATCAACCCATCTTTTAATTTTCCATTCAAAACCAACACCACAATCAATTTAAATCAAACACACACCAACATACTACCATAAACACAACCCTACTTTCAAATATCCACAATCAAACTCACAAACAACTTAAAATAAAATAAGAGAATCAAGTGAGACTTACCAAAAATAATGAATCTTCTTGGATTTCCACTTAATCACTTGAAAACTCCTTCAATTTGAGCTTTAAACACTAACTCACTCTTGCTCTCTCTCTTGTTTAGGATGGCCTGCCAACAATGGAGAAGGAAAGAAGAAGAAATGAGGAAAAGTCAAATTTGTCATCTCTTTAAACCTCCACCAAGTATTCCAAAAAGAAAATTACTTAAATGCCCTCACCTATTAATTTTACTTCTCTTTCACTTATTACCCTATTTAGTAATTTCACAAAGAACAAAATAAATATCTTCATCCCTTGACCATCACATTGACTTGTATATATGTTGTATATATTTCCATATACATAACATATACACTTTCTTTTAAATTTCTTTTCTCTTCCAAATTAACATATACATTCAATTCCAATTAAAACAATAATATTAAAACTTCTAGGGCATACATTGGGATATTACAATTCTCCCCCTCTAAAAAGAAATTTCATCCTCGAAATTACCTGATATCAAGTCTGAAATAGTTGAGGATACTGATCTTGCATTGCTTGCTCGCTTTCCCAAGTTGCCTCTTCTTTCCCATGATTCTTCCATAGAACTTTCACTAATGGCACTTTCTTATTCCTCAACTCTTTCACTTCATGTGCCAAAATAGCAACTGGTTCTTCTTCAAATGTCAGATCTGGACTCACTTCAATGGATTCAACTGGCAAGATATGAGATGGATCTGATCTATACCTTCTCAACATAGAAACATGGAATACATTATTGATTCTATCCAACTCGGGTGGCAAAGCAAGACGATAAGCAACTGGCCCTACTCTTTCCAAAACTTCATACGGTCCAATGAAACGAGGACTCAGCTTCCCTCTTCGACCAAATCTCAGTATTTTCTTCCAAGGAGACACTTTCAAAAATACTTTATCTCCAATATCAAATTCTATGTCCCTTCTTTTCAAATCTGAATAAGATTTCTGTCGATCTGAAGCTGTCTTTAACCGATCCCGAATCATCTTTACTTTTTCCTCAGTCTCTTTAATCAAATCAGGACCAATTAATTTGCCCTCTCCAATTTCATTCCAACATAAAGGCGTTCTACATCTTCTACCATAAAGTGCCTCAAATGGTGCCATACCGATACTGGATTGATGACTGTTGTTGTAAGAAAATTCCACAAGTGGCAAAAATCTATCCCAACTTCCAGAGAAATCAATGACACAACTTCTCAACATATCCTCAATAATCTGTATCACTCTCTCTGACTGCCCATCTGTCTGTGGATGAAAAGCAGTACTAAAGTGTAATCGAGACCCCAAAGCACCAAGTAAACTCTTCCAAAATCTCGAAGTAAACCGGGGATCTCGATCAGACACTAAAGAAATTGGGACTCCATGCAACTTCACTATCTCATTAATATACAGCTCAGCCAACCTTTCAAGAGAATAGTCCATTCTAACAGGAAGAAAATGAGCTGTCTTTGTCAAACGATCAATAATCACCCAAATAGCATCATGCTTCTTTTGAGTTAATGGCAACCCTGATACAAAATCCATTGTCACTTTCTCCCATTTCCATTCAGGCACTGTTAAAGGTTGAAGCAACCCTGTTGGAACTTGATGCTCAGCTTTCACCCTCTCGCAAGTGAGACATTTGGCAATCTCGACTCTCCCCATTTTGGCAATCTAATACAATCTTCTGAATTTTCTCATCCGCCAATTGAGCTTCCTTTATCTGATCCAACAATACTGGTCTCAACTGCAGCTGAGCCAATAATGCACCATCATCACACACTTCAAAACTAACATGTAATGCTCTCAACTCAACAAGCAATGAGAGCGAATAAACAGCCAAACCTGCCAAAGATTTTCGACTCAAGGCATCAACAACTACATTTGCCTTACCAGGATGGTAATCAATCAAGCAGTCATAATCTTTAATCAGTTCTAACCATCGCCTTTGTCGAAGATTCAACTCCTTCTGAACACCCAAATATTTCAAACTTTTGTGATCCGTATAGATAAAACATTTCTCCCCATATAAGTGGTGTCGCCAAATCTTCAAAGCAAACACTATAGCTGCCAACTCCAAATCATGAGTCGGATAATTGAGCTCATGCGGCTTCAACTGCCGAGAAGCATATGCTATAACTTTACCCTCTTGCATCAAAAAACATCCTAAACCATTATGTGAAGCATCACTGTAAATCATATATGGTTTACTTCCACAGGTAAAGTAAGAATAGGTGCTTGAGTCAACATTTCTTTCAACTGCTCAAAGCTAGCTTGACACTGATCAGTCCACACAAATCTAACTCCCTTCCGAAGCAATCTGGTGAGTGGAGTAGCTATCAAAGAAAAACCTTTCACAAACCGTCGGTAATAGCCTACCAAACCCAGAAAACTTCTAACTTCAGTCACAGACTTTGGTGGACTCCAATTCAAAATAGCTTCAACTTTACTTGGATCGACTCTTATACCATCTGCTGAAACTATATGGCCTAGAAAAGTCACTTGGTCAAGCCAAAACTCACACTTTGACAGCTTAGCATACAATTGCTTCTCTCTCAAAATCTGCAACACAATCCGCAAATGCTTATCATGCTCCTCTTCACTATGCAAATACACCAAAATATCATCGATGAAAACCACCACAAACTGATCCAGATAGGGCCTAAACATCCTATTCATCAAATCCATGAAAGCTGCAGGTGCATTCGTCAACCCAAAAGGCATTACTAAAAACTCATAATGCCCATACCTAGTACGGAAAGCTGTCTTAGAAACATCTTCAGCTTTAACTCTCAACTGATGGTACCCAGATCTCAAATCAATCTTGGAAAACACTGCTGCTCCCTTCAATTGATCAAAGAGATCATCAATCCTAGGCAAAGGATATTTATTCTTAATAGTCACTTTATTCAATTGCCTATAATTGATGCATAACCTCATAGTACCATCCTTCTTCTTTACAAACAACACAGGAGCTCCCCAAGGAGAAACACTGGGGTGAATAAACCCTTTATCCAACAACTCCTGTAACTGCACCTTCAACTCTCTCAATTCAGCTGGTGCCATTCTATAAGGAGTGATAGAGATGGTAGTGGTACCAGGCAACAGATCGATACCAAACTCAACCCCTCTCTCAGGGGGTAACCCTGGCAACTCCTCAGGAAACACATCCGGAAAATCCACAACTGTGGTTATATCATTAAGTTGAGAACCCGCTACTCTAGTATCCACCACATGAGCAAGATAAGCATCACACCCTTTTCTAATCAACTTTCTAGCTGTTACAGCTGATACAAACAAGGATGCAAGTTTCCTCTGCTCACTAGATACTATCACACTCCTACCATCACTGGTTCTCAAAGTGACACACTTCTTTTGACAATCTACCACAGCTCCATGTTTAGACAGCCAATCCATGCCTAAAATCAAATCATATTCTTTAAAAGGCATTTCAATTAAATATCTAGGAAACTCCTCACCTTGCACCACAACAGCACTATCACGGTGCACCTTGCTAACAACCACACTATGTCCTAAAGGATTTGTCACTAAGACATCAAATCCTAAGGATTCTGAATGCAATTCAGACACAGGCAATATAGATGCACTTATGTATGTATGAGTAGATTCTGGATCAATTAAAGCAAGTACTGAAATGCCAAATAAAGAAAATGTACCCGCTATGACTGCTGAAGTATCTGGCTGCCTCTGCATCACATAGACCCTCTGAGAAGATCCGGCCTCCTCTGGCCTACTACCTCCAGATGATGATCCTCCTCTCTGACTATATCCGGATCGACCACCCCTACTGAAACCTCTACTTCCTCAACCCCCTCTGCTGACACTGGGTCGAGAGGCTGTAGACTCAGCCTGTCTAGGCTCCTGTATCTCAGGACACTCCCTAATAAAATGATCGGGTGATCCACACCTGAAACACACAGCTGATCTGCCACTCATCCAACAAACACCCACATGGTTTCTGCCACAAATCTCACATGTAGGTAAAGTAGACCTCTGAATCCTAGGAGTCGGAGCACTGGCTATAGAAGCTGTAGGTCTCAGTCTCTGTCTCGGATACTGCACTGACCTACCCGGCTGTCTCTGACTCCTACTAAACCTTGGAACAAAACTTCCTCTTCCCCTCTTCACAGATGAAGACCCTGCCTCAAACTGGGGTCTCCTTACCCTAGTCTCCTCCTCAGAAGCAGCTGCTGCAATGCTCTGCGCTCTCTCTACACTTTTAGCTGCTGCAAAAAGCTGAGAGAAATCCTGGTATCTAGAACCAGCCACGATGCACATAATAGAGGGCCTCAATCCCTCCTCAAATCTTCTGCACTGATCTATTTCGTCAGAAATAATTCCCCCAGCATAACGACTCAACCGGATGTACTCAATCTCGTATTCTGTCACCGTCCGGTTGTCTTGCCTCAAGTTCAAGAATTCCATCTTCTTAAGATCTTTATACTCCCTCGGAGTATATTTCTGTTCGAACTCCCTCAAGAAATCACCATATGATAGTGTAGGTGGATCATCCATAGCATGAGGGACCGTCTTCCACAAGTCATAAGCATCTTTCTGTAAGAGGGATCTGGCATAGTCAAACTTCTCATCTGGAGTGGCTTGCAACTGAATGAATATCCTCTGTACCTTATCCAACTATTGCTCAGCCACTGCAGGATCGATAGTGCCTAAGAAATCTTCAGCCCCATATTTCCTCAACTTGTCATAATGTCTTACTGGCACTTGAGGCTGTGGTGGTGGTGGATGCACTAGAGCTTATCTAAATAATTCCACCACATGCCTTAACCAACCCAGCAGACCCTCCTCTGCAGCTGGTATCTCTGGCACAGAAACAGGTGCCTCACTAACTCTCTCATCCCTAGCTCCCTCTCTACTCTCTCCTGGAGCTACACTTTCCACACTACCCTCAACAGACTGTCGTGAATGAGATGCCATCTCTACCTATATCTGCAAACACAGCAAAATATACCTCATTAAAGATCAAAGACTGCCATACCAAAACATGTATTTTACTCAAAACCAACCTTTAAAATCAAAATATTCTTTTTCTTACAATTCACTTAGGTTGAGAATCTCAAACCTAGGCACTGATACCAAAATAAATGTAACACCCCTATACCCGGTATACGTACATAGCATGCTAATACGATCGTAATATACATATATTGAATATAGAAATGTCGTGGTATACTTAACAAAAGACTCATCCTTTTTCAAGAAACATGAAACAAATTTAATACATTTAAAAGAAATTACAAAAGACAAAAGATAAAACGTTTATTTAAAAACAGCGGAAACTATAACAAATATTTACAAACATATATATACATCAAAATTCAAGTTTTACAAAACATAAACTATATACATGTTTGGCAGTATGTCTTCGATCTTTAAGCTCCACTTTCAAATTCTCAAAATCTAGACTCTACTCGGTCTAGCGGAACTCTCCGGTTCTTCTCTGTCACCTGCGAGATGAATCACAATCGCGCTAAGCCAACGGCTTAGTGGTACAAACTACAATAATAATATGTTTATATGCAATGCCAATGCCACACATTTCAACAATTCATATAATATTCACAAATGATATGTACACATTGTTCATTAGATTACATTTCCTCATTTTATGATTTACATTGACACGAAGACACATATGGGCCCACAAGACACTAATATGTTATTCAAAATTCAGAGTTACTGCTTTGGTCAATAATCATAATCATCAAGCCCGTAGGCATCATATATATATATACATCTCTATCCATGGATAGTGTAACAGACACAGTCTCTTGGACCTCAACCCGTCTAAACTCGAGGAGATCCTCAACCCGGCTAGACTGTTACTAGTAATAGACCCAGTCTCTTGGATCTCAACCCGGATAAACCCGAGGAAATCCTTAACCTGGCTAGACTGTTACTTTTAATTCACATTTCACATTTATCATTTCACATTTTTTTCCAACTGGATTCGGCTTACGACCCGGTCTTTTCACCTATCCAGTAATTCATTGGCATGCCACCAAACACAGAACTCTGAAGGTTGAATAACACATTTGACACAAAATCTTTTCATTTATATCATTATACGTTTCTTTCTCAAATCATTTCTCATTTCATTCTCATAATCAAATAGGCAATCATGCCTCCATTATAATTCATTTACATCATCATAGCCAACAATCATGGCTTTTCATCACATCAAAATAGTATACATATATCATCAATTACATTGAACATCATTTAGACATACATGCCTCAATCATATCATTTTCATCAACGTTCAATTGCATTGCACATCATCTAGGCAAACATGCCTCAATCACATGAATTCACATCTCAACATATCTCAACTCCTCATTTAAGTACTCATAATCAATTACATTGAACATCCATTAAGAATGGTCATCATATATATATGTTTAGCAATTTGCATTATTCAAAGATTTATAACCTTCAATATACATTCCATATAATTCACATGATACACAATATAGCATTATTCATATGCATCATCAATGTTCACATTATATCAAACATAGCAATATAGTTCTTAACATCATATGATTGAATGCAATAATGTAGTTTGTACTTACCTCCAAAACACTCATACAACTCTATACTCTTCTTCTTCCAAAAGTTCCTCACTTCTTAAATTAGGGCAATTCACTTTCTTCCAAAACCTAATCCAAAAATTGATAAAATTAATCAATTCCAAATATGAATACTCACTTAATACCCTCTTACTAAACCCTTAAATTACAAATTACACTTTAACATCACTCACTAAGGCCCACGGCCGTGGCCACCCCAACCCCCACGGGCGTGGGTTAGAAAATGGGTCTGCCTCCCTTATTCCAAACCTCCACGGCCATGGCTACAAATGGCCACGACCATGGCAACCAAAGGCCACGGGCGTGGCATCCAAAACGCTACTGTTTCTGACCAAAATCACATATTCAATGCTTACAACTCCAACTAACATCAACAACATGAAAATCTATGAAAATAATTGATCAAACTCAAGTTAAACATCACTTACCACTTCAAAACCCTAAAACCAACAACACTCCTACTCTTCCAACACCAACATCAACCCATCTTTTAATTTTCCATTCAAAACCAACACCACAATATATTTAAATCAAACACACACCAACATACTACCATAAACACAACCCTACTTTCAAATATCCACAATCAAACTCACAAACAACTTAATATAAAACAAGCGAATCAAGAGAGACTTACCAAAAATAATGAATCTTCTTGGATTTCCACTTAATCACTTGAAAACTCCTTCAATTTGAGCTTTAAACACCAACTCACTCTTGCTCTCTCTCTTGTTTAGGATGGCCGGCCAACAATGGAGAAGGAAAGAAGAAGAAATGAAGAAAAGTCAAATTTGTCATCTCTTTAAACCTCCACCAAGTATTCCAAAAAGAAAATTACTTAAATGCCCTCACCTATTAATTTTACTTCTCTTTCACTTATTACCCTATTTAGTAATTTCACAAAGAACAAAATAAATATCTTCATCCCTTGACCATCACATTGACTTGTATATATGTTGTATATATTTCCATATACACAACATATACACTTTCTTTTAAATTTCTTTTCTCTTCCAAATTAACATATACATTCAATTCCAATTAAAACGATAATATTAAAACTTCTAGGGCATACATTGGGATATTACAGAGTAAGTTGTTGGTGAAGATAATGTTGTGGTGGTGTTTAGGGTTTGTGATGATATTGATGATTTGTGGTTAATGTATATTTTGTCTTGTTTTGGTGTTTTTGCAAGTTTGAGATGGTTTTTGGATGTGTAGTTAAGTTTGTTTGAAGTGGATGTTGGTGGAAGAAGTGATTTGTCGGGTGTTTTGTTGTTTTGACCGGAATCTAGGTTTTTGGCCTGACATGCCCACGAGCACGTCTAGGTCTTTAGGCATGTCAAAGGTTCTGTGTGGCGGTAGGATTGACATGGCCAGTAACACGCCTGTGTTATTGAACGTGTCATAGCCACTGTGTTATTGGGGAATTGACACGGCCATGAGCACGCTCATGTTGTTGGACGTGTCAATGTTTCAGAGAGGCAGAATGTATTACACACCCAGTGACACGCCCGTGGTTCTGAGCGTGTAAAAGCTTATGTGTTATGGAGTTAGGGCACGGTCAGGGACACGCCCGTGTTGTTGAGCGTGTCATGTTTAGAGGTTGCCCTAGTTGGTTTTTTTTAGCCTTATGATCTCATGTGGGTTTCATCATTCTTTTGGAATAGGTTGTAAAGAAGGTGAATTGCCCTAATTCAAGTGGTGGAAGATTCTTTAAAGAGGAAGTGTTTAGAGTTGTGTGGGTTGCTTTTGAAGTAAGTACAAACCTTGCATTTTTGCATACATTCATGTGATTTTGGAACTTACACATTTGGATATGAATGTACTAAGAAATCTTATTGCATTGTTGATATATATATATATGATTAATGTTAACCTTGTGAAATGTAATGTGTTATATGTATATTGATGATGATATATGAAATGTGATTTGAGATATAATGAAGCCATTGTTGTTGGCTATGGTTATGCAAAAGGAAATTATTAAGGCATGTTTGCCTATGTGTTTATGAGATATGAATTGAGAAAGAGAATGGTAAAGAAGTGAATGAATTGATTGTATGTTTAATATGTTATTCAATTTCAGAGTTCTGGATTTGGCGGCATGCCTATAAAATGTAAAAAGGTAACAGTCTTGCCGGGTTGAGGATCTCCTCGATTTCAGTTGGGTTGATGGTCCAAGAGACTGGGTCTATTACAAGTAACAGTCTTGCCGGGTTGAGGATCTCCTCAATTTCAGTCGGGTTGATGGTCCAAGAGACTGGGTCTGTTACAGGTAACAGTCTTGCCAGGTTGAGGATCTCCTCAAGTTTATTGGGCTGATGGTCCAAGAGACTGGGTCTGTTACACTATCCATGGATAGAGATGTATATATATATTGCCTACGGGCTTGATCATTGTGATTATGGACCAAAGCAGTAACTCTGAACTTTGAATATCATATTAAATACTTGTTGGGCCCATGTGTGTCTATGTTGAATGTGTGTGATGGATGATGATACAACTATTGAAATAATGAAATGTAACATTTATGAGTATGATCTCTATTGTTTGAATGTATGACATTGACAAGGCATCGAAGCATATCATTGTTATGGTTTGTACCACTAAGCCGTGGGCTTAGCGCGATTGTGTTTCATCGTGCAGGTGATAGGTGTGAGCCGGAGAATTCTGCTAGACCTAGTTGAGTTGAGGTTTTGAAGAGTTGGTTTAGAGCTTAAAGATTAGAGAGTCAAGCTGCCAATCATGTATATACATTTTCATGTTTTGTAAATTTTGATCTTAATGTTTATGTACTTGAAAATATTTGTTATATTCCGCTGCGTTTTGAATAAATATTTTTATTTATTGTGTTTTATAAATTCCCTTAAATGTTTTAAATTTATTCATAATTCATTCGAGGGATGATTTGTGTGTTTTGTTAACCGTGGCATTCCTATATTCAGTATACGTATATTACGATCGTATAAGCATGTTGTGTACGTATACGGGGTATAGGGGTGTTACAATTATATTGGTATCAGAGTCAGGTTTGAGATTCTCAACCTAGGTAAATTGTAAGAAAAAGGATATTTTGATTTTAAAAGTTGGCTTTTGAATAAAATACATGTTTGGTGTTGGCCGTCTCTGATCTTTAATGAGGTGTATTCTTCTGTGTTTGCAGATATAGGTTGTAATGGATTCTCATTCACGTCAGTCTGTAGAGGGTAGTGCTGAGAGTGTAGCTCCTGAAGAGAATAGAGATGGAGCTAGAGTTGATAGAGCTGGAGAGGTACCTGCTTCTGTGTCAGAGAGACCAGCTGGTGAGGAGGTTCCGCCAGTTTGGCTTAGGCATGTGGTTGAATTATTGAGGCAAGCACCAGTGCAACCACCACCACAGCCAATGGTACCAGTGAGACATTACGTTAAATTAAGGAAGTATGGAGCAGAAGATTTTCTGGCTACTATTAATCCAGCAGTAGTTGAGCAGTGGCTGGATAAGGTACAAAGGATATTCATTCAGTTGCAAGACACTCCAGAAGAAAATTTTGACTATGCTAGATCACTGTTGCAGAAGGATGCATATGATTGGTGGAAGACAGTTTCTCATGCCATGGATGATCCACCTACATTGTCCTACAGTGATTTTCTACGGGAGTTTGAGCTGAAATATACTCCGAGGGAGTATAAAGATGTTAAGAAGATGGAATTTCTGAATTTGAAGCAGGACAGCCGAACTGTAACAAAATATGAGATCGAGTTCATTCGGTTGAGTCACTATGCTGGAGGTATTATTTCAGACGAAATAGACCGGTGCAGAAGATTTGAGGAGGGATTGAGGCCCTCTATTATGTGTCTTGTGGCTGGTTCTAGATACCAGGATTTTTCCCAGCTTGTTACAGCAGCTAGGAGTGTGGAGAGAGCCCAGGGTATTGCAGCAGCTGCTACCGAGGAGGAGACCAGGGTTAGGAGACCCCAGTTTGAGGCAGGGTCTTCATCTGTGAAGAGAGGTAGAGGAAGTTTTGTTCCCAGAATCAGTAGGAGTCAGAGGCAGGCTAGTCGGTCAGTTTAGTTTCAGAGGCAGAGATCGAGACCTACAGTTTCAGTAGCGAGTGCTTCGACTCCAGTAGTTCAGAGATCCACTCCACCTATATGTGTTCAGTGTGGTGGAACACATAGGGGTGTCTGTTGGAAGAATAGTGGACCAGCTGTGTGCTTCAAATGTGGATCACCTGATCATTTTATTTGAGAGTGTCCTGAGATGCAGGAACAGAGGCTGGCAGATTCTGCAGTTTCTCGACCTAGTGTGAGAGGTGGTCGAGGGGGCAGAGTTTTCAGCAGAGGGGGTAGACCTGGGATTAGTCATAGAGGAGGATCTTCATCTAGGGATAGTAGACCAGATGAGGCTGGGCCATCTCAGAGAGTATATGTGATGCAGAGGCAACCAGATGCTTCAGCAGTTATTGCGGGTACTTTCTCTTTATTTGGCATTTCAGTTCTTGCTTTGATTGATCCAGGATCTACTCATTCATATATTAGTGCATCTATTTTGCCTGTGTCTGAATTGCATTCTGAGTCCCTAGGATTTGATGTGTTGGTGACAAATCCTTTAGGGCATAGTGTGATTGTTAGCAAGGTGCATCGAGATAGTGCAGTGGTGGTGCAACGTGAGGAGTTTCATGGAGATTTGATTGAAATGCCTTTTAAAGAGTATGATTTGATTTTGGGCATGGACTGGTTGTCTAGGCATGGAGCTGTGGTGGACTGTCAAAAGAAATGTGTTACTTTGAGAACTAATGATGGTAGAATTGTGTTGGTATCTAGTGAGCAGAGACAGCTTGCATCCTTGTTTGTTTCAGCTGTTACAGCTAGGAAGTTGATTAGAAAAGGGTGTAATGCTTATCTTGCTCATGTTTTGGATACTAGAGTAGTAGGTTCTCAACTTGATAGTATATCCACAGTTGCAGAATTTCCAGATGTGTTTCCAGAGGAGTTGCCAGGGTTGCCTCCTGATAGAGAGGTGGAGTTTAGTATCGATTTGTTGCCTGGTACCACTCCTATCTCTATTACCCCTTATAGAATGGCACTTGCTGAGTTAAGAGAGTTAAAGGTGCAGTTGCAGGAGTTGTTGGATAAAGGGTTTGTTCGCCCTAGTGTTTCACCATGGGGAGCTCCTCTGTTGTTTGTGAAGATGAAGGATGGTACTATGAGATTGTGCATTGATTATAGGCAATTGAATAAGGTGACTATTAAGAATAAATATCCTTTGCCTTGAATTGATGATCTTTTTGATCAATTAAAAGGAGCAGCAGTGTTTTCCAAGATTGATTTAAGATCAGGGTACCATCAGTTGAAGGTCAGAGCTGAAGATGTTCCTAAGACAACCTTTCGCACAAGGTATGGGCATTATGAGTTTTTAGTGATGCCTTTTGGGTTGACAAATGCACCTGCAGCTTTTATGGATTTGATGAATAGGGTGTTTAGGCCCTATCTGGATCAGTTTGTGGTAGTTTTTATCGATGATATTTTGGTGTATTCACGTAATGAAGAGGAGCATGACAAACATCTGCGAATTGTACTACAGATTTTGAGAGAGAAGCAATTGTATGCTAAGTTGTCGAAGTGTGAGTTTTGGCTTGATCATGTGACTTTTCTCGGTCATATAGTTTCAGCAGATGGTATTAGAGTTGATCCGAGTAAAGTTGAGGCTATTTTGGATTGGAGTCCACCGAAGTCAGTAATTGAAGTTAGAAGTTTTCTGGGTTTGGCAGGCTATTATTGACGGTTTGTGAAGGGATTTTCTTTAATAGCTACTCCACTTACCAGATTACTTCGAAAGGGAGTTAGATTTGTGTGGACAGATCAGTGTCAGGCTAGCTTTGGGCAGTTGAAAGAAATGTTAACTCAAGCGCCTGTTCTTACTTTACCTGTGGAAGATAAACCATATGTGATCTACAGTGATGCTTCACATAGTGGTTTGGGTTGTGTTTTGATGCAAGAAGGTAAAGTTATAGCTTATGCTTCTCGACAGTTGAAGCCGCATGAGCTCAATTATCCGACCCATGATTTGGAGTTAGCAGCCATAGTGTTTGCTTTGAAGATTTGGCGACACTACTTATATAATGGGGAGAAGTGTTTTATCTATACGGACCATAAGAGTTTAAAATATTTGGGGGTTCAGAGAGAGCTTAACCTTCGGTAGAGATGATGGTTGGAGTTGATCAAAGACTATGACTGTTTGATTGATTATCATCCTGGTAAGGCAAATGTTGTTGTTGATGCCTTGAGTCGGAAGTCTTTGGCAGGTTTGGCTGTTTACTCGCTCTCGTTGCTTGTTGAGATGAGAGCGTTACATGCTAGTTTTGAAGCATGTAATGATGGTGCATTGTTGGCTCAGTTGCAATTGAGACCAGTATTGTTGGACCAGATTAAGGAGGCTCAGTTGACAGATGAGAAAATTCAAAAGATTGTTTCAGATTGCTAGAATGGAAAGAGTCAAGATTTTATTGTGAGAAGTGATGGGAGTCTTTGGTTTAAGAACAGATTGTGTGTTCCTGATGATGCTAATTTGAGAAAGATTATTTTAGAAGAAGCACATCAGTCAGTTTTTGCTATGCATCCGGGCAATACGAAGATGTACCATGATTTGAAGCAGCATTACTGGTGGTCAGGTATGAAGAGAGACATAGCTGAGTTTGTGTCCAAATGTCTCAGGTGTCAGAGGGTAAAAATTGAACATCAAGTTCCAACAGGGGTTGCTTCAACCTTTATCAGTGCCTGAATGGAAATGGGAAAGAGTAACAATGGACTTTGTATCTGGTTTGCCTTTGACGCTGAGGAAACATGATGCTATTTGGGTGATTGTTGATAGGTTGACAAAGATAGCTCATTTTCTTCCGGTTCGGATGGATTATTCTCTTGAGAAGTTGGCTGAGCTGTACATCCATGAGATTATGAAATTGCATGGAGTTCCAATTTCTTTAGTGTCGGATCAAGATCCCCGTTTTACTTCAAGGTTTTGGAAGAGTATACATGGTGCTTTGGGTTCTTGATTGCACTTTAGCACTGCTTTTCATCCCCAGACAGATGGGTAGTCCGAGAGGGTGATACAGATTATCGAGGATATGTTGAGAAGCTGTGTCATTGATTTTTCTGGAAGTTGGGACAGATTTTTACTACTTGTGGAATTTGCTTACAACAACAGTCATCAATCCAGCATTGGAATGGCACCATTTGAAGCATTGTATGGGAGAAGATGTAGAACACCTTTATGTTGGAATGAAACTGGAGAAGGGAAGTTAATTGGTCCTGATTTAGTTAAAGAGACAGAAGAGAAAGTGAAGATGATTCGAGATCAGTTAAAAGCAGCTTCAGATCGGCAGAAATCTTATTCGGATCTAAAGAGGAGAGACATAGAGTATGATGTAGGAGATAAAGTATTTCTCAAAGTGTCTCCATGGAAAAAGATATTGAGATTTGGTCGAAAAGGGAAGCTGAGTCCTCATTTCATTGGACCATATGAAGTTTAGAAAGAGTTGGACCAGCTGCTTATCGTCTTGCTTTGCCGCCTGAGTTGGATAGAATCCATAACGTCTTCCATGTTTCTATGTTGAGAAGGTACATATCAGATCCATCTCATGTTCTTTCAGTTGAATCTATTGAGGTGAGTCCGGATCTGACTTTTGAAGAAGAACCAGTTGCTATTTTAGCATATGGGATGAAAGAGTTGAGACATAAGGAAGTGCCAATTGTGAAGGTTCTTTGGAAGAATCATGGTAGAGAAGAATCAACTTGGGAGAGTGAGCAAGCAATGCGAGATCAGTATCCTCAGTTGTTTAGGACTTGATATCAGGTAATTTCGAGGACGAGATTTCTTTTTAGAGGGGGAGAATTGTAATATCCAAAGTGTGCCCTAGAATTTCTGATATAATTGTTGTTTTATTTGGATTATGTGTATATGTTAATTTGTAAAGAAAAGAGAAAAGAAGTGAAGAGAGTGTATATGTTGTGTGTATGAAAATATATACAACATATACACAAGTCAATGAGAAAGTCAAAGGAAGAGATTAATTATTATTGATTGTGTTTAAAGAATTAATTAATATTAAGTGGGATTAGAGTTAGTGGAAGTGGAAGATGATATTTTGATTATTTTATAATAAATGCTTGGATGAGAGGGTTTTAAGGAAAAAGAGTTGACTTTGCTTTCTTTGGTTTTCTTTCTTTTCTTCTTCCTTCGTGGATTTCTTTCATTCCTTTTCCTTCTCTTTTCCTTTCCTTTTATTGTCCGGCCATCAAAGAAACAAGAGAGCAAGAGAGAGATTTGATCTTCCAAGTTCAAGATTGAAGGAAGTTTTCAAGAGATCAAGTTGGAGATTTAAGAGTTTCTTCATCCTTGGTAAGTCCTTCCACTTGATTCTTTGATTTCTTTGGGTTTGTGAGTTGAAGTTGTGATGGATAGGTGTTTGGTTTGATTGTGTTATGTTTAAGAGTATTTGATTTAATTGATTTTGGATTTTGAGGTTGGATTAAAGGAAAGAGTAAGTTGTTGGTGAAGATAATGTTGTGGTGGTGTTTAAGGTTTGTGATGATATTGATGATTTGTGGTTAATGTATATTTTGTTTTGTTTTGGTGTTTTTGCAAGTTTGAGATGGTTTTTGGATGTGTGTAGTTAAGTTTGTTTGAAGTGGATGTTGGTGGAAGAAGTGATTTGTTGGGTGTTTTGTTGTTTTGGCCGGAATCTGGGTTTTTGGCCTGACACGCCCACGAGCACGTCCAGATCTTTAGGCGTGTCAATGGTTCTGTGTGGTAGTAGGATTGACACGGCTAGTAACACGCCCATGTTATTGAACGTGTCATAGCCACTGTGTTATTGGGGAATTGACACGGCCATGAGCACGCTCATGTTGTTGGACGTGTCAATGTTTCAGAGAGGCAGAATGTATTACACACCCAGTGACACGCCCGTGGTTCTGAGCGTGTAAAAGCTTATGTGTTGTGGAGTTAGGGCACGGTCAAGGACACGCCCGTGTTGTTGAGCGTGTCATGTTTAGAGGTTGCCCTAGTTGGTTTTTTTTAGCCTTATGATCTCATGTGGGTTTCATCATTCTTTTGGAATAGGTTGTAAAGAAGGTGAATTGCCCTAATTCAAGTGGTGGAAGATTCTTTAAAGAGGAAGTGTTTAGAGTTGTGTGGGTTGCTTTTGAAGTAAGTACAAACCTTGCATTTTTGCATACATTCATGTGATTTTGGAACTTACACATTTGGATATGAATGTACTAAGAAATCTTATTGCATTGTTGATATATATATATATATATGATTAATGTTAACCTTGTGAAATGTAATGTGTTATATGTATATTGATGATGATATATGAAATGTGATTTGAGATATAATGAAGCCATTGTTGTTGGCTATGGTTATGCAAAAGGAAATTATTAAGGCATGTTTGCCTATGTGTTTATGAGATATGAATTGAGAAAGAGAATGGTAAAGAAGTGAATGAATTGATTGTATGTTTAATATGTTATTCAATTTCAGAGTTCTGGATTTGGCGGCATGCCTATAAAATGTAAAAAGGTAACAGTCTTGCCGGGTTGAGGATCTCCTCGATTTCAGTCGGGTTGATGGTCCAAGAGACTGGGTCTATTACAGGTAACAGTCTTGCCGGGTTGAGGATCTCTTCAATTTGAGTTGAATTGAGGTCCAAGAGACTGGGTCTGTTACACTATATGAATTATGAATATGAAATATATGATAAGTAACAGTCTTGCCGGGTTGAGGATCTCCTCGATTTCAGTCGGGTTGATGGTCCAAGAGACTGGGTCTGTTACAGGTAACGGTCTTGCCGGGTTGAGGATCTCCTCAAGTTTATTGGGTTGATGGTCCAAGAGACTGGGTCTGTTACACTATCCATGGATAGAGATGTATATATATATTGCCTACGGGCTTGATCATTGTGATTATGGACCAAAGCAGTAACTCTGAACTTTGAATATTATATTAAATACTTGTTGGGACCATGTGTGTCTATGTTGAATGTGTGTGATGGATGATGATACAATTATTGAAATAATGAAATATAACATTTATGAGTATGATCTCTATTGTTTGAATGTATGACATTGACAAGGCATCAAAGCATATCATTGTTATGGTTTGTACCACTAAGCCGTGGGCTTAGCGCGATTGTGTTTCATCGCGCAGGTGATAGGTGTGAGCCGGAGAATTCTGCTAGACCTAGTTGAGTTGAGGTTTTGAATAGTTGGTTTAGAGCTTAAAGATCAGAGAGTCAAGCTGCCAATCATGTATATACATTTTCATGTTTTGTAAATTTTGATCTTAATGTATATGTACTTGAAAATATTTGTTATATTTTCCGCTGCGTTTTGAATAAATATTTTTATTTATTGTGTTTTATAAATTCCCTTAAACGTTTTAAATTTATTCATAATTCATCCGAGGGATAATTTGTGTGTTTTGTTAACCGTGGCATTCCTATATTCAGTATACGTATATTATGATCGTATAAGCATGCTGTGTACGTATACGGGGTATAGGGGTGTTACACAGTGAGCAAGCAACAACAATCCATCAAAAGTAGCCTATACTGTCTTTATTATTATTCAATCAAAATTCAAAGATTATGGTGGAACCAACAACGGAGGTTTGAATCTCTATTTTTTTGCTTATCTTTATAGTAGCTTCATCATTCAAATTGGATTAATTACTTAAACATGTAATAGATGATCAATTGTTCTACTTACCATCCAAACTCTATTTGAAACCCTAAAAACTATTTTTCAAAACACTAATACCTTAATACCTGTAAAACATATTTTTGAAATCTAAAACCCTAATTACACTTTTCTAAAACCACAAAACAATAATTTATTTTCTCAAAACCATAATCAATTCTATTTTTCTAAGATTTAAAGTAGCTTATTTCTTCCAATTTTGAAACCCTATTTTCTAAATCTTAACCCTAAAATCTTAATTTTCAACACCAAAACCTATAGCCCTAAAAGCTAGTTTTTAAAATTTTCTGGGGCGCTATCCCTTGACCCCGCCCTCTAACCAGCTAATAGGACCACCGTATTGGCTCGTCAAAGGGGTCAATATTTATTTGTGCATTATGAGTCTGTGTACTTAACTTTCTTTTTCCAAAGCCCTAATTTAGTAATTAAAATTCAAAAAACCTTATTTTTAGATGTAAACCCTAAATTTATACATTTATTACTTTATTTAATTTTAAATTAGGTTATGTAGTTTATTATATGTTTTGATGATTGATTTATTTAATTTTGATATTGGATTTGTTTATCATGAATGGACGTTTACTTTTATTGATTTGTTTTTATTTTAAAACTTTGTAAGAGGCATGTTTTCATATGTTGGGTACCTCATGTATTAAGTATCATGTAATTTAAATTGCTTTTATATTTTGGATCAATGTAAAGGACACGTTTCCACCTTTCGATGGATGTCCTATTTAGTTTTAGACATGGATGATGTAAGGACATGTTTCCATCATCGGATGGGTGTTCATTTATTTGCTTTGTTTGGACATTGTTTTAATTTTAATATAATGATGCTTTATTTTAATTGTTGCATGTAGTATGGATAATATTGTTATATTTAAGAATTTTATAATATTAAGACCTGCAAAGGAGGCCGGTTCCAATGAACCAGGCATTGTGAGAGTGCCCCCATTAAGGGGTTGGGGATTCCTTAGGAATTGAGTCATCCACCCCTTTCTTTTTCTCAGCTCCTCTGGGTGGCGACTCCATTTTTTTCAGGCTTAGGCCTATGTTCTCTAAGGCCCCGAGCCTAAATAGTGTAGAAGTTGCAAGAATCATTCCATCGGGAGTGGGGGCAAAAATCCCCGATCATAGTGGCGACTACACTGGGGATAAAAGAAGTTGATTTCGTTGGTCTTTATATTATTCTATTCTTTCTTATCATGATATTATCCATTGCATAATTTAAATTGCATTGTGTGCGTGAGTTAGGACGCCGTGTTACCCATGTTGTGTTATATAAGGGATACCATACTTTCACTCAAGGTATAAAGATCGAGCATAGCATAACCACTCATAGCCTTGTACCTTTTGGTATATACTTGCTATGGGAACTGAAGCCTTTTAACCCAAAGACTAAAGCTCATGTAATTGGCCTAGTTACTTTCCTTATGTTTTTACCCCAAATGCTTGTTGTTTGACTATGGTTAATTTATCTTGGTTTAAATTATGGCTTTTTTGGTTTGTTCTTTTTCTAATATGAGCTAAGTATATTGTAAGCTCAAAATAATTTTTTTTCAAAACTTTTCAATTCTTGAAATCCCTTCAATTCTTTGATGAATGGAAGAATTCTTCTCTAGACTCTCTCTCTCTCAAACTCATGCCAAAGAAGAAGGAAGAAAAGAAAAGACTCCTCTCTTTTCTTTCATCCTTATCTTTCTCTCTATATGTGTATTAATTATTCTTTTATATGTGTTGTATATGTTTGGTATATGCATATGTTATATTTACTTTAAATATATTTCAAATATATATTTCACTTAAAATCCTTTCATTTTATTTAAATTATTCATTTAATGAATTCAAATTTAATTTATTTTATTTAATATTGAAAAATAAGGGGTATTACATAATTGAGTGCCTCCTCTAGTGAAACGGATGGTTTGGGACTATGGCTTTGAGGATTTCATTTTATAGCTACCATTGCAGGGATTTTAGATTGATAGGAGTGTGATCCAGGCACTTGCAAAATGATAGATGGTTATCACCTACACTTTTCACTTGCCAGTGGGGGAGATGACCATCAGCCCAGTCAATTTTTTTTGCCATAACAGGCCTCAAATGCCATGGGATCCCAGTCCCTTTAACTAACAATATTTTAATGCATGATGAAATTTAACAGTTGATTGGCATGAGACACCTATTCAAGGGGCCATTTAAAATTTAATATAAGCCAATCTGTGAGTACTGGATGAATTGCGCCCAACCGGTTCATGGGGAAAGAACTGAATAATATCCTTGAGGGTTCCTACTATATTTACTTGGATCGACCGTCTTGTGCAGCACTGAGGCTGCATCCATATGTCAGTGTTGCAGGCACTTTCTAATATTGAACTTGTACCACTTTATGGCCGGGGGGAGGCCGACCTTTCCTACCTTTATCATGGATTTGATAAATTTTGCAGGAATAGGACATCCTTTATTCATTTTATGGTTACTGTCGAGGTAATAATTTGCACAATCACTTATTCAAATGATGTGAGTGCATGAGCTTGACCTTTATTATTTGGCATGTTTAGACCCTTAACTTTGGCACTAAACTAGTTTAATCCTGATTAATAGATGCGTAGTCAAGTTTGGTCCATTCTTAATAGCTTAAACCTTATTTGAGGCTTTTAATTAGATTATTCCAGTTTTATAAGGTATAAAATAAGTCAGTTCGACTTTTAAAGCCCTAAAATGGTCAAATCCAAAGTTCAAATGAGTTTAGATCATGTTTAATCTTATATAGGCCATGCAATGTTGAATTGGGCCTACCCAATTTAATATGGACATTCCCCATATGGAATGAATTGGATAAGTCCAATTCAATATGGATAACATCTATATCGAATTAGATCAAGTCTAATTTGATATGAATGTGTTCACATCGAATTGGATTTCATCCAATTTGATATTGACACCATCCATATCAAATTGGATGAAATCCAATTAGATATGGCTTGTCCATATCAAATTAAACAAGGTTTAATTCGATGTCATATTGAAATAAATTGATTTTAATTTGATATGGCTCTATTTTAGGACTTAATTTGAGCCATGCTTAATTTGAAAATCCTAATTAAGCTTGGTCTATATACTAATGTTAACCTAATCTATTCCTGATAAATACAGGCTTAAGGAAAGATTAAAAGGGGCAACAATCATTAATAGCAAGTAGCAACACTTAAGAGCAATTAAAAACAATTAATACTAAGCAATAAAAATTAATCAACACAATAAAAGGTAGTAGGCACTATCTTCACCTCGCTTGGCAAAAACTAAAGATTAGTGCATGCAGAAGGCATGGATCAGCATATAACTTTGGTGGAGCCAATAAACAGAGGTTTAGTTTCCTTAACTCTTTAACTTTATAGTATACTTCTTTTATTAATATTTTAGACAATGCCTTGCAATTACTTAAACTTACAGTAAGCAACTTTTATATTAATGAGAAAATAATATGATCATATAGTAGCTACTTTCACATTGTTTCACAATTGCATTTTTAACCTATGCATTCCCATCTAAATAAAGCTAACATCCAGTATTAATAAACTATTATTTCGAATAAGAATAAAATTTAAATATTAAACCCTAACAACTTAGCACATGAGTTCATGGATTTGAGCATAGTAGCAAGATTAAACATAAAACCCTAGTTTTCTTTTTTTAAAAATACTCTAATCTTGTGTCCAAAACACTAAAAACCCTAATTTAATTTCCAAAATCCTATCTTCAATATTTTTAAAACCCAAAACCCTAATTAATCCATCTAAAACCCTGCTTACATTTTTAAAAAATCAAAGCCCTACTTTGATCCCCAACACCCTAAATTTTAGTTTAAAAACCTAATTTTTTTTTAAAATCCTTAAAACCCTAGTTTTCCATCAAAAATCCTAATTTCACCCTAAAATCCTAGTTTTCCATCCAAAACCCTAATTTCACCCTAAATCCTAATTTAATATGTAAACCATAATTTTGTATATTTAATGCTTTATTAAAGATTAAAGCCTATATTTGAATGTTTGATTCATTGTTGTATGTTTACGATGAATAATGATCTATTAATGTTTTATTTATGTTGAATATTTGAATGCTTAAATTGAATTGTTTGGATTTTAAGGATATAAGAGGTATGTTTTCACTTTGTGGGTACCTCATTTGTTAAGTTCAATGTAAATTAATTTTTAATTTTTGGGATTAATATAAAGGACATGATTTTACCAATTGGTGGGTGTCCAATTTTGTTTAGTTTTGGACTTTGTACATTATTGCAATGGCATGTTTCCATCTTGTATTGGTGCTAATTTTTATTTGTTTGTTTGGACCTTCATTGATTTTAATACGATGAATATTTATTTACATTAAATTATATATAGTATGGATGATATTCTAATAAGTTAAGAATTTAATAATATTTAGACATGAAAAGGAGGCTGGTTCCAATGAACTGGGCACTATGGGGGTGCTGGGTCATTCTTACCTTCCCCATGCTAGCCAAACTTTTCAAACTCAATAAGGGGTTGGGGATTCCTTAGGAGTTGATTCGTCCACCCTTTTTATTTTCTCAATCAGTCCGGGTGGTGACTCTATTTTTTTTCTCTAGATTTATACCCATATTCTCTAAGGCCATGCGCCTAATAGTACCGAAGTCAAAAAATCATTCCACATGGGAGTCAGAAAGAGAAGTTGATTTCGTTGGTGTTTATATTATTTTATTATTTCTTATTATGATATTATCCATTGCATTATTTAGATTGCATTGTGCGTGTGAGTTAGGATGCTCGTGTAACTAGTGTTGTGTTATATAGGAGATACCATACTTTTAGTCAATGTATGGAGATCAAGCATGACATAACCACTCATAGCCTTGTACCTTTCGGTATATACTTGCTATTGGAGCCTAAACATTTCAACCCAAGGACTAAAGCTCATGTAATTGGCCTATTTACTTTCATTAGGTTTTTTGACAAATAATTATTATTTGACTATGATTGATATATCTTGGTTTGAACCATGGTCTATATGGTTTGTTCTTTTTCTAATATGACCTAATTAATATTGTAAGCTCAAAATAATTTAATTCCTTTAAGCCCAAAAGATCAAAATTATTTTAAAAATTTTCAAGATGGTCTTTAGATATAAAACTTTTCTAAAATGGGTCAAAATTCTTTTCTACCTCATGCCCAAGTACAAAGCCCAAGATTCATTTATGAACAAACCTTTTACAATGTGCTTTGAAATAAAACTAATTTTTACATCATTCAAATTACAACTTTTATTAAAGGGGCTCAAAACTATTTTTACTTCATGACCCAAGTTCGGATTTTAGTTGCTAAAACCTTTTTTTAGATGGGCTTATAGCTATTTAGGTCAATTATAGAGTACTAAAAATCAATTATGGGCCTAATTTATACCAAGAATTGTTAATCATGGACTTGTTTGGGGCATGAATCATTAATTGTTTTTCCAAATGAGAAATTTATTTATGATAAACTCTTTAATTTGGTTTTAATCCAAAATATCACATAAAAATCTATCTTTTTTTGTTGGTCAAATTGATTAAGACTTAATTAATATGAATTACCATAGGCTGACTTCTAAATTAGAAAATACAACTATTTGTTAAATCGTCCAAGTGGATTTTTTAAAAAATAAGATATCTTGTGTTGATATTTTGTTGAACATATACATAGGAAAAGAGACTCACCATTCATGTGTGAGTGACATAAGGTTGGAAGGATCATTCCTACTCTTTTTTTATTGCTTGTACATACATGCATTACATTACATAGCATTAATCCTTTTTGGATTACAGACCTAGGGGACAGTAGTTCAAGAGTTTATGACAATCTGACCTATGCTAGTGACGTAGAATCTACTAACGACTCAGTCAATTTATCACCAAAAGTAATGGAATCTAAACAGATTCAGAAGATGATGGATGATGCACTCAACTCCAAGATTGATGAACTGAAAGGGGCCCTAATTGAGACCATGAAAAACTAGCTAGCTACACAATTGGGGGGCACGGTTGAAGCATTTGCTAATACTAAGACATAGAAGGACAAGGAAAAGGCTAAGGTTGGTGAAGTGGCCTTTGATGATGACAAAGTAATGACTGATGATGATAACTGATTTCAATACTTTTAATATTATCAAAATAAGAAGAAAAAAGCGATTGCTGTGGAAAAAGAAGCTTTGGAAAAGAGTGAAACATCAAATGCAGAGAAGATGATTATTGATTAATAGAAGAAGTTTGAAAAGAAGCCGAAGGTTGATGAGATGTTGGAAGCAGACAAGTTATTTGAACTAGATGGGGAAGTCCCTTTATAAGTTCAAATGTCTTCCTTTGCTAAGTTGGATGGAACTGGCAATCCTCATCTGCATTTCAAGCAATATATCACTACCTTGTAGTATGCTCGAGCTACTAAGGCTCAAACTTTAAGGTACTTTATGCTCTCATTGGATCCCATTGTGTAAAATTGGTTCAACAAAATAGAGGACAGTACTTAGAATAAATGGGATTCACTATACAAAGCCTTCATATAGCAGTGTGGATACAATGCTGAGTTGGAAGTTACTTTGATTGAGGTAGAGTCAATTAGGCAGAAGCAGAATGAGAATTTTATTGACTATGTGAAAAGGTGGAGAAATGAGGATGCATTGCTTAAGAAAAATCCAGATGAGTCCGACTATATTGGGATGTTAGTAAGAGGGGAGCTGCCTAATTAATGTGAATGCATGTCCCACACCCTTCTCAGGGAT
Source organism: Garcia nutans (assembly GCA_947685225.1). Classification (NCBI taxonomy): domain Eukaryota; kingdom Viridiplantae; phylum Streptophyta; class Magnoliopsida; order Malpighiales; family Euphorbiaceae; genus Garcia; species Garcia nutans. The sequence goes on from CANTUV010000026.1 coordinate 18,436,570, forward strand.
TTCAAAGATCTCCTTTAAGTGGGTTTGCAAATAGAATAATGAGAAAGAGGAAAGAACCATTTTTTTATAAGAAGGAATGACAAAGGGAAATATTAGTTTGGAAGTGAAAGCATGCAAAAGGCAGTCGATGTTAATGCAACTGGAAAAGGAGGTAGGAGGCAATTTTCAGAGTTGGGAAATCACTGTCCATTTTTAATAAGCTACATAAGAAGGGGCTGTTACAATGATTGACTCCTTGACCATTGCAAAATCCTCTGCCACCTAACTTTGATACTAAAGCCTTCTATCAGTTACACTAAATGCAAGGGCATTAGATGGATAAATGTTTGAGATTAAGGAATGAAATCCATAATTTAATTGACAACGGAAAGTTGCATACACCTAACATGCCTAGCATAAAGGATAGTCCATTGCCTAGGTTCAACAGAGTGCCACCACCAAAAACTTTCATGATAGGAAAAGGTTTGAATGAGAAATTTGTTCTACCTTCTTTCCAAGTTATAGGTGGAAAGCCAACTAAAGAAGAGGTGCTTAGCAAGATAGAACCAGTTGTGGTTAAAAAGGAAATAGCCATCTATGTTTTGAATTAGTTTTGGGGTTCAACCAACAGTGATGGTGAGTCAGAATCAAAAAAGGTTGAGTGGACCTAGTCCGAGCCTAAAGAGGATGAGGTGATGAATACTTGCTCTGATAAGCCTTATGCGAGGCCTCCACCAAAGGAAGTAGGAGTTGATAAAGGAAAAGATGCTGAAATAGGGGTAAAGAAGAAGAAGATGATTATGTTCTTAAGTAGTTGAAAAGAACTCAAGCTAGCATTAGCATATGAGAATTACTAGCTACATACAAGAAGCATCGAGAAACTATGGACAAAGCTATGGCAAGCATGCAAATTTCCACTTCTGCAACACCAGACGAACTGATTGATTTATTGTGAGTGAACAAGGGTGAGAAAGTAAAGAAATGTGATTATGTTCATAAGAAGAACAAGATTGATGTGGGAATGATATCATTTTCAAATGCGGATTTACCGAATGAGGGAAGAGATCATATCCACCTGCTTTTAATCAAGGTAGAAAGTAAAGGAAAAAGGACTCAATACATCATGGTTGATGATAGATCTGTCATAAATGTCTATCCACTCAAAGTCCTACTGAAGCTAGCTATACCAACAAGGGATTTGAGGTTAAAAGAGGTGATAATTAGGGCTTATGATAACATTAAGAGCCATGTTGAGGGAACCTTTAAAGTCATTGTGAAGGCTGGCCCGATTGAATCCATGGTGGAGTTTAAAGTCCAGGATATACCTGTCACCTTTACATTATTGTTGGGATGACCCTAGTTTCATCCTCTTAGTGGATTTCCTTCAATCCTCCATCTAAAGATCAAGTTTCCAAACGGAGACGAGACAACGGTTATTAAGGATGAGGATAATGAAGTGGTGAATGCTCTAATGATTGAGAGACCTCTCAATGGATTTCAAGAGGCTGTTGTTTCTGTTAACAAGATAATGGGCTATAGTATTTTAGCAATGATGAAGAAAATGAACTATTTACCAGGTATTGGCCTTGGGAAAGGGAAGATAGGTGTGACATAACTTACATATTTCAAGACTCAAGCTTCCAAGAAAGGATTGGGATATGATGAAGCTAATGGAGTAGTTCTGCTGAAAAAGAATGAGAAGATGAGTTTTCCTCCACTCAAAGAGGTGTTTATCAAAACTCCAGATATGGGACCACTCCAAGGGAAGCCGAAGCCAATCATGTTAATAGGAAGGCTGATTCTAGGTTGTGAGATCTTTGATGATGTTGCTAAATGGTGGAATAGGTAGAGAAGAAGCTTAGCTTACCAGCTGATAAGGAATTCAGCCTAGAGGAAAACAAGGAAGCTATCCTGAAGATTCAGAAGACTCTAGAGGAAATTATTGTTCTTATTAAAGAACAGTTTGAAAGTATTGTAGTTTATGATTATGAGAACGATGTCTCTAATTTTGATTTTCATTTGTCTGCTCTATATGTGGATGATGATGTTTTCTTTTCCAAAATGAATGTAATTGTAATATCCCAAATGATATCCTAAAATTTTGGAAATGCTTATTGTTGATATGGAATTAAATGCTAAGTGTATATTTGATTAAGTGAGAAGATAAAAGAAGGAGTGTGTACATGTTGTATATATACAAGCCAACAAGTTGATATGGGGTCAAAGGATATTTGAATTAATTAAATACTAAATATTAATAGTGGAAGATGATTATTTGTTTATTATATTATTATAATAATTAATTTACTTGGTGGAGAATGATTTAAGGAAACAGATTTTGTTAAAAGAGAAGAGGGTGTGGTTGACTTTCATCTTCTTCTTTCTTCTCTTTTGATAGCCGGCCACCACCATCATCTTTATAAAGGAAGAGATTTTGTTGATTCCTAACTCAAGATTGAAGGATTTCAAGAGATCAAGTTGGAGTTTTAAGGATTTTCTTCACTTTTGGTAAGTTTCCAACTTGTTTCTTTTTTTTCTTTTGAGTTTGTGATTATGAGTTTGGTGAACGGTTTTTGTAGATGTGTTTATGGTTGATTTGGTATATTTGAAGTGTTTGGTCTTATTAACTTTGACATTTGGGGTAGGATTGAAGATAAAGGGTTAAGTTTGGTGAAAGAGACAAGAGCTGTGGGTGTTGTAACCTTGAGTTGTGAATATGGTTATGTTTGTGTTTGATGTTTATAATTGAGTTGTTTTGATGTTAAGCAAGTTTATTATGGTATATTGATGGTTTTGGTTAAGTTTGTTTGGAGTGGAAAAAGATAAAAAAAGATGTTTGTTGGATGTAGTATTTTTGGTGTCGATTTCAGGTTTTTGGCCTGACATGCCTAGTAGCACGACCATGTCTTTGGGTATGTCATTGGTTCTGTTTTCAGTATGGGTGACACGAGTAGTGACACGCCCATGTCACTGTGCATTTCACAGCTTCTGTATTGTGGTTGTATTGACACGTCCAGTGACACATCCATGTCACTGAGCATGTCATAGCCATTGTGTTAGAGGAGAATTGATACGTGCAGTGACACACCCATGTCAGTGAGCATGTCAAAGCTTCTGTGTTGTGGGTTTAGGGCATGATCAGGGACACACCTATGTTGTTGAGCGTGTCATGTGTAGAGTTTTCCCTAGATAGTTCTTATTCTTATTTTCTTATGTGTATCACTAAGTGAGTGTGTATAATCACCTTTGGATTAGGTTTTTAAGAGATTTGAGGTAACAAATCCAAGTGTTGAAGGAGATCTTGGAAGAGGAGGTTGATAGATTGGTGTTAGTTGCTCTTAGAGGTAAGTACAAACCTTATATGATTGCATACATTCACATGACTTTGGGACTTAACACATTTGGTTGGAAAATGTGTTAGGTTACCTATTATATTGTTGATATATGAGAATGGTGCTATGATTTGCATTATGTGAACTATGTGAATTATATGTTGAGGATTCAAAATATATGAATAAAGTAATTTGATATGTATACCCTAATGATGATATGTGATGCTATTGGTGATGGCTATAATGATGTAAATGAAATAGTTGGGGCATTGTGCCTAGATGATCATGAGAAAATGAGAATGGATTTGATAATGAAATTGTTGTCCCAAGATGGCAACCAAGAGGGGGGGTGAATTGGTTTCGTCAAGAAATAATGACAATTTAAAAAACTCAACAAACAAGAAATGCGGAATAGAGAGTTGGTTGAGTAATGGAGGAAGGTAAGAACACACAAGATTTATAGTGGTTCGGATTTACTTCAATCCTACATCCACTTCCTTAACAACTTGTTAAGGTTCCACTAGTCTTTGAAGTTTTCACAAGCTCACTTCCAACTTTACAAGTGTTTTTCTTAGGCTCACACTTACAACCCAAACAAGAGTTTTACAAGGCTCACTCTCTCAACCTAAGTGTTTCCCAAGCTTACACTCAAACTTATACAATGGTGTTTTCAATGCTAACACCTAACATTCATAACAATTCAAATACAAGTTTAAGCAAAAGGAAATTTGTTGCTTGGCTATGAAAATCTTTTCTTAATAATGTTATCTCTTTGTTTTCTCATGGAAACATTGTATTTATAGCCAATGTGGTCTTACTAGCCGTTATTGCTGTTTAGAATAAAGTCTTGGCAGATTAGACCTTCTTTACTTAAACTGTCCGAAGCACTTAGCGGTCGCCCTTCATACAAGGATGGTCGCGCTCATGCTTCACGCGGTCGTCCTTTTAACCAGGGACGGTCGCTACTTTTGAAAAAGTTCAACGGTCGAATTTTAGTGCTCTACAGCTGGAATCTTGCCCATGATGTTTTTGTCGGACCGTTTCTTGCCCATGCTGTGTTTGTCGGGACGGTCGCGCCAAGCATAGGTGCGGTCGCCCTTTTTGAATATTGAAGTGGGTTTACAACGGTCATGTCACGTGTCACTTTCTGACAGAGCAAAAGAGATGTCCGCCATAATTTGAATCTTCGCGGTCGCCCTTGGTAGGTTTTCGCGGTCGAACTCACATTCTCGCGTCGAACTTCTGGACGCACCTGAGGACGCGAACACTACTGTCTCTTTGAGCAATTTCTTCTTGAATTGTTGGGCGGTCGCGACTCTGAATGGGGCGGTCGCTAAAGTGGTAAGCGAGGTCGAATCATTCACCGTTCTTGTCACCGCGAACCTTACTGTGATTGTAATGATTTAAGTTCCTTGAGTAGCGGTCGGGCAAATATTAGGACGGTCGCTATTATGTATGAGCGGTCGCGACTATGGTCGAACTTCTGACCGCGAAACCTACTGTGACAAGGTTTCATTCTGTAATTGCATGGAGCGGTCGTATTCAGTTGAGGTGCGACCGCTATACTTGTTCTGTTCACCTTTAATTGAAGCAACCTAATCCTGCAACAAGCTTTCTCAAACACAAGTTAAAATAGATCATCCATTTGAGTTGTCAAGGATCAAAATTAAGATCATTTGTCTAACAATCTCCCCCATTTTGACTTTGACAATTCAAATGGAATGATGCTCCCCCTTAACATATGCAACAATCATGGTTAAGAGCATTGTGAATGTATTATGAGATGTATCTTTCAACATATGTTATTGTTTGATGCAAACATTTCCCCATAAACATTTTTTCACTTTATTTGCAAATGTTCAACAAATTTTAACAAATTGTTCTTGTTTGTTCTTGTTTTCCCATTATGTTTTCCCATTATTGTATTTTCATTCCATTTTGATATTTTCTCCCCCATTGTCAGAGGCAAAATGAAACAAATGTTAAAAACAAATGAAACAATGAAAGGGAATATAAACATTATATATATTAAAGTGAAGGAAAGTACAAGACATGAAACATAAGCAGTAAACATATGAAAGTGCAAACAAAAACAAATTAAAGCTAAGCTTATTCTGAGTCATCATCTATGTCTAACTCTTCTTCAACTAAAGGAGTTTTCCCTTTATCTTGAGGTGCAACAGAGGCAGAGCTAGTGCTAATGGACTCTTCTTCTTCAGCAACGCTTTGGGTGTGATCACTTATATCCCAATCTTCAAGATTGCATTGAGGCAAGTCCAATTTGCCTTGCATGTCATAAAGATCATGGTGCATGTGGGATATAAGGTCTATCCTCTTGTTTAAGTGCTGGAATCTCTTGGAAACACTTTTCTTGAACTTAGTGAGTTTCCTGGAGAGAGTTTTGATAGCTTGGAGGATGAGTTGTGTGGAGGATGAAGCAGTTTATGAGCAGCTTTTGATGAAGCAGCTTTTGAAGGTAGTTCTACTGCAACTTCTACAGAATCTCCCTCTTCCTCAATTGTATACCTTGGCCTTTTCTTTTGTTTATCCATAACTCCTTTCTTGCCATAGCAGTATACATATGACCCTTCTATCTTCCTTACACAACCAGCATGCTCTAAGTAATCCATTGTGATAGCATTGGAGGCTAGAGTGAAAGGGTTCCTCAAAGTGGCTAAGTTCAAATCATTCAGAAGGTTTAGGTGCCTAGCTATTTGAGTAACTTGAGAGGATAGGAAGAAGGTACCAGTTCTTGTAACAGCATGATGATAAAAGGTATCAATCAAGAACTTGGTTGTGTTCATTTTGATGTTGTGGGTGAAAGCATAGAGAAAGATAAGGTCTCTCTTGGTTACTTTCTCATTCCCATCTGCTCTTTGGTGAATGGTATAGGTGATAATCCTATGGAGCATCCAGTGGGTGAGAGATTTGATGTGCCTGGCTTTAGATTCCTTTTCAAAGGAAGTTTCAATGGAAATTTCTCGCCAGAAATCAGAAAGGGTTGGGTTTGAGAAGATTTGGTCATTGTAGGAGGTTATACCTTCAGAAGGGAAGTTCCAAATTCTGCCAAAATCTTCAAGGGTTAAGAATTGATACTGATCAAAGAGTTTGAACCTAACCCCATACCACCCTAGTGCAGAGTTTGCACTCTTCTCTATCTGGAATGACATTAGAAACTCCTTACTTAGACTAGAGTAACCTACCTCTTCTGGAAAGACAAAATTTCTCCATCCAAGGACATCCAACAATCCTTCAATTTCGTCCTTGATGCCCAAGGCAGACAGCATCCCACCAAAAGGTGATTTGGTGCCTTCAACCTTCTTCTTCTTTAGCATGGCATACCTAATGTCTTCCTCAGTGGTTTGGTGATGAGGTTTGTGAATTTTCTCACCCCTTTTTGATTGTGGAGGAGATGGAGGTTCAATAACAGGTTCTCTAATGGTGATTCCTGGAACTCTCTTAGCTTGACCCTTAATTTTGGAAGTGGTTTTTCTTTTGGGAGCCATTAGATTAGAAAGAGTAGAAGTAAACTGGAAAACAGAGGGTGATTGAGATGTAGAAGTTTTTTAGGGTTTCAGAAGTAAGTTTGTGTGCTTTGATAGGCAAAATATCAGATAAACTGTTGCAAAACACTTTTAAATAGATGAAGTAAAGAAAATAGCCGTTTATGACTGTTGAGAGTTAAGAGTTGCGACCTGTCACACAGCCAACGGTTATAAATTTTCGAGCAGAGTGTACAGGGTGCGGTCGCAGATTTAACAAGGTGCGATCGCGAAATGGTGTACAGCGACCATTATTATGATCAGTACGCTCGCGAGTGAAGAAAACATCTGTAACGGTCGAAACTATTCAAATTGGTGCGATCGCGCACAAATTTTCTCGACCGCGCTCAGAGATTTTTATTGAATGAAACTAGCAGACGAAGTAGCGAGCGCGAAAGAACACTGGAGCGACCGCTACATACTCAAAAATAAAAGATTCAAGGAAAGATGGAAGATATTCTAAGTGTGTTAAGAAAAATTAATTTCATGCACATAGAAACTTTATTTTAAGGCAAAAAATTCTAATTAACTCAAAGTGATTCCATCAATCATTCCTAAATTGAGTTTGATGAAGTTAAGTCTATCTTCATTCAAGGGTTTTGTAAAGACATCAGCAAGTTGATTTTCTGTATCTATGAATTCTAAGGTTATATTCTGATTTTGTACATTTTCTCTTAAGAAATGATGTCTAATATCTATGTGTTTGGATCTAGAATGTTGGATAGGATTCTTAGACAAATTGATAGCACTAGTGTTGTCACATTTAATGGAGATATTGTTAAACATTTTACCATAGTCAAGCAATTGTTGTTTCATCCATAATACTTGTGTGCAACAAAAACATGCTGCAATATATTCAGCTTCCGTTGTGGATAAAGCAACTGATGCTTGTTTCTTACTATGCCAAGAAACTAGACAATTACCAAGAAAGTGACATGCTCCTGTTGTGCTTTTCCTATCTAATATACTACCAGCATAATCTGCATCTGAAAATCCTATAATATGAAATGATGTGTTTTTAGGATACCAAAGTCCTAAATGTATTGTACCGCTCAAATATTTCAAGATTCTCTTAGTGGCATTCAAGTGTGATTCTTTAGGACTAGTTTGAAATCTAGCACAAAGACATACACTATACATTATATCAGGCCTAGAAGCAGTTAAGTAAAGTAGTGATCCGATGATACCTCGATATTTCTTCTCATCTACTGCTTTACCATTATCATCTTTACCTAATTTCAATGATGTGCTCATAGGAGTTTTGCTAGTTTTGCAGCCATCCATTCCAAATTTCTTGATGAGTTCTTTTGTATATTTGGATTGGTTGATGAAGATCCCATCTTTACATTGCTTGACTTGCAGTCCAAGGAAAAACTTGAGTTCACCCATCATGCTCATTTCAAATTCCCTAGTCATACAAGAAGCAAATTCTTTGCACAGGGCTTCATTAGTAGCTCCAAATATTATGTCATCCACATAAATTTGTACAATCAAAATGTTGTGCTTATCCTTTTTAACAAAAAGAGTTGTGTCTACTTTTCCTTTTGAAAAACCATTTTCAAGCAAATATGCACTAAGTTTATCATACCAAGCTCTAGGTGCTTGCTTTAATCCATATAAAGCTTTGGTAAGTTTGAAAACATGATCAAGAAATTTGTAGTTTTCAAAACCAGGAGGTTGTTCAACATAAACTTCTTCATTTATGAGTCCGTTTAGAAATGCACTTTTAACATCCATTTGATAAAGCTTAAAATTCATATGACATGCAAAAGCAAGTAATATTCTAATAGCTTCCAATCTAGCTACGGGGGCAAAGGTTTCATCATAGTCAATACCTTCTTCTTGATTATAACCTTTGGCTACCAATCTTGCTTTATTTCTAATGATGTGACCATTTTCATCAAGCTTATTCCTATAAACCCATTTGCATCCTATTATAGAATGATCTATAGGTCTAGGAGTAAGTTGCCAAACATTATTTCTTTCAAATTGATTAAGTTCATCTTGCATTGCAATTATCCAATTTTCATCATTTAAAGCTTCCTCAATAGTTTTTGGTTCAATTTGAGAAACAAAAGCAACATTAACATCAACATGATTAATTTTAGATCTAGTAGTTACTCCCTTTGATGTTTCTCCAATGATGAGTTCCTTTGGATGATCTTTCTTGTATTGCCAATCCTTAGTTAGATCTTGAGCCTTTTCTTCAAGTTGATTGATCTTTGGAGCATCAATAGATTCAAGAGGTTCAAGAGTGCCTGCAGGGTCATTGAAAGTAATACCTTTCTTTTGATCAAGTTTAGATGATTCATCAAATACAACATGCATTGATTCTTCTATAACTAGAGTTTTCATATTAAATACTCTATATGCTTTGCTATATGATGAATATCCTAAGAATATGCCTTCATCTGATTTGGATGAGAATTTTCCAAGATTATCCTTGGTATTCAATATGAAGCATTTGCATCCAAATACTCTAAAATATCCAATTCTGGGTATTCTTCCATTCCATAGCTCATAAGAAGTTTTATTAGTTAAATGCCTTTTATAAACACGATTTGCAATGTAACAAGCTGTATTAACGGCTTCCGCCCAAAAATAAGATGGTAAATCATATTCATTGAGCATTGTTCTAGCCATTTCAATTAAAGTTCTATTTTTCCTTTCAACTACACCATTTTGCTGTGGAGTTCTAGGAGCAGAAAAATTGTGTGAAATGCCAATTTCATTGCAAAAGTTTTCAAAGTTTTCATTTTCAAATTCTTTGCCATGATCACTTCTAATAGATGTGATCACATATCCTTTTTCATTTTGAACTCTTTTTGCAAAGGTTTTGAAGTAATTAAAGGCTTCATTCTTTTTAGCTAAGAAATTAACCCATGTGAATCTAGAGTAGTCATCAACAAGAACAAATGCATATGATTTGCCTCCTAAGCTTGTAACTCTATTTGGTCCAAACAAGTCTAAATGAATGAGCTCTAAAGGTCTAGAGGTGCTTATAACATTCTTTGTTTTAAATGAGCTTTTATGTTGCTTACCATGTTGACAAGGTTCACAAATCCTATCTTTATCATATTTTATCTTAGGTAAGCCATCAACTAAATTCTCATTACAAATATATTTCAATTGATCCATACTAGCATGTCCTAGTCTTCTATGCCATAACCATGCATCATTATTAGTGGACATTAAACATGTATGATCAGAATGTATGCTTACATTGTAAGTGTTGTTTGTTCTAGTACCCTTAAATATGATAACATCATTTGAATTTGTGATTTTGCATTCCTTGGAATCAAACTTAACAAAGTTTGCTTTATCACAAAGTTGACTAACACTTAGCAAGTTATGTTTCAAACCATCAACAAGCCATACATCTTCAATTAAATCCTTACCAATAGAACCAATGGAGCCAACACCAAGAATTTTACCTTTAGCATTGTTTCCAAAAGTTACGTTACCTCCATGTTTATAGGTAATACTTGTAAAGAGCTTTGCATTTCCAGTCATATGCCTTGAGCATCCACTATCCACAAGCCATGTGCTTTCATTGGTAGTAGATTTTAGGCATACCTGCAAGCCAATTGTGATCATCCTTTTTTAGGTACCCACATATAGTTGGGTCCTTGATGGTTAGTAGAAAGAGTGCCTTCTAAATTTAGATGAGCTTTTCTTATATAACAATAGAAATTTTTGTGACCAAATTTCATGCAATATGTGCATTGCCATGGTATCCTATGCTTCTGCATTTTTCTTTTTGCATTATACATACAACTACAAGTATGTGATTTCTTTTGTACAAGTTTAGTAAACAACAATGCATAATTGTTTTTGGCTTTATCTCCTAGTGAACCGTAAGAAGTTCTTTTAGACTTGGTGCAAGCATCTTTGATATGAACATCAGAAATTTTAGTTGTAGATGCTTTCACAAAAGTTGGTTTACTAGGTGCAATGTTGGTTGAGCCATTGAATCCTAATCCATATTTCAAGGAAGGTGATCTTTGATGTAATATCCTCATTTATGCCCTAGAAGTTTTGAGTATGTTGTTGTTATTGTGGTTGTTGATATATATATTGGGAAGTGAATGTTTGTGCATATATGTGTTAAATTGTAAGAGAAAAGAAATGGGAAGAGAATGTATATGTATATGTGTTTTGGAGAAGAAATTTAGGGTTTAGAGACAAATGTATATGTTGTTTATATGATGATATAATTAACATATACATTGGTCAAATGAAGAGTCAAGGTGATGGTTAAGTGGAAGAAGATATTTTTGGTTGTTAATGAAATTACTATAAAGGGCTTATATGAGACAAAGAGTTAGTTATATGGTTAAGGGTGTTTTGGTAATTTTCCTTATAAGATGCATGGTGGAGATTAAAAGAAGAAAAGGTGTTTGACTTGTGCATTTTCTTCTTTCTTTCTTGAAGTGGCCGGATTCTCCATAGACAAAGAGAGAAAGAGAGGTGATCTTGAGGTTTGAAGCATTTTGAAGAAAGAAACAAGGGTTTTGGTTAAAGATTTGTGGATTTCTTCATTTGAGGTAAGATCTTTTCTCTAATTTCTTCAATTCTTTTGAAGTGGTATGATTAAGTTGCTTATGGTATGATTATAAGTATTGATTTTGCTTGATAGATGAGAAGTTGGGTTGGTGTTGGTGATGGAAGAGTAAGATTGGTGTTTAGTGAAATTGTTTCTGTTTTAGGATTAGTAAAGGCTGTGACTTGTATGATTTTTAATTAATTTTAGAAAAATGTTCTTGAAGTGAATTTTTGATATGTTGTGCCTCTATGAGTCTAGAATGACTGAAAAATATGTTGATTCGATTTTGGAATGATTATGAGTTTAGAAAAATTATTTTCATTAGACCTGTTCCAGCAGGTACCTTAACTGGGACAGCTATATTTCGGGATTTTTAATAAAATGTAGAAAAATCATATTCAATTGAATTTTGGATATGTTGTTTCTTAGTGAGTCTAGTATTTGAGAAAAATAATTTGGAACCACGTTGATTGAATTTGATTTATGGAATTCACAAAGTTCAGAACTGCTGCCAGGATGCAGGGCAATTGGGGCAGTCTGGTTAGGTGAACTATTTGACCAAGATTTTGTGTTCAGTTTGATCTGAAATTTTAAAGGGATGATTTTAAGATATAAAACTAAATTCTGTAAAAATGTTAGAATTTTTAGTCAAGTAGATTATTTTATACAATTTTTCAAAATAAGGATAAAATGGAGTTTAAAACCAGAATGTACTATTTATGGTTAGGGTTTTAATTCTTTGTTCTTCTTGCATTGCTTTGGTTCTCCAAAGGTAGGTTGGTCCTTAAACCTAACCCTAAACACTTTAAACACACTTGAATCAATGAATGTTATAATCAATTGTTCTTTGCCCTAATTGCATTGTTGAGATTGAACAATGTTATGTTGTGCATTGTGAATGGTAATGTGTTTCATGAGTAATGTGGAATGAAATGTTGATATTTATGAATGATGCTATGTGAGATATAATGTGATCATGGATGAGATATATATATATGTATATATATACTTGAATAATGAGATGTTATATTATGAAATGAAATGTGAAGCCATTGTTATTGGCTAAGATGATGTAATTGAAAGAAAGAAGGCATGTTTGCCTAAATGTGATGAGAATTGAGAATGGAAATGAATTGTTTGTTTAATATGTTATTCAGTTTCAGAGTTCTGGATTTGGGTGGCATGCCTAAGAAATGATGAAAGGTAACAGTCTTGCCGGGTTGAGGACCTCCTCATAGGTGTTGAGTTGATGGTCCAAGAGACTGGGTCTGTTACACTATGAGATACATGATTTGTAACAGTCTTGCCGGGTTGAGGATCTCCTCATATGTATTGAGTTGATGATCCAAGAGACTGGGTCTGTTACACTATCCATGGATAGAGATACATGTATATACATTGCCTACGGGCGTGATTATTGTGACTATGAACCAAAGCAGTAACTCTGAACTCTGAATATCGTATTAAATACTTGTTGGGCCCATAGGTGTCAGGGTTATATGAATGTCCTAAATAATGTTATGAGTTAATGAAATGAGATGTTGGTTATTGAGTATGATTGATTAATGTTGAATGTGGAAAGATGTTGAAATGTGGTATGCTCATATGACTATGATTTGTGAAATGCATAATTATGTGGTTAACTTTATATTTATGATATTGATCTTATCAATAACATATGTGGCATTGCATTACATTAAAGCATACCATTAGCATGTTTTATCTTACTAAGCCGTTGGCTTAGCGCGAATGTGATTCTTCGCGCAGGTGACAAGGAAGAACCAGAGAGTTCCTCTAGGCCGAGTCGAGCCTAGATTTTGAAGATTGAATAGTGGGCTTTAAGATTGAAGACTGACTGCCAAACATGTATAAATTTTATGTGTTGTAAAACTTGAGTTTTGATGTATATGAATTTGTAAATATTGTTACTTTCCGTTGCATAGTGAACAAAGATTTTATCTGCTGTATTTCATAATAAACCTTTACTTTATTTTGTACTAGAAGTGTAAATCCTTTTTGCAGGTTGTAGTTGAGGTTATAAGGGGGATTTATTGGAAGTGTATTGAGAATGATTTTGTTTGCATTGGTTTGTGTAAAAATGTTTAAAAAAAATTAGAAAAAAACCAGTTTTGTCGACACTTGGGATTGAATTTTTAGGCAAAACTATGGCAAAATTTCTATAAAAATCGGAACAAAAATTTGACTAAGTAAAAGTGGTAGCAACATTAGGATAGGGTGGCGCCTCTACTCAGCTTACACACGTAGGTCGGGAAGGGGTGTTACAATTTTTGGTATCAGAGCCTAGGTTTGAGATTCTCAACCTAGATCAATTGTAAGAAAAAGAATATTTTGATTTTTAAAGTGGGTTTTTGAGTAAAATACATGTTTTGGTATGGCAGTCTTTGATCTTTAATGAGGAATATTCTGCTGTGTTTGCAGATATAGGTAGAGATGGCATCTCATTCGCGACAATCTGTTGAGGGTAGTGCCGAGAGTATTGCTCCTGCTGAGGGAGCTAGGGTTGATAGTGTTGAGGAGGCACCTGCTTCGGTGTCGGGTAGACCAGCTGGGGAGGAGGTTCCGCCAGCCTGGTTTAGGCCTATGTTGGAAGCTATGAGACAAGCACCTGTGCAACCACAGCCACCGCCACCACCCCCTCAGCCTTCAGTACCAGTAAGGCACTATGATAAGCTAAGGAAATATGGAGCAGAGGATTTCTTTGGTACAGTTGATCCGGCTGTAGCAGAACAGTGGCTTGATAGAGTTCAGAGGGTATTTGTGCAGTTGCAAGCCACTTCAGAGGAGAAGTTTGACTATGCAAGATCTTTGCTACAGAAGGATGCCTACGACTGGTGGAAGACAGTGCCCCATTCTATGGATGATCCACCAACCTTGTCTTATGCGGATTTTCTGAGAGAATTTGAGTTGAAGTATACTCCTAGGGAGTATAAAGATGGGAAGAAAAGAGAGTTTCTAGATTTGAAACAAGATCATCGGACCGTAACTGAGTATGAAGTTGAGTTTATTCGACTGAGTCAGTATGCTGGAGGTATCATTACTGATGAGATTGATAGATGTCGGCGATTTGAGGAGGGATTGAGGCCCTCGATCATGTGCTTAGTGGCTGGATCCAGATATCAGGATTTCTCACAGCTTGTGGCAGCAGCTCGAAGTGTAGAGCGAGCTCAAGTTATTGCAGCTGCTTCAGAGGAAGAGGTTAGGGTTAGAAGGCCCCAGTTCGAGGCAGGGTCTTCTTCTGCGAAGAGGGGTAGAGGAAGTTTTGTTCCTCGGAGTAGTAGGAGCCAGAGACCAGTGGGTAGGTCAGTGCAGTTCCAGAGGCAGAGATTTAGACCTGCAGCTTCAGTAGCGAGTGCTCCTACTCCTGGAGTTCAGAGATCCACCTTACCTGTGTGTAACCAGTGTGGTGGAAGACATGGGGGCGTTTGTTGGAGGCATAGTAGATCAGGGGTATGCTTCAGGTGTGGATCACCTGACCACTTTGTGAGAGACTGTCCTGAGAGGCAGGATCAGATGCCAGTTGATTCTGCTGCTTCTCGAGCTAGTGTGAGGGGAGGCAGAGGAGGCAGAGGTGCCAGCCGGGGAGGTAGACCAGGATTCAGTTCTAGAAGAGGTGCTACATCCAGGGAGGGTAGACCAGAGGAGGTTGGATCTTCCCAGAGGATGTATGTTATGCAGAGACAGCCAGATACATCGGCAGTCATAGCTGGTACTTTTTCTTTATTTAATACTCCAGTACTTGCTTTGATTGATCCGGGTTCCACACATTCATATATTAGTGCATCTGTTTTGCCTGTATCTGATTTGCATGCTGAGTCCCTAGGATTTGATGTGTTGGTAACAAATCCGTTAGGGCATAGTGTGGTTGTGAGTAAGGTGCATAGAGATAGTGCAGTAGTGGTGCAGGGTGAGGAGTTCCTTGGGGATTTGATTGAGATGCCATTTAAGGAATATGACGTGATCTTAGGTATGGATTGGCTATCTCGACATGAAGCTGTGGTGGATTGTAAAAAGAAAATTGTTTCTTTGAGAACGGGTGATGGTAGAGAGGTGATAGTATCTAATGAGCAGGAACAGCTAGCCTCCTTATTTGTTTCAGCTGTTGCAGCCAGGAGGTTGATTAGAAAGGGGTGTGAAGCCTATCTTGCTCATGTGGTGGATACTAGAGTGAAGGGTTCCCCTATTGATAGCATTGCCACAGTTGCTGAGTTCCCGGATGTGTTTCCAGAGGAGTTGCCAGGGTTGCCTCCTGAGAGAGAGGTGGAGTTCGGTATTGAATTGTTGCCTGGTACCACTCCTATCTCTATTACTCCTTATAGAATGGCACCAGCAGAATTGAGGGAGTTGAAAGTGCAATTACAGGAGTTGTTGGACAAAGGATTCATTCGCCCCAGTGTTTCTCCTTGGGGAGCTCCTGTGCTATTTGTGAAGAAGAAAGATGGTACTATGAGGTTGTGTATCGATTATAGGCAATTGAACAAGGTGACTATTAAAAATAAATATCCTTTGCCTAGAATCGATGATCTCTTTGATCAGTTGAAGGGAGCGTCAGTGTTCTCCAAAATTGATTTGAGATCTGGGTATCATCAGCTGAGGGTAAGAAGTGAAGATGTTCCTAAGACTGCTTTTCGGACCAGGTATGGGCATTATGAGTTTTTAGTTATGCCTTTTGGTCTAACGAATGCACCTGCAGCTTTTATGGATTTGATGAATAGGGTGTTTAGGCCCTATTTGGATCAGTTTGTAGTGGTCTTCATTGATGATATACTGGTGTATTCGCGGAATGAAGAGGAGCATGATATGCATCTGCGGATTGTGTTGCAGATTTTGAGAGAGAATCAGTTATTTGCCAAATTGTCGAAGTGTGAGTTCTGGTTGGATCAAGTTGCTTTTCTCGGACATATTGTTTCTGCAGAAGGCATCAGAGTTGATCCGAGCAAAGTTGAAGCCATTTTAAATTGGAGTCCACCCAAGTCTGTGACAGAGATTAGAAGTTTTCTGGGTTTGGCAGGCTATTACCGACGGTTTGTGAAAGGGTTTTCTTTGATAGCTACTCCACTCACCAGATTACTTCGAAAGGGAGTGAGATTTGTGTGGACAGATCAGTGTCAGGCTAGTTTTGAGCAGTTGAGAGAGTTGTTGACTCAAGCGCCTGTTCTTACTTTACCTGTTGAAGGCAAACCATATGTGATCTACAGTGATGCTTCACATAGAGGTTTGGGGTGTGTATTGATGCAGGAAGGGAAAGTTATAGCTTATGCATCTCGACAGTTGAAACCGCATGAGCTTAACTATCCGACCCATGATTTAGAATTGGCTGCCATTGTGTTTGCATTAAAGATTTGGCGCCACTATCTGTTTGGGGAGAAATGTTTCATCTACACTGATCACAAGAGTTTGAAGTATTTGGGTGTCCAGAAAGAACTCAATCTTCGTCAGAGGAGATGGTTAGAATTGATTAAAGACTACGACTGCTTGATTGACTATCATCCAGGTAAAGCAAATGTTGTTGCTGATGCCTTGAGTCGGAAGTCTTTAGCTGGTTTAACTGTTTACTCGCTCTCGTTGCTTGTTGAGTTGAGAGCATTGCATGCCAGTTTTGTACCTTGTGTTGATGGTGCATTATTGGCACAGTTGCAATTAAAGCCGATTTTGTTAGATCAGATCATAGAAGCTCAGTTGGCCGATAAGAAGATTCAGAAGATTTTTTCAGATTGTAAGAATGGGAAGACTAGAGATTTTGTTGTGAAAGATGATGGGAGTCTCTGGTTTAAGAACCGATTGTGTGTACCCGATGATGCTGATTTGAAAAGAGTCATTTTAGAAGAAGCTCATCAGTCAATGTTTGCTATGCATCCGGGTAATACGAAGATGTATCATGATTTGAGACAGCATTATTGGTGGATTGGTTTGAAGAGAGACATTGCTGAGTTTGTATCGAAATGTCTCACTTGTCAGAAGGTTAAAGCAGAGCATCAAGTTCCAACCGGGTTGCTTCAACCATTGTCAGTGCCAGAATGGAAGTGGGAAAGAGTGACAATGGATTTTGTGTCTGGTTTGCCATTGACACAAAAGAAGCATGATGCTATATGGGTGATTGTGGATAGATTGACTAAGACAGCTCATTTCCTTCCGGTTCGAATGGATTACTCTTTGGAGAGATTGGCTGAGCTGTATATCCATGAGATTGTGAAACTGCATGGTGTTCCAACTTCTTTAGTGTCTGATCGAGATCCCAGGTTTACTTCCAGATTTTGGAAGAGTTTGCATAGTGCTTTAGGTTCTCGACTGCACTTCAGCACTGCTTTTCATCCACAGACGGATGGACAGTCAGAGAGGGTGATACAGATTATTGAGGACATGTTGAGAAGCTGTGTTATCGATTTCTCTGGAAGTTGGGATAGGTTTTTACCTCTTGTGGAGTTTGCTTACAACAACAGTCACCAATCCAGCATTGGTATGGCACCGTTTGAAGCATTGTATGGCAGACGGTGTAGGACACCTCTTTGTTGGAATGAGCTTGGAGATAATAAGTTGGTTGGTCCTGATTTGATTCAAGAAACTGAAGATAAAGTAAAGTTGATTCGAGGCAGGTTAAAAGCAGCTTCAGACCGACAGAAGTCTTATGCAGATCTAAAAAGGAGAGATATAGAGTTTAATGTTGGAGATAAGGTATTTCTGAAAGTGTCTCCTTGGAAGAAAATTTTGAGGTTCGGTCGGAAAGGAAAATTGAGTCCTCGTTTCATTGGGCCGTATGAAGTGTTAGAAAGAGTTGGGCCAGTGGCGTATCGACTTGCTTTGCCACCTGAGTTGGATCGTATTCATAATGTATTCCATGTTTCTATGTTGAGGAGATATAGGTCGGATCCATCTCATGTGTTGCCATTTGAGTCTATTGAAGTGAGCCCAGATTTGACATTTGAAGAGGAACCAGTTGCTATCTTGGCACGAGAAGTGAAAGAGTTAAGGAACAAGAGAGTGCCATTGGTGAAGATTCTTTGGAAGAATCATGCAAAAGAAGAAGCGACTTGGGAAAGTGAGCATACCATGCGAGAGCAGTATCCGCAATTGTTTCAGCTTTGATATCAGGTAATTTCGAGGACGAAATTTTCTTTTTAGAGGGGGAGAATTGTAATATCCTCATTTATGCCCTAGAAGTTTTGAGTATGTTGTTGTTATTGTGGTTGTTGATATATATATTGGGAAGTGAATGTTTGTGCATATATGTGTTAAATTGTAAGAGAAAAGAAATGGGAAGAGAATGTATATGTATATGTGTTTTGGAGAAGAAATTTAGGGTTTAGAGACAAATGTATATGTTGTTTATATGATGATATAATTAACATATACATTGGTCAAATGAAGAGTCAAGGTGATGGTTAAGTGGAAGAAGATATTTTTGGTTGTTAATGAAATTACTATAAAGGGCTTATATGAGACAAAGAGTTAGTTATATGGTTAAGGGTGTTTTGGTAATTTTCCTTATAAGATGCATGGTGGAGATTAAAAGAAGAAAAGGTGTTTGACTTGTGCATTTTCTTCTTTCTTTCTTGAAGTGGCCGGATTCTCCATAGACAAAGAGAGAAAGAGAGGTGATCTTGAGGTTTGAAGCATTTTGAAGAAAGAAACAAGGGTTTTGGTTAAAGATTTGTGGATTTCTTCATTTGAGGTAAGATCTTTTCTCTAATTTCTTCAATTCTTTTGAAGTGGTATGATTAAGTTGCTTATGGTATGATTATAAGTATTGATTTTGCTTGATAGATGAGAAGTTGGGTTGGTGTTGGTGATGGAAGAGTAAGATTGGTGTTTAGTGAAATTGTTTCTGTTTTAGGATTAGTAAAGGCTGTGACTTGTATGATTTTTAATTAATTTTAGAAAAATGTTCTTGAAGTGAATTTTTGATATGTTGTGCCTCTATGAGTCTAGAATGACTGAAAAATATGTTGATTCGATTTTGGAATGGTTATGAGTTTAGAAAAATTATTTTCATTAGACCTGTTCCAGCAGGTACCTTAACTGGGACAGCTATATTTCGGGATTTTTAATAAAATGTAGAAAAATCATATTCAATTGAATTTTGGATATGTTGTTTCTTAGTGAGTCTAGTATTTGAGAAAAATAATTTGGAACCACGTTGATTGAATTTGATTTATGGAATTCACAAAGTTCAGAACTGCTGCCAGGATGCAGGGCAATTGGGGCAGTCTGGTTAGGTGAACTATTTGACCAAGATTTTGTGTTCAGTTTGATCTGAAATTTTAAAGGGATGATTTTAAGATATAAAACTAAATTCTGTAAAAATGTTAGAATTTTTAGTCAAGTAGATTATTTTATACAATTTTTCAAAATAAGGATAAAATGGAGTTTAAAACCAGAATGTACTATTTATGGTTAGGGTTTTAATTCTTTGTTCTTCTTGCATTGCTTTGGTTCTCCAAAGGTAGGTTGGTCCTTAAACCTAACCCTAAACACTTTAAACACACTTGAATCAATGAATGTTATAATCAATTGTTCTTTGCCCTAATTGCATTGTTGAGATTGAACAATGTTATGTTGTGCATTGTGAATGGTAATGTGTTTCATGAGTAATGTGGAATGAAATGTTGATATTTATGAATGATGCTATGTGAGATATAATGTGATCATGGATGAG
Organism: Garcia nutans; assembly: GCA_947685225.1. Classification (NCBI taxonomy): domain Eukaryota; kingdom Viridiplantae; phylum Streptophyta; class Magnoliopsida; order Malpighiales; family Euphorbiaceae; genus Garcia; species Garcia nutans. The sequence continues at coordinate 18,456,640 of CANTUV010000026.1, forward strand.
ATATATATATATGTATATATATACTTGAATAATGAGATGTTATATTATGAAATGAAATGTGAAGCCATTGTTATTGGCTAAGATGATGTAATTGAAAGAAAGAAGGCATGTTTGCCTAAATGTGATGAGAATTGAGAATGGAAATGAATTGTTTGTTTAATATGTTATTCAGTTTCAGAGTTCTGGATTTGGGTGGCATGCCTAAGAAATGATGAAAGGTAACAGTCTTGCCGGGTTGAGGACCTCCTCATAGGTGTTGAGTTGATGGTCCAAGAGACTGGGTCTGTTACACTATGAGATACATGATTTGTAACAGTCTTGCCGGGTTGAGGATCTCCTCATATGTATTGAGTTGATGATCCAAGAGACTGGGTCTGTTACACTATCCATGGATAGAGATACATGTATATACATTGCCTACGGGCGTGATTATTGTGACTATGAACCAAAGCAGTAACTCTGAACTCTGAATATCGTATTAAATACTTGTTGGGCCCATAGGTGTCAGGGTTATATGAATGTCCTAAATAATGTTATGAGTTAATGAAATGAGATGTTGGTTATTGAGTATGATTGATTAATGTTGAATGTGGAAAGATGTTGAAATGTGGTATGCTCATATGACTATGATTTGTGAAATGCATAATTATGTGGTTAACTTTATATTTATGATATTGATCTTATCAATAACATATGTGGCATTGCATTACATTAAAGCATACCATTAGCATGTTTTATCTTACTAAGCCGTTGGCTTAGCGCGAATGTGATTCTTCGCGCAGGTGACAAGGAAGAACCAGAGAGTTCCTCTAGGCCGAGTCGAGCCTAGATTTTGAAGATTGAATAGTGGGCTTTAAGATTGAAGACTGACTGCCAAACATGTATAAATTTTATGTGTTGTAAAACTTGAGTTTTGATGTATATGAATTTGTAAATATTGTTACTTTCCGTTGCATAGTGAACAAAGATTTTATCTGCTGTATTTCATAATAAACCTTTACTTTATTTTGTACTAGAAGTGTAAATCCTTTTTGCAGGTTGTAGTTGAGGTTATAAGGGGGATTTATTGGAAGTGTATTGAGAATGATTTTGTTTGCATTGGTTTGTGTAAAAATGTTTAAAAAAAATTAGAAAAAAACCAGTTTTGTCGACACTTGGGATTGAATTTTTAGGCAAAACTATGGCAAAATTTCTATAAAAATCGGAACAAAAATTTGACTAAGTAAAAGTGGTAGCAACATTAGGATAGGGTGGCGCCTCTACTCAGCTTACACACGTAGGTCGGGAAGGGGTGTTACATTTGATTATTAATTAATGTGTTCAATGCTTCCTTTCCTTTATGAAATCTGGAAATTGATTCTTTTAGTTCTTTTAGTTCATGCTTCAATGTCTCATTTTCTTTAATCACCTTTTCTAAGTCATGTGAGCTTTTATTTAATTCTCCTATTGTATTCATTAAGTGTTCATTTGAGGTTTTCAATTCTAAGGTAGAGTTCTTTAAGCATATAAAATCCTTTTCTAACTTAGAGTTTTTCTCTTTATAGAGCATCATTTTAGAGAAATATTTTTCTATTTTAGAATTCATGTGCTCAATCAAATCACTATCATTTATATCACTTATATCATCATGTGCTACAAGATCAAAGGATTGAGTACTTACCTCATTGGAGTCATCTTCAATAGCCATGAGACAAAGATTTGCAATTCCTTCCTCTTCTTCTTCTTCACTTGAGGAAGAGTCATCCCATGTGGCTTTGAAAGACTTTTTCTTTTCTTTATCCCATTTCCTTTTGTTCTTTAATTTGTAGCAATCCGACTTGATGTGACCGGTTTTTCCACATTCATAGCATTTTACCTCATTTTTCTTTTCTTTATCTTTGAAGGAGAATTTAGGAGGTGTACCTTTGTTTGCTTGTAGTCTTTTCTTCCTTTTCCATTCATTCATTCTTTTTGAGAACATTGCCATTTCATCTTCATCATCAGTACCTTCATTGCTTAAGCTCTCAACTTCTTTGATTGCTTTGAGTGCAATTGGTTTTCTCTTTTCTTTCTCACCTTGATCTTCTTCTTTTTCACTGTGCAGCTCAAAAGTGAGTAATTTACCAACTAGCTCGTCGGTTCTTAATGTACTGAGATCATGAGCTTCTTCTATGGATGATACTTTGGATTCAAAGTTCTTTCTAGCTCTTAGGGCTCTCAAGATTTTACTGTTTACATCACCTTGATCATATACCTTGCCATACTTCTTCAGTTCATTGACAATAGCAAGCAAGCGATTTGTCATGTCGGTGACATTTTCATTTGGTTTCATCTTGAATAGCTCATACTCATGAACATGCATTTGTTTCTTGGTAAATCTTACTTGAGTTGTACCTTCATGGTAGTTTTCAAGTGTTTTCCAAATACAATGTGCACAAGTTAAATGTTGAACTCTTCCACCTTCTTCTCTTGAAATGGAGTTCATCAAGATGGAAGCAGCTCTATTGTTCTTGAATCGATCTCTGATATTGCTAGTTGACCATTGAGCTTTGGGAAGTGGAACTTGAATACCGTCAACCTCATGAGTAGGAGATTTCCACTCATTTTCCACGAAATCCCATAGTTCAATCCCTTCACTGTCTAGAAACAAATACATTTTGTGTTTCCAGTATGAGTAATCCGTTCCATCAAAGTAGGGTCTAAGAATAGAGTTAAGATTTCCATGAGAGCTTGATGAAGAAGAAGTTGCCATTGTGGATCAGATTTCACAATTAAGTTTAAGAAATCTCAGGGCTCTGATACCAATTGTTGTCCCAAGATGGCAACCAAGAGGGGGGGTGAATTGGTTTCGTCAAGAAATAATGACAATTTAAAAAACTCAACAAACAAGAAATGCGGAATAGAGAGTTGGTTGAGTAATGGAGGAAGGTAAGAACACACAAGATTTATAGTGGTTCGGATTTACTTCAATCCTACATCCACTTCCTTAACAACTTGTTAAGGTTCCACTAGTCTTTGAAGTTTTCACAAGCTCACTTCCAACTTTACAAGTGTTTTTCTTAGGCTCACACTTACAACCCAAACAAGAGTTTTACAAGGCTCACTCTCTCAACCTAAGTGTTTCCCAAGCTTACACTCAAACTTATACAATGGTGTTTTCAATGCTAACACCTAACATTCATAACAATTCAAATACAAGTTTAAGCAAAAGGAAATTTGTTGCTTGGCTATGAAAATCTTTTCTTAATAATGTTATCTCTTTGTTTTCTCATGGAAACATTGTATTTATAGCCAATGTGGTCTTACTAGCCGTTATTGCTATTTAGAATAAAGTCTTGGCAGATTAGACCTTCTTTACTTAAACTGTCCGAAGCACTTAGCGGTCGCCCTTCATACAAGGATGGTCGCGCTCATGCTTCACGCGGTCGTCCTTTTAACCAGGGACGGTCGCTACTTTTGAAAAAGTTCAATGGTCGAATTTTAGTGCTCTACAGCTGGAATCTTGCCCATGATGATTTTGTCGGACCGTTTCTTTCCCATGCTGTGTTTGTCGGGACGGTCGCGCCAAGCATAGGTGCGGTCGCCCTTTTTGAATATTGAAGTGGGTTTACAACGGTCATGTCACGTGTCACTTTCTGACAGAGCAAAAGAGATGTCCGCCATAATTTGAATCTTCGCGGTCGCCCTTGGTAGGTTTTCGCGGTCGAACTCACATTCTCGCGTCGAACTTCTGGACGCACCTGAGGACGCGAACACTACTGTCTCTTTGAGCAATTTCTTCTTGAATTGTTGGGCAGTCGCGACTCTGAATGGGGCGGTCGCTAAAGTGGTAAGCGAGGTCGAATCATTCACCGTTCTTGTCACCGCGAACCTTACTGTGATTGTAATGATTTAAGTTCCTTGAGTAGCGGTCGGGCAAATATTAGGACGGTCGCTATTATGTATGAGCGGTCGCGACTATGGTCGAACTTCTGACCGCGAAACCTACTGTGACAAGGTTTCATTCTGTAATTGCATGGAGCGGTCGTATTCAGTTGAGGTGCGACCGCTATACTTGTTCTGTTCACCTTTAATTGAAGCAACCTAATCCTGCAACAAGCTTTCTCAAACACAAGTTAAAATAGATCATCCATTTGAGTTGTCAAGGATCAAAATTAAGATCATTTGTCTAACAGAAATAATGAAAGAATTGTGTGCCTAGTATGTTATTCAATTTTCAGAGTTTTGTTGTTGGCGGCATGCCTAAAAGTAACAATCCCTTGAAGATGGGTTGGGCTTGGTCCTTGAAGCCAAGTTGGGTTGATGCTAAGCTCCCCTTGAAGCTTGGTTGGGCCTAGTCCTTGAAGCCTAGTTGGGATGTTACATATGAGGTAATCTTCATTGTGATAATGATGCACCTTTAGGCTTGATAAATGTGATTATTGGACCAAAACAGTAACTCTAGAATTTGAATGGCATATTAGTTTCTTTTGGGCCCATGCTTGTCTTTGCTTTAACATGAATTATGAATAATGGAACAATTGAATAATGTAATGAGATTGTTATGAAATATGATATCCTTGTATATTGCTTCTAATTCTTAAAAGTTTGACATTGGCATTACATTGAATCATATTGATATCATGGTTAGTACCACTAAGTCGTTGGCTTAGCGTGATTGAGATTTATCGCGCAGGTGACAGGGTAGATCCAGTTGAACCGGAGAGTTCATCTAGACTGAGTCAAGTCTAGGCTTGTGATTCCTTGTGAAGTGTTGATTTTGGACTTCAAGATCAGAGACGAACTGCCAAGCATTTATAAACTCTATATTTTTTGTAAATATTGAATTTGATGTATATATATGTATATTCCGCTACATTTTTCGTTGCTTATTAAACAAATATTTTGGATAAACTTTGGGTGTAATGAAGATATATGTATATGTGTTTTAACAAGGAATGTTTTATCTATTACTATTTATAATGATGATTTGATGTTAAAGTTTAAAAGATTGGTTTGCTTCAAATAGACTGTGACATACTTATATCTGGTATACATATATTACATATGTGGATGTATGTTGTGTACGTATATGGGGTACAGGGGTGCTACAGTAATAAAGTATAATTTTGCATACTTGTATGATGTTTTTCCTACTGGTTGCATATATTTGTGTAGTGATTACATTAGCATTTATAATATTAACTCTGTTGATAAAAAATCATTAAATTTAGGAACAACCGATAATCCTAAAATAGCCTTCATTACTACATGGTATATATTTTGTTATAGGGTGATGTTGTTTGGACTAAAGAATGCTGGAGCAACTTACCAAAGGATGAACACCACCCTATTTCATGACATGATCATAAGGAAGTTGAGGTCTATGCTAATGACAACATGATGGTAAAGTTAGATATGAGGGAACATCATTTCCAAAACTTAGAGATCTTCTTTGAGATAGCAGTATAGTATAATCTAATATTGAACCCAAATGAGTGTGTGTTTGGGGTGACTTCAAGTAAGATGTTGGGGCATGTGATTGGCCCAAATGACATTGAGATTGACCCCGACAAGGTTAAGGCAATTAGGGATATTTTAGTCCTTTAACAAAGAAGGAAGTTCGAGGATTTGTTAGAAGGTTACTATACATTAGTAGGTTCATAGCAAAACTAACCACTATCTATGAACATATATTTAAATTACTTAAAAAGAACTAGCCAGTTAAGTAGAATGAAGAGTTTCAAAATGCCTTCGAGTCTATAAAAGAGTATTTACTGAATCCGCCTATTTTAAAGCCACTGGTAAAACATTGTTACTATACTTAGCGGTAGAGGAAAAATCGATAAGAGTAATGTTGGCCCAAGCAGATGAATCAGGGGTCAAGTATGTAATTTACTATCTGACTAGAAAGCTCTTACCTTATGAGATTAAGTATAGTATCATTAAAAAGACCTATATAGCTGTGGTTTGGTCATTTAAGAAGTTGCGACATTATTTTGAATCTTACAGTGTGCAAGCAATTTTCATGATGGATCCATTGAAGTATTTAAGGGAAACACCCTTATTGATTGGAAAATAAGGTTGATGGTTGATAATTTTATAAGAATTTGAGATTGAGTATATAACAAAAAAAGCCATCAATGGTAAAGCAGAAGTTGATTTCCTGGCTCAACAACCTTTGCCGAACAACAAGGAAGTGGTTTCAGAATTTCAAGATGAACATTTAGAGGCCATAAAAGTACAATGATGGATGATGTATTTTAATGGCACAGTGAATAGAAAATGAACTAGTTTGGGAGTGATATTGGAATCACCAGAAGGAGAGCTTATTGATTTAGCTAAAAACTTGAAGTTTAGGGCAACCAATAACATGGTAGAGTATGAAGCATGTATTTTTGGCTTAGAAAACTTGATGATTATAAAGGTGGATAAAGTGCAGGTCTTTGGTGATTCGTTGCTAGTTGTATCCCAAGTAAATGGAGAATAGGAGATGAAGGAAGATAAATTAAAGTCATACCATGATTACTTGACCGTAATGAACAAGAACTTCAAGGAGTGCAAATTCATACACTTATAAGAAAACCAGATGGCCAATGCCCTATCCATACTGGCTTCAGTATGGGAGGATCCTGTCAAATTATTCTTTAAGCCTCTTGTTTTGACCAGTTCATCAACTCCTTGCTATGAGTATGAAATAGTTATGGAAATCGATAAAGACCATGATGAGTGGTAGGCACTATATGATAGTTTTTAGAGAATAGGAAATACACAAAGGATGTGACAAGGGAGGAGAGAAGAGCTATAAGGTGATGGTGCTTGTAATACATCACCTTTTATGTAGAGTTGTATCGAATATGGCCTGATGGAGTGCATCTAAGGAAGTATGAAGTTGGGCAAATCATGTCAGAAAATACATATGGGAAGTTGCGGGCCCCATATGAATGGTTTAGCTTTGGTTAAAAAGATAATCCGGCAAGGTTACTATTGGTTGACCATGGAAAGAGATTGTATTAATTTTGTAAAAAGGTGCCAGTAGTGCCAGATTTACAGAAACCTGAATCACCTACTACCAAAGAATTACATTATATGTCTTCACCATGGCCTTTTGTAACCTAGGGGAATGAAATTATTGGAGAGATATATCCGACGGCTTCAAACGGTCACCGATTTACTAGAGTAGTAGTAGATTATTTTTCAAAATGGCTTGAAGCTGAATCTTTTAGCATGTCGGGGGCAAAGCAAATGACTCAATTTATTGAGAAGAATCTCATCTACTGGTTTGGTGTCCCATACAATGTGATATCAGACAATGGGGCACAGTTTCAAGGAGCAGTTAAAGACTTGTTTTAGAAGTACCAGACCTATCACCACCGATCCTCCCCTTATAGAACAAAGGCTAATGGTGCAGTGGAAGCAACAAATAAGATGATTAAGAAAATTCTATCCAAAATGACCAAGATGTATAGGGATTGGTTGGAAATTCTTCCTTTAACTTTATGGGAGTATAGAACCAGTGTGCGAACTCCAATTGGAATGCTCCGTTTTCCTTGGTTTATGGAATGGAAATAGTGTTTCCAATTAAAATTGAGATTAAGTCATTGAGGGTGGTTCTGGAAGCTAAATTACCTGAGACAGAATAGGTAGTAAGTAGATGCACACGGCTGGCCTTTTTAGAAAAAAGAAGATTGAAGGCACTGTATCAGATGTATCAAAGAAATATAGCTCGAGCTTACAATAGAAGGGTTAATATAAAAAAAGCTTAAAGTTGGGGACTTGGTGTTAAAGCAGTGTAAGCCCAAATTCCCTGATCCAAGAGGGAAGTTCAGACATAGTTAGGATGGGCCACAAATTGTGAAAAAATTCATGAAGAAGGGTGCGGTCAAGTTCTTAGACATGGATGGGTACAAGTTTAGTGAGCTAGTGAACATTGATAAGTTAAAGAAATTTTATGCATAAAAAAATAAAAAAAATGAGATATCTTGCTAGGTTGAAAACCTGAAAGGGTGGCCTAGGAAAAAGTTAGAGCTGTCCATTAGTTCCAAAAATCTAAAAGGGCGAGCTAGGCAAAAAATAAGGGCTAAAACAAGAGGAAATTGTCAATTACAAAACCCAAAAGGGCTGGCTGGCGATAGGAGTAATCATGTGTATGATGGGTTTGTGTTTTTTGTTGTTCCCTAATTTAATAAAATAGAGTCAATAATTAAATTATTCTATGTGCATAATTTGAATATCCAACAGGGTAAAATAAATAACACAATAGCAAAAAGTGATGACAAATTATAAAAGAAAGGAAAACATTTTTATCTATTATTATTCATCCTAACATCAATTTATCTAAAGAATTGACAAATACAAAATTCATGGAAGACGGTAAATGTAACATGCAGGCCATCTTTGCCTCATTCAATCCAAGTAGGCTTCAGTCAGACACGGCATGTCCAAATTAAGATTGAACTCAAAACCTCAAGGCTCAACTTTATACTGGTGATTAAGTCAATGGGGATCATAGCAAGTGCCTCGATGTAGAGTGTCAAAAGGAACATACATTAGATACGTTCGAATGGTGATATGGGTAATCTTAGACAAAGGTACTAACCAGTGGATGTTGATCATAGCTCGTGAGTAGATCCAATCAAAAAGTTCAACATATGAAGAAGTAGGATGAGGCAGTTTCCTCCTAGAATGATGTTGGGACAGATATGTGGTATAGTCCATAGATGGGGTGTCAAGCAAGTAGAAGCGCTTATGTAGTCAGATCTATAAAGAAGTACAATTCATTTTTTAAAAAAAAGAAAAGTGCACTAGGTTAAAAACCCATAAGGGCGGCCTAGGCAAAAATCATGATAGCTCTCTAGTTTTGAAAACCTGCAAGGGCAGCCTAGGCTAAATTTAGAGAAATAAAAAAGGCCTAAATTGAAAACTTGAAAGGGTAATCTGGGTAATTACCTGAAGCAGCAAGGGACTTCCAGCCAACCTACTTGAAGATTTTATCTAATATTGATCCAATCCAATCAGGGTTTTAGCAAAGATCATATGTACCAGTGAAAATCCTCCCTCCAGTTAGTCCACAATATCCAGTACTCGCGAATCAATGTCGCCATTAGAAGAAACAAGCAAGAATTGACCCAGTAAGCGTAGGAAAAACATGCATCCCCACACATTGGTAGGAGCCAAATGGGAAGTGCAAAAATTAATCAAGAGGCCGAGTAAGATTTTCTCACCTCTGGTTAATTCTAAAACTTCAGGTTTTGAGAGATTAAACAACATTTGAATTTATTGATGAGTCTTTGAAGTCAATATGGGAAATTTCATTAGATGATTGCTTGGATATCCGAGAATGGCTTTAAATTCTTCAATCATATGACATACATCAAAGTTTTTTATCTTGAAAGTCCTAATTTCTACATCCCAAAAGGAAGTCATGGCATGTAGAAAAGATTGGTTCAACTTGACATTTTGAAAGTATTATAACATAATAAGTTTAGACCATGATATTTATTCCTAATATGTAGCTTTGATGGTCTTGAATAAATATTTTATCTTCTTTAAATTGGCTTCGGCCATTGTTGGGAGCTTGATAATTGAAATTGCTTTAGAACTATAAGAAATAAATACTAGAGCCAAATTTCCTTGCCTTGATCTAAGAATAGTCTGAGAGAAGTTGCTACTTTTAATTGATGAAGAAAAGAGCGAATGGTTGATTTATATATCAGGAGGGTGAACTCCAATTTGTTTATGGCAAATTTATCCATGTCGAATTGGGTTAAGATTTGGAAACACTGAATTTGTTATGGAGTTGGAAATAATTAAACCAAATCCATGTTGGTTTTATAATTTATATTGAATCCTAATCCATGTCAAATATATTTTGAATGAATTCAACATGGTACTAAGTCTATGAATATATATATGTATAAAACGGTCAAAGGGATTATTAAAAAAAAGACCATAGTGAAAAAAAGGCCAGTTGAAAAGTCAAAATTATATATTATTATTATATTTTATTATATGTACATTAAATTTAATATAAGCTCTTCATTAAATGTAACACAAGCCAATCACTGTGAAGGGGGAGGCAGTCTAGAATCAAATAAAAATCTAAGAATCTCATCGCTCGACGGAGGTGGAGGTAAGTCATCCACCTGAATATAACATCCCTAATTTTTAAAAATAAAATAAAATAAATTAAAATTAAATAGGATAAATTAAATAAATAATTTAAATGGAAAATAGAAGGATTTTAAGTGAGAAAGTGGGATGTATATGTGATATATATGCAAAATATACATTATATATATAAGCCAACAAAAAGTCAACTATTTTATAAAAAAGTCAAAGGTCAAATGACATTTTTGTAAATATACTTTGAAAATTAAAATTTATTTAAATAATTCAAAAATAATTTATTTTTGTATGGAAGAGGAAAATTATTGTTTTTTCTAAACAAATAATTAATTAATTAATTAAAAATATAATAAAATATTATATATATAATGTGTAAATGAAAGTGGAAGGAGAGAGAATATTCATAAGTTATCTTCTTCTTCTTATTCTTAGATAGCGAAAACTCCATGGGAGTTCAAGACAAGGTTTTGCTTCTTTCAATCTCCTTTAATTGAAGGATTCAAAGGTTTCAAGTGAGATTTTTAGTGATTTTCACCATAATTAGTAAGTTCTCTCACTTTTTATTTGGAAATCCATGGTTATATGAATATGTGTAGTTTGAGCTATTGTGATAACATGTTTTTATTGCTTAATTGGGTACGAATGAAGTTGTTTTGAGTAGTAAATAAAGATTTTAAGCTTGGATTGAAGAAATGGTTAAGGTTGAGTGAAGTTTTAATGAAGAGAGAGAATTTAGGGTTATAGAACTTTTGGATTTTTTAATTCATGTGATTTAATTGTGCAATTTTGGTTCTAAATGTATTATTTTGATTCATGAACAAGGATTTTACAGTCAAATAATGATTTGGTTAAGTTAGGTTAGAGATTTAATGAGGTAGTTTTGATTTAGGGTATTTTGGAAAGTGAATTTTCAAAGAATGGTGAATTGTTTGATTTTAATGTTTAAAGCATGTTGTTTAATGATATTAGTGATGAAAATAAGCTTGGATTAATAATTGGAATGATTTGGAATGGAAAACCTTCAACGGTGAAGGTTATGCCATTTTAGGGTTTTTTACTAAAGCATGTTTTTAATTAATGTAATTGGTTTGAACAAGTTAAAATATGTTTGTAATGATATAAATAAACTTAAAATAGTAATTTAAATGGGTTAACATGGATTTGCTAAGTTAAAGAAATGTTGGGTTTAATTTTTGGGTTTTGATTAGAGTGATGTTTAATTAAGGTTTAAGGTTGGAAATGCCTTAAAATGTGATATTAAATGAATGTTTTTTATCAGATTTGGCATAGGCATTAAGGAGAGGTGTTTTTCCCAACCCTAGTGTTGAATGGCAACTTGGAAGAGAAGGTTAGAGGGAGTTTTGTAGCTTGCTTTTGAGTGCTTTCTAAGGTAGGTACAAGCTTTTGATAAATTAGATAGATTGGCATTAAATTGGGCTTAACACATTTTGGTTGAAAAATGTGTTAATCTACTTGATACATTGAACATTCATGAATATTGTGCTATGATATGTGATTACGTATGCATTAAAGACATTGTCAAAAGCCATTGTTAATGGCTAAATTGAGCAAAATGTGATTTATATGCATTATGTAAAAATAACCTAGAATATTTGGGTAATGTGTTTTTAATGTGAAATGTAATACAGTATGATGAATTGATGAACCATGATGATATATGGTGAATTGGCATTGATATGAATAAGAAAAATGAGGCAATGTGCCTAATTGATAATGAGAAATGAGGCAATGATCCCAGTTGATTATGAAAAAATTAGAAAAAAAAATTGAATATGGAAAATATGAATTATTTGTGTGCCTAGTATGTTATTCAATTTTCAGATTTTGTGTTTGGCGGCATGCTTATGAGGTTATCCTCATTATTTTCCTTTGGTGCTAGACACTATGCGTCACTGATACATGATTTGCCTTTGGGACTAGACGCTTGTCATCACTGTGATATGATTTGCCTTCATGTAAAAACATTTTGCATTGGTATTGCTTTACAGTTTTGTTGTTATCAAAGTTTGTACTATCAGGCTTTTAGCTTAGCATGATTGTAATTCATCGTGCAAGTGACAAGGGTGATCCAATTGAGTCTAAGAGTTCTTATAGACCGGGTTAGATCTAGATTTAAGTTTATTGTAGAGTTGATTTTGGTGCATCGAGATCACAGACACTACCAGCATGTATATATTTTATATTATAGTACATTTTAATATTATGTATATTATGTTATGTTTTTGAAGTATGCATTGTAAATTTTAAAGAATGTTTTGGATGATTGTATAATGTGGATTTTATATGTATTTTCGATAAACATATATGTATATGTATAAATATTTTGAGAAACATGGAGAAATAGAGAAGTTGGGGTAGAAATGTATGATTTGTTTTAATGGGAGTGTTTTTCTTATATAGGTTGTGTTTTGTTGAAAATTTGGGATGTCCAAATTACAAACAAAACTCTGGAGAATTTTTTTCAGAGATTTTTGTGAAAAATACTATTTTAGAACTTATACTTCCAGGGTGCATAACATATAAAGACCGGTGTGCTTCTTCCAAAATCCTCTTTCTCAAATCCACATCCTCAGGAACACAATCTGCCTCTGTACCATACACCACCATCATTTCTCAGAAGAAAATCCCTAATCTCCCCTTTTTCCAATCCTCCACAATCTTCTGGAGTTTCATATCTTATGCATGTGCTTCTTTAATATGATCAATTAGCAATGGCCTCACTTGCAACTGAGCCATAAGAGCACCATCATCACAATTCTCAAATTTGACATGCAATGCTCTCAAATCAACAAGCAACAGAAGAGCATAGGTAGTTAACCCTACCACTGACTTCCAACTTAAGGCATCTGTAACTACATTTACCTTGCCATGGTGATAATCAATCAGGCATTCATAATCCTTTATCAATTATAACCATTGCCTCTGTCAAATATTCAACTCTTTCTGGACACCCAAATACTTTAAACTCTTATGATCAGTGTAAATAAAAGACTTCTCTCCATATAAGTGGTGTCTCCAAATCTTAAATGCAAATACAATGGCTTCCAACTCCAAATCACGAGTTGAATAGTGTAACTAATGAGGCTTCAACTGTCTTGAAGTATATGCATTAACTCTACCTTCTTGCATCAACACATAACCCAAACCATTATGTGATGCATCAATATATATCACATATGGTTTACCTTCATAGGTACAGTAAGAACTGGAGCTTGAGTCAACATATCTCTCAACTTCTCAAAACTCTCCTGACATTTATCAGTCCATACAAAATTCACATATTTCCAAAGTAGTCTGGTGAGTGATGAAGCTATCATGGAAAATCCCTTCACCAACCAATGATAGCAATCAACCAATCCCATAAAACATCTAATTTCATTTACATTCTTTGGTGGACTCCAATTCAAGATTGCTTCAATATTACTTGGATCAACCTTTATACCCTTTGTTGAAATAACATGCTCAAGGAAAGTCACTTGATCTAACCAAAATTTACATTTGGACAACTTGGCATCTAGCTATTTCTCTCTTAAGGTTTGTAACACAATCCGTAAATGTCTGTCATGCTCTTCTTTACTATGAGAACATACCATGATATCATCAATGAACACTACCATCAACTAATCCAAGTATGGCCTAAGCACTTAATTCATTAAATCCATGAATGTAGCCAATGCATTCATTAGCCAAAAAGGCATCACTAAGAAATCATAATGGCCATACCTTGTACAGAATGCATTCTTAGGCACATTTGCATCCCTAACCATCAACTGATGATACCCTGATCTCAAATCAATCTTAGAAAACACTGCAGACCCCTTCAACTAATCAAAGAGATCATCAATGTGAGGCAATGGATATTTATTCTTGATGGTCACATTATTTAACTGCTAATAATCAATGCATAACCTTAAAGTGCCATCTTTCTTCTTTATAAACAACATCGATGCTCTCATGGTGATACACTAAGGCAGATAAAACCCTTTATCAAGAAGTTCCTACAACCACACCTTCAACTCCTTTAATTCAACGGGTGCCATCTGATATGGAGTAATAGAGATAGGAGTGGTACTATGCATCAAATCAATACTAAACTCCACCTCTCTCTCTGGAGGTAATCCTAGAAAATCATAAGAGAACACATCCAGAAACTCTGCTACTGTAGATTTACTATCCAATTGAGGCCTCACTATCTTGGTATCTGTAACACGAGCCAAATATGCTTCACACCCTTTTCGGACGATCCTCCTAGTTTACATAACTGAAATGAACATGGATGCAAGGTGTGTTTGCTCACCATATACCACTACATATTTCCCATCATGTGTTTTCAAATAAAGACATTTTCATTGACAATCTACCATAGCCCCATGTCTGGATAACCAATCCATACCTAAAATCACATCATACTCCTTAAAGGGCATATCAATCAGGTCACCGAGAAATTATTCATCCTGAACAACAAAGGGACTATCTCGGTGTACCCTACTAACTACTACACTCTGCCCTAAAGGGTTAGTCTCCGGCACATCATACACTAACGACTCAGAATGCATATCACTCACAAGCATGATGGATGCACTAATGTATGAATGTGTCAATCTAGGATCAATTAATGCATGTACAGAAATACCGAGTAAAGAGAATGTACCAGCTACAACATTAGAGCACTCAATTATCGCTATATCACATATACTCTCTGTGTTGACTTTGCATCCTCTGGTCTACTAATCCCTACTATTGATCCTCCTCTCTGATTGGATCCAAATCTGCCACCTCTAACACCTTTGCCACCTCGACCCCCTCTATCACTGGTCTGGACACTGTAGTTTTGGTCTGTTTATCCACAGGTGGCTCTAGACAATCTCTGATGAAATGGTCATGGGACCAACATCTAAAACAGATGGTTGATGATGGACTGATACCCAACAAACACCCTGTGAATCTGACAATACTAAGCATAAGTGGATATAGGAGATCTCTATATAACTGGAGCTGGAGCACTAGCCATTGAAGTAGAAGATCCTTAACTCTACCTCTGCTACTAAGACCCCCTACTAGGTTACCCCTGGCCTCTACCACACCTTTGTGAAGGACCTCCTCTACCTCTCTTTGATGATGATGACCTTACTTCAGTCTGTGGTCTCTTGTCTCTACCCTCTGCTTTGGCAGTTGCTGCATGTCCATGTGCCTTCTCTACACTTCTGGCAGTTGCAACTAACTTAGAAAAATCTTCATATCATGAGCCTGCTACTAGACACATGATAGATGGCCTTAAACCCTCCTCAAATCTTCGACATCTATCAATTTCATCAATCATAATCCCTCCTGCATACTTATTCAATCTGATGAAATCATTCTCATAATCTATCACTGTATTTGATTCTAGCCTTAAACCCATAAACTCTTTATTCTTAGCATCTTTATACTCCCAAGGAGTATATTTCTCATTAAACTCATGCAGAAAATTGTCACATGTCAATACCAAAGGATCTTTCGTAGCATGAGAAACTGTCTTCCACCATTCGTAAGCATCCCTCTGCAGAAGAGACTTGGCATAATCAAACTTCTCTTTTGCACTAGTTTGTAGCTGGATATATACCTTTTGATCCATTTCCAACCACTCTTCCACTATAGTTGGATCTGTAGTGCCAACAAAATCTGCAGCTCTGAATTTCCTTAGCTTGTCACACTTTTTGGTTAGTAGAAGCTGCAGCTATACCAGAGCCTGCTGTAACAATTCCACCATATGTCACACCTACCCTGGTGGAACCTCCTTAACTACTGGTCTAGCTGGCACTAGTGCCTCTCCATCTATCTATGCACTAGATCTATTGCCACCCTCTTCAGGAGAAATACTCTCGGTACTCCCCTCACTAGACTCATGTGTCCAAGATGCCATATCCACCACTATCTATAAATACAGAAAGAATCATCACATCAGGGACCAGATAAAATGTCAGTGCAATGCATTTATGGCAAGTTACAATTACATTTAAAATTCCATTTTCTCTCTCCAATGACCTACCTAGGTCTAGAATCTCAAACATAGGCACTGATACCAAAATAAATATAACACCTTTATACCTTATAAACGTATAATATATACACTTGGCATATGTAAAATATGTATATAAAATATAAAAATATCACGGTACGGTCTTTACAAAAATTTTCATAATTTTATGTTAACCATATAAAAACACTTAAAAGTATTTAAATAAATAAATAAAAATAACCATATTTTGAAGGGTAAAAAGATATATTAAATAGAAAATCTCTTGAAAAAATTTACTAGAGTTTTGTTTGTATTTTAGATAATCTCAAATTTCAAATATCACAACATGCAATTAAAATACACTCCCAATTATTTATTCAATACATACATTCCTCAAAAATAGCCTAGTAGCTCAATCCACCAATATTTTTCCAAAAACATATCCATATATATATATATATATAAGCGCCATTTTTTCAATATTTTACACAAAAGGAAAGAGTTATAGTTTAAATCACATGCATGGATATATATAATGTACATACTCAAATGCATTTCAAAAGTTTAATGTGAATACATGATATGTAAGTGGAACTGGTCCGCAGTAGCTTAAATATCTTCACACACAAAAACCTAGACATGGGGTGATCTAGCAATACTCTCCGAATCTCCTGGATCTACCATGTCACCTTCACGACAGAATTCAATCATGCTAAGTGTAGACCCTTAATTTTTGACCCAGTCCGGTCCAATATATTTTGTTTAGTCCAAAATAATTTTTGTGTTGTCTAATATATTTTAATTGGTCCAAAATAATTTTTGTTATCTTAATTAAATAATTTTTGCTTTATTATCTAATTTTTATTAATAAAAAATAAAAATAAACAAATAAAAATCAAAAAATAAAAAAATAAAAATCGGCGATGAAAAAATCGTCGCCGAAAACCAGCATGGGCTTGGCCGTGGGCCATTTCGCCCACAGAAGTTTCCTACGGGCGAAATGGCTTTGGCATTTCGCTCGCAGGAAAATCTTGTGGGCGAAATGGCCCGCAGACCGTTCCCCGCCCCCTGCTGCAGCCAACTGTGGCAAATTTTTTTTGCCAGCGTAATTTTTCTGCAGCAATTTTTTTTTCGCCAGCGAAATTTTTCGACGCAAATTTTCTGAAACCTAATACAATTAGGTTTCATTTTCTTTTTCTTATTCAATATTGTATGCCGTGAGTAATTACGATTGAGAATAGAATTATTCTATAAATAAGGAGGCAGAAAGAGGAGAAAATTAATGAGAAATTGGGACAGAAATTGATGACCGAGAGGAAGGAGGAAAACTTGGAAACTTTAAATTCCTTCTGGCATTAAATTGAATCAGACTGGAAGGGAACAAACAAGTCATTAACAATTCATCAAAGGTAGCAGTGGCCTTTGTTTTTATTCATCCAAGAAGCAATTTTTGGGTGTAACTCACGAATCAAGGTTTGAACTCTTAAATTCTTTTTATTTTTTATTTTACAGTAGCTTAATTCATCTAGTTGCTTCTTTTAATTCAAAAATCCCAGAAACTTAATTCCCTTTGTTCAAAGTTTAAAAACCCTAATTCGTTGCTTTATTTTCCAAAAGGGCTTAAAATTTTTATTTTTACTTCTTCAAAATCTTAAAACCCTAATTGAACATGTTTTTCTTCAAAATCAAAAATTGGTTCTGTTTCTTTTAACAAACCCCTTAAAACATCTTTTCTATTTATATAAACCTTAAATCGTTGGTCTACTTTTATAAAATTATCAATTGCTTCTTCCAAAATCTAAAAAAACCTAAGCATCCACCGAAACCCTAATGCTAAAACACTAAATCCAAATGTAACTTCCAAACCTAAAATAGTAAAACCCTAACCCCTTTAAAACCTTAAACCCTAATATTTTTTCTAAACCTAGTCATTTAAACCTTTAAAAACCATAAAAACACAAATATCTTAATTTCACACGGTAAACTTGAAACCATAAATTAAAAGTGTTTTAAAGAGTCCAAATTCTAGTTTCACAATTTTATATCATAAACCCTAGTTTGGTTAATCAAAGAGTCTTACCAACCTTTTAAAACATAAAATTCTCAATCTATTTTAATTCTCTTAAAGTCACAGTAGCCAAATTTCATTAATTCCAAAACCTTAAACACATGAAATAAAGAGCCCTAAATGGAAACAGTAGCTATAATTGGAATTTTATTTGCTTTATTCAATTCTATATTTGATTATGCTTTGATTTATTTCTTATGCTTTAATTTATTTATGTTCAATGCTTGGTTTATTTAATTTGTCATGGATGGATGTTTACTTTCTATTGATGTTTAACACCTTTGATGAATGATTTATTTATGATGAATGGTTTTTTACTTTTATCAATTTATTTAGGTTTCAAAATGTTGTAAGAGGTATGCTTCCACTTGGTGGGTACCTCATTAGTTAAATATCATGTAATTTAATTTGCTTTTATATTTTAGAACCTATGTAAAGGACACGTTTCTACCTTTCGGTGGGTGTCCTATTTAGGCATGTGATGTAAGGACATGTTTCCATCTTTGGATGGGTGTCCATTTATTTATTTTGCTTAGACCTTGCTTTGATTTTAATATATTGATGTTTTCTTTTAATTATTGTGTGTAATATGGATAATGTTGTTATATTTAAGAATTTTATAATATTAAGACCTGTAAAGGAGGCCGGTTCCAATGAACTGGGCATTGTGGGGGTGCTGGGCCATTTCTCACCTTCCCCACAAGTACCCAACTTTTCGAACCCATTAGGGGGTTGGGGATTCCTTAGGAATCGAGTCATCCATCCATTTCTTTTTCCCGGCCTATCTGGGTGGCAACTCCATTTTCTCCGAACTTAGGTCTATGTTCTCTAAGGCCCTGAGCCTAAATAGTGCCGAAGTCGCAAGAACCATTCCACCGGGAGTGGGGGCAAAAATCCCTGCTCACAGTGGCGACTCCACTGGGGATAAGAGAAGTTGATTCTATTGGTCTTTGTGTTATTCTATTATTTCTTATAATGATATTATCCATTGCATCATATTAGATTGCATCGTGTGCGTGAGTTAGGATGCTCGTGTTACCCGTGTTGTGTTATGTAAGGGATACCATACTTTCACTCTAGGAATGGAGATCGAGCATGGCATAACCACTGATAGCCTCGTACCATTTGGTATATACTTGCTCTGGGAACCTAAGCCTTTTAACCCAAAGACTAAAGCTCATGTAATTGGCCTAGGTACTTTCCTTAGGTTTTTATCCCAAATGCATGTTGTTTGACTATGGTTAATTTATCTTGGCTTAAATCATGGCTTATTTGGTTTGTTCTTTTTCTAATATGACCCAAGTACATTTGTAAGTTCAAAATAAAATTTTCTTTCCAAAAGACCAAAGCTATTTTTAAAACTTTTCAACATGGTCTTTAGACATAAGGCTTTTCTAAAAATAAATCAAAATTCTTCTGCTCATGGCCCGAATACTAAGCCTGAAATCCAATTTTCTAAAATCTTTTACAATGAGCTTAGAAACAAGATTATTTTCACCCAATCTTTTCTTACAAAGAGCTTGCAAAATATTGAGGTCAATTATGAAATACCAAAAATCAATTGTGGGCCTAGTTTATACTAAGAATAAATCAACCATGGGCTTGTTTTTGGCATGAAACATTAGTTACCTTTTTCAAGTGAGAAATCTATCTATAATAAACCTCTTAATTTAGTTTTAATCCAATATAGCATAAAGGCTACTTTAGTTGGATAAATGGATTAAAACCTAATTAATGGGAATTATTATGAACTGATTTCCATTTTTGAAAATAAAACTGTTGGTTGAAACGTCCAAGGGAATTATTAAAAAATAAGATGCCCCATGTTGGTATTTTGTTAACCATATACCTAGGAAAAGAGACTCGCCATTCGTGTGTGGATGTTAAAAGGTTGGAAGGAACGTCCTAATTATCTTTCTTCGTTGATTATTCGTGCATACATGCATACATTCATACATTTGCATCTCATATCATTGATCCTCTCTGGCTCACAGCCCTGGATTACGATAGTTCAAAAGCTTACAACAATCTGACCTAGGCCGGAGACGAAGTATCTAGCAACGACTCAATCACTTGCTCATCAAAAATAATGGAGCCCGAACAAATTCAAAGGATGGTGGATGAGGCCCTCAATGCCAAGATTGAAGAAATAAAAGAGGCCTTAGCTGAGACCATGAAGAACCAATTGACTGCAATCTTGGAGAACCATGCCGAGGCATCTGCTAGCACTAAGAAGCCGAAGGACAAAGGGAAGACTAAAGTTGGTGAAGTGGTTTTTGATGATGAAAAAGTGATCATTGATGATGATGATGATTGGGCTCAATACTACCAAGATATTCAAGTGAAGAAGAAAGAACCGAAGGTTGTTGAGAAAGCAACTATTGAAAAGACTGAGACATCCGATGTTGAAAAGATGTTTGCTGATTTAGAAAAGAAATTTGAGAAGAAGTTGAAAATTGAGGAGATGTTCGAGATCGATAAACTATTTGAACAAGATGAAGAAGTCCCGTACAAGTTCAAGATTCCATCCTTTGCAAAGTACAATGGCACCGAAAATCCTCATATCCATGTGAAGCAGTATATCACTGACAGAGCTACTAAGGCTCAAACCCTAAGGTACTTTATGCTCTCATTGGACCCTGTTGTCCAAAATTGGTTTAATACCTTAGATGATGGAACACAAAAGAGTTGGGATTTACTTTTCAAAGCCTTCATCCAACAATATGGATATAATGTTAAGTTAGAAGTTACCTTAATGGAAGTGGAGTCCATTAGGAAAAGGCCGAATGAGAATTTTGTAGATTATGTCAAGAGATGGAGAAATAAGGCAGCTTTACTCAAGAAGAGGCCCGATGAATCCGATCAAATAAGGATGATTATGAGAGGGGTGTTGCCTAATCTTCGTGAGAGGATGTCTCATACACTCATCCATGATTTCAAAGACCTTCTCCAAGCTGGTTTGCAAATTGAAGAATGGGAAAGGGAGAAGAGCCGTTTTGCAACAAAAAGGAACGAGAAAGGGAGCTATCAATCTGGTAGCCAAAGCATGCAAAAGGCCGTCGGTGTTAATACTACTAACCAAGGAACGAGGAGACAATTTTCAAAATTGGGAAAATCGATGTCTTGGGTTCTCAATAAGCTTCAAAGAAAGGGATTGCTACAACCCTTAAATCCTCATCCCTTGCCTAACCCTCTCCCACCTAATTTTGACACTAAAGCATTTTGTCAATTTCACCAAATGCAAAGGCATGACACGGATAGATGTGTAAGGTTGAGACATGAGATCCAAAATCTAATTGACAATGGGAAGCTACCCGAGCCCAATAAGCCAAACACTAAAGACAACCCATTACCAAAGTTCAATAGGGTACCACCGCCTGCAACCTTCATGATTGGAGGAGGTTTGCATGAAGATATTGTCATGTCTTCTTTTCAAGATGGAGAAGCCAAGGAAGAAGAGGTATTTGGTGAAATTAAACAAGCTATGATGGGTGGAGAAGTAACAATTTGTGTTGTCAATAGGTTTTGGGATTCAAGTGATAGTGATGATGATATTATATCCAAGGAGGAGTGGACTTGGTCCGAGCCCGAAGAAGATGAAGTAATGAACACTAGATCTGGTAAGCAATTGAAAAGAACCCAAGCAAGTGTTAGCATTTGGGACTTATTAGCTACTTCTAAAAAGCACCTAGAAACTATGGCCAAAGCCTTAGCTAGCATGCCAATTTCTACCTCCACAACACCGGAGGACTTGATCAACTTCATAAAAATTGGGGAAGTAATGAAATGTGAAGAGGTTCAAGAAAAGAGTGAAGTTAATATGGGATTAGTTTCTTTTTTGAATGCGGACTTACCAGAGGAGGGGAGAGACCACATCCGCCCTCTCTTTATCAAAATAGAAGTCAAGGGGAAGAGGACTCCATGTGTAATGGTTGATGATGGGTCCACCATAAATGTTTGTCCACTTAAGATATTGCCAAAGCTATCCATGTCAACAAGAGATCTAAACCCGACCGAGGTAACGATTCTTGCTTATGACAACACTAAGAGGCATGCCAAAGGGACTTTCAAAGCGGCTGTCAAGGTTGGTCCAATTGAATCTATTGTTGATTTTGTTGTTTTAGACATACCAGTCACCTTCGCCTTGCTCTTGGGACTACCATGGTTTCATCCTCTTGGTGGAGTTCCTTCCACTCTTCATCAAAAGATTAAGTTCCCCAACGGAGATAGGACAGTGGTCATTGAAGCTGAAGACAATGAGATTGTTAACGCTCTAATGATTGACATGCCTCTCAATGGTTTTAAAGTAGCTACAATTTCTGAGGATGAAATAGTGGACTCCAAAGTCTTGAATATGATGAAGAACATGAACTACCTTGCCGGAGCTGGTCTTAGAAAGGGAAAGGCCGGTTTGACAAAGTTGCCAGATTTTAGAACTCAAACTTCCAAGAAGGGGTTGGGATATGAGGAAGACAATAATGTCCAGCCAAAGAAGAGTGAGAACATGAGCTTCCCACCACTTGAAGAGATCTTTGTCAAAGCTCCAGATATGGGACCACTCCAAGGAAAGCCTGAGCCGATCATGTTCATGGGTAAGTTAATCCCAGGTTTTGAAATTTTTGCAGATGTGGCCGAGCTAGTCGACCAAGTGAAGAAAGAATTCACCCTATCAGCCAACAAAGGATCCAATCTGGAAGAGAAGAATGAAGCTGTCCTGAAAGCCGAGAAGACTCCGGAGGAGATTGCTGCCCTGGTTGAAGAAAAGTTTGAAGGCATCCTGCCTTATGATTTTGAGAACAATGATTTTGATTTTAATTTGTCTGCTTTGTATGAGGATGATGATGTTTTCTTTTCCAAAATGAAAGCAATAAAGTTTAATTTTGCTTACTTGTGTGATGTTTCTCCTGATGGTTGCATACATTCAAATAACAATTACATGAGCATCTTTAATATTAATTATGTTAACACACAATCATTAAATTTGGGAACAATTGAAAATCCTAAAAATATTAGCATAGCATTCTACCTTACTCCTGATGAGAGAGAGAGAGATTTGAAAAAATATTCAAAAAATATGAAAAAGTGTTTGCTTGGTCTTATGAGGATATGCCTGGAATAGATCGAGACATAGCAGAGCATCATATTCCTACTTACACTCACATGAAACCTGTCAAACAAAAGCTTAGGCGATTAAGACCTGAGTGGGCTGAATTGGTTAAAGAAGAGGTCACTAAGAAAATACAAGTGAAGTTCCTTGAAATGATAGAATATCCAAATTGGCTAGCCAACATAGTACCTGTGCCAAAGAAAGATGGAAGCATAAGGGTCTGTGTGGACTATAGAGATTTGAACAAGGCTTCCCCTAAGGATGATTTTCCTTTACCTCATATAGATGTTCTTATTGATAGTGCAGCCTCTAGTGTGCTACACTCATTTGTAGATGGATTTTTTGGATACAATCAAGGGTTAATGGCCCAAGAGGATAAAGCCAAAATTACCTTCATTGCCACATGGGGTATATTTTGTTATAGGGTGATGCCGTTCGGTTTAAAGAATGCTGGAGTGACCTACCAAAGGATGGGCACCACACTATTTCATGACATGATGCACAAAGAAGTAGAAGTATATGTTGATGATATGATGGTTAAATTGGACACAAGGGAACAACACTTCCAAAATTTAGAATTATTCTTCGATAGAGCTTTGAAATACAAGCTAAGATTAAACCTGAAGAAGTGTGTGTTCGGTGTTACTTCAGGTAAATTATTGGGATATGTGATTGGTCTGAATGGCATTGAGATTGATCCTGACAAAGTTAAAGCAATCAGGGATTTGCCTGTAACATCCTCTGACAATTCTTATATAAAAACTATTAGAGAATGTTCTTCGATATACTATTCGCACTCCAATCAATTCATAGAAAACTCTTTTCATAAATAAAAATTTTCAAATAATAATACAATCTGTATATCACAACCCTTATAGATCCAATATTTAAACCAATTTCCAATATCTCCAATATCAATCAGATAAACTTTATAAGTTCATCAAATCAAATAAAAAAACAATAGATTTCTTTCAATATACTCATTCACTAGAATCTCAAACTTCATTCTCTAAATGCATAAATCTTCCTATTTTTACAAAATTTATACAAGCTCTTAAATAGCTAAATTGAAGTATCTATATACATACACCTTATAACTTATAAATACAATAAACACAAGATCTTCTTCTGTTCTTAACTTGCTCTGATGTCCTGATACCTGCGTGTCAAAAAACAATTCTAACACGCTAAGCAAAGCTTAGTGGTGCTTGTATACACATATTTTAACACTTAATATTCAAGAAATATACTTATGAAAATATAGTAATAACACTTAGTTTTAAGAAATATTTCAATATATGAATTAATTTTAGTAACAAATCAATATACCATTCTGATTACACAAACTAATAGTTGTCCCTGTATAAAAGTTATCATATAATACAATACTTTCGGTACTACATCTTGTCTCATTGAGAATCATTTTATTCAAGAATTGTTGTCTCATTTGATAACATTGTTCACAATACACTTATTTTGTTTTTCACTAAATCTTTCTTTTCAAGTTCAGGTTCACATATAGGATCATTTTAGTCAAGCTATACTTTTCATCACTTAATTTCAATACTATTCTTTAGAGCACTTTGTATCTCACATAGACACTTTTATTCATTTGAAATACTTTGGAGCACTTTGTATCTCATAGCATTATATACACTTTTAATCCTTTGATTATTTCAATACATTGAGCATAACATTACCATTATGTGCATTAGGACTTTCACTTGTAAGCATTAATATATATATTACCATTCACAAAATACTTCATAGGTTTGGATATAAGCACAAGTATTTTGTGCTTAGTATTTTGTGCTTATATATATATAAGCACAAAATACTTCATATTTTTACACTATAACACAATATTTCAATTTGAAGTAATTGACTTATATTATTATTTCACATTTCTTTCAACTATCATGATCACATATATTTTCATTAATTATGCCCAAACATACTAAACTTAGATCATAGGTTTGGATAAAATGTTAGTATAGCAAACTCAAGAATTTATAATGGCAATTATGCCCACCATCACTGATAACACAATGTGTCCATTAAAGGCACGAGGTGCCCACTATCACTGTGGCTATCCATCCTCTGGTTAACCATTCAATCCAAAGCTAGATATAAATTTAATATGATTTGGGAATTCATTAATTTTGATGAACACTACAATATTTATTTCCTTTCATTGATACTATACTCTTATCAACATTTGGTTGAATATATATGTGTGTCACGTATCTAGAGTTTATCACTTGTTTTCATACATTTAACACATTAATACAAAAGTATGGACTATATACATATTAGTCTCATGTCATTGATTAACACTTGTTTATATAAACACTCACTTGTTTATATAAGCACTTGTTTATATCGTTTCACTTGTTTATACCATGACCTTGGTACATTACTCTTAGCAACATTTAGTATGATATATATTTGTCACTTATCTAAAGTTTCTCACTCTTTTTCATGCATTTAACACATACACATGAATTTTAAATACAATTATTCACATATTAGTCTCATACTAGGCCCGTAGATCACAAATTACAAGACAAAAACACTATTTAGGTCCCCACGGTCGTGGCCTCACAACCCCATGCCCGTGGGATCCAAAATGAAGGTGTAAAATAAGTTTGAAGACCCCACGGTCGTGGCCTTCAAGGGCCACGGTCGTGGCATCTAAAACTCTTCTGTTCTATAGAATTTTTTTGAAGAAACAACATCACTTTCAATCCCACGGTCGTGGCACTCAATTGCCACGGCCGTGGCATTGATTTTGGGACTGTTTTCGATGTAAAATCATGTATTCTGCACTTTTAACTTCATTAAACACAAACATGTTTAAGATCTAAGATCAAAATGTATCAAACTCAAAGTTTTGATAGAAAAAGAATTCATATCAAATATTTTACCACAACTTCACTCAATCAAACTTTCAATCATTTCCTATGAATAAAACCAACATCAAACCATTCAATTCTCATAAGGGTTGAGTTAAGGATCAAAACCCATCATATAAAAGTTATTTTTCACTCATCAATCTATTTAATCAATACTTTCAAGAAATATATCATTATACATAAGTCAATCATTCAATTAAATCATTAAAACTCATAAAAATTCATATTTTTGCAAAGTATAAATCAAAAGCACATACCTTGTTGATAATCACCACTTTTCCAACTTAATCTTCTCAACACTTATATTTAGATGTAATCTTATCTTAGTTTTGATTCAAATCATAGAAAGAAAGAAGAAAGAAGAAACTTTGGTGGTGTTGGTGATGGTGGCGTGGAAAGAAGAAGGAAGAAAGAAATCAGAAAATTCTACACAATTGACACATATACACATATATATATATATAATATTTTTAATCTAGTGAGGGAATGCTCATAATAACTATGGTGCACCCTCATTCTTAATCGTTGATTTTAAATCGAGTTTTAATCTCGTAAAATAGTAAAAATACTCTTTTCAGTGAAGTTTTAAGATACACAATTTACTCTTCTCTACATATGGCATTTATCCACAATACTTTGGTCACTGTACATTATCAAGTTTTCATTATTAGTCAAAACGTCCCTGTTTAACATCTTGACCATTATAATTCTCCCTCACTAAAGAAATTTCGTCCTCGAAATTTACATACTATGGCAATAAGCTATTTACTTTTTAAATAATCTTAAATTTCACATTAAATCAATGATTTTCTTAACTTACATAACATTTATTTATGTCTGATATCAAGCAACGTAACACTTTCAGAATAATCATATTATAGAATTGTAGAAAATTATTCAACTCTACACACTTACACTATTCAAACTCAATTTAGTAATTACCTTTAACTCTCTTTAGAAATTTTGTTTTATATATAATTTGTATCATTACATTCCACTGTTACATAGATATATATATATATATATATATATATCATTCTTTCTCTTATATACTGAACATTAAATCCTTGTTCCGAATAGCGGGTCACTGATGGCAAGTAATTGCCCACTGTATCATATGGCCAAAGGCCCACTATGGCATGAATGCCCACTGTATATAATGTCACGGAGTGACCACTGGGAGAAAGGAACCAAAGGTTCTCTATGACACAAAGCGTCCACTGATGGTATAAATGCCAATATCACTGGGACATATATAAAAAAGAATGTCCTCTATGGCACAAAGTGCCCACTTTTGATATGGAACATAAATGTTCTCTATGGCACAGAGTGCCCACTGTCAATATGGGACATAAGTGTCCTCTATGGCACTGAGTGCCCACTTTTAATATAGCATAAAATGCCCACTATCACACCCTTTAGCTAATCCGGAAACTAGATTTACCATCAGTATCATTTCTTTCAATGGTACAAAGTATTGTTAATTATAATATACTTTGAAATATAACACTTTCTCTTTGAATGGAATATAACACTTTCTCTTTGCAATGTTTGTTTCTTACTGCAAGTGTATAAGATATAAACAATCATTTCAAACACAACACATATACACATTATACTTGTTTTTTATTAGTTCGATTGATTTTATTTATTCATCAATCTTTATCTTTTCAAATCATTTCCATGTGTCCACTGTAATAATGAAATCTACAAAGATTTTCACTCTTTACTTGTTTCATTCTTTTCTTAATATATTAAGAATTGATCACTATTTATTTTTTTTTCACTTTAAGAGTACATGTACATTTATACTTTATTCTCTATGTCTCATACACACATTCACACACACACACACATATATGTATATATTGCTAACTTGTTCTACCATACATCATTTCACTAGAAGGGTTCACTACCTTCACATTTCACTACATTCTTTTCGTTTTACATTATCAATTCCTTTCTTTCCATTTGCAATCAATTAGTATTAAGTAACTCTTTAACACTTCTATATATATAATCTATACCTTGGCTTTAATCACCAAATAATATTACAATCGTGTATTTCATAAATACACAATATGTAAATCTCACATTCTTACTTTCATTACTCAATCCATTTGTATATACCTCTTTAGATTCATTAACTTGCTCTTCACATTATGTACAATCATTACTAATTTATCAATCTATCATGCTTTTCACTTTATTTCAGAAATTATCTTATTTCATCATAAAGATGTTAAATCCACTAATAACTTGTAATTGTCTTTTATCTTTTCTCTACCTTTACACTTCTTTCACATATCCAATTACATTTATTCATACTTTCCTCACGTTCTTTTCACATTTCAGTTTTAATGGATTGATTTCATTTCAATCTTATAAGCAATCTTTTGTCACTTATAACTATTTTCAAGATGTAGTCATTAATTCACTACTAATTCCACCGATAAACTCTACTCTGGGGAAGTATGCACATTACTAAAATTTTGTAGAACAGAAGTATACATAGCCAGATACATAACCATGTGAATGGTCTTGCACATCTCTACTAAAATTTATTTTCATTGTTTTAAGGGCACAAATATATGCATGTCCATATAAATGATCATGTACCTCAATATTGGAATTTCTTCTCAAAGTTTGCAAAATAGACATTTACACAACCATATATGCATGACTATACACATAATCATGCATATCTCCGCTTGAATTTCTTTTCTTGATTTAATCAATAAGTTATTCATAAGGCAACTCATACAAATTGCGGAAATAGGATTCAACTCGTCCATGCACTATCAAATTCAAATCTCAATGTCCATAACCCTAAAATTTTTCAAAACATTATCTTCTTTCATAACTTTATATTAACTCATAAATGATTCAATGATAGCTTTAATCATTGTTCCAGTTACATACACATTTACATATTGCACGAAGAACTTTACTATCACAGAAGTAAAGTTTTCACAATTATTTAATACACCATATATTTTACAAGTAATGGTGTTTTATCAATTCACAAATCTCTTGTCATAATAAAACTCAAGATCATTTCAATAAATAGCACACTAAGTGGTATTCAAGCTCTAGCCTCTTTATCAATACTCTTACATTACTTTTCATTTCAATCTTTTGTTTTGATGATGTTTTAGATGACAATAGAAGACACCAGAAATCTTTACATAAGTTTTAGGACTTTTGTCCAATATACTCACTTATACAATAGTTTTGATGTATTCACGTACTTTCATTTAACTATCACTTCAATCCTTAACGTTGAAACATTATAAAAATAATTACTTTTGACACTTTAACACTCCATTATCCATATTTCACATTCAAAGTACAGCTTGAATTCATTTCGAGCTAGAAAGGTATTTTCATAATTTCTTACCTCTTCGAAATCTTGTTCCACAATACAGATATTATTCATACTCGGATTTAATGTTACTGTTATTAAGGCTTATTTAACCTTATCACTATCAATTTCAAATGCTCTCATATCATAATCACTCCACTTTGACACTCATATATTCACTCACTTAATGTAGAACATCAATACTTAATGTTGTACAACATGACAATTCTCATTCTCGTACGAAATTTCATGCTCAAAATTTATCTCTCTGTCATAATTCATTCCTCAAATTCTAATAAATTATTACACTTTCACTGTGTTACTTTGACATATCTCTTTCGCTACTCATATCTTGTTTTCTTTTCACATCATTCTTTATCACAAATAGATCTAGTGCACTCCAAACAATACACTACGAATTGTCAATCAATTCTTAGTAAACATTCTATTACCATAAACATATGGAATATCAATTGTGTCATAACACATATCCATTTATTCACTTCACATAACTTAAAAAATTACATTTCACTTTTCCCATAATTCCACATGCCAGAAACGCCTAAACCATGCTCTAATACCACTAAATGTAACATCCTCTGACAATTCTTATATAAAAACTATCAAAGAATGTTATTCGATATACTATTCGCACTCCAATCAATTCATAGAAAACTCTTTTCATAAATAAAAATTTTCAAATAATAATACAATATGTATATCACAACCCTTATAGATCCAATATTTAAACCAATTTCCAATATCTCCAATATCAATCAGATAAACTTTATAAGTTCATCAAATAAAATAAATAAACAATACATTTCTTTCAATATACTCATTCATTAGAATCTCAAACTTCATTCTTTAAATGCATAAATCTTCTTATGTTTACAAAATTTATACAAGCTCTTAAATAGCTAAATTGAAGTATCTATATACATACACATTATAACTTATAAATACAATAAACACAAGATCTTCTTATGTTCTTAACTTGCTCCGATGTCCTGATACCTGCGTGTCAGAAAACAATTCTAAGACGCTAAGCAAAGCTTAGTGGTGCTTGTATACACATATTTTAACACTTAATATTCAAGAAATATACTTATGAAAATATAGTAATAACACTTAGATTTAAAAAAAATATTTCAATATATGAACTAATTTTGGTAACAAATCAATATACCATGCTGATTACACAAAATAATAATTGTCCCTGTATAAAAGTTATCATATAATACAATACTTTCGGTACTACATCTTGTCTCATTGAGAATCATTTTATTCAAGAATTGTTGTCTCATTTGATAACATTGTTCACAATACACTTATTTTGTTTTTCACTAAATCTTTCTTTTTAAGTTCAGGTTCACATATAGGATCATTTTAGTCAAGCTATACTTTTCATCACTTAATTTCAATACTATTCTTTAGATCACTTTGTATCTCACATAAACACTTTTATTCATTTGAAATACTTTGGAGCACTTTGTATCTCATAGCATTATATACACTTTTAATCCTTTGATTATTTCAATACATTGAGCATAACATTACCATTATGTGCATTAGGACTTTCACTTGTAAGCATTAATATATATATTACCATTCACTTTTACACTATAACACAATACTTCAATTTCAAGTAATTGACTTATTTTATTATTTTACATTTCTTTCAACTATCATGTTCACATATATTTTCATTAATTATGCCCAAACATACTAAACTTAGATCATAGGTTTGGATAACATGTTAGTATAGCAATCTCAAGAATTTATAATGGCAATTATGCCCACCATCACTGATAACACAATGTGTCCATTAAAGGCATGAGGTGCCCACTATCACTGTGGCTATCCATCCTCTGGTTAACCATTCATTCCAAAGCTAGATATAAATTTAATATGATTTGGGCAATTCATTAATTTTGATGAACACTACATTATTTATTTCCTTTCATTGATACTATACTCTTATCAACATTTGGTCAAATATATATGTGTGTCACGTATCTAGAGTTTATCACTTGTTTTTATACATTTAACACATTAATACAAAAGTATGGACTATACACATATTAGTCTCATGTCATTGATTAACACTTGTTTATATAAACACTCACTTGTTTATATAAGCACTTGTTTATATCATTTCAATTGTTTATATCATTTCACTTGTTTATACCATGACCTTGGTACATTACTCTTAGCAACATTTAGTATGATATATATTTGTCACTTATCTAAAGTTTCTCACTCTTTTACATGCATTTAACACATACACATGAATTTTCAATACAATTATTCACATATTAGTCTCATACTAGGCCCGTAGTTCACAAATTACAAGCCAAAAATACTATTTAGGTCTTCACGGTCGTGGCCTCACAACCCCATGCCCGTGGGATCCAAAATGAAGCTGTAAAATAAGTTTGAAGACCCCACGGTCGTGGCCTTCAAGGGCCACGGTCGTGGCATCTAAAACTCTTCTGTTCTATCAAATTTTTTTGAAGAAACAACATCACTTTCAATCCCACGGTCATGGCACTCAATTGCCACGGCCGTGGCATTGATTTTGGGACTATTTTCGAAGTAAAATCATGTATTCTGCACTTTTAACTTCATTAAACACAAACATTTTTAAGATCTAAGATCAAAATGTATCAAACTCAAGTTTTGATAGAAAAAGAATTCATATCAAATATTTTACCACAACTTCACTCAATCAAACTTTCAATCATTTCCTATGAATAAAACCAACATCAAACCATTCAATTCTCATAAAAGTTGAGTTATGGATCAAAACCCGTCATATAAAAGTTATTTTTCACTCATCAATCTATTTAATCAATACTTTCAAGAAATATATCATTATACATAAGTCAATCATTCAATTAAATCATTAAAACTCATAAAAATTCATATTTTTGCAAAGTATAAATCAAAAGCACATACCTTGTTGATAATCACCACTTTTCCAACTTAATCTTCTCAACACTTATATTTAGATGTAATCTTATCTTAGTTTTGATTCAAATCATAGAAAGAAAGAAGAAAGAAGAAACTTTGGTGGTGTTGGTGATGGTGGCGCGGAGAGAAGAAGGAAGAAAGAAATCAGAAAATTCTACACAATTGACACATATACACACACATATATATATATAATATTTTTAATCTAGTGAGGGAATGCTCATAATAACTATGGTGCACCCTCATTCTTAACCGTTGATTTTAAATTGAGTTTTAATCTCGTAAAATAGTAAAAATACTCTTTTCAGTAAAGTTTTAAGATACACAATTTACTCTTCTCTACATATGGCATTTATCCACAATACTTTGGTCACTGTACATTATCAAGTTTTCATTATTAGTCAAAACGTCCCTGTTTAACATCTTGACCATTACAATGCCAGCCCAAAAGATAGAGAGAGAAGTTCAGGGATTTATTGGTAAATTACAATACATTACCAGATTTATAGCAAAGCTCATAACAATCTGTGAGCCTATCTTCAAATTACCTAAAAAGAATCAGCCGGTCATATGGTATGAAGAATGTCAAAAGGCCTTTGAGCGAATAAAAGAGTATTTGTTCAATCCACCTGTTTTAAAACCACCTAAACCCGGCAAACCTCTATTACTATACTTAGCAGTAGAAGAAGAGTCGATAAGAGCCATGCTAGCCCAAGCAGATGAGTCAGGGATTGAGCATGCAGTTTACTATTTGAGTAGAAAGCTCCTACCTTATGAAATTAAGTATAGTATCATTGAAAAGACCTGTATAGCCGTGGTTTGGTCTTCTAAGAAGTTGCGGCATTACTTTCAATCATATAGTGTGCAAGCAATTTCCAGGCTGGATCCAATGAAGTACTTAAGGGAGACACCCTCTTTGATTGGGAAATATGGTCGATGGTTGATAATATTCGAAGAATTTGAGATTGAATATGTAACCAGGAAAATAATCAAAGGTAGAGCGGTTGCAGAATTCTTGGCCTAACAACCATTACCAGATAGCGAAGAGGTAATCTTGGAATTTCCGGATGAACATTTAGAAGCAATTGAAGTGCAAGGGTGGAAAATATATTTTGATGGAGCAATAAACAGGAAAGGAGCAGGTTTGGGAGTTATACTAGAATCGCCCGAAGGGGAACTCATCCCTTTAGCCAAAAAGTTAAAATTTAGGGCAACCAATAATATGGTGGAGTACAAAGCTTGTATTTTTTGTTTGGAAACCCTAATGATTATGAAGGTGGATAAAGTGGTAGTTTATGGCGATTCATTGCTAGTAGTATCCCAAGTAAATGGAGAGTGGGAGTTGAAAGAAGAAAAATTAAATCCATACCACCATTACTTGACCATGATGAAGAAGAACTTTAAGGAGGTGTAGGTTTATACACCTATCAAGAGAAGAAAATCAGATGGTTGATGCCCTAGCCACATTGGCTTCGGTATGGGAAAACTCTATTAGCCTATTCCTTAAGCTTCTAATCTTTACCAGTTCATCAACTCCTTCTATGAATATGAAACAATCATGGAAATTGATACAGACCATGATGCGTGGTATGATACTATAAGACGATTTTTGGAGAAAAGAGAATACTCGCCGGGGGCAACAAGGAAAGAGAGAAGAGCTATAAGGCGGTGGTCTTTGCAATACATCACATTCCATGGAGAGTTATATCGAAGATGGCCTGATGGAGTGCATTTAAGATGTTTAAGAAAACTTGAAGTGGAGCGTATCATGTCAGAAATACATGCGGGAAATTACGGTCCACACGTGAGTGGTTTGGCCCTAGTTAAGAAGATTATTCAACAAGGTTACTACTGGTTGACCATGGAGAAATATTGTATTGAGTTTGTCAAAAAGTGCCAACAATGTCAGATGTATGGTAACTTGAATCACATGCCTCCTGAAGAACTGCATTCAATGTCTTCACCCTGGCCGTTTGCCACTTGGGGTATCGACATTATAGGAGAGATACATCTGACAGCTTCAAACGGTCACCAT
Source organism: Garcia nutans (assembly GCA_947685225.1). Classification (NCBI taxonomy): domain Eukaryota; kingdom Viridiplantae; phylum Streptophyta; class Magnoliopsida; order Malpighiales; family Euphorbiaceae; genus Garcia; species Garcia nutans. The sequence goes on from CANTUV010000026.1 coordinate 18,491,210, forward strand.
TTCATTGTGGTAGCAGTAGATTATATTTTAAAATGGTTCGAAGCTGAATCCTTCAATAAACTGGGTGCAAGCCAAAATGCTAGGTTTATTGAAAAGAACCTCATCTGCAGATACAGGGTCCCGCATAGTGTGATATCAGACAATGGGGTACAGTTTCAAGGAGCAGTTAAGGATTTATTCTCGAAGTACCAAATCCATCATTATAGATCCTCTCCTTATAGACCAAAGGCTAATGGTGCCATAGAAGCAACAAACAAGACAATTAAGCAAATTTTGTCCAAGATGACCAAGACTTACAGGGATTGGTCAGAGATGCTTCCCTTTGCTTTATGGGGATATAGGACAAGTGTGCGAACACCTACTGGAATGACACCGTTCTCTTTGGTTTACGGGATGGAAGCTGTATTGCCAATTGAAATTGAGATCAAGTCGTTAAGAGTAGTCTTGGAATCTGAACTACCTGAAACGGAATGGGTAGCAAGCAGATACACACAGTTAGCTCTACTAGAAGAGAGAAGGTTAAAGGCACTGTATCATCATCAATTGTATCAAAAGAGGATAACTCGGGCCTACAATGGAAGGGTTAAAATTAGAAAATTTAGAGTCGGGGATTTAGTGTTGAAGCAATGTAAGCCTAACATATCTGATCCAAGAGGAAAGTTTAGGCCTAGCTGGGAAGGGTCATATGTCGTAAAACAAGTCATGAACAAAGGTGCAGTGAAGTTATCAGACATGGATGGGAACGAGTTTAGTGAGCCAGTCAACATTGATAGGTTGAAGAAATTTTATGTATGAAAAATGAAAAAGAAAGAGCTCGCTAGGTTGAAAACCCAAAAAGGGCGGCCTAGGCAAAAGTTAGATCAGTCCCCTAATTCCAAAAACCCGAAAGGGTGGGCTAGGCAACAATTAGGGCTAAATGAGAGAAAATCGTTAATTAGAAAACTCGAAAGGGCTAATTGGCAGCAGGAGTAATCTTGTGTATGCTGGCTTTATGTTTGGTTGTTCCCTAATTTAATAAAATAGAATTAATGTTAAAATTGTTCTATATGCACTGTTATAAGTATTTGACTAGATATTGATGAAATAAATAAACATAATAGCAAAAGGTGATGACAAATTATAAATGGAAAAGAAGCATCTTTTATTACTTTAATTATTTTTTCATCCTAACAATACACTTTCTGAATTGACAAATGTAAAATCTATGGCAGTCGATAAGTGTAACGTGCAAACCAGCTTTGCCTCAGCCGATCCAAGTAGGCTTCAGTCAAGCAAGGCATGTCTAAGTTGGGAGCAAAGTTAGAATCACGAGGCTCAGCTCCATACTGACGGCCAAGTCGGCGAGGATCATAGCATGTACCTTGACGAAGAGCAACAACGGGAATGTACATCAAGTATGTCCGCATGGTGATATGAGAAATTTTCCACCAAGGTATCAACCAACGGATATTGACTTCGGAGCGTGAGTGGATCCAGTCAATCCAGTTAGCATATGAAGAAGCAGGATGGAGTAGCTTCCTAGCAGAATGATGACGTGGTAGGTATCTGGAAAAGTCCATGGATGGAGTATCAAGCAAACAAAGATGCTCCTGAAGCCAAATCTGTGAAGAAAGAGTTAAAAAAAAAGAGTCTGCTAAGTTAAAAACCTACAAGGGCAGCTTAGGCAAAAATTAGGACAGCTCGCTAGTTTTGAAAACCCACATGGGCGGACTAGGCAAAAATTAGAGCAATAAAGAAAAGAAGAAAAAGAAAACCTAAATTGAAAACCCGAAAGGGTAGTTTAGGTAAGTACCTGAAGCAGCAACGGACTCCCAGTCAGTCTCTTTAACAATCTTGATTTAAATCGGTCTAATCCAACTAAGGTCTCAGCTAAGATCACAAGTACCGATGACAAGCCTCCTTCCATTTGGTCCATAATATTCAATACTCGTGGATCAATATAGCCGTCAGAAGAAACAAGCAAGAATTGACCGAGCAAGCAAAGACAAAGCATGCATCCCCATGCCTTAGTAGGCGCCAAATGAGAGAAACAAAAGTCAATCAAAGGAGCAAGTAGAATTTTTTCACCTCTCATCAACAGAAGAATTTCAGGCTTTGGAATTTGAAATAACATCTGCATCTTCTGTTGAGTCTTGGAAATCAATGTGGGTAATGCCATTTGTTGATTATTGGGATATCCAAGGATGGCCTCAAATTCTTCAATCAAGGGACATATTTCAAAGCCATTAATTCTAAATACCCTAGAATCCGTATCCCAAAAGGAAGCCACGGCATGTAAGAAGGAGAAGTCCAATTTGACATTTTGAAAACATTTTAAAACATCAAGTTTTGACCATGAAATTTACTTCCAATGAATGGCATCCATATTCTTAAATAGAATTTTTATTCTCTTTAAATGATGCTCAGTCATGGTGAATGAATGAAGAAAAAAAATTAAAATTGTTAAAGGGAGTCTTCATGTTGAAAGAGAAAGAATTTTGGTTTATGTATTAAAATATGGCATGAATGGTGACTTATATAGAAGAAATAATCCTTTTCCTAAAGTGAAAAGGAAAAGGTGATGGGAAAGGGTAAGACAATATGGCATAAGGAAAGGAATTAGCAATGAATTTCCTTTACCACGTTGGATTTGGTTTAGCAAATGAAGTGGATGTAAATTATGGTGTACTGTAACAAAAAAAAAGTGGTGCAGTAACGAAAAAAAAAAGAGTTATAGTAAAGAGGAAGATTGTATTTTTTTCATTATTGTACAAGATTTTAAAATTGCTACAATATTTACATATCACTAAGAGGGTTGTGGTGGTAGTTCATTAAAGCCTTGAAAAAGTCATTGCCTATTGGAGGAGGTGTCAAATCACTCGTCTCGAGTCCGCCCAAAGTGGGAGCACCAAAACTCGACAAAATACTCGTCCCGGGATCACCCGAAGCGGGAGCACTAAAATCAGAAGTCTCAAAAATGTTGTTCAGATTGATGATATAAACTTTCAAAATGAGAAGCCTACTGACAACTTGCAGCCAACTCTTCTTGAAGTTTCTTATTTTGTTCTTCGAGCATCCGCTGTGAGCCAAGAAGGAAAAAGGTAAGAGCATACATAATCATGCATACATATGGAATAAACTACTATGAAATAAGAAACATACCAGGTAGTTCATATCAATGCCCTACGGATGAGATGGCATATCTGGCGGGCTAGAATGAGCAAATGAAGGGGTAGTAAAAGAAGGTCCAGCCTCATGATCAAATAAGCCAACAGCCTGCAACAATCATTAAAGAATCAATGAAAGAAAAAAGCAGGTACAAGGGAAAAGTGGTTAAAGTGCAAAAACTCCCTTGGAAGATCAAAACAAGGAAAAAAGAGCATGAATCAAGCAAGACATGGCCAAGCCAAATCAAACTTGGCCGTGTCACCTCAAAGGAAATCTTGGCAGAACATGACACGGGCAGGAGACACGGTCAAGCCACTGGCTGTGTCTCACCTAAAGGGCAAAGTCAAGAAGGACCAAGCAAAGAAAGAAAATAAATAGTAGGTGACACTGGCAGGTGACACGGCCAAGCCACTGGCTGTGAGCTTAGCCGTGTCCCATCCTAAGCCAAGAACAAAGAAGAACCAAAGAAAAGACACAGAAGCTAACACACCTAGGAGACACGGTCAAGCCACTGGCCATGTCACATGACACGGCCAGGAACTTGGCCGTGTCACTCTTACCTTCAAAGAACAAAGAAAACCAAAGGAGAAATAGATGATGACACACTCAGGTGACATGGCCATTTACCTGAGAAGTACTAGTCCCGAGATGTGGAACAGACTCCCCTGCAGCTCCGTGATGTTCTTCTTCATCTCTACCCTCATTTTCGTCAGAAATCTCCCGCATACCAATAGGAGATACATCAAAGTTCAAGAGTCTTCTTTGAATAAAATAGGCATAAAATGGACCCGGTAAATGGAGAAATGACTCGGCATCATAACCATACTGGGCCGACCACCATGCATCCTCCGACATTGACATAATATTTAAAGTATATTCTGAGATTTGCATCGGAAACCTCCGCTGCTCTAGACCAAGAAACCATTCATAAACTCTCTCCCTGAGAAACCAGCCACTAGACATTGGGCCAACAATAACTCGGCGAGAATGTTGGAAAGACAGTGTAGCCCTTAGGAGACCAGTTTGCTCGCTCTTCTGAGCTCCACCAGGCAAAATTCACCTGCAAAATAACATAAGGTAAGTAAAACTTTCACATAAAATTTAAAGCATACTAATGTTATTTTACCTGGTCCCAGGTTAAGCGGCTCAACACATAGCGGTGAGTATGCACATGATGAGAGCCGGGAACGTCCACACGATCAGACAACTAGAAATTTAATCTCAGATACCCGACTCTCTCTCGGGAAATACCGGGTACCCTCACGATGTTATGTTCATATGCCCATACCTATAACAATGATAGTAAAGATCAAATTCATGCAAGAAAAGAGTGGAAATAACATTGGTGAAGGAAAAGAATACCTCGACAACCGCCACCAAGCCGACAAAAGACTTCTTATTTCGGCAAAGCTTATCGAGACCATGGTAAAGACACGCGAGACCAGCTTCACTCCAACCAGAAGATTGTACCATTCTAAGATAAGAAAGGGCACTCAACACTAACAAGTGAATGGAGGATTTAGTGCTGCCTAAGATGGTCGACCCGAGCATAAATAACAAAAATTCTCGAGCATACTGTTCGGCCGTATCTCTGCCAACTCGTCCTTCGTAGTTCATCCAATAACTATGAATTGGCTCAATTTTTATCTTAAAAGGCCCTTTATATGATGGTTCCATACCAATTAATTCCTGAATTTCTTCAAATGTTAAAATATCATTGGTGAGAGGAACCAGAACACCATCATATCGAAGGCCGGTTATGGCAGTAAAATCGACCGGACCAATTGTCATCTCTCCAATGGGCAAGTGAAAAGTGTGGGTTGTATCCAACCATCGCTCTGCAAGCGCCTGGACTACGCTTCGATCCATCTGATATTCCTCGGATGGCAATTGTAAGATAAACTGCTCAATGCCGCAATCTCGGATAATCCGCCTTGCCTGAGAAGGCACTACATCATACCATTATCGAGCTTTGTAAATACATCCTCCAGCCCGAACAACACAACAATCATGGTAAGTTAATACCAGGTAAGTAAATGTTATCCTATCTACTTATATTAATTTATTTTTCTTAAAAAAGAATAATAATATAAAATATTAATAAAAACAAGCAAAACATAAAGAATAAAAGTAAACAATAAATAATAAAAATAAAAATAAAAAAACAACAAAAAAATCAAGAGAAATAAAAAAGGAAAAAATAATTACCTCGCTCTTTTGATTGGAACTGCGATGGACCGGCATCCCGGCTAGTATATCTAAATTTTTATCTTCATGATGCCGAATAAACTCCAATAACTAGGCATTAGAATGAGTCGCTGACCTCGAAGTATGCATTGTTTTTGAAAAATATATGCTAAAATTGAAAGAAATTTGAGAGAATCATGAAATTGAAATCGTGCTATGAAATGAAATGAAGGAATGGTGGCTTTTTATAGAGAAACGGCAAGCAAAAAATAAAATTCAAAACTATTCATGAATAGTAAATTTTACTATTGATAAATAGTAAAAGTACTATTTCCAATAGTAAATACTATTTGATACTATTTGAAAATAGTAAATTTACTATTTATGAATAGTAAATAGTGCATGAACAGTGATTACACAGTAAATAAACAGTAAATTCAATTATTCACTTTAATCAATCAAATAATTATGGGTATATAAATATTTTTACTCTCAGGGGCAATAAGAAGACATATGCATAAAAATTAGCCAAACTTTTTAAAATAAAAAATTATTTGCTCGGGTCCAGAACCCAAATTTTCCTTAGGTCCAGAATCTAGAATTATCCTTGAGTCCAGAACTCGAATCGGGTCCAGAACCCAATTTTTTCTTAGGTCCAGAACCTATAATCTTTTCTAAGTCTTGAACTTAGCTCGGGTCTAGAACCCAAATTTTTCTTAGGTCCAAAACCTAGAATTATCCTTAAGTCCAAGAACATAGCTCGGTCCATAACCCAAATTACCCTTAGATCCAGAACCTAGAATTTATCTCTAAGTCCCAGAACTTAGATCGGGTCTAGAACCCAAATTTTCCTTAGGTCCAGAACCTAGAAGTATCCTTGAGTCCAGAACTCGAACTGGGTCCAGAACCCAAAACCTTCACCATCTCAAAAATTAAGTCTTGTTGCTTTTCACTCTCTTTTACTAAAGTTTCAGATCATTCAAATAGGGGGCAAACTGTAGACCCTTAATTTTTTACCCAGTCCGGTCCAATATATTTTGTTTAGTCCGAAATAATTTTTGTGTTGTCTAATATATTTTAATTGGTCCAAAATAATTTTTGTTATCTTAATTAAATAATTTTTGCTTTATTATCTAATTTTTATTAATAAAAAATAAAAATAAACAAATAAAAATCAAAAAATAAAAAATAAAAATCAGCGATTAAAAAAATTGACGACGAAAAAATCGTCACCGAAAGCGAGCGCGGGCTTGGCCATGGGCCATTTCGCCTGCTGGAGTTTCCTGCGGGTGAAATGGCCCACAGGCCGTTCCCCGCCCCCTGCCACAGCCAAGTGAGGCAAATTTTTTTTGCTAGTGCAATTTTTCCGCAGCATTTTTTTTCGCCAGCGAAATTTTTCGACGCAAATTTTTTGAAACCTAATACAATTAGGTTTCGGTTTCTTTTTCTTATTCAATATTGTATGCCATGAGTAATTAGGATGGAGAATAGAATTCTTCTATAAATAAGGAGGCATAAAGAGGAGAAAAGTAATGAGAAATTGGGACAGAAATTGATGACCGAGAGGAAGGAGGAAAACTTGGAAACTTTAAATTCCTTCTGGCAGTAAATTGAATCGGACTGGGAGGGAGCAAACAAGTCATTAACAATTCATCAAAGGCAGCAACGGCCTTTGTTTTTATTCATCCAAGAAGCAATTTTTGGGTGTAACTCACGAATCAAGGATTGAACTCTTAAATTCTTTTTGTTTTTTTTTACAGTAGCTTAATTCATCTAGTTGCTTCTTTTAATTCAAAAATCCCAGAAACTTAATTCCCTTTGTTCCAAATTTAAAATTCATTGCTTTATTTTCCAAAAGGGCTTAGAATTGTTATTTTTACTTCTTCAAAATCTTAAAACACTAATTGAACATGTTTTTCTTCAAAATCAAAATTTGATTATGTTTCTTTTAACAAACCCTAAAAACATCTTTTCTATTTATATAAACCTTAAATTGTTGGTCTACTTTTATAAAATTATCAATTACTTTTTCCAAATTCTAAAAAAACTTAAGCATCCACCGAAACCCTAATGCTAAAACACTAAATCCAAATGCAACTTCCAAACCTAAAATAGTAAAACCCTAATCCCTTTAAAACCTTAAACCCTATTTTTTTTTCTAAATCCTAATCCTTTAAAACTTTAAAAACCATAAAAACACAAATATATTAATTTCACACAGTAAACTTGAAACCATAAATTAAAAGTGTTTTAAAGAGTCCAAATTCTAGTTTCACGATTTTTCATCATAAACCCTAGTTTGGTTAATCAAAGAGTCTTACCAACCTTTTAAAACATAAAATCCTCAATCTATTTTAATTCTCTTAAAGTCACAGTAGCCAAATTCCATTAATTCCAAAACCTTAAACACATGAAATAAAGAGCCCTAAATGGAAACAGTAGCTATAATTTGAATTTTATTTGCTTTATTCAATTCTTTATTTGATTATGCTTTTGATTTATTTCTTATGCTTTAATTTATTTAAGTTCAATGTTTGGTTCATTTAATTTGTCATGAATGGATGTTTACATTCTATTGATGTTTAACACCTTTGATGAATGATTTATTTATGATGAATGGTTATTTACTTTTATCAATTTATTTAGGTTTCAAAATGTTGTAAGAGGTATGTTTCCACTTGGTGGGTACCTCATTAGTTAAATATCATGTAATTTAATTTGCTTTTCTATTTTAGAACCTATGTAAAGGACATGTTTCTAGCCTTCGGTGGTTGTCCTATTTAGGCATGTGATGTAAGGACATGTTTCCATCTTTGGATGGGTGTCCATTTATTTGTTTTGCTTGGACCTTGCTTTGATTTTAATATATTGATGCTTTCTTTTAATTATTGTGTGTAATATGGATAATATTGTTATATTTAAGAATTTTAAAATATTAAGACCTGTAAAGGAGGCTGGTTCCAATGAACCGGGCGTTGTAGGGGTGCTGGGCCATTTCTCACCTTCCCCACACATACCCAACTTTCCGAACCCATTAGGGGGTTGGGGATTCCTTAGGAATCGAGTCATGCACCCCTTTCTTTTTCCCGACCCATCCGGGTGGCGACTCCATTTTTTTCAGACTTAGGTCCGTGTTCTCTAAGGCCCTGAGCCTAAACAGTGCCGAAATCGCAAGATCCATTCCACCGGGAGTGGGGGAAAAACTCCCCGCTCACACTAAGCATATTGCCTAGTAGTACATACTTTAATAAAATTTAGAAATGATGTCATACATATATAATGCCATGTTTGCATCTTGTTATATATGTTAATGATTTTTATACAAATTAAACAACACACTAAACATCCCCACATATTCGGCCCAAACACCTTATATAACTATCTAGTCCCAGGCTCGTTGCCTTGGTCTAACATTAGTGTCTCACTCGGGCTTAAGCACATCTATGTGATGCCTAGTGTCTCATCCATTTTTACGTATGGTATGCCAACATCCAAGCGTAATCTTCTGGCAACTAGATAGTATATAAGGTACACGCAATACACATCCTTTTTTCAATGTGCTTTTATATCCCGACTCATATCATGGTTTTCACAAATCATTATCATATATAATGCAAATGTGGTTTACTTCTTCATTTTAGTGCACAACTTAAACTATACACATTTTACACAAACATCTTATTTAGCCATTCTCAAATGGTTTATCATTCCACAATCAACACAAATCAAACATTGTTACTTCAAATAATGCTATACACACACGTTCATAAAAATTAAATATCTTCACTCATTTAACATATGTAATGTGTTATGCTAAAATTTAATACAACCACACGCATTGTGAATAAAAAGCATGTATGAATTTCTTTAAAGCAATAAATGTAGTTAAAACTCAACTCCACATCCAACACACCCAAAAATCCTTCACCATTAGGTTGAAGAAACAACACACTATTCAACACCTATTAAAAATGTTAATGAAAATAATCAATTAACATCACATTTCTAGATGTTTAAAGCCTAAAATATAAATTAAGTCATAATTTTACAATTTTCCAAGTTTTTTCCATAATGGACTTTAACTTTGGAAAATCATTCCAGCAAATTCCAAATTGAGTTTTAAGCTTAAATATATCTAATATATTATATTTTAACACATTTTAATTATTAAAATATAATGTATCACATTTTCTTAAAAAATCTAAAATTTTACCCTAAGCTACTTTTATTTTGGTTCAACATTTTAACCAATTCTAATTGTTAATTTAAGTTCATTTCTATCATTAAAATAATTTTATATCATCATTTAAATCATTAAATAAAATATACATCAATTCTTTGTGATTACTATTCCAAATTTTCTTACTAACCCTTCCAAACTCCATTTAAACTTAATCAAATCAACCAAACAAACCATAAAATATTTACCTCCTCATGAAAACATCTTTCATAACCATTTTACCAATTTTAACATACTATTTAAATTCCAAATTTTCACATATTCGTAACTTAAAATAAATCCATAATATTTTAAAGAAAATTTACCAATTTGTTGGAAAATCATCAAAACTCTTTTTGATTCTTGAAAATCTACTCAAATTTTAGTCTTTGGAAGAGAAGAAAAGATCACCTTTGCTCCCATTGTGTTTTGGCCAATAATAAGAAGAGAGGAAGAAGAAGGGTTTATATTTTTAACTTTTTCCTTTCTTTTCCTTCTTTTTAAAATATAAATATTTAATAATTAATTATTTTTATGTAATTATTTATTTATTTATTTTAAAAGTCATATTTTCCTTCTCCCATTCAAAATTATTTAAATTTTAATTTTTTGAACATTTTTCATTTTTACTATTTAAGTTTCACTATTCATATATTGACTTTTACTATTACTTTTAACTTTTATGTCATTTATAATCCATATATATTTAACATATACAATCTATTTTTTCTCACTTCTAAAATCTTCATTTCTTCTTCAAATTATTTATTTTAGTTTAATTTTATTTTATCATATTTGTGAGCGGGGATTTTCGCCCTCACTCCCGGTGGAATGGTTCTTGTGACTTCGGCACTATTTAGGTTCGGGGCCTTAGAGAACACGAACCTAAGTCCGGAGAAAATGGAGTCGCCACCGGGACGGGCCGGGAAAAAAGAAAGGAGTGGATGACTCAATTCCTAAGTAATCTCCAACCCCCTAATGGGTTTGGAAAGTTGGGTACGTGTGGGGAAGGTGAGAAATGGCCCAGCACCCCCACAATGTACGATTCATTAAAACCAGCCTCCTTTACAAGTCTTAATATTATAAAATTCTTAAATATAACGATATTATCCATATTACGCACAATAATTAAAATAAAGCATCGATATATTGAAAATCAAAACAATGTCCAAACAAAACAAATAAATGGACACTCATCCAAGGATGGAAACATGTCCTTACATCCCATGCCTAAATAGGACACCCACCGAAAGGTAGAAACATATCCTTTACATTGGTTCTAAAATAGAAAAGCAATTTAAATTACATGATATTTAACTAATGAGGTACCCACCAAATGGAAACATACCTCTTACAACATTTGGAAATCAAAATAAATCGATAAAGTAAATAACCATTCATCATAAATAAATCATTCATCAAAGATATTAAACAACAATAGAATGTAAACATCCATACATGATAAACTAAATAAATCAAGCATTGAACTTAAATAAATTAAAGCAGTCAAATATAAAATTGAATAAAGCAAATAAAGATTCAAATTAGGGCTACTGTTTCTATTTAAGATTCTTTATTTAATGTGTTTAGGGTTTTGGAATTTATGAGTTTAAGCTACTGTGAGTTTTAAAGGAATTGAAATGGATTAAAGTTTTATAATTTAAGAGGTTGATAAAGTTCTTTAATTAACCAAATTAGTGTTTGAGAAGTGAAATCATGAAATTAGGGTTTGAACACTTTAAAATATTGGATTTATGATTTACGGTTACTTATTGTGTAGAATTACAACATTTAGATTTATATGGTTTTAAGGTTTAAAAATTAGGGTTTAGAAAAATTAGGGTTTAGGTTAGCTAGTTTAGGATTTACTGTTTTGGGTTTTGGAGTTGAATTAGGATTTTATAATTTTATAATTAGGGTTTCGGAGAATGCATTAGGTTTTAGAATTTGAAAATCAATTGATAATTTTATGAAACTTTATGAAATTAAACAAAATGATTTAAGGTTTATAGAAACAGAAAAGATGTTTTTTTTAGGGTTTTTGGAAAGAAAAGGATTCAATTTATGGTTTTGAAGAATTAGAAGGCAAATTAGGGTTTTAAGATTTTGAAGAAAAAAAAACAACTATTTTAATATTTTTGAAAAACAAAGAGACGAATTAAGGTTTTTAAACTTTAGAAAAGGTAAATTAAAGTTCTAGGGTTTTTTTTTTTTTAATCAAAAGAGACAATTGGATGGTTCATGCTACTGTAAAGAAAAATAAATAAAGAAATTCATACTTTCGTTTGTTGGTTCCACCAAAAATCACTTCTTGGATGAACAAGAACAAAGACAAGTTTTGCTGCCTTTGATGAATTAAATTGCTTGTTTGCTTCTCTCAATATGTCTGATCGATTTCACGGCCAGAAGGAATTCTTCAAATCTTTCAAAGTTTTCCTCCTCAATTTCGGTCTCAAATTTCTCCCCCAAAATCTAATCCCCTTTTTCTCTGTTGTTTTAGTCCTTATTTATAGAAGAATTTTTATGGTTAAGTTTAGTTATTCATGGAATATAACATTAATTAAGAAAAGGAAACTGAAACCTAATTGCATTTGGTTTCAAAATAATTTGCGTCGGAAAAATTTTGCTGGCGAAAAAAAACTGCTGCGGAAAAATTGCGCTGGTGAAAAAAAACTGCTGTGGAAAAAATGCGCTGGCGAAAAAAACTGCCGCAGCTGGCTGCGGGTGAGAATTGGCCTGCGGGCGAAATGGCCCTGGCCATTTGGCTCACAAGTTTTTCCTGCGAGCAAAATGGCCAAGCCATTTCGCCTGCAGAAATAAACTGCGGCCGCATGCTGATTTTCGGCGATGATTTTTTCATCGCCGATTTTTATTTTTATTTATTATTATTTTTTGTTTATTATTTTTATTTTTTATTTTTTATTAATAAAAATTAGATACTAAAGAAAATTAAGATAACAAAAATTATTTTGGACTAATTAAAATATATTGGACAACACAAAATTTATTTTGGACTAATTAAAATATATTGGATCGGACTGGGTCAAAAATTAAGGGTCTATAGTTTGCCCCATGCTTGAATGATCTGAGACTTTAGTGAAAGAGAGTGAACAGTAATAAGACTTAATTTTTGAAATGGTTGAGGTTTTTGGGTTCTGGACTCAAGGAAAATTTTAGGTTCTGAACCTAAGTGTAATTTTGGGTTCTGGACCTAAGGATAATTTGGGTTCTGGACCCGAGCTAAGTTATGGACTTAGAAGAGATTTTAGGTTCTGGACCTAAGGATAATTTGGGTTCTGGACCCGAGATTGGGTACTTGGACCCAAGCTTGAATTTGATTTGGGTACTTGGACTCGAGATTGGGTACTTGGACCCGAGCTTAAATTTGATTTGGGTAGTTGGACCCGAGAATGGGTACTTGGACTCGAGATTGAATTTGATTTGGGTACTTGGACCCGAGAATGATTTGATTTGGGTACTTGGACCCGAGATTCATTTGATTTGGGTACTTGGACCCGAGATTGGGTTTGACTGATCTTTTATCAATTGAGAAGTCTGACTGCTTGAGCTATTATATGCATCATGGTTCTTCACCCACAAAATGGATCTTCATCCTTTGAGATCGGGTTTTTACCCTTGAAAAATGGATCTTCATCCTTTGAGATCGGGTCTTCACCCTTGAAAATGGATTTTCATCCTTTGAGATCGGGTCTTCACCCTTGAAAATGGATCTTCATCCTTTGAGATCGGGTTTTCACCCTTGAAAATGGATCTTCATCCTTTGAGATCGAGTCTTCACCCTTGAAAATGGATCTTCATCCTTTGAGATCGGGTTTTCACCCTTGAAAATGGATCTTCATCCTTGGAGACTGGGTCTTCACCCTTACGAACGGATCTTCATCCTTGGAGATTTTCTTCACCCTTGCAAATGGATCTTCATCCTTGGAGATTGGGTCTTCACCCTTGAAAATGGATCTTCATCCTTGGAAATTGGGTCTTCACCCTTGAAAGTTGATCTTCATCCTTTAGACTTTGGGTCTTTACCTTTTGAAATTGGATCTTCATCCTTAGAATCAGGTCTTCACCTTTGAAAATGGATCTTCATCCTTTGGACATCGGTTCTTCACCCTTGAAAGTGGATCTTCATCCTTTAAACTTCGGGTCTTCACCCTTTAAAATTGGATCTTCATCCTTAGAATCAGGTCTTCACCTTTGAAAATGGATCTTCATCCTTGGAAATCGGGTCTTCACCCTTGAAAGTGGATCTTCATCCTTTAAACTGGATCTTCATCCATTAGAGATTAGGTCTTATATTGTCCTCAGCTCTTATAGCTAGACTGATCTTTTGTCATTTGCGTCATTATTCTTTTGATTGTTCTAATGTTCCATTCTTTTTATTCTTCCTTTGCAAAAATTTAGCTATTTTAATTGGACCTTATATCCTCTCCTTGCCCCCAGCGTGGCAAAATACAAGTGAGTTTGAAAATATTTGGTATATAAACTCAAAAAATTGAAAAGGAGAAACTTTACCCTCTGTGTAGGCTCAAACCAAAGATTTTTTCCATGCAAGTTTTGATTGATGTTTTTGCCGTGTAGTTCTTCACATGAGCATGTATTTCTTCTCTTTGCAAAATGACTGGAGCATCCACAAGCGAGTAGGCTTTCCATGCCCCCTTTATTCAATATCTTCTTTTGATTCTTTACTTCGCAGGGTGTTTGCTGTTCATTTTAATAAGGAATGGACAATACAAGACAAGAAAGTGTGATGTGATATGCTCATGTATGCATGATATGCATGATAATACTCACAGCGATTTCATTGATTCACAGACCGAGGTGATCAGCAGAAGTATTCTCATTGACTCCTTTTTGATGCTCGTTCAAGTCTTACATTGGAATGATAGAAAGCTTTGCATTTATGACTTTTATCTTCAAGATGTTGAAAATATGAATATTGGAGACCCCAAGCAGCAGAGTCAGGGATTCATCTATTTCAAACTATGTCTCAGCATGTCAGTTGATAGCTTCTTCATGACCTTCCCAATAATCATTTCCTTTTCCCAATGTGTTCTTTGGAGGTTCAACATACTTCCCTTATCTTGAAGGCTTTGTATGACAAAACACTCTTTTTTTAATTTTAATTTTGAAATCAAATGTTGGCTTTGCCAAATTAATGTCAATGTACCTCAGGACTTGATTTTTCCAAATTAACATATCTATAACATGACAACCCTAGTTACCGTACTAAACTCAGGAATCATTTCTATTTAAGCAAGAATTGTTGCACTTCAGATAGGCACATACACATTACTTGGCCAAAGGTCTCATTTGAGTTTAAATATTGTCTATCTCATATGCATGCTTATCCAAACTATCTCCACTAACAGACTCTACCTACCAAGAGAGATCAACAGGTCTTTGATAGGCTTGAAATGGGGTCTATAAGGGACACGGGTTTAAGTGAAGGCCATTTTGAGATTGGAGCTGGTGTGACACAATGGACAAACCCTCACACTATACATTTCTTATTGGAACTTTAGACAATTGGGAGCAAACTTTCTAGACTCCAAATTCCTTCTATCTTCTAGGCATTAATCTGGATCTTAATTAGGACAATCTTTATTTCATTGCATAAAGTTTGGTACCCAAATTCATTTCTTTTCTTCTTCTCCCTCTTCTTTCTTTTATTTTTCTTACTCCTCCCTTTCTTTGAGCATTTTATCATTTTTGTCCTTCTTCCTTGTAGGACTGTCAAGTACAAAACTTTCAAGAACTAAATGGTCTTTCTCCTTTTTCTTTGATTTTGATCAAATCTTTAGTTGGGTTGGACCAATTCAAGTCAAACAGTCCTTATAAACCAAATGAAAGCTTTTTGTTGTCTTAGGTAAAAGAGAACTCAGTTGGCTTTTTGAACCGCCTTTTTAGTATTTATTATTTTTTTCTCTTTTTTTTTTCTTTTCTCTTTTCCTTTTTTCTTCTTTTTTTCTTTTCTTTTCTTTTTTGTTTGTTTTTATTTTTGGTTCTAGCTCTAAAAGAGTTGTCTTATTTGTACCAACTTGGGCTTCCGATAATGGATGAGTGAAGTCACATAAATCTCCTTTAACAGGGATAAATCATTTGTTACTCTGATGTTATCTTGATAGATTGGAGATATTAGGTGAACTTCAACTACCCTTATGGTCTTGAAAACTTCAACTACCCTTATGGTCTTGAGAACTTCAACTATCTTCATGGTCTTGAGAACTTCAACTATCTTTATGGTATTCATTTCTTTCTTTGATCTTCTTGCCTCTTCATCTTAGTGATCATAAGACTTGTCAAAAGTATCACAACAGCTCAGGGTAGGTTATTGGGGTTTGTAAGCCAATGAAAAGAAAGCTAAAATTTTATGAAGGCTCAACGGGACAACTAGGGATTGATATTTAATAGGGTGGATACTAGTTGTTGGCTAATCCAAACAATGCCTAGATCATTTCTCTCTTAAATAAGTAGAGTTCAATTATGCCTCAAAAGTTTGTCTAAGATTTTCTAAGCCTGACTAGGACCTAGACAAAGGTAATTATGCAGGAGCCCTCTCTAAGTAAGCATACACAACTCGATGCTATAGAGCAATTCCCTCATCTAGTAAAGTCATTCAAGTCATGATGCCTAGACACATTAATTTATAAACATCAAGCTAGATTCCTCATCGGTTGAGCACCAAAATGAACAAAGACCAACAAAATTTTGATGAAAGTAATTTATTCAAACAAACTTGAAAAACATAATTGTTCAAATTAAATATTAAAGAAAGTAAAATCGAAAAGCAACATTCAAGCTGAGGAAAGTTTGATGAGTTTAAGCTTCTTTTCCTTTCATATCTTCAATATTTCCATCTTAAAAAGAGGATAAAACAAAATCTTCTTCCAATCCTTTTCCCACCATGAAGGTTGCCGGTGAAGGTACTCTTCTAAACTTAGGCAAAGGATTACTCTTGGTATTGGGCTTGTCCAGCTCCGGTAGCTTACCACTATTGATTAGATCTTGGATCTCATGCTTCAATCGAGTACATCTATCAGTCTCATGACCTTGAGTCTGATGAAATTGACAAAAAGCCTTAGTATCAAATTTTGGGGGTAATGGACTAGGCAAAGGTCGAGGAGCTAACGGTTGTAACAACCCTTTCTTTTGTAGTTTGCTAAAAACCCAAGACAGTGGCTTCCCTAATTCTGAAAATTGCCTCATTCCTCCTTGACTAGTGGCATTAACATCGACTTCTTTTTGTGTGCTTTGATTGCCTGACTGGTAATTCCCTTTCTCATTCCTTCTTATTGAAAAAGCGGTTCTTCTCTCTTTCCCATTCTTTAATTTGCAAACCCGCTTGGAGAAGATCTTTGAAATCACGGATGAGTGTATGAGGCATTCTTTCACGAAGACTAGGCAACACCCCTCTCACAATCATTCTTATTTGATCAGATTCATCGGGCCTCTTCTTGAGTAAAGCAGCCTTATTTCTACATCTTTTCACATAGTCCACAAAATTCTCATTTGGCCTTTGTCTGATGGACTCAACTTCCATTAAGATAACTTCCATTTCAACATTATATCCATATTGTTGGATGATGGCCTTGTATAGCAGATCCCAATTCTTTTGTGTTCCATCATCTAAGGTATTGAACCAATTTTGGACAACAGGGTCTAATGAGAGCATAAAGTAGCTTAGAGTTTAAGCCTTAGTAGCTCGGGCAGACTGCATAGCAGTGATATACTGCTTCACATGGAGATGAGGATTTCTGGTTCCATCAAACTTTGCAAAGGACGACATCTTGAATTTGTATGGAACTTCTTCATCTAGCTCAAATAATTTGTCAACTTTGGACATTTCTTCAGTTTTCAATTTCTTCTCAAATTTCTTTTCTAAATCAGCAATCATCTTCTCAACATCGGATGTCTCGGTCTTTTCAGTAGTTGCCTTCTCAACAATCTTTGGTTCTTCCTTTTTGTCTTGAGGATCTTTGTAGTATTGAGCCCAATCATCATCATCAATGATCACCTTATCATCATCAAAAGCTACTTCATCAACTTTAGCCTTCCCCTTGACTTTCTTGGTGCTAGCAGATGCTTCAGCATTCTTTTCTAAAATTGCAGCTAGTTGATTCTTTATGGTCTCGGCCATGACCTCTTTTATTTCTTCCATTTTGGCATTGAGGGCTTCATCCACCATTCTTTGAATTTGTTCGGGATCCATTGTTTTTGGTGAGCAAGTGATTGAGTCATTGCTAGATACTTCATCTCCGGCTAGATGCTTTTGAACTATCGTAATCCAGGGCTGTGAGCTAGAGAGGATCAATGACATGAGATGCAAATGTATGCATGTATGCACAAACAATCAACAAAGAAAAATAATTAGGACGTTCCTTCCAACCTTATAACATCCACACACGAATGGCGAGTCTCTTTTCCTAGGTATATGGTTAACAAAATACCAACATGGGACATCTTGTTTTCGAATATTTCCCTCGGACACTTCAACCAATAGTTATATTTTCAAAGATGGAAATCAACTCATAATAATTCCTATTAATTAAGTTTTAATCCATTTATCCAACTAAAGTAGCTTTTATGCTATATTGGATTAAAACTAAATTAAGAGGTTTATTATAAATAGATTTCTCACTTGAAAAACGTAACTAATGATTAATGCCAAAAACAAGCCCATGATTAATTATTCTTAGTATAAAATAGGCTCACAATTGATTTTTGGTATTTCATAATTGACCTAAATATTTTGTAAGCTCTTTATAGAGAAAGGTTGGATAAAAATAATTTTATTTCTAAGCCCATTGTAAAAAGATTTTAGAAAAAATGGATTTTGGGCTTAGTATTTGGGCCATGAGCAAAAGATTTTTTGATTTGTTTTTAGAAAAGTCTTATGTCCAAAGACCATCTTGAAAAGTTTTGAAAATAGCTTTGGTCTTTTGGACTTTAAAGAAAAATTTATTTTGAGCTTACAATGTACTTAGGTCATATTAGAAAAAGAACAAATCAGGTAAGCCATGATATAAGCCAAGATAAATTAACCATAGTCAAACCACATGCATTTGGGGTAAAACCTAAGGAAAGTAACTAGGCCAATTACATGAGCTTTTGTCACATCCCAAAGTTTAGATAGTCGAGTATTAGGCAAGAAGGACATAAATAAGTGGTCAAATAGAGGCTTGAGATAGTCAAAAACAAAATCGGTGTGCAAAGGAGGCCCGTGAAGTCGACGGGACCTAAAGGTAATTTTTCGAAAAGCTGAGGACCTAAGAGTAATTTTTTTAAAAGTTATGTCGGTTCTTAATAGTGACCCTAACGGATGCCATAAATGTGTTCTCGGGATTAATCGGGTAGTAACGGTGGTGCACGATTTTTCCTGAAAACGCACGGTTTGTAAGTTACGGGCGATTTTCCGATAAGGACATTTTGGACATTTCCACTGAGGGGCAATTTTGTAATTAAATATAACTTTGGGGGCAAAATTTAAAAGAACAAAAAGCCACTTTCAAGTGGCCAAATCCTAGCCATTAAATCCAAATGTGTTGGACAAATCATGGCCATTGAAAATAAACCAAATCCTAGCCATTAAATCCAAATGTGTTGGACAAATCATGGCCATTGAAAATAAACCAAATCCTAGCCATTAAATCCAAATGTGTTGGACAAATCATGGCCATTGAAAATAAACCCAATCCTAGCCATTAAATCCAAATGTGTTGGACAAATCATGGCCATTGAAAATAAATAAATAAATTAAATGTAAATTAAATTATAAATAACTAATTATGGTCATCCAAACCCAAGTAAGGATCAAAAAGACACCACCATCACCACTTTTCTTCTTCTTTAAGTCGTGCTCCCCCTCCCTTCCATTTTCAAGGAGACAAGTTTCAAGTCCAAGCCATTTCTCAAGTGAAATTCAATAGGAAATAAGGTAAGATACCATCCTAAGTCTTATTCTTTCATTAGAATTAGGTATTAGGCTATGTTTAGGAAGATTTGATATTATGTTCATGTTGGGAAAGAATTAGTAAGTTGATGATTATGGTGAAAAATGATAAACTACTTAAAGGAAATGATGAAAATGGTGATTATTAGTAAGAATAAGTAAAGGATTGTTAGAAAATCATAAGGCAGCATCATGTTCATATCTAGGGTTTGTTCTTACATATGTGACATATTAAATTCATAGGAAATCAAGGAGATTAGAGAGGAAAGGAAGTGAAATAGATAAGAAGAGCAAGGAAAAGCAAGGTTTGGTACTTTAACCATTGAACTCCTTTTTGAAAATTTTTCTGTTTTACAATTAGTAAACTGCTGTGACTTGTACGATTTTTAATTAAATATAGAAAAATTATATTGAGTTGAATTTTGGATATGTTGTTTTTTAATAAGTATAGTATTTGAGAAAAATAATTTGGAACCACATTGATTGAATTTAATTTACGGAATTTATAAAATTCAAAACTGCTGCCAGGATGTAGGGCAACTGGAGCAGTCTGGTTGGGTGAACTATTTGACCAAGATTTTGTGTCCATTTTGATCTGAAATTTTAAAGGAATGATTTTAACATGTAAAAATAAATTCTGTAAAAATTTTAGAATTTTTACTCAAGTGGATTATTTTATACGATTTTTCAAAATAAGGATCGAGTTGAGTCCAAAACCAGAATTTACTATTCATATGGTCATTTTGCTATTATTCATTTGGTCATTTTTCAAAAGTAATCCAATTGATTCCTTATGAATATAAATGAGTATAGTATGTTATTAAAATGATAAAATATGATATTTCACGTTGAAATAATATAAGAACCATAAGTCGATAATTGTATAATGCATATTCGATTAAGAAATGGTATGAGAATTTTGGCTCCACTTGGTATCTGGGACAGTACTGAGTACGGTAAGGGTATGATATATCATACTATATGCAGTGCTGCTTTAATATAGGACTTCGGTCCGAGTTATATAGGGTGACGACCCGAGCTATATAGGACTTCGGTCCGAGTTATATAGGGTGATGACCCGAGCTATATAGGACTTCGGTCCGAGTTATATAGGGCAATCGCCCGAGTTATATAGGACTCCGGTCCGAGGGCTTCGGCCATAGATTCCACAAGGCTTGGTCCGCGATTTTTTTTAGGGCCACAGCCACAGAATATATATACAGTTGTTTCAGTTAGTTCCTTACCATATGTTAGTCTACCAAATTACCTTGTGGAGCGAATTAATATAATGATAATAACTGAATATATGACATGTATGGATTGTTTTTACTGTGATATTATTTTTCAATACGGCTCATTGATTTTTAAAGTGCATTATGCTTTTATAATTATTTCCGTAATTAGTTAAAGTACCCACTAAGCAATGCTTAGCGAGTTTAGTTTCTTCTAAACTCGTAGGTCATTAGCAAGGAGCCAGTAGCGAACAGAAGAGTTCTGCGATTTGTGGGTCATCAACAAATTTAGGTGGTGCTCTTCATTTTGTATTTTGGTATTAGAAACTGGCATGTACTTATTTGAACAATACAAGGAGATAACTTGATGTACATGTAAATCTAGTAATGTATAATAAATGTATGGTTTTGAATTGAGTTGGGTTGTGAATATAGAAGTGCGAATTCTTCTTGCAGGATTGTAGTTGAGGTTATAAGGGTGGATTATTGGGAGTGTGCTTGTATTGAATTGTGAAACAAAATGTTTTTCATAAATAAGAAAAATCAGTTTTGTCGACACTTGGGACCACCAATTATAGGGGAAACTCTGGCAAAATTTTTTTTGCTAAGTAAAATATTAAGACATAACTACCAGGAGATAACAGTCCATCTTGGTCTATAAACGTAGGCTAAGATGGGGTGTTACAGCTTTAGTCTTTAGGTAAAAAGGCTTAGGTTCCCATAGCAAGTATATACCAAATGGTACAAGGCTATGAGTGGTTATGCCATGCTTGATCCCCATACCTTGAGTGAAAAGTATGGTATCCCTTACATAACACAATATGGGTAACACGGGCGTCCTAACTCACGCACACAATGCAATCTAATATGATGCAATGGATAATATCATTATAAGAAAGAATAGAATAATATAAAGACCAATGGAATCAACTCCCGGTGGAATGGTTCTTGCGACTTCGGCACTGTTTAGGTTCGGGGCCTTAGAGAACACGAACGTAAGTTCGGAGAAAATGGAGTCGCCACCTGGACTAGCCGGGAAAAAAGAAAGGGCTGGATGACTCGATTCCTAAGGAATCCCCAACTCCCTAATGGGTTCGAAAAGTTGGGTACTTGTAGGGAAGGTGAGAAATGGCCCAGCACCCCCACAACGCCCGGTTCATTAGAACCGACCTCCTTTACAGGTCTTAATATTAAAAAATTCTTAAATATAATGATATTATCCATATTACACACAATAATTAAAATAAAGCATCGATATATTGAAAATCAAAATAATGTCCAAACAAAACAAATAAATGGACACCCATCCGAGAATGGAAACATGTCCTTACATCCTATGCCTAAATAGGACACCCACCGAAAGGTAGAAACATGTCCTTTACATTGGTTCTAAAATAGAAAAGTGATTTAAATTACATGATATTTAACTAATGAGGTACCCATCAAGTGGAAACATACCTCTTACAACATTTGGAAATCAAAATAAATCGATAAAGTAAATAACCATTCATCATAAATAAATCATTCATCAAAGATATTAAACAACAATAGAATGTAAACATCCATCCATGATAAACTAAATAAATCAAGCATTGAACTTAAATAAATTAAAACATATAAAATAAATCAAAGTATAGTCAAATATAAAATTGAATAAAGCAAATAAAGATTCAAACTAGGGCTACTGTTTCTATTTAAGATTCTTTATTTAATGTGTTTAGGGTTTTGGAATTTATAAGTTTAAGCTACTGTGAGTTTTAAAAGAATGGAAATGGATTAAAGTTTTATAATTTAAGAGGTTGATAAAGTTCTTTAATTAACCAAATTATTGTTTGAGAAGTGAAATCATGAAATTAGGGTTTGAACACTTTAAAATATTGGATTTATGATTTACGGATACGTACTGTGTAGAATTATAACATTTAGATTTATATGGTTTTAAGGTTTTAAAAATTAGGGTTTAGGTTAGCTAGTTTAGGGTTTACTGTTTTGGGTTTTGGAGTTGAATTAGGGTTTTAGAATTTTAGAATTAGGGTTTCAGAGAATGCATTAGGTTTTAGAATTTGAAAATCAATTGATAATTTTATGAAACTTTTTGAAAATAAACAAAATGGTTTAAGGTTTATAGAAACAGAAAAGATGTTTTTTTAGGGTTTTTGGAAAGAAAAGGATTCAATTTATGGTTTTGAAGAATTGGAAGGCAAATTAGGGTTTTAAGATTTTGAAGAAACAAAAACAACTATTTTAAGATTTTTGAAAAACAAAAGAGATGAATTAAGGTTTTTAAACTTTAGAAAAGGTAAATTAAAGTTTTAGGGTTTTTTTTTGAATCAAAAGAGACAATTGGATGGTTCATGCTACTGTAAAGAAAAATAAATAAAGAAATCCATAACTTCATTTGTTGGTTCCACCAAAAATCACTTCTTGGATGAACAAGAACAAAGACAAGCTTTGCTGCCTTTGATGAATTAAATTGCTTGTTTGCGTCTCTCAATAAGTCTGATCGATTTCACTGCCAGAAGGAATTCTTCAAATCTTTCAAAGTTTTCCTCCTCAATTTTGGTCTCAAATTTCTCCCCCAAAATTCGATCCCCTTTTTTGTGTTGTTTTAGTCCTTATTTATTGAAGAATTTTAATGGTTAAGTTTAGTTATTCACGGAATATAACATTAATTAAGAAAAGGAAACCGAAACCTAATTGTATTTGGTTTCAAAAAAATTTTAGTCGAAAAAATTTCGCTGGCGAAAAAAAACTGCTGTAGAAAAATTGCGCTGGCAAAAAAAACTGCTGCGGAAAGAATGCGCTGGCAAAAAACTGCGGGCGAGAATTGGCCTGCGGGCCATTTTACCCGCAGAAATAAACTGCGGGCGAAATGGCTTCGGCGACGATTTTTATTTTTATTTTATTTTTATTTTTTTGTTTATTTTTTTGTTTATTTTTATTATTTTTTATTAATAAAAATTAGACACTAAAGCAAATATTATTTAATTAAGATAATAAAAATTATTTTGGATTAATTAAAATATATTGGACAACACAATATTTATTTTGGACTAATTAAAATATATTGGACCGGACTAGGTCAAAAATTAAGGGTCTACAATATTTTATTTTATTTTAGCAAATTTTGCAGATGTTACATTTCCTTTATTTCAAACAAAAAACTTCTTGAGCCTTTCAATATTCACTGGTTCGCTGAATTGTAATATCCTCATATATGCTCTAGAAGTTTTGATTTTGTTATTGTTGTTATTGTTGTTGTTGTTATATTGGATTGTATATATGTGTTAATTGCAAGAGAAAAGAAATTGGGAAAGAAAATAGGGTTTAGAGAGAATGGTATATGTTGTGTATATGATGATATATATAACATATAAATTGGTCAAATGAAGAGTCAAGGGGGTAGAGATATTTATTTGGTTATTGGTGAAATGACTATTAAGGGCATTGGATTAAAAAGAAAGCTAGAACAAATGATAAAAGGGTGTTTTGGTAATTGTTTGAATTGGAACACTTGGTGGAGATTAAAAGAAGAGTTGACTTTATTTTTGTGGTTCATTTCTTCTTTCTTCTTTGTGTGGCTGGCTCCTTCATAGACAAAGGAAAACAAGAGACAAAGTGAAGATCTTGATGTGTTAAGCTCAAATTGATGGAAGATTGAAGTGATCTAGTGGATGATGCAAGAAGTCTTATAACTTTGGTAAGTTCTCTTGTGATCTTTGTGTTTATTTGAAATGATATTTGAGTTTGATAGATTTTTAAGAGTGTGTTGGTTGATTTTGAGATGTGAGAAGTGTTTGAGTGATTGGATGATGGATGTTGAGTATGGATTGAAGAAAAGAGTAAGTGGTTGGAAGAGATGATGTTGTATATGTGGTGAGGGTTTTGAGATGATTTTGTGTTTTGTGCTTGATGTGTGTTTGGCTTGTTTTGGTGTGTTGCAAGTTTTAGATGAGTTTTGAGTATGTTTTGTTAAGATGGTGTGAAGTGGATGTTGTTGGATAAAAGTGTTTTGTTGAGTGTTTGGTTGTTTTGGTCGGAATCTTGATTTGTGGCCGGACACGCCCATGAGCACGTCCAGGGTCTTTAGGCGTGTCAATTGTGTTGGAGGCAGTAGGTTTGACACGACCAGTAGCACGCCCGTGTTATTGAGCGTGTCATAGCTACTGTGAGATTTGAGAATTTACACACCCAGAAACACGCCCATGTTGTTGAGCGTGTAAATACTTCTGTGTTGTGGAGTTAGGGCACGGTCATGGACACGCCCGTGTGGGTGAGCGTGTCAGGGTTAGGGTTTGCCCTAATTAATTCCTAATTGGATTATCTCTTGTGTATCCCTAAACAAGTATATGCTATTACTTTTGATTTAGGTCTTGAAGATAGTGATTAATCATGGATTTAAGAGGTAGAAGGATCTTGAACAAGGAAGTGTTAAGAGTGGTGTGATTTGTTTTTGAGGTAAGTACAAAACCTATATGATTGTGTGTAAGTTCAAATGTGGCATTATTACATTGTTAATTTATTTGAGCAATGTGTATTGTTATGTTTATATCAATGATGATATATATATATATGAATAATGTGAATGACATGATGATGCAAATGAATGTGTTTATGAAAGATTGAAATGTTATGTTGTGAATTGAGATGAAATGGAATATAGAGCCATTGTGATTGGCTATGATGATATAATTGAATGATGTATGGCATGTTTGCCTAATTGATGAGAAAGACTGAGAAAGAGTTTGATAAAGAGAATAATGAAATAAGTGTATGCTTAATATGATATTCAATTTCAGAGTTCTGGTTTTTGGAGGCATGCCTATTTAATGAAAGGTAACAGTCTTGCCGGGTTGAGGATCTCTTCAAATTGAGTTGAATTGAGGTCTAAGAGACTGGGTCTGTTACACTATGATAATTGATATTATGAGATATTTGATTTGTAACAGTCTTGCCGGGTTGAGGATATCCTCGAGTTAGATGAGTTGATGATCCAAGAGACCGGGTCTGTTACGCTATCCATGGATAGAGATATATATATATGTGTATATGTTGCCTACGGGCTTGATAATGGTGTTTATGAACCAAAGCAGTAACTCTGAATTCTGAATATCGTATTAAGTACTTGATGGGCCCATAGGTTTCTAGGTTTTATGTATAACATAAATGTTGTTCTAATATAATAAAATGTTAATATTACTTATATGATGAAACGGACTATTCACGGAATATTGTTTGTTGAGTATGATCTTT
This sequence comes from Garcia nutans, assembly GCA_947685225.1. NCBI lineage: Eukaryota > Viridiplantae > Streptophyta > Magnoliopsida > Malpighiales > Euphorbiaceae > Garcia > Garcia nutans. Next base: position 18,517,215 of record CANTUV010000026.1, read on the forward strand.
ACTAATTGTGTGTGTATCATTGATGTTGATTTATTAATACAAATGTGAAACATTGCATTGCACTAAAGCATAACATTAGCATGAATTGTCTTACTAAGCCCTTGGCTTAGCGCGATAGTGTTTGATCGCGCAGGTAATAGGGTTGAACCCGAGAGCTCTTCGAGACCGAGTGAGAGTAGACAGTGAAGAGTTGATTTTGGGAACTTAAAGATCAGAGGAGACTTGCCAATCATGTATAACTCTTTTATATTTTGTAAATATGGGTTATAATGTAAATATATGTATAATTGTAAATACGTATTCAAATGCTTTCATATATGTAAATGTTTTCTATATTCCGCTGCGTAATATTTAAATGTATGTATATATATATCTAATATGTTTTGTTTATAAGTAAATGATTTACTTTTCTATAATATATAACGATAAGAGTATTGTATCAAATTTAAAATGTTTTGAATGTTAAGAAAATCCGTAGCATTCCTATATTCGATACATGTATACTACATTGTGGTGTATGTAGTGTGTATGTATTGGGTGTGGGGGTGTTACAATTGTTTTGGTATCAGAGCCTAGGTTTGAGATTCTCAACCTAGGTAAAATGTAAGAAAAAGACTATTTTGATTTTAAAAAGTGGTTTTTGAATAAAATATATGTTTGGGATTGGCAATCTCTGATCTTTAATAAGATGTATTCTGCTGTGTTTGCAGAAATAGGTTGTGATGGATCCTCATTTGCGTCAGTCAGTTGAGGGTAGTGAGGAGAGTGTAGCTCCGGAGTATAGAGCTAGAGTTGATAGTGCTGGGGAGGCACCTGCTTCAGTGTCGGGGAGACCAGTTGGTGAGGAGGTTCCACCAGCTTGGGTTAGGCATGTGGTAGAAGCTTTGAGACAAGCACCAGTGCAACCAGTGCCACCACCCCCTCAGCCTGTGGTACCAGTGAGGCACTATGATAAACTAAGGAAGTATGGAGCGGAGGATTTCCTTGGTACTACTGATCCAGCTGTAGCAGAACAGTGGCTTGACAAAGTACAGAGGATCTTTATTCAGTTGCAAGCCACCCCAGAGGAAAAGTTTGATTATGCAAGATCATTGCTACAGAAGGATGCATACGACTGGTGGAGGACAGTGCCCCATTCTATGGATGATCCACCAATCTTGTCATATGCGGATTTTCTGAGAGAGTTTGAGTTGAAGTATACTCCTAGGGAGTACAAAGACATGAAGAAGATGGAGTTCTTAAGCTTGAAGCAAGATAGCAAGACTGTAACTGAGTATGAGGTTGAGTTTATTCGATTGAGCCAGTATGCTGGGGGCATTATAGCTGATGAGATAGATAGATGCAGGAGATTTGAGGAGGGATTGATGCCCTCTATCATGTGTCTAGTGGCTGGATCTAGATATCATGATTTTTCCCAGCTTGTGGCAGCAGCTCGGAGTGTGGAGCGAGCTCAAGTTATTGCAGCTGCTTCAGAGGAAGAGGTTAGGGTTAGGAGGCCCCAGTTTGAGGCAGGGTCTTCTTCTGTTAAGAGAGGTAAAGGAAGCTTTGTTCCTAGAGTTAGTAGGAGTCAGAGGTCAGCTGGTAGGTCAGTGCAGTTTCAGAGACAGAGATTTAGACCTACAGCTTCAGTGGCGAGTGCTCCGACCCCAGTGACTCAGAGATCTGCTCTACCTGTGTGTGCTCAGTGTGGTGGATCACATAGGGGTGCTTGTTGGAGGTATAGTGGGTCAGCTGTGTGCTTCAGATGTGGATCTCCTGAGCATTTTATTAGAGATTGTCCAGAGAGACAGGAGCGGATGTCAGTTGATACTGCAGCTTCTCGACCTAGTGTGAGGGGAGGTCGAGCAGGCAGAGGTAGCAGCCGGGGAGGCAGATCTGGGTTCAATGCTAGAGGAGGTGCTACATCCAGGGAGAGTAGACCAGAGGAGGTTGGATCTTCCCAGAGGATGTATGTTATGCAGAGGCAGCCAGATGCATCGGCAGTCATAGTTGGTACTTTTTCTTTATTTGATACTTCAGTGCTTGCTTTGATTGATCCGGGTTCCACACATTCTTATATTAGTGCATCTATTTTTCCTGTGTCTGATATGCATGCTGAGTCCCTAGGATTTGATGTGTTGGTGACAAATCCGTTAGGGCATAGTGTGATTGTGAGTAAGGTGCACCGAGATAGTGCAGTGAGGGTGCAAGGTGAGGAGTTCCTTGGAGATTTGATTGAGATGCCATTTAAGGAATATGATGTGATTCTAGGTATGGACTGGCTATCTAGACATGGGGCTGTGGTGGATTGTAAAAAGAAAGTTGTGACTTTGAGAACTGCTGATGGTAGAGAGGTGATAGTATCTAAAGAGCAGGAACAGTTAGCCTCCTTATTTGTTTCAGCTGTTGCAGCTAGGAGGTTGATTAGAAAAGGGTGTGATGCTTATCTTGCTCATGTGGTAGATACTAGAGTAAGAGGTTCTCCTATTGATAGCATTGCCACAGTTGCAGAGTTCCCAGATGTATTCCCAGAGGAGTTGCCAGGATTGCCTCCTAAGAGAGAGGTGGAGTTCGGTATTGAATTGTTGCCTGGTACCACTCCTATTTCTATTACTCCTTATAGAATGGCACCAGAAGAATTGAAGGAATTGAAAGTGCAATTACAGGAGTTGTTGGACAAAGGATTTATTCGCCCCAGTGTTTCTCCTTGGGGAGCTCCTGTGCTATTTGTGAAAAAGAAAGATGGTACTATGAGGTTGTGTATCGATTATAGGCAATTGAACAAGGTGACTATTAAAAATAAATATCCTTTGCCTAGAATCGATGATCTCTTTGATCAATTGAAGGGTGCAGCTGTGTTTTCTAAAATTGATTTGAGATCTGGGTACCATCAATTGAGAGTTAAAGCTGAAGACATTTCCAAGACCGCCTTTCGGACCAGGTATGGGCATTATGAATTTTTAGTTATGCCTTTTGGTCTAACGAATGCACCTGCAGCTTTTATGGATTTGATGAATAGGGTGTTCAGGCCCTATCTGGATCAGTTTGTAGTGGTCTTCATCGATGATATTCTGGTGTATTCACGGAATGAAGAGGAACATGATATGCATCTGCGGATTGTGTTGCAGATTTTGAGAGAGAAGCAGTTGTTTGCCAAATTGTCGAAATGTGAGTTCTGGTTGGATCAAGTCGCTTTTCTCGGACATATTGTTTCAGCAGAAGGCATTAGAGTTGATCCGAGCAAAGTTGAAGCTATATTGAATTGGAGTCCACCCAAGTCGGTGACAGAGGTTAGAAGTTTTCTGGGTTTGGCAGGCTATTACCGACGGTTTGTGAAAGGGTTTTCTTTGATAGCTACTCCACTCACCAGATTGCTTCGTAAGGGAGTGAGATTTGTGTGGACGAATCAGTGTCAGGCTAGTTTTGATCAGTTAAGAGAAATGTTGACTCAAGCGCCTGTTCTTACTTTACCTGTAGAAGGCAAACCATATGTAATCTACAGTGATGCTTCACATAATGGTTTGGGTTGTGTACTGATGCAAGAAGGTAGAGTGATAGCTTATGCTTCTCGACAGTTGAAACCGCATGAGTTTAATTATCCGACCCATGATTTAGAGTTAGCAGCAATTGTGTTCGCATTGAAGATTTGGCGACACTATTTGTTTGGGGAGAAATGTTTCATCTACACTGATCACAAAAGCTTGAAATATTTGGGTGTCTAGAAAGAACTTAATCTTCGACAGAGGAGATGGTTGGAATTGATTAAAGACTACGACTGTTTGATTGATTATCATCCAGGTAAAGCAAATGTTGTTGCTGATGCCTTGAGTCGGAAGTCTTTAGCTGGTTTAACTGTTTACTCGCTCTCGTTGCTTGTTGAGTTGAGAGCTTTGCATGCCAATTTTGTACCTTGTGATGATGGTGCATTGTTGACACAATTGCATTTGAAACCAATTTTATCGGATCAGATCAAAGAGGCTCAGTTGACTGATATGAAGATTCAAAAGATTATTTCAGATTGCAAGAATGGGAAGACTAGAGATTTTATTGTGAAAGGTGATGGGAGTCTCTGGTTTAAGAACCAATTGTGTGTACCCGATGATGCTAATTTGAAAAGAGTCATTTTAGAAGAAGCACATCAGTCAGTGTTTGCTATGCATCCGGGTAATACAAAGATGTATCATGATTTGAGACAACATTATTGGTGGATTGGTTTGAAGAGAGACATTGCTGAGTTTGTATCGAAATGTCTCACTTGTCAGAAGGTAAAAGCAGAGCATCAAGTTCCAATTGGATTGCTTCAACCATTATCAGTACCAGAATGGAAGTGGGATAGAGTGACGATGGATTTTGTGTCTGGGTTGCCATTGACACAAAAGAAGCATGATGCTATATGGGTGATTGTGGATAGATTGACTAAGACAGCTCATTTCCTTCCGGTTCGGATGGATTACTCTTTGGAGAGATTAGCTGAGCTGTATATCCATGAGATTGTGAAGTTGCATGGTGTTCCAACTTCTTTAGTGTCTGATCGAGATCCCAGGTTTACTTCAAGATTTTGGAAGAGTTTGCATAGTGCTTTGGGTTCTCGATTACACTTCAGTACTGCTTTTCATCCACAGACGGATGGACAGTCAGAAGGGTGATACAGATTATTGAGGACATGTTGAGAAGCTGTGCCATCGATTTCTCTGGAAGTTGGGATAGGTTTTTACCTCTTGTGGAGTTTGCTTACAACAACAGTCACCAATCCAGCATTGGTATGGCACCGTTTGAAGCATTGTATGGCAGAAGGTGTAGGACACCTCTTTGTTGGAATGAGCTTGGAGATAATAAGTTGGTTGGTCCTGATTTGATTCAAGAAACTGAAGAAAAAGTAAAGTTGATTAGAGGCAGGTTAAAAGCAGCTTCAGACCGACAGAAGTCTTATGCAGATCTGAAAAGGAGAGACATAGAGTTTGATGTTGGAGATAAGGTATTTTTGAAAGTGTCTCCTTGGAAGAAGATTTTAAGGTTCGGTTGGAAAGGGAAATTGAGTCCTCGTTTCATTGGACCGTATGAAGTTTTGGAAAGAGTTGGGCCAGTTGCGTATCGACTTGCTTTGCCACCTGAGTTGGATCGTATTCATAATGTATTTCATGTTTCTATGTTGAGGAGATACAGATCGGATCCATCTCATGTGTTGCCGATTGAATCTATCGAGGTAAATCAAGATTTGACATTTGAAGAGGAACCAGTTGCTATCTTGGCATGTGATGTGAAAGAATTAAGAAATAAGAGAGTGCCACTTGTGAAGGTTCTATGGAAGAATCATGCAAAAGAAGAAGCAACTTGGGAAAGTGAACAATCCATGCGAGAGCAATATCCTCAGTTGTTTCAGCTTTGATATCAGGTAATTTCGAGGATGAAATTTTCTTTTTAGAGGGGGAGAATTGTAATATCCTCATATATGCTCTAGAAGTTTTGATTTTGTTATTGTTGTTATTGTTGTTGTTGTTATATTGGATTGTATATATGTGTTAATTGCAAGAGAAAAGAAATTGGGAAAGAAAATAGGGTTTAGAGAGAATGGTATATGTTGTGTATATGATGATATATATAACATATAAATTGGTCAAATGAAGAGTCAAGGGGGTAGAGATATTTATTTGGTTATTGGTGAAATGACTATTAAGGGCATTGGATTAAAAAGAAAGCTAGAACAAATGATAAAAGGGTGTTTTGGTAATTGTTTGAATTGGAACACTTGGTGGAGATTAAAAGAAGAGTTGACTTTATTTTTGTGGTTCATTTCTTCTTTCTTCTTTGTGTGGCCGGCTCCTTCATAGACAAAGGAAAACAAGAGACAAAGTGAAGATCTTGATGTGTTAAGCTCAAATTGATGGAAGATTGAAGTGATCTAGTGGATGATGCAAGAAGTCTTATAACTTTGGTAAGTTCTCTTGTGATCTTTGTGTTTATTTGAAATGATATTTGAGTTTGATAGATTTTTAAGAGTGTGTTGGTTGATTTTGAGATGTGAGAAGTGTTTGAGTGATTGGATGATGGATGTTGAGTATGGATTGAAGAAAAGAGTAAGTGGTTGGAAGAGATGATGTTGTATATGTGGTGAGGGTTTTGAGATGATTTTGTGTTTTGTGCTTGATGTGTGTTTGGCTTGTTTTGGTGTGTTGCAAGTTTTAGATGAGTTTTGAGTATGTTTTGTTAAGATGGTGTGAAGTGGATGTTGTTGGATAAAAGTGTTTTGTTGAGTGTTTGGTTGTTTTGGTCGGAATCTTGATTTGTGGCCGGACACGCCCATGAGCACGTCCAGGGTCTTTAGGCGTGTCAATTGTGTTGGAGGCAGTAGGTTTGACACGACCAGTAGCATGCCCGTGTTATTGAGCGTGTCATAGCTACTGTGAGATTTGAGAATTTACACGCCCAGAAACACGCCCATGTTGTTGAGCGTGTAAATACTTCTGTGTTGTGGAGTTAGGGCACGGTCATGGACACGCCCGTGTGGGTGAGCGTGTCAGGGTTAGGGTTTGCCCTAATTAATTCCTAATTGGATTATCTCTTGTGTATCCCTAAACAAGTATATGCTATTACTTTTGATTTAGGTCTTGAAGATAGTGATTAATCATGGATTTAAGAGGTAGAAGGATCTTGAACAAGGAAGTGTTAAGAGTGGTGTGATTTGTTTTTGAGGTAAGTACAAAACCTATATGATTGTGTGTAAGTTCAAATGTGGCATTATTACATTGTTAATTTATTTGAGCAATGTGTATTGTTATGTTTATATCAATGATGATATATATATATATATGAATAATGTGAATGACATGATGATGCAAATGAATGTGTTTATGAAAGATTGAAATGTTATGTTGTGAATTGAGATGAAATGGAATATAGAGCCATTGTGATTGGCTATGATGATATAATTGAATGATGTATGGCATGTTTGCCTAATTGATGAGAAAGACTGAGAAAGAGTTTGATAAAGAGAATAATGAAATAAGTGTATGCTTAATATGATATTCAATTTCAGAGTTCTGGTTTTTGGAGGCATGCCTATTTAATGAAAGGTAACAGTCTTGCCGGGTTGAGGATCTCTTCAAATTGAGTTGAATTGAGGTCCAAGAGACTGGGTCTGTTACACTATGATAATTGATATTATGAGATATTTGATTTGTAACAGTCTTGCCGGGTTGAGGATATCCTCGAGTTAGATGAGTTGATGATCCAAGAGACCGGGTCTGTTACGCTATCCATGGATAGAGATATATATATATGTGTATATGTTGCCTACGGGCTTGATAATGGTGTTTATGAACCAAAGCAGTAACTCTGAATTCTGAATATCGTATTAAGTACTTGATGGGCCCATAGGTTTCTAGGTTTTATGTATAACATAAATGTTGTTCTAATGTAATAAAATGTTAATATTACTTATATGATGAAACGGACTAGTCACGGAATATTGTTTGTTGAGTATGATCTTTACTAATTGTGTGTGTATCATTGATGTTCATTATTAATACAAATGTGAAACATTGCATTGCACTAAAGCATAACATTAGCATGAATTGTCTTACTAAGCCCTTGGCTTAGCGCGATAGTGTTTGATCGCGCAGGTAATAGGGTTGAACCCGAGAGCTCTTCGAGACCGAGTGAGAGTAGACAGTGAAGAGTTGATTTTGGGAACTTAAAGATCAGAGGAGACTTGCCAATCATGTATAACTCTTTTATATTTTGTAAATATGGGTTATAATGTAAATATATGTATAATTGTAAATACGTATTCAAATGCTTTCATATATGTAAATGTTTTCTATATTCCGCTGCGTAATATTTAAATGTATGTATATATATATCTAATATGTTTTGTTTATAAGTAAATGATTTACTTTTCTATAATATATAACGATAAGAGTATTGTATCAAATTTAAAATGTTTTGAATGTTAAGAAAATCCGTAGCATTCCTATATTCGATACATGTATACTACATTGTGGTGTATGTAGTGTGTATGTATTGGGTGTGGGGGTATTACATGAATTCATTCCCATATATCCGACAACTTGACCATGCCCTTCTTCATTACTTCTTTTACAACATATGGCCCTTCCCAAGTTGGTCTAAACTTCTCTATCGGATCACGAACATTCGGTTTTCATTGCTTTAAAACTAAGTCCCCAGCTTTAAGTCTCCTGATTTGAACTATTCTATTGTAAGCTTGTGCTATCTTCCTGTAGTACAGTTGGTGATGATATAATGCTTTCAACCTTTTCTCTTCAAATAAAGTTAGCTGTGTATATCTAATCAATACTCATTATGTCCTTATTAACTTAGCTTCCAAAGACTAACCTTAGTGACTTGATCTCAATTTTGATAGGCAGCACCGGTTCAATTCCATAAACCAAAGAAAAATGTATCATTCTAGTCGAAGTTCATATACTTGTTCTATACTCCCATAAAGCAAAACAAAGCATTTTTGACCAATCTATGTACATCTTGGTCATCTTGGAAATAATATGCTTAAATGTCTTGTTTAGTGCTTCCACCACACTATTAGCTTTTAGTCTATATGGAGAGGATCAATGATTATAGATCAAATACTTAGAAAATAAATCCTTAACCATGCCTTGAAATTGTACACATTATATGATACTATATTTAGTGGAATCCCATATCAGCATATGATACCTTTCTCAATAAATCGAGCAATTGTCTTTGCCCCCCCCCCCCCATTTTTTGTAAGATTCATCATCAACCCATTTTGAAAAGTAATAAACTACCACTACTATATATCGGTGACTATTTGAGGCTATCGGATGTATCTCCCCAATAATATCAATCCCCTAGTTGCAAAGGCCATGGCAAAGACATAGAATGTAATTCTTTGGGAGGTAAATGATTTAAGTTTCCGTACATCTACCATCTCTAGCACCTTCGTACAAAATCAATACAATATTTTTTCTTGGCCAACCAGTAGTAGCCTTATTAATTTATCTTCTTAACCAGGGCTAAGCCATTCATGTTGGGTGTACAGGTTTCTACATATATTTTTGACATTATCTGCCCAACTTCAAACCTCCTTAAACATCTTAAATGTACTCCATCTGGCCATATTCGATATAAATTGTAACACCCTTATACATTATATATGTACCGTACATGTACCATGTATATGTATGATACACATATAAAATATAAGGATGCCACATTATAATTTAGTTTAACTTCCTTATGTTTAGCATTTAAGCAATTATATATTATAATAAAATGGAAATCCCAAGTTATCTAAACACCCTCTATATATAAACTCAATGTTCTTCAAACTCATTTTATTAATACATTATTATTATTATTCAAGTTTTTTGCATATATACATGTGTACATGTTACTTCTAATATTCACCCAATATATATATGTACATAACCAAACTCCTAGTGGCAACAAAAATCCAATTCATTAATTATCAATCTACTCACCTGCGCTATTCACACAACCACACTGAGCTCTAAAAAATAGTGGTACATACTTAAAAAAAATAAACACTAATAGCAATGGAATAATTTAAAAATTCATCATGCTTTAAATTCATACAAAATATCTGTCATTGTTAACAAATCATAAACATCAATACATATATCAGGCCCAAATATTCTTATACAATAATCTAGTTCCAGAAACATTACTTTGGTCTATGTCTATAGTAATGACAGAAATGTATCTTGATAGTGGACGTAACTATATCTATGACATCAAGTTCCTCATCATAGAGTAATCATATCTCTGACACCAAATGTGTCTCGCTCAGAGGCGTAGCTATATCTGTGACACCCATTGTCCACAGCGTAGGACATGCCAAAATACCAAATCCAATCTTTTGGAACTAGGTATAGTATAAGGTAACACACAACATACAATTAACATTTTATCTTTTTTCCTCATTCCACATTCTTGTCATACTTGTTAGATAACTAATTTTTGAAAATTAAATTAAATAAATTAAAATTAAATTGGATAAATTAAATAGATAATTTTTTAAATGGAAATGGAAGGTTTAGAAGTGAAAAAAGCAGAATGTATATGTGAAATATATATGAAATATGCATAACATATACAAATTCAACTAAAAGTCAACATTTTTAAAAGAAAAGCCAAAATCAAGTGGCACTTTTATAAATAAACTTTAAAAAATTAAAATTATTTAAATTATTTAAAAATAATTTTTTTCAATGGAAGATGTAATTTATTATTTTTATTAAATTAATTAATTAATTAATTAAAATATAATAAAATAATATTATAGATATGGTCAAAATGAAAGTGGGAAGAAAGAGAAAATTCATAAGTTAACTTCTTCTTCTTCTTCTTCTTCTTCTTCTTCTTCCTTAAGCTAGATGAACCTCCATATCCATAAAAGAGAGATTTTTGCTTCTTCCAAGCTTCATCAATTAAAAGAATTTAAAGGTTTCAAGTGGAATTTTAGGGAATTCTTCATTCATTGGTAAGTTTCTTTGCCAATTTTGCAAGTTCTTTGGATTTTCATGAAATTATGAATATGTTGAGTTTGGGTTGTTGTGATAACATGATTTAATTGCTTAATTGGGTATGTATGAAATTATTTTGAGTATTTATTATTGATTTTTAATTTGGATTGAAGAAATTATTGGGTTTGACTTGAGTTGGGTGAAGAGATAAAATTTAGGGTTATGGAACATATGGACTTTTGAGTTCATGTGTTTTAATTGTAAAATTTGGCACCAAATGTGTTGTTTTGAAGCATAAACAAGGATTTTCAAGTCAAATGATGGATTTGGTTAAGTTTGGATGGAGATTGGATGAGGTAGTGTTGATTTAGGGTTTTGGAAAGGGAATTTTCAAATAATGGTTAATTGTTTGATTTTAATGTTTAAATCATGTTCTTTAATAATATAAGTAATGGAAATAAGCTTGGATTAATAATTGGAATGAGTTGGAATAAAGAACATTCATTGGTGAAGGCTATACGATTTTAGGGTTTTATATAAGAGTGTGTATTTAATTAATGTAATTGACTGAAACGTGTTGTAATATGTTTTTAATGATATAAATAAAATTAAAACACTAAACTTGAATGCATTATAATGGAAGTTCAATGTTAAAGTAAGGTTAGGCTTAATTTTGGAAATTTTGTGGGAATGAGATTTAATTAAGATTTGATGCTTGTTATGCCTTAAATTGTGATATTAAATTATTGTATTTATTCACATTTTGGTTAGGCATTAAGGAGAGGTGAATTTCCCAACCCTAGTGTTGAAAGGCAACTTGGAAGTGAAGGTTCACGGGTCTTTCTTAGTTTACATTTGAGTGCTTATTAAGTTAGGCACAAACTCTTGATAAATGAGATATAATTGCATTAAATTGGACTTAACACTTTTTGTATGAAAAATTGTTAAGCTAATTGATACATTAAACATTCATGAATATTGTGCTATGATATGAGAATTATTATGTATGCATTGTATGCATTATGAAAAGCCATTATTAACGGCTAAATTGAATAAAATGTGAATTATGTGAAAATAACCCAAACTATTTGGGTATTGTGATTTTGATGTGAAATGTCATACATTACGATGAAATGATGAAATAAGGTGAACTGACATTGATATGGATGAGAAAAATGAGAAAATGAGGCAATGTACCTAGTTGATTATGAGAAAATGAGAAAAAGTTGATTATAGAAAAATGAACTATGAAATTTTTATTAAACCGATTTGTGGCATCTTTATACTTTATATGCGTATTTTACATATGCTGGGTGTAGGTATGATACATATATGGGTTATAGGGGTGTTACATTTATTTTGATATCAGAGTCTAGGTTTAAGGTTCTCGACTTGGGTGTGTTTGTAGAGAGAGAACATGGGGATTTTAAATATGGTTTTAAATTGTGGTACATGCATTGACATCGACAATTTATCTGATCTTTGATGTGGTAATTTCTGCTGTATTTGCAAATATAGGTAGTTATGGCATCTAGGACGTATCAGTCTGCAGAGGGGCAGATAGTGTAGCTCCTTATTAGGGTAGTGTTGAGACTACTGGAAAGGCGTCTGCTTCTGTGATGACATATGGTGGAGTTGTTGAGATAGGCTCCAGTTAGCAGCCATCGTAGTAGCCACAGCAACAATTGTCGACCAAAAATATGACAAGGTAGGGAAGTTTGGAGCCATGAATTTTATTGGCACTACAGACCTAGCTGTAGCAGAGCAGTGGCTGGACATGGTCCGGAGAGTGTTCATACAACTGCACATTAGCCTGGAGGGGAAGTTTGATTATGCTAGATCTCTTCTGCAAAGGGATGCCTACGAGTGGTGGAATAGCTGATCCACCAGTTTTGACATATGATGATTTCCTGCTAGAATTTGTGAAGAAGTATACTCCCAGAGAGTATAAGGATGCCAAGAAGATGGAGTTTCTAAGTTTGAGGAAGGACATGAGGACTATGATAGAGTATGAGGTTGATTTTATCCTGCTGAGATAGTATGCTATAGGGATTATATCAGATCAGATTGACAGATGCCGAAGGTTTGAGAAGGGGTTGAGACCCTCTATTATGTGTTTAGTGGTAGGCTCTCAGTATCAGAATTTTTCTCAGTTGGTTGCAACTGCAAAGAGTGTAGAGAAGGCATAGGGTCTTATAGTAGCTGCCATAGCAAAGGAGAGCAGAGCTAGGAGACCCCATAGTGAGGCAAGATCTTCATCAATGAAGAGAGGTCTAGGGGGGTATCCTTAGAGGTTTAGTATGAGCCAGGGACAGTCTGCCAGGTCAGTACAATAATAGAGGTAGGGATAAAGACCTACAGCCTTAGTGGCTAGTGCCCTGACCCTAGTGAGTCAGAGCCTGCTCCACCTACCTCTGTTCATTGTGGTAGGGCACATAGGGGTGCCTGTTGGAGGACAAGTGCACCAACAATATGTTACAGGTTGGATCACCAGATCTTCTCAGAGACTGTCTAGAGCCACCAGATGACAGACATGCAGATACAATAGCTTCTCAACCCAGTGTCAGAGGGGGTCATGGTGGCAGAGGTTTTGGTAGAGGTGGTAGATCTAGGACTAGTTAGCGAGGAGGCTTTACAGCAGGTAGTAGACCAGATGATGCAGGGCCATGACATTGGGTTTATGTGATGCAGAGAAAGCCAGATGCTTTAGCTGTCATAGCTGGTATTTTTACTTTATTTGGTACTTTAGTTCTTGCATTTATAGACATTGGGTTGACTCATTCATACATCAGTGCATCCATCTTGCCTATGAGTGACATGCATTCATAGTCCATAGGATTTTATGTATTGGTTACAAATCCTTTAGGGCACAATGATGTGGTTAGTAGGGTGCGCCGAGATAGTCCAGTTGTTATTCAGGATGAGGAGTTTCTTAATGACCTGATTGAGATGCCTTTTAGGGAGTATGATCTGATTCTGGGCAATGATTGGTTATCCAGGCATGGGGTTATGGTAGACTCCCAGTAGAAATGTGTTACCTTGAGAACACATGATGGTAGTGTTAGGAAATCAAGGAGATCACTGCAAACAAAACACGCAGCGGAAAAAAAAATTTTGATCTTTGATTTCCCATCAGGATCCATGCTGTTCATTTAATTCGACAAAAGTGTTCAAAGAACTAACCTGTTGATGATTCGAAATCACAGTTTGGAAGAGATGCCTCGATCGTGAAACACCCTCTATCGCGTATCCACACGAATACTACCGTCTGGAGTGCTAGCTCTCTGCAACGGCGAAGGCTGAAAAACGTTTTCTCTAAAACGTATTAGGGTTTCTTTTTCGTTCACTTTTTATTTTCTAAAGTTACCTATATAAAGACTTAACGTCTGGAGTGAATATAATCACTCCAGAATCCAATTCGAAATTGGATAAGGTAAGTCAAATTCAGAATCCAAATCTAATTAGGATTTTGAATATATTATCTAATAATATATATATAAACGAAAATAATAATAATAATAAATATTAATATCTAATATTAATATTATTAATATTATATCCAGCCCAAAGCGCATTCTTGTGTGTGACCCGATAGGCCCATATTAATTGGTAGTCAATTTAATCTCTATTAAACCAACAAGTCATAATTGGCCTCTAGCAAGGCGTTACAACTACCCAATTAATACAAGGAATGTCCAATTTGCCTAATAATAGTACATGCATTAATCCCTTTGTCACACGATATCTAGCTTGAACATAAGTCATGGTCAACGTCATACTTATATTGTCCAAACTTATGATTACTCGATCTCCAAGTAGACTGATAAAAATAAATAAAATTGATCACACTATCAATTCATTTGAGCACGGCCATGCATTTCACAGTCTCACTTATCGAGGGGCCCAAAAGATATCTCTCTCAAAGAGAGGGACAAATTCTATCTTGATTGTTCATTATCCTCTACATAATTTCTATCATATATGATCATAACCTTTATTACTATCCAGTTACGGATAATGTTTGATCATGTCAAAATATAATAGTCCTTATATTGGAAACTATGACAATCTCAAGTCAAAGAATTAATACATAACTATCATGAGATTTACTTATGACACTAACCCATGTAGTAATCTCATGATGGGTCTATCCAATACATTGTTCTCTAACAAGTATCTATGAAATTGATTTGTATCACTATACACATAACCATCTGATGATTATCAAACCAATGTTCATACTGGTTAAGAATTATTTTTTTTTATCTCTATAACAATAATAAACCAGGGACAAATATCAAAATTGTGTAACATGCAAACAAACAATAATGATAATAAAACCTCATTTATTAATAATGAATATATAACATAAAGATCCAAATAAATGGCCTAGGGCACATACACTAACAATCTCCCACTTGCACTAGGCCTACAAATTTCTAAGACCCATAGATCTAGTGTGCTGATCATGCTTGACCCGTGAGAGAGGCTTTGTTAATGGATCTGCTATGTTATCATTTGTGTCAAATTTGCATATCTTGATATCTCCTCTATCGATAATGTCTCGAATGAGGTGAAAACGCCTGAGTATATGCTTAGACCTTTGATGAGATCTAGGCTCTTTTGCCTGTGCTATGGCACCATTGTTGTCATAATAAATGTCTACAGGATTTGCAATGCTAGGCACCACTCCTAGCTCAGTGATGAATTTCTTCAACCAGACTGCTTCCTTAGCTGCATCTGATGCTGCTATATACTCAGCCTCTGTTGTAGAATCAGCCACAGTGCTTTGTTTTGAACTCTTCCAACTAACAGCTCCACCATTCAATGTGAATACAAAACCTGACTGCGATCTAAAATCATCTATGTCAGTTTTGGAAACTAGCATCTGTGTAACCATTTACACTAGCACATCTTCCAAACCTCCATAAATCAAGAATACATCTTTAGTCCTTCGAAGGTACTTAAGAATATTCTTGACAGCTGTCCAGTGACCTTCACCAGGATCAGCTTGAAATCTACTAGTTGCGCTTAATGGATATGAGACATCAGGTATAGTACATAACATGGCATACATAATAGATCCTATAGCAGAAGCATAAGGAATCTTATTCATTCAATCTCGCTCATCAGATGTCATAGGACATTGACTCTTGCTGAGATGAATGCCATGAGACATAGGCAAGAATCCCTTTTTGGAATCTTGCATGTTGAACCTCTTCAACACTTTATCTATGTATGTACTTTGACTCAGGCCAATTATCCTTCTAGATCTATCTCTATAGATATTTATACCAAGGATATAGGCAGCCTCACCTAAGTCTTTCATTGAGAAAGAATTCCCTAACCAAGTCTTAACCTCTTGCAAGGTAGGGATATCATTCCCAATGAGTAATATGTCATCCACATATAAGACTAAAAACACTACTACACTCCCACTAACCATCTTGTAAACACAAGGTTCATCTTCATTCTTGATGAAACCAAAGTTCCTAACTGTTTCATCAAAATGAAGATTCCAGCTTTGAGATGCTTGCTTCAATCCATAAATGGATCTTTGAAGCTTGCAAACCTTTGTAGAATTCTCAGGATTTACAAAACCCTCAGGTTGTGTCATATACACATCCTCAAGCAAGTTTCCATTAAGGAAAGCGGTTTTGACATCCATTTGCCATATCTCATAATCATAGTATGCTGCAATGGCAATGAGAATTCTAACAGACTTAAGCATAGCAACTGGTGAAAAGGTTTCATCATAGTCTATACCATGAGTTTGCTTGAAACCTTTTGCAACAAGCCTTGCTTTATAGGTCTGCACATTCCCATCCATGTCAGTTTTCTTCTTGAAAACCCATTTGCAACCAATAGTCTTAATACCCTCTGGAGGATCAATTAAAGACCAAACTTGGTTGTCAAACATAGATTGCATCTCAGATTTCATGGCTCCAAGCCATTTGTCTGAATCTGGACCTGACACAGCTTCTTGATAGGTAGTAGGCTCATCTTGATCTATGAGCATTACTTCACTATCATCAGTCATAAGAAATCCATATCTCTCTGGCTGACGACGTGTCCTATCAGACCTGCGAGGGATTTGTGTTACATCTTCAGACTCCACAACTATTTGTGGTTCTGAAATAGGCTCTATAGACGGCTCAATGATTTCTTGTGGTACTTGAGTTTCCTCAAGTTCTACTATACTCCCACTAGTTCTCTTAGAAAGAAATTCCTTTTCCAAAAAGATCCCATTTCGAGCAACAAACACTTTGTTCTCTGAAGGAGTATAGAAATAGTATCCTTTAGTTTCCTTAGGATACCCCACAAAATTACATTTGATAGACTTTGGAGCTAACTTATCTAAAACTGGTCTTTTCACATAAGCTTCAAAACCCCAAATCTTAAGAAAAGACAAACTAGGTGTCTTACCTGTCCATATCTCATATGGTGTCTTTTCAACCGCCTTGATGGTACACGGTTCAGAATGAATGCAGTTGTCTCCAAGGCATGACCCCAAAAAGATAAAGGAAGATCCGCTTGACTCATCATTGATCGAACCATATCTAATAGAGTTTGATTTCTCCTTTCAGAAACTCCATTCCACTGTGGAGTTCCTGGAGGAGTCAGTTGTGAAACAATTCCACAATCCCTTAGATGATCATCAAACTCTTGGCTCAAATATTCACCACCTCGATCTGATCGAAGTTGTTTAATTGTTTTACCAAGTTGATTTTGTACTTCATTATGAAAAGTTCTAAACATTTCAAAAGACTCGTGCTTATGTTTCATTAGGTAGACATAGCCATACCTACTGAAATCATCAGTAAAAGTAATGAAGTATCGAAATCCTCCTCTGGCACTAATGCTGAAAGGACCACATACATCTGTATGTATCAAGCCCAATAAATCATTAGCCCTTTCACTATGCCCAGTAAAAGGATCCTTTGTCATCTTACCAAGCAAACAAGACTCACATGTTTCAAATGATTCAAAATCAAATGAATCTAATAATCCATCTTGATGGAGCTTAGAAATGCGTTTCTCATTGATATGGCTAAGGCGACAATGCCATAAATAAGTAGGGTTTAACTCATTTCGCTTAGTTCTCTTAGAAGTTATGTTATAGATATCATTACCATTAGAATCATCAAGATTAAGGATATAAAGGCCATTATAAGAATTTGCAATACCATAAAGCAAATCATTTTTTTTTATAAAAAATAGAACATTTCTTATTCTTAATAAAAAATGAATAACCTTCATCATCCAAAACAGATAATGAAATAAGATTCCTACTCATAGTAGGAACATAAAAGCAATTGTTCAAAATTAACAAAAACCCATTGGGCATAACAAGTTCATAAGTTCCTACAGCTATAGCAGCAACTCTTGCTCTATTGCCAACACGTAGGTCCACTTCGCCCTTCTTCAGCATCCTACTCCTTTTGAGTCCCTGCATATTTGTACAAATATGAGATCCACATCCGGTATCTAATACCCAGGAAGAAGGAATAGATAAATTAATTTCTATAACATAAATACCTGAAGATGTAGTCGCACTACCCTTCAACTTCTTTAACTCATCCAAATAGAGTTGACAATTTCTCTTCCAATGCCCAGGCTTGTTGCAATGGAAACAAGTCCCTTCCTTAGGAACTTTAGCATTAGGTTCAGGTTTTGGTTTAGCTTGTCCCTTGGACCCTTTAGCACCTTTTGTCTTACCCTTGCCTTTAGTATATTTGGCTTTCTTTTTCATTTGTTTAATATTGACATTCAATATTTGGGTAGGCTTTTTGATATTCCCCTCAGCAGTTTTGAGCATACCATGTAGCTCAGGAATGGATTTCTCCATGTCATTCATGTTATAGTTCATGACAAACTGTGAGAAACTGCTAGGCAATGAATGTAGGATCAAATCCGTGGAGAGTTCTAAACTCAGGGGATATCCAAGTCTAGCAAGGTGATCTAGATAGCCTTTCATCTTCAAAACATGAGCACTAACAGATTCACCTTCAGACATTTTGCAGTCAAATAATGCAACAGCGGTGTTAAACCTATCTTACCTAGCCTGTTGTTGGAAAGCTTGTTTGAGATGCACACTCATCTCATAAGCCTCTAAGTGTTCCAGATGCTTCTGAAGTCCTGGACACATAGTAGCCAACATAAGACATCCTATGTCATTTGAATCATCCACATGCTTCTTATGCTTACTCTTAGCAGCATTAGAAGCATCAGAAGGAGGTGGGTCAGGGATAGCTTCATCAAGCACATAGGACTTTTTCTCTTGTTTGAGAACAATTCTCAGGTTCCTAAACCAGTCAACAAAATTAGTCCCACATTCTTTCAGTTTTTCCTTCTCAAGGATAGATCATAGTGATAAGGTGGAATTGTTATTAGCAGCCATCTGTTGATAAATATGCAAAGTCAAATTTTAATTAATAATGAGGTTAAAATTATTTAAACTCCTACTAAAAATATAACCCTCTAAAGAAAAATTTTAGTAGGCTAAGATCCGTATTTCACTTAATTCTAAACTCAGCTTTGGCGTGACGCTTAAAATCAAGTTATTTAGGTAGGTAACATCTTTACCAATTACATCTCATGTAACTCTTAGTAATTATGGAATATTGACATCATATGTCATAGCATGTTGAATTCCATCTAATGCCTTAGGCCCAAAACCATTTTGATAGCCTAATTAAGTCTAACCAATTTTAAAACATATGAGTAACACTATTACTCATCCTACTTAGCTAGGAATGTTTAAAGCATATTGCTTTGGCAATACCTACTTTAATACAATCTTAGTTTTGATAGGTGTTCAAAACATGGATGGCATTTAGACTTAAATTATTAATGAGGGTTCAACTAAATTATTATCATGTCTTGCATTACATATCATTATATTTTAGCATCCTATATGCATATATATAATTTATCACATAAGCATCATATACCAAATGACAAAATATGTAAACGTGACATAGTATGGCCAAACTAAATATGATCTTCAAGAGACCAAATGAAGATCATAAAGGCAACCCTAGGTGAAAAACCTATCTATTACAACACTTGCAATGTTACATATCTTCAAAACTTGAGCTTGTGCTTCCATCACCATGGAACCATCTTCTCCTTGGTATGAATCTCCATCATAAACATTGTAGCTTGAATCTTCATTTATTACAATAAAAGAAAATCTAACTACTAGTAAAATAAATTACAACAAAATAAACGACACGCAGGCCGTATTTACCCAAAATTAAGATATGAATAAACCAATCACATAGGTCATAAGGCCATGCTATGCACCATGCCAAGACATCAAACAAACATAACATATTCATCACCAACATGTTAAATAGAAACAAATATATTGACATTCTTAATGTCACGGTAACGAACTATAGGGCGCGAACATACGGCGATCCCGCTAGCGGGTTAACGGGTGAGGCTCCCGCTGGCCGGTCAGCGGGTGGGGTTCCAAAGGGGCAGCGCCCCTCGAAGCCAAACAGAAACATTAATCTCATTAACATTTTTCTTTGGCGAAACCCTAAAACAGAATCGTTAATCTCATTAACCTTCTTACTGTTTTATTTCGAATATGTACAACCCATTACAGAATCATTACCAAATGTTTATATAACATATAAACTTAATCATTTTCATCATATGAAAATCGTTTTAATCAACCAATCATATATACGTGATCATCTCATGAAAACGAAATTAAAAACACCAATCCTTTCTCATCATATGAAAAACGAATTAGGGTTTTACAGAAATGAAACCAAAAACAATCCTTTCTCATCATATGAAAACCAATTATATATACGTGATCATCTCATGAAAATGAAATTAAAAACACCAATCCTTTCTCATCATATGAAAAATGAATTAGGGTTTTACAGAAATGAAACCAAAAACAATCCTTTCTCATCATATGAAAAAACGAATTAAGGTTTTATAATTAACATGCCATACGAAATCAATATATCTCATGTAATCATATCAACATGGCATTTTTGACTCAAACAAAAACAACAAGTGGCTCTGATACCACTGTTAGGAAATCAAGGAGATCACTGCAAACAAAACACGCAGCGGGAAAAAAAATTTGATCTTTGATTTCCGATCAGGATCCATGCTATTCGTTTAATTCAACAAAAGTGTTCAAAGAACTAACCTGTTGATGATTCGAAATCACAGTTTGGAAGAGATGCATCGATCGTGAAACATCCTCTATCGCGTATCCACATGAATGCTATCGTCTGGAGTGCTAGCTCTCTACAACGGTGAAGGCTGAAAAATGTTTTCTCTAAAACGTATTAGGGTTTCTTTTTCGTTCACTTTTTATTTTCTAAAGTTACCTATATAAAGACTTAATGTCTGGAGTGAATATAATCACTCCAGAATCCAATTCGAAATTGGATAAGGTAAGTCAAATTCAGAATCCAAATCTAATTAGGATTCTGAATATATTATCTAATAATATATATATAAACGAAAATACTAATAATAATAAATATTAATATCTAATATTAATATTATTAATATTATATCCATCCCAAAGCGCATTCTTGTGTGTGACCCGATAGGCCCATATTAATTGGCAGTCAATTTAATCTCTATTAAACCAACAAGTCATAATTGGCCTCTAGAAAGGCGTTACAACTACCCAATTAATATAATGAATGTCCAATTTGCCTAATAATAGTACATGCATTAATCCCTTTGTCACACGATATCTAGCTTGAAGATAAGTCATGGTCAACGTCATACTTATATTGTCCAAACTTATGATTATTCGATCTCAAAGTAGACTGATAAAAACAAATGAAATTGATCACACTATCAATTCATTTGAGCACGGCCATGCATTTCACAGTCTCACTTATCGAGGGGCCCAAAAGATATCTCTCTCAAAGAGAGGGACAAATTCTATCTTGATTGTTCATTATCCTCTACATAATTTCTATCATATATGATCATAACCTTTATTACTATCCAGTTACGGATAATTTTGATCATGTCAAAATATAATAGTCCTTATATTGGAAACTATGACAATCTCAAGTCAAAGAATTAATACATAACTATCGTGAGATTTACTTATGACACTAACCCATGTAGTAATCTTATGATGGGTCTATCCAATACATTTTTCTCTAACAAGTATCTATGAAATTGATTTGTATCACTATACACATAACCATCTGATGATTATCAAATCAATGTTCATACTAGTTAAGAATTATTTTTTTTATCTCTATAACAATAATAAACCAGGGACAAATATCAAAATTGTGTAACATGCAAACAAACAATAATGATAATAAAACCTCATTTATTAATAATGAATATATAACATAAAGATCCAAATAAATGGCCTAGGGCACATACACTAACAGGTAGAGATGTGGTGGTATCTAGTGAGAAGAGACATATTTCATCCATGTTTATTTCAGCTATTTCAGCTAAGAGGATGATTCGGAAGGGATGTGAGCCATATCTTTCTCATGTGGGAGATACCAAAGTAGTGGGATCCCAGCTTAATAGTATACCTACAGTTGTTGAGTTTTTCAAATGTTTTCATTGATGAGTTGCTAGGAGTACCTCCTGAGAGAGAGGTGGAGTTTTATATTGATCTGATGCCTAGTACCACTCCCATCTCTATTACCCCTTATCAGATGGTACCTACAGAATTGAAGGAGTTAAAGGTGAAGTTGCAGAAGTTGCTTAATAAAGGGTTCATTCGCCCTAGTGTGTCTCCGTGTGGAGCTCCTGTCTTGTTTGTGAAGAAGAAGGATGGCACCTTATGTAACACCCCTATACCCCGTATACGCACACTACATACTACTACACCTGTAATATACGTATACCGAATACAGGAGTGCCACTGTTTATAATAAGCAAACCAATCTTTCAATTTAACAACATTATAGGAAAACTTAAAACATTCAAATTATATTATAAAGTACAATAGATAAAATGTTCATTTAATATGCAGCGGAAAATATAGCGGTATTTACAAATATATATACATCAAAAATCAAAATTTACAAAACATAACATTTATACATGTTTGGTAGTTCGTCTCTGATCTTTAAGCCCACTATCAACATTTCAGAATCTAGACTTGACTCGGTCTAGATGAACTCTCTGGCTCTACCCTGTCACCTGCGCGATGAATCACAATCGCGCTAAGCCAACGGCTTAGTGGTACAAACCACAATAACAATATGTTTCAATGCAATGCCAATGTCACACATTTCAACAACAAAAACAATCTTCATAAATGATATATTCATATTTTTCATAACACTGCTTTCCATTATTTTATTCAATTGTTTCACCATTCATGAATAACATTGGAACAAAGACAAGCATGGGCCCAAAAGACACTAATATGCCATTCAACTTTCAGAGTTAATGTTTTGGTTCAATTATCACATTTATCATTATCATTATCCCAACTAGGCTTCAAGGATTAGGCTCAACCAAGCTTCAAAGGGAACAAAGCATGCTAAGTATCAACCCAACTTGGCTTCAAGAACCAAACCCAACCTAGCTTCAAGGGTTGTAACATCTCAACTAGGCTTCAAGGATTAGACCCAACCAAGCTTCAAGGGGAGTTAAGCATGCTAAACTTCAACCCAACTTGGCTTCAAGGATCAAGTGCAACCTAGCTTCAAGAGATTGTTACTATTAGGCATGCCACAAACAACAACACTCTAAAAATGGAATAACACATTGACACACAATTCATTCATTATTTCATTATCAATTTCATTCTCATGTTCTCATCATCATTTAGGCAACCATGCCTCAATTATCTCATTGCATCATTATAGCCAACAACAATGGCTTCACATCTCATCAATAGAGTATACATAACCAATTGCATTGGACATATATTTTAAATTCATCATCATCTAGGCAAACATGCCCCTCTTATTTCATTTGAATCATTATAGCCAACCACAATGGCATCTCATCTCATTATACCCCAATTCACATTAAAGCAATTCATCATTAAAGTATTCATCATAACCAATTGCATTGCACATACATTTTGAATGATCATCATATCTTTCACATTATACCAATCATAACATTAATCAAATTGTATTAACAATATAGTAAATTACTTAACACATTTACAACCAAATGTGTTAAGTCTCAAAATCATGTAAATGTATGCAACCATGTAAGTTTGTACTTACCTCAAGAGCAACTCACACCAATCTATACACTTCCTCTTCCAAGAATTCTCCACTACTAGGATTAGGGAAACTCAACCTCTTCACAACCTAATTCAAAAGGAATAACACACACTTATTTACAAATACACATGAATTCCAAAACAATTATTCACCTATTAGTCTCATACTAGACCCATAGATCACAAATTACAAGCCAACACACTATCTAGGACCCCACGGTCGTGGCCTCACAACCCCCACAGTCGTGGGTTAGCAAACAAACCTGTCCAATTTGTCTAACACCCTCACGATCGTGGCATCCAAGGGCCACGGTCGTGGCATCCATTATGCTTCTGTTTCGGACCAAACTCATGTATTCTATGCTTTAAAATTAATTAAACACAAACATCTTGAAGATCTACCAAAAATAATTGATCAAACTCAATGTTGACATCAATTACCAATTCAAAACAATAACATAAACACAACTCTTACTCTTCCATTCAACTCCAAAATCACAATCAATTAAAACCAACACTCTCAAACACACCACAATCAAACATACTCACACTATCCACAATCAATCATCAAACTCAAATACAACTTAAAATAAAACAAGGAAATCAAGTGGAAACTTACCAAAGTTGATGAAATTTCTCAAATTTCCAACTTGATCACTTGTTTTATCCTTCAATCTTGAGCTTGGAAAACAAAACTCTCTTTCTCTCTTGCTTCTTTGATGGTCGGCCAACCCAAAGAGAAAAGAAAACAAAGAGCAAAATGAATGGTAAATAACCAAGTCAACTCTTCTCTTTAAACCTCCACCAAGCAAAATAATATTAAAATATTATAAAATCCTCTTCCACTAACTTAATTTTCCATTTTCCACTAATTAATTAAAATCAATTATTTCTTCTTTTGACCATATAATAATTTGACTTGTATATGTTGTATATATCTCTATATATACAACATATACACATCTCTCTTCTCATCTTTAATCTTCCCACTTAAACATATACATTAAATCCAAATACAACAATAATGCCAAAACTTTTAGGGTATACTTTGGGATATTACACCTTAAGATTATAAATTGATTATAGGCAGTTGAATAAGGTGACCATCAAGAATAAGTATCCATTACTTCAGTTAGATGATCTCTTTGATCAATTGAGGGGAGCAACAATATTCTCTTAGATTGATTTGAGATCAGGGTACCATCAGTTGAGAGTTAGAGATGTAGATACACCCAAGATAGCTTTTCGCACAAGGTATAGACATTATGAGTTTTTGGTGATTCCTTTTGGATTGATGAATGCACCAGTAACATTTATGTATTTGATGAACAGGGTGCTTAAACCATACTTAGATAAGTTTGCAGTGGTCTTTGTTAATGATATTATGGTATATTCGCATAATGAGGAAGATCATGATAGGCATCTGCAGATTGTACTGCAAACTTTGAGAAAGAAGCAGTTGCATGCTAAGTTGTCTAAGTGTGAGTTGTAGCTAGATTAGGTGACTTTTCTCGGTCATGTGGTTTCAGCATAGGGTATTAGAGTTGATCTGAGTAAAGTTAAGGCTATCTTGAAATGGAGTCCACCAAAGAATGTGACAGAGGTTAGAAGTTTTCTAGGATTGGAAGGCTATTATCGTTGGTTTGTGAAGGTTTTTTCTATGATAGCTACACCACTCACTAGATTACTTAAGAAAGGGGTTAGATTTTTGCGGACAGATCAGCGTCAGATGAGTTTTGAGCAGTTGAGGGAGATATTGACTCAGGCTCCTATCCTTATCCTACCTGTGGAAGGTAAATCATATGGGGAGAAATATGCATTCAATAGTTGAAGCCTCATGAGCTGAATCACATAGTGGTTTAGGTTGTGTTTTGATGCAAGAGGGTATAGTCATTGCTTATGCATTCAATAGTTGAAGCCTCATGAGCTGAATTACCCGACTCATGATTTGGAGTTACCAACCATAGTTTTTGTGTTGAAGATTTGGCAGCATTAATTGTATGGGGAGAAATATTTTATTTATACTGATGACAAGAGTTTGAAGAACTTGGGTGTTCAGAGAGAGCTAAATTTGAGACAGGGATAGTGGTTAGAGTTTATTAAAGACTATGACTGCTTGATTGATTATCATCTTAGCAAGGTGAATGTAGTTGCGAATGCCTTGAGTCAGAAGTCCATAGCAAGTTTGATTGCTCATTCACTCTCATTGCTTATTGAGTTGAGAGCGTTGCATGCCAGATTTGAGTCATGTAATGACAATGCATTGATGACTCAATTGAAGTTAAGGCTAGTTTTATTGGATCAGATTAAGGAAGTCCAGTTGGCAGATGAGAAAATCTAGATGATTGTCATGGATTATAAAAAAGGGGGACAATCTAGACTTTTACGTGAGAGAGTATGGCAATTTGTGGTATAGAGATAGGTTGTGTATTCCAGATGATGCAGGATTGAAAAGGATGATATTAGAGGAAGCACATCAATCATCCTATGCTATGCACCCTCATAGTACCAAGATATATTAAGATTTGAAGCAACATCATTGGTGGTCAGGTATGAAGAAGGACATAGAAGAATTTGTATCCGAATGTCTCGCTTGCCAGTGAGTGAAGGCTAAACACCAAGCTCCTTCAGGGTTGCTTCAGCCATTATCAATACCAGAGTGAAAATAGGAGCAAGTGATGATAAATTTTATG
This sequence comes from Garcia nutans, assembly GCA_947685225.1. Classification (NCBI taxonomy): domain Eukaryota; kingdom Viridiplantae; phylum Streptophyta; class Magnoliopsida; order Malpighiales; family Euphorbiaceae; genus Garcia; species Garcia nutans. The sequence continues at coordinate 18,543,593 of CANTUV010000026.1, forward strand.
AATAGAATGCCTTTAACTTAGAAGAAGCATGATGCAATCTGGGTGATTATGGATTGGATGATGAAGACAACTCATTTTCTTCTAGTTCGGATGGACTACTCATTTGAGAGGTCAGCTGAGCTGTATATCAGTGAGATAGTGAGGTTACATGGAGTCCCAGTTTCTTTGGTGTAGCACTGATCTCTATTTTACATAAAGATTTTGGAGGAGTTTACAGGATGCTTTGGGTTCTCGTTTGCATTTTAGTGTTTCTTTCCATCCTTAGATAGATGGGCAGTTAGAGAGAGTGACACAGATTCTAGAGGATATGTTGAGGATCTATATCATTGATTTCACTGGGAGTTGGGACATATTCTTTCCACTAAATGCATTTGCTTATAACAATAGTCATTGGTCCAGTATTAGGATGGCACCTTATGAGGCCTTGTATGGCAGGAGGTGCAGGACACCATTGTATTGGGATGAGGATGGAGAAGGCAAACTGGTTGGTCCCAATTTGATTAAGGAAACATATGAGAAAGTGAAGGTAATTCGAGATCATATAAAAGCCGCTTTAGATCGAAAGAAAACCCATATATATTTGAATATGAAAGACATACAGTTTAGTGTGGGAGATAAAGTGTTCCTAAAGGCATCTCCATGGAAGAAGATTCTGAGATTCGGTCATAAAGGGAAGTTGAGCCCTCGTTTCATAGGACCATATGAGGTGCTGGAGAGGGTTGGTCTAGTGGCTTACAGGTTGGCTCGGTCGCTCAAGTTAGATCGAATACACGATGTTTTCCATGACTCTATGCTTCGGAGATACAGATCATACCCATCTCATATCTTGTTAGCAGAGTCTATTGAGGTGAGTCTGGATCTGACTTATGACAAAGAACCAGTGGTGATTTTGGCCTGAGAGGTAAACAAATTGAGTAATAAGAAGGTGCCACTTGTTAAGGTTCTTTTGAGGAATCACTCCAGTGAGGAGACGACATGGGAGAATGAGCAAATGATGAGGAGCTAGTATCTTTGTTGTTCCAAAGTTGATAGCAGGTAATTTCGCGGATAAAATTTTCTTTAGGGGGAGACAATTGTAACATCCCTAATTTTTTAATATTAAATAAATTAAAATAAAAACAAATTGGATAAATTAAATAGAAATGGAAGGTTTAGAAGTAAAAAAGTAGAATGTATATATGAAATATATGTGAAATATACATAATATATACAAAGTCAACTAAAAGTCAACATTTTTAAAAGAAAAGTCAAAGTCAAGCGGTAATTTTTTAAATATACATTGGAAAATTAAAATTATTTAAATAATTTAAAAATAATTTATTTTTGAATGGAAGATGTAATTTATGGTTCTTATAAAGTAAATAAATTAATTAAAATTAATTAAAAATATAATAAAATAATATTATATATATGGTCAAAATAAAATGGAAAGAAAGAGAAAATTCATAAGTCAACTTCTTCTTCTTCCTTAAGCTAGTCAAACCTCCATAGCCATCCAAGAGAGGTTTTTGCTTATTCCAAGCTTCATCAATTAAAGGAATTTAAAGGTTTCAAGTGGAATTTTTGGGAATTCTTCATCAATTGGTAAGTTTCTTTGCCAATTTTGCAAGTTCTTTGGATTGTTATGAAATTATGAATATGTTGAGTTTGGGTTGCTGTGATAGCATGATTTAATTGCTTAATTGGGAATGTATCAAGTTATTTTGAGTAATTATTAATTATTTTTAAGTTGAATTGAAGAAATGATTGAGTTTGAGTTGAGTTTGGTGAAGAGAGAGAATTTAGGATTATGGAACATATGGACTTTTGAGTTCATGTGTTTTAATTGTGCAATTTGGTTCCAAATGTGTTGTTTTAATGCATAAACTAGGATTTTAAAGTCAAATAATAAATTTGGTTAATTTGGATAGAGATTGGATGAGGTAGTGTTGATTTAGGATTTTGGAAAGGGAATTTTCAAGGAATGGTTAATTATTTGATTTTAATTTTTAAATCATGTTCATTAATAATATAAGTAATTGACATCAACTCTGATTAATAATTGGAATGAGTTGGAATAAAGAACCTTCATTGGTAAAGGTTATGCCATTTTAGGGTTTTGTATAAGAGTGTGTATTAAATTAATGTGATTGATTGAAACATATTGTAATAAGTTTTCTATGATATGAATAAACTTAAAACACTAATTTAAATGGATTATAATGGAAGTTCAATGTTAAGGTAAGGTTAGGCTTAATTTTGGAAATTTTGTAGGAGTGACATTTAATTAAGGCTTGATGCTTGTAATGCCTTAAAATATGATATTAAATAATTGTATTTATTCACATTTTAGTTAGGCATGAAGGAGAGGTGAATTGCCTAACCTTAGTGTTGAAGGGCAACTTGGAAGTGAAAGTTTGTGGGGGTTTCTTAGTTTGCATTTGAGAGCTTATTAAGGTATGTACAAACTCTTGATAAATGAGGTATGATTGTATTAAATTGCGCTTAACACATTTTGTATGAAAATGTGTTTAGCTACTTGATACATTGAACATTCATGAACATTGTGCTATGATATTTGGGTAATGTGATTTTGATGTGAGATATCATACATTGCAATGAAATGATGAAAAAAGGTAAATTGACATTGATATGAATGAGAAAAATGAGAAAATGAGGCAATGTGCCTAGTTGATTATGAGAAAATAAGAAAAAAGTTAATTATGGAAAATATGAATTGTGAAATTTTTATTAAACTATTTTATGGCAGCTTTATATTTTATATGCATATTTTACATATGCTGGGTATATATATGATACATATATGGGGTATAAGGGTGTTACAATACTTTTCAAACATCATCATCATTTATATCACATTTTCATGGTTATCAACATTACAAACACTTTTCTATCAAAACAAAGTGCTACGACCGTGCCTACTTAAAGGCCACGCATGTGGACTGAAAAACACTTATGTCCAATGCATGAAATAGGCCCACTACAATGGCACTCCCCATACTATGCCGTGGCTTTGAAAATCCTATTGCTATATTACTAAATTAAGCCAACAGTGGTGGTTTTTCCATTGTCACGCCCATGGCTTCCAATCTGACACTACCACTCTACAATTGTATATACATAGACTTGATTCAAGGCCTACGGTCATGCCCGTCAATAAGGCCATGCCCGTGGGTCCTTAAACTTGCACCAAATCACAATTATTCAAACAAAGACAATGCAAAAACAATAAAAACATTATTAATGCATATACTAACCTCGGCCAACTCTCTAAGCTCTATTTTGATGAGGTTCAACACTGCTCTTCTTGATCAATCTTATGCTAAACATATAATTAAAATTACAAGCATATTATTCATTTATACCCATTTAATCAATTCTCAAAGAAACTATCATTTCTTCCCTTTCTACCTTTTCCCAACTTCAACCATCCATAACTACTTGTAGACCCTTAATTTTTGCCATAAGCTAGTCTGATCCTAATTAAAGAAGGTAAAGCCAAATTTGGTCCAATTTTAAAAGCTTAATCCTAGTTTATAGCCTTAATTTAAGTTGGTCCAATTTTAAAAGACCAAAAATGGTCTAATCCAACCTTAAAATCCCAAAGCAATCTGGTTCGATCCAAAATTGACCTAGCCAATTCGCTACCAAGCTAGCTATGGTGAATTTGCCTTGCCAAATTGCCATAGGCCATGCCTGGGGTGAATTGGCATGGCCAATTCATCCTATGCCCTTGCCCCCTTGCCATAACCAATTCACCATAGGCATGGAGAATGTAGCAAGGCCCACGATGAATTGGATAGCCCAATTCACCAAGAGTCTTTAATTAGGCAAATTTAAGTCTTTAATTAGGCAGTGTGTATTTAGAGTCCTGATAAGGCATGTATAAGGAGAGGGAATTTAGGAATGGTATGCCCTAATAATAGCTTATAAATGCAGAGGCTTAAAGCTAATAGAAAGGGGATTAGCAATTAAGAACTTTTAGTGGGCACGATTATCAAGAGGCAGAGAGTTGAACAACAACCATTAATATACTATCAACCCATAAAATAACACACTATACAAAGGCAATTACTACTATCTTTGTTTTGCTTGACCAAAATTCCAAATTATTGCAATCAACATTTAATTTTGGTGGAACCAACAAATAAAGGTACATTCTCTGAGTTTAATTCATTTAAATTCAACATAGTATGCTTTGATGATGGTTTTAAATATTGAGTATATCTATTCTTTGTCCAAATAAGTTCTAGTAGTTTATATTTAGGTTTTCAATTCATATTGTTTCATTAAAACATGATCAGTAGCAATTAGTGTATTAAAATTTATGATTACAATCTCAATAAACCCAAATAGTAACATAATAAAACCAATAGACAACGATCATCAATTTATGAACCTGATTACAGTAGCTAAATTCAATTATTAAAACCCTAATATGTAAAACCCTAATGCGTAACCCCAACTTGTTAAAACCTTTAACCTTAATACATTAAGCAAATTTTTAAACCCTCAATATATAGTAACCTAATCTCAAACTTTAACCCTAATCCCAAATCTATAAAACTATAAACTCAAACTCCTAATGACCAGAATAATTTACAAACCCTAATTCCTAAATCCCTAACTTGCTAAACCTAATTTGTAAACCCCTAAATCCAAAATCCCTAACTTCCAAACCCTAACTCTAAAAACCTACCTTTATTACCAATACCCTATCCTATTTTTAAAATAGACATAATCTAGAACCCTAAAACCAAGTTTTGAAAATATCATAATCCAAAACCCTAATTCCATATACTCTGAAACCCTAGTCCAATACTTCCATCAAGAGATCAAGTTCCCAAATTTGGACATTTATTTATTTAATTTATTTTTTCTATAATTTAATTTATTTAAAGACTTTTGGGAGTTTTAGTTGGTGTCCTAGTTTATTTATCTTCTTTGTGGACATTTGGACATTGTAAGGGCATATTTTCATCTTGTATGAGTACCCATTTTTATTTGTTTGTTTGGACCTCATGGGGGTCAAGGTGGCAGTGCCCCTTGTGGGGATCGAGAACAGGTCCTCAAAAGGTAAATGATTTATAAGATATAATTTTGTTAGGAAATTAGAGTTTCTATCTAAACTAGGGTTTTATATTTAAACAAATTAGGTTTTTTCCTAAACTAGGGTTTTTAGTGACAAAATATGAAAAAATTATGAGATTAGGGTTTTTAGGTATGAATTTAGGGTAATAATTTAGGATACCCACCAATAAAAATTATGCAATTTAGGGTTTATATGCAAAGTTAGGGTTTTAGGGATTTCAGAGTTCATAAAAATAAGATAACCAAGTGTCTATTTATTTTGATTCAAACCCATGATCTACTATTACAATATTATTTACTATTTTAAACATGCAATGAATTAATTTGCAAAAATAATTAATGAAATCATATTGGTTAAATAAAATCAAACCTGCGTTAAAGGCTCCACCAAGTATAGTTTATTGAATCAAGCTTGTACGTTTGCCTTTTAGATATCTTGGGTCGGTTGAGTTCTTGATAGGTGCTTTAATTATTTGAGGATCAAGCTACTGCCCTTTGTTTACTGTTTGTATTGGCTTTTGTGTGTTCTACTTTTCTTACTGCCTATTTATTAATTATTGTTATTTCCTCCTAATCCCCATTGCTTTGTATTTAACCATTGTATTTATAGGCAAAAGATGGTTAATTAAAAACCCTAATCCCTTAATCTAGAAGGTCATTGGAAGACCAATCTTAATTAAGAAGTCTATAACTATTTATTATCCCAAATTAAACATGGATTAAAAGACAATGGCAAATTGGCTAAGGACATTAGCCATCCATGGTGAATTGGCTGAGCCAATTCATCATGACTTTAAATTTTGAGTCCAGTCTGGCTTAGTTTTGCATTTTAAAATTGGATCGAACATGTTTTTGTCTTTTAACATTAAATCGGATTAGGTTTAGGGATTTAAAATTGAACCGACTTACTTTAGGACTTTTAAAATTGGACTGACATAATCCAAAGCTATAAACTAGGTTTAAGCTTTTAAAATTAGACCGAATTTGACTTGGCCTTGTTTAATTGGGATTGGACTAGTTTAAAGCGAAGATTAAGGGTCTACAAATTCCTTAGGAATCGAGTCATCCACTTCTATTTTCTCAGCTCGTCTAGGTGGCGACTCCAAAATCTCTAGGTTTAGGTCCGTGTTCTCTAAAGCCTTGAGCCTAACAGTGCCAAAGTGTAACATCCGAAAGTTTGAAAAATTAATAAAAGAAATTAAAATTAAAATAGATAAATTGAATAAATGATTTAAATGGAAAATTGAATGATTTTAAGTGAAAAAAGAGGAATGTATATGTGAAATATACATGAAATAGACATAATATATACAAGTCAACTAAAAAGTCAATTCTTTTAAAAGAAAAGTCAAAAATCAAAGGGCATTTTTGCAATTATCCTTTGGTAATTGAAAATTATTTAAATATTTTTAAAATAATTTATTTTTGTATGGATGATGTAAATTTTGGATTTTTATTAAATAAAAAAATAAAAAAATAATTAATTAAAAATATATTAAAATATTATATATATGTTGATATAAAAGAAAGTGGAAAGAGAGAGAAATAACATTTGGTCTTCTTCTTCTTCTTCTTCCTTGCAAAGGTTGAACCTCCATTGTTATAAAGCATAAATATTTGCTTTTTCTATGCTTCAAGAATTGAAGGGTTTTCAAGGTTTTAAATGGACTTTTGATGATTTCTACCATAATTAGTAAGTTTTTCAACTTTTTCCTTGAAATTCTATGAATTTGAGATTATGTTTATTTTATATTTTTGAAGTGGTATGATTTAATTGCCTATTTGGGTATGAATGAAGTTGTTTTAAGTAGTTAACAATAATTTTAAGGTTGGATTTAAAAAATGGTTAAGTTTGAATGAGGTTTGGTGAAGAGAGAGAATTTAAGGTTATGGGAGAATTGGACTTTTGAATTCATGTGATTTAATTGTGAAATTTGGTTCTAATTTATTATTTTGATGCATAAACAAATATTTTAAAGTCAAATGATGGATTTGGCTAAGTTTGATTAGATTTTGGGATTGGAAGTGTTGAATTTAGGGTTTTGGAAAGGGAATTTTCAAAGATTGGTTAATTGATTAGTTTTAATGTTTAAAGCATGTTGTTTAATGATATAGGTGATGAATATAAGCATGGATTGATAATTGGATTGAGTTGGAATGGAAAAACTTCAATGATGAAGGTTATGCCATTTTTAGGGTTTTGGACATAAGCATGTGTTTAACTAATGTAATTGGTCTAAACATGTTAAAGTATATTTTTAATGATATTAATTAACTTAAAACACTAATATGAATGGTTTAATATGGTTTTCCTAATTTAAAGAAAGGTTATGCTATATTTTGGGGTTTTGATTAAAGTGGTGTATAATTAAGGTTTGATGCTTGAGATACCTTAGAATGTGATATTAAATGATTGTATTTGATCACATTTGGTATAGGCATTAAGGAGAGGTGATTTGAACAACACTAGTATTGAAGGGCAACTTGGAAGAGGAGGTTGGAGTTTGATTTTGAGCATGCTTTTGAGAGCTTATAGAGGTAAGTACAAACTCTTGATAAATGTGGCATAATTGAATTACATTTGGGCTTAACATATTTTGGTTGAAAAATGTGTTACGCTACTTGATGCATTGATTATTCATGAACAATGTGCTATGACATATTTAATGTTATATATGCATTAAATGCATTGTGAAAAGCCATTGTTAATGGCTAAATTGCATAAAATGTGAATTATGCGAAAATAGCCCAAAGTGTTTGGGTAATGTGATTTTGATGTGGAATGTGCTACATTGTGATGATATATTAAGATATGATGAAGTGTGATAAATTGAAGTGAAATGACATTTATAAAAATGAGAAAATGAGGCAATGTGCCTAATTGATAATGAGAAAAAAGGTAATGTGCCTAGTTGATTATGAGAAAATGAAAAAGAAATTGATAATGGAAAATGCGAAATAATTTTATGCCTTATATGTGATTCAATTTCCAGAGTTCTATGTTTGGCGGCATGCCTATGAGGTTATTCTTATTACTTACCTATAGGGCTAGCTTTTGAACAATTACTTTGATTTGCATTCGGGGCTAGATGCTTGGCGTCACTGTTATATGAATTGCCTTCGGGGCTTGGTTTTGAGCATTATTATAATTTACCTTCGAAACTAGACACATGGTGTCAACTTGGACCAAAATAACAACTCTAGAATTTGAATGGCATATTAGATCTTTTTGTCCCATGCTTATGTTTGTTCATATGTAAATTATTAAATGATGTAAAAATATATTTAAAAGTGAGCTTGGATGCCAAATTGTGACATAGCATAAAAGCATTCATCATTGGCATTGCATTTATATTTTTGTTATCAAAGTTTGTACTACTAGTCTTTTGGCTTAGCGCGATTGTAACTCATTGTGCAGGGGACAAGGGTGATCCGGTTAAGCCAAAGAGTTCTTCTAGATCTGGTTGGATCTAAATTTGTGTTGATTGTAGAGTTGATTTTGGTGCGGGAAGATCAGAGACACTGCTAGCATGTATATATTTTATATTTTAACAGACTTTAATTTTATGTATATTATGTAATGTTTTTTAAGTATATAATGTAAACTATGAAGAATGTTTTGGATAATTTGTTTAAAATGGGATTTTATATGTGTCGTTGATATATATATGTATATGTATAAATATTTAGAGAAAATGTGGAGGAATTGAAAAGTAGTGATGAAATGGTGATTTGATAGTATTGGGAGTGCTTGTTTTATGCAGGTTGTATTTATTATTTTTTTAAATTGTCCAAATTACGAACAAAATTCTGGTAAATTTTTTCCACAAATTTTTATGTAAAATGTTATTTTGGAAACTATGTTAAATAAATAATATTTATTACTATATATATATTTTTTAAAATATTTCAAAATTTAAATTGATAAAGTGAAAATTTTTATTAAAATGGATGGTGGAATTCTTATACCATATATGCATATTTAGATATACATGGTGTATGTATTATACATATGTAGGGTATAAGGGTTTTACATGAAGTCACAAGAATCATTTCACTTGGAGTGGTGTCAAAAATCCCTGCTCAAAGTGGCAACTCCATTGGAGATAAGAGAAGTTGATTCCATTGGTCTTTATATTATTATATTTTTTTTTCTTATTTTGATATTATCCATTGCATCACTTAGATTACATTGTATGTGTAAGTTAGGATGCCCTGTATAACCCGAGTTATGTTATATATGGGATACCATACTTTCACTCAAGGTATGGGAATTTGCATGGCATAACCACTCAGAGCCTCGTATATTTTGGTATATACTTGCTATGGGAACCAAAGCTTTTCACCCAAAGACTAAAGCCTATGTAATTGGCCAAGTAACTTTCCTTAGGTTTACTCTAAATGCTTGTTGTTTGACTGTAATTAACACATATTGGTTTGATTTATGTCCCATTTGATTTGTTTTTTCCTAATATGACTTCATTATGGTGCAAGTCTAAAATAATTTTATTCTCGTAAAGCCCAATAGATGAAAACTATTTTTAAACTTTTCAAGATAGTCTTTGGACATAAAACTTTTTTTCAAGATGGGTCAAAAATTCTTTTTCATCTCATGGCCTAAACTGAAAGTCCAAAATTCATTTTTTAAGTAAACATTTTAAAATGGACTTTGCAACATTTTTTAAAGATGGGATCAAAACTATTTTTCACTTTATGGCCCAAGCTAATCTTTTGTTGCTTTTTAAAAATATAACCCTTTTCTTAAATGGGCTTACAACTAGTTAGGTCGATTATGGTGTAATATCCCAAACTATACCATAAATTTTTGGAGTGTTAATTGTTGTATTGGATTAAATAATTTAAAGTGTATATGTTATGTATATGGAGATAAAAATAATATATACAAGATTATGTCTTTTTAGTCAAAAGATATTTTGTATTTAAATGGATTTGTTTAATATTAGTGGAAGATGATGTTAGTGGGTGATTATTATATTGTTTAAATGTATGGTGGAGAGTAATTTGGGGAAAAGTGGTTTGGTTAAAAGAGAAGAGTGGTTGACTTTCTTTCTTTCTTTCTTTCTTTCTTCTTCTTCTTTCATCTTCATCTTCTTCTTTTCTTCTCTTTGGCCGGCCACCCTTATCAACCAAAGGAAAAGAGATTTTGTTGCTTCCAAGCTCAAGAGATTGAAGATTTTTAAGAGATCAAGTTGGAGTTTTAAGGATTTTCTTCACTTTTGGTAAGTTTCCAACTTGTTTCTTGGTTTTCTTTTGAGTTTGTGTTCTTGGGTTGTTGTAGATGTGTTTATGGTTATTTTGATGTGTTTGAAAATTTTTGTCTTGGCAACTTTGATTTTTGGATTTGGATTGAAGAGAAAAAGGGTTGAGTAGGGTGAAAGAGGCACGTGTGTGGATTGTGTACTTGCGAGTGCCGCTTGTAGTATACTTAATTCGAGCGCAACAAGTTTTTGGCGCCGCTGCCGGGGAAGGTTGTTTAAGTAGTAATAGTTTGATTTTTCTTTTCATTGTTTGTTTATTTTCTGTGAATTGTTTTTTTGTTTTATTTTTCTTTCAATTTAATTATTTGTTTGTTTTATTTAAGTTGCTAAGCGCCTTGTGTAAATATGCAATTTTCAAGGTACGCAGGGGTTTATGACGATAACCCTGATTCTGATATGGCATGGCAATTAGCAGAATTAACGAACCAACTTAAGATGCTAAATGCAAGAGGACAAACACCTATGCCTACTCATGAAGTATGTTCGGCATGTGGCATTGCAGGACATAGGCAAACATGTGTTCATTTGGTTATGGACAATATCAAGAGAGGCAAGAGGAAGAATATGCCTATGAAAGTTTCCAGCAAAGGGGTAGAAGTAACCCATATTCCAATCCTTGTAATCCAAATTGGAGAAACTACCCAAATTTTTCTTGGGAAAACCAGCAGCACATTCCACCTCCAAATTTTTTTCAACCTTACCAAAGAAGTTCTTGCTCTCAAGAACAATATTCAAATCAAGAGTACCTTAAGGCACCCACATTAGAAGATAGTTTGAATGCCTTCATTCAAATTAGAGCGCAAAATCAAAGTAAACTTAAGGAACCCACTTTGGAAGATAGTTTGAATGCCTTCATTCAAATTAGCTCACAAAACCATGATAAATTCGAGAAATCCACAGTGAAAGACGATTTGAATGCTTACCTTCAAATTAGCACAGAAATTCAGGAAGGAAGCAATGAGAGGTTTGATTCTTTGGAGGAATCATTGACGAGGGTGGAAATGCAAATTGGGCAACTGGCACATCAACTCCAAGCACATCAAGAGGAGGAATTTCCTAGCCAATTGGAGCAAATAAAGGTAATCACAAATTTTAAGAATGAACAGGTAATGTATAACAGTTTTCGTGATTCCTTTGATGCAGGAACTAACAAAGAAGAAGATGGCGAGGAAATACAATCAAACATAGAGGAGTTAAGTCAATCAAAGGAGGAGGAGAATTTTGAAGCATCGACTTCGATAAATTTGTATGAACCTCCAAATCTTTGTATGCCACCGCTCCCATTTCCAAGTAAGCTGAATGCAGAGAAACAAGGTATGAAACTTTCTGAACTCCATGGCATACCCTATAGTGAAGATAGTGTAGATAAGCTTGAGGTGGCCATGACCATAGAATTAGAGCCTAATTCTTCCAAATTAGAAATTGATGAGAGCAATTTACTAGAGAATAATGAGATTGTTGAGGGAGAACTTCAAATTGCTAAAGAGAATGTAGAACACATTCAACCAAACGTGGTTGAACTTAAAAAGACCCAAGGAATTTTGAAAGATATTTTGGTTGGGGAATACAGTATGCAACAAATTATCATCTCTCCCACTCTTGGTGGTGAGAACGAGCAAAAACCATATAAAACCATGTTGCAAACAGAAAAAGGTTCTTACAATGTCCCTATAGCATTAAAAATCAAGCTAAGACAACCCTCACATGTTCTTTTTGGACAATTGCTCCCCTAAGAATGCTACCTAGGCTTTTCAATAAATTGGGCACTTTTCAAAGTTGCATGGTGTTCATCCTCTCAGTCATGGGCTCCAACTGCATTATGGGTGGAAGGAGCCCCACACATCGTATATGGGAATGATGGAAATCAGGTATCATTTAAACCCCCTCTGTAGTATGCATGCTCACATTGAGGACAATGTGAATCTTTAAGTGCGGGGTACATTTTATGTTTTGTGCTTTTACTTTTAATTGCATTTTGTGTTTTTGTGTTTTTACTTTTAACTTGTTTTTGTTTAAGTTTTAGTTAATGTTTTTAATGTTTTTCTTTGAATAAATGAATTTTAGAAAGTTCAATTGATACAAACCAGATATGGCAGCTTTGTGCCATTGAAGAAAAGCAATCTTACATCATCCAAATAGATTTAAAAGGAGTTCAAAAGCTCTTTTATGAGGCTGAAATACACTTGGGGCGTGCTACACTTCATATGGAGCAGATTTGGTGCAATTCAAGCAATATGGGCTTTGTGGAGCTTGATACAGCTTATAGGCCAAAGCTACACAAAGGGAAGCCTAAAGTGAAGATCAAAGTATGGAAATCACGTCTAAACACATAAAATAATATCCTAACTAACTAAGGAATGACGCGGACCCTTAGCAACGATGGCAGCAAACCCAACATATAACAATGGTAGAGAACTCCTTGAAACTTGATAATCACCTCCTAAGGAACCCAACGCCTATAAAGAGACGCGAACTCACTATGATTGAAGGATTTAGTTGGTAAGAAGAAGGAAAACGCCACAACTCTTGTTGATAAGTAAACCTAATTCTTGATGCAAAGAAAGAATTAAAGAATCCACTCTAATCTCTCTCACACGAAAATTCACAAGAAGAACTTGTAGAAGAATTCGAAAAATTTTTATTAATTGTTGTATATCAAATTTGGCCTAATAGTGCCCTTAAATAAGGGTTACAAAATTCCTAATTGCATATGGAAAATTAAGACTAAAACATTCCTAATTGCATAAGGAAAACATTCCTAATTGCATAAGGAAAAACATTCCTAATTGCATAAGGAAAACATTCCTAATTGCATAAGGAAAAACATTCCTAATTGCATAAGGAAAACATAAAGTAATCCTAATCCAATAAGGAAAATATAAAGTAATCCTAATCCAATAAGGAAAATATAAAGTAAATATGAATCTAAATCAGATAAGTAATCTAAATCCTATCCAAATCTAATAAAACAAATCCAAAATAGATTTGGAAAGACTAAATAATATCAAATCCTAAAAAATATGGAAAATAAAATAATATCCTAACTAACTAAGGAATGAGGGGACCACATCCCATGTGACAAAAATATGCCTTCCACTTGCTGAAATTCGTAACTTCCTTGGGCCCATATTAAACATGCCTTAATTAAGTCCAAAAAAAGGCCTAATGTATTAGAAAAACAAGCCCAACATGTGCAGCCATGTTCAGCCTTAAAAACTTGCTAAACATGCCAAAAAACTTGCTGAACAAGCCCAAGAAAGCATGCCCATGTGTTTGGACGTGATTTCCATACTTTGATCTTCACTTTAGGCTTCCCTTTGTGTAGCTTTGGCTTATAAGCTGTATCAAGCTCCACAAAGCCCATATTGCTTGAATTGCACCAAATCTGCTCCATATGAAGTGTAGCACGCCCCAAGTGTATTTCAGCCTCATAAAAGAGCTTTTGAACTCCTTTTAAATCTATTTGGATGATGTAAGATTGCTTTTCTTCAATGGCACAAAGCTGCCATATCTGGTTTGTATCATTCTCCCTTTCTTTTGAAAAGATTCGTCCTCGAATCTTGCTCATGTTCAGATCTGGAATGGAAACTTTAGGCACCAATTGATCTTCAAAAACCTCCTCTTGAGTTGATGAAAATAGTTTGAATGTTTCTTCTAGAACATCAACCTGCACATTGTCAAAAAAACTAGGAAAAGCTCCGTTAGTTAAAGACAGCTCACATGGAACTGAACCATCCTCTTCTTGAACTTCTAAATCAGCTCCATATTCTTTGTCTACCTCTTCAACCATATTTTGAACAATTTCATCGCAATCATCATCATCACAACCATAATCATCATAAATAGGTGAATTCTCATCCACATCTCCAAGAAGATCTCCATTTTTCACAAACTCTTCTTTAAATTCAATTATGGGAATCTCAGTAACTTCACTCCTTACTTCATCAAGTAATGGCACTACATCCTCTACTTCACAAACATCCTCTTCATGCAACTCTTCCAATTCATCCTCTTTTTTTAGTTCAACATTGGAATCCTCCATGGTTGCACTCTCCTCTTTCACCTTAATGGTAGGAATTTTTGAAACCACACTTATTGCTTCACATAGTTTAGAAGTATGCTTACACATATCTTCCAATTGTTGTCTCAGTTTCTTATATTCTAGTTTCATCCTCTTAGATTTCCTTTCTTCTTGTCGTCTCTTACAATGAATAAGAAAGTTTTTCTCCTTTGCATAGAAAACTGAAAGTTCTTCCTCTAATGAAGCAATCTCCTTTTCACAATATGAATATTCCCTTGTGTACCTTCGTGCTCCTCCTAACTTTTGATACCACCTTTCAATAAGCTCTTCAAGAAATCGAATCTTACCATCGAGATATTGTAGATGGTATTTTTCTTTGGCTTCCTCTTCATCCATCTCAATCTCAATTGTTGTTGACATTTTTTTTTATATGTAGAATTTGAAAATCACTAAACAAACACAAAAGAAACAGCCCAAGAATGGCCACATAAAACGATTTGAAGGAAAGAAACAATCAACCCCAAGAAAAGGCTTACACAAGATGAATTTGAAGGGAAAAACACAACCAAATTGAACAAGACCCAATAGACACAAAACAAACTAAATTCTGACTACTAGAACACCAACGACTTAACAAACGGAATACTTAAATGGATGGGAAAGTGAAAAAAATGAATTGAATAAACTATTCTGAATACTAAAACGAACTAAAACTGACTCTTGAATGCCAAAAACGAAAATTGAATAGAGAAGGAAAGGAAAAAACGAATTTGAATAAAATAACCCTAATGGAACAATTAAACAAGCCCTAGAAAGACAAAGTAGATAAAAATTACCTTGTAGCAAGGCTCTGATACCAAATGACGCGGACCCTTAGCAACGATGGCAGCAAACCCAACGTATAACAATGGTAGAGAACTCCTTGAAACTTGATAATCACCTCCTAAGGAACCCAACGCCTATAAAGAGACACGAACTCACTATGATTGAAGGATTTAGTTGGTAAGAAGAAGGAAAACGCCACAACTCTTGTTGATAAGTAAACCTAATTCTTGATGCAAAGAAAGAATTAAAGAATCCACTCTAATCTCTCTCACACGAAAATTCACAAGAAGAACTTGTAGAAGAATTCGAAAAATTTTTATTAATTGTTGTATATCAAATTTTGGCCTAATAGTGCCCTTAAATAAGGGTTACAAAATTCCTAATTGCATATGGAAAATTAAGACTAAAACATTCCTAATTGCATAAGGAAAACATTCCTAATTGCATAAGGAAAAACATTCCTAATTGCATAAGGAAAACATTCCTAATTGCAACATTCCTAATTGCATAAGGAAAACATTCCTAATTGCATAAGGAAAAACATTCCTAATTGCATAAGGAAAACATAAAGTAATCCTAATCCAATAAGGAAAATATAAAGTAATCCTAATCCAATAAGGAAAATATAAAGTAAATCTGAATCTAAATCAGATAAGTAATCTAAATCCTATCCAAATATAATAAAACAAATCCAAAATAGATTTGGAACGACTAAATAATATCAAATCCTAAAAGATATGGAAAATAAAATAATATCCTAACTAACTAAGGAATGAGGGGACCACATCCCATGTGACAAAAAGTTGCCTTCCACTTGCTGAAATTCGTAACTTCCTTGGGCCCATATTAAACATGCCTTAATTAAGTCCAAAAAAAGGCCTAATGTATTGGAAAAACAAGCCCAACATGTGCAGCAATGTTCAGCCTTAAAAACTTGCTAAACATGCCAAAAAACTTGCTGAACAAGCCCAAGAAAGCATGCCCATGTGTTTGGACGTGATTTCCATACTTTGATCTTCACTTTAGGCTTCCCTTTGTGTAGCTTTGGCCTATAAGCTGTATCAAGCTCCACAAAAGCCCATATTGCTTGAATTGCACCAAATCTGCTCCATATGAAGTGTAGCACGCCCCAAGTGTATTTCAGCCTCATAAAAGAGCTTTTGAAATCCTTTTAAATCTATTTGGATGATGTAAGATTGCTTTTCTTCAATGGCACAAAGCTGCCATATCTGGTTTGTATCATTAATGACGCGGACCCTTAGCAACGATGGCAGCAAACCCAACGTATAACAATGATAGAGAACTCTTTGAAACTTGATAATCACCTCCTAAGGAACCCAACGCCTATAAAGAGACGCGAACTCACTATGATTGAAGGATTTAGTTGGTAAGAATAAGGAAAACGCCACAACTCTTGTTGATAAGTAAACCTAATTCTTGATGCAAAGAAAGAATTAAAGAATCCACTCTAATCTCTCTCACACGAAAATTCACAAGAATAACTTGTAGAAGAATTCAAAAATTTTTATTAATTGTTGTATATCAAATTTGGCCTAATAGTGCCCTTAAATAAGGGTTACAAAATTCCTAATTGCATATGGAAAATTAAGACTAAAACATTCCTAATTGCATAAGGAAAACATTCCTAATTGCATAAGGAAAAACATTCCTAATTGCATAAGGAAAACATTCCTAATTGCATAAGGAAAAACATTCCTAATTGCATAAGGAAAACATAAAGTAATCCTAATCCAATAAGGAAAATATAAAGTAATCCTAATCCAATAAGGAAAATATAAAGTAAATCTGAATCTAAATCAGATAAGTAATCTAAATCCTATCCAAATCTAATAAAACAAATCCAAAATAGATTTGGAAAGACTAAATAATATCAAATCCTAAAAGATATGGAAAATAAAATAATATCCTAACTAACTAAGGAATGAGGGGACCACATCCCATGTGACAAAAAGATGCCTTCCACTTGCTG
Source organism: Garcia nutans (assembly GCA_947685225.1). Lineage (NCBI taxonomy): Eukaryota > Viridiplantae > Streptophyta > Magnoliopsida > Malpighiales > Euphorbiaceae > Garcia > Garcia nutans. The sequence goes on from CANTUV010000026.1 coordinate 18,560,799, forward strand.
AAATTCGTAACTTCCTTGGGCCCATATTAAACATGCCTTAATTAAGTCCAAAAAAAGGCCTAATGTATTGGAAAAACAAGCCCAACATGTGCAGCCATGTTCAGCCTTAAAAACTTGCTAAACATGCCAAAAAACTTGCTGAACAAGCCCAAGAAAGCATGCCCATGTGTTTGGACGTGATTTCCATACTTTGATCTTCACTTTAGGCTTCCCTTTGTGTAGCTTTGGCCTATAAGCTGTATCAAGCTCCACAAAGCCCATATTGCTTGAATTGCACCAAATCTGCTCCATATGAAGTGTAGCACACCCCAAGTGTATTTCAGCCTCATAAAAGAGCTTTTGAACTCCTTTTAAATCTATTTGGATGATGTAAGATTGCTTTTCTTCAATGGCACAAAGCTGCCATATCTGGTTTGTATCATTAATGACGCGGACCCTTAGCAACGATGGCAGCAAACCCAACGTATAACAATGGTAGAGAACTCTTTGAAACTTGATAATCACCTCCTAAGGAACCCAACGCCTATAAAGAGATGCGAACTCACTATGATTGAAGGATTTAGTTGGTAAGAAGAAGGAAAATGCCACAACTCTTGTTGATAAGTAAACCTAATTCTTGATGCAAAGAAAGAATTAAAGAATCCACTCTAATCTCTCCACACGAAAATTCACAAGAATAACTTGTAGAAGAATTCAAAAATTTTTATTAATTGTTGTATATCAAATTTGGCCTAATAGTGCCCTTAAATAAGGGTTACAAAATTCCTAATTGCATATGGAAAATTAAGACTAAAACATTCCTAATTGCATAAGGAAAACATTCCTAATTGCATAAGGAAAAACATTCCTAATTGCATAAGGAAAACATAAAGTAATCCTAATCCAATAAGGAAAATATAAAGTAATCCTAATCCAATAAGGAAAATATAAAGTAATCCTAATCCACTAAGGAAAATATAAAGTAAATCTGAATCTAAATCAGATAAGTAATCTAAATCCTATCCAAATCTAATAAAACAAATCCAAAATAGATTTGGAAAGACTAAATAATATCAAATCCTAAAAGATATGGAAAATAAAATAATATCCTAACTAACTAAGGAATGAGGGGACCACATCCCATGTGACAAAAAGATGCCTTCCACTTGCTGAAATTCGTAACTTCCTTGGGCCTATATTAAACATGCCTTAATTAAGTCCAAAAAAAGGCCTAATGTATTGGAAAAACAAGCCCAACATGTGCAACCATGTTCAGCCTTAAAAACTTGCTAAACATGCCAAAAAACTTGCTGAACAAGCCCAAGAAAGCATGCCCATGTGTTTGGACGTGATTTCCATACTTTGATCTTCACTTTAGGCTTCCCTTTGTGTAGCTTTGGCCTATAAGCTGTATCAAGCTCCACAAAGCCCATATTACTTGAATTGCACCAAATCTGCTCCATATGAAGTGTAGCACGCCCCAAGTGTATTTCAGCCTCATAAAAGAGCTTTTGAACTCCTTTTAAATCTATTTGGATGATGTAAGATTGCTTTTCTTCAATATCACAAAGCTGCCATATCTGGTTTGTATCATCAATTGTTATAAAATTGTTGATTGATGACCTTTGAATTTTTGAAGCATGAATTTGAGAATTGAGTAGAATTGGTGCTTATTGTCAATTTTGTTGGTTTTTCTTTGCATTGCCATTAACCTAGTGAGGAATTGAGACATCAACTTATTATTCTTTTTGTGGGTAAACATCTTTGATTGATGATTTGCTAGAACTTGCTTTGAAATGCTTTTTAAGACTACATAAAAAAAATCAATTTGGCATCAAGATGATTAAGGTAATTAGGTGAACCCACTTTGGCTTAAAAAGACTAACCCTATATTCAACATTAGTTAGCCAATTTTGAGCTTATTTTATTTTTCCTTTTCTTTCTTTTTCACAACACTATTAGCTTAGACCTTGTTGTTTAACTCTTACCCTTTCATTAGGTCAAGAGCATTTTAAGAGCGTTTATGACCGAGTGTTGTGTAGAATTAAGTGTGGGGTTAAATTTAGTAGGTTTAAGATTGCAAAACAAAATAATAGAAATAAAATAAAATAAAATAAAAAAAGAAGAAAAAGAAAAAGAAATATATATATAATAATAATAAGAATAATTGTTGTTCTTGTTGAAAGGGTTGGAATGTATCATTGCAAAATGTATTAAGTGAGTTCCCTTGAAAAGCTCTTTAATGTCAATGGGTATATGAGAGGAAGGTGTTTTGGGATTGTTAGTTATACATAGATCGGTTACTTCATTCTTGAAGTGCTCTTGAACTTAATGATTAAGCTCACATTTCCTAAATGCCATGCCTTTACCTTAGCCCCATTACAACCCAATAAAGACCTTTTGATTGATGCTTGATTGTTATTTTGTAGTGGAGATTTGATTGATAAGCAAGCCTATGGTAATAATCTTTCATTGATTGTTATGAGTATAAACACCACCATGATCAAACACTTGTAAGAGTTGGTGAGGGAGTGACAACATTGGTTATGCATGGAAAACCACTTAATTGCATGAGTGTTGATTTTGTTTGATTCGATATTGATTGTGGATTTAGGGATAGGGAAGTCTTGATGCATCTTTATAACTCTTGAACTTAACAAAATTCATCTGGTTAGTGTGTTTTGATTTTAGCCTTGCTTGGGGACAAGCAAGGATTTAAGTGTGGGGTAGTTGTTTAGATAATTTTTGTACTAGTTTTTAGTATGATTTTATGTGTGTTTTAGTTAATGTTTTGATTAATTGTTGTTTAAATTGTGTTTAAAGTGTTGTTTTTGGGTTTAGGTACAAAAACACCCTTGGAAGATCAAAACAGGGTAAGAAAAGCATGAACCAAGCAAGACATGGCCAAGCCAAAGCAAGCTTGGCCATGTCCCTCAAAAGAAATTCAAGGCAGAAGCAGACACACTCAGAGACACGGCCAAGCCTCTGGCCGTGTCTCACTCAAAGAGCAAATCAAAGAAGACCAAAGAAAGAAGAGCAGTAGGTGACACACCCAAGGGACACGGCCAAGCCACTGGCCGTGTCCCTCCAAACATGTCAAACACGGCCAAGCTCACTTAAGCTTGGCCGTGTCACTCACCATTCCAAAGAAGAGAAGGAAAAGAAGGAAAATGAGCAACAGAGGGAGACACACTCAAGGGACACGGCCAAGCTTGTGGCCGTGTCCCTCCAAAAAAAGCTCAGACATGGCCAAGCACACCAAAGCTTGGTCGTGTCTCACACCCAACTCCAAAGAAAGAAAGGAAGAGTTATCAAGGGACACAGCCAAGCCAACCAAAGCTTGGCCGTGTCACCTAAAGGAAAGCAAGGGAAAGGCCAAGAGACATGGGCAAGCTCACCCAAGCTTGGCCGTGTCACCCTTAATCTCTATAAAATAGTCTGCTCGAAACATAAAAAGGGGGGAGACGGCTAGGGTTTGAGCTGAAGAAAAGAAAAGAGAAGAGGGGCAAACATAATTTGGGATGAGGAGAGAGTGACACTCTCCTTGTCCCTCATCTGTATCCTCCATCTTCATCTTCTCCATCTTCCATTGACAAGATCTTTGAGGTTCTTTGGGATAAGTTGGGTTAACAAGCTCTTGAAGGTTGAAGAAGCTTCATTGAAAGGATTGGTGACTTGAGAAAGCTCCATTCCATCTTCCAAAGGCACAATCAATTGAAGGGTTGGTGACTTGAGAAAGCTCCATTCCATATTGCAAAAGGGAAATCAACCATTAAAGAGGGCTTGAGTTCTTCATCAAACATCAAAGTGGAGCTAGGAGGAAGACTAGTAATCCTACTCTTGGCATCTTCACAAGAGGTTTTTCTATTCTCTCTTTTAATTCATTTCAATATTGATTTTGCTGTATTAAGAGATTGATATTACAATGAACAACTTGTATTTGATTTATATTGAGTTGAATGAATGTTTTAATTTGATGATGTTGAGCTAAATACCCATGCCTAGGGTTTGTAGTATATTTGGTTGAATGTTTTGATTTGATATTTACATTGATGTTCCTTGTTGATTGGTTGATTGTATTGTATTAAATGCTAGGTTGATAGATTAGCTACCTATTAATCTTCAAATATTGGATGATGGACCGAGAGGTGAAATCCGATATTGGAACTATATAATCGACCACCCTATGAATGAACTAGAAATATAAGTTCTAGGGTTGCATTAATTTGGTAATGTAAAATAATTGGTTATTGCTAATTCATGAATGTGAGAACTAATGAATTGGTAATTGACTAATTAACCTTAAGGAACAAATTAATTACAAGGCTATGTTAATGGATAATTGAGAATTGAGCTTTGATTGAATGGACCTATAACCCTAGGCACTTTCCCCAGAATTGAATTGATCTTGTGCACCCATCACACACATCAAACCCTACGTAGGTTAATTTTAGGTTTAAATTGTTCTTTTGCATTCCAAATAACAAGCTCTCGCTTTTAATTTAATTGCTTTAATCAAGCTATTACGAACCACACCTTCTTGGGGAAACGACCTTGGGGAGATCACCTTTGCTACAGCTACCTCGTATACTTGCGATTGCTGCTTGTAGTATACTTAATTTGAGCGCAACATTTACTCCAATATTATATGGGTTGTTAATGGTTTTGGTTGAGTTTTGTGTGTTGTTGATATGGCTATTGGAAGATGATTATGGGTTGTGGCTTTGTTGGTGTCGATTTTAGGGTTTTTGGCCTGACACGCCTAGGAACACGGCCATGTCTTTGGGCGTGTCGTTGGTTCTATTTTCTGGGTTGGTGACATGAGCAGTGGCACACCCATGTCACTGAACGTGTCATAGCTTCTGTGTCGTAGTAGCATTGACACGGCCAGTGACACGCCCATGTCACTGAGCGTGTCATAGCTACTGTGTTGTTGGTTGATTGACACGTCCATGTCACTGAGCGTGTCATAGCTACTGTGTTGTTGGTTGATTGACACATCCATGTCACTGAGTGTGTCATATCTTCTGTGTTGGAGGAGGATTGACATGGCCAGTGACACGCCCATGTCACTGAGCATGTCAAAGCTTCTGTGTTGTGGGATTAGAGCACAGTCAAGGACATGCCCATGTTGTTGAGCGTGTCATGTGTAGAGTTTGCCCTAGATAGTTCTCTTCCTTATTTTCTTCTTGTGTATCACTAAGTGAGTGTGTATGATCACATTTGGATTAGGTTTTGAAGAGATTTGAGCTACCTTAATTCAAGTGTTGAGAGTTATCTTGGAAGAGGAGTTGATAGAGTGGTGTTGTTGCTCTTGGAGGTAAGTACAAACTTTGAATGATTGCACACATTTATATGACATTGGGACTTAACACATTTAGTTGAGAAATGCTACTTGATATATTGTTGATGAATGAGTTATATGTTATGATATGCATAATGTGAATTATGTTGATGTATCAATGCAATTGAGTAATGTATTGTATATGAAAAGAAATGTGGAAAAATGTGAAATGAGATGTGAAAACATAATGTAACCAATCGATATTGAGATGAAATAGAAGAATGAGAAAAATGAGAAAAGATGATATACTAAGGCAATGAGCCTAGTTTGATTATGAGAAATGAAATGAGAAATGAATTGTGAAAGAGATTGATAATGAGATAAATTAATTAATTGTGTGCCTAGTATGTTGTTCAATTTTTAGAGTTCTGGGTTTGGCGGCATGCCTATGAATTGCTGGGCAGGTGAAAAGGCCGGTCGTAAGCCGAGCCCAGCTGATAAATGTGATGTTTTTGAGGTGAAAAGACCGGGTCGTAAGCCTCAAAAACTTTAACAGTCTAGCCGGGTTGAGGACCAAGATACTGGGGCCCTAGGGTCTAGCCGGCTTGATGAATGTGATTATGGACCAAAGCAGTAACTCTGAACTTTGAATAGCATATTAGATCCTTTTTGGGCCCATGTTTGTCTTTGCTTTAATGTGAATTATGAAGTATGATGCAAATGATTAATATGTTGAGATATAATGCAATGAGTTGATATATTCATATATATTGTGCATGAGCATCACATTAATCTATATGGAATCAAAGTTTGTACCACTAAGCTTTCTGCTTAGCGCGATTGTGGTTCATCGCGCAGGTGATAGGGTAGATCTAGTTGTGCCAGAGAGCTCGTCTAGACCGAGTCGAGTCTAGGCTTGAGTTTGTGATAGCAGTGTTGAGTTGTGGACATCAAGATCAGAGACGAACTACCAGCATGTATAACTTCTATAATTTTGTAAACATTGATTTTGATATATATACATATGTATTTTCCGCTGCTTATTTAACAAATGTTTGGAAAAAACTATTTTGTATAAACTTTTCGGGTAATGAAGATAGATGTATATGTATTTTAAAAAAGGAATGTTTTCTCTATTGATTTCTATAACATGAGTTAAATGTTTTAAGTTTACTCATACTAACTTATGATGCTTATATGTTAAAGTTTAAAGTTTGGTTTGTTTAAAATGAACCATGGCACCCCTTTATCCGATATACGTATATCGTGTATTGTGCGGGTGTATGCGGTTTGTGTATATGGGGTACGGGGGTGTTACAACTGTTTTGGTATAAGAGCCTAGGTTTGAGGTTCTCAACCTAGGTGAAGTGTAAGAAAAAGAAAATTTTGATTTTAAAATATGATTTTTTTAAAATAAGATACATGCATTGGCACTGGCAGTTTCTGATCTTTGATGAGGTATTTTCTGCTGTGTTTGCATATATAGGTAGTGATGGCGTCTCAGTTATGTCAGACTGTAGAAGGTAGTGCTGAGAGTGTAGCTTCTGTTGAGGGTAGAGATGGATCTAGTGTTGAGTTAACTGGTGAGGCACCTGCTCCTGTGCCAGAGAGACCCGCTGCTAATGAGATTCCGTCGGTTTGGCTACGACATATGGTAGATTTGTTGAGGCAGGCTCCAGTGCAGCAGTCGCCACTGCAACCACAGCCGCATGTACCGGTGAGGCAGTATGATAAATTAAGGAAGTTCGGAGCTGAGGACTTCTTTGGTACTATAGATCCTACAGTAGCTGAGTAGTGGTTGGATACAGTTCAGAGGGTATTTATCCAGTTGCAAGCCACTCCTGAAGAGAAGTTTGATTATGCTAGATCTCTTCTGCAGAGAGATGCATATGATTGGTGGAAGACGGTTCCCCATGCCATGGATGATTCACCGACCTTGTCTTATGGTGATTTTCTGCGGGAGTTTGAGCAGAAGTATACTCTGAGGGAGTATAAGGATGCTAAGAAGATGGAGTTTTTGAATCTGAGGTAGGATAACCAGACGGTGACAGAGTATGAGATTGAGTTTATTCGGTTCAGTCATTATGCCGGTGGGATTATTTCAGATGAGATAGACCCATGCAGGAGATTTGAGGAGGGGTTGAGGCCCTCTATTATGTGTATTGTTGCTGGTTTCCAGTATCAGGATCTTTCCCAGCTTGTTGCAGTGGCCCGAAGTGTTGAGAGAGCGCAGGCTATTACTGCAGCTGCTACTGAGGAGGAGACCAGAGTTAGGAGACCCCAGTTTGAGGCAGGGTCTTCATCTGCAAGAGAGGCCGAGGAGGTCATTTTTAAAGGTTCAGTAGGGGCCAGAGGCAGCCTGTTAGGTCAGTACCACAACAGAGGCAGAGATCGAGACCTACAATTTCTGTTGCTAGTGCACCGACCCCAGTGGCTCAGAGGTCTACTCCACCTACATGTGTCCATTGTGGTAGGATACATGGGGGTTTTTGCTGGAAGATAGGTGGACCAATTGTGTGTTTCAGATGCAGATTTCCTGACCATTTCATCAGAGATTGTCCTGAGCTACAGGAGGATAAGCAGGCAGATTCTACAGTTTCTCGACCTAGTGTCAGAGGAGGTCGTAGTGGCAGAGGTTTCAGTAGAGGTGGTAGAATTGGGTGTAGTCATAGAGGAGGCTCGACATCCGGAGGTAGTAGGCCAGATGAGGCTGAGCCATCTCAGCGAGTGTATGTGATGCAAAGGCAACCAGATGCTTCAGCCGTCATTGCGGGTACATTTTCTTTATTTGGCATTTTAGTTCTTGCTCTAATTGATCCAGGATCTACTCATTCCAATATAAGTGTATCCATCTTGCCTATGTCTGAATTGCATTCTGAGTTCCTAGGATTTGGTGTCTTAGTGACAAATCCTTTAGGGCATAGTGTTGTGGTGAGTAAGGTGCACCGAGATAGTCCAGTTGTTGTTCATGATGAGGAGTTTCTTGGTGATTTGATTGAAATGCCTTCTAAGGAGTATGATTTGATCTTAGGCATGGATTGGTTGTCTAAGCATAGGGCTGTGGTAAATTGTCAGAAGAAGTGTGTTACCCTGAGAACCGGTGATGGTAGAGGTGTTATGGTATCTAGTGAGAAGAGACAACTTGCATCCTTGTTTGTTTCAGCTGTTGCAGCTAGGAGGATGATTCTAAAAGGGTGTGATGCTTATCTTGCTCATGTTATGGATACCAGAGTAGTAGGTTCTCGGCTTGATAGTATACCCACAATTGCTGAATTCCCAGATGTGTTTCCCAAGGAGTTACCAGGGATGCCTCCTGAGAGAGAGGTTGAGTTTGGTATCGATTTGTTGCCTGGTACCACTCCTATCTCTATTACTTCATATCGAATGGCACCTGCTGAGTTAAGAGAGTTGAAGGTGCAGTTGCAGGAGTTGTTGGATAAAGGGTTTGTTCACCCTAGTGTTTCTTTGTGGGGAGCACCTGTTTTGTTTTTAAAGAAGAAGGATGGTACTTTGAGACTGTGCATTAATTATAGGCAGTTGAATAAGGTGACCATCAAGAATAAGTATCAATTGCCTAGAATAGATGATCTCTTTGATCAGTTGAAGGGAGCAGCGGTTTTCTCTAAGATTGATCTAAGATCAAGGTACCATCAGTTGAGAATCAGAGAGGAAGATGTTCCTAAGACAACTTTCCGCACAAGGTATGGGCATTATGAGTTTTAAGTGATACCTTTTGGATTGACAAATACACCAGCAGCTTTTATGGATTTGATGAATAGGGTATATAAACCCTATTTGGATCAATTTGTGGTAGTCTTTATCGATGATATTTTGGTGTATTCACATAATAAGGAGGAGCATGATGAGCATTTACGGATTGTATTGTAAACCTTGAGAGAGAACTAATTGTATGCTTTGGTATTTAGTTTTTATAATTAATAATTAATAATAATAATAATAAACAAATAAATAAAATCAGAGATAAAAAATTTCGTCGCCGAAAAGGGGTTTGACAAAATGGCCCTCAGGCAATTTCGCCCGCTGCAGCCCGCAAGCTCCTGCGGCAACTTTTTTGCCAGCGTAATTTTTCCGCAGCAGTTTTTTTTCGCCAGCGAAATTTTTTCGACTAAAATTTTTTCGAAACCAAATACAATTCGATTTCGGTTTCCTTTTCTTAATTAATGTTAGATTCCGCAAACAATTAAGATTAATCATATAAATCTTCTATAAATAAGACCAAAAACAACACAAAAAAGAAGATCTTTAAAGGATAAAACTTTGAATCAATCGGAGGGAAAATTTTAGAGGAAAAAAACTTTGGACCGAGGAATCAAGAAAATTAGGAGATTAACGATCGGACTTTTGAGAGAGCAAACAAGCAATTCAATCCGTCAAAGGCAACCATCTTGCATTTGTTCTTGTTCATCTAAGAAGTAATTTTTGGTGGAACCAACAAACTAAGGTATGAATGTCTAATTTCTTCATAGTAGCTTGAATCATCCAATTGTCTCTTTTGCTTCTGTAAAATCTTAAAACCCTAATCTACTTTCTAACTTTTTCAAAATCGTAAATCATTTCATTAATTTACCAAAACCCTAATTTGCTTTCCAATTTTCCAAAACCCTAAATTGAATCGTTTTATTTCCAAAAACCCTTAAAAATATCTTTTCTATTTCTATAAACTTTAAATCATTTTGTTTATTTTCATAAAACTTCATAAAACTATAAATTATTTTTCCAAATTCTAAAATCAAATACATTCTCCGAAACACTAAAAACCCTAATTCAACTTTCAAAACCAAGACAGTAACCCCGGTAACCCCAAACTAAACTAGCTAACCTGAACCCTAAAGTTTTCTTAAACCCTAACTCTCTTAAAACCTTAAACCCTAATTTTTCTAAACCCTAATCCTTTAAACCTTAAAACCTTATAAACCTAAATATTAAAATTCAAACACAGTAAGCCTAAAAACAACAATTCAATAGCTAATAATCATAAATCTAAATGTTTTAAAGTGTCCAAACCCTAATTTCATGATTTTACCACTCAAACACTAATTTGGTCAATCAAAGAACTTTATCAACCTCTTAAATTATAAAACTTTAATCCATTTCAATTCCTTTAAAACTTACAATAGCTTAAACCCATAAATTCCAAAACCCTAAACATATTAAATAAAGAATCTTAAATAGAAACAGTAATCCTAATTTGAATCTTTACTTGCTTTATTTAATTTTATATTTGATTATGTAGTCTATTATATGCTTTAATTTATTGTCAATGCTTTGTTGGTTTATTTAATTTCAATGATTGATTTATTTGATTTATTATGAATGGTTATTTACTTTTATCGATTTATTTAGATTTCCAAATGTTGTAAGAGGTATGTTTCCACTTGGTGGGTAGCTCATTAGTTAAATATCATGTAATTTAAATTGCTTTTATATTTTAGACCAATGTAAAGGACATGTTTCTACCTTTCGGTGGGTGTCCTATTTACGCATGGATTATGTAAGGGCATGTTTCCATCTTCGGATTGGTGTCCATTTATTTGTTTTGCTTGGACATTTCTTTTATTTTAATATAATGATGCTTTATTTCAATTGTTCTGTGTAATATGGATAATATTGTTATACTTAAGAATTTTATAATATTAAGACCTGTAAAGGAGGCCGGTTCCAATGAACCGGGTGTTGTAGGGGTGCTGGGCCATTTCTCACCTTCCCCACACGTACTCAACTTTTCAAACCCATTAGGGGGTTGGGGATTCCTTAAGAATCGAGTCATCCACCCCTTTCTTTTTTCCCGATCCATCCGGGTGGCGACTCCATTTTCTCCGGACTTAGGTCCGTGTTCTTTAAGGCCCTGAGCCTAAACAGTGACGAAGTCGCAAGAAATATTCCACTGGGAGTGGGGGCCAAAAATCTCCGCTCATAGTTGGTCCTGATTTGATTAAAGAAACGGAGGAGAAAGTGAAGATAATTCGGGATCGGTTGAAAGCAGCTTCAGACCGACAGAAATCTTATTCAGATTTGAAGAGGAGAAACATGGAGTTCGATGTTAGAGATAAAGTTTTTCCGAAGGTGTCTCCTTGGAAAAGAATTTTGAGATTTGGCCATAGAGGAAAGTTAAGTCCCCATTTCATTGGACCTTATGAGGTACTGGAAAGAGTTGGACCAGTTGCTTATAGACTCGCTTTACCGCCTGAGTTGGATAAAATTCACAATGTCTTCCATGTTTCTATGCTGCGGAGGTACAGGTCAGACCCATCTCATGTTTTGTCAGTGGAATCCATTGAGGTGAGTTCGGATCTATCTTATGAAGAGGAACCAGTGGTTATTTTAGCATATGGAGTGAAAGAGTTTAGACATAAGAAAGTACCAATTGTGAAGGTTCTTTGGAAGAATCATGATAGAGAAGAGGCAACTTGGGAGAGTGAGCAAGCGATGCGAGATCAGTATCCTCAATTATTCCAGACGTGAGAACAGGTAATTTCGAGGATAAAATTATTTTGTAGAGGGGGAGAATTGTAATATCCCAAAATATACCCTAAAATTTTGGAGTGTTAATTTTTGTATTGGATTAAATAATTTAAAGTGTATATGTTATGTATATGGAGATAAAAATAATATATACAAGATTATGTCTTTTTGGTCAAAACATATTTTGTATTTAAATGGATTTGTTTAATGTTAGTGGAAGATGATGTTAGTGGGTGATTATTATATTATTTAAATGTATGGTGGAGAGTAATTTGGGAAAAAGTGGTTTGGTTAAAAGAGAAGAGTGGTTGACTTTCTTTCTTTCTTTCTTTCTTTCTTTCTTTCTTTCTTCTTCTTATTTCATCGTCATCTTCTTCTTTTCTTCTCTTTGGCCGGCCACCCTTATCAACTAAAGGAAAAGAAATTTTGTTGCTTCCAAGCTCAAGAGATTGAAGATTTTCAAGAGATCAAGTTGTAGTTTTAAGGATTTTCTTCACTTTTGGTAAGTTTCCAACTTGTTTCTTGGTTTTCTTTTCAGTTTGTGTTCTTGGGTTGTTGTAGATGTGTTTATGGTTATTTTGGTGTGTTTGAAATGTTTTGTCTTGGCAACTTTGATTTTTGGGTTTGGATTGAAGAGAAAAAGGGTTGAGTTTGGTGAAAGAGGCAAGTGTGTGGATTGTGTGATTTTTGAGTTGTTTTAAGGTTTACTCTAGTATTATATGGGTTGTTGATGGTTTTGGTTGAGTTTGTGTGTTGTTGATATGGCTATTGGAAGATGATTGTGGGTTGTGGCTTTGTTGGTGTCGATTTCAGGGTTTTTTGCCTGACACGCCTAGGAACACGGCCATGTCTTTGGGCGTGTCGTTGGTTCTATTTTCTGGGTTGGTGACACTAGCAGTGCCACGCCCATGTCACTGAGCGTGTCACAGCTTCTGTGTCATAGTAGCATTGACACGGCAAGTGACACGCCCATGTCATTGAGCATGTCATAGCTACTGTGTTGTTGGTTAATTGACATGTCCAGTGACATGCCCATGTCACTGAGTGCAGGAGGAGGATTGACACGGCCAGTGACATGCCCATGTTGTTGAGCGTGTCAAGTGTAGAGTTTGCCCTAGATAGTTCTCTTCCTTATTTTCTTCTTGTGTATCACTAAGTGAGTGTGTATGATCACATTTGGATTAGGTTTTGAAGAGATTTGAGCTACCTTAATTAAAGTGTTGTTAGTTATCTTGGAAGAGGAGTTGATAGAGTGGTGTTGTTGCTCTTAGAGGTAAGTACAAACTTGGAATGATTGCATACATTTATATGAAATTGGGACTTAACACATTTAGTTGAGAAATGTGTTAAGTTACTTAATATATTGTTGATGAATGAGTTATATGTTATGATATGCATAATGTTAATTATGTTGATGTATCAATGCAATTGAGTAATGTATTGTATATGAAAAGAAATGTGGAAAAATGTGATATGAGATGTGAAAACATAATGTAACCAATCGATATTGAGATGAAATAGAAGAATTAGAAAAATGAGAATAGATGATATACTAAGGCAATGAGCTTAGTTTGATTATGATAAATGAAATGAGAAATGAATTATGAAAGAGATTGATAATGAGATAAATGAATTAATTGTGTGCCTAATATGTTATTCAATTTTCAGAGTTCTGGGTTTGGCGGCATGCCTATGAATTGTTGGGCAGGTGAAAAGACCGGGTCGTAATCCTCAAAAACTATAACAGTCTAGTCGGGTTGAGGACCAAGAAACTAGGGCCCTAGGGTCTAGCCGGGTTGAGGTCCAAGAGACTGGGTCTGTTACATTATCCATGAATATATATATCGCCTACGGGCTTGATGAATGTGATTATGGACCAAAGCAGTAACTCTGAACTTTGAATAGCATATTAGATCCTTTTTGGGCCCATGCTTGTCTTTGCTTTAATGTGAATTATGAAGTATGATGCAAATGATTAATATGTTGAGATATAATGCAATGAGTTAATATATTCATATATATTGTGCATGAATATCGCGTTGATCTATATTGAATCAAAGTTTGCACCACTAAGCTTTCTGCTTAGCGTGATTATGGTTCATCGCGCAGGTGACAAGGTAGATCCGGTTGTGCCGAAGAGCTCGTCTAGACCGAGTCGAGTCTAGGCTTGAGTTTGTGATAGCAGTGTTGAGTTGTGGACATCAAGATCAGAGACGAACCACCAGCATGTATAAATTCTATAATTTTGTAAACATTGATTTTGATATATATACATATGTATTTTTCGCTGCTTATTTAACAAATGTTTGGAATAGACTATTTTTGGATAAACTTTTGGGGTAATGAAGATATATGTATTGTATTTTAAAAAGGAATGTTTTCTCTATTGATTTCTATAACATGAGTTAAATGTTTTAAGTTTACTCGGATTGACTTATGATGCTTGTATGTTAAATTTTAAAGTTTGGTTTGTTTAAAATGAACCGTGGCACCCCTTTATCCGATATACGTATATCGTGTGTTGTGCGAGTGTATGCGGTGTGCGTATATGGGGTACGGGGGTGTTACATATGAAATATTGAAATTAATTGTCAGCCTAATTTAAACCAAGAATTCTTAGTCATTGGATTGATTATGGCATGAATCTTTAGTTTCCTACTCTCAAATAAGAAATCTATTTATGATAAACCATTTAATTTAGTTTTAATCCACGATATAGTATAAAAGTTATTTTCAGTTGATCCAATGGATTAGTGCTTAATTAGTGGAAATTATTATGGATTAATTTCTCTACTTTAAAATACAACTATTGTTAAATCCATATGATTGGATCTCTCGAATATAAAATATCAATGTTAATGTTTTGTTGGCCATATACCTAGGAAAGAGACTTGCCATTCGTGTGTGGAAGATATAAGATTGGAAGGAACATTCATACTCTCTTTGTTTGTTTGTTTGTTATATACATGCATACATGCATTGCATTACATAGCATTGATCCTTTCTGCATGAATACATGTATTGCATTACATAGCATTGATCCTCTCTGCCAACACCCTTATATCCTATATATGCATAATATATACACCCCATATATGTAAAATACATACACAAAATATAAGAGTATCGCTATTTCAGCCTTTAGAAAAATTCAAGAAAATTCCATTAAAATAATTTATTTATTGAAACATAATTTTATTAGATAAGCAAATATATTTATATATAATTAAATATTAAAGTAGCATGTTTATAAGATATTTGGAAAAAAATTTGCCAGAGTTTTGTCTATATTTTAGACTTTTACCAAAAACACAACTCAACCTACAAAACATTTTACACTCCCAATAAGCATGTAAATATTCATTTCTCAAACATTCTTTCAAAATATATTTATATGTATATGTACATACAAAAGTAATCCAAATTTGTAACATTTAGGCTAAAACTTCATAGTTTATAACATAAAAAATAACCAATATAATTACATATGCATATGTACATTACACAAAATCTTTATCAAAACTTATTTAATATATAAAATCAATGCTCATAATGTCATGATGTATATGTATGCATCACTCTCTGAGTTGGTCTCATGGCACACTTAATCTTCAAACTCCAACTTTAGTTCTGTTCATACTAGTCCACACATTGAATCACCTTCACGATACACACTATCACACTAAGCCCGAGGGCTTAGTAGTACATTTATATTTCTTTTATATAATAACAATACAAAGTACACATGCATTTATTATTCTTTTTCTCAAATTATAGCTTTTCAATCTTTTTATAAAAACTTAACTTTTATTACATACTTCATATATAAATTATATTATCAATTTTTTGAATACACACATTCACAAACTCACTAGCTTAATTCCCTTATTCAACTACCAAGTTTAGTGCGCACAATATCAATTCCATGACCCAACTATACTCGAGTTATCTCATTTTTTAGACACAGCTCTACTCAAATCTATCAGCATGTATATTATTATTCGCATAATTTAGTCACAACCCATTACCATACATTATTCGTCAATTTATCTCACATACTTTATCTTATCACAATCAAATTATCACATACCATTATTCATAGTACAACACATATATATACGCATAAACAAATCACAAACACAAACATTGGGCCTAAAAAATCTTGTATAATATTCCAGTTCTAGAGATATTGCTATGGTAAATCGTTAAATCGGGGATCTAAGTGTCACCTTTGTGTCTGGCCCTGCAGGCAACTAATAGTGACACCCAACGTCTAGTCCAAAGGCAAATAATATTGATGCCCAGCGTCTGGGCCAAAGAAAAATAATAGCGATGCCCAGCGTCTAGCCCGATGGCAAATAATATAGCACCAAAAAAGAATTCTTTGGAACAATATACTATACAAGGTAAACACACATTTCATACTCATTTCCCAATTTACCACTCACAATCAACATCTTTAGTGCATACATTATAAATTTGGCTCACTTCCACATTTTAATGCATAATTAGTACTTTTCATAACTTGCACATATCATCGCATTGCTTATCAAAATGTGACTCATGTTCACATTCTTATCACAATTCACGTTCATACACATAATTTACATCACATTATATACTACTTAAATACCATTGCAATGTGAATATTTATCATATTTGCAATAGTTATTTTATATTCCCACAATTTATGCACAATATTAATACTAGCCATAATTCCATGGCTTATCATCAAATTCATAAAATATAACACATATAATGAAAACTAACACACACATAGTCTCATTTTATCAATTTTCCATATTTTCGCCTATTTCATATTTTTTTAATATTTTTCAATGAAATTACATTTTATATTTCATGACATTTTCTCATTTCTCATAATTTTCACATATTTAGCTTTTTCATGTTTTCTTCATCATTACTTAACATATTTTTCATTCTCATCTTTTCAAATCATTTCCAATTATTGCTTGACCATTTCTTATATTCTCAATCACATTTCACATTTTTCATCTTATTATTGTATTTTATTAATTTTCCAAATTCCTCACATTTTCTATTTATTTTTATTGATCAATTTCTCAATAAAAAATATATTACATAAATATGCAGCAATGAATAGATTATGTGTTTAACCTTGTTTTTAATTACAGTTTATCTTACATATTGTTTCTACATTTAGTCTTAATATTATCAATGTACAATAGTACTACTTTAAACGACTAAGAACATCCTTTAAAGTACACCAAAAAAAGTATTGCCATTCATATAAATTTTACAAAGGAATGTACAAACCTCAATTTGTCAATTTCCAAGCCAATTCTATCTTCCAACAAAAACTTCACCAATGCCCTTCTTCACTTTGATTTTAGAATTTCACCTTAATCAATCCTAAACCACATTATAAGTTTCAATATAGCATTAGCAACTTGTTTTAACGCACTTTAGTCATTCAAACACTGATTATTTCTAGATAAAATTTCACCAAAACCTTATTTTCACCATTATTACCTTATTTAAACTTCAACCAAACCCACTCATTTCTAACATTTAACCATAAAATAATTATTTATACATTTAAATAACATTAAATTGACCCATTTCAACAATTATAACCATCCATACCAAAACCCTAATTTAAATATAACCTTTCCCATAGCCTTAAAATTATCATCTTTATTCATCTTAGTAAATTAATTAAAAAATCACTACATATACACCATACTAGCTCAAATACCATCAAACTCAACCATTTATATCAACTTTCTCTTATTACCCATCTCAAACATATTCTTAAAATCAATTGAAAATAAGCTTAAAGTTGTGTACTTTATTTCATTGATAATTCCTTCAAAACCACCTCAAAATTTATTGGAATACTTTATGGAATGTGATGTATGAAGGAAACCAAGCTCTCCTCACCTTTTTCCCAATGTTCACGTTCAAAAGAAGAAGAAGAAGAAGAAGAAGAAGAAGAAGAAGAAGAAGAAGAAATCTCCTTTAATTCTCATACTTATCTCCTTGTATATCAATTAAATAATTAAATATTAATCCACCCATCATATACTTCCCTTCTTTCACTTTTCCATCTTCTCTTATTATTATTATTATTATTATTATTATTATTATTATTATTATTAACATTTCCAACACCACTTTATACCTCATGTATATATTAATTATATATCATGTATATGTATAGGTCATATAAATATTACTTATATTATGTATAAATTTTTTATTTACATATATATATAATGTATATATTATGCATATGTAATGTATATTTAATATATATGTATATATATTTTGTGTACCATATTTACACAACAAATATACTGTATATTTGTATTATTATATCAAGTATATAATATATACACATAACCAACATATATTATATATATAATATGCATATACTATATATACACTAGGTATACATTACACATATATATAACTTCTATATTCAAAATACTTATTTAATTTCACCAAAATCACATATATTATAATTCTCTCCTCCCTTAAATAATTTTATCCTCGACATTACTCAACGTGGTAATCAAATTTTACTAAAATTAACTATCAGTCTTCACTTTTCGCATAATTAAGATCCAAAATTATTGTCACCACTTATCATCATTACTAACCACATAATCTTTTACTTTCCCCCTTATAGATACTCTTAATCATTTTTACAATTACCATTGTAATGATCAATAATAAATATAAACTCTTCACTTACTTATATCCAATGTACATATAGTTTCTAGTTCTCCAGCATGCAATTAAATTCCACATCCATACTTCCATTTATTAATCAATTACAAGTCATTACCTATCATCAAGTATTTAAATAGTACTAAACTAACTATTTATATTGTACAAACCAATTCAAAATTCCATCCAAAAACTCATTCGTGCCAATACAATACACGCCCATGCATTTCAAATCATTTCTATCATTGGCTTTCAAATTCTTTGATTCACATATTTGCTTCTTTATCTTACTCTTCTCACTATCTAAAATCTTTAATGATTCCTTAATCTATCATACCTTTATGTCATTTCTCAAATTGTATTATTCCCTTACAATTAATGTAAATCCTCTAAACAAGTACAATTATCTTTATTCATTCTTCAACTATGCACTTATTTAATTATAAATATAAATATGTCAACCTCTCCTCATATAAATCTTACTTTTCTAACTCATCCAATAAACTGATCTCATTGCTATCTTTGATAATCTGATAACAATTACAAGTACTCCCAAAATTTACTCATCAAATTTTGATTAATTCCTTCCACTTAAATCAAACAGACCATGTCATGATTAATCAACCAAATATCATTTATAAAATAAATTAAAATCCATTTATTATGAAATCATTATATATCCATTATTAAATTTTTACATGTACCTTAAACAACCAAAAGCGCATTTATCACTTTTCTCATAACATCCACTTCCACATAACACTTTAATAAACACATCTCCATCACACAACCAGATATAGATTGCATGTATAACCTCAATTCACATTAACTTAATAAATCATTTATATAAATTCACATTTTAATAGATCAAAATAAGGAACACCATTTAAATTTTTATTCACTCATAATAAATCTTAACTTAACCTATACTATATGTCACTTTCATACATTCTCAATATAATTCCATAATAAATAGATTTGTTAACATATACTAATTCTCCCTTTAATTTAGTTATGAACTCTTTGATTTTAATTTATTAGAAACTCTATATTCCTTCTTCATACATCTACCAATCCATATCTCAATATTCATAATTTCCTTTATTCTTTTGTCGCATAACTTCCTAACATTCATGTCAATCTCACTTTTTAACTTTTCATTCATCACCAAATCTTCACTAGATGCTATAAACTTTTAGTCATGTGCACTTGACATATATATGAACCTATCTTTAAAATTTCAAATTTTTATCAATTGATTTAATATTTTTAAAAATTAAGTTTCCCAAACTCACATATTATGTCTCTTTAACAATTTCTCTAGCAGTACCTGTTTACATTTTTTTTTTTCAGGTATCAAATCTTGGTAAACATTTATGAAATTTTAAATATGTGTTTTAGCAATACATATGATATTGTATATAAATTTTCAGATTTTTCTAGGTTTATTTGCTATAGTTTTTATATATGTTTCTTAACTTCTAGATATTCTGAGTTGCTAGAATTACTCCAACAATCTGTGTTCTTCTATTTTTCTTAAATAGTAATCAATCTTTAAAAATTATGAATTTTCATAAATTAAATTCTAGCACATAGCAAAATTTACATTAAAATTTCAAACTTATTTAACTTCTCTAGGTAAGTCTAAAAAGTTAGACAAAATTACATCACAACACATATATAGAATTTCCAGCAACTATAATACTGATATCTCAAACTTTTTATTTCATATCCTCTATCATTTTTCTTAATTTTACTTATTCATCAATTGAATTAATTATAAATCTCAATAATATTTTTTTAAGTGAAAGCTCTAAATATCCTTAATTGAAAATCTCTAAAATGATGCTTTTGCTACGCCACCATTATCTACGCATCCCAGACGTCACTTCCACTTATATTCGATAAATCGGATAGACATTACCACATCAGAGACCAACACAGGTTCCAATGCCTATGCATACATTAAAAATCAATTCATTATTTTAAAATTCTCCTTCCTTATTTTCAAAACCCACCTACATTGAGAATCTCAAACCTAGGCTCTGATATAAAAAATAAATGTAACAACCTTATACCCTATATATGTATAATATATGCATACATCTCATATATGTAAAATACATGCATAGAATATAAGAGTATCACTACTTCAACCTTTAGAAAATTTCAAGAAAAATCTAATGAAATAATTTATTTATTGAAACATAATTTTATTAGATAAACAAATGTGTTTACATATAATTAAATATTAATGTAGCATTTTTATAAGATCTCTTGAAAATTCGCCAGAGTTTTGTCTATATTTTTGACATTTCCCAAAAGCACAACTCAATATGCAAAAAATTATAGACTCCCAATAAACATGTAAATATCAATTTCTCCAACATTCTTCCAAATATATATTCATATATCTGTATATATATGCACATACAAAAGTAATCCAAATTTGTAACATTTAGGCTAGAACTTCATAGTTTACAACATAAACAATAACCAATATAATTACATATACATATATACATTACACAAAATCTTTCTCAAAACTTATTTAATATATAAAATCAATGTTCATAATGTCATTACATGTATATGTATTCATCACTCTCCGAGTTGGTCTCATGGCATGCTTAATCTCCAAACTCCAACTTCAATTCTGATCATAACGGTCTGCACTTCCAATCACCTGCATGATACACACTACCGCTCTAAGCTCGAGAGCTTAGTGGTACATTTATATTTCTTTTATATAATAATAATAATAATAATAATACAAATTACACACACAATCATTATTCTTTTTCTCAAATTATAGCTTTTCAATCTTTTTATAAAACCTTAAATTTTATTCCATACTTCATATATAAATTATATTATCAATTTTCCAAATACACAAATTCACTAGCTTAATTCCCTTATTCAATTAACAAGTTCAGTACACAATATCAATTTCATGACCCAACGTTGATCAGGTTATCTCAGTTTTTATACACATCTCTACTCAAATCTATCAGCATGTATATTATTATTCATATAATTTAGTCACAACCCATTATCATACATTATTTATCAATTTATCTCACATACTTTATCTTATCACAATCAAATCATCATATACAATTATTCACAACACATATTCATATGCATAAACACATCACAAGCACACACATTGGACCCAAACAACCTTGTACATTATTTCAGTTCCAGAGATATTGTTATGGTCTATTACGAACCGGGATCTAAGTGTCACATATGTCTCCTGTTGACACATTTGTGTCTGGCCCCGAAGGCAAATAATAGTGATGTCCAGAGTCAGGCTTTAAGGTAAATAATATAGCATCAAAAACAATTTTCTGGAATAATATACTATACAAGGCAAACACACTTTCATACTCATTTCCCAATTTACCACTCATAATCAACATCTTTAAACATACATTATAAATGTGGCTCACTTCCACATTTTAGTGCATAATTAACACTTTTCATAACTTGAAACTACTATTGCATTACATATCATAATGCGACTCATGTTCACATTCTTATGACAATTCACTTTCGCATACATAATTTACATCACATTATATACTACTTAAATACCATTTCAATTTGAATATTTATCACATTAACAATAGTTATCTTATATTCCCAAAATTTATGCACAACATTAATACTAGCCATAATTCCATGGCTTATCATCAAATTCATGAAATATTATACATATCATGAAAACTAACACAAACATAGTCTCATTTTATCAGTTTTCCATACTTTCGCTTATTTCATATTTTTAATATTTTTCAGTCACATTATATTTTATATTTCATCACATTTTCTCATTTCTCATAATTTTCACATATTTATCTATTTTCTTGTTTTCTTCCCCATTACTTAACATATTTTTCATTCTCATCTTTTCAAATATTTTCCAATTATTGCTTGACCATTTCTTATATTCTCGATTACATTTCACATTTTTCATCTTATTATTGTATTTTATTAATTTTACAAATTCCTCACATTTTCTATTTATTTTCATTAATCAATTTCTCAATAAAACTTATATTATATAACTATGCAACAATGCATAGATTATGTGTTTAACCTTCTTTTTAATTACATTTCATCTTACAAATTGTTTCTACATTTAGTCTTAATATTATCAATGTACAATAATACTACTTTAACAGAATAAGAACATCCTTTAAAGTACACCAAAATAAGTAATGCCATTCATATAAATTTTTCCAAGGAATGTACTAACCTCAATTTATCAATTTCCAATCCAATTCCATCTTCCAACTCAAACTTGACCAATGCCCTTCTTCACTTTGATTTTACAATTTCACTGTAATCAATCCTACATTATAAGTTTCAATATAACATTAGCAACTTAATTTAACACACTTTAGTCATTCAAACACTAATTATATCATTTCTACACAAAATACCACCAAAACCTTTTTTTTTCACCATTACTACCTTATTTAAACTTCAACCAAACCCACTCATTTCTAACATTTAACCATACAATCATTATCTATGTATTGAAATAACATTAAATTCGTCCATTTCAACAATTATAACCATCCATACCAAAACTCTAATTTAAACATAACCTTTCCCATAACCCTAAATTCATTATCTTTATTCATCTTAATAAATTAATTAATAACTCACTATACATACACCATATTAACTCAAATACCACGAAATTCAACCATTTATATCAACTTTTTCTTACTACCCATCTCAAACACAATCTTAAAATCAATTGAAAATAAGCTTAAAGTTGTGTACTTACTTGATTTCTTTGATAAGTCCTTCAAAACCACTTCAAAACTTCTTGGAATCCTTATGGAATGTGATAGATGAAGGAAATCAAGCTTTCGTCACCTCTCTCCCAAGGTTAACATTCAAAAGATGATGAAGAAGAAAAAATATCTCCTTTAATTCTCATCCTTATCTCCTTATATGTTAATTAAATAATTAAATATTAATCCACCAATCATATACTTCCTTTCTTTCACTTTTACATCTTCTATTAATAATAATAATAATAATATTATTATTATTATTATTATTAACTTTTTCAACACCACTTTATACCTCATGTATATATTAATTATATCTCATGTATATGTATATGTCATATATACATATTGTTGCGCTCGACTAACACTACTACAAAGGGACACTCGCAAGTATACAAGGTTATTGTAGCAGTGGTGATCGCCCCAAGGTCATCTCTCAAGGAAGGAGTTATTTTGCAATAGATTGATTAACAAAAAAATTGAAAAGCAAGAATGTGATATGTTGAAAAGGTGAAAAGCAATTTAAATTTAAAAGTAATGTGTGTAATGGTTGTACAAGATTAATTCAAATTCTTGTAATGTTGCCTTGGGTTGTAGATTAATTTAATCAAAGCTTGATTCTCAAATTGTCCATTAATATAACCTTATATTTTATTTTTTTCTTGAGTTTAATTAGTAATTAGTAATTTATTAGTTTTCACATTCATTAATTAATAACAACCTGTTGTTTTGAAATTGCAAATTAAAAGAACCCTAGAACTTATATCTCTAATTCATTCTTAGGGTCGTTGAATGCATAATTCCAATATAAAATTTTACCTCTCGGTCCTTCATTCAATATCTAGAGATCAATAGGTAGCTAATCTATCAACCTAACATTTAATCAAATACAATCAACTAATAACAAGGTATATTAATGGAAAAATCAAATCAAGTCATTCAATCAAATCTACTACAAACCCTAAGCATGAGTAATTTAACTCATCATCATCAATTTAAAACAAACAATCATCTCAATATAAATCAAATCACAATTATGAATTGTAATATTAATGTTCATAACAAAACAAGAATAATCTAGAAATGAATTAAATGAGAGAATGTGAAAAAACCCCTTTGAAGATGCTAAGAGTTGAACTTCTAGTCTTCCTCCTAGCTTCACTTTTAATATGATGAAGAACTACCAAGCCTTCTTTAATCAATGGCTCTCCTCTTGAAAGATGGAATGGTAGCTCTCTCAAGCCCCCAACTCCTCAATCAAGCTTTCTTCAAACCCTAACCTTTATAATAGCTTCCTCACCCAAATTTATCCTAAAAATGTTAAGAGTCTTGTCTATGGAAGAAATAGAAGATGAAGATGAAGGTCATGTTCATGGTCTCTCTCAAGACCAAGAACAAGAAGATGAACTAAGAACAAGATGATTAAAATGGAGAATGAATGGTCTTTTAATGTTTCCAATGTGTGCCCCCATCACTCTCTCTTCCAATTACGTATTTTTTAGTTGCCAAATCACCTCACTCCCATTTGTCCCCTCCTTTTTCCTTTTTTAAATCTTTCATTCCATAAAATAAGACACCTATTACATCTTTTATTATTTCTTTTCAAAAGAAAATGCATGTTGTCTGCTATTTGTCCCTTAACTCATTCAAAATAATTTAAAGCTATCACATGAGCCACAGCCAATCCATGGGTGACTTGGTCGTGTCACTCATTCTTCTTGGGACACGGCCAAGCCTTGAGGCTGTGTCCATGGCTACCTAATATATCTTCTTCTTTTCCAAGTGTAACACGGCTAAGCCACTAGTCGTGTCTTCTGCTTGTGTTCACCTCTGCCATTTTCTTACTCTTTTTCTTGTTTTGTTCAATTGGTGAGAAATGGCCAAGACCATTGCCATGTCATGTGACATGCCCAATGGCTTGGCCATGTCTCTTGAATGTGTTCTCTCCTTTCTCACTTCTTGCTCTTCTCTTTGCTTTGTTCTTCAAGTGAGACACAGCCAAGATGTTGGCCGTGTCATTGGACATGGCCAGTGGCTTGGCCTTGTCTCTTGAATGTGTCAGTCTCTGCCCAAATTCTCTTAGGGACACGACCAAGCCAATTTGACCTGGTTGTGTCTTGTGAGTCTGTCATGCTTCATTGTCTTGGATGAAGGGACATGACCAAGCCATGTAGTGTCTTGGTCTTGTCCTATGTTTTCCACCTCATTCATCCATCCAATTGAACTAAAGCTCCATTATTTTGTTCTTCAACCTGGATCAAATACTTCAAACAAACTTAAGCACAAATTTAAAGAAATGACAATCAAAAGCCAATAAAATTGCCCCCAAAATACATACACAATTTATCAAAAAAAATACCCCCCACTTAATTCTTTGCTTGTCCCCAAGCAAAGTTAAAATCAAAACAAACTAAAACAAGAAAAATTTAGTTAAGTTCAAGAGTTATAAGGATGTATCAAGACTCACATTTTCTTAAATGCACAATCATTATCAAATTAAACAAAACCAATACTCATGTAATTTAGTAGCTTTCCATGCATAACCAATGTTTTTACTCCCTCACCACTCTTTAAAGTGTTTTAATAAGGTAGTGTTTACGCTCATAACTTTCAATGAAAGATTTTCTCCATAAGCTTGCTTATCAATCAAATTTCCGCCACTAACTTCCGATCAATCAATAATCATAAGGTCTTTCATTTGGTTGTAATGGGGCTAAGGTAAGGGTATGACATTTGGGAATTTGAGTTTATGCATTAAGTTCAAATGCACTTCAAGAATGAAGTAAGCAACATAATACAACCGAACAATCCAAAAACACCTTCCACCCACCTACCACTTGACATTAAAGAGCTTTCCAAGGGAACTCACTTATTAAATTTTGGAATGATCATTCCCAAACTTATTCCAACCCTACAAAAAATAAATTACTACTATAAGCGACACTCACAAGTATACGAGGTTATTATAGCAACGGTGATCACCCCAAGGTCATCTCATAAGGAAGGAATTATTTTGCAATAGTTTGATTAATAAATAAATTTAAAAACAAGAGTGTGATGTTTGAAGTAGTGGTGAAAAGCAATTAAATTTAAAAGTAATGTGTGAAATGGTTGTACAAGATTATTTCAATTCTAAGAACAGTGCCTAGGGTTGTAGATCAATTTAATCAAAGCTTAATTCTCAAATTATCCAATAACATAACCTTATATTTAAATTTATTCATTGAGTTTAATTAGTAATTACCAATTCATTAGTTTTCACATTCATGAATTAACAACAACCAATTATTTAAAAATTGCAAATTAATAAAATCCTAGAACGTATATTTCTAATTCATTCTTATGGTGGTTGAATGCATAATTCTAATATCGAATTTCACCTCTCGGTCCTTCATTCAATACCTAGAGATCAATAGGTAGCTAATCTATTAATCTAACATTCAATCCAATGCAATCAATTAATAGCAATGTATATTAATGGAAATATAAAGTCAAGTCATTCAATCAAATCTACTACAAACCCTAGATATAAGTAATTTAGCTCATCATCATCAATTTAAAATAAATATTCATCTCAATATAAATCAAATCACAATTGTCCATTGAATTATTAATGTCCTTAACAAACAACAACAATCTAGAAATGAATTAAAAGAGAGAATATAAAAACCCCTTTGAAGATGCTAAGAGTTGTACTTGTAGTCTTCCTCCTAGCTCCACTTTTAATACGATGAAGGACTAACAAGCCTTCTTAAATCAATGGCTCTCCTCTTGAAAGATGAAATGGTAACTCTCTCAAGCCCAAAACTCCTCAATCAAGCTTTCTTCAAACCCTAACCTTCATAAGGGCTTGCTCACCCAGTTTTATCCCAAAAATGTCAAAGATCTTATCTATGAAAGAAATGGAAGATGAAGATGAAGGTGATGTTCATGATCTCTCTCAAGACCAAGAACAAGAAGATGAACCAACAACAACCTCCCCCAAAAGAAGCCTCCAACGTGTATATAATCCTCCTTTCATTCATTCTTTTTTTTTTAATTTCTTAAGACACAAAGCATGTCCTGCCAACTCACACACTCCACTTTGTCTCCCACTTATTCTTTATTTTATATTTCAACCCATAAATTAGGGAACCTTTTTGTTCTTTTATTATTATTTTAAATCATATCACTTGTTGTCCCCTATTTTGTCCCCCATTTCATATAAAATGATTGAAAGAATCTTCACAATACATGGCAAAGTCATGAGTGACTTGGCCGTGTCACTCATTTTCTTATGGACATGGCCAAGCCATGTGGCCGTGTCTATGGCTGCCCCAATTTCTTCTTTCTATTCCATGTGAGACACGGCCAAGGCCTTGGCCATGTCATGTGACATGGCCAGTGGCTTGGCCGTGTCTCTTGAGTGTGTTTCCCACTGCCTCTATCTTGCTTTGCTCTTTTGATGGGTCACAACCAAGGCCTTGGCCATGTCATGTGACATGGTCAATGGCTTGGACGTGTCTCTTGGGTCTGTTCACTTCTGCCTTTGCTTCTTTTGTTTTTCTTTATTTGTTCTTTTGGTGAGACACGGCTAGTGGCTTGCCTGTGTCTGTCGCTGCCAAATTTTCCTGCCTCTTTCCTTGGATGAGGGACACGATGTTTTTCCACCTTAATAATCCATCAAATTTAATTAAAGCTCCATTGTTTTGTTCTTCATCCAGGATCCAATACTTCAAACAAACTTTAAACACAAATTAAAAGAAAAATCAATCAAAAGCCAATAAAATTACAATAAATATAAATACACAAATGATCAAAACAATTAGCTACGTATTGATCTCTAGATATTGAATGAAGGACCAAGAGGTGAAATTTGATATTAGAATTATATGTTCAACGACCCTAAGAATGAATTAGAGATATAAGTACTAGGGTTCTTTTAATTTGCAATTTCAAAATAATTGTTTGTTGTTAATTCATGAATGTGAAAACTAATAAATTGGTAATTACTAAATAAACTCAAGGAACAAATTAAAATATAAGGTTATACCAATGGATAATTTGAGAATCAAGCTTTGATTAAATTGATGTACAACCCTAGCCACCATTCCAAGTATTTGAATTAATCTTGCATAACATCACTCATTTAACTATTCAATTTTAATTGCTTTTCACCACTATTTCAAACATCACACCCTTATTTTTAAATTTACTTATTAATCAAACTATTGCCAAACAATTCCTTCCTTGTGAGATGACCTTGGGGAGATCACTTCTGCTATAATAATCTCGTATACTTGCGAGTGTCACTTTGTAGTAGTGTTAATTAGAGCGCAATAAGTTTTTGGCGCCGTTGCTGGGGAAAGCAATTGTTATTAGTAGTTTGATTCTTTTATTTAAATTTTTTAATTGTTTAAAGTGTTTCTGTTTGAATTACTAAGAGTTTATTATAAGGATGTAGTTTTCAAGGCACGAGGGAGTTTATGACATGAATGGTAATTCTGAAATGGCATGGCAATTAGCAAAATTAACAAGTCAACTTAAGATGCTAAATGTAAGAGGAAGAGCACCTATGCCTACTCGTGAAGTATGTCCAACATGTTGCATTGCAGGACATAGTGCAAATATGTGTCTATTTGGTTTTTAACAATACCAAGAGGGGCAAGAGGAAGCATATGCTTTGAAAGTTTCCATCAAAGGGGGTAGAAATGATCCATATTCCAATCCTTATAACCCAAGTTGGAGAAACCTCCGAAATTTTTATTAGGAAAACTAGAAGTAAATTTCACCTCAACAATCTTTTCAACCTTATCAAAGATGTTCTTACTTTCAATGACAATTTTCAAGCCAAGATCAATTCAAGAAACCTACATTGGAAGATAATTTGAATGCTTTCATTCAAAATAGCACACAAAATCAGGAAGGGAGCAATAAGAGGTTTGATTCTTTGGAGGTATCATTGAAGAAGGTGGAAACTCAAGTTTGGCAACTAGAAAATCAATTCCAAACATACCAAAAAGTGAAATCTCCTGGCAAATTAGATCAAGCCAATGTAATCATAATTTTGAGGAGTGAAAAGGTAATTTAAAACAAAGTTTTTGATTCCTTTGATGCAAGTACTAATCAAGAAGAAAATGGCGAGGAGATACGACCCAACATAGAAGAACCAAGTCAATCAAAGGAGGAGGATAATTTGGAAGCATCAACCTCACCAAAATTGCATGAGCCTCCAAATCCTTATATGGCACCAACTCCATTCCCATGTAGATTGAAGATGAGAAGTAAGGTAAGCAACTTTATTAAATCTATAACATGCCCTCCAAAGAAGATAATGAAGATAAGCTTGAGATGGCCATGACCTTGGAAGTAGAGCCTAAATTTTCCAATTCAAAAATTGAGATTGTTAAAGTGGTTGAAAAAGAGATTCAGACAAACTTGGTTGAACTTAAAAAGGCCCCAATACATTTGAAATATCTTTTGGTTTGGGAGAATAGTATGCAACCAATAATCATCTCTTCCACTCTCGTTGGTGAGGAAGAACAGAAAATGGATATAACCATGTTGAGAAGATGATTGCTGATTTAGAAAAGAAATTTGAAATGAAGTTGAAAGCTAAAGAGATGTCCGAGGTCAACAAGTTGTTCGAGCTAGATGAGGAGGTCCCATATAAGTTTAAGATGCCTTCCTTTGCCAAATTTGATGGAATTGAAAACTCTCATCTCCATGTGAAGCAGTACATCATTGCTATGCAGTCTGCCCGAGCTACTAAGGCTCAAAGCCTGACGTATTTCATGCTTTCATTGGATCCTGTTATACAAAATTGGTTCAATACCTTAGATGATGGCACTCAAAAAAGTTAGAATTTGTTATACAAGGCTTTCATTTAATAATATACGTATAATCTCGAGTTGAAAGTTACCTTAATGGAAGTTGAGTCCATCAGACAACGACCAAATGAGAATTTTATGGACTATGTGAAGAGATGGAGGAATAAGGCTGCTTTGCTCAAGAAGAGGCCTGATGAGTCAAACTAAATCAAGATGATAGTCAGAGGCGTCCTGTCCAACCTCTGTGAGAGGCTGTCTCACACCCTTATAAGGGACTTCAAAGACCTTTTGCAAGCTGGCTTGCAAATTAAAGAGTGGGAAAGGGAGAAGAATTGCTTTTTGGCAAGAAGGAATGAGAAAGGGAACTACCAGTCGGGTAATCAAAGCACGTAAAAGGAAGTTGATGTTAATGCGACTAGTCAGAAATAAAAGATAGTTGTCAGAATTGGGGAAGCCGCTATCTTGGGTTCTTAATAAGTTACAAAAGAAGGGATTGTTGCAACCCTTGACTCCTCGTCCTTTGCCTGATCCTCTTCCACCTAACTTTGATGTTAAGACATTTTGCCAATTCCATCAAAGGCCTGGACATGAAATAGACAATTATATGAAGTTGAGGCATGAGATCCAAGATCTAATCGACAGTGGTAAGCTACCTGAGCCAGATAAGCCTAATAACAAGAACAATCCTTTGCCCAAATTTGGAAGAGTACCTCCACTGGCAACCTTCGTGGTAGGAAGAGGATTGGAGGAAGATTTTGTCTTATCCTCTTTTCAAGATGGGAGTATTGAAGATGTGGAATAAGGAGAAATTTTATTCAACAAACTTCCCTTAGCTTGGAGTGTTGCTCTATTTATTTTGCTTTCTTTAATATTTAATTGGAAAAATTATGTTTTTTAAATTTAAAGTTGTTTAAATAAATTACTTTCATCAAATTTTTATTGGTCTTTTTTCATTTTGGTGCTCAACCAATGATCAGTCTAGCTTGATAATTCATGAATTACTATATCTATGCATTATAATTCAAATGACTTTACTAGGTGAGTGAATTGTCATATAAAATTGAGTTGTGTATGCTTACTTAGAGAGGACTCCTACATAATGACCTCTGTCTAGGACCTTGTCAATCTTAAAACATGCTTTGACAAGCTTATAAGGTGAAATTGAACTCTGCTTATTTAAGAGAGAAATTATCTTGGCATTATTTAATAAGCCAACAACTAGTACCCACCCAATTAAATATCAGTCCCTAGTTGTCCCTTTGAGCCTTCATAAAATTTTAGCTTTCTCTTCATTGGCTAGTAAAACAACTTACCCTGAGCTGTTGTGATACTTTTGACAAGTCTTATGGTCACTAAGGTGAAGAGGCAAGAAGATCAAAAAGAAAGGAATGCATAGCCAAGATTGTAAGGATAGTTGATGTTCTCAAAACCATAAGGGTAGTTGAAGTTCACATGATGCTAGACCTAATATATCTAATTTATTAAGATGACATCATAATAACAAATAATTTATCCTCACTGATGTAGACTCACTCTACTCCACTCATCTTTAGTCAAGACAATTCTTCTGGAATTAAGACCCAATAAAAAAGAATAAAAGAAAAAGAAAAGAGAAAGAGAGAAAGAGCAAAAAAAAAAGAGTCATGAGTTTGTACGAAATCAAAATGAAAGAAAATACAAATGGTAGTCTAGAAAGCGAATCGAGTTTTCCTTTACCTAAAGAAGTAGAAGGCAAAGACAATTTGACTTAAATTTGTCCAACCCAACCAAAATTAGAGAGGTAGGAGAAAGGTCATCTAGTTCATGAAGGCCCTATACTTGATAGTCCTACAGAAAAGAAGGACAAAATGACGAAGAAGCCAAAAGAAAAGAAAGAAAAGGAAAAGAAGAAAAGGAAAGGAATATGGGCACCAAACTTTTTACAAAGGTAAATATTGTCCTAATCAAGATCAAGATTCATGTAAGGAATAAAGAAGAATGTTGAAGCTCTATCTTTTCATGCTTCTAACTCTCTAAACAAAAAATTTGTAGTGTGAGGGTTTGCCCATAGTATCACAATGACTCCAACTTACAAATGGCCTTTATTTAAACCCGTGCCCCATATAGACCCCATTTTAAACCTATCAAAGACCTGTTGATCCCTCTTGGTAGGTAGATTCTATTAGTAGAGATAGTTTGAATAAGTGTGCATATGAGATAGACAATATTTAAACTCGATGAGACCTTTGGCTAGGTAATGTGTATGTGCCTATTTGAAGTACAACAGTTCTTAGTCAAATAGAAATGCTTCCCGAGTTTAGTACGGTGTACGGTAACTAGGGTTGCCATGTTATAGATATGTTAATTTGAAAAATCGAGTCCTGAGGTACAATGACATTGATTTGACAAAGCAAAAAAATGATTTTAAGACTTAAAGAAAAAATTTGTGTTTTTTTCATACAAAGCCTTCAAGTTAAGGGAAGTATGTTGCATTATCAAACCCCGAAGGAAACAATGGGCAAAAGAGGGCTAATGAAAGAATCACTTGTAAGATCATGTCATAAAGCAGTTATCAACCAAATGGATATCTCCCATGTCTTTGGCTACCATGCTTGGGGCCTTCGCTACTCATGATTTCATCATCTTGAAGATAAAAGCCATAAATACGAAGCATTCTGTCATTCCAATACAAGACTTGAATAGGCATCTAGAAGGAGTCAATGAGAACACTTCAGCTAATCACCTCGAACTGTGAGTCAATGGAACCACTGTAAGTATTACTCATGCATATCATGCATACATGAGCATATCGCACTGCATTTTTCTTCGTCAAAAGTAAAAAATAATACTTGATGAAGCAAACATGAAGAAGATATGAAATCAGGGGGCATGGAAGGACTATTGCTTAAGGAAGCTCTAGCAACTTTATAAAGAAGAAATGCATGCTTATGCGGGGAGCTAAACATCACAAACATTAATCAGAGCCTGTATGGGAATAAAATCATTGGCTTAAGCCTACACAGAGGGTAAAGTCTCTCCTTTTCAAATTTTGAGTTTATGTATGTACAAAATATTTTCAGACTCACCTTCAATATTTTGCCACACAGGGGGCAAGAAGAAGATATAAGGGCAAGCTAAAAAATAGCTGAATTGGCTAGCTAAAAAATAGTTGAATTGGCCAGCTAAAAAATAGCTGAATTTTTTTGCAAACTAAAGAACAAAAAGAATGGAACATTAGAATTATCAAAAGAATGAAGATGAAAAAGACAAAAGATCAGTCCAGCTAGAAGAGATGAAGCTAATATAAGACGAAGTCCAATGGATGAAGATCCATTTTTAAGGGTGAAGACCTGATCTCAAAGTATGAAGATCCATTTTCAAGGGTAAAGACCTGATGCCAAGGATGAAGACCCGAAGTCCAAAGGATGAAGAACTATCTTGAAGGGTGAAGACTCGATGCCGAGGATGAAGATCCAAGGTCCAAGGATGAAGATTCATTTTGAGGGTGAAGACCTACAATCCATTAAAGAATGGAACAACAAGAGCAGCCAGAATTCTCAACTGATAAAAATTAAATCAAATTTAGCCTCGGGTCCAAGTAGCCAAATTAAATTCAGTCTTAGGTCCAAGTATCCAGTCTCGGGTCCAAGTATCCAAATCCAATTCAGTCACAGGTCCAAGTACCTAGTCTAAGTTCTAAGTACCCAATTCAGTCACGGGTCCAAGTACCCAATCTCGGGTTTAAATACCCAATCTTAGGTCCAAATACCCAATCTCGGGTCTAAGTACCAAAATCCAATTCAGTCTTGGGTCCAAGTACCCAGTCTTAGGTCTAAGTAACCAATTTAGTCACGGGTCCAAGTATCTAGTCTATGGTCCAAGTACCCAATCTCAAGTCTAAGTATCCAAACCCAATTCAGTTTGTGGTTCAAATACCCAATCTTGGGTCCAAGTAACCAATTCAGTCACAGGTCAAAGTACCTAATCTCGGGTCCAAGTATCTAATCCCTGGTCTAAGTACCCAATCTCAGGTCCAAGTACGTAATCTCGGGTCCAAGTATCTAATCTCAGGTTTAAGTACCCAAACACAATTCAGTCAGGGTCCAAGTACCTAATCTTGGGTCCAAGTACCCAATCTCGAGTCCAAGTACCCAATATCGGGTCTAAGTATCTAATTTATTCTCTGCTCCAAATATCCAATCTCGGGTCCAGGTACCCAAATCAAATTTAGTCATGGGTCTAAGTACCCAATCTCGGGTCCAAGTACCCAAATCCAAAGTCTCGAGTCTAAGTACCTAGTCTCGGGTCCAAGTACCCAAATCCAATTTAGTCTCGGGTCCAAGAACCCAGTCTCTGGGACAAGTACCCAATTCAGTCATGGGTCTAATTACCCAATCTAGGGTCTAAGTACCTAATTCAGTCACGGGTCCAAGTACCCAATCTTGGGTCCAAGTATCTAATCTCAGGTCTAAGTACCCAAACCCAATTCAGTCTCGAGTTCAAGTACCCAATCTCGAATCCAAGTACCCAATCTAGAATCCAAGTACCCAATCTCGAGTCCAAGTACCCAAATTAGATTCAGTCTCAGGTCTAAGTAACCAATTAAGTCTTGGGTCTAAGTACCCAATCTAGTCTCAGGTGTAAGAATCCAAATCAGATTTAGTCTCGGGTCTAAGTACCCAGTCCTAGATTTAAATGCCCAAATCTTTTTTGGATCAATAACCCATGCCATTTTTAGCCTTGGGTCAAGAACATGGCCTCATCCAAAATCTGCTCAAAGTCATGTTGCTTTTCACTCTCTTCAACCAAGTCTCAGATCATTCAAGCAAGGGCCAAACTATAGACGCTTAAATTTGGATCGGTTTAAATTTAAAAAGGTTTATGTTGGTCCATTATGAATTTAGATTTCTTAAACCTAATTTTATAATTAAATTGGAGGTTATATCAAAATTGCAAAAATATTGGCTGAAAATTTAATTATTTTGGATCGGTTTGAGTCGAAATTAATGGTTTTGGTCGAATTGGTTATCCCAAATTGTTATGGGTACTGCCCATATTGGTTTGAGCTTGCCAAATCGATATGGGCTAGTGCCTCATATCGATTTTGGCAAGCCAAATCAATATGAGGCAATTTCATATTGATTTGGCTAGCCCAAATCAATATGAGGCAATTTCATATAGATTTTGTTGGCCAAATAGATATGGAATCTGCCTCATATTGATTTTGATAGCCCAAATCGATATGAGTTGCACTCCATGTCGATTTTAGCCTTTAATCTGAGTCCTAAACACAATTGTACCGGCCATTTCACTTCCTAATTTAACTTATGAGAGTTGGATTAGGTTTAGGGTTAAGGTAAGGTTTCCAATAAATACATAATTAAAATTGAAAATCAAGAAGGAAGAACAGGGGATTAACAAATTGGCTATAAAAAGAGACAGTAGCATTTTTGTTAAATAAGAATCATCAAAAAGTAATTGAGCAATAGCAAGCAAGGAAGAAAACAATCTGAAAAAAAAAAAAAGCAAAGCAAAGTGGCAGTAGCTGATCTTTGGATCCAGGAGTCTTCAACCA
The DNA here is from genome assembly GCA_947685225.1 of Garcia nutans. Taxonomy (NCBI): domain Eukaryota; kingdom Viridiplantae; phylum Streptophyta; class Magnoliopsida; order Malpighiales; family Euphorbiaceae; genus Garcia; species Garcia nutans. The sequence continues at coordinate 18,596,439 of CANTUV010000026.1, forward strand.
AGAACCAATTGCTTTAGGCAGAAAGAAAATGATAGCTTGTTTCAACACATTAACTTGGTGGAGTCTACAACATAAGTAACATTCTTATTAACTGATCTAGTTAAATACATTGATTAATTTCAACACTTAACTTACTGTGTTAATAGTTTATGAATAGAATTTTACAACCATTTTTGCAATAACATATAGAATTATCATCCAATCATCCGAAAACTCTAATTACAATTTACACTTTAGAATTACATCATAGTATTTTTAAATGCTAGTCTACATCAAACCATAATTGTGCATTATTTTAAATTTTGATTTGTATTTTAAATCTTATTTTATATATATTAAATCTTAGGTTAAGGAAAAACCCTATAACCCTAGTTTGATAACCAAAACCCTAGCCTTAATTTAAAATCCTAAAATTATTTTTCAAAAACCTAATATGTAGATCATAACATAAAATTTAGTTAAACCCTAATTCCATTCAATCCTCTTTTCATAAACCCTAATCCTTTTTTATAAGAATTCTAAACCCTAATTTTGATTAAAAACCTAAATTTATATATTTATTGCTTTATTTAATTTTAGATTTAATTATGTAGTTTATTATATATTTTGATGATTGATTTATTTAATTTTGATGTTCGGTTTATTTAATTTATCATGGATGAATATTTTTTCAATTATTATTTATTTATTAAAATTGTAAGAGGTATGTTCCCATGATTGGGTACCTCATTGATTAATTTTTATGTAATTTAAATTGTTTTTATATTTTGAAATTAATGTAAAGAACAAGTTTCCACCTTTTGGTGGGTGTCCTATTTAGTTATAGACATTGGACCATGTTAGGATACATTTCCATCCTCGAATGGGTATCCATTTATTTATTTTGTTTGAACATTGCTTTGATTTTAATATAACGATGCTTTATTTTAATTATTGCATGTAGTATGGATAATATCATTATATTTAAAAATTTTATAATATTATGACCTAAAAAGAAAGTTGGTTCCAATGAACCGGGCATTGGGGGGTGCTGGGCCATTTCTCACCATCCCCACACGTATCCAACTTTTCGAACCCATTAAAGGGTTGTGGATTCCTTATGAATATAGTCATCCACCCCTTTGTTTTTCCCTACCCGTCCGGGTGGGGACTCCATTTTCTCCGAGTTTAGGCCCGTGTTCTCTAAGGCCTTGAGCCTAACAGTGCGAAGGTCATAAGAACCATTCCACGTGGGAGTGGGGGAGAAAATCCCCGCTCACACTCATCATCATCAATTTAAAACAAACAATCATCTCAATATAAATCAAATCACAATTATACATTGTAATATTAATGTTCATAACAAAACAATAATAATCTAGAAATGAATTAAATGAGAGAATGTGAAAAAACCACTTTGAAGATGCTAAGAGTTGAACTTCTAATCTTCCTCCTAGCTCCACTTTGAATATGATGAAGAACTAACAAGTCTTCTTCAACCAATCGCTCTCCTCTTGAAAGATTGAATGGTAACTTTCTCACATCCTTAACTCCTCAATCAAGCTTTCTTCAAACCCTAACCTTGACAAGAGCTTGCTCACCTAATTTTATCCCAAAAATGTTAAGTGTCTTATATATGGAAGAAATAGAAGATGAAGATGAAGGTGATGTTCATGGTCTCTTTCAAGACCAAGAATAAGAAGATGAACTAAGAACAAGAAGATAAAAATGAAGATTGAATGGTCCTTTAATGTTTCCAACGTGTGCCCCCATCACTCTCTCTTCCAATCACGTATTTTTTTAATTGCCAATTGCTTTTCCAACTCACCTCACTCCCATTTGTCCCCTCCTTTTTCTTTTTTAAATCTGTCATTCCATAAGATATGTCACTTATTACATCTTTTATTATTTCTTTTCAAAAGAAAATGCATGTTGACTCCCACTTGTCCCTTAACTGATGCAAAATAATTCAAAGCTATCACATGAGACACGACCAAGTCATGAGTGACTTGGCCATGTCACTCATTCTTCTTGGGACACGCCAAGTCTTGAGGTCTGTCCATGGTTGCCCAATATTTCTTCTTCTTTTCTTGGTGTGACATGGCCAAGTCATTGGCTGTGTCATGTGACATGGCCAGTGGCTTGGCCGTGTCTTCTACTTGTGTTCACCTCTGCCATTTTCTTCCTCTTTTTCTTATTTTATTCAATTGGTGAGACATGGCCAAGTCCTTGAATGTGTTATCTCCTCTCTCTCTTCTTGCTCTTCTCTTTACTTTGTTCATCAAGTGAGGCACGACCAAGACCTTGGCCATGTCATGGGACACGGCCAGTGGCTTAGTCTTGTCTCTTGAATGTGTCCATCTTTGCCCAAATTCTCTTAGGGAGACGGCCAAGCCAATTTGACCTGGTTGTGTCTTGTGAGTGTGTCATGCTTCATTATCTTGAATGAAGGGACACGGCCAAGCCATGAAGTGTCTTGGTCGTGTCTCATGCTTTCCACCTCATTTATCCATCAAATTGAATTAAAGCTCCATTGTTTTGTTCTTAAACTTGGATAAAATACTTCAAACAAACTTAAGCATAGATTTAAAGAAACACCAATCAGAAGCCAATAAAATTACCCTAAAAATACATGCACAAATGATCAAAACACATATTACACATATTATGTATAATTTTATTTACAAATATATGTAATGTATATTTAATATATATAGATATGTATATATATTATGTGTACCATATGTACACACCAAGTATACCATATATTTGTATTATATATATCAAGTGTATAATATTTATGCATATAACCAACATATATTATAAATAATATGCATATACTATATATACACTATGTATACATTAGATATACATAACTCCTATACCTTAAAATACTTATTTGATTTCTCCAAAATCACAGATATTACATTCTAGCTCACAGACCTGGAGTACAACAGTTTAAGAGCCTATGACAACTTGACCTACGGTTCATAATCTAGCGGGAATTCAATCAATTTCACATCAAAATCAATGGAACCTTAGCAAATTCAAAAGGTAGTGAATGATGCCCTCAACTTTAAGATGAAAGAATTAAAGGGCGCCCTAGCTGATATCATAAGAAGTCAAGTGCTTTCACTATTGAAGGATAACAATGTTGAAGCATCTACTTGTAACAAGAAGTAGAAGGACAAAGAGAAGGCTAAGGCAGATGAGATAGCCTTTGATGAAGATAAAGTGGTAATTAATGATGATGACTGGGATGTATATTTCCAAGATCCTTAAGAAAAGAAGGCTGTGGAGAAACTTGAAACCGCTAATGTGGAAAAATCGATTGTTGATCGGGAGACAAAATTTGAAAAGAAGCTGAAGGTTTAGGAGGTGTCAAAGGTGGACAAGTTGTTTGAGCAAGATGAAGTAGTTCCTTACAAGTTCAAGATGCCTTCCTTCACTAATGGAACTAGGAATCCCCATGTGCATGTCAAATAGTATATCACTACCATGTAGCCTGCCAAAGCTACTAAGGCTCAAACTCTAGGGTATTGCATGCTCTCATTGGATCCTATTGTGCAAAACTGGTTCAACACCTTAGAGGAAAGTACTCTATAGAACTTGGATTTGTTGCATAAAGCTGTCATCCAATAGTATTGATACAATACTAAATTGGAAGTGACCCTGATAGAGGTGGAATCATCAAATAAAAGTAAAATGAGAACCTTGCTGATTATGTGAAGTGATGGAGGAATAAGGCTACACTTCTTAAGAAGAGGCCAGATGAGTCTGACTAAATTAGGATGATAGTAAGAGGTGTCTGACCTAATATTCATGAATGAATGTCCCATACTCTTATCAAAGACTTCAAAGATCTTCTCCAACTTGGCATGCAAATAGAAGGATGGGAAAGAGAGAAGAACTACTTTTCTAGAAGAAGAAATGAGAAGGGAAATTACCAGTCTAGCAGTCAACTTATGGAAAAAGCAATGCATGCCAATGCAAATGGTTTAGCAAGTAAGAGCTAATTTTTTGATATGAGGAGACCTTTGTCTTGGGTTTTCAAAAAGTTGCAGAAAAAGGGGGCTAGTACAGCAATTGGCTCCCTGACCTTTGACAAATCCTCTTCCATCAAGCGTTGATCCAAAGTCCTTATGCCAATTTCATCAAGTACAAGGGCATGAGATAGACAAATGCCTGCAATTAAGGCATGAGATCTAAGATTTGATCGACAATGGTAAGCTACTTGAGCTCGATAAGCCCAACACCAAGTGTAATCCTTTGCCTAAATTTGAAAGAGTGCCATAGCCAGCGACCTTCATGATAGGGGGAAGATTGATGGAAAGTTTTATCTTGTTATCTTTTTAAGACATAGATGGAGGAACTGCTAAAGAGGAGATGTTATTAAGTAAGCTTGGACTAACTGTGGATGAGGAGGCGATGACCGTTTTGAAACAAATCATACAGAACCTCATTGATGATGGAAAAATCCTTGCCCCTGATATGTCCAAGTAGGTGAAACTTTTTCAACTGCAATTCAACAAACATCCTTAGGCTTGAGTGCTACTTATTTTACTTCTTATTTCTTTGATATTTTTTGGAATAATTATTTTTTAATTAACATTTTTACGAATAAATTATTTTTGTTAATTTATGTTTTTGTTGATCTTTGCTCATTTTGGTGGTCAACCAATAATGAATCCAGCTTGATATTCATAGATTAGTATATCTATATATTATAATTCGAATGACTTCAATAGGTAAGGGAGTTGTTATATAGCATTGAGTTGTGTATTCTTACTTAAAGAAGGCTCCTATATAATTATGAATGTGTAGGTCCTAGTAATTCTTAGAATATACTTTGAGGAATTTTTGAGGCAAAATTGAACTCTGCTTATTTAAGAGAGGGATGATATAGGCTTTGTTTATTAAGCCAACAACTAGAATCTAACCTACTAAAATCAATCCCTAATTTGGCCCCTTGAGCCTTCATAAGATTTTAGCTTGCTTTTATTGGCTCGTAAACTAGATAACCTACCCTATGATGTTGTGACACTTATGACAAGTCTGATGATCACTGTGAGTAGGGATTTTTGACCCCACTTCCGGTGGAATGGTTCTTACGACTTCAGTACTATTTAGGCTCGGGGCCTTAGAGAACATGGGCCTAAGTCCAGAGAAAATGGAGTTGCCATCCGGACAGGCCGGGAAAAAGAAAGGGGTGGATGACTCAATTCCTAAGGAATTCCCAATCCCCTAATGGGTTTGAAAAGTTGGGTACGTGTGGGGAAGGTGAGAAATGGCCCAACACCCCCACAATGCCCAATTCATTGGAACTGGCCTCCTTTGTAGGTCTTGAGATAATAGATTATTGTTTTGTAGTTTTAGAAAAGTGTAATTATGGTTTTAAATTTCCAAAGTTAGTTTTACAAGTATTAAGGTTTTAGGATTTTGAAAAAAAAAATACTTTTTAGGGTTTTAAATAAAGTTTAGAGGGTAAATAAAATAATTGATCAAATAACAAAAACATGTATGTTTAAACAATTGATCAAATTGTATGATGAAGCTATTGTAAACATAAACAAGGAAATAGAGATTCAAACCTCCATTGTTGGTTCCACCACAATCTTGAATCCTGGTTAAATAATAACAAAGACAGTGTGGGCTGCCTTTCATGGGTTGTATATTGTTTGCTGCCTCTTAATTCTTCAAGCTTGAGATTATGAATAGACTGCCAAAAATAATTTTGAGCTCCAAAGGTCAAGATCCTCTTTTTAAGATCAAAAGTCCATTTTTGTGTGTTTTATTGTGGTATTTATAGGAATAAAATCCTAATACTAATTGGCTAAGGAAATAAAAATATTTTAGGAAATAAAATTAAAAACCAAGTAGAATAGGGTTTTGGTAAAATCGCGCACGGGTCGAGCATGCAAAAGTGCGCTGGTGAAGAAAATCTACATGTGCTGGGCTTGGGTACTGCTGGCTCAGGCACGGGCTAGGCCAATTCGCTGTAGGATTTTCCTATAGCAAATTGGCCTATGGCCATTTTTCCGTAGGAAAAATCTATGGCGAATTGGCTTGTGGCCAATTCATCGTAGGTTTTCCTACAGTGAATTGGCCCAAGCCAATTCGTCCCCGATTCTTCCATCGTCAATTTTTATTTATTTATTTATTTATTATCTTTTTTATTGTTACTTTTTTATTAAAAATAAATATTATAAGTAATAATTATTAATTAAATAAATATTGTTTAATTAAAATACTGCAAAAATTATTTTGGACTGTTTAAAAATATCAGACTGGACTGGATAAAAAATTAAGGGCCTACAGTTTGCCGGCTGCTTGAGCGATCTGAGATTACAACAAAAGAGAGTGAAAAGCAATGTGATTTTTACCTGGGTTTAGATGAGGATGGATTCTCGACCCAAGGTTGAAGTTGGTTTGGGTTCAGGACCCGAAATGAGTTCTAGACTCAAAAAAGATTTGGGTATTTGGACCCGAGACTGAATTGGGTGCTTGGACCTGAGACTGAATTGGGTACTTCGACCCGAGACTGGGTACTTGTGAGTGGGGATTTTTTCCCCCACTCCCAATGGAATGGTTCTTGCGACTTTGGCACTGTTTATGCTGGGGGCCTTAGAGAACACGGACCTAAGTTCGGAGAAAATGGAGTCGCCACCCAGATGGGCTGGGAAAAAGAAAGGGGTGGATGACTCGATTTCTAAGGAATCCCCAACTCCCTAATGGGTTCGAAAAGTTAGGTACGTGTGGGGAAGGTGAGAAATGGCCCAGCACCCCCACAACGCCCGGTTCATTTGAACCGGCCTCCTTTATAGGTCTTAATATTATAAAATTCTTAAATATAATAACATTATCCATATTACACACAATAATTAAAAGAAAGCATCATGATATTAAAATCAAAGCAATGTCCAAACAAAGCAAATAAATGGACACCCATCCAAGGATGGAAACATGTCCTTACATCGCATGCCTAAATAGGACACCCACCAAAAGGTAGAAACATGCCCTTTACATTGGTTCTAAAATAGAAAAGAAAATTAAATTACATGATATTTAACTAATGAGGTACCCACCAAGTGGAAACATACCTCTTACAACATTTGGAAATCTAAATAAATTGATAAAAGTAAATAACCATTCATAATCAATAAATCATTCATCAAAGATATTAAATATCAATAGAAAGTAAACATCCATCCATGATAAATAAAATAAACCAAGTATTGAACTTAAATAAATTAAGGCATATAAAATAAATCAATGCATAATCAAGTATAGAATTGAATAAGATAAATAAAAATCCAATTATAGCTACTGTGACTTTCTTATGAAATTAAAATAGATTGAGGATTTTATGTTTTAAAAGGTTGGTAAAACTCTTTGATTAAACAAATTAAGGTTTGAATGGTGAAATCATGAAACTAGGGTTTTGGACACTTTAAAATACTTTTGATTCATGGTTTTAAATGGTGATTTCAAGCTTACTGTGTAAATATAGAATATTTGTGGTTTTATGGTTTTTTAATGTTTTAAAGGATTAAGGTTTAGAAAAAGTTAGGGTTTAAGGTTTTAAAGGAGTTAGAGTTTACTATTTTAGGTTTAGAAGTTGAATTTGGGTTTAGTGTTTTAGAATTTAGGGTTTCGGTGATACATGATTTTTAGGATTTGGAAAAAGGCAATTGAAGATTTTATGGAATTTTATGAAAATAAACCAACGATTTAAACTTTATAAAGCAAGAAAAGATATTTTTAAAGCTTTTAGGAAATTAACAGAACACAATTTTGAGTTTTGAAAATTTGGAAAACAAATTTTGGTTTTGGAGTTTTGAAGAAATAAATCTAATAACTTTAAACTTTTAGAAAATAAAGCCACGATTTAAGATTTTCAAACCTTACAAAAGGTGAATTGAGGTTATAAAGTTTTTAATCTAAAAGAAACCAACGGATGATTAAGCTACTGTGAAAACAAAAAATAAAAGGAATTAAGAATTCAAACCTTATTTTGTTAGTTACATCAAAATTGCTTCTTGGATGAACAAAGTCAAAGAAAAGTCTTTTTGCCTTTGAATTGCTTAAATCATTTTTCTGCTCCCTCAAAAAACCAGCTTGATTCAAGTTAATTTCCTTCACGGATTTGGATCCAGTTTTTCAAGCTACTGTCCAATTTTTGATTTTTGGCCTCCCCTTTTTTTGTGTTGTTAAATCCATATTTATAGAAGTTTTATATCCTTCATTCCTAATTATTCACGGCATCTTTATTGAATAAGAAAAGGAAACCAAAACCTAATTGTATTAGGTTTCGGAAAATTTGCGTCAGAAAAATTTCGCTGGCAAAAAAATCTGCAGCAGCTGGCAGTGGCAACGAGCGCGGAATGGGCCCGTAGGCCATTTCCCCTGCTGGAAATCTGCGGGCGAAATGCCCACGAGCCACGCTGACTTTCGGCAACGATTTTTTTTCGCCGATTTTTTTTGTTATTTTTTTATTATTTTTGAATTTTTATTAATTTTACCATTTTTTTACTAAAATAGATATTAAAATTAATTAAGATACCATAAAAATTATTTTGGACTAACTAAAATATATTGGACAACACAAAAATTATTTTGGACTAATTAAAATATATTGGACTGGACCGGGTCAAAAATTAAGGGTCTACAGTACTTGTACCTGAGACTGGGTTGGGTACTTGGGCCCGAGACTAGGTACTTAGACGTGAGACTAAATTGGATTTGGGTTCTTGGACCCGAGATTGGGTTGGGTACTTAGACCCTAGACTGGGTACTTAGACTTGAGACTGAATTGGGTACTTGGATCCAAGATAGGAGTTAGGTGCTTGATGTGAAACTAGATTTGGATAATGGATCTTAAACTGGATATGGATGCTTGATCCTAAATTAGATTTGGATGCTTGACCTGAAACTAGATTTGGATGCTTGATCCTAAATTGGATTTGGATACTCGATCCTAAACTGGTCCAAAACTAGATTGGGTACTTAGACCCAAGATAGGAATTGGGTGCTCGATCAGAAACCAAATTTGGATGCTCAACCCGAAACTAGATTGGGTACTTGGACCCGAGACAGGAGTTGGGTGCTCGACCCAAAACTAGATTTGGGTACTTGGCCCTAAACTAGATTTTGGATTTGGGTTCTCGACCAGACATTTGATTTTGGGTTTGGATTCTCAACCCAAAACTAGATTTTAGGTGCTCTACCCGATATTGAATTTGATTGGGTTCTCAACCCGAGACTGAATTTGGGTGCTCGACTCAAGACTAGATTTAGGTTCTCAAGGGCTGGGCTTGCGCAAGTGCGCTAGCGAAGAAAATCTGCAAGCGCTGGGCTTGGGTGCTTGTAGACCCTTAATTTTTTACCCAGTCCGGTCCATTATATTTTAATTAGTCCAAAATATTTTTGTGTTGTCCAATATGTTTTAATTAGTCCAAAATAATTTTTGTTATCTTAATTAAATAATATTTGCTTTAGTATTTAATTTTTATAATTAATAAAAATATATATATATAATATAAAAAAAATCGGCGACGAAAAATCAGCCACGAAAAATTTCGTCGCCGAAAAGAGTTGCGGCGAAATGGCCTTGGGCAATTTCGCTCGCAAGAATTTCCTGCGAGCGAAATGGCCCACAGGCCAATTCTAGCCCGCAGCCAGCTGCGGAGTTTTTTTGCCAGCGCATATTTTCAGCGGTAGTTTTTTCCCAAGCAAAATTTTTCCGACGCAAAATTTTTCGAAACCAAATACAATTGGGTTTCGGTTTCCTTTTCTTAATTAATTTTATATTTTGTGAATAATTAGAATTAATCAAGAAAAAATCTTCTATAAACAAGACCAAAAACAACACAAAAATTATTGGATTTTGGAGGAGGAGAAATTGAGACCGAAATTGAGGAGGAAAACTTTGAATCAATCGGATTTTTTTTGAGAAAGCAAACAAACTATTCGATCCATCAAAGGCAGCAAAGCTTGTCTTTATTCTTGTTCATCCAAGAAGTGATTTTTGGTGGAACCAATAAACGAAGGTATGAATTTCTTTATTTGATTCATTAATTCACAGTAGCTTCATCATTCAAAAATCTTAAAACATGTTTCTGTTTCTTCAAGATCAAAAAAAGCCTAAGAACCATAATTTACCTTTTCTAAAGCTTAAAAACCTTAATTCGTCTCTTTGTTTTTCAAAAATCTTAAAATAGTTGTGTTTTGTTTCTTCAAAATTTACCAAAACCCTAATTTGAATCTGTTTCTTTTCAAAATCATAAATTTGGATCTGTTTCTTTCGATAAACCCTAAAAAAAAACATCTTTTCTGTTTCTATTAACTTTAAATCATTTTGCTTATTTTCATAAAGTTTCATAAAATTATCAATTGTTTTTTTTCAAATCCTAAAACCTAATGCATTCTCTGAAACCCTAATTCAAAAATTCTAAAACCCTAGTTTAACTCCAAAACCCAAAACAGTAAACCCTAACTCCCTTAAAACCTTAAACCCTAATTTTTCTAAACCCTAATCCTTTAAACCTTAAAACCTTATAAACCTAAAATTCAACACAGTAAGCCAAAAAACCATATTTCAGTGGCTAATAATCATAAATCCAATGTTTTAAAGTGTTCAAGCTCTAATTTCATTATTTTACCACTCAAACACTAATTTGGTTAATCAAAGAATTTTTATCAACCTCTTAAATTATAAAACTTTAATCCATTTCAATTCCTTTAAAACTCAAAGTAGCTTAAACCCATGAATTCCAAAACCCTAAACACGTGACATAAAGAATCTTAAATAGAAACAGTAGCCCTAATTTGAATCTTTATTTGCCTTATTCAATTTTATATTTGATTATGCTTTGATTTATTTTATATGCTTTAATTTATTTAAGTTCAATGCTTGGTTTATGTAATTTATCATGGATGGATGTTTACATTCTATTGTTGTTTAATATTTTTGATGAATGATTTATTTATGATGAATGGTTATTTACTTTTATCGATTTATTTAGATTTCCAAATGTTGTAAGAGGTATGTTTCCACTTGGTGGGTACCTCATTAGTTAAATATCATGTAATTTAAATTGCTTTTCTATTTTAGAACCAATGTAAAGGACATGTTTCTACCTTTCAGTGGGTGTCCTATTTGGGCATGGGATGTAAGGACATGTTTCCATCTTTGGATGGGTGTCCATTTATTTGTTTTGCTTGGACATTGTTTTGATTTTCAATATATCGATGCTTTATTTTAATTATTGTGTGTAATATGGATAATATTGTTATACTTAAGAATTTTATAATATTAAGACCTGTAAAGGAGGCCGGTTCCAATGAACCGGGCATTGTGGAGGTGCTAGGCCATTTCTCACCTTCCCTACACGTACCCAACTTTCTAAACCCATTAGGGGGTTGGGGATTCCTTAGGAATCAAGTCATCCACCCCTTTCTTTTTCCCGGCCCGTCAGGGTAGCGACTCCATTTTCTCCGGACTTAGGTCCGTGTTCTCTAAGTCCCCGAGCCTAAATAGTGCTAAAGTCGCAAGAAACATTCCACCGGGAATGGGGGCAAAAATCCACGCTCACAGTGGCGACTCCACTGGGGATAAGAGAAGTTGATTCTGTTGGTCTTTATATTATTCTATTCTTTCTTATAATGATATTATCCATTGCATCATATCAGATTGCATCGTGTGCGTGAGATAGGACGCCCGTGTTACCCATGTTTTATTATGTAAGGGATACCATACTTTCACTCAAGGTATGGAGATCAAGCATTGCATAACCACTCATAGCCTCATACCATTTGGTATATACTTGCTATGGGAACCTAAGCCTTTTAAACCAAAGACTAAAGCTCATGTAATTGGCCTAGTTACATTCCTTAGGTTTTACCCCAAATGCATGTTGCTTGACTATGGTTAATTTATCTTGGCTTAAATCATGGCTTATTTGGTTTGTTCTTTTTCTAATATGATCCAAGTACATTTGCAAGCTTGAAATAAATTTTTCTTTAAAATCTAAAAGACCAAAACTATTTTTTAAAATTTTTTAGATGGTCTTTAGACATAAGACTTTTCTAAAAATAAATCAAAAATTCTTTTGCTGATGACCCAAATACTAAGCCCAAAATATGTTTTTTCTAAAATCTTTTTACAATGGGCTTAGAAACAAAATTATTTTCACCCATCCTTTTCTTACAAAGAGCTTGCAAAAATATTTAGGTCAATTATGAAATACCAAAAATCAATTGTGAGCCTAGTTTATACTAAGAATAATTAATCATGGGCTTGTTTTTTGCATGAATCATTAGTTACCTTTTTCAAGAGAGAAATCTATCTATAATAAACCTCTTAATTTAGTTTTAATCCAATATAGCATAAAAGCTACTATAGTTGGTTAAATGGATTAAAACCTAATTAATGGGAATTATTATGAACTAGTTTCCATTTTTGAAAATATAACTATTAGTTGAAACGTCTGAGGGAATTATTCGAAAACAAGATACCCCATGTTGGTATTTTGTTAACCATATACCTAGGAAAAGAGACTCGCCATTCATGTGTGGATGTTATAAGGTTGGAAGGAACGTCCTGTTCATCCTGGTTTGTCTATTGTTTATGCATACATGCATACATTTGCATCTCATATCATTGATCCTTTCTTGCTCATAGCCCTGGATTATGATAGTTCAAAAGCTTACAACAATCTGACTTACGCCGGAGACAAAGTATCTAGCAACGACTCAATCACTTGCTCACCAAAAACAATGGAGCCCGAACAAATTCAAAGAATGGTGGATGAAGCCCTCAATGCCAAAATGGAAGAAATAAAAGAGGCCCTAGCTGAGACTATGAAGAACCAATTGACTGCAATTTTAGAAAATCATGCCAAAGCATCTGCTAGCACTAAGAAGCCAAAGGACAAAGGGAAGACTAAAGTTGGTGAAGTGTTTTTTGATGATGAAAAGGTGATCATTGATGATGATGATGATTGGGCTCAATACTACCAAGATGCTCAAGAGAAGAAGAAAGAACCGAAGATTGTTGAAAGGTCAACTATGGAGAAAACTGAAACTTCTGATGTTGAAAAGATGATTGCTGATCTAGAAAAGAAATTTGAGAAGAAGCTAAAAACTGAAGAAATATCCGAAGTTGACAAATTATTTGAGCTAGATGAAGAAGTTCCATATGAATTCAAGATGCCATCTTTCGCGAAGTTTGATGGAACCAAAAATCCTCATCTCCATTTGAAGCAGTATATCACTGCTATGCAGTCTACCCGAGCTACTAAGGCTCAAACCCTAAGGTACTTTATGCTCTCATTGGACCCTGTTGTCCAAAATTGGTTCAATACCTTAGATGATGGAACACAAAAGATTTGGGATCTGCTTTACAAAATCTTCATCCAACAATATGGATATAATATTGAGATGGAAGTTACCTTGATGGAAGTGGAGTCCATTAGGCAAAGGTCGAATGCGAATTTTGTGGATTATGTGAAGAGATGGAGAAACAAGGTCGCTTTGCTCAAGAAGAGGCCCGATGAATATGATCAAATAAGGATGATTGTGAGAGGGGTGTTGCCTAGTCTTCGTGAGAGGATGTCTCATACACTCATCCATGATTTCAAAGATCTTCTCCAAGCTGGTTTGCAAATTGAAGAATGGGAGAGAGAGAGAGAAGAATCACTTTTCAATAAAAAGGAATGAGAAAGGGAACTAACAGTCTGGAAATCAAAGCACACAAAAAGAAGTCGGTGTTAATAATACTAACCAAAGAACAAGAAGGCACTTTTCAGAATTAGGCAAACCGATGTCTTGGGTTCTCAATAAGCTTCAAAGAAAGGGATTGTTACAACCCTTAAATCCTCACCCTTTGCCTAACCCTCTCCCACCTAATTTTGACACTAAAGCATTTTGTCAATTTCATCAAATGCAAGGGCATGACATGGATAGATGTGTGAGGTTGAGACATGAAATTCAAAATTTAATTAATAGTGGAAAGCTGCTCGAGCCAAAGAGCCAAACACCAAAGACAATCCATTACCCAAGTTCAATAGAGTACCTCCACCGGCAACCTTCATGGTGGGAAAAGGATTGGAAGAAGATTTTGTCTTATCCTCTTTTCAAGATGGGAATGTTGAAGATTTTGTCTGACAAGTGGATGGAGGATTCAGTGCTGCCTAAGATAGTAGACCCAAGCAAATATAACAAAAATCCTCGAGCATACTATTGGGCCATGTCTCTGTGAACTCGTCCTTCGTAGTTCATCCAATAGCTACAAATTGATTCAATTTTTATCTTAAAAGGCCCTTTATATGATGGTTTCATACCAATTAATTCCTGAATTTCTTCAAGTGTTAAAATATCATTGGTCAGAGGAACTGGAACACCATCAAATTGAAGGTCGGTTATAGCAGTAAAATCGACCGGACCAATTGTCATCTCTCCAATGGGCAAGTGTGGGTTGTGTCCAACCATCATTCTGCAAGAGCCTGGACTACGCTCCGGTCTATCTGATACTCCTCGAATGGCAATTGTAAGATGAAGTGTAATATCCCAAAGTATACCCTAAAAGTTTTGGAATATTTATTGTTGTATTTGGATTAAGTGTATATGTTTAATGGAAAGAGAAAAGAAGTAAAGAGAGAGTGTGTATATGTTGTTTATTTATAGAAATATATACAACATATATAAGTCAAGGTGATGAAAGTCAAAAGAAGATATTTATTGATTTTAAATTAGTGAAATAAATTAAAAGGAAAATAAATGAGTGGAAGAGAAAATATTAGAATATTTTAATGATTTATTGCTTGGTGGAGGTTTAAGTGGAGAATAAAAGTTGACTTTGTCTCTTTTTCTTCTTCATTTTCTTCTTTTTTCTTTGGTTGGCCGAGCATCAAAGCTAAAGAGGGAAAGAGAGTTTTGTTTTCCTAAGATCAAAATTGAAGGAGAATTCAAGTGATCAAGTTGGAGATTTGAGAAATTTCATTAACTTTGGTAAGTTTCTTCTTGATTCTCTTGTTTTATTTTAAGTTGTTATTGAGTTTGATGATTGATTGTGGATAGTATGAATATGTTTGATTGTGGTGTGTTTGAGAGTGTTGGGTATAATTGATTTTGATTTTGGGATTGAATTGAAGAAAAGGAATTAGGTTGGTGTTGAAAGAGTAAGAGTTGTGACTTGGTAATTGATGTATGTTGTGAGTTTGAGCAATTATTATCGTAGATTTTCATTGTGTTTGTGTTTAATGGAGTTGAAAGCATAGAATACATGAGTTTGGTCCGAAACAGAAGCATTTTGGATGCCACTCCTGTGGCCCTTGGATGCCACGACCGTGGGGGTGTTAAGCATTTGGACAGATTCATTTTCCAACCCACGACCGTGGGGGTTGGTGAGACCACGACAGTGGGGTTGTGAGGCCACGACCGTGGGGCTGTGAGGCCACAACTGTGGGCCCTAGTTAGTGGTTTTGGTTTGTAATTTGTGATCTATGGGTCTAGTATGGGACTAATAGGTGGATAATTGTATTGGAATTCATGTAAATTTGTAAATAAGTGTGTATTATTTCCTTTTGAATTAGGTTGTGAAGAGGTTGAGTTGCCCTAACCTAAGTGTTGAGAATTCTTGGAAGAGGAAGTGTATGGATTGGTGTGAGTTGTTCTTGAGGTAAGTACAAACCCTACATTATTGCATACATTTACATGACATTGGGACTTAACACATTTGATTGTAAATGTGTTAAGTAATCTATTACATTGTTGATACATTTGATTAATGCTATAATTTGCATAATGTGGAAGATATGATGATCATTCAAAATGTATGTTCAATGCACTTGGTTATGTATACTTTAATGATGAATTGCTTTAATGTGAATTGAGATATGATGAAATGTGAAGCCATTGTTGTTGGCTATGATAGTGCAAATGAAATAATTGGGACATGGTTGCCTATTTGATTATGGAATATGAAATGAGAAATGAATTGAGAAAGAGATTGATAAAGAGATAAATGAAATAATTGTGTGCTTAATATGTTATTCAATTTTCAGAGTTCTAGGTTTGGCGGCATGCCTATGAATCACTGGATAGGTGAAAAGACCGGGTCATAAGCCGAGTCCAGCTGAAAAATGTGAAATATGATGTTTTTGGGGTGAAAAGACTGGGTCGTAAGCCTAAAAAACAGTAACAGTCTAACCGGGTTGAGGACCAAGATACTTGGGCCCTAGGGTCTAGCCGGGTTGAGGTCCAAGAGACTGGGTCTGTTACACTATCCATGGATAGAGATATATATGTATCGCCTACGGGCTTGATGATTGTGATTATGGACCAAAGCAGTAACTCTGAACTTTGAATAACATATTATAATCTTTTGGGCCCATGCTTGTCTTTGTTTCAATGTGACTAATAATAAATGGTAAAACATTTGAGTAAGATAATGAAATGTATTGCTATGAAATATATCATTTTTGAATATGATCTTTATTTCTTGAATGTATGACATTAACATTACATTAAAGCATATTGTTATCATGGTTTGTACCACTAAGCCGTTGGCTTAGCGCGATTGTGGTTCATCGCGCAGGTGACAGGGTAGAACCAGAGAGTTCAGCTAGACCGAGTTGAGTCTAGATTCTGAAGCGTTGATAGAGGGCTTAAAGATCAAAGACAAACTGCCAAACATGTATAACTTTTATGTGTTGTAAAACATGGATTTTGATGTATATGTATTTGTAAATACCGCTATATTTTCCGCTGCGTATCAAATAAATGTTTTATCTATTGTATTTTATAATATGATTTGAATGTTTTAAGTTTTCTTATAATGTTGTTGAATTGAAAGATCAGTTTCCTTATTATAAACTGTAGCACACTTGTATTCGGTATACGTATATTACAGGTGTATGTAGTGTGCGTATATGGGGTATAGGGGTGTTACATGAAGTGCTCAAAGTCGCAATCTCAGATAATATGTCTTACCCAAGAAGGCACTACATCGTACCATTGTCAGGCTTTGTAAATACACCCTCCAGCCTGAACAACGCAACGATCATGCTAACACAGAGTCAGGTAAGTTAATACCAGGTAAGTACATATTATCCTATCTACTTAAATTAATATATTTTTCCTAAATTTTCTAAAAAAAGATAATAATATTAAAATACAAAATAAAAAAATAATAAAGGCAAACACAATAATAATAAAAGACCATAATATAAAATCAAAAATAAAAAATAATAATAAATAAAATAATAATAAATAATAATAAATAACAAAAAAATGATAAAAAAAATGTATAATATAAAATAAAAAAAAGCAACAAAACAAAAAGACGAAAAAATCAAGAAAAAAAGAAAAAGAAAAATAATTATCGCGCTCTTTTGGTTTGAACTTCGATGAAGCGGCATCCCAGCTAGTAGATCTATAATTTCATCTTCATGATGCCGAATAAACTCTAATAACTCAGCATTAGAATGAGTCCCTGACCTTGAAGCATGCATTTTTTTTGAAAACTATGTGCTAAATTTAAAAGAATTTGAGAGAATTATAGAAATTGAAGATTTAGTTGTGAATCGAAAGAAAGAATTAGTTCGTTTATATCGAGAAACGGAAAGGAAAAAAACAAAATTCAAATGTAAGTTTTACTATTCATAAATAGTAAACTTTACTATTAATGAATAGTAAATTTTACTATTCATGAATAATAAATTACTATTGATAAATTCAATTATTCAATTTAATCATTCAAATACTTGCGTGTGTATAAATATTTTTACACGCAAGGGGCAAAAAAAAAAGAAGAAGGGCATAAAAATTAGCCAAACTTTTTGAAATCAAAAAAATAAAAAATAAAAATAAAAATTTTCGGGTCCAGAACCCAAATTATCCTTAGGTCCAGAACCTAGAATTTCTTCTAAATTCAGAACTTAGCTCGGGTCCAGAACCCAAATTATCCTTAGGTCCAGAACCTAGAATATCTTTTAAGTCCAGAATTTAGCTCGGGTCCAGAACCCAAATTTTTCTTAGGTCCAGAACCTAGAATCTTTTCTAAGTCCAGAACTTAGCTCAGGTCTAGAACCTAAAATTATCCTTGAGTCCAGAACTTAGCTCAGGTCCAGAATCCAAAACCTCAACCATCTCAAAAATTAAGTCTTATTGCTTTTCACTCTCTTTCACTAAAGTCTCAGATCATTTAAGCAGGGGGCTAACTGTAGACCCTTAATTTTTGACCCAGTCCGGTCCAATATATTTTAATTAGTCCAAAATATTTTTGTGTTGACCAATATGTTTTAATTAGTCCAAAATAATTTGTTATCTTAATTAAATAATATTTGCATTAGTATTTAATTTTTATAATTAATAAAAAAATATAAATATAAATAAAAATAAAAATATAAAAAAAAATCAGCGACGAAAAATCGAAGATGCAAAATTTCATCGCCAAAAAGAGTTACGGCGAAATGGCCGCGATGAAATGGCCAGGTCGAAATGGCCCGTAGGCCAATTCTCTCCGGCAGCCCGCAGCTAGCTGCGGCAATTTTTTTGCCAGTACATTTTTTCGCATCAGTTTTTTTTTGCCAGCGCAATTTTTCCGCAGCAGTTTTTTTTCGCCAGCAAAATTTTTCCGACGCAAATTTTTTCGAAACCAAATACAATTAGGTTTCGGTTTCCTTTTCTCAATTAATGTTATATTCCGTGAATAACTATAATCAATCAAGAAAAATTCTTCTATAAATAAGACCAAAAACAACACAAAAAGGATCAGAGGAGAAATTGAGACCGAAATTGAGGAGAAAAACTTTGAATCAATCTGATTTTTTTTTTAGAAAGCAAACAAACTACTCAATCCATCAAAGGCAGCAAAGCTTTTCTTTGTTCTTGTTCATCCAAGAAGTGATTTTTGGTGGAACCAACAAATGAAGGTATGAATTTCTTTATTTGTTTCATTAATTCACAGTAGCTTCATCATTCAAAAATCTTAAAAATTGTTTCTGTTTCTTCAAGATCAAAAAAGCCTAAGAACCTTAATTTACCATTTCTAAAAACCTTAATTCATCTCTTTGTTTTTCAAAAATCTTAAAATAGTTGTGTTTTGTTTCTTTAAAATTTACCAAAACCCTAATTTGAATCTGTTTCTTTTCAAAATCATAAATTTGAATCTGTTTCTTTCCACAAACCCTAAAAAAAGCATCTTTTCTGTTTCTATAAACTTTAAATCATTTTATTTATTTTCATAAAGTTTCATAAAATTATCAATTGTTTTTTTCAAATCCTAAAACCTAATGCATTCTCCGAAACCCTAATTCAAAAATTCTAAAACCTTAGTTCAACTCCAAAAACCAAAACAGTAAACCCTAACTCCCTTAAAACCTTAAACCCTAATTTTTCTAAACCCTAATCCTTTAAACCTTAAAACCTTATAAACCTAAAATTCAACACAGTAAGCCAAAAAACCATAATTCAGTAGCTAATAATCATAAATCCAATGTTTTAAAGTGTTCAAGCTCTAATTTCATGATTTTACCACTCAAACACTAATTTGGTTAATCAAAGAATTTTTATCAACCTCTTAAATTATAAAACTTTAATCCATTTCAATTCCTTTAAAACTCACAGTAGCTTAAACCTATGAATTTCAAAACCCTAAACAAGTGACATAAAGAATCTTAAATAGAAATAGTAGCCCTAATTTGAATCTTTATTTGCCTTATTCAATTTTATATTTGATTATGCTTTGATTTATTTTATATGCTTTAATTTATTTAAGTTCAATGCTTGGTTTACTTAATTTATCATTGATGGATGTTTACATTCTATTGTTGTTTAATAAATTTGATGAATGATTTATTTATGATGAATGGTTGTTTACTTTTATCGATTTATTTAGATTTCCAAATGTTGTAAGAGGTATGTTTCCACTTGGTGTGTACCTCATTAGTTAAATATCATGTAATTTAAATTGCTTTTCTATTTTAAAACCAATGTAAAGGACATGTTTCTACCTTTCGGTGGGTGTCCTATTTAGGCATGGGATGTAAGGAAATGTTTCCATCTTCGGATGGGTGTCCATTTATTTGTTTTGCCTGGAAATTGTTTTGATTTTAAATATATCAATACTTTATTTTAATTATTGTGTGTAATATGGATAATATTGTTATATTTAATAATTTTATAATATTAAGACCTATAATGGAGGCCGGTTCCAATGAATCGGGCGTTGTGGGCCATTTTTCACCTTTCCCACACATACTCAACTTTCCGAATCCATTAGCGGGTTGGGGATTCCTTAGGAATCTAGTCATCCACCCCTTTCTTTTTCTAGGCTCATTCGGGTGGCGACTCCATTTTCTCCGGACTTAGGTCCGTGTTCTCTAAGGCCCTAAGCCTAAATAGTGCCGAAGTCGCAAGAACCATTCCACCAAGAATGGGGGCAAAAATCCCCGCTCACAGTACTGCTGGCTCGGGCATTGGCCAAGCCAATTCACTGTAGGATTTTCCTGCAATAAATTGGCTATAGCCAGTTCGCTGCAGGAAAAATCTGTGACAAATTGGCTTGTGGCCAATTCGTCGCCAGCGATGAAAAATTTCCATCGCCGATTTTTCATCTCCGATTTTTTTTATTTATCTTTTTATTGTTACTTTTTTATTAAAAATAAATATTAAAAATAATAAATATTAATGAAATAAACATTATTTAATTAAAATACCATAAAAAAATTTTGGACTGTTTAAAAATATCAGACTGGGCTGGGTAAAAATTTAAGGGTATACAGTCACTAAGGTAAAGGGGTAGGAAGATCAACAAAAAGTATGCATAGTTAATAATTTAAGCATAGTTGAAATTGACCAGAACTAGACATGATATCTCATATTTACTTCATCATTGTGATATCCTTAGGATAACAAAGGATTCATCCTCACTAAAGCGGACTTGTCCTACCCCATTCATAGTCAGAAGCTTAAGATAGTACAAACAAGATAACTCTCTTGGAGCTAGGACCTAAACAAAAAAAATGATAAAAAAAAATAAAAATAAAAAATGAAAAGAATAAAGAAAAAAAGAAGAAAAATAAAAATAAAAAATAAAAAAAAAGAAGAAAAAGGAGAAAAGGGAAGAAATGGTGTTTAAAATGTTTTGCTAAAGTAAAGATCATCCTAATCAAATCTTGATTTCTACTGATAAGATAAGCTCTATCTTTTCATGAAGCAAGGTTTCAAGCTCTGTAGAGTTTGAAGGCACCAACGGTCTATGGTTCTAGTAGAAAGTTTGTAGTTTGAAGGTTTGTCCATAGTGTTAGGTCAACTCCAATCTTAAAATGGCCTTCATTTAACCCATATCCCTTATAGACCCCATTTCAAGCCTATTAAAGACATGTTGATCTCTCTTAGTAGGTAGATTCTATTAATGGAGATTGTTTGAATAAGTATGCATATGAGATAGACAATATTAAAACTTAATGAGACCTTTGGCCAAATAATGTGCATGTGCCTATCTGAAGTGCAATATTTCTTGTTCAAATGGAAATGATTCCCAAGTTTGTACAATAACTAGCATTATCATGTTATAAATATGTTAATTTGGGAAAATTGAGTCCCAGGTATATTGACACTTATTTCACAAAGCCGAAATGTGATTTGAAAATTAAAAAAAAAGTATTTTTATCATACAAGCCTTCAAGTTTAGGAAAGTTTGTTGTATTGTCAAACTTCAGAGGATATGTTGGGAAAAAGTGGGCTAATGAAAGGATCACTTGCAAGGTCATGTCATGAAGAAGTTACTAACTAATGCATTGAACCATAAGCCAAAACGGGTATCTCCCATAATTTTTACTACCATTCTTGGGAACCCAATACTCATTTTTCCAACATTTTGGAAATAAAGCCATAGATGCAAAGGCTTCTATTGTTCTAATGTAAGACCTGAATGAGCATCTAGAAAAGAACTAATGGCAGTGCTTTAGCTGATCACCTTAGTCTGTGAGTCAATGGAATCACCATAAGTATCATCCATGCATATCATGCATACATAAGCATATCACACTGCATTTTTATCTTATGTTACTCATTCCTTGTAAAGTGAACAACAGACACCTGTGAAATAAATAATCAAAAGCAGATATTGAATCAGAGGGCATGAAATGACCATTGTAAAAGAAAGAAGAGATGCATACATGCTTCTGCAAGGGACTAGACAAAACACAAATATCAATCAAAGCTTGCATGGGAACAAAATCATCGGTTTGAGCCTAAATAGGGTGCAAAGTTTCTCTTTTCAAATTTTGATTTTATGTGTGTACAAAATATTTTCAAACTTTCAATATTTTACCATAAAGGGGAGAAAGAGAGGATATGAGGGCTAGCTAAAAAATAGTTAAATTTTTTGCACAGTTGAATAACTAAAAGAATAGAATAAGAAGAAAATCAAAACTCTCAAATGAATAAAGATACAAAAGACAAAAGATCAAGAAAAAGATCCAAGAAGATCATATCATTACAGCAAGAAGAGCAGAAGTCGATGCAAGACAAAGGTCCATCCCTAGGAGTAGAGAATCAAGATAAAGATTGATTTCTGTAGAGGCACACATTTTTAAGCAAATTTGTTAAAGCATCCTCTATCCAACCTATATTAGATTCGTTGAAGTATCCTGACAACACAATCTCTAGGCTATATGGCATTTGTTAAATATCTGGATGGTGCAATTTTTATTGATATGTTGAAGTATCCATGTTTATTTCTTGTAAGATATTAGAGTTGCTCACTATCCTACCAAGATATTCAAGTTGCTTGGTGGTTTTTGTCAGGATGTTAGAGTCACTCGATGACTATTTTGATTTACCAAGATATTAGAGTCGCTTGGTAGATTTCATCAGGTATTATAGTCAGTCGATGGTTGTTTTTACTCACCAATATATTAGATTGGCTTGTTAATTTTATCGAGATATTAAATTCATTCGACAGACCTATTAGGATATTAGAGTTGCCTGAGGCCCTGTTGAGATATTATAATCTCTCAATGGTTTTGTTGCTTGATAATTTCATTGAGATATTAGAGTCACCTAATGAACCTATTAATGTTGCCTTATAGTCTGATGAACCTAGTCTTAATCTAAAACCCAAATCAAATCTCAGCTCCAAAATCCAAATCCAATCTCAGTTCTAGAACCTAAACCAATTCAAGTTCATCAAAACCAAAATATCAGAGTCGCCCGGTAGTTTCATTGATCTATTAGAGTCGCTCCATGCTTGGTGGTTTCATCAATATGTTATAATCGCATGATGGTTTTCATCGGGATATTAGAACTGCCCGATGATTGATTTGTTTTACAAAGATATTAGAGTTGCTTGGTGGTTTTCATTATGATATTAGAGTTGCCCAATAGCCCATTGAGATATTAGAATCATTCAACGATCGAATGTTGATACTCAATGGTTCCTCACCATAGAGTATCCATCCTTTGGATTTATGTTCGCTTTGTCTTAGTGTTTTATTTTATAGATGCTTGGAGCAAAATTCAGAAGTTGAATCATTGCTTTTCACTCTCTTAAAGTCTCAGATAATTCAAATAGGGGGTACAACTATAAACCCTTAAATTTTTGTCCCAAATGAGTTTAAACCCAATTAAAACACCCAAATGAAATCCAATTCTATTTTAAAAGCTTCAATTAAATTCGGTCAAATTTGAAAAGTCTGACCTAAGCTTGGTTTAACCTTAAATGCCAAAACATGATGAATTGGCCATGCCAATTTGCTATAAGCCCTTAATCATTGCCTAATTTAGTGTTAATTCAGTTTTGAGTGTCCTAATTATGATAAAATACAAAAGACTTGGATTAATAAAAGCTTTTCTAATAGGACTAGGATTAATGAGATGATTTGGGTTGCCTTGTGTTGCTTATAAATATAGAATAAGACACAAGAACCAAGGAGCAACAATTAAAAGTAGCAACGATAATTAACAAAATAAAAAGACAGTCAGAGAGCAAAGTAGCCAAAATAATTAAGCAGAAAGTGCCCATTGATCCACTGATCATTAATCCTCTAACCAATAAACCAATTGATCCAGGCAGTAGTAAAACAAAAATTTGGTTCAATGCATTAAATTGGTAGAGCCAACAATGTAGGTTCGATTTCCTTTAACTAATTCAATTTAATTATTTATTTTGCTTGTTAATTCATTTCATTGTTCAAGTAGCAAATAATATTACAAGTTACTTACAACAACCATTGGTTTGAAGTAAAACAAACAGAAACTTAAATGTAAATATTTTTATAAATATCAAACCCTAATCTTGCAATGTTTTAATTTTAGTTTGCATGTTATTACTCAGTTTACTTTCCAAATCCACAATTTGCAGTATCGTAGCCTTAGTTTTCATGTTAAACCCTAACTTTGAATATAAAACCCTAAATTGCATAATTCAACCTTAATTTTTAGAATCGAATCCTAAGTTCATACCTAAAACCCTAATCTTATAATTTTGCATTTTTGACACCAAAACCATAATTTGAATGTTTAAAACCCTAAAACCCTAAGTTCATACCTAGAACCCTAATCTTATAATTTTGCATATTTTGTTACCAAAAATCCTAGTTTAGGAAAAACCCTAATTTGTATAAATAGAAAATCAAAGTTTAGATAGAAACCCTAATTTCCCTTCAAAATCCTATCTTTTAAATCATTTATCATTTGGGGGCGTTGCCCCCGATCCCCAGCAAGCTAATCGGCTAGCGAAACCATCCTGTGCTTCATGCCCTATAATTCGTTATCGCATTAATATTAAGATATGTTAGTTTGTCTTCCTTTTAATTATTCAATTATTTTCATGTATATTTGTATTATTTTTTCCTTGTTTTGTTGTTTTCCTTAAATTTACATGTATTTTCAAAAAGGATTGTAAAAGTCATGTTTTCACACTATGTGTGTGCCTTATTTGTTTAGTTTGTTATTTAATTTATTCTATGGTCTTTGGGGTAATTGTGAGGGACTCGTTTCCACCAATTGGCGGATATCCTATTTTATTTATTCTTAAGAATATTTGAGGATTGTAAGGGTATGTTTCCATCTAAGGATAGGTACTCATTTGGTTTTGCGATGTACTATTTTATCTTATTTTATGGATCAATATATTTTATTTTTAATTGCATTTAGTATGGAAAATGTTATGATATGATTAATAATTCAATAATATTTAGACCTATAAAAGAGACAAGTTGCAATGAACCGGGAACTATAGGGGTGCTGGGGATTACATATGAATCGAGTCATCCACCCCTTTCTATTTTCCCAGCCCGTCTGGGTGGCAACTCTAAATTCTTTGGTTTTAGTCTCGTGTTCTCTAAGGCCCTGAGCCTAACGGTGCCAAAGTCATAAGAACCATTCTACTAAGGGTGGGGGCAAACATCCTCACTCAAATAGAGAAATTCCTTGAAGCACAAAAGAGATCACGGTCTATGGCGCAACCACTGCTAATCATAAGCCAATTGTGCAACTACTCTAAAGCTTTGAGTGATCCCAATGGATAAATTCTCAAAACTCACAGAGCTGATAGCGGCCAGAGTGTATGGTTAAGCATCGATGCATAAATACTTGTGCAACCGCCCTGCATCTCATATGACTGCATAATGCTTGACCCAAACTTTGACTAAACCACATAAGAGATAGTGATGGCATTGTTAGGTTAGAAACTCCATTTATACTACCGCACCACAACATCCAATTTGAATTTTATTTCCAAACATGATGAATCAATGATAATTGGGCATATGGAAGAATGATTTCAAATTAAACGTTAACAATACATTGAGGTAATCTGAACCACTATAAATTCTCTGTGTTCATTCTTCTCTACTCTACTCCTTCTTCATCTTGTTATTCTTCTTATTTCAAATTTTTATTTTGACATCACTTCTTCAAAACAACCAATTCATCCCCCTTTTGGTTGCCATCTTAAGACGATAAAATATAAGTGAAATATATATAACATTTAAATGGTATTAGAAAGTGGAAAAGTTAAAAAATAAATGGTAAAAGTCAAAGGTAAATAGTAAATCGTTAAAAAAATGAAAGAAAAAAATGAGAATTAAAATAATTTTGGATAATGGAAGATGGTGGGAAGATTTTGGATATTTATTAATTATTAATTAATTAACTAATTAAAGAATTATATTATTATAACATATAAACATGCGTGGTTGAAAGTGAAAGAAGGAAAGTTAAAAACTTAAAATTTAGTCATCTTCTTCCTCTCCCTTTTTAGTTAGCTAAATTTCCATTGAGGCTCCAGGGGGGTGGGGAGAAATTTCTTCTTCAACTCATCAAAATCTTAAAGTTTCTTCAAGATTTTAATGATAACTTAAGGAAATTACAATAATGAGGTAAGATTTGTTTGGTTTTAGGTAGTTTTTCTTGAAGTATATGTATATGTATAATTCGGAAATTTGATGGAGTGTGGGATAATTGGTTAATTGGCTTTGAATGATTCTAGTTTGATGTAGTAATAATGATTTTTTGGTTAAATGGTTGAAACAACTATGTTTGTTAGAAGTTTGAGTGAGGTTTGGTGGCACATTTGTAAAGAATAATTGTTAATTAGATTTAATTGTTTAAATCATGTTATAATATAATTCTAATAGTAGAAATGAACATAAAACAAACTTTGGAATTGGTTGGAATGGTTTTCCAAAATTGAAGAATTTCATGGTAAAATTTGAAAGTTTGAAGGAAATGCGTTAAATTCATGTTTACTAGTGAAAATGCATAGAAATGTGATTCTAATGAATTATATACATTCACATTTTGATTAGGTGTTGAGTAGATAGTAATTGTCCAAACCAAGTGGTAAAGGGCATTATGGAAAAGTGGTGATGAAGGTGTGATTTTTAGTTTAGAAGTTGCTTGAACAAAGGTTAGTACATACTTTGATAAAAATGTATTGAAATGAATTAAAAATGGCATGCTACATTACATGTAGACTTTAGTACTATGCTACTTTGATATGTGAATTCACATGTAAAGTACAAAGTTATGTGTTTAAGGGCATGGATTGCATAATGTGTGAATATCCAAGCCATTTTAAGATGGCTAGTGGCATTCCTGAAAGTGTTTGTTATTACAAAGTATGGAAATATGGTTAAATGATGGAAATGTATATGACATGTGTGCTGCCTTATATAATATTATGTTCCAGAGTGTTGTGTTTTGTGATATGGATATGGCATGCCTATGATTTTCCTTTAGGCTAGATAGTGGGCAACCCTATTTTATGATTTGCGTTCGAACTAGACACTGGGCATCACCATTATATTATTTGTACTATTTACTTTCGAACTATACATTGGGTGTCAAAATGGTCTAAAATAATATATCTAGAACCTGAATATTAAATATGATTATTTGGACACAATGCATGTGAATGTGACATATAAAGGTTTTATAAGAAAAATTTATAAGTTCTAATATGTATTTGTATGCCACATTGTGAGTTTCAAAATAAAAGCATTTTGTATATTTCTTTTAAGTTTTCTTTTTATATCAAAGTATGTACCGCTAGGTAAAAGCTTAACACGATTTGTTTATAACACAGGTGATAGGGTTGAGACCGAGAGCCCTGCTAGACCATAGCAAGTCCAGGGTTTCTATGTCTTACAAGAAGTATTTGGATAGGCTGCCATAGGACCAAAGCTAGTTGGAGACATGTAATATTTATTTTGTTAAACATGATATAATTATGTACATTATGTTTATATACATAAAAATGTTTTAAATTATAATGGTTTTTAAGCTAAATGTTGTAAAGTTAGAATATTTTATATATTTATATATGACTGAATATTTTGAACAGTGATGGAGAAATGGTTTTTTAATTTATTTAGGAGTGTAAGATCTTTTGTAGGTTGTGTGCTTTTATTTTTTTTAAATGTTAGAAAAACATACTAAACTCTGGCAAGTTTTTCCCTAAGATTTTTTTTAAAACATATATTTTGCTAATTAAATTACTTGTAAATATTATTATTTTTGTATAAAGTATAATTTAAAGGTTAAAATATTTTCTTATAATTATGGAAAGTTTTTCTAATGATAAAGATGGTGACAATCTTGTATTTTCTATGTGTACCTTCATATATAGCATATATATATATTATACATATATAGAGTATAAGGGTGTCACATGTTGGCTTACCAATCAATGCCTAGATCATCTCTCTCTTAAATAAGTAAAGCTCAAATTTGCCTCAAAAGTTCATCAAAGCATGTTCTTAGGTCAAATAGGACCTAGACATAGGTAATTGTGTAGGAGCTCTCCCTAAGTAAGTAGTATACACAGCTCAATACAATAGAATAATTTCCTCACCTAGTAAAATCATTCGGGTCATGATGTATAGATATATTAATTTATGAATATATAGCTAGATTCGTCATTGGTTGATCACAAAAATGGATAAAGGCTAACAAAAACAAAAATGTAACAAAATTAATTTATTCACAAAAATTGTTAATTTAAAAATAATTATTCCAAAAAACCAAAGAAAGAAAATGAGATGAAAACCACATAAGCCAAGGGAAGTTTATTGAATTGGAGTAAAAAAAGCTTCATCTACTTAGACATATCAGGGGCAAGGATCTTTCCATCATTAATGATGTTTTGTATCTCATGCCTTAAGCATGTACATCGACCTATTTCGTGACCATACACTTAATGGAACTGATAGAAAACCTCTGTATCAAAATTGAATGATAAAGGATCTGGTAAAGGTCTAGGGACTAAAGGTTCTAATTACCCCTTCTTCTATAGTTTGTTGAAGACCCAAGACAGTGGCTTTCCCAATTTTGAAAATTAATGCTTTTTTGCTGGCTCAGTTGTTGCGTTCACCTTAACAACTTTTTATTTTGTCTACTAGATTTATAGCAACTCTTATTGCTCCCTTATCCATAGTATATGTTCTTTTTTCTCTCCTATTCTTCCAATTGAAGACCTGCCTATAGAAGATACTTGAAATCTGTTATAAGGGTCTAGGCCATTCTTTATTAGAGGTTGGGTAAAGCAACCTTGACTAACATTCGTATCTAGTCTAAATCATGTGGTCTTTTCTTGAGAAGAGCTACCTTATTCTTCCATCTCTTTATATGGTCAACAAAGCCCTCATTCCTCTACTTAATAGACTCAACCTCCATCAAGGTTATTTCCAGCTTGATGTTATACCTATACTGTTGGATGAAAGCTTTATACAGTGTTAGCATAACCCATGGCATAATTACTATAGTTTTGATCTTAGGCAATCAAATTGAATAGAACTAACATTTGTATCAAGTTACATTTTGCAGGAAGATAATTTTTATGAAGAAACTTTGAAAGGTATGATCTTAGCACACAAAAGACATATCAGACCTTTATACTCAACTTAAATAAATTTTAAACATAAGGTTTCATGGTGGAGAGTACTCCCAAAATCTCACCGTATCACATGAAGTTGCTCTAACCTAGTTTGACCGGACCATTGGCAGTGAAAAATGACAAATCACACAGAAGTACTCCAATTTTCTCAGAGTACTAAAGAAGTCCGACAGGACCAAAAGAAATCTCGATTGGACCTTTGAAGAAAAAATTGTCCAAAAACTTACAGTAAAATTCTCGACCAATAGTATGCCTAGAATCTGAATGTACCATCAATGTTCCAATAGGACCAGGTGCAAGTCCAATTGGACCATTTAAAAATTCTTCAAATCAGAAGTCGTTAAATCTCAACTCAATTGGTGGAAGCCAAGTGCACTGGCCATTAGAGGAGCGTATGACAAAACTCAAATCTTTTGATCAGCATATGGAAGTACGACCGAACCATGACTAGTTTGGCCATGAAAATGCTCTGGATGATGATTTAGTGGGAGAAAAGAGTCAAACATGTTGGTTCCTACCCCAAAAGGCTAGTTGAAGTCTTGAAGGCTATAAATACTACAAGAAATAACATTTTTGTGTAACATATTGATTAAAAATAGCCAAGTTTAACATATTTTGTTTCTTTGCATCAAAATTACTTGTATTCAATTGAGTGTTGGGTGTGAGCATTAAACACCATTGCAAAGTTTGAGTGTGAGCTTGGAAACACTTAGGTTATTAGAGTGAGCCCAGAAAAACTCTTGTAAGGGTTGTGAGCATTGGTCTCAAACCATTGTAAAGTTCGGGGTGAGCTTAGGTGAAAACACCAAGTTAGAGTTAAACTTGTAAAAACTCAAGACTAGTGAACCTTAACAAGTTATTAAGGAAGTGGATGTAGGATAAAGGTAAATCCGAACCACTATAACTCTTTTTGTTCTTTCTTCGATACTCTACTCAATCTTCTTTTATATCTTCTTTTGAATTTTAAATTTACCATCACTTTTCAAATCAACCAATTCACCCCCCCCCCCCCCCTCTTGGTTGTTATCTTGGGACAATAATTGGTATCAGAGCTTGTAAATTTCTTCAAACTTAATTGTGAAATTTGATCCAAAATGGCAACCATTCCATCAACAAACAATTCTACCCATGGAAACCTAAATTCTTCTCTTAGACCCTATTTTGATTGAATGGAATTTTCTTATTGGAAACATAAGATCTAATTATTCTTACATAGTTAAGGAATTAAGCTTTGGTATTTTTTTGAAAATAAGTGGAAACCTCCTACCCATGAAGTTGATGGTGTGTAAGTTCCTCTTCCAAAATCACATTGGTCAAGTGCTAATGTGCAAGATCGATTCAAGAATAATAGAGTAGCCTCTATCTTGATGAATTCAATATCAAGAGAAGAAGGTGGGAGAGTCTAACATATCACTTGTACACATTGTATTTGGAAAAATCTTAAGAACTATCTTGAGGGTAATACCTAAGTGGGATTTACCAAGAAGCAAATGCATGTACATGAGTATGAGTTGTTCAGGATGACGCCCAATGAAAACATAATCGACATGACAAACTTCTTGCTTGCCATTGTCAATGAATTAAAGAAATATGGCAAGGTGTATGATCAAGGTGATGTGAATAGCAAAATCTTGAGAGCTCTTAGAGCAAGGAAGAGTTTTGAGTCAAAAGTTTCTTCTATTGAAGAGGCTCATGACCTTAGCACCTTGAGAAACCTTAGGACCTTGAGAACTGATGAACTTATGGAAAAGATACTCACTTTTGACCTACACAATGAAAAGGATGAAGAATAAGGTGAGAAAGAGAAAAGGAAAGCAATAGCTCTTAAAGCATTCAAAGAAGTTGAGAGCTCAAGTAATGAAGATA
Source organism: Garcia nutans (assembly GCA_947685225.1). Lineage (NCBI taxonomy): Eukaryota > Viridiplantae > Streptophyta > Magnoliopsida > Malpighiales > Euphorbiaceae > Garcia > Garcia nutans. Next base: position 18,627,691 of record CANTUV010000026.1, read on the forward strand.
GTGATGATCAAGAAGAAATGACAATGCTTTCAAAAAGATTAAGTGATTGGAAGAGAAAGAGAAGATTACAAGCTAACAAAGGTACATTTTCTCAATCACCCTTTAAAGATAAAGATAAAAAGAGTGAAGTGAAATGTTATGAATATGGCAAATCTAGTCACATCAAATCAAATTACTTCAAGTTGAAGAACAAAAAGAAGTGCGATAAGAAAAAGAAGAAATCACTCAAAGATACAAGGGTGACTCTTCCTCAAGTGAAGAAGAATAAGAAGAGGAGGAAGGAATTCCTAATCTATGTCTTATGGCTATTGAGGATGAAAATGACTCCAATGAGGTAGGTACTCAATCCTTTAATTTAATTGCATATGATAATGATGTTGTTGATCCTTTAGATGATAGTGATTTGATTGAATATATTAACCTTAAAGTGGAAAAATATTTTTCCAAGATAAAATTTTATAAGGATAAATGTTCTAAGCTAGAAAAGGATTTTGCGTGCTTGAAAAACTCTACATTAGAATTAAAAGCCTCAAATGAACAATTGTTGAAATTAATTGATGAAATGAATAAAATTCACATTGCCTAGAAAATATGATAAAGGAAAATGAAATTTTGAAGGATGAACTAAAAGAACTAAAATAATTAATTTCAAAATTTCATAAGGGGAAAGTTCATTAGACACAATGATAGACAATCAAAGATCACTATCATTGGAATATGGTTTAGGATTCAATGGCTCATCCATTGATGATGCAAAAATATGATATTGCAATACCGCAAGTGCACGGGTCACTCAAGTAATAAAGTAGTGAGTGAGTTATCGTTCCATTGGGGACAAGGCCAAGTACTAGTGCAAATTTTAACTATTGTTTAGCAAATCAATAGTTTTGTAAAGTTTTGTAATTAAAGATAATTAACTTAATAACTGAAAATAGAGAGAAATTGAGTGTTGAATGAATTGATTGATGATGAGAATACTATCCAGATATTGAATCCCCCTAGCCACAATTATATTTATGAAAATCAATTCAATTAAACCAAATAATAGAGTTGAATTAGTATTCCTCTAAATTAGACTAAAACCTTTCTCAAGTGAATTAATCCCTAATCACTAAGTAGAATGCTGGAATCTCTTCTCAACATAATTAAGTGATCTTGCATTAAGAATAAGGAGTTGTCAACCAAAGGATCTTGTAAGTCTATCTCTAGTACTCCAATCAATCCTCAATCCTTATGAGTATTTAATTCATATCAAGCTTTCTCAAGACAATAATATGAAAATTGCAACCAATCAATAAGCATGCTATTATCAATTGGAAATAAATTATTAAGCATCATAAGAATAAAATAACTCAATCAAATGATTTAATTAAATAAAATTATTCAATCCATACAATAAAGCTAGGGTTCATCAATATCAAGATAGAGAATGAGTTAGTTCATGTTCAAAACCAGAAAACTAGAATAAGAGAAATAAGAAAAAGAATCCAAATAATCCATTGCGAATAATTTGTATTTCTTCACTTGAATCCTTGAATCTTGGTTTAGATCTTGTTTAGAATATGTCTTCACCTTTAATCTCAGCTCCAAAACTCTCCTCCTTGGTTTAGAAGTCGGCTTTAGGTTATAAAATATGAAAATTGGATCCCTAATTCATGCTTCAGCTCAGCTTTTATAGTGCAGATATTTTTGCCTAACACGCCCATTAACATGCCCATGTCACTGGGCGTGTCATTGCCACTGGGATTTTGAATATAAGACACATCCAATGACACGCCCATGTCACTGGGCATGTCACAGCCACTGTGAATCATTGTAATAGTCACGCTCGGTGACACCCTCATGTCATTGGGCGTGTCAATGCTAGGGCACACCCATGCCCATGGGCGTGTCACTTGAAGAATTTTGCTCTTTTCTTCTACTTTCATCTGTAATTCCTCCAAAATGACCATAAGCCTCAAAATACAGAGAATTCCTAAAATTAACCCTAAAAAGAACTTGAACAAACAAATTAAACTCAATTGGATAACAATCATATTAAGAAATAGGGGCAAAATATCATCAATTGTGCACTTATCAAATTCCCCCACACTTGAGTTTTTGCTTGTCCTCAAGCAAACTAAATCACTATAATAAGCAGAAATGGTGGACCCCTCTATATTCAAAAAGAAAAGAAAAGTTTGACAATACTCGAATCAAAAAACCCGACATTCTCAACCAACAACTAATTCACAATCATAACAGCTGAATCAAGAAGTTTCAAAATAAAAATTTCACAGACCTAAAACCTAAAACATCCAGAGTTAAAAGATTGAGCATAAAATTCCACAAAATCCAAAAGCCATGAACAAAGTACGAAAAATGTAAATTTTCTCTTAAGTTCTTTAACCCTTTTTTATTATTTTTTTATTTTTTTATACTGTATATACACATATATATACATTTTAAGGATCCGACTTGTTTGAACTAATACTGACCTTTTGACGCGAAGGTAAACATTTGTGATACCGACCCCCGGTTACTCAGCCAGAATCACCGTTCAAATGGCTACTAGCACTATTCATGATTCCAACTCATTTGTTTTAATTCAAGAGTAAAAATCAGCGGAACAGGGATAAACTTTCAAAGCTCCTTTAATTAGAATTATTTATTTATATTTTATTTATATTTTATTTATTATTTTTTTTACTGCTCATGGGTTAGAAACATAAGAGTCATACTAAGTCCGACTCAAGAATCTAAGAAATTATTACATGCTAAAAAATGTAACTAAGGTTTTAAATTTCAGATGTGTCTAATTTCCATCAATCCACTACCTAATTATATCTATTATAGTCAATCCACAACAATTGATCAAGATCGTAAGTTAACCTCAACAAGAAATTGTCATTTAGAAAATCACAAATTAATTTAACATATAAAGGGGAACCATTTCAATTCACACTATTACAGCAATCTAGTTTACATAAATCCAAAAAAAAAAATAATTTGCAGAAATTAATTGAGACAAATGAATTAAATGGAAAGAATGAAATAATAAAAACTCAATCAAGAAAGAATACCTTCTCCCCCACACTTAAGATGCACATTGTCCTCAATGTGTGTGCGAAGTAAGAAATAATTAAGAGTGAGAAAAAAACTGCCCTTCCATTGCCATGATTGGACAATTATGAGTACGATGCCAAGAGAATGGTGAAGGCGAATTTGCTTCAAAATAAAAATCTAAAATGCATAAACAAGGCTAAGACATAAATAAATGAAATAAACAAATAAATGAAATAGTTCATAATGAAAATTGCAATTGTCCAAAAGGAATAAAAATAAAGAAATAGAAAAAGGACAGTAAATAAGTTAAGAAAATGAAATAAAATGTGGGCTAGTAAAAAATCGTCACCGCTGGAATCGTCACCGCTGGTCTCATCATCGGAGACATCAACTGGAGGTGCAGGTGTAGGTGCATGGGCAGTTGGCTGGTATGGTGGAGGTGGTGGTTGCGAAGGGTGAAACCCTTGATACCGCACGAACTCCAACATGGATTGTTCCAGCCATTGCCTTCTCAAGATCTCATGATCCAGCTGGGCTTGGAAAGAAGTAGTCTGTTCAAGCATGAACTGCTGAATTTGGTCCTGCTGAGTTAAGATCTTATTCTTATTCAGCTCGATATTCCCTATGTAACACTCCTATACCCAATATATGCATACTACATACACCCACATATGTAATATATGTATACCAGATACAAAAATGTCACAGACTATTTTAAACAAACATTCCTTATGAGAAAACTTAAAATATTTAATAAATATTACAGAACATAATAGATAAAATATTTGTTTATTATGCAGCGGAAAATGTAGCGATATATACATATATAAACATCAAAATCAATATTTACAAAATATATAGAGTTTATACATGCTTGGAAGTTCGTTTCTAATTATAGAATCAGAGCCTAGGTTTGATATTTTCAATCTAGGTGAATTGTAAGAAAAGAAAAATTTTGATTTTAAAATATGGTTGATGTTGATGTGCGTATATGGGATTTAGGGGTGTTACACCCTATCTTCCCTTCGATCCTCTAAATCTGACGCTCTAAATCTGTGGGTTTCCTGTCATCATCCCACTCAACATTAACTGACTGGCACCAATCTCAAAATGTAGGAATCTAGACAAAAGATGGTCCAGCAGAAGAAGAAGGTGCAGTAGTGGAAGAAGGCCCAGCGGCAATGGTTAAAGGCCCAGCGATAGTGGACAAACCCAGAAAATCTATCGGTGGAGGTGGTGGTATATCCGAAGGAGGAGTAGAAGGAGCTGACTCTAGTATATTTGAATCCATAGGAGGTGCCTGCAGCCCATCTACCTTCTCCCGGTTCAGTCTCTTCAATGTATCCATACCCAACAACTTGGGCAAACAATCCATCATCATAGGGAGGCAGCCCTCTAACACACCCAGGTGACAAGCGAGTCGTGAGACGTACATGCCACCATGTAAAGTACCTGATGCTCCCTTTTTAGACTGCTCATAAAAAAATGTGTGATGGCATGTGCAACATTGCACCGGGTCTTCTATACCATGCAGTGCAGGAAAAACAGATCTTGCAGGCTTACCACCCCTGTGCTGCTCAGCCGAGCTGTAAGAGTGTGAACTAACAGGTTGTGCACCACTCGGTAGGGGAAGGACTCAAAGTTGGATGCCTTAGAAACCTTGGGTTCATATTTATCTGCAGTGGGTGCAAAGGTCCTCCAAACCCGAGGAGGAGAAACCTCATATTCGACAAAATTCACCTCGGAATTCAGATAATACAGCTGCAGTATATAACCCCATATGCACCCCAAAGTTTGTACCTCCTCTGCAGTATATAACCCCATATGCACCCCAAGGTCATTAATGCTCATGTGGAATCTCTGTCCTCCCAGTCTGAATTTAATTGTTGGCTCAGTAATTGAAACCTTAGTGTTTTGGAACTGAAAGGTGCAGTAGAATTCCAATGTCAGCTCTCTATAGGAAGGCTCATTGATGGAGAACAGTTGGTCCCATTCTGGTTGATTGATCAGTTCCCAGATATCTGCTGCAATATTTGCCAGTTCCATTGTGTCCCAATCTAAAACACGAGGTTGGGACCATTCTTTGTTGCCAAAAAGTTCGAATTACCTTCTTTCCTCGGCATTCGAAAATCTAAGGCATTTGTGGGTTGCCATGAACTTTGAAGTTGGACGTGTAGCGGATTGGCTAGAATAGTCTTCCCCTCGTGCACATTTAGCAGGTAGCTGGGAGGATAATTGTTTGCGAGGGCCCATTGTCTGCAAAACAAATAAAAATTCCTCAATAACAACAAAAATATAGCACAATACAAAACACACACAAAAGACCGGCACAAAGTTACCGAAATACCGGCATTATAAAGATGAAGCATAATGTATATCCCAACAAAATTAATGCTAACAGCCAATTTAAACCAATTTTAATCAACTATATCAACACACACTTAACCAACAAAAGTGACGAATCAATTCGAACAACGGCAATTCCAACAATAACGATTTCGTTTTCCAAAAATAATGATTAACTATAACCCAACAAGCAAATAAATCAATTTATAATTCAAACACAAACTAATTCAAAAAAAAATCAAATGCCGAGTCAAAACTGAATTAAAAACAAAATAGAAGCAAAATGAACAAATGCTGCAAAAATCATGATAAATCAAAATGAAGCAAAATAAAGCAAACGCAGTATAAATCTAGCAATTCTAAAGAAAATAAAAGGTAATAAAAAGAATTCAGAAGAAAAATGAAAGAAAAATGAAAGAAATCCAACAAAAAATGCAAAAATGAGAGTCCGTACCTGAAAAGTGTGAAAATCGCATGGATCGAGCAAATTCAAATGAAAATCGAGCAAATCCGTGCAAATAATGCAAACCAGGAGTGAGAATCTCTCATAAAGTGATTGGGTGTGTGAATACGCCGGTGAGAGTGCAAGAAATTTCAGAGAAAATGAGAAAGAAAATTGAAGTGTGAGTGAAAAATGGCTTCGGGTCATTTTATAAAGACGTCGGCACGCCCAGTGACACGCCTGTGTTACTGGGCATGCCTTATGGAATAAGAGATAGTGTATACGACACATCCACGGACACGACCGTGTCTATGGGCGTGTCACAGGAACTGGATGATTTAACAAATGACACGTCCATTGACACGGGCGTGTCAATGGGCGTGTCACATGTACTGTGACAACCAAGGAAATGACACACCCGTGACATGAGTTTGTTCTTTGGGCGTGCTGGCTCATTTTTATTTTTATTTTATTTTTATTTTATTTTTATTTTTATTTTTATTTTTTATTTTTTTATTTTTATTTTTTATTCCCTAGGCATGCCATAGCTACTGTTTCTCATTCAAAATGACACGCTCAGTGACACGGGCGTGTCACTGGGCGTGTTGTAGATACTGCCTGTTAAAAATAATGACATGCCCAATGACGCGAGCGTGTCCTAGAAAATGCTCAATTTACCCTCAAAATCAAATTTCCTCTATAAATTCAAATGAATGCAAGGCAAACAAACCACCAACCAATGATAGAAGGATAAAACTAAAACAAAATGATGACACAAACCAAAAGCACAAAAATTAAAGACCTAAAAATTAAAGAACGAATAAAACGGTGGGTTATCTCCCACCCAGCACTTCTTTAACGTCGTATTAGTTGGACAGTCAGGGCAAATTTCCCAAGTCTTGGAGGTGTAAAACCTCCTTCAAGTCCTGTATTTCCCCCTCCAAAGTATAATTTGAGCCTGTGCACATTTACTTTAAAATCTCCTTTTTCCGAGTGAGTTATTTCAACCACTTTGTAGGGGAAAACTTCCTTAATAGTAAAAGGACCAGACCATCGAGATTTTAACTTACCTGGAAAGAGTCGAAGCCTCGAATTGTATAGTAATACCTTATCTCCAGCTTGAAACTCTTTTTGTTCCTTAATGCGAGCATCATGCCATCTATTGGTACGCTCCTTATACATTCTTACATTGTCATAAGCTTGCAATCTCCACTCATCCAACTCGTTTACCTGTAACTTTCTCCTTTCACCTGCACAAGCTAGATCAAGGTTAATCTATTTCATAGCCCAATATGCATTGTGTTCAATTTCTATAGGTAAATGACAAGCTTTTCCATATACCAGCCTAAACGGCATAGTGCCCAAACGAGTTTTAAATGCAGTCCTAAAAGCCCATAGAGCATTGTTCAATTTCTCGGACCAATCCTTTCCGGATCGCTCTACAGTTTTTTCTAGAATTCTTTTAATCTCCCTATTCGTGTTCTCAACTTGGCCACTAGTTTGGGGATGGTAAGGAGTAGCAAACTTATGCGTAACTCCTAATCTTTTGAAAACTTTCTCAAGCTGAACATTACAAAAGTGAGTACCCCTATCACTTATGATTGCTTTCGGTGTACCAAATCGAGAGAACAACTTCTTCAAAAACTTTATCACTACCCTGGCATCATTGGTTGCCAAGGCTTGGCCTTCAGGCCATTTAGAGACATAATCTATAGCTACAAGAATATATTTGTTACCAAAGGAATTTGGAAATGGTCCCATAAAATCGATCCCCCATACATCAAAGATTTCGCACACTAAAATTCCATTTTGGGGCATCTCATCACGAGATGAAATGTTTTCAATCCTTTGGCAATGATCACAACGGTTCACAAATTCGTAGCTATCCTTAAACAAAGTGGGCCAATAAAATCCTGATTCTAGTACCTTTTGAGCAGTCCTATTGGATCCCATATGACCACCAGCTGGTCCAGCATGGCATTGACTAAGAAAGTTCATTGTTTCGGGCCATGCCACACATCGTCGAATCATGTGATCCTTACATAATCTAAACAAAAAGGGATCCTCCCAAAAATAATACTTTAAATTGGAAAAGAATTTCTTCTTTTCTTGATAAGTTAAGTCCTTAGAAAGTTCCCTAACAGCTAAATAGTTAGAAAAATCTGCAAACCAAGGTGTTTCAAAATTTAAATTACTTACCTCACTTATCATGGAATACAGCTGCTCATCAGGGAAGTGATCATCAATGTCCCCTTCTTCAAACCTCTCCAAGGTTGGATTCTCCAAGCGAGAAAGGTGATCTGCTGCTAGATTTTCAACTCCTAATTTGTCTTGAATTGTCAAGTCAAATTCCTGCAACAACAAAACCCAATGGATTAGCCTAGGCTTAGCTTCAATTTTCACAAATAAGTACCTCAAAGCCAAATGGTCTTTATAAACAATCACTTTTGACAAGATTAGATATGATCTAAACTTGTCAAAAGTAAAAACCACAGCTAGCAGCTCTTTCTCTGTAGTTGTGTAATTAGCTTGAGCTGTGTTCAAAGTCTTGCTTGCATAGTAGATAGGCTGGAAGTATTTCTCTTTGCGTTGACCCAAGGCTGCTCCCACTGCAAAGTCACTCGCATCACACATTAGTTCAAATGGTAGATTCCAATTGGGAGCTACCATGATTGAAGCATGGGTCAATTTCTCCTTAAGAGTTGTGAATGCTCTAAAACATTCCTCACCAAAAACAAAATCCACATCCTTCTCAAGGAGTCTTATTAGTGGACGGGATATCTTAGAAAAATCTTATATGAACCTCCAATAAAAACCCGCATGTCCTAGAAAACTTCTGATGGCCTTCATAGATGTGGGTGGTGGTAACTTCTCAATGGTGTCTACCTTAGCCCGATCCACCTCAATGCCCTTACATGAAATTTTGTGTCCCGACACAATTCCCTCTTGAACCATGAAATGACACTTTTCCCAATTAAGCACTAAGTTGGTTTCCTCACATCTCATTAAGACTCTTTCGTGATTTTCCAAACATCTTTCAAATGAGCTGCCATAGATAGAGAAATCATCCATAAACACCTCCATAATATCCTCAACAAGTTCATCAAAGATTGCCACCATGCACCTCTGAAATGTTGCAGGTGCATTGCACAACCTGAATGGCATTCTTCGATATGTGAATGTCCCATATGGGCAGGTGAATGTAGTTTTCTCTTGGTCTTCCGGGATGATAGGAATTTGGAAATAGCCTGAAAGACCATTCAAAAAGCAGTAATACTCATGCCCGGATAACCTCTCCAACATCTGATCAATGAAGGGTAAAGGAAAATGGTCCTTCCTAGTTGCATCATTCAATTTCCTATAGTCTATGCAAACCCTCCAACCGGTAACTATTCTTGTTGGAATCAGCTCATCATTTTCATTAGGGACCACCGTCATCCCTCCCTTCTTTGGTACTACTTGAACTGGGCTCACCCAAGAGTTATCCGAGATCGGATATATAATCCCTGCATCAAGTAGTTTTATCACTTTAGCCTTCACTGCATTTTTTTCTTTGGGTTTAGTCTCCGTTATGGTTGCACTACTGGCTTGAATTCATCCTCCATCAGTATCTTGTGAGTGCAATAGGATGGACTGATACCCTTGATGTCTGCTATCTTCCAAGCTATAACCTTCTTATGTTTTTGCAACAACTGGATAAGCTTTTCCTTCTGCTCAGAAGATAGGTGGGAACTCAAAATTATTGGTAATTTCTTCTTCTCCGCTAGAAATCCATACTCATGGTGATCTGGAAGGGGCTTTAGTTCCAAGTTGGGTGGATCAATCACCGACGATTTTGGCTTTTCTTCCTTTGGTATCTCAATAGTCTCATATGCCCTGCATTTGAATGATTTGCTTGCTTCAAGAAAAGCAAGTTGCTCCATTGCTTCTCGATCCTCAACATTTTTCTACAACAAACACAACTTAAGGGGATCCTTGGAAACAATGTTAGTAACACAATTGACGGTCTCATGCTCAATAATATCATTACATGATTCCACCTCATCAAGTGAAAGTGAATCTTTCATAGCATCATGCATCCTAAAAATAACTTTCTCACCACCCACTCTCAAAGTTAATGTGCCATCATGAACATCGATAAGGGCACGGGCTGTATTTAAAAATGGCCTACCAAGAATAAGTGAAACATCCACATCCTCATCGATATCAATGACAACAAAATCATTGGAGAAAATGAAATCCCCAACTTTTACCAACACATCTTCTATAATGCCACAAGGGTGGACTACAGACTTATCAGCAAGTTGGATGGTCATAAGTGTTGGTTTAGGTTTACTATGCCTAACTCTTTAAACATTTTATAGGGCATAACACTTAAGCTAGCCCCCAAATCAGCTAATGCACTTTTAACCTCAAGTTTACCTATCAAACATGGAATGGTAAAACTACCTGGATCTTTTAACTTCTTAGGTAACTTCCTTTGCAAAATTGCCGAACTCTTTTCAGACAAATGCACTAAAGATACTTCCTCAAGTTTTCTTTTGTTAGAGAGGATATGTTTCAAAAATTTAACATATTTAGGCATCTGTGACAAAGCTTCAGCAAATGGAATGTTAATGTGCAATTGTTTAAAAAGTTTAAGAAACTTACCGAGCTGAGCATCAATCTTGTCCTTGTTCAACCTTGCTGGTTATGGTACTCTAAGTCGGTAATCCTTCATTATGGGGCTGCTTTCTTATGGCTGGTTCTCTTTCTCACTTTCAAGTGCAGTTTTCTCTCCCGAAGTGACAGGAGGATCATTTTCTTTTTCTTTTTCTTGTACTTCAGCCCCTTTCTCTGCTACTTCATATCTTTTCTCTTCCACATTACCCTTGATCTCTTTTCTACTCCTTAGTGTAATTGCCTTAAGCTGCTCTTTAGGATTTGCCTCAGTGTTGCTAGGCAAACTTCCTTATGGTCTCTCACTGAGCAACTTGGCAATTTGCCCCACCTGATTCTCCAAATTATGAATAGAGGCTTGCTGATTTCTTAGGGTGGTTTCAGTTTATTGGAACCTGGTTTCAGAAGCTGCTATAAATTTCTCCATCATGTCCTCCAAATTACTCTTTCTTGGAGGGGCAGCTTGTTGGTGTTGGAGCTGCTGGAATCCAGGGGGAGGTCGTGGATTATTCTGATTATTCCATGAGAAATTAGGATGATTTCTCCACCCCGGATTGTACGTGTTGTTGTAGGGGTTATTCTGCTGTTGCCTTGGCATATTTCCAACATAATCTACTTGCTCTTGCCTAGCAAACATGTTGCCACTTTGGCAATCTTGAATTTAATGTCCACCCCCACACCATTCACAGGACATCACCTGCATCACTTTCCCCGAAGAAGAAGAAGCTAAAGAATCAATCTTTTTGTTCATTGCTTCCAACTGTGCTGTCAGAGCAACTACAGGATCCAATTGATGTGCACCAGCAACCCTTAACTTCCCTTGTTCCCTTGGGGTTTGCCATTGATAATTTGTAAGGGCCATGTCTTCAATTAAATCCCTTGCTTCTTCAGGTGTTTTATTATTTATGGTACCTTCGTTGACTGCATTGATGGACTACTTACTTACGTAATTCAATCCATTATAGAAAGTTTGGATCTATAGCAACAACAGAAGCCCATGGTGAGGACATCTTCTCAATAAATCCTTGAATCTTTCCCATGCATCATACAGAGTTTCACCATCTAGCTGGAGAAAAGAGGAAATATCATTCCTCAACTTAGTAGTCTTGGATGGTGGAAAATACTTCTCTAAAAATTTTTCTACTTGTTGGCCCCATGTAGTGAAAGTGTTAGGAGGGAAAGACTTCAGCCACTTCTTTGGTCGGTCTCTGAGCATGAATGGGAACAACCTCAGCCTAATTGCATCTTCAGAGACATTCTATATCTTGAATGTGTCACATATTTCTAGAAAAGTTTCAATGTGTGCATTAGGATCTTCATTCAAAAATCCATCAAACTGACAAGTTTGCTGCACCATTTGAATGACATTTATCTTTATCTCAAATTTATTTGCAGCAACCACCGGTCTTTGTATACTTGATTCAGCCCCATTAGGAGTAGGCCTAGCAAACTCTTGCATTATCCTTGGCTCATTTTCTGCCATTTCTTCTTGTAAGATGAGATCTTCAAAGTTCGATTCCATTTTCTACCAAAATTGTTTCCTCTTCTTCCTTTTGCCTTCTCCTCAATATTCTCTCTAATTCTTAATCTAATTCAAAAAGTTGGAAAGAGCTAGCTCGGGTCATAAATAGGAAAAAGTACCTAGAATGACAGTCAAAAAGCAAGAACTTATGTTAAAACAAAATAAAATAAAAACTAAATCAACAGTCTTAATTATATTACTAATATTGAAAATCGTTGTCCCCGGCAGCGGCGCCAAAAACTTGATGATGCGAAACTATGCTATTGCAATACTGCAAGTGCACGGGTTGCTAAGTAATAAAGTAGTGAGTGAGTTATCGTTCCACTGGGGACAAGGCCAAGTACTAGTGCAAATTTTAACTATTGTTTAGCAAATCAATAGTTTTGTGAAGTTTTGTAATTAAAGATAATTAACTTAATAACTGAAAATAGAGAGAAATTGAGTGTTGAATGAATTGATTGATGATGAGAATACTATCCAGATATTAAATCCCCCTAGCCACAATTATATTTATAAAAATCAATTCAATTAAACAAATAATAGAGTTGAATTGGTATTTCTCTAAATTAGACTAAAACCTTTCTCAAGTGAATTAATCCCTAATCACTAAGTAGAAATGCTGGAATCTCTTCTCAACATAATTAAGTAGATCTTGCATTAAGAATAAGGAATTGTAAACCAAAGGATCTTGTAAGTCTATCTCTAGTACTCCAATCAATCCTCAATCCTTATGAGTATTCAATTCATATCAAGCTTTCTCAAGTCAATAATATAAAAATTGCAACCAATCAATAAGCATGCTATTATCAATTGGAAATAAATTATTAAGCATCGTAAAAATAAAACAACTCAATCAAATGATTTAATTAAATAAAATTATTCAATCCATACAATAAAGCTAGGGTTCATCAATATCTTGATAGAGAATGAGTTAGTTCATGTTCAAAACCAGAAAACCAGAATAAGAGAAATAAGAAAAAGAATCCAAACAATCCATTGCGAATAATTCGTATTTCTTCACTTCAATCCTTGAATATTGGTTTAGATCTTGTTTAGAATATGTCTTCACTTTCAATCTCAGCTCCAAAACTCTCCTCCTTGCTTTAGAAGTCGGCTCCAGGTTATAAAATATGAAAATCGGATCCCTAATTCGTGCTTCAGCTCAGCTTTTATAATGCAGATATTTTCATCTGACACGCCCTTTGACACACCCATGTCACTGGGCGTGTCATTGCCACTGGGATTTTTAATATAAGGCATGTCTAGTGACACGCCCATGTCACTATGCATGTCAATGCTTCTGTATGGCAGTATCAAGGGCTTGTCCATTGACACGCCCATGCCCATGGGCGTGTCACTTGAAGAATTTTGCTCTTTTCTTCTACTTTCATCTATAATTCCTCCAAAATGACCATAAGCCTCAAAATATAGAGAATTCCTGAAATTAATCCTAAAAAGCACTTGAACAAACAAATTAAACTCAATTGGATAATAATCATATTAAGAAATAGGGGCAAAATATCATCAATTGTGCACTTATCATCCATCAACACATATAATGCGCCAACATTTGTAAAAGTATCTACAACTCAAACCTCTAGTGTTGAAGTTGTAAAGAACACTAATGCACAAACTAAACCTAAAAATTCTAAGAGGATTACATTAGGTTCACAAGGCTCTAGAACTAAAGTTCTAAGAGCAAATCATGGGTTCATGTATACTAGGCTTGGACATAAACACAAAAATGCATAAAAGCAAACTCATTCAACACATACTTGCAATTGTGCACATGATTCATTAAATTTCAGTAGAAAATTTCACAAGTATAGAATCTTGTATCAATGCACATATTGAATGAGACTTGGACATAAAAGCAAATTTTGCTATATTAGGAAGGCTCATCTCAAGTTAGAGGATCCTTCTACTACTAACCCCCAAGGATCCACCTTCATTTAGGTACCTAAAAGAGGATGAACATCATTGTTTTGTAGGTATGCCTAAAATCTACTTTCAATGAAAGTACTAGGCTTGTGGGTAGTCGATGCTTAAGACATATGATGGACAATGTGTAATATCCGTGATTTTGGAGAAATTAAATAAGTATTTGGAGATTTAAATTGTATATACTCAATATATATCTAGAGTATATATAACATATACATATGGTATATTAATTGTATATGTTGGATTAATACATTACATACTTAATATTTGATACACATATAAGGTACATTTGATGTGTAGATAAGATACACATGTGCATATGTGTAATATCCCAAATTTTTGAAAAGTTTTAATTTTTGAAAATTTGATAAAATAAATTATAATTTAAATGGATAAATTAAATTAATGGTTTTAAATAAAAAATGAAGGGGTTTTAAATGAAAAAGTGGAACATATATGTGATATATATGTAAAATATACATAACAAATAAAAGTCAACACTTTTTAAAAGAAAAGTCAAAGTAAAAGGGTATTTTGGTAATTAAATCTTAAAAATTTAAAATTAATAAAATAATTCAAAAATAAATTATTTTTGAATGGAAGAGGGAATTTAGGACTTTTAATTTATTAAATAAATAAATAAATAAATAATTATTAAATTATTTTAATATATATATGGTTTAAAATTAAAGGGTGAAAGGAAAGAGAAATAAAAAAAATAAAGTCTTCTTCTTCTTCTTTCCTTCAAGGACAACTTTCATGGCCAAAGAGGGAGATTTTTAGCTTCTTCCATCATCATCTTCAAGTTTTCAAGGGAATAAGAGTAATTTTGGTGATTTTCCAACAAGTAAGTAAGCTTTATTTCCAAAATTATGAAATTCTTTAAAGCTTATGAATATGTATGAATTGAGTTTTTGAAAGAGCATGTTATAATTGTTGGAATGGGTATGGAAGATGTTCTTTTGATGAGTAAATAATGATTTTAAGGTTGGATTAAAGAAATGGTTGAGTTTGGGTAAGATTGGTGAAGAGAGAGAATTTAGGGTTATGGAACATTTGAGTTTTTGAAATCATAATTTTTAATTTTGCAAATTGATTCCAAATGAGTTGTTTTGATGCATAAACAAGTATTTAAAGTCAAATATTGGATTTGGTTGTGTTTGGTTAGAGTTTGAAGAGGGTAGTATTGATTTAGAGTTTTGAAAAAGTGAATTTTCAAAGAATGATTAATTGTTTGATTTTAATGCTTAAATCATGTTATTTAAGGATATAAGTGGTGGAAATAAGATTGAAATGATAATTGGATTGAGTTGGAATGGAGATCCTTCAATGGTGAAGGTTATGTCATTTTAGGGTTTTGGACATAAGAATGTGGTTAATTAATGTAATTGGTTTAAACATGATAAAATATATTTCTAATGATATTAATAAACTTAAAACACTGCTTTAAATGGCTTGATATGGTTTTTCAAAGTTAAAGTGAGGTGAAGCTTAATTTTGGGATTTGGTTTAGAGTGATGTTTAATTATTGATGTTGAGAATATCTTAGAATGTGATATTAAATGATTATGTATGATCACATTTGGTATAGGCATTGAGGGAGGTTGATTTGCTTCATCCAAGTAGTGAAATGCAAGTTGGAAGGATAGGATTGGAGGTTGTGTTAAGCTTGCTTTGGGTTGCTAGTAGAGGTATGTACAAACTTTGAATATATTGTTTATATTTGCATGACATTTGGGCTTAACACATTTTGGTTGGAAAATATGTTAAGTTACTTGGTTCATTGATTGTGTATGAATAATGTGCTATGACACTTGTAATGTCATATATGTGTTAAATGCATTGTGAAAAGCCTTTGATAATGGCTAATTTGTATAACATGTGAAATATGCATATTATGTGAAAACACCCTGATACAAACCAGATATGGCAGCTTTGTGCCATTGAAGAAAAGCAATCTTACATCATCCAAATAGATTTAAAAGGAGTTCAAAAGCTCTTTTATGAGGCTGAAATACATTTGGGGCGTGCTACACTTCATATGGAGCAGATTTGGTGCAATTCAAGCAATATGGGCTTTGTTGAGCTTGATACAGCTTATAGGCCAAAGCTACACAAAGGGAAGCCTAAAGTGAAGATCAAAGTATGGAAATCACGTCCAAACACATGGGCATGCTTTCTTGGGCTTGTTCAGCAAGTTTTTTGGCATGTTTAGCAAGTTTTTAAGGCTGAACATGGCTGCACATGTTGGGCTTGTTTTTCCAATACATTAGGCCTTTTTTTGGACTTAATTAAGGCATGTTTAATATGGGCCCAAGTAAGTTACGAATTTCAGCAAGTGGAAGGCATCTTTTTGTCACATGGGATGTGGTCCCCTCATTCCTTAGTTAGTTAGGATATTATTTTATTTTCCATATCTTTTAGGATTTGATATTATTTAGTCTTTCCAAATCTATTTTGGATTTGTTTTATTAGATTTGGATAGGATTTAGATTACTTATCTGATTTAGATTCAGATTTACTTTATGTTTTCCTTAGTGGATTAGGATTACTTTATATTTTCCTTAGTGGATTAGGATTACTTTATATTTTTCCTTATGCAATTAGGAATGTTTTCCATTTTCCTTATGCAATTAGGAATGTTTTCCTTATGCAATTAGGAATTTTGTAACCCTTATTTAAGGGCACTATTAGGAAAATTTTGATATACAACAATTAATAAAAATTTTTGAATTCTTCTACAAGTTATTCTTGTGAATTTTCGTGTGAGAGAGATTAGAGTGGATTCTTTAATTCTTTCTTTGCATCAAGAATTAGGTTTACTTATCAACAAGAGTTGTGGCGTTTTCCTTCTTCTTACCAACTAAATCCTTCAATCATAGTGAGTTCGCGTCTCTTTATAGGCGTTGGGTTCCTTAGGAGGTGATTATCAAGTTTCAAGGAGTTCTCTACCATTGTTATACGTTGGGTTTGCTGCCATCGTTGCTAAGGGTCCGCGTCACACCCAAAGTAATTGGGTAATGTGTTGTGAATGCAAAAATGAGATATTTGTAATAATGAAATGAATTGATATTGATAAAAATGAGAAAAGTGAGAAAGATGAGAAAAATGAGAAAGATGTGAAAAATGAGAAAAGTGAGAAAAAAAAATGTGAAAATGAGGCAATGTGCCTAGATTGAATATGTAAAAATGAGAAAGAGATTAATAATGAGAAATATGAATAAATTGTGTGCCTAATATGTTATTCAATTTTCAGAGTTCTGAGTTTGGTGGCATGCCTATGATTGCCTAAGGGCTGCACGGTGGAATGGTGAAAAGACTGGGTCGTAAGCCAGGCCAGTGGATAAATATGATGTTTTTGGGGTGAAAAGACTGGGTCGTAAGCCTCAAAAACTGTAGCAGTCTAGCCGGATTGAGGACCAAGATACTGGGGCCTAAGGGTCTAGTCGAGTTGAGGTCCAAGAGACTGGGGCTGTTATATTATCCATGGATATATTTCCTATAGGGCTAGACACATGGTGTCATTATGGACCAAAGTAATAACTCTGAAATTTGAATAGCATAATAGATCCTTTTTGGGCCCATGCTTGTCTTCGTTTTAATGTGAATTATGAATTATGATAAAATTGAGCAATATAATGAGATATAATATTATGAGTTGTGATATATATATGTGTTATGCATTGACATTTCATTTGGACTATATTGTTATCAAAGTTTGTACCACCAGGCTTCGCCTTAGCGCGATTATAATTCATCACGCAGGTGTCATGGACGTTTCGGTAGAGCTGGAGAGTTTTACTAGACCTGGTCGGGTCTAGGTTTGTATTTATTGAGCTTGAAGAGTTGTTTTGGGTACATCAAGATCAAAGCCAGTTGCCAACATGTATATTTTTGATATTATGTATGTTATGATATATTTTTGAAGCATATATTGTAAATTGTAAAGAATGATTTGAATAATTTAAGATGGGATTTTATATGTAATGTTGATATATATATACCTATATATAAGTATTTTGAGAAAATATGGAGAAATTGAGAAGTATTGGTGAATTGATTTTATTTGGAGTGTTTGTTTTATGCAGGTTGTGTTTTGTTGAATTTGGAAACATTCAAATTACAAACAAAACTCTGGCTAATTTTTCCTAGAGATTTTCATATAAAATATTTATTTTGGATTCCTATAACAAGCAAAGAATATTTATATACTATTTATTTTATATATTAGTATTTGAAATCTTAAAATAGAAATGTAAAATTTTTTATTAAATCGGTCTGTAATATTTTTATACCGTATATGCATATTTTATATATGCTGAAAATATGTATTGTACGTATATAGGGTATAAGGGTATTACACAATGTGAAGTTTTTTACAACACTCACAAGCATGGAGGTATTGCTACATTTGGAAATAATGCTAAAGGTAAAATCATTGGCATTGGCTCCATTGGCATGCTTGGTAAAAATTTGATTGAAAATTTATGGCTTATTGATGGGTTGAAACATAATTTACTTAGTGTAAGTCAACTATGTGATAAAGGATATGATATGAGCTTTGACTATAAAGGTTGTAAAGTTACCAATTAAAATGGTGGAATTGCATGTAACACCCTTATACCCCATATACATACAATACATACACCCAACATATGTAATATATGCATATGCGGTACAAGAATGCCATAACCTATTTTAATAAAAACCTTACTTTTTGAATTTGTATAATCTTAAAAAAAATTAATAGATATAATTTAAATAACAAGCAAAATATTACATAATAAAAATACATACATACCCCCATTACAAAATTTTTATCCAAAATATTCTTTATAGTTTACGATATATATATACATCAAAATATAATATAATATACATGATGTCAAAATGTATGAAAAATATAAAATATGTGCGTGCTGGCAGTGTGTCTCTGATCTTGATGTCCAACAATCAACTATACGCTCAAGATCTCAAATCTAGACCTAGCTCGGTCTAGATGAACTTTTTGCTCTACCGGATCTACCTTGCCACCTACGCGATGAATCACGGTCATGCTAAGCCAAAAGCCTAGTGGTAAAAACCTTGATAACAATAAAATTCAAATGCAATGCCAATGCACAATGTATATGGATATCATATCTCATATCACTTTATCTTAACATATTTCTCAATTGTTCTACAATTCACAATTCAGATAAAAACAAACACAAGCATGGGCCCAATGGATCTAATATACTATTCAAATCCCAGAGTTATTGTTTTGGTCCAAGTAATTGCTCAAAAGCTAGCCTCGAAGGCATAACATATCACAGTGACGCCAAACATCTAGTCCCAAAGGCAAATCAAATATTTGCTCAAAAGCTAGCCCCGAAGGCAAATAATGAGGATAACTTCATAGGCATGGCGCAAAACACATAACTCTAGAAATTGAATAACATACTAGGCACACAATTTTTTCATATTTCCATTATCAATCTCTTTCTCATTTTCTCATGATCAAGCTAGGTACATTTCCTCATTTATCGCATTTATATCTGTAACACCCCTATACCCCGTATACGTACACAACATTCTAATACGATCATAATATACGTATACTGAATATAGGTATGCCACTATTTATAAAACATACAAATAAACCCTTTTTAATAATAAGAATAAATTTAAAACATTTTAAGGAATTTATAAAACACCATAGATAATATGTTTATTAAAAATGCAGCAGAAAATAAAACAATATTTACAAAAACATATACATCAAAACTCAAGTTTTACAAACATAAAATATATATATACATGTTTGGCAATATGTCTTTGATCTTTAAGCTCCACTATCAACACTTCAAGATCTAGACTCTACTTGGCCTAGAGGAATTCTCCGGTTCTTCCCTGTCACCTGCGCGATAAACCATAATCGCGCTAAGCCAATGGCTTAGTGGTACAAACTACAATAATATTATGTTTTGATGCAATTCCAATGTCACACAATCAATTCCATACACCATTCAAAAGAATGTTATACTTCATCATCTTACTTTGCTTAATGTCATATCAAACATTTATTCTCAATAAGATACTTATGCATTATAATCAATTTCATTATTCATTGGTTTCACCATTCAAGAATCACATTGAAAAACAAAGACAAGCATGGGCCCAAAGACACTAATATGCCATTCAACTTTCAGAGTTAATGTTTTGGTTTAATTATCACATTTATCATTATCATTATCCCAACTAGGCTTCAAGGATTTAAGTTCAACCAAGCTTCAAGGGGAACAAAGCATGCTAAGTATCAACCCAACTTGGCTTCAAGAAATAAACCCAACCTAGCTTCAAGGGTTGTAACATCTCAATTAGGCTTCAAGGACTAGACCCAACCAAGCTTCAAGGGGAGTTAAGCATGCTAAACTTCTACCCAACTTGGCTTCAAGGATCAAGCCCAACCTAACTTCAAGAGATTGTTACCATTAGGCATGCCACCAACAACAAAACTCTGAAAAGTGAATAACGCATTAGTCACACAATTCTTGTATTATTTCATTATCAATTCCATTCTCATTTTCTCATCATCATTCTAGCCAACAACCATGGCTCCATATCTCATCAAGAGAGTATATATATATATATATCATCAATTACATTGAACATCATCTAGGCAAACATGCCTCAATTATGTCATTTACATCATTATAACCAACCACATTGGTTTTACATCTCATTATATCTCAATTCACATTAATCAATTCACATTATTCAATCATAACATTTATCACATGAAGTAACAATGTAATCAATTACTTAACATATGTACAATCAAACATGTTAAGTATCAAAATCATATAAATGCATGCAACCATATAGCTTGTATTTACCTTAGGAACAACTCACCCCAATCCACAACTTTTCTCTTCCAAAAATTCTTCACCACATAGGTTAAGGCAAATCAACCTCTTCACAACCTAATCCAAAGGAAAAATACACATGAGATACAAACTCTACACATGACACGCTCAACAACATGGGCGTGTCCCTGACCGTATCCTAAACTCACTACACAGAAGCTTTGACACGCTTAGAACCACGGGCGTGTCACTGAACGTGTAATACATTCTGTCTCACAGAATCATTGACACGTCCAACAACACGAGCGTGCTCATGGCCGTGTCAATTCTCCAACATCACAGTAGCTATGACACTCTCAGTGACATGGGCGTGTCACTGTTCGTGTCATCCATCCAAAACACAGAACTCGTGTCAGGCCAAAAATGCAGATTCCAGCCACAACAACACTACATCCAACAAATCACTTTCTTTCATCAAAATCCACTTCAAGCAAACTTATCTTAATATACCCAAAAGCCATAACAACCTTGCAAAAACACCAAAACAATTCAAAACATACATCACACCCAAATCATAATCATCACCACAAACCCTAAACACAACCACAACACTAAAAACTTACTCTTTCCTTCAATTCAACCCCAAACTCAAAATCAAATGAATCAAACACACTCCTATTAACAACAATCATCCATCAAACTCAAACACAACTTCAAATAAAACAAAGGAAAACAAGAGAGAGCTTACCAATAATAATGAAACTTCTTGAATTTTCAACTTGGCTACTTGAATCACCTATCAACTTTGAGCGTGGAACACAAAACTCTCTTTTGCTCTCTTATCTTGATGATGTCCGGCCAACAAAGGAAAAGAAAAGGAAATGAAGAAGAAATAAAGACAACAAGTCAAACACTTATCTCTTTAAACCTCCACCAAGTCATTTTAATATTAAAATAATCCAAATTAATCTCATCCATTCATAATTTCTTTATTAATTAATTCCATAAATCATAACATAAATATCTCCTTCCATTAACTTTTTTTAACTTTGACTTAGGTATATGTTGTATATATTTTCATATACACAACATATACACTCTCACTATAATTCTTTTCTCTTCCCAAAGAATCATATACATTTAATCCAAGAAAACAACACTAATATCAAAATATCAAAACTTCTAGGGCACATTTCAGGATATTACAATTCCCCCCCTCTAAAAAGAAATTTTGTCCTCGAAATTACCTGATATTAAGTCTGAAACAATTGAGGATATTGATCTCGCATTGCTTGCTCACTCTCCCAAGTTGCTTCTTCTCTACCATGATTCTTCCAAAGAACTTTCACTAGTGGCACTTTCTTATATCTCAATTCTTTCACTTCATGTGCCAAAATAGCAACTGGTTCTTCTTCAAATGTCAAATCCGAACTCACCTCAATAGATTCAACTGGCAAGATATGAGATGGATCTGATCTATACCTTCTCAACATAGAAACATGAAATACATTATGGATCCTTTCCAATTCAGGAGGCAAAGCAAGACGATAAGCAACTGGCCCAACTTGTTCTAAAACTTCATACGGTCCAATGAAACAAGGACTCAGCTTCCCTTTTTGACCAAATCTTAAAATCTTTTCCAAGGAGACACTTTCAAAAATACTTTATCTCCAACATCAAACTCTATGTCTCTCCTCTTCAAATCTAAATAAGACTTCTGTCGGTCTGAAGCTGCTTTTAACCGATCCCGAATAATCTTCACTTTCTCTTCAGTCTCTTTAACCAAATCAGGACCAATTAACTTGCCCTCTCCAATTTCATTCCAACTTAAAGGTGTTCTGCATCTTCTACCATACAATGCCTTAAATGGTGCCATACCAATACTGGATTGATAACTGTTGTTGTAAGCAAATTCCACAAGTGGCAAAAGTCTGTCCCAACTTCCAGAGAAATCAATGACATAGCTTCTCAATATATCCTCAATAATCTGTATCACTCTCTCTGACTGCCCATCTGTCTGCGGATGAAAAGCAGTACTGAAGTGCAATCGAGAACCCAAAGCACCATGCAAACTCTTCCAAAACCTTGAAGTAAATCTAGGATCTCGATCAGACACTAAAGAAATTGGGACTCCATGCAACTTCACTATCTCACTGATATACAGCTCAGCCAATCTCTCAAGAGAATAGTCCATTCTAACAAGAAGAAAATGAGCTGTCTTAGTCAATCGATCAACAATCACCCAGATAGTATCATGCTTCTTCTGAGTCATTGGCAACCCAGATACAAAATCTATTGTTACTCTTTCCCATTTCCATTCAGGCACTGTTAAAGGTTGAAGCAACCCTGTTGGAACTTGATGCTCAGCTTTTACCCTCTGACACGTGAGACACTTGGATACAAACTCCGCTATGTCTCTTTTCATACCTGACCACCAATAATGCTGTTTCAAATCCTGAAACATCTTTGTACTTCCAGGATGCATAGCAAAAACCGATTGGTGTGCTTCCTCTAAAATAATCATTCTCAAACTAGCATCATCAGGAACACATAACATATCTTTAAACCACAGGCTACCATCATTTTTCACAAAGAAATCTTGACTCTCCCCATTTTGGCAATCTGAAACAATCTTTTGAATTTTCTCATCAGCCAACTGAGCCTCCTTAATCTGATCCAACAATACTGGTCTCAACTGCAGCTGAGCCAATAATGCACCATCATCACATACTTCAAAACTAGCATGCAACGCTCTCAACTCAACAAGCAACGAGAGCGAATAAATAGCCAAACCTGCCAAAGATTTCCGACTCAAGGCATCAGCAACTACATTCGCCTTACCAGGATGATAATCAATCAAACAGTCGTAGTCTTTAATCAGTTCTAACCATCGCCTTTGCCGAAGATTCAACTCCTTCTGAACACCCAAATATTTCAGACTTTTGTGATCCGTAAAGATAAAACATTTCTCCCCATATAAGTAGTGTCGCCAAATCTTCAAAGCAAACACTATAGCTGCCAACTCCAAATCATGAGTCGGATAATTAAACTCATGCGGCTTCAACTGCCGAGAAGCATAAGCTATGACTTTACCCTCTTGCATCAAAACACATCCTAAACCATTATGTGAAGCATCACTGTAAATCACATAAGGTTTACCTTCCATGGGTAAAGTAAGAACAGGTGCTTGAGTCAACATTTCTTTCAACTGCTCAAAGCTAGCTTGACACTGATCCGTCCACACAAATCTAACTCCTTTCCGAAGCAATCTGGTGAGTGGAGTAGCTATCAAAGAGAAACCTTTCACAAACCGTCGGTAATAGCCCGCCAAAGGATATTTATTCTTAATAGTCACTTTATTCAATTGCCTATAATCAATACATAACCTCATAGTACCATCCTTCTTCTTCACAAACAACACAGGAGCTCCCCACGGTGAAACACTGGGGCAAATAAACCCTTTATCCAACAACTCTTGTAACTGCACCTTCAACTCTCTCAATTCAGTAGGTGCCATTCGATAAGGAGTGATAGAGATGGGAGTAGTACCAGGTAACAAATCGATACCAAACTCAACCTCTCTCTCAGGGGGTAACCCTAGCAACTCCTCAGGAAACACATCTGGAAAATCTGCAACTGTGGTTATATTATTAAGTTGAGAACCCATTGCTCTAGTATCCACCACATGAGCAAGATAAGCATCACACCCTTTTCTAATCAACTTTCTAGCTGTTACAGCTAATACAAACAAGGATGCAAGTTGTCTCTGCTCACTAGATACCATCACACTCCTACCATCACTGGTTCTCAAGGTGACACACTTCCTTTGACAATCTACCACAGCTCCATGCTTAGACAACCAATCCATGCCTAAGATAAAATCATATTCTTTAAAAGGCATTTCAATTAGATCACCCAGAAACTCTTCACCTTGCACCACAACTGCACTATTACGATGCACCTTACTCACCACAACACTATGTCCTAAAGGATTTGTCACTAATACATCAAATTCTAAGGACTCTGAATGCAATTCAGACACAGGCAAGATAGATGCACTAATGTATGAATGAGTAGATCTTGGATCAATCAAAGCAAGCACTGAAAATGCCAAATAAAGAAAATGTACCCGCTATAACTGCTGAAGCATCTGGCTGCTTCTGCATCACATATATCCTCTGAGAAGATCCGGCCTCATCTGGCCTACTGTCTCTGGATGAAGATCCTCCTCTCTAACTCAACCCGGGTCTACCACCTCTACTGAAACCTTTGCCCCCTCGACCACCTCTGCTGACACTGGGTTGAGAAACTGCAGTATATGTCTGCCTATCATCCTGCATCTCGGGGCAATCTTTAATAAAATGATCTGGTGACCCACACCTAAAACATACTCCGGATACACTAGTCTTCCAACAACTACCCCCATGTGTCCTGCCACAGTGAATACATACAGGTGGAGTAGACCTCTGCATCACGAGAGTCGGGGCACTCGCTACAAAGACTGTTGGTCTCGGCCTCTGCCTCTAATACTGCACTGATCTGCCCGACTGCCTCTGACTCCTACTGATCCTCGGAACAAAACTTCCTCTACCCCTCTTCACAGATGAAGACCCTGCCTCAAACTGGGGTCTCCTTACTCTTGTCTCCTCCTCAGAAGTAGCTGCTGCAATGCTCTGTGCTCTCTCCACACTTATAGCTACTGCAACAAGCTGAGAGAAATCCTGGTACCGAGAACCAGCCACAATGCACATGATAGAGGGCCTCAATCCCTCCTCAAATCTTCTACACTGATCTATTTCATCAGAAATGATTCCCCCGGCATATCGACTCAACCAGATGTACTCAATCTCATACTCTGTTACCGTCCGGTTGTCTTGCCTTAAATTCAAGAATTCCATCTTCTTTATATCTTTATACTCCCTTGGAGTATATTTCTGCTCGAACTCCCTTAGAAAATCACTATAAGATAGTGCAGGTGGTTCATCCATGGCATGAGGAACCGTCTTCCACCAGTCATAAGCATCTTTCTGTAGGAGGGATCTGGCATAATCAAATTTCTCATCTGAAGTAGCTTGCAACTGGATGAATATCCTCTGCACTTTATCTTACCACTGCTCAGCCACCGCAGGATCAGTAGTGCCCAAGAAATCCTCAGCTCCATATTTCCTCAACTTATCATAATGTCTTACTGGCACCTGAGGCTGTGGTGGTGGTGGCTGCACTGGAGCTGGCCTCAATAGTTCTATCACATGCCTTAACCAACCCGGCGGAGCCTCCTTTGCAGCTAATCTCTCTGGCACAGAAACAGGTGCCTCACTAACTCTATCAACTCTAGCTCCATCTCTACTCTCTCCTGGAGCTACACTCTCAGCACTTCCTTCCACAATCTGACGTGAATGGGACTCCATTACTACCTATATCTGCAAACACAGCAGAATATTCCTCATTAAAGATCAAAAACTGCCATACCAAGACATATATTTTACTCAAAAACCCACTTTTAAAATCAAAATATTCTTTTTCTTACAATTGACCTAGGTTGAGAATCTCAAACCTAGGCTCTGATACCAAAACAATTGTAACACCCCTATACCCCGTATACGTACACAGCATGCTAATACAATCATAATATACGTATACTGAATATAGGTATGCCACTATTTATAAAACATACAAATAAACCCTTTTTAATAATAAGAATAAATTTAAAACATTTTAAGGAATTTATAAAACACCATAGATAATATGTTTATTAAAAACGCAGCGGAAAATAAAACAATATTTACAAATACATATACATCAAAACTCAAGTTTTACAAACATAATATATATATACATGTTTGGCAATATGTCTTTGATCTTTAAGCTCCACTATCAACACTTCAAGATCTAGACTCTACTTGGCCTATAGGAATTCTCCGGTTCATCCCTGTCACCTGCGCGATAAACCATAATCGCGCTAAGCCAACGGCTTAGTGGTACAAACTACAATAATATTATGTTTTGATGCAATTCCAATGTCACACAATCAATTCCATACACCATTCAAAAGAATGTTATACTTCAACATCTTACTTTGCTTAATGTCATATCAAACATTTATTCTCAATAAGATACTTATGCATTATAATCAATTTCATTATTCATTGGTTTCACCATTCAAGAATCACATTGAAAAACAAAGACAAGCATGGGCCCAAAGACACTAATATGCCATTCAACTTTTAGAGTTAATGTTTTGGTTTAATTATCACATTTATCATTATCATTATCCCAACTAGACTTCAAGGATTTAAGTTCAACCAAGCTTCAAGGGGAACAAAGCATGCTAAGTATCAACCCAAATTGGCTTCAAGAACTAAACCCAACCTTGCTTCAAGGGTTGTAACATCTCAATTAGGCTTCAAGGACTAGACCCAACCAAGCTTCAAGGGGAGTTAAGCATGTTAAACTTCTACCCAACTTGGCTTCAAGGATCAAGCCCAACCTAACTTCAAGAGATTGTTACCATTAGGCATGCCACCAACACCAAAACTCTGAAAAGTGAATAACACATTAGTCACACAATTCTTGTATTATTTCATTATCAATTCCATTCTCATTTTCTCATCATCATTCTAGCCAACAACCATGGCTCCATATCTCATCAAGAGAGTATATATATATATATATATCATAAATTACATTGAACATCATCTAGGCAAACATGCCTCAATTATGTCATTTACATCATTATAACCAACCACATTGGTTTTACATCTCATTATATCTCAATTCACATTAATCAATTCACATTATTCAATCATAACATTTATCACATGAAGTAACAATGTAATCAATTACTTAACATATGTACAATCAAACATATTAAGTATCAAAATCATATAAATGCATGCAACCATGTAGCTTGTATTTACCTTAGGAACAACTCACCCCAATCCACAACTTTTCTCTTCCAAAAATTCTTCACCACATAGGTTAAGGCAAATCAACCTCTTCACAACCTAATCCAAAGGAAAAATACACATGAGATACAAACTCTACACTTGACACGCTTAACAACACGGGCGTGTCCCTGACCGTGTCCTAAACTCACTACACAGAAGCTTTGACACGCTCAGAACTATGGGCGTGTCACTGAACGTGTAATACATTCTGTCTCAGATAATCATTGACACGTCCAACAACACAGGCGTGCTCATGGCCGTGTCAATTCTCCAATATCACAGTAGCTATGACACACTCAGTGACATGGGCGTGTCACTGTTCGTGTCATCCATCCAAAACACAGAACTATTGACATGCCTGGAAACCTGGTCGTGTTAATGGGCTTGTCAGGCCAAAAATGCATATTCCGGCCACAACAACACTACATCCAACAAATCACTTTCTTTCATCAAAATCCACTTCAAGCAAACTTATCTCAACATACCCAAAAGCCATAACAACCTTGCAAAAACACCAAAACAATTCAAAACATACATCACACCCAAATCATAATCATCACCACAAACCCTAAACACAACCACAACACTAACTCTTCCAACAAACTTACTCTTTCCTTCAATTCAACCCCAAACTCAAAATCAAATGAATCAAACACACTCCTATTAACAACAATCATCCATCAAACTCAAACACAACTTCAAATAAAACAAAGGAAAACAAGAGAGAGCTTACCAACAATAATGAAACTTCTTGAATTTTCAACTTGGTTACTTGAATCACCTATCAACTTTGAGCTTGGAACACAAAACTCTCTTTTGCTCTCTTGTCTTGATGATGTCCGGCCAACAAAGGAAAAGAAAAGGAAATGAAGAAGAAATAAAGACAACAAGTCAAACACTTATCTCTTTAAAACTCCACCAAGTCATTTTAATATTAAAATAATCCAAATTAATCTCATCCATTCATAATTTCCTTATTAATTAATTCCATAAATCATAACATAAATATCTCCTTCCATTAACTTTCTTTGACTTTGACTTAGGTATATGTTGTATATATTTTCATATACACAACATATACACTCTCTCTATAATTCTTTTCTCTTCCCAAAGAATCATATACATTTAATCCAAGAAAAACAACACTAATATCAAAATATCAAAACATCTAGGGCACATTTCGGGATATTACAATATCAACATCATCATATAATCATAATGTATCACAATTTATACAATCTAGCCATTACTAATGGCTTTACACAATATTTTTAATGTATACACAATAAACCACATTACCTAAACACTTTAGGTCATTTTCACATTTTGCATACTTTTTCACTTTTACTCAATTTAGTTATTATCAATGGCTTTTAACATTACATATAATGCATTTATAACATTACATGAGTCATAGCATATTACTCATGCATAATCCATGCAGTAAGTAACTTAACACATTTTCCAACCAAAATGTGTTAAGTCCAAATATTATGCAAATATAATCAATTTATTCAATGTTTGTACTTAAATCTAAAAGCAACAAAACAAACACAAACACCACTTTTAACCTTCTCTTCCATGATATCCCTTAACTCTTAAATTGGACAAATCAAGTCTCCTCAAATCCTAAACCAAATGTAACACCCCGATACCCTATATAAGTACTATGCGTATACCTAGTATACATACAGTAAATATATAAAGTATAAGGATGTCACTTTTCGTTACCTTTTAAAAACCTGTAACAGAGTTCAAACCACAATACATTAATTTAAATAACATTTACAAAATCATTATCTTTATCAAAAACTTCATTTATACATATAAATACTCTCTCGTCAGAAATACATCATAATTAAAGTTTATACATGTATGCATTACCCTCTAGTTGGTCTCGACAAACTTTACTCTTCTTGTGGCATAACAAAAGACTTCATATCTTCCATCTATATACCTGCGCGAATAAACACCCGCGCTAAGCCCGAGAGCTTAGTAGTCCAACTATAAAATATAAACATATAGTATAGAAGTATTGACATATAATGATACATCAATTCAATATATAATTAGTTCTTATCATATCTTCTTTTCTTTTTAATTTCATCTTTAATATATCCTAGCTAATTTCAAATATGATGTACATATATACATAATATTATCACCAACCCCAATGCATCACCAATACTCAAAACCAATATATTAATACCCCTACATTATATATACCATACCAATCATTATTGCAATACACAAATTATATATCATACAAATCATAAATCACATTTACAATAAAGACAACCTTTATCATCAACCACAATTCATTTACATATTACACTTAATAACATTATATTATTCACAATTCACCAAGCATAATTCATTATTAATACTCACAATCAATATTTCAATACTTGCAATTCACATTGACAATAAAGACAGACTCGGGCCCAAAACACTAATATGTTATTCAAAGTTCAGAGTTACTGCTTTGGTTCATAGTCACAATCATCACGCCCGTAGGCAATGTATATACATGTATCTCTATCCATGAATAGTGTAACAGACCCAGTCTCTTGGACCATCAACTCAACACATATGAGGAGATCCTCAACCCGGCAAGACTGTTACAAATCATATATCTCATATTCACAATTCTCATAGTGTAACAGACCCAGTCTCTTGGACCATCAACTCAACACATATGAGGAGATCCTCAACCCGGCAAGACTGTTACCTTTCATCATTTCTTAGGCATGCCACCCAAATCCAGAACTCTGAAACTGAATAACATATTAAACAAACAATTCATTTATTATTTCATTATCAATCTCATCATCAATTAGGCCAACATGCCTTATCTCTTTCAATTGAATTATCATAGCCAATCACAATGGCTTCATATCATATCATATCTCAATCCATATGATACATATAGCATCATTGATATCACATTTCAAAGTATATTATTCATATAATACATTGCCATACACAAGATTCACAATGCATATAACATAACATTTTCTCACTTCTCAAAACACATTAACATCATTCATTACTAGAGCATTTATCATAACAAATTGCACATACCTTAAGAATGATCCTCATTTCTTTCTACCTTTCCATTTCATATTTCATCCTTTATATATATTCTTCATTTACATTCACAATATAATAGCTTATTTAACACTTTCATCCCAATGTGTTAATGTTCAAAGACATATAAGGATATACAATCAAATAGGGTTTATGCTTACCTTGTTAATGATCTTCACATCCTTCACATCATTCAATCATCACCTTAGTCCAATTATGTTAACAATATAATAGATCACTTAACACATTTGCAAACAAATGTGTTAAGCCTCAAATTATGTAATTAAATACAATCATATGTATTGGTACTTACCTCAAGAACTAGTCCCATCAATCTATACATTTCTTTTCTTTCCAAGAATTCTCCACATTTAGGTTAATGCAACCCAATCTCTTCAAAACCTAATCCAAAGGAATATTAGCAAAATGACCATATGAATAGTACATTCTGGTTTAAGACTCCATTTTATCCTTATTTTGAAAAATTGTATAAATTAATCTACTTGACTAAAAATTCTAAAAGTTTTACAGAATTTAGTTTTGTATCTTAAAATCATTCATTTAAAATTTCAGATCAAACTGAACACAAAATCTTGGTCAAATAGTTCACCTAACCAGACTGCCCCAATTGCCCTGCATCCTGGCAGCAGTTCTGAACTTTGTGAATTCCATAAATCAAATTCAATCAACGTGGTTCCAAATTATTTTTCTCCAATATTAGACTCAATAAGCAACAACATATCCAAAATTCAATTGGATATGATTTTTCTACATTTTATTAAAAATCCCGAAATATAGCTGTCTCAGTTAAGGTACCTGCTGGAACAGGTCTAATAAAAATAATCTTTCTAAACTCATAACCATTCCAAAATCGAATCAACATATTTTTCAATCATTCTAGACTCACAGAGGCACAACATATCAAAAATTCACTTCAAGAACATTTTTCTATAATTAATTAAAAATCATACAAGTCACAGCCTTTACTAATTGTAAAACAGAAAAAAATTCACTAAACACAACTCTTACTCTTCCATCACCAACACCAACCTAGCTTCTTATCTTTAATTCCATTTCAACACTTTTACACACACCATACACAAACACACTCCATCAACCATCCATATCAACTCACCAATCCCAAACACAATTTCAAAAGAACAAAGGAAAATCAAGAGAAAGAACTTACCTAAGTTGTTGAATTCCACAAATCTTCAATTAAATCCTTTGATTCTCCCTTCAATTTGATGTTAGAATTAAACAAATCTCACTTTGCTCTCTCTTGTCTAAGGAGGAGCCAACCAACGTGGAGAAGAGAAGAAGAAGAAGAAGGAAATGAAGAAAAGACAAAATATCACCTCTTTAAATCTCCACCAAGTGATTCAACAAGAGTAATTACCTAAACACCCTTATACCATTTGTCTTGATTACCATTCATTACATGCCTTTTATAGTAACTTCACACTTAACAAAAATAAATATCTTCTTTCCTTGACTCTTCATTTTGACCAACTTATATGTTATATATATCATCATATACACAACATATACCATTCTCTCTAAACCCTAAATTCTTTCCCAAATCACATATACATAAACATTCTTTTCTCTATTTCTTTTCTCTTGTAATGTAACACATATATTCAATCCAATTATATAACAACAACAACAACATAATCACAACTTCTAGGGCATATATGAGGATAATACACCAAATGTGATTATAAATAATCACTTAGTATCATACTTAAAGGCATATACATGATCTCTCAACACAAAGATAAGAACCATAAAGGAAACACAAGGAAAAGAGCTATCTAATGCAAAATCTATAAATGATATGCTCAACAACATAGGCGTGTCAATGACCATGCCCTAAGCCCACAACATAGAAGCTTTGACACTCTCAGTGACATGGGCATGTCAATGACCATGTCCTTAGCTCTGCATTACAGTAGTTATGACACATCTAGAAGCATGGGATTGTCACTGCCTGTGCCAAAACTCTTACATCACCGTAGCTGTGACACACTTAGTGACATGGGTGTGTCACTACACGTGTCAATACTATACCATTACAGAACATGTGACATGCTCAGTGACATGGGTGTGTCACTGCACGTGTCAACAACACAAAAAACTGAACCATCAACACACCCAATGACATGGTTGTATCATTGTGCTTGTCTAGCCTAATTCCTAATATCAACACATAATTGTCACATCCAAAGTTATCTTTGTTTCCCATACTTTGAGCAATCTTTCTTTTCCCTTTCCAACTCTATTCAAACTAAACAAATCCATCATTTAACTATAAAATACATGTATATGCATCAAAATAACTCAATTAAAAGCAAAATACAGAATTTAAAACCATGACTTCACAACTCAAAAGTTACATAACCCAAAACTCTTTCTCTTCACCAAACTTAACCATTTCTTCAATCCAACCTTAAAATCATAGCTAACTGCTCAAAATAAATTCATACATACCAATTCCAACCTTTAAAACATACTACCTCAAACATCCAATTCACACATATACAAACTTTCATGGAAATTCAAGGAAACAAGTTGAAAACTTACCAAATATGGAGGAAATCCCTAAAAATCCAACTTGAACACTTGAAATCCTTCAATTACTTGAGCTTGAAAGAAGCAAATCCTTCCTTCCCTCTAATGGAGAAAATCGAACTTCAATAGAGAAAGAAGAAGAAGATGATGATCTACAATCATCTCTATCCAACCACTTCACTTTTAGCCACATAAATTTCCACTTTAATTATTCATCAAGTATATATATATTATTATTTCATTAACATCAAATATCATCTTCCACTAACTATACAATTTACTTTTAAATTATTAAAATAAACTTTGACTAATTTAAAATATTGACTTGTATATGTTATGTATATTTACATATATACTGTAATATCCTCATTTATGCCCTAGAAGTTTTGCATATTGTTGTTGTTGTTATTGTTGTTGTTATTGTTATATATTGGATTGAATGTATATGATGGGATAAGAAAAGAAATTGGGAGGAGAATGCTTGTGTATATGTGTATTGGGAAAGATTTAGGGTTTAGAGAGAATGGTATATGTTGTGTATATGATGATATATATAACATATAAATTGGTCAAATGAAGAGTCAAAGTGTTGGTTAAGTGGAAGAAGATATTTTTGTGTTAAGTGTGTAATTACATATAAGGACTTAGATAAGACAAAAAGTTAGTTATATGATTGAGGGCATTTTGGTATTTGCTTGGATAAGAATACTTGGTGGAGATTAAAAGCAAAAATTGACTTTGTGTCTTCATCATTTTCTTCTTTCTTCATGAAGTGGCCGGCTCTCCATTAACAAAAGGGAAAGATAAGTGTTCTTGATGCTAGAAGTGAATTGAAGAAGCAATCCAAGGTTTTGACAAAGGATTGGTGGAATTTCTTCTTCTAAAGTAAGTATTCTCTTGTTTTCTTTGTTTATTTGGAAGTTTTGTTGGAAGTGAATAAGGGTTTGGTGATTTTGTGATTTGGTGGGTTTGAGATGTGTTGTGTTGTGTTTTCAAGTGTTTAATTGATTTTAAGTTATGAGTTTAATTAGAGGTTGTTGTTGGAAATGGTGGAGATGTTGATTTGGAAGAATGGAGAAGAGTGTTGATTTAAGGGTTTTGAGATGATATGTGTTTAATTGTTATATTAATGTGTTGTGAAGTAATTCTTGTGATGAAAATGTGTTAGAACATTGATTTTGTTCATTTGAAACATGTTATATGATGAATATTGTGTTTGAGTGAAATTTAGAAAGTGTTGGTTTTAGTTAAGGTTGTGTTGATGGGTGACACGGCCATATGCATTGGAGAGACACGGGCGTGTCAATTGATTGGGTTGGCTACTGCCTCTTTTCTTTTTAAGGACACGGGCGTGTTCATCAAATGGGTTGGGCGTGTCCTACAAATGAATTACATATTGCTTTTTACTTTGTTTCTTTTTACATTGTTTTGATTCTTTAAAGGTTCCATTGTTTCTAAACTTAAATATGAACATTATAAACATGTTTCAAACACAAGAATGATCTAATCAAATGAATGTGGAAGATCATAAAGCTATGAATCATATCAATTGTGTTTTGCCCTAATTGCATTGTTGAGATTTAGCAATGTTGTTATGCACTTTGAATGGTAATGTGTTTCATGAGTAATGTATATTGAAATGTTGTATCAAAGATGAAATGATAATTCAAATAAGACATGATATGAGACAATGCCATTGTGTTTGGCTATGATGAATGATGCTATATGAGATATAATGTGATCATGGATGAGATAAATATACACTTGAATAATGAAGTGTTATATTGTGAAATGAAATGTGAAGCCATTGTTATTGGCTAATGTGATTCAATGGAAATAAATGAGGCATGTTTGCCTAAATGATAATGAGAATTGAGAATGAAATCTAAATGAATTGTGTGGCTAATGTGTTATTCCATTTTCAGAGTTTGTTGTTGGTGGCATGCCTAATAAGTGTAACAATCTCTTGAAGTTAGGTTGGATTGGATCCTTGAAGCCTAATTGAGATGTTACCACCCTTGAAGCTAGGTTGGATTAGTTCTTGAAGCCAAGTTGGGTAGAAGCTTAGCATGCTTTGCTCCCCTTGAAGCTTGGTTGAACTTGATCCTTGAAGCCTAGTTGGGTATATGATATTGATAAATGTGACAACAAACCAAAGCATTAACTCTGAAAATTGAATTGCATATTAGTGTGTCTTGGGCCCATGCTTGTCTTTGTTTAGTGTTGTTTATGGATTGTTTAATGATTAGTTAATGAAGTATGAGAAAAGATGTTGAAATGTGATATGCACATATTTATATGTTGAATTATGAAATGTAAAGGTATGATGTTAGCTTTGCATTTAAATGGTTACAAGTATAATATAAATTGAGATTTGACATTGTATTGTATTAAAGCATATCAATAGCATGTTTTATCTTACTAAGCCGTTGGCTTAGCGCGATAGTGTTTAATCGCGCAGGTAATAGAGTTGATAGAGTTGAACCCGGTAGTTCTTCAAGACCAAGTGAGAGTAGACCTTGAGGAATCCATTTTTGGGAGCTTAAAGATCAAAGCAGACTTGCCAATCATGTATACTTCTTTATATTTTGTAAAGAAATGTTTAATGTGTAAATATGTAATTATTTTATAGCTTCCGCTGTGTAATATTTAAATGTATATATATATATAACTAATATGTTTTGTTTTATAAGTAAATGACCTATTTTTCTATAATGAATAATGATAAGGGTATTGAATCAAATTGAAAGTGTTTTTGAATGTTAAGGAAACTGTAGCATCCCTATGTTTGGTGCACTTATGCTACATTGTTGTGGTTGTAGTGTGTGTGCATTGGATATGGGAGTGTTACAATTGTTTTGGTATCAGAGCCTAGGTTTGAGATTCTCAACCTAGGTAAAATGTAAGGAAAAGAATATTTTTACTTTTTTAAAAAAAAAGTGAATTTTTGAATAACATAAATGTTTATGATTGGCAGTCTTTGATCTTTAATAAGACATCATCTGCTGTGTTTGCAGATATAGGTAGTAATGGATCCCCACTCATGGCAGTCAATTGAGGGAAGTGCGGAGAGTGTTGCTCCTGAGGAGGGAGCTAGGATTGATAGTGTTGAGGAGGCACCTGCTTCGGTGTCGGGTAGACCAGTTGGTGAGGATGTTTCGCCAGCTTGGTTCAGGAATATGATGGAAGTTATGAGACCAGCACCTGTGCAACCAGTGCCACCACCCCCTCAGCCTTCAGTATCAGTGAGGCACTATGATAAGCTAAGGAAATATGGAGCAGAGGATTTCTTTGGTACAGTTGATCCAGCTGTGGCAGAACAGTGGCTTGATAGAGTTCAGAGGGTATTTGTTCAGTTGCAAGCCACCCCTGAGGAAAAGTTTGACTATGCAAGATCTTTGCTACAAAAGGATGCATATAGTTGGTGGAAAACAGTGCCCCATTCTATGGATGATCCACCAACTTTGTCATATGCTGACTTTTTGAGAGAATTTGAATTGAAGTATACTCCAAGGGAGTATAAAGATGGGAAGAAAAGAGAGTTTTTAGATTTGAGGCAGGATCACCGGACCGTGACAGAGTATGAGGTTGAATTTATCCGGTTGAGTGAGTATGCTGGGGGAATTATAGTTGATGAGATTGATAGATGCAGGAGATTTGAGGAGGGATTGCGGCCTTCTCTTATGTGTCATGTGGCTGGATCCAGATATACTGATTTTTCCCAGCTTGTGGCAGCAGCTCGCAGTGTGGAGAGAGCTCAAGTTATTGCAGCTGCTTCAGAGGAAGAGACTAGAGTTAGGAGGCCCCAGTTCGAGGCAGGGTCTTCTTCGGCGAAGAGAGGAAAAGGGAGTTTTATTCCTCGGGTTGGTAGGAGTCAGAGGCCTACTGGTAGGTCAGTGCAGTCTCAGAGGTAGAGATTTAGACCTGCAGCTTCAGTGGCTAGTGCTCCAACTCCAATGACTCAGAGATCTACTTACCCCATCTGCATTCATTGTGGGAGGCCACATGGTGGTCCTTGTTGGAAAGCAGGGGTAGCGGGAGTTTGTTTCAGGTGTGGGTCACCTGATCACTTTGTGAGAGATTGCCCTGAGAGGCAAGAGCAGGTGTCAGTTGATACTGCAGCTTCTCGGCCCAGTGTGAGGGGAGGTCGAGGAAGCAGGGGCTTTGGCAGAGGAGGCAGAGTTGGGTTCAGTTCCAGAGGAGGTTCTGCATTCAGAGAGAATAGACCAGAGGAGGTGGGATCTTCTCAGAGGATTTATGTGATGCAGAGGCAGCCTGATGCATCGGCAGTCATAGCTGGTACTTTTTCTTTATTTGATACTCCAGTACTTGCTTTGATTGATCCGGGTTCCACCCATTCTTATATTAGTGCATCTATTTTGCCTGTTTTTGATGTGCATGCTGAGTCCCTAGGATTTGATGTGTTAGTGACAAATCCGTTAGGGCATAGTGTGGTTGTGAGTAAGGTGCACCGAGATAGTGCAGTAAGGGTGCAAGGTGAGGAGTTCCTTGGAGACTTGATTGAGATGCCATTTAAGGAATATGATGTGATCTTAGGAATGGATTGGCTATCTCGACATGGAGCTGTGGTGGATTGTAAAAACAAAATTGTTTCTTTGAGGACTGTTGATGGTAGAGAAGTGTTAGTATCTAATGAGCAGGAACAGCTAGCCTCCTTATTTGTTTCAGCTGTTGCAGCTAGGAGATTGATTAGGAAGGGGTGTGAAGCCTATCTTGCTCATGTGGTGGATACTAGAGTGAAGGGTTCTCCCATTGATAGCATTGCCACAGTTGCTGAGTTTCCAGATGTTTTTCCAGATGAGTTGCCAGGATTGCCTCCTGAGAGAGAGGTGGAGTTTGGTATTGAATTGTTGCCTGGTACCACTCCTATCTCGATTACTCCTTACAGAATGGCACCAGCAGAATTAAGGGAGTTGAAAGTACAATTACAGGAGTTATTGGACAAATGATTTATTCGCCCCAGTGTTTCTCCTTGGGGAGCTCCTGTGCTATTTGTGAAGAAGAAAGATGGTACCATGAGGTTGTGTATCGATTATAGGCAATTGAATAAGGTGACTATTAAAAATAAATATCCTTTGCCTAGAATTGATGATCTCTTTGATCAGTTGAAGGGTGCAGCTGTGTTTTCTAAAATTGATCTGAGATCTGGGTACCATCAGCTAAGAGTCAGAGCTGAGGATGTTCCGAAGACAGCTTTTCGGACCAGGTATGGGCATTATGAGTTTTTAGTTATGCCTTTTGGTCTGACGAATGCACCTGCAGCTTTTATGGATTTGATGAATAGGGTGTTTAGGCCCTATCTGGATCAGTTTGTAGTGGTCTTCATCGATGATATTCTGGTGTATTCGCGGAATGAAGAGGAACATGATATGCATCTGCGAATTGTGTTGCAGATTTTGAGAGAGAAGCAGTTGTTGGCCAAATTGTCGAAGTGTGAGTTCTGGTTGGATCAAGTAGCTTTTCTCGGACATATTGTTTCTGCAGAAGGCATCAGAGTTGATTCGAGCAAAGTTGAAGCTATTCTGAATTGGAGTCCATCCAAGTCGGTGACAGAGGTTAGAAGTTTTCTGGGTTTGGCAGGCTATTACCGGCGATTTGTAAAAGGGTTTTCTCTGATAGCTACTCCACTCACCAGATTGCTTCGTAAGGGAGTGAGGTTTTTGTGGACGGATCAGTGTCAGGCGAGCTTTGAGCAGTTGAGAGATATGTTAACTCAAGCGCCTGTTCTTACTTTACCTGTGGAAGGCAAACCATATGTGATCTACAGTGATGCTTCACATAGAGGTTTGGGGTGTGTATTGATGCAGGAAGGGAAAGTTATAGCTTATGCATCTCGACAGTTGAAACCGCATGAGCTTAATTATCCAACCCATGATTTGGAATTGGCTGCCATTGTATTTGCATTGAAAATTTGGCGTCACTATCTGTTTGGGGAGAAATGTTTCATCTACACTGATCACAAGAGTTTGAAGTATTTGGGTGTCCAGAAAGAGCTCAATCTTCATCAGAGGAGATGGTTAGAATTGATTAAAGACTACGACTGCTTGATTGACTATCATCCAGGTAAAGCAAATGTTGTTGCTGATGCGTTGAGTCAGAAGTCTGTAGCTGGTTTAACTGTGCATTCGCTCTCGTTGCTTGTTGAGTTGAGAGCATTGCATGTCAGTTTTGTACCTTGTGATGATGGTGCATTGTTGGCACAGTTGCAATTGAAGCTAGTTTTGCTAGATCAGATTAAAGAGGCTCAGATGACGGATATGAAGATTCAAAAGATTATTTCAGATTGCAAAAATGAAAAATCTAGAGATTTTGTTGTGAAAAGTGATGGGAGTCTCTGGTTCAAGAGCAGATTGTGTGTACCCGATGATGCTATTTTGAAAAAGGTCATTTTGGAAGAAGCTCATCAGTCGATGTTTGCTATGCATCCGGGTAATACGAATATGTATCATGATTTGAGACAGCATTATTGGTGGATTGGGTTGAAAAGAGACATTGCTGAGTTTGTATCGAAATGTCTC
Organism: Garcia nutans; assembly: GCA_947685225.1. Lineage (NCBI taxonomy): Eukaryota > Viridiplantae > Streptophyta > Magnoliopsida > Malpighiales > Euphorbiaceae > Garcia > Garcia nutans. The sequence goes on from CANTUV010000026.1 coordinate 18,667,647, forward strand.
ACTTGTCAGAAGGTTAAAGCAGAGCACCAAGTTCCAACCGGGTTGTTGCAACCGCTGTCAGTACCAGAATGGAAGTGGGAAAGAGTGACAATGGATTTTGTGTCTGGTTTGCCATTGACACAAAAGAAGCATGATGCTATATGGGTGATTGTGGATAGATTGACTAAAACAGCTCATTTCCTTCCGGTGCGGATGGATTACTCTTTGGAGAGGTTGGCTGAGCTGTATATCCATGAGATTGTGAAACTGCATGGTGTTCCAACTTCTTTAGTGTCTGATCGAGATCCCAGGTTTACTTCAAGATTTTGGAAGAGTTTGTTTAGTGCTTTGGGTTCTCGACTGCACTTCAGCACTGCTTTTCATCCACAGACGGATGGACAGTCAGATAGGGTGATACAGATTCTTGAGGACATGTTGAGGAGCTGTGTCATCGATTTCTCTGGAAGTTGGGACAGATTTCTACCGCTTGTGGAGTTTGCTTACAACAACAGTCACCAATCCAGCATTGGTATGGCACCATTTGAAGCATTGTATGGTAGACGGTGCAGGACACCTCTTTGTTGGAGTGAACTTGGTGAAGGTAAAATAATTGGCCCTGATTTGATTCAAGAAACTGAAGAAAAAGTAAAGTTGATTCGAGGCAGGTTAAAAGCAGCTTCAGACCGACAGAAGTCTTATGCAGATCTGAAAAGGAGAGACATAGAGTTTAATGTTGGAGATAAGGTATTTTTGAAAGTATCTCCTTGGAAGAAGATTTTGAGGTTCGGTCGGAAAGGGAAATTGAGTCCTCGATTCATTGGGCCGTATGAAGTGTTAGAAAGAGTTGGGCCAGTGGCGTATCGACTTGCTTTGCCACCTGAGTTGGATCGTATTCATAATGTGTTTCATGTTTCTATATTGAGGAGATATAGGTCGGATCCATCTCATGTGTTGCCATTTGAATCTATTGAGGTGAGCCCAGACTTGACATTTGAAGAGGAACCAGTTGCTATCTTGGCACGAGAAGTGAAAGAGTTGAGGAACAAGAGTGTACCATTGGTGAAAGTGCTATGGAAGAATCATGGAAAAGAAGAAGCAACTTGGGAAAGTGAGCAATTTATACAAGAGCAGTATCCGCAGTTTTTCAGCTTTGATATCAGGTAATTTCGAGGACGAAATTTCTTTTTAGAGGGGGAGAATTGTAATATCCTCATTTATGCCCTAGAAGTTTTGCATATTGTTGTTGTTGTTATTGTTGTTGTTATTGTTATATATTGGATTGAATGTATATGATGGGATAAGAAAAGAAATTGGGAGGAGAATGCTTGTGTATATGTGTATTGGGAAAGATTTAGGGTTTAGAGAGAATGGTATATGTTGTGTATATGATGATATATATAACATATAAATTGGTCAAATGAAGAGTCAAAGTGTTGGTTAAGTGGAAGAAGATATTTTTGTGTTAAGTGTGTAATTACATATAAGGACTTAGATAAGACAAAAAGTTAGTTATATGATTGAGGGCATTTTGGTATTTTCTTGGATAAGAATACTTGGTGGAGATTAAAAGCAAAAATTGACTTTGTGTCTTCATCATTTTCTTCTTTCTTCATGAAGTGGCCGGCTCTCCATTAACAAAAGGGAAAGATAAGTGTTCTTGATGCTAGAAGTGAATTGAAGAAGCAATCCAAGGTTTTGACAAAGGATTGGTGGAATTTCTTCTTCTAAAGTAAGTATTCTCTTGTTTTCTTTGTTTATTTGGAAGTTTTGTTGGAAGTGAATAAGGGTTTGGTGATTTTGTGATTTGGTGGGTTTGAGATGTGTTGTGTTGTGTTTTCAAGTGTTTAATTGATTTTAAGTTATGAGTTTAATTAGAGGTTGTTGTTGGAAATGGTGGAGATGTTGATTTGGAAGAATGGAGAAGAGTGTTGATTTAAGGGTTTTGAGATGATATGTGTTTAATTGTTATATTAATGTGTTGTGAAGTAATTCTTGTGATGAAAATGTGTTAGAACATTGATTTTGTTCATTTGAAACATGTTATATGATGAATATTGTGTTTGAGTGAAATTTAGAAAGTGTTGGTTTTAGTTAAGGTTGTGTTGATGGGTGACACGGCCATATGCATTGGAGAGACACGGGCGTGTCAATTGATTGGGTTGGCTACTGCCTCTTTTCTTTTTAAGGACACGGGCGTGTTCATCAAATGGGTTGGGCGTGTCCTACAAATGAATTACATATTGCTTTTTACTTTGTTTCTTTTTACATTGTTTTGATTCTTTAAAGGTTCCATTGTTTCTAAACTTAAATATGAACATTATAAACATGTTTCAAACACAAGAATGATCTAATCAAATGAATGTGGAAGATCATAAAGCTATGAATCATATCAATTGTGTTTTGCCCTAATTGCATTGTTGAGATTTAGCAATGTTGTTATGCACTTTGAATGGTAATGTGTTTCATGAGTAATGTATATTGAAATGTTGTATCAAAGATGAAATGATAATTCAAATAAGACATGATATGAGACAATGCCATTGTGTTTGGCTATGATGAATGATGCTATATGAGATATAATGTGATCATGGATGAGATAAATATACACTTGAATAATGAAGTGTTATATTGTGAAATGAAATGTGAAGCCATTGTTATTGGCTAATGTGATTCAATGGAAATAAATGAGGCATGTTTGCCTAAATGATAATGAGAATTGAGAATGAAATCTAAATGAATTGTGTGGCTAATGTGTTATTCCATTTTCAGAGTTTGTTGTTGGTGGCATGCCTAATAAGTGTAACAATCTCTTGAAGTTAGGTTGGATTGGATCCTTGAAGCCTAATTGAGATGTTACCACCCTTGAAGCTAGGTTGGATTAGTTCTTGAAGCCAAGTTGGGTAGAAGCTTAGCATGCTTTGCTCCCCTTGAAGCTTGGTTGAACTTGATCCTTGAAGCCTAGTTGGGTATATGATATTGATAAATGTGACAACAAACCAAAGCATTAACTCTGAAAATTGAATTGCATATTAGTGTGTCTTGGGCCCATGCTTGTCTTTGTTTAGTGTTGTTTATGGATTGTTTAATGATTAGTTAATGAAGTATGAGAAAAGATGTTGAAATGTGATATGCACATATTTATATGTTGAATTATGAAATGTAAAGGTATGATGTTAGCTTTGCATTTAAATGGTTACATGTATAATATAAATTGAGATTTGACATTGTATTGTATTAAAGCATATCAATAGCATGTTTTATCTTACTAAGCCGTTGGCTTAGCGCGATAGTGTTTAATCGCGCAGGTAATAGAGTTGATAGAGTTGAACCCGGTAGTTCTTCAAGACCAAGTGAGAGTAGACCTTGAGGAATCCATTTTTGGGAGCTTAAAGATCAAAGCAGACTTGCCAATCATGTATACTTCTTTATATTTTGTAAAGAAATGTTTAATGTGTAAATATGTAATTATTTTATAGCTTCCGCTGTGTAATATTTAAATGTATATATATATAACTAATATGTTTTGTTTTATAAGTAAATGACCTATTTTTCTATAATGAATAATGATAAGGGTATTGAATCAAATTGAAAGTGTTTTTGAATGTTAAGGAAACCGTAGCATCCCTATGTTTGGTGCACTTATGCTACATTGTTGTGGTTGTAGTGTGTGTGCATTGGATATGGGAGTGTTACATATACCACATACATATTTTACTTTTTTCACTTAAAATCTTTTTTTAAATCTTTTTTTTTTCAATTAATTAACTTATAATTTATTTATTTAATTTCCAAAAAATTAAAATTTTTAAAATTTTTGGATATTACATTGCATTCAAAGGAGTTAGAGTTGGGAATACATATAAAGTTGACTTACATTCCAATAATGCATTTGAATGTTTGATTACCATTCCTAATGATCCTTGGTTATGAAATTCTTACATTCCAATAATCCAGAAAACTATGACATGCTAGTATGGATCACTTAAAATGCATTAGTAAAGAAGAACTAGTTTATCGTCTCCCTAAAGTAAAATTTGATAAAGATAAGACATGTGAACCTTGTCAACTTTGTAAGCAACATAAAAGTTCATTCAAATCTAAAAATATTGTAAGCACTTCAAGACCCTTAGAACTCATTCACTTGGATTTTTTTGGACCAAGTACAGTTGCTAGCTTAGGTGGCAAGTTATATGCATTTGTACTTATTAATGATTACTCAAGGTTCACATGGGTTAATTTCTTAGCTCAAAAAAATGCTGCTTTCAATCATTTTAAAATATTTGCAAAAATGAGTTCAAAATGAAAAAGGCTATGCAATCACATCTATTATAAGTGATAATGGCAAAGAAATTGAAAATGAGAATTTTGAAAACTTTTGCAATGAGTTTGGTATTTCACACAACTTTTCAGCTCCTAGAACACCACAACAAAATGTTGTGATTGAATAGAAAAATAGAACATTGGTTGAAATGGCAATGCTCAATGAGTATGATTTACCATCTTACTTTTCGGCAAAAGCTGTAAATACTGAATGTTATATTTCAAATTGTGTTTACAAAAGACCTTTAGTGAACAAAACTTCTTATGAGCTATGTAATGGAAGAATACCCAAAATTTCATACCGTAGAGTGTTTGGATGCAAATGCTTTATATTGAATACCAAGGATAATCTTGAAAAATTCTCATCCAAATCAGATGGAGGCATATTTTTAGGATATTTATCATCTAGCAAAGCACATAGAGTATTTGACAAAATAACACTAGTAGTTGAAGAATCAATGCATGTTATTTTTGATGAATCTTCTAAACTTGAACAAAGGAAAAGTATTGCTTTTGATGACCTTGTAGGTACATTCGAGCAATAAGAAACAATTGATGTTCTAAAGAATAATCATGATGAACAGGTTGAAGAATCTCAAGAGCTAGCCAAAGATTGGCAATACAAGAAGGATCATCAAAAAGAATTCATCATTGGTGATGCATCAAAGGGAGTAACTACTAGATCCAAAATTATATACTTAAATGTTAATGTTTCTTTTGTTTCTCAAATTTGGCTAAGGACCATTGAGGAGGCTCTTAGTGATGAATATTAGGTGATTGCTATGCAAGATGAACTCAACCAAATTGAGAGAACTTGTTCCTAGACCTAACGACCATCTAATTTATAGGATGTAGATGGGTATATAAGAATAAGCTTGATGAAAATGGTCTCATTACTAAAAATAAAGCTACATTGGTAGCCAAAAGCTTTAACCAAGAGGAAAGCATTGACTATGATGAGACATTTGCCCCTGTTGCTATATTAGAAGCTATTAGGATATTGCTTGCATTTGCATGTCACATGAATTTTAAACTCTTTAAAATGGATACGGTTTATTAATGAGGACTTTTATGTTGAACAACCTTCCAGTTTTGAAGATTATAAACTTCCAAAGCATTATATGGATTGAAACAAGCTCCAAGAGCTTGGTATGATAGACTTAGTGCATTTTTGCTTAAAAATGGTTTTTCAAATGGAAAAGTTAACACAACTCTCTTTGTTAAAAGGAAAATGTATAACATTTTGATTGTGGAAATTTATGTTGATGACATTATATTTGGTGCTACTAATGAATCTTTGTGCAAGGAATTTGTCTCTTGTATGACTAGGGAATTTGAGATGAGCATGATGGGTGAACTCAAATTCATACTTGGACTAGAAATCAAGCAATGCAAGGATGAGATATTCATCAACCAATCCAAATACATAAAGGAACTCCTCAAGAAATTTGAAATGGATGGTTGCAAAATTAGCAAAACTCCAATGAGCACATCGTTGAAACTTGACAAAGATGAAAGTTGTAAGGTAGTAGATGAGAAGAAATATCAATGTATTATTGAATCACTACTTTACATAACTACTTCTAGACCCAATATAATGTACAGTGTATGTCTGTGTGCTATATTTCAATCATGCACAAGGGAATCACATTTGAATGCCACTAAAAGAATTTTGAAATATTTGAATGATACATTGCATTTGAGACTTTGATATCCTAGAAATACATCACTTGACATTTTATGATTTTTTGATGCAGATTATGTCGGTAGTCTTTTGGATAGAAAAAGCACAACTGTGGCATGTCATTTTCTTAGTTGTTACCTAGTTTCTTGGTTTAGCAAGAAACAAGTATCGGTTGTTGTATCTAATGTGAAAGCTGAATATGTTGCTGCATGTTTTTGTTGCACACAAGTTCTATGGATGAAACAACAATTGCTAGATTATGGTAAAGTATTTTATCACATTCCCATTAAATGTGATAATACTAGTGCCATTAACCTATATAAAAATTGAATTCAACACTATAGGTCAAAACATATAAATATTAGGCAACATTTCTTAAGAGACAAAGTTCAAAACCAAAATGTTGTCTTAAAATTCATTGAAACCCAAAACCAAGTTGTTGATATCTTTACAAAACCACTAAATGAAGAAAGGTTAAACTTCATAAGGCAACATTTAGGGATGATGGATGGAAACACCTTATTGTAGGAGTTGCAATTACTTGAAAACTTATTTTACATGATATATATTCCCCATTTTGTATCTATTTTTGATCTTACATTAAAGCTTCCAATCAAAACACACATTTTTCCTAAAAAAAAACTTATATTTTTTGCCATTTCTTGATGGACCACCTTATAGTCTGACTGTACTTGTTAGAAATTCCTTGATTTCAAATTTTTCATAAAAGTATGACCATACTCTCTATGGTACGACTAGAATATTTCAAAATTTTTTGACCCTTATGCCTAAATTAAAAATTCCATTCGGTCTTTATATAGTCCAACTGGACTTTCTCTATTTTTTAAAATTCACCATTGGACTCTTAGTAGATCAACCAGACTTTCTCTGTTTTTCAAAATTCATTGTTGGACTCTTAGTAGTCCGACCAAACTTTTGCTCTGGATTCAAAATTTTCTAGTCGTTGGAACTCAATTAAAAACGTGCACTTTTTCCTCTAATAGCTATAAATGACTAGTTTCAACCAAAAAACTATAAATACCCCCCCCCCCAATATCAGTGTTTACATCTTTTTATCAAATCCTAAATACCAAAACACTCATAATACTCAAAATCTCTCAAAATTTCTTCTTTCCTTCATCTGTTTACTCAATCTAACTTAATGGCTAATACATAAGACAAAAGAAAAGCTTCAAGAGCTAAGAAAGGGAAGGGAATTACTACCTCTTCTCAACAAGGAGAACCACTGAGAATAAGCCATAAGATTAGATTTAAAGATGATGAAGAAAGACAAAGGTATGCTACTCTTAAAGATAAAACTGTAGAAGCAAACCGTCTCTTCTCCACCCTCACTCTAGAATCTCTAGGCATTGAAAATGATATTAAAGGTTGTCTCCATAGCTTAGGATGGGAGAAATTTGTGTTTCTTGAGCATGATGACCTTGTTTAGGAGAGCTTGACAAAAGAGTTTCTCACAACTTTGGTTGTTAGCAAAAAGAGCACAAACCCCTTAGGCTATTATGGGACATCCTTTATTTTTTTTTACCAAGAATATAGACTTACATTTGAGGATTTTTCATCTATTTGAGGTTTTCAATTAGAAGATATTTCTCACATCACAAACCCCGTCCTCACTCTTGAAGTTCAATTGGAATTTTGTGAAGAAATTTACATTGAAACCTCACTTCATAAGCAATCCAATGCCAAGAACCTTAGGACCTTTACCTATTGGATGTTGCATAGGATTATCACATGCATAATTAGTGCTAGGGGAGAAAGCAATGAAAAGGTAACACAAAAAGATCTCCTCTTCATTTTTTTCTCTAATTATAGGTCTACCTATTCAAATTGAAAAATTCCTAATTGACACATTCCTACACATTAGGAAAAGCAAATCAGGGCTTATTCTTCTCTCTTCGTAAATAACACATAATGCCGAATATGTTTGTTGGTGCACTTACACCAACTAACAAATCCACTCTCTCCAATCCCTTTGATACCATAAAAAATTCCATAAACATAGGCTATCTCAATCGTTCCAAATGCATTAGGGAATATGATGGGACTTATGTCTATCTTTTAAGAGCCCTAGGTGCTAGAGCTCAACAAAGAAGAAGACCTAGGATTGTAGAAGAAGGTGAAGAGGCATTCCAAATGGAATTTCCTAGGACTCCAACCACAAGACCTCAATCCTCCATCCTCCAACTTCTTCAAGATATACATGGTCAAGTGAGTTCCCAAGGTACTAGAATTGATAGACTTACTAACCAAATATCTCATATTCATCTTGACATTTAACATATCCAAGAGGCTTTGGGACTACCAAAGTACTTTGATGATGAACCAAGCTTATCTCCTTTAATCCATGGGTCATTTCCTCATGAAGAAGAAGGTGAAGCTATTGTCTCTCATCCAAGGGAAGGAGAAGAGGAAGGGGACCATGAATGAGAAGAAGGAGATGAAAAAAGTGACAATGATAACCAAGATGTTTGATTAAAAATTTACATGTTGTTCTTGTATTTGCTTAATGAATATTTAATTTTTTTTAATAAATTAAATTCGTTTTACTCTTTTGATTTGAATTTTTCTTTTTGCCTTTGTCAAAGGTCGAGAAAATGAAATGAATTGAATTAAAAATTTGGAGTAATTAACTTAAAAATGCATGAAGCACTTATTAATGGGGAGTAAATCAACTTAATTTACCTTAAACACATTTTGAACAATTTAAATTCAATTTAATTGCCAAAGTCAAAAAAAGGGGAGATTGTTAGCAAAAACCACATGTATGAGTCGACCCAGGGTCTATCAAAGCAAGAACTGAAGTACCAAATAAAGAAAAAGTACCATCAATAATAGCTGAAGCATCTGGTTGCCTCTGTATAACACCCCCGTACCCCATATACGCACACCGCATACACCCACAGAACACGCGATATACGTATACCGGATAAAGGGGTGCCACGGTTCATTTTAAACAAACCAAACTTTAATCTTTAACATATAATCATCATAAGTCAGTCCGAGTAAACTTAAAATATTTAGCATATATTATAAATAGTAATAGAAAAAATATTCATTCATTAAAATACATATATATATAACAATAGTACCCAAAAGTTTATCCAAAACAATATGTTCAAAACATTTGTTAAATAAGCAGTGGAAAATACATATGTATATATATATCGTGATCAATTTTTACAAAATTATAGAATTTATACATGCTGGCAGTTCGTCTTTGATCTTGATATCCACAACTAAACACTGCTCTCACAAACTCAAGCATAGACTCAACTCGGTCTAGACGAGCTCTCCGGTACAACCGAATCCACTCTGTCACCTACGCGATGAACCACAATCGCACTAAGCAGAAAGCTTAGTGGTACAAACTTTGATTCAACATAGATCAATGCGATGCTCATGCACAATTTATATGAATATATCAACTCATTGCATTAAAACTCAACATATTAATCATTTGCATCATATTTCAAAAGTCACATTAAAGCAAAGACAAGCATGGGCCCAAAACAAAACTAATATACTATTCAAAGTTCAGAGTTACTGCTTTGGACCATAATCACAATTATCAAGCTCGTAGATGATATATATATATATATATCTATGGATAATGTAACAGACCCAGTCACTTGAACCTCAACCCGGCTAGACCCTAGGGCCCCAGTATCTTGGTCCTCAACCCGGCTAGACTGTTATAGTTTTTGAGGATTATGACCTGATCTTTTCACCTCAAAAACATCACATTTATTAGCTGGGCTCGGCTTACAACCCGGTCTTTTCACCTGCCCAGCAATTCATTTTATAGGCATGCCGGCAAACCCAGAACTCTGAAAATTGAATAACATACTAGGCACACAATTAATTCATTTATCTCATTATCAATCTCTTTCATTATTCATTTCTCATTTCATTTCTCATAATCAAACTAGGCTCATTGCCTTAGTACGTCATCTTTTCTCATTCTTCTATTTTATCTCAATATCGATTGGTTACATTATATTTTCACATATCATATCACATTTTTCCACTTTTCTTTTCATATACAATACATTACTCAATTGCATTGATACATCAACATCATTCACATTATGCATATCATAACATATAATTCATTCATCAACAATACATCAAGTAACTTAACACATTTCTCAACTAAATGTGTTAAGTCCCAATGTCATATAAATGTATGCAATCATTCAAAGTTTGTACTTACCTCTAAGAGCAACAACACCACTCTAACAACTTCCTCTTCCAAGATATCACTCAAACCTTGGCTTGGGCAACTCAATTCTCTTCAAAACCTAATCCAATGGTGATCAAACAACACTCTCTTAGTGTTACACATAAGAAAATAAGGAAGAGAACTATCTAGGGCAAACTCTACACTTGACATGCTCAATGACATGGGCGTGTCACTGGCCATGTCAATCCTCCCTCAACACAGAAGCTATGACACGCTCAGTGACATGGGTGTGTCACTGGCCATGTCAATCCTCCTTCAACGCAGAAGCCATGACACGCTCAGTGACATGGGCGTGTCAATCAACCAACAACATAGAAGCTATGACACGCTCAGTGACATGGGCATGTCATTGGACGTGTCATGCTACTACAACACAGAAGTTGTGACACACTCAGTGACATGGGCATGTCACTGCTTGTGTCACCAACCCAGAAAATAGAACAAATGACTCGCCCAAAGATATGGCCGTGCTCCTGGGCGTGTCAGGCCAAAAACCCTGATATCGACAGCAACAAAGCCATAACCCACAATCATCTTCCAATAGACAATATCAACAACACACAACTCAACTAAAACCATCAACAACCCATATAATACTTGAGTAAACCTTAAAACAACTCCATTTCAAACATCAAACACAAACACCACCATATTCACAACTATAAAATACACAATCCACACACTTGCCTCTTTCACCAAACTCAACCCTTTTTCTCTTCAATCCAAACCCAAAAATCAAAGTTACCAAGACAAAACACTTCAAACACACAAAAATAACCATAAACACATCTACAACAACCATCCAACAAACCCAAGAACACAAACTCAAAAGAAAACCAAGAAACAAGTTGGAAACTTACCAAAAGTGAAGAAAATCCTTAAAACTCCAACTTCATCTCTTGAAATCCTTCAATCTCTTGAGCTTGGAAGAAATAAAATCTCTTTTCCTTTGGTTGCTAAGGATGGCCCACCAAAGAGAAGAAAAGAAGATGAAAGAAGAAGAAGAAAGAAAGAAAGAAAGTCAACCACTCTTATCTTTTAACCAAACCACTTTTCCCCAAATTACTCACCACCATACATTTAAACAATATAATAATCACCCACCAACATCATCTTCCACTAACATTAAAAAAATACATTTAAATATAAAATATCTTTTGACTAAAAAGACGTAATCTTGTATATATTATTTTTATCTCCATATACATAATATATACACTTTAAATTATTTAATCCAATACAACAATTAACACTCCAAAATTTTAGGGTATAGTTTGGGATATTACAATTCTTCCCCTATAGAAAATAATTTCATCCTCGAAATTACCTGTTCTCACATTTGGAATAATTGAGGATACCGATCTCGCATCGCTTGCTCACTCTCCCAAGTTGCCTCTTCTCTAGCATGATTCTTCCAAAGAACCTTCACAATTGGCACTTTCTTACGTCTCAACTCTTTCACTCCATATGCTAAAATAACCACCGGTTCTTCTTCAAAAGTCAGATCCGGACTCACTCAATGGATTCCACTGACAAAACATGAGATGGGTCTGACCTGTACCTCTGTAGCACAGAAACATGAAAGACATTATGAATTTTATCCAACTTAGGAGGCAAAGCAAGTCAATAAGCAACTGGTACAACTCTCTCTAAAACCTCATAAGGTCCAATAAAATGAGGACTCAGCTTCCCTTTGCGGCCAAATCTCAAAATTCTCTTCCAAGGAGACACTTTCAGAAATACTTTATCTCCAACATTGAACTCTATATCTCTCCTCTCCAAATATGAATAGGATTTCTGTAGATCTGAAGCTACTTTCAGCCGATCCTGAATTATCTTGACTTTCTCTTCTGTTTCTTTAATCAAATCGGGACCAACCAATTTGCCTTCTCCAACTTCATCCCAACATAGAGGTGTTCTGTATCTTCTACCATACAATACCTCATGAGGTGCCATTCCAATACTGAACTGATGACTGTTGTTGTAAGCAAATTCTATCAATGGAAAAAATCTATCCCAATTCCCAAAGAAATCAATGACACAACTTCTCAACATGTCTTCTAAAATCTGTATCACTCTCTCTGACTGCTCATCTGCTTGCAGATGAAAAGCAGTGCTAAAGTGCAATCGAGAACCCAAAGCAGCATGTAAACCCTTCCAAAACCCTGAAGTAAACCGGGGATCTTGATCAGACACCAATGAAATTGGGACTCCATGCAATCTCACTATATCACTGATATACAACTCAACCAACTTCTCAAGAGAATAGTCCATTCGAACTGGAAGAAAATGAGCTATCTTCATCAATTGATCAACAATCACCCAAATTGCATCATGCTTCTTCTGAGTCAAAGGCAAACCAGTCACAAAATCCATCATTACTCGCTCCCATTTCCATTCAGACACTGATAAAGGTTGGAGTAAGCGCGAAGGAACTTGGTGCTCGGTCTTCACCCTCTGAAAAGTGAGACATTTGGATACAAACTCCGCTATGTCTCTCTTCATACCTGACCACCAATAATATTGCTTCAAATCATGATACATCTTGGTACTCCCAGGGTGCATAGCAAAAGCCGACTAATGTGCTTCCTCTAAAATAACCTTTCTTAGTCTTGTATCATTAGGAACACACAATCTATCTTTGTACCAAAGGCTGCCATCATTCCTCTCATGGAAATCTTGGCTCTCTCCCTTCTCACAATCCAAAATAATCTTTTGAATTTTCTCATCTGCCAATTGAGCCTCTTTAATCTGATCCAACAACAACAGTCTCAACTGCAACTGAGCCAGCAAAGCACCATCACTACAAGGCTCAAAACTAGCATGCAACGCTCTTAACTCAACAAGCAACTAGAGCGAATAAGCAGTCAAACCTGCCAAAGACTTTTGACTCAAGGCATCAGCAACAACATTTTCCTTACCAGGATGATAATCAATCAAACAGTCGTAGTCTTTGATCAACTCTAACCACCGTCTTTGCCAAAGATTCAGCTCTCTCTGAACCCCCAAATATTTTAAACTCTTATGATCCAGATAAATGAAACACTTCTCCCCATACAAGTAGTGTCGCCAAATCTTCAAAGCAAACACTATGGCTGCTAACTCCAAATCATGCATCGAGTAATTCAACTCATGTGGCTTCAACTGCCGAGAAGCATAAGCTTTGACTCTACCCTCTTGCATCAAAACACAGCCTAAACCATTATGTGAAGCATCACTATAAATCACATATGGTTTATCTTCCACAGGCAAGGTAAGAATAAGAGCTCGAGTTAATATCTCCTTCAAATGCTCAAAGCTTGCTTGACACTGATCTGTTCACACAAATCTAATTCCCTTCCAAAGCAATCTGGTGATTGGAGTAGCTATCAAAGAAAAACCCTTCACAAATCATCTATAATAGCCTGCCAGACCCAGAAAACTGCTAACTTCAGTCACAGACTTCGGTGGACTCCAATTCAAAATGGCTTCAACTTTACTTGGATAAACTCTAATACCATCTGCTGAAACTACATGACCCAGAAAAGTCACTTGATCAAGCCAAAACTCACACATCGATAGCTTAGCATACAATTGATTCTCTCTCAAGGTCTGCAACACAATCGGCAAATGCTCGTTATGCTCCTCCTTATTATGTGAATACACCAAAATATCATCAATAAAGACTACTACAAACTAATCCAAATAGGGTCTAAACACCCTGTTCATCAAATCCATGAAAGCTGCTGGTGCATTCATTAATCCAAAAGGCATCACCAAAAACTCATAATGCCCATACCTTGTACGAAAAGCTGTCTTAGGAACATCTTCCTCTCTGATTCTCAACTGATGGTAACCTAATCTCAGATCAATCTTAGAGAAAATTATTGCTCCCTTCAACTGATCAAAGAGATAATCTATTCTAGGCAAAGGATACATATTCTTGATAGTCACCTTATTCAACTGCCTATAATCAATGCACAATCTCAAAGTACCATCCTTCTTCTTTACAAACAAAACAAGTGCTCCCCACGGAGAAACACTAGGGCGAACAAACCCTTTATCCAACCACTCCTACAACTGCACCTTCAACTCTCTCAACTTAGCAGGTGCCATTCAATAAGGAGTAATAGAGATAGGAGTGGTACCAGGCAACAAATCGATACCAAACTCAACCTCTCTCTCAGGGGGCATCCCTGGCAACTCCTCGGGAAACACATCTGGGAATTCAACAACTGTGGGTATACTATCAAACTGGGAACCCACTACTCTGGTATCCACAACATGAGCAAGATAAGCATCACACCCTTTCCGAATCATCCTCCTAGCTGCAACAGCTGAAACAAACAAGGATGCAATCTGTCTCTGCTCACTAAATACCATAACACTTCTACCATCACTGGTTCTCAGGGTAACACACTTCTTCTGACAATCTACTATAGCCCCGTGCTTAGACAACCAATCCATGCCTAAGATCAAATCATACTCCTTAAAAGGCATTTCAATCAAATCACCAAGAAACTCCTCATCTTGAACAACCACTGGACTATCTCGGTGCACCTTACTCACCACAACACTATGCCCTAAAGGATTTGTCACCAATACACCAAATCTTAGGGACTCAGAATGCAATTCAGACACAGGCAAGATGGATGCACTTATATATGAATTCATAGATCCTGGATCAATTAGAGCAGGAACTGAAATACCAAATAAAGAAAATGTACCTGCAATGACAGCTGAAGAATCCGGTTGCCTCTGTATCACATACACTCACTAAGAAGGCCCAGCCTCATCTAGCCTACTGCCTCTGGATGTAGAGCCTCCTCTATGACTAAACCCAGGTCTACCAACTCTACTGAAACCTCTGCCACTTCAACCTCCTCTCACACTAGGTCGAGAAACTGTAGAATCTGCCCGCCTATCCTCTTGTAGCTCGAGACAATCTCTGATGAAATGGTCAGGCAACCCACATCTAAAACATACTCCCGAAGTACCCCCTCAAACTTCAATCACCTTTGTGTGCTCTACAACAATGAACACAAACAAGTGGAACGGACCTCTGAGCCACTGGGGTCGGTGCACTAGCCACTGAAACTGTAGGTCTCGATCTCTACCTCTGTTGTGGTACTGACCTAACAGGCTGCCTTTGGCCCCTACTGACCCTCAAAACAAAACTTCCTCTTCCTCTCTTCATAGATGAAGTTCCTACCTCAAACTGGGGTCTCCTAACTCTGGTCTCCTCCTCAGTAGCAGTTGCTGCAATAGCCTGCACCCTCTTAACACTACGGGCCGCTGCAACTAGCTGGGAAAGATCCTGATACCGGGAACCAACAACAATACATATAATAGAGGGCCTCAACTCCTCCTCAAATCTCCTACACTGGTCTATCTCATCTAAAATAATCTCACTGACATAATGACTCAACCAGATGAACTCTACCCCATACTCTATCACAGTCTGGTTATCCTGCCTCAGATTCAAAAACTCCATCTTCTTAGCATCCTTATATTCCCTCGGAGTATACTTCTGCTCAAACTCCCACAGAAAATCACCATAAACAAGGTCGGTAGATCATCCATGGCATAGGGAACCGTCTTCCACCAATCATACGCATCTCTCTGCATAAGAGATCTAGCATAATCAAACTTCTCTTCAAGAGTGGCTTGCAGCTGAAAAAATACCCTCTGAACTCTATCCAACCACTACTCAGCTACTGCAGGATCTGTAGTACCAAAGAAGTTCTCAGCTCCGAACTTCCTCAATTTATCATACTACCTCACCAGTACCTGTGGCTGTTGTTGCGGTGGCGGCTGCTGCACTAGAGCCTACCTCAACAAATCTACCACATGTCGTAACCAAATTGGCAGCATCTCATCAGCAGCTAGTCTCTCTAGCACAGGAGCAAGTGCCTCACTAGTTAACTCAACCCCAGCTCCATCTCTGCCCTCAACAAGAGCTACACTCTCAGCACTACCTTCTACAGACTGACGTGACTGAGATGCCATCACTACCTATATCTGCAAACACAGCAGAAAATACCTCATCAAAGATCAGAAACTGCCAGTGCCAATGCACCTATCTTATTTAAAAAACCATATTTAAAAATCAAAAATTTCTTTTTCTTACAATTCACCTAGGTTGAGAACCTCAAACCTAGGCTCTGATACCAAAATAGTTGTAACACTCCCGTACCACATATACGCACACTGCATACACCCGTATAACATGCGATATACGTATACCGGATAAAGGGGTGCCACGGTTCATTCTAAATAAACCAAACTTTAATCTTTAACATATAATCATCATAAGTCAGTTCGAGTAAACTTAAAATATTTAACCTATATTATAAATAGTAATAGATAAAACATTTCTTTGTTAAAATACATATATATAACAATAGTACCCAAAAGTTTATCCAAAATAGTCTATTCAAAACATTTGTTAAATAAGCAGCGAAAAATACATATGTGTATATATATATATATCAAGATCAATGTTTACAAAATTATAGAATTTATACATGCTGGCAGTTCATCTCTGATCTTGATGACCACAACTCAACACTGCTCTCACAAACTCAAGCCTAGACTCGACTTGGTCTAGACAAGCTCTCTGGCACAACCGGATCCACCCTGTCACCTGCGCGATGAACCACAATCACGCTAAGCAGAAAGCTTAGTGGTGCAAACTTTGATTCAACATAGATCAATGCAATGCTCATGCACAATAAATATGAATATATCAACTCATTACATTAAAACTCAACATATTAATCATTTGCATCATATTTCATAAATCACATTAATACAAAGACAAGCATGGGCCCAAAACGAAACTAATATGCTATTCAAAGTTCAGAGTTACTGCTTTGGACCATAATCACATTTATCAAGCCTGTAGGTGATATATATATCCCCATGGATAATGTAACAGACCCAGTCTCTTGGACCTCAACCCGGCAAGACCCTAGGGCCCCAATATCTTGGTCCTCAACCCGGCTAGACTGTTACAGTTTTTGAGGCTTACGACCTGGTATTTTCACCTCAAAAACATCACATTTATCAGCTGGGCTCGGCTTATGACCCAGTCTTTTCACCTGCCTAGCAATTCATTTCATAGGCATGCCGCCAAACCCAGAATTCTGAAAATTGAATAACATACTAGGCACACAATTAATTCATTTCTCATAATCAAACTAGGCTCATTGCCTTAGTATGTCATCAATTCTCATTCTTCTATTTTATCTCAATATCAATTGGTTACATTATATTTTCACATATCATATCACATTTTTCCACATTTCTTTTCATATACAATACATTACTGATGCAAGAAAGGACCCCTTGAAGCTAGCAAGTGGACCAATCACTAGGAGCAAGGCAAAGAGATATCAAGCTAGCATAGCTTTGCATATTCAAGAAGAGATTTCCAAAGAGCTTCAAGAATTATCATTCAAGAAGATGGAGATGGAGCTGCAAGGAAGGCCTAAATATATCATGGTTCTAGAAGCATGCAATGGAAGCCAAGAAGGAGCCTTTGAAGGCTATTTTTAAGCCTAGGCCGAAACTACCAAGGAAGAGTTAAAGCTTGGTCAATCTTATTTCCATGCACATGCATGCACATTCATGGATGTAAGTTGGCCGAATTCCAAGGGAGTTTGTTGCACCCCTTGGTCGAATCTTCATAGTTAGTTAGAGGGGATATTTTTGTTATTTTGTGGTCCCCATCCTTTTATTTTAATTAGTTAAGTTGTTTCGACTTTGTCAAATCCTATTCTTGTTGGGTTTTTGGAAGTGTTTTCCCATACAAGCCTAGGATCCTTCTAGAATGTTTTAGTCTTAATTTTCCATATGCAATTAGGAATTTTGTAACCCTTATGTAAGGGCACTATTAGGCCGAATTGGAGACCATTATTATAAAAGAAATTTTCGAATTCTTCTACAAGTTCTTCTTGTGAATTTTCGTGAGAGAGAGATTAGAGTGGATTCTTTAATTCTTTCTTTGCATCAAGAATTAGGTTACTTATCAACGAGAGTTGTGGCATTTTTCCTTCTTCTTACAAACAAAATCCTACAATCATAGTGAGTTCGCGTCTCTTTATAGGCGTTGGGTTCCTTAAGAGGTGATTATCAAGTTTCAAGGAGTTCTCTACCATTGTCATACGTTGGGTTTGCTGCCATCGTTGCTAAGGGTCCACGTCATTTGGTATTAGAGCCTTGCTACAAGGTAATTTTTATCTACTTTGTCATTCTAAGGTTTGTTAATTTAGGTCTTTTAAATTTCTGCGTTTTAGGGTTCTTAGTGAGTCTAGTCTTTAATTTTCAAAAAAGAGTCATATATCAAAATTTGAAAAGCCTGAAGATTGTTCAAAGAGTAATTTGAAACCTAGGAAAAGGAGTCTGATTGAATTTCGAAACCTAGGCCTTGCATCTGAATTGGATTCGATACCTAGGGAGTTAATCTGATTGAAATTCGAAAATTGTTTTGTGTTGTTGGGTATTCCCTCGATTTGTTTTGTGGGTGAATTCTGTGTTGCGAATTAAGTCCAGATTTCGAAAAGTTCTTGTGAGTAAATTGTAATATCCCGAGATATACCTTAAAAGTTTTGGAGGAGTTGTTGTATTTGGATTTAATGTATATGTGATGTATATGTATATGTCTAATTGTAATATCCCTAAGTGTGCCTAGAAGTTATGATAATATTGTTATAATTGATTTGAATGTGTAATTGATAAGTGGTATATTTGTATAGGGTTTGGTTGAATGGTAAAAGTATTTGAGAGAAATGAATATGTGTATTTGCAAAGGAAAGAATTGTATAGAGAGAGATAGTGTATATGTTGGGTATATGGCAATATATATGACATATATGTTGGTCAAAGTGCTTAGTCAAGGGAAGAAGATATTTAAATTGTTGAATGTGAAATTACCAAAATGGGCAAGAGCTTGTAAAGAGAATTAAAATGTGTATGAGGGTAAGATAGTAATTTTCTTTTGGAGGAGTATTTAATGCCTATTGACTTTGTGTTTTCTTCATCATTTCTTCTTCTTTTTCCTTGTGTGGCCGGCTCACCTAAGACAAAAGGAAAGCAAGAGAGTAAAAGAAGGGTTTGATGTTCTAAGCTCCAAAGTTGAGAGAGATTCCAAGTAACCAAGTTGGAATTTCAAGGAATTTCATCATTTTGGTAAGATTTCTCTTGTTTGCTTTGGTTCTTTTTGAAGTTGTGTATGGATTGAGTTAGATTTATGGATAGTATGATTAAGTGTGTTTGTGTATGGTGTGTGTAAAAGTGTTGAAATGGAATTAAAGATAAGAAGCTAGGTTGGTGTTGGTGATGGAAGAGTAAGAGTTGTGTTTAGTGAATTGTTTTTTCTGTTTTACAATTAGTAAAGGCTGTGACTTGTATGATTTTTAATTAATTATAGAAAAATGTTCTTAAAGTGAATTTTTGATATGTTGTGCCTCTATGAGTCTAGAATGACTGAAAAATATGTTGATTCGATTTTGGAATGGTTATGAGTTTAGAAAGATTATTTTTATTAGACCTGTTCCAGCAGGTACCTTAACTGAGACAGCTATATTTCGGGATTTTTAATAAAATGTAGAAAAATCATATCCAATTGAATTTTGGATATGTTGTTTCTTAGTGAGTCTAGTATTTGAGAAAAATAATTTGGAACCACGTTGATTGAATTTGATTTATGGAATTCACAAAGTTCAGAACTGCTGCCAGGATACAGGGCAATTGGGGAAGTCTGGTTAGGTGAATTATTTGACCAAGATTTTGTGTTCAGTTTGATCTGAAATTTTAAAGGAATGATTTTAAGATACAAAACTAAATTCTTTAAAAATTTTAGAATTTTTAGTCAAGTAGATTATTTTATACAATTTTTCAAAATAAGGATAAAATGGAGTCTTAAACCAGAATGTACTATTCATATGGTCATTTTGCTAATATTCCTTTTGGATTAGATTGTGAAGAGGTTGAATTGCCCTAACCGTGTCCCTCAAGTGGTGCTGCCCGTGTCCCTCAAAGGTTTTGAAGAGATTGGGTTGCATTAACCTAAATGTGGAGAATTCTTGGAAAGAAAAGAAATGTATAGATTGATGGGACTAGTTCTTGAGGTAAGTACCAATACATATGATTGTATTTAATTACATAATTTGAGGCTTAACACATTTGTTTGCAAATATGTTAAGTGATCTATTATATTGTTAACATAATTGGACTAAGGTGATGATTGAATGATGTGAAGGATGTGAAGATCATTAACAAGGTAAGCATAAACCCTATTTGATTGTATATCCTTATATGTCTTTGAACATTAACACATTGGGATGAAAGTGTTAAATAAGCTATTATATTGTGAATGTAAATGAAGAATATATATAAAGGATGAAATATGAAATGGGAAAGGTAGGAAGAAATGAGGATCATTCTTAAGGTATGTGCAATTTGTTATGATAAATGCTCTAGTAATGAATGATGTTAATGTGTTTTGAGAAGTGAGAAAATGTTATGTTATATGCATTGTGAATCTTGTGTATGGCAATGTATTATATGAATAATATACTTTGAAATGTGATATCAATGATGCTATATGTATCATATGGATTGAGATATGATATGATATGAAGCCATTGTGATTGGCTATGATAATTCAATTGAAAGAGATAAGGCATGTTGGCCTAATTGATGATGA
Organism: Garcia nutans; assembly: GCA_947685225.1. Taxonomy (NCBI): domain Eukaryota; kingdom Viridiplantae; phylum Streptophyta; class Magnoliopsida; order Malpighiales; family Euphorbiaceae; genus Garcia; species Garcia nutans. The sequence goes on from CANTUV010000026.1 coordinate 18,688,584, forward strand.
GATTGATAAGGAAATAATAAATGAATTGTTTGTTTAATATGTTATTCAGTTTCAGAGTTCTGGATTTGGGTGGCATGCCTAAGAAATGATGAAAGGTAACAGTCTTGCCGGGTTGAGGATCTCCTCATATGTGTTGAGTTGATGGTCCAAGAGACTGGGTCTATTACACTATGAGAATTGTGAATATGAGATATATGATTTGTAACAGTCTTGCCGGGTTGAGGATCTCCTCATATGTGTTGAGTTGATGGTCCAAGAGACTGGGTCTGTTACACTATCCATGGATAGAGAGACATGTATATACATTGCCTACGGGCGTGATGATTGTGACTATGAACCAAAGCAGTAACTCTGAACTTTGAATAACATATTAGTGTTTTGGGCCCGAGTCTGTCTTTATTGTCAATGTGAAATGCAAGTATTTAAATATTGATTGTGAGTATTAATAATGAATTATGCTTGGTGAATTGTGAATAATATAATGTTATTAAGTGTAATATGTAAATGAATTGTGGTTGATGATAAAGGTTGTCTTTATTGGAAATATGATTTATGATTTGTATGATATGTAAATTGTGTATTGCAATAATGAGTGATATGATGTGTAATGTGTGTATTGCAATAATGAGTGTATGATATGTAATGTGTGTACTGCAATAATAATTGGTATGATATGTAAAGTGTGTATTGCAATAATGGTTGGTGTGGTATATATATAATGTAGGGGTATTAATATATTGGTTTTGAGTATTGGTGATGCATTGGGGTTGGTGATAATATTATGTATATATATACATCATATATGAAATTAGCTAGGATATATTAAAGATAAAATTAAAAAGAAAAGAAGATATGATAAGAACTAATTATATATTGAATCGATGTATCATTATATATCAATACTTCTATACTATATGTTTATATTTTATATTTGGACTACTAAGCTCTCGGGCTTAGCGCGGGTGTTTATTCGCGCAGGTATATAGATGGAAGATATGAAGTCTTTTGTTATGCCACAAGAAGAGTAAAGTTTGTCGAGACCAACTAGAGGGTAATGCATACATGTATAAATTTTAATTATGATGTATTTCTGACGAGAGAGTATTTATATGTATAAATGAAGTTTTAATAAAGATAATGATTTTGTAAATGTTATTTAAATTAATGTATTATGGTTTGAACTCTGTTATAAATATTTTAAAAGGTAACGAAAAGTGACATCCTTATACTTTATATATTTACTGTATGTATACTAGGTATACGCATAGTACTTATATAGGGTATCGGGGTGTTACAATTATTTTGGTATCAGAGCTTAGGTTCGAAATTCTCGGCCTAAGTAAAATTAAAAAGAAAAAGTTTTGAAACGCTTAAAATGAATTAAAAAGAAGAGTTTTGAAAATGAAATTTGTAATACATGCATATGCATTCACACCTAGGTTGGTCTCGGAGGTGGCATTATATGATTTGTAGTATATCTATGTTATATGAGATGGAAACAAAATTAAGATTAGAATATGTACTCTCTCTTCTACACTTTGAATCTCTTTATAATAAGGTTGTGTTGGGTTAGTTAGATGGAGGAAATATTGTTGGATTGATAATATTGAAAGATATGTTATTGAAATGAAAAGAGTATGGTGGGATATGGAATGAGTTGATAAGTATAGAAAAAGTGTGACTATTTAAAGTTTAGGATATATATATAAAGTTAAGGTTTTGTTTAAAAAAAAAATAAAATAATATTGGTTAAGTGAGAATATCAATTGGTATTGTTGTTATAATGCAAACATTGTGAATTCAAGGTTAGAAATGTGAGATGCTTGGATATTGTGAAAGCTCATGGTAATGGTAATAATATATAATATTTGAGATTTTTCGAAATGAGCTTAATAATTGGGGAAGAAATATGTGTTGATATTGCTTTGTGATATATAGATATATATATATATCCGAGATGTTTTTAAAGTTGATTTTAAGAAAAGATGAGTTTGGTAAATTGAAGTTTAAGCAAAGTAGTAAGTTGAAAAGTTAAAGTTCTACTAGAATTTGATAAAGATTGATTGGATATTGATGGTTTAATGTATATTCAATACCTGAGCCAGGTGAAATGATTAATATTGCACATGAAAGTATTATGACTTAAGTAATGTGATTGATGGTATGGGAATTTGTTTTGAAGTAAAAAGAGAAATAGATAAGCAAATGAAAAGGAGCTATTTTAAGTCATTTTATTGCAAAAAAATATATATATATATATATAGATATGGAAGTATATTAAATGTTTTTTTAAGATAAAAGTAAAAGAGATGTCACATTGGGAATGTGACCAAGATGGATGTGAAGTGTTATTATAGTCAGAATATATATATTTGTAGTGTGAATAAATACTTTTTATCATATTGGAAGAATGAGAATAATAGTATTTAAAAGAAAGTGATAAACACTAAATTTGTAGTGAATGTATGAAAAAGGAAAATAAAAATCAGAGCATATAATTAAGTGTATAGGAGCTATTGGGCTCAATGTGTATATTATTGGGTGTAATGTACATATGTATAAATATATGGGTAAAATATATATATACGTTGAATGGTAAACAAACGGATATAAAGATGATATATTAAATGCATTTCAAAATAAAGGTGAGAGAGATGTCACCTTGGTAAGGTGACTAAGAATTTGTGAAGTATTATTATGGTTAGGATATATATATGTGTGGAATTGATAAATAACTTAAGCCATGTCAAAAAGGGATAAGAATGATGTTGTGCAATGAGAAGAAATAAATGTAAAATACTTGAGTTGTCTTGGAAAAACAGTCCCGGATTGGATGCCACGGCCGTGGTAAGTGAGGGCCACGACCGTGGGGTTACAAACATGACTGTGTCTTTATGCATTTTGGTAGCACAGAAGAGTTTTCTATGCCACGACCGTGGCTCTTGAAGGCCACGACCGTGGGGACTTAAATGTTGATATGACCTGTAATTTGTGATCTAAAGGCTTAAAAATGAGACTAATATATGAATGTATTATATGTTATGATGTGCATAAGATGAGTTTGTTGAGGCATCAATGTCATTGAGTAATGAATTGCATATGAAATGAGAAATGTAATGAAATGATTATAACACTTGAGCAATTACATAAAATGAATATGGTTTGAGAAGCTATGAATAGTAAGTACAAAACCCTATTTGATTTCATATATTTATATGACTTTGAACCTTAAACATTTGATTATAAATGTGTTAAGAAATCTATTATATCATTGATACCTATGAATAATGCTATATGTGTATAATGTAAATTGCTATGAATATATCAATAAGAGTATATGAAATGTGAGAGCATTCAATAATGTATATGCTATGATGATGAAATGAGAATTTATTTGGGAAATATTTGAATATGAATTAGGCTATTAATGATCAAGTAATCAAGAACAAAGTGTTTTGAAGTGAAGTTGGAATGTGCTAAATCTTGATGTAGCTAAAGTTTGGAGAATGGATATATAATCCTTGTGATCCAACTTAGCAGTGTAATTGAAAAGTTTGGAAACAGAATAATTAAGGAATAGTATTGATCTATAAGTTACAAATGTGACCATTAAGCTCTTATGGCCATATGATTTGTTTAATGTGTGTGGTCGGTTAGCTTTGTTATCCACAGAATTTGGATTGAAATGATTTGATTGTAGCACAATTTTGGTAAAACAGACAATTATGTTTCTAGTATCATGGTTGAAAGTTATGATTGGTAAATGTGTATCTTATAACTTTTGTGTTAACAATTTGGTTATAATTTTGAAAAGTAAAGAAAGGAAAGAGAATTGTGATAATATTTTGAGTTATGAATAATGTAATAAAAAGGCAGTTATTGTAATTATAGTAATGTTATAAAAAGGTGAAGAGATGATAAATGGGAAAAAGTGTAATTTGTGATTGAAAGTTATATTGAATATGTTTATGGTATGAGTTGAATAAGTGGATGGTTATAAAGTTTAAATGAGTGAATTATGAGTAATAAATATGGTACGAGATAATCTTGCGAATTTGGTGGAAATTGTACTAAGATAATAGAAGATAAATTATGTGTATATTGAAAGATAATTAGAAGTGATTTGTTATTAATGATCATAGTTTCAAAAAGTTGAATATGGAGTTAAAGGAATTAGAAGGTGGAAATAAGTTGGATCTAATGGAATTAAGTTATATATATTGTGAAATCCAATGATAAATTTAAATAAGTTAATTGTTGGTTTGAATCAAACCAGATTGAATGTGGTATATTGTGACAAATTGATCGAATGATCTAGATTTCACCAAGGTGGTGAATCAATGATTTTTTTTAGTGTAAATTAAGAGAATAGTTATAAAGAGATGAAGTGGTAAAGTATTTGAATGTAATAATGGGACGAAGATGATTGGATTACATAGATAAGGTATTTGGGATTGTAATGAGTTATTTTGATTATTGGATAAAATGTAATAAGATATATATATTATGACAAGTTATGGAATTGAAAAAGATGATTGATTCTAGGAGGAAGAATACACATTATGTGATTGGATGAAACCAGAATATAAGAATACTATTCATAATATATGAAGATTTAAGATGGCGTATTGTTAAGAAGGGAGTGTTATTGAACTGGTTAATTTTCGAGGATGAAATTATTTAAGGGGGAGAGAATTAAGTTCCGAATCAAGGGGATAGTGATAAGAAGCAAAAAAAAAAAAAGAATACAAAACCACTTCAACAAAAATTGTTTGATATTCTTGCTATTTGGGTGCTAAAGATCAGATCTAGGTGGGTTAGAAGTAATAAAATTTTTGGGGCAAAAAATTTCACCTTTTGAGGGGCTTTTGGAATTCAAAAATCAGACCTTAATATTCATATTATTTAAGTGTTATAGGTGGGAATTAGAGTCTAGAAGCTAGCATTTTGGGTAGAATTGATTAGGTCCATAAAGTAGCTTGCCAAGTGTGGGTTGTTTTTGATTCATTATATCCAAATTGGTCTTGTTTATTGGCTTCATTGTTTCTATTTTCTTTATCTAGCTTTTAATTCCATTACATTGCTAAGTATCATTTGCTTGTGTCGATACTTGGTTTTATATCGTGTAGTGCAAATTACCTTGCATTGCCTCCGGATACTTGTCTTGTTTTCTATCTAGTTCTAGGATTTAGGTTCTAGTTTCTTGAACAACTTGACAATTGTTGGTTGGTGAGCTTGGTTTTGAAGTGCAATCAAGGAAGACAAGAAAACGGTGGTAATTTTAAACACTTGAGTGAATTTCGATTATTACTAATCTTGTTTCTTTGAGTTTGTTTGTTTGTTAACATGGTTGGAAAAGGAGAAGAGACTAGCAAAGAAGGAGCTATGGCCGAAAGCTTGGCTAGGCTTAATGAGACTTTGGCAGCAATGCTTGGTCGAATGGAGATGATGGATACTAGATTGTAAGAGAATGCAGCACGGCAAGCACAACAAATGCAACAAGTGCAACAAATTCAGCAAGTGCAACAAGGGCAGCTAGCTGCACATCCAAATCCCATAATGCGAGCTAGAAGAGTGCTTAAGAGAGAAGGGCAAGGAAATCTTGAAGCCCTAGAAGCAGCCGAAAGGGTAGAAGATGAAGATGAAGGTGGAAATCAACCTACCACTGATGGTGACCTTACTTCCATCAAGATGAAGATTCCTTCCTTTGAAGGGAAGAACAATGCAGAAGAGTTCATAGAATGGGAGAGGAAATTTTCAGCAAATTTTTGAATGCCATAACTACACCGAAGAGAAGAAATCAGTTTTGGCAGCCGTAGAGTTCAAAGGGTATGCTACCTTTTGGTGGGATCAATTGAAAGCTAATAGAAGAGGGAAAGGTATGAGGCCTATTCCTGAATGGTAAACCTTGAAAGAACTAATGAGAAGCTGATTTGTACCATCTCACTACATTCGGGATTTGTATAATCGACTAGCAAGACTAGTTCAAGGTGGAAGAAGTGTGGAAGAGTACCACAAAGAGATGGAGATGATCATGGCTAGGGAAAATATTGATGAAGATGAAGACAAGAAGATGTCACGATTTCTTGGGGGATTGAATTTGAACATAGCCAATGAATTAGAGATGTATGAATTCAACACAATGGAAGAGTTAATTCAAAAGGCCATGAAGATAAAGAGAAGATTAAAGAATAAAGCTATTTCGAAAACTGGCTACCTAAAGCTAGTGGAAAATTTTCAAACTTCAAGGGTTCAAGTTCGAGTGGAGGTTTCTACAAAGGGGATTACAAGGGTTCTTTCCAAAATAATTCTTCCTACAATCCTAATTTCAAGAAGCCGAATGATGGGGATACAAAAACAGCCAAGGAAACACCTTCTAGACCTACTCCAAGTAAGGAAATTAAATGCTACAAGTGTTTGGGAAGTGGACACATTGCTTCTCAATGTCCGAATAAGAGGGTGATGATTGCTACCCATGAAGGGGAAATTGAATCAGAATCTGAACATGAAGAAGAAGAGGAGGCCGAATGTGGTGATAGGGCTGAATATGATGAAAAGGCTTGGGAGAATCAAGTCTTGAATGCTGAACATGGAGAGATGCTTGTTACTAGAAGAGCCTTGAATATTCAAGTCAAGGAAGAAGGCTTGGATCAAAGGGAGAATCTTTTCCACTCTAGGTGTTTGGTGAATGGTAAGGTTTGTACACTTATCATTGATGGTGGAAGTTGTACCAATGTTGCTAGTACTACAATGGTGAATAAATTGGGGTTAGCTTATTTTAAACATCTCAATCCTTACAAGTTGCAATGATTCAATGACGCTGGGGAAGTAAAAGTGTTGAAGCAAGTCAAGGTACCATTCTCCATTGGGTGGTATAAATATGAGGTTTTGTGTGATGTAGTGCTAATGTAAGCTGGAAATTTGCTATTAGGAAGACCATGGCAGCATGATAGAAGGGCACAACATGATGGCTTTTCTAATAAGTATACCTTTACTTATGAAGGAAAGAAGGTTGTTCTAGCACCATTATCACCTCAAGAGGTGTATGAAGATCAAAAGAGGATACTAGAGAGGGAGAAAGAAGTTTCGACCAACATGAACCAAGGGGGTTCTAATTCGACCAATGATGTTTCTTCAACACCCAAGGGTAATTCTAAGGGTAGGGAGAGAGAAAATAATAAGGTGAGTGAGTACAGAAAGGGAAAAGAGGCTGAGAGTCAAAAGAAAGTTGCTGGGTCATTCTCATCTTCTGTGAGTGGGGATTTTTGCCCCCACTCTGACATGAAATGATTCTTGTGACTTCAGCACTGTTAGACTCGGAGCCTTAGAGAGCACGAGCCTAAAATTGAAGAAAATGGAGTCGCCACCTGGACGGGCTGGGAAAAAGAAAGGGATGGATGACTAGATTCATAAGGAATCCTCAACCCCCTATTGGGTTTGGAAAGTTGGGTACACATGGTGGGAAGGTGAGAAATGGCCCAACACCCCCACAGCGCCAAGTTCATTGGAACCGGCCTCCTTTTTAGGTCTTAATATTATAAAATTCTTAAATATAATGATATTATCCATAATACATGCAATCATAAGAATAAACAAATACTTTATTAATAATCATAGCAATGTTCAAATAAAATAAATAAATGGACACCCATTTGAGGATGGAAACATGTCCTTACATCGTTCATGACTAAAGCTATATAGGACACCCATCGAAAGGTAAAAACGTGTCCTTTACATTAATTCCAAAATATGAAAATAATTTAAATTACATAAAGATCAATTAATGAGGCACCCAATCATGGAAACATACCTCTTACAATTTTAATACCAAGATAAACAAATAATAATAATAAAGAAAACATCTATTCATGATAAATTAAACAAATAAGACATCAAAATCAAATAATTCAATCATCAAAATATATAATAAACATGCATCTAACTTTAAATAAAGCAATAAATAAATAAGTTTAGGGTTTACATCCAAAATTAAGGTTTCTTGAATGAAATTAGGGTTTAGAGGGTTTATGTTTTAAAAATTAGAATTGTAGGGTTTTGAATTTAGAAAATAGGGTTTGATTTATAGAACTAATATTTCTATTATGTACGAAAAGATTTGTGGCTACTATGAAGATTTTGAAAAATAGAATTAATTAGAGTTTTATGGTTTAAGTGAATTAGGGTTTGGATTTTATGAAAATAAGATCAAAATTGTGAAATTTGAAGATATAACTACTGTGATAATATTTTTTAAAAAAAAAACTAAATGAAGCTACTGTGATGAAGATGAAGATAATAAAAATTATATCAACATACCTACGTTTGAAGGCTTCACCAAAATTGTTGGAAGAAATTTTGATCGAGCAATACCAAGATAGTCACTGCTTGCTGCCTTAATTATGTATTGTCTCTTGCTGCAAAAGTCTGAGTCACTTGTCAAAAAATTGCCAAAGTTTAAGAGTCCAAGCTACTACCAAAATTGCCCAAGTCTCAAGTCTCTGAATAATTTTTTCAAAAATCCTAAAGTCTCTGCCGAAAGAAAGTCTCCCAAAAATTAAAAGTCCTTCTTTATTTCTTTAATTGTTTTATTTATAGGAAAATTAAAAACCTAATACTAGTTGTTTAAGGAAATCAAATCTATTTAGAAAAAATAAAAAATAAACTGAGCTTTATAAGGTTTAGGAAAAAATTGCCCGAAAGTGCGGGCTACGAGAAATTGGGCCTGCTACGCGTGGGCGTTGGGCGCTGGGGCGAGATGTGGTCCATTACTGCGAGGATTGGCATTTGAGCTACCAGCGATGTGGGCGAACTGGCAAGCGAGGCTGCATGCTGGGCGCAGCTGCTTTACGTTGTTTGCCGATTGGTCCGATTTTTATTTTTTATTTTTTATTATTTTTATTTTTTAAAAAAAATAAGCATTATATTTTAAATAATAAATAATAAATATTATATTATTAAAATAAATATTAAATATTAAAATAAATAATAAATACCACAAAAATTATTTTAGACTTATTTTAAAATATTAGACTGGACTTGGTAAAAAATAAGGGTCTACAGTTTGCCTCCTACTTGAACGATCTGAGACTATAATAAAAAAGAGTGAAAATCAATATGATTTTTTATTGGGTTTAGAATCGGACTGACCCCGTACCCAAAATCAGATTGAGTTTTAGAATAAAAATGATTTGGGTTCTGAACCTGGGATGAGTGTTGGACTCGAAAATGATTTGGGTTATGGACCCAGAGTGAGTTTTGGACTAAAAAATGATTTGGGTTCTGGACCAGGATTGAGTTTTGGACTCAAAAATGATTTGGATTCTAGACTAGGGATGAATTCTGGACTCTAAAATAATTTGGATTCTAGACATGGGATGAGTTATGGACTTGAAAATGATTTGGGTTTTGGACCTGGGATGAGTTCTGGGCTCAAAAATAATTTGGATTCTTGACTTGGGATAAGTTCTAGACTCGAAAATGATTTGGGTTCTAGACCTAGAATGAGTTCTGGACTCAAAAAATAATTTGGGTTCTGGACCTGGGATGAGTTCTGGACTAGAAAATGATTTAGGTTCTGGACACAAGATGAGTTCTGGACTCAAAAATAATTTAGGTGCTTGAGATGAGTTCTGGACTCAAAAATAATTTGGGTTCTAGATCCGAGATGAGTTCTAGACTGAAAAATAATTTGGGTTCTGGAACTGTACCTGCAAAAGATAATTGTAATTAGTAGGATATTAATAAAAAAATCTGCAAAAAAATTAGCTATTTTTTACCATACCTATATTCTCTTGCCCTTGCATGGAAAAATATTTTGAAAGTGCAAAAAAATATTTTTATACACGCAAATAGCTGAATAATTGAATTAAATAATTGAATTTTCTATTTATTCATTTTTTATCACTATTTGCTTACTATTCACTAATAGTGAATTCACTGTTTTTTTTACGAAATTACTGTTTTCCTTTTTGAATTTGTCTTTTCTCTCATACTTTGCCTATATAAACGTCCCATTTTTACCATTTTCATTCATTTCACACATTCATTCATATTTACTTAGTTTCATAGCAGGAAATATAATTTGAGTAGATAGCAGGGAGTTTAGTAATCAAATGGAAAGAAGCTATGCTTCAAGATCTGGGCCTCGATCTAATGCTGAGTTGCTAGAATTTATCCAACAGCATGAAAATGGAACTGTCAATCTACTAGTTAGAATGCAACTTCATCATAGTTCTGGTCAAAAGACTAAGGTAACATTGCAAATTAATATTTTAGCAGCACAAATATTTATTATTTTATTTTATTTTATTATTATTTTTGTTTTATCTTTTCATTTCATTTTATTTTTTAGTTATAATATTGTATATTAGTGAATGAATTGTAACAAATATTAGGAAATATTCTAATGCTAAAAATAAATTAACTAATGTTCTATTAATAAAAATTAATTAAATAAATAGAATAAAATAGAGAGTGATGAGTAATTTTAGACTTTGAAACAGTAGGATTTGTGAGATGATAAACTTACCTTGTATTGGCTTACCTTGTTCGGTGTTAGTGTGATCGCTACATTGTCCGAGGTGGAGGGTGTATTTACAAAGCCTGGCAATGGTATGATGTAGTTCCTTCTCAGGTGAAACGGATCATCCAAGAGTGCAGTTTTGAAAGATTTATTCTGCAATTACCATCCGAGGAATGTCCAATAGACTGGAGTGCAGTTCAAGCATTGTCTGAGCAGTGGATAGACATGATCCATACTTTTCACCTACTTGTGGGAGAGATGACCATTGGCCCAATCGATTTTACAGCCATAACTGGTATCCGGTACTATGGCCTCCTAGTCCCTCTTACCAACAATATCCTGACACATGAAGAAATTCAACAGTTAATCAGCATGGAACCATCACTAAAAGAGACCTTCAAGACAAAATGTGAGTCATTTCAGAGTTATTGGATGAGCTATGATGGACAGGTTTGTAAAAAAATAGCCGAGCAATATGCTCGGAGATTTTTGCTGCATTTGCTTGGGTTGACCATTTTATGCAGTATCGAATATGCTATCCATTTATTGGTGTTGAGGGCCCTTGTTGAAATGGATATGGTACCTCTTTATGGATGGGGTGAAGCTGGCCTTGCCTATCTCTATCATGGCCTAGACAAGATTTGCAGGAATAAGAAGTCTTTTATTGGCTTCATGGTGATTGTCGAGGTACTCTCTCCCACAATTGTCAATTCCATTCATACACTTATATCAATTTGATTTTCATTGTTATTACAGGTATGGGCATATGAGCACAATCTTGTGAGGGTGCCTGACATTTCTCGAGAGAGAGTCGGGTATTCTAGGTTGAATTTTTGGTTGTCCGATCACATAGCAGTTCCTAATTCTCATCATGTGCACACCCAGCGCTATCACTTGTGTTGCTTATCCTAGGACCAGGCAAAATAATTTTAATATACTTTAAAATCTATGTAAAAGTTTACTTATCTTGTCATCTTGTAGGTCAATTTAGATTGGTGTTATACTGCAGAGTGGGCGAACTGGACTCCTTTTATGAATGTCGTACTACCTTACCAGCACTCCCGTTGAATCATTGCTGGTCCTGTGTCTAGTGGCTGGTTTCTCAAGAAAAGAGTGCATGATTGGTTCCTTGGTCCTGTGTGACGGACGATATCGATGAACTGCCCGACATATACTTTAAATATTATATCAATGCCAGAGATTACATGGTGGTTAGCTTGGAATGGTTATGACGTTGAAACCTTTCTCTATCCACCGGGTGGGTCATATATCCAGTTTATTCGAGCAGGGTACTTTGACCTATCTTCTATTGGCATCTGGAAAATTCTTGTGGAAGATGAGGATAGTGATGAAGAGGAGTATAATGGAGAGGGAAGAGGGTCTATCCCTCATCCCAGGGCTAGCACCTCTTAGGTAAACTTTTACCATTTTTCCATTGCAATTGCTTCTTTCTCAACTTTTTTGACTATTTTAATAATTATTGCAGGCTACCGGCTTATCTGGTCATGAGGCTGGACCTTCCTCTATTGCTCCTCCTTTTATTCCTTTTTACCAACCCAAAATGCCATCTTATCCACAAGGCGCTGATATGAGTTGTCTAGTTTGCCATCCTATTTTATGATGATTTATGCTATCCATATGCATGATTATGTATGTTCATACCCTTTCCTTTTCTGACTCGCAGTGAATGCTTGAAGAGCTAAACAAGAAACTGCAAGAGGAGTTAGCTGCTAGCCGCCAACAGGTTGCCCATCTTGAAAGATTGTATCATCAATCGAAGCAAAACTTTTGAGACTTTTGGTTCCAGGGAATGAGGGATCCTAGTGCTTCATCTTTTTGGCGGCCTCAAACTAATGACCATGAGATCCCTTCGGATGATGCCTACTATAGGCCTGAATTTCAAGACAATAGGAATTTAGGTACTTTTTCTCTAGCGGATTCCATATGGGTGACATGCTTCCTTCTCCATCGGGTGATGACTTTTTTAGGGCTTTATTTGATCAAGGTCCACCTCCTCCTTCTCAGTGTCCATCATTGTATTAATTGAGAAAATATTGTATTATTATTGATTATAATAATAATAATAACGATGATAATATTAATAATAATAATTTTTTACTTTTACTGTAACTTTTGACTTTCAATCAATTTTTTTTGTTTTATTATTTATTATCATCATTATTATTACAATATACACAGAAATCCTTTCTCTTACAATTCAGAATCCTAAAGCATCAAAGATTCGCAAAAACCAAAAGGAATGTGGCAAGTTAAAAATTGTTTCAACATTGATTTCCTTTCCTTGCGTGTCTCAGTTTCAAGCCATTCCTCGTCAACTTCAACCAATCTCGTATATAAAATCTCCTTCAATGCTATAACCCCAAATAGAAACCAAGGAATTCTCCATGAAATTTTATTTTAGTATCAAAATCTCTTTCAACAATTTTAAGTTTTTCTTTAACTTCAACAATGACAGAACTCAATTTGAAAAAAAAAAATAAAGGTTTATTTAAAACCATGAAAGCTATTCATTGGGAGAAAGTATCTTGGTCTTAAATTAACACTTTGAACTGTTTTCAAAATCTTAAAATGGACCATTCTTTTCTACATGCCATTATTTCCTTTTGGGATGTGAATTCTAGGAAATTCAAGATAAATGACTTTGAGATATGTCCCATGATTGAAGAATTTGAGGAGATCCTTGGATATCCAAGAAATCAACCAATGGCATTGCCCATATTGACTTTCAAAACTCAACAAAAGATGCAAATGTTGTTTGAAATTTTAAAGCCCGAAGTTCTGCAATTGACTAGAGGTGAGAAAATTCTGCTTGGTCCCTTGATTAACTTTTGCACTTCTCATTTATCTCCCACCAAGGCATGGGGATGCATGCTTTGTCTATGCTTTCTTGGCCAATTCTTACTTGTTTCTTTATATGGTGACATCAATCCATGAGTATTGGATATCATGGACGAAATGGAGAGAGATTTTTCACCGATACTCGTGAACTTGGCTGAGACCCTAGTTGGATTGGCAATTCAAGTTAGAATCTTTGAGGAGATTGGCCGAAAGTCCCTTGATGCTACAGGCAATTACCTAAACTGCCCTTTCTAATTTTCAATTTAGGACTTTAATTTTTATTACTTTAATTTTTGCCTAAACTACCCTTGTGGGTTTTCGGAACTAGCGAGCTGTCTTAACTCTTGTATTTTAGTCATAAGAAAAGAATTTTTTACTTGTTTTGGAAAAGTTTTATGTCCAATGACCATTTTGAAAATTTTGAAAATAGTTTTGGTCTTTGGATTTAGAGAAAAAAAATTTTTTTTTGAGCTCATAATGTAATTAGGTCATATTAAAAAAGGGACAAACCAAATAAGCCATGATTTAAACTAAGATAAATTAGCCATGGTCAAACAATAAGCATTTGAGGTAAAACCCTAAAGAAAGTAACTAGGCCAATTACATGAGCTTTAGTCTTTGGGTTGCAAAGCTTAGGTTCCCATAACAAGTATATACCAAGAGGTACAAGGCTATGAGTGGTTATGCCATGCTCGATCTCCATACCTTGACTGAAAGTTTGGTATCCCTTATATAATACAACACGGGTAACACAGGCATCTTAACTCACGCACATGATGCAATCTAAATGATGCAATGAACAATATCATAATAAGAAAGAATAAAATAATATAAAGTCCAATGGAATCAACTTCTCTTATCCCCAGTGGTGTGGAATGGTTTTTGCAACTTTGGCACTGTTAGGCTCGGGGCCTTAGAGAACACGGGCCTAAACCTAGAGAAAATAGGGTCACCATTCAAACAGGCTAAAAAAAGAAAGGGGAGGATGACTCTATTCCTAAGGAATCCCTAATCCCTTATTGGGTTCAAAAAGTTGGGTATGCGTGGGGAAGGTGAGAAATGCCCCAACACCCCCCCACAACGCCCTGTTCATTGGAACCGTTCTCCTTTTCATGTCTTAATATTATAAAATTCTTAAATATAATGATATTATCCATACTACATGCAATCATAAGAATAAACAAATACTTTATTAATAATCATAGCAATGTTAAAAAAAAACAAATAAATGGACACTCATCCGAGGATGAAAATGTGTCCCTACATCTTCGATGTTTAAAACTAAATAGAACACCTACCGAAAGGTAAAAATGTGTCCTTTATAGTAATCTCACAATATGAAAATAATTTAAATTACATAAAGATTAATTAATGAGGTACCCAATCATGGAAACATACCTCTTACAATCTTAAAACCAAGATAAACAAATAATAATAAAGAAAACATCCAGCCACGATAAATTAAACAAATTAAACATCGAAATTAAATAAATCAATCATCAAAACATATAATAAACATGAATCTAACTTTCAATAAAGCAATAAATAAATAAGTTTAGGGTTTACATCTTAAATTAAGGTTTCTTGAATGAAATTAGGGTTTAGAGGGTTTATGTTTTAAAAATTAGGTTTTAGGGTTTTGTATTTAGAAAAAAGGGTTTGATTTATGGAACTAATATTATTATTATGTATGAAAAGATTGTGGCTACTGTCAAGTTTTTGGAAAATAGAATTAATTAGGGTTTTATGGTTTTAAGTGAATTAGGGTTTGGATTTTTATGAAAATAAGATCAAAATTGTGAAATTGAAAGATATAACTACTATGATAATATTTTTTTAAAAAAAAATTAAATGACGCTACTGTGATGAAGATGAAGATGATAAAAATTATATCAACATACCTAAGTTTGAAGGCTCCACCAAAATTGTTGGATGAAAATTTTCTCGAGCAATACTAAGACAGGCACTGCTTGCTACCTTGATTATGGATTGTCTCTTGCTACAAAAGTCCGAGTCTTTTGTCAAAAAATTGCAAAAGTTTAAGAGTCCAAGCTTCTACCAAAATTTGCTAAGTCTCAAGTCTCTGAATAATTTTTCCAAAAGTCCTAAAGTCTCTACCGAAAGAAAAGCCTCCAAAAATCAAAAGTCCTTCTTTCTATCTTTAATTGTGTTATTTTTAGGAAAATTAAAAACCTAATACTGGTTGTTTAAGGAAATCAAAACTATTTGGGAAAAATAAGAATAAAAATTGAGCTTAATAAGGTTTAGGCAAAAATTGCCCGAAGGTGCGGGCTGCGAGAAATTAGGCCTGCTATGCACGGGCGTTGGGCGCTCGGGCGAGCTGCAGGCCATTGTTGTGATGATTGGTGCATGAGCTATGAGCGATGTGGGCAAGCTAGCAAGTGAGGCTATGCGCTGGGAGAAATTCAGCATAGGCCAAGCCTGCGGTGCTTAATTCACCGGGCCACACAGTTGCCGCTCGTTGTTAGCCAATTTGTCCGATTTTTATTTTTTATTTTTTTATTTTTTTATTTATTTAAAAATAAACTTTATATTTTAAATAATAAATATTATATTATTAAAAAATAATAAAATAAATAATAAATATTAAAATAAATAATAAATACCACAAAAATTATTTTGGAATTATTTTTAAATATTGAACTAACTAGACTTGGTAAAAAAATAAAGGTCTACACCTTCCCTATACGTACCCAACTTTTCGAACCCATTAGAGGGTTGGGGATTCCTTAGGAATCGAGTCATCCACCCCTTTCTATTTTCCCTGTCCGTCCCGATGGCAACTCCATTTTCTCCGGGTTTAGGCCCGTAAGGCCCTGAGCCTAACAGTGCCAAAATCACAAGAACCATTCCACATGGGAGTGGGGGTGAAAATCCCCGCTCACACCTCCAATCCCCTTGCTTATGTATATCTTAACTATATAATATTATAATCAATATTACATTTAACTTTAAACATAACTCATTTAAACCAACATTATCTCATGCACAAATATATATAATAGTTATCTAACTTTGTATACATTCCTACCCATAAGCAAATAATCCATGCTTCAATTCTCCAAATAATAATTAGATATGTATATATTCCCCCTTTAATCTTCCTTCAATTACATTTTCTTTTCTCTTGCATTCTCATATTCTTGAATAGGTACACCTTAATAATATAATAACTTCCCTTATAATTAATATCGACTTTAAATTTAATCATTTTAAACCATAGTTAATAAATAGTTTATCACTCCTCTTTCTAACTTATATACCTTAAATAACCATTTAGCTCCAAAAAATGCATTCCACCTCAAATCAATTAATTAATACTCCAAATATCCTTCAAATCATGTATAAACCAAGTTAAAGAATTTTACTTTCTTATTTATCAAATCTTTCGTTACCCTAAAATATTAAGTGTTGCTAATTACTCTTAATAATACAACTATAAATAAATATTAAAGTACTGATATACACAAAAGAATAAGCATTTATCACAAAGTTCCTCTTTACATTATTCATATTCTCATGACTCATTTTATCATTTCATTACACTATTCCCTACTGATCATCTCAATTCATGATAACCCTTTCCTTCCATTTCATTTATCTCTCTTTCTACAATTGCCACATAGAGCCCAATTTAAATGCCAATGCATATGCATGTAAAACATTTGAAACCACATTTTAAAATTCCCCCTTACTCTCTTTCAAAACTTACCTAGGTCAAGAACCTTAAACCTAGGCTCTAATACAAAATAAATATAATACCCTTATACCCTATATACGTATAATGCATTCACCTAGTATATGTACAAAATGTATATATAGTATAAGAATGCCACAATTCACTTTTAATAAAAATTCTCATATTCCTAAACATTAAAAGTGTATTTTTAATAAATAAATCAAATGTTCCTCATTAGTTTTACTTACCCAAAATAAGTATTTTATATATATAAAAAATCTCTAGCAAAATTTGCCAGAGTTTTATCTATAATTCGGATATCTCTAAAATTTCAACATTTCTCAACCTGCATAAAAACACACTCCCAATAATAAGAAATCCAAAAGCTCTCCATTTTTTCCCAAAAGCACTCAAATGTGTACATATATATATATATAAACATATATATAATCCCATATCAAAAACTTATGTCCAAAACTCTTTATAGTTTACAACATTCCCAAATAGGTAAACATAATATACATAATTATGTCATGTTTTATAAAATAAAATGTATATATGATAGCAGTTAGCTCAGATCCTATGGCAGGAAAACTCACTTTAAGCACTATCAACCTCAAGCCTAGACCTGACCAGAACTAGATGTACTCTTCGGATCTACCGGATCGACCCTGTCACCTGAGGGATGAATTTCAATCCCGCTAAGCTAAAAGCCTAGTGGTACATACTTTGATAATAATGAAGTTTTTAATGTAAAGACAATACATTATGATGTATCATGGCATTTCACAATGTAATATGCAATTCCAATTTAATTCACATTTACCATTCTTTCTAAATATCACATTAACAAATACACAAACATTGAGCCCATATAACCTAATACATTATTCAAATCTCAAAGTTACTATTTTGGTTTAATTTGACACCCAGTGTCTAACCCGAAGGCAATATAAGTGACGCCCAGCGTCTAGCCCGATGGTAAATCGTAATGACATCCAACAACTAGCCCGAAGGCAAATAATATATCAGTGACGCCCAACATCTAGCTCGAAAGGAAAATGATGAGAATAATCTCATAGGCATGCCACCAAAACACAAAACTCTAAAAAATGAATAATATACTGGGCCACACACAAATAGTATATATTTTCCATAATCAATTTTTCTATCACATTGCCTCTTTTTCTCATTTTTCTTATTCATAACCATGCCATATCACTTTAATTCATTATTTCTTATCACTTTATCACAATGTATGCCATTTAGCATTACAATCATATTACACAAATATTTTTAGGTTATTCTCACATAATTCACATAAAACACATTCCACTCATTTTAGCCATTAATAATGGCTTTTCATAATGCACATAATGCATATACATCATTTCACATTTAATGTTACAATGCATATGAATATTCAAATGACCAAGTAGCTTAACACATTTTTCATTTAAAATGTGTTAAGCCAAATTAAATGCAATCACTTCAAAACTATCAAAAGTATGTACATACCTTAGTTAACAACCAAAACCAAGCTAATGTCACTCTTTATCCTTCACTTCCAAGATGCTCTTCACTTCTTGGTTATGAGAACTAATATCTATTCAACACCTAATCAAAATGTGAATGTATATATTACATTAGAATCACATTTCTACATATTTTAACTACTAAAAATCAATTTATCACATTTCCCTTTAACTTTCAAATTTTTGCATTAACCTTCTTTAATTATAGAAAACCATTCCAACCTAATCCAAATTACATTTTAAGTTAATTTCCATCATTAAAATCATATTATAACATGTTTTAGACAATTTAATTCAATTAACATCTATTCTTTAACAATGTTCTTCCAAAACCTTAATCTTCTTTAATTTTGGACATATATTCCAACAACTTCCAAAACATAATTTAAGTTCACACATATCTTTAAAACCATATTCTAACATTTTTTAAATAATTAAATCCAATTAGCACCTATTCTTTATAACAATCCCATCAACACTAAGTTCTCTTACTACCTCTCTCAAACTACCATCAACCCTAATTGATGAAACTATTCAATCACAAAATTATTCTCTATTGTGAGCGGGGATTTTTGCCCCCACTCTTGGTGGAATGGTTCTTGCGACTTCGGCATTGTTTAGGCTCGGGGCCTTAGATAACATGGACCTAAGCCCGGAGAAAAATGGAGTCGCCACCCAGATGGGTCGGGAAAAAGAAAGGGGCGGATGACTCGATTCCTAAGGAATCCCCAACCTCCTAATGGGTTCGGAAAGTTGGGTACGTGTGGGGAAGGTGAGAAATGGCCCAGCACCCCCACAACGCCCGGTTCATTGGAACCGGCCTCCTTTGCATGACTTAATATTATAAATTCTTAAATATAACAATATTATCCATATTACATGCAATAACTAAAATAAAGCATCATTATATTAAAATCAAAGCAATGTCCAAATAAAGCAAATAAATGGGCACCTATCCGAAGATGGAAACATGTCCTTACATCATCAATGTCTAAACTAAATAGGACACCCACCGAAAGATGGAAACATGTCCTTTACATTGGTCCAAAATATATAAATAATTTAAATTACATGATATTTAACTAATGAGGTACCCACTAAGTGGAAACATACCTCTTACAATTTTAATACTAAAAGAAACAAATAACAATCATAACAATAAAGAAAATATTCATCCATAAAAAATTAAATAAATCAAGCATTGAAATTAAATAAATTAACCATCAAAACATTTAATAAACTACATAATCAAATCTAAAATTAAATAAATCAAGTAAAGATATAAATTAGGGTTTACCATTTCAATTTAGAGTTCTTTAATTAACATTTAGGGTTTTAGGATTTTAGAATTATTATTGTTATTATTTAAGTTACTGTAAAGATTTTGGAAAGAAATGAATTAAGGTTTTATACATTTAAGAATGTAGTAAGGCTTTTTGGTCAATCAAATTAGGGTTTAGGGGTAACATCATGAAATTAGGGTTTTGGAATCTTAAGATATTAGAGTTTATAATTCATGGTTATTGGATTATGATTTTAGGTTTGCTGGATCATTGGCTTTAGGGTTTAGATTTACTAGATTGGATTTTTAAGTCCACTGGAATAGGGTTTTGATGCTTTAAGAATTAAGGGTTTAGGAAAACTAGGGTTTACTGTATTTAGTTTTGAGAGAATTAGGGTTTTTGGTATTTTGGAAAACATATTTGATTTTAGGATTTAAGAAAACAGTTTAGAGTTTTATAATAATAACTATGATTTTTAGAAAATGTAAAGAAGATTAGGGCTTGAAGATTTAAGAAAACATTTGGAAATTTTGGCAAAAAGTTATGGTTTAGAAGAAAATAGTTCGAGGAAAACAATTTATTGTTTTAAAGCTTTTGGAAACAGAAGAGAAACAATTTTAGGGTTTTAAGGTTTAGAAGAAACGTTTTAGGGTTTTTAAGGTTTTTGGAAACATAATAAACATTTTAGGGTTTTTAAAGTTTTGATCACTGATTCAGGCTATTGGATGAACATATTACCAAGTTTAGTGATTTAGGCTACTAAAACAAAAATCAATGATAGATGTATTTAGAAGAAAATGTGGCAACAACATTGCAAATATAATCGAAGCAAAGATTTATAATCAAAGCAAAGATTTATAATCAAACCTTCGTTCGTTGGTTCCACCAAAATTGATTTCTGGATAAACAGTGGCAAAGGCAGTGTTGCTGCCTTTGAATGGATTATTGATTGCTTCTTGTGGCTTAATAACTCTTGTGCTAGGCTTTTTGTATTTCTTTTTTACTCCAGTAAAAACTAATATTTTTTATCCAATCAAAGCCCCTTAATTCTATGTTTTAATATAGTATTTATAGGAAAAATCATAAACCTACTTCTAATTGTTTAAGGAAATTAAAACCAATTAGGAAAAGAAACCAAAACAAAATAGAATTTGGTTTCGGTAAAAACTGTGTTGGAAAATTGCACTGGCGAAAACTGCTAGAGAGTGAGTTGTTACGGGCGGGTGCTGGGCTGCCAGCCAATTCTTGCTGCGAAATGGCCTTAGGCCATTTCGCCCGCAGGAAATTCCTGCGAGCGAATTGGCCTGGCCAATTCCACCTTCGGTGATGAATTTTTTTCGTCGCCGATTTTTATTTTTATTATCTATTTTTTTATTTTATTAACTTTACCATTTTATTTTTATTAAAAATTATAAATAATAAATACTAAAATAAATATTATTTAATTAAAATACCACAAAAATTATTTTAGACTATATATAAAAAGTCAAAAATTAAGGGTCTACAGTTTGCCCCCCTGCTTGAACGATCTGAGACTATAGCAAAAGATAGTGAAAAGCAATAAGACTTAATTTTTCTGAGATGGTTGAGGTTTTGGGTTCTGGACCCGGTTCAAATTTTGTACTCAAGGATAATTTTAGGTTCTAGACCTAAGGGTAATTTGGGTTTCGGACTCGAGCTAAGTTATGAACTTAAGAGAGATTTTAGGTTCTGGACCTAAGGGTAATTTGGGTTCTGGACCCGAGCTAAGTTTTGGACTTAAAAGAGATTTTAGGTTCTGGACCTAAGGATAATTTGGGTTCTGGACCCGAGCTAAGTTCTGGACTTAAGAGAGATTTTTGGTTCTGGACCTAAGGGTAATTTGGGTTCTGGACCCGAGCTAAGTTCAGGACTTAAAAGAGATTTTAAGTTCTGAACCTAAGGATAATTTGGGTTCTGGACCCAAGCTAAGTTCTGGACTTAAAAGAGATTTTAGGTTCTGGACCTAAGGATAATTTGGGTTCTGGACCCAAGCTAAGTTCTGGACTTAAAAGAGATTTTAGGTTCTGGACCTAAGGATAATTTGGGTTCTAAACCTGAGCTAAGTTCTGAACTTAAAAGAGATTTTAGGTTCTGGACCTAAGGATAATTTGGATTCTGGACCCAAGCTAAGTTCTAGACTTAAGATGGATTTTAGGTTCTGGACCTAAGGATAATTTGGGTTCTGGACCCGAGCTAAGTTTTGGACTTAAAAGAGATTTAGGTTCTGGACCTAAGGATAATTTGAGTTCTGGACTTAAAAGAGATTTTATGTTCTGGACCTAAGGATAATTTGGGTTCTGGACCCGAGCTAAGTTCTAGACTTAAAAGAGATTTTAGGTTCTGGACCTAAGGGTAATTTGAGTTCTGGACTCGAGCTAAGTTATGGACTTAAAAGAGATTTTATTGTTTGCAAAAAATAATTATAGTCAGTAGTATACTAAAGGAATTTGTAAAAAATTTAGTAATTTTTACCATGCACATGCATATATCTTCTCCTTGCCCCCTGCATGTAAAAATATTTTAAAAGTACAAAAATATTTATATGCACGCAAGTATTTGAATGATTAAATTGAATAATTGAGTTTCCTATTTATTTACTGTGTAGTCACTATTCATGTACTATTTACTATTCATAAATAGTAATCTACTATTCATAAATAGTAATCTACTATTTGTAAATAGTAACCTACTATTCATGAATAGTGAAATTTACCTTTTGAATTTTGTTTTTTCCTTTGTCGTTCCTCTATATAAATGACTGATTTCTTCATTTCATTCATAGCAAACTTCTTCGTTTCATTCATTCATAGCTATAATCCTTTCATTTTAGAGAGTTTAGCATACATTTTTGGAAAAATGCATACTTCAAGATCAGAAACTCGATCTAATACTAAGTTATTGGAGTTTATTCGGCAGCATGAAGATGGAAATGTAGGCCTACTAGCCGGGATGCCGCTTTATCGTAGTTCAAATCAAAAGAGCAAGGTAATTATTTATTTTAATAGCAATTTATTTTTTTGGTTTTTATTTTCTCTTTTTTTATATATATATTTTTATTTTGTTTTTATTTTTTTATTTTTTATTTTTTATTTTTATTTTTTTCTATTTGTTTTTTTTTCGTATTTTTTCCTTTTCTGTAACTTTTTGTATTTTTTTCTTTTCTATTTCTTTTTATGTTTTTTTTTCCTTTTTTTTGTTTCCTTTTTTTTTCTTTTTTTGTTATATTTTTTATTTTTTTCTTTTCATATATTTTTTTGTTTTATTAAAAATTTAGGAAAAATATATTAATTTAAGAATTTAAGTAAATAGAAAAAATAGAATGTAAATTAATTTAGCCTAAAAATCAGTGGTATTGATATAATGATATACTTACCTCCTATTAACTTATCTGGCTCCGTGTTAGAGTGATCGTTGCGTTATTCGAGGCGGAGGGTGTGTCTACAAAGCTCGACAATAGTATGATGTAGCGCCTTCTCGGGTAAGGCAGATTATCCGAGATTACTGTTTTGAAAGCTTCATCTTGTAATTACCATCTGAAGAATATTCGATAGACTTGAGCGTGATCCAAGCACTTGCAAAATGATGGTTGGACATAACTCATACTTTTCACTTGCCCATTGGAGAGATGACAATTGGTGTGGTTGGCTTTACTGCTATAACCTGCATTATGTATGATAGTCTTCCGGTTCCTCTTACCAATGATATTTTGACATTTGAAGAAATTCAACAATTAATTGGTATGGAACCATCATTTAAAGGGACTTTCAAGATAAAAATAGAGCCACTTCATAGTTATTGGATGAACTACAAAAGATGGGTTCACAGAGACACAACCCAATAGTATGCTCGAGGATTTTTGTTGTATTTGCTCGGGTCGACCATTTTAGGCAGCACTGAATTCGCCATCCATTTGTCAGTGTTGAGGGCCCTTACTTATATGAGGATGGTACCACTTTATGGCTGGGGTGAAGCAGGTCTTGCCTATCTTTACTATGGTCTTGACAAAATTTGTAGAAATAAGAAGTCCTTTGTTGGCTTTATGGTGATTGTCGAGGTACTCTTCTTCCACCAATGTCAATTCCATTCTTTTCTTGTATGAATTTGATTTTTTATTATTGTTGTAGGCATGGGCATATGAGCACAATCTTGTGAGGGTGCCTGGCATTTCCCGAGAGAGTCGGGTATTCGAGATTAAAATTCTGGATGTCAGATCATGTGGAAGTTCCCTGCTCTCACCATGTGCATACCCAATGCTTTGTCTTGAGCTGCTTAACCTGGGACCAGGTAAAATAGCATTAGTATACTTTAAATTTTATATGAAAGTTACTTACCTTATGTCATTTTGTAGGTGAATTTGGCCTAGTGGAATATAAAAGAGCGGACAAACTGGACTTCCTCCATGAATGTCGCACTGTCTTTTCGACATACTCGCCGAGTCAATGCCAGCCCTGTGTCTAGTGGCTGGTTTCTCAGAGAGAGAGTATACGAGTGGTTTCTTGGTCCTGAGTAGAGGAGGATCCTGATGCATTGCCCGAAATATACCTTGAATATCACATCAATGCCAGAGAATGCATAGTGGTTGGCCCGGCACAGTTATGATGTTGAAACATTTCTCTATCCACCGGGTGCATCTTATACCCAGTTTATTCAAATTGGGTTTTGAACTTTGGTGTATCTCCTATTGGTGTATGAGAGATTTCTGAAGAAAATGAGGATAGAGATGAAGAGGAACATCATGGAGAGGGAGGAGAGTTTGTTCCACATCTCGGGGCTAGCACTTCTCAGGTAAACTTTTACCATTTTTCATTGTAATCGCTTCTTTCTTAACTTATTTTGACTTTTTTTAATGATTGTTGCAAGCTGCTGGCCCATTTGATCATAAGGCTAGACCTTCTTTTATTGCTCCTTCATTTGCTCATTCTAGTCCACCAGATATGCCATCTCATCCACAGGGTATTGATATCAATTACCTGGTAAGTTTTCTTATTTCATCGTAATTTATGCTATATGTATGCATGTATGCATGATTATGTATGCTCTTACTCTTTTCCTTTCTGGCTCATAGTGGATGCTTGAAGAACAAAACAAGAAACTTCAAGAAGAGCTGGCCGGTAGTCGTCAATAGGTTTCCTATTTTAAAAATTTGTACCGTCAATTAGAGCAAAATTTTCAACAGAGCAAATTTTTTAGACTTTCGATTTCAGGGGATGAGAGATCCTGGTGCTTCTTCATCTAGAGGCCCCCAAACTAATGACCATGAGATCCTTTCGTCTACTTCTAATGAGGACAATTACAGATCGAAACTCTAAGGTAATAGAGATTTTGGTGCTCCTACTTTGGGCGGACTTGGGACGGGTGATATGCCTCCTCCTCCAACAGGAGATGTTTTTTCAGAGCTTTATTCGATGATCTACCACCTCCTTCTTAGTGATGCATAAATATTGTATCAATATATAAGAAGCATAAGAATGATAATTACAATATATAATTTTTACCATTACTGCAACTCTCTTTTTTTTTCTTCTTTTTTTTATTATGATTATTACTACAATATAATTATTATACTTTCTTCTTCATATTTAACATTTACACAGTATCACTACAAAACCAAATGCAACGCGGTAATTTAAGATCCATTCATAGCCAATTCCTTTTTCTCATGCATCTTGGTCTCATTCCTTTCCTTATCAATTTTGGAACAGCATAATCATCCTATATAAATCACTTTTCATGCCACAATTTCATACAAAAGCCAGGAAAATTTTTACTTTAAAGTAAAAACTCCTTTTAACAATTCTGATTTTCCTTCATTCAACAACAATGACCGAACTCCATTTGAAGAAAATAAAAGTTCTATTTAAAAATATGAACACCATTCATTGGAAACAAATATCTTGTCAATTTCAATTGGCAACACTGCTTCCATCCCATAAACTAAAGAGAACGGTGTCATTCTAGTCAATGTTCGCACACTTGTTCTATATCCCCACAAAGCAAAAGGAAGCATCTCTGACCAATCCCTGTATGTCTTGGTCATCTTAGACAGAATTTGCTTAATTGTCTTGTTTGTTGCTTCTATTGCACCATTAGCCTTTGGTCTATAAGGAGAGGATCGGTGATGATGGATTTGGTACTTCGAGAATAAATCCTTAACTACTCCTTGAAACTGTACCCCATTTTCTGATATCACACTATATGGAACCCCATATCTATAGATGAGGTTCTTTTCAAGAAATCTAGCCATTTGACTTGTGCCCAGTTTGTTGAAGTATTCGGCTTTGACCCATTTCAAGAAATAATCTACTACTACTACAATATAATGGTAACTGTTTGAGGCTATCGGATGTATCTCTCCTATAATGTCGATACCCCAAGTGCAAAGGGCCAAGGTGAAGACATAGAATGCAATTCTTCAGGATGCATGTGATTCAAGTTACCATACATCTGACATTGTTGGCACTTCTTTATGAACTCAATACAATCTCTCTCCATGGTCAACCGGTAGTAACCTTGTCGAATTATCTTCTTAACTAGGGCCAAACCACTCATGTGCGGACCGCAACTTCCCGCATGTATTTTTGACATGATATGCTCCACTTCAGGCTTCCTCAAACATCTCAAATGCATCCCATCAGGCCATCTTTGATATAACTCTCCATGAAAGGTGATGTATTGCAATGACCACCACCTTATGGCTCTTCTTCTTTCTTTGTTGTCCCCGATGGGTATTCCCTTTCCTTCAAAAATCATCTTATAGTATCATACCATTCATCATGGTCTGTATCAGTTTCCATGATTGTCTCATATTCATAGCAAGGAGTTGATGAACTGGTCAAAATTAGAGGCTTGAGAAAAAAGTTGATAGGATTTTCCCATACCGAAGCTAATGTAGCTAGGGCATCAGCCATCTAGTTTTCTTCCCTTGATAGGCGTATAAACCTACACTCCTTGAAGTTCTTCTTCATCTTGGTCAAGTAATGGTGGTATGGTTTTAATTTTTCTTCTTTTAACTCCCACTCTCCATTTACTTGGGATACTTCTAGCAATGAATCGCCGAAAACTTCCACCTTATCCACCTTCATAATCATTAGGGTTTCCAAACCAAAGATACATGCTTCGTACTCCACCATATTATTGGTTGCCCTGAATTTCAACTTTTTGGCTAAAAGGATAAGTTCCCCTTCGAGCGATTCTAGTATGACTCCTAAACCTGCTCCTTTCTTGTTTACTGCTCCATCAAAATACATCTTCCAACCTTGTACTTCAATTGCCTCTAAATGTTCATCAGGAAATTCCAAGGCTACCTCTTCACTATCCGGTATTGGTTGTTGGACCAGGAATTCTGCCACTGCTCTACCTTTGATTATTTTTCTGGCTACATACTCAATCTCAAATTCTTCCAATATTATCAACCATAGACCATACTTCCCATTTAAAGAGGTTGTCTCCCTTAAGTACTTCATTGGATCCAGCCTGAAAATTGCTTGTACACTATAAGATTGAAAGTAATGCCGCAACTTGTTAGAAGACCAAACCACGGCTATGCAGGTCTTTTCAATGATACTATACTTAATTTCATAAGGTAGGAGCTTTCTACTTAAATAGTAAACTGTATGCTCAATCCCTGACTCATCTGCTTGGGCTAGCATGGCTCCTATTGACTCTTCTTTTACTATTAAGTATAGTAACAAGGGTTTACCAGGTTTGGGTGGTTTCAAAACAGGTGGATTTAGTAGATACTCCTTTATTCGCTCAAAGGCCTTTTGACACTCTTCATTCCACAGGACTGGCTGATTCTTTTTAAGCAATTTAAAAATAGGCTCACAGATTGTTGTGAGCTTTGCTATAAATCTACTAATGTATTGTAATTTACCAATGAATCCCCGAACTTCTCTCTCTGTCTTAGGGATTGGCATATCCCTGATTGCTTTAACTTTGTCAGGATCAATCTTAATGTCATTCGAACCAATCACATGTCCCAACAATTTGCCTTAGGTAACACCGAACACACACTTCTTCGGGTTTGATCTTAGCTTATATTTCAATGCTCTATCGAAGAATAATTCTAAGTTTTGAAAGTGTTGTTCCATTGTATCCGATTTCACCATCATATCATCAACATATACTTCAACTTCTTTGCACATCATGTCATGAAATAGTGTGGTGGCCATCCTTTGGTAGGTTGCTCTAGCATTCTTTAAGCCGAACAACATCACCCTATAACAAAATATACCCCATGTAGCAATGAAAGCAGTTTTGGTTTTATCCTCTTGGGCCATTAACACTTGGTTGTATCTGAAAAATCCATCTACAAATGAGTGTAGCACGCTAGAGGCTGCACTATCAATGAGAACATCTATATGGGATAAAGAAAAATCATCTTTAGGGGAAGCCTTGTTTAAATCTCTATAGTCCACACAAACCCTTATTTTTTCATCTTTCATTGGCATGGGTACTATGTTTGCTAGCCAATCTGGATATTCTATCACTTCAAGGAACCTCACTTATATTTGTTTAGTGACCTCTTCTTTAACAAATTCAGCCCACTCAGGTCTTAATCGCCTAAGCTTTTGTTTGATAGGTTTCATGTGAGTGAAGTAGGAATAAGATGTTCAGCTATGTCTCGATCTATTCCAGGAATATCCTCATAAGACCAAGCAAATACTTCTTCATTTTTTTAAATATTTTTTAAAATCTCTCTCTCTCATCAGGAGTAAGGTCGGATGCTATGCTAATGTTTTTAGGATTTTTTATTATTCCCAAATTTAATGATTGTGTGTTAACAGAATTAATATTAAAGATGCTCATGTAACTATTATTTGAATGTATGCAACCATCAGGAGAAACATCACACAAGTAAGCAAAATTAGACTTTATTGCATTCATTTTGGAAAAGAAAATATCATCATCCTCATACAAAGCAGACAAATTAAAATCAAAATCAAAATCATTGTTCTCAAAATCATAAGGCAAAATGTCTTCAAACTTCTCTGCTACCAGGGCAGCAATCTCCTCCGGTGTCTTCTCAGCTTTCAGGATAGCTTCCTTCTTTTCTTCTAGATCAGACTCCTTGTTGGCTGGCAGGGTGAGCTTTTTCTTCACTTGCTCCACTAGCTAGGCAACATCTGCAAAAATTTCAAAACCTGGGATCAACTTTCCCATGAACATGATTGGCTCGGGCTTTCCTTGGAGTCCCATGTCTGGAGCTTTGACAAAGATTTTTTTTAAGTGGCGAAAAGCTCATCTTCTCATTCTTCTTTGGTTGGACATCTTTGTTGACTTCATCATATCCCAACCCTTTCTTGGAGGTTTGAGTTTTGAAATCTGGAAGCTTTGTCAAACTGGCCTTGCCCTTTCCAAGGCCAGCTCCGGGAAGGTAATTCATGCTTTTCATCATGTTCAAGACTTTAGAGTCCACTACTTCATCATCAGAAATTGCAGCTACGTGGAAACCATTAAGAGGCCTCTCAATCATTAGAGCATTAACAACCTCATTATCTTCAGCCTTGATGACCATTGTCTCATCTCCGTTAGGGAACTTGAACTTTTGATGAAGGGTGGAAGGAACTCCATCGAGAGGATAAAACCATGGTCATCCCAAGAGTAAGGCAAATGTAATAGGTATATCCAAAACAACAAATTCAACAATAGATTCAATTGGACCAACCTTAACAGTAGCTTTAAAAGTTCCTTCGACATGTCTCTTAGTGTTGTCATAAGCCCAAATGGTTACCTCAGTTGGGTTTAGATCCCTTGTTGACATGGCTAGCTTTGGCAATATTCTAAGTGGACAAACATTTATGGTGGACCCATCATCGACCATTACACATGGAGTCCTTTTCCCTTTGATTTCTATTTTGATAAAGAGAGGGCGGATGTGATCTCTCCCCTCTTCCGGTAAATCCACGTCTGAGAAAGATACCGCTCCCATATTAACTTCGCTCTTCTCTTGAATATCTTCACATTTCATTACTCCCTCAATTTTTATGAAGTTGATTAGCTCATTCGGTGTTATGGAGGTGGAAATTGGCATGCTAGCTAAAACCTTGGCCATAGTTTCTCGGTGCTTTTTTGAAGTAGCCAATAAATCCCAAATGCTAACACTTGCTTGGGTTCTTTTCAGTTGCTTGAGCACGGTATCATCTTCCTCTTCTTTATTCCCTACTTCAACTTCCTTTCCCTTATTAATTTCTACCTCCTTAGGTGGTGGCCTTGCATAAGGCTTATCAAATCTAGTGTTCATTACTTCATCTTCTTTGGGCTCGGACCAGGTCCATTCCTCCTTCTTGGATACAAGATTGTCATCACTATCGCTTGAATCCCAAAACCCATTGACAACACAAATTGCTACTTCTTTACCCACCATAGCTTGTTTAATTTTGCCAAATACCTCTTCTTCTTTGGTTGCTTCTCCACCCACATCTTGGAAAGAGGACATAACAAAACTTTCATGCAAACCTCCTCCAATCATGAAGGTTGCCGGTGGTGGTACTCTATTGAACCTTGGTAATGGATTTTCTTTGGTGTTCGGCTTGTTGGGCTCGGGCAGCTTTCCACTATCAATTAAATTTTGGATCTCATGCCTCAACCTCACACATCTATCCATGTAATGCCCTTGCGTTTGATGAAATTGACAAAATGCTTTATTTTCAAAATTAGGTGGGAGAGGGTTAGGCAAAGGACGAGGATTTAAGGGTTGTAACAATCCCTTTTTTTGAAGCTTATTGAGAACCCAAGACATCAGTTTTCCCAATTTTAAAAACTACCTCCTTATTCCTTGGCTAGTAGCATTAACACCGACTGCCTTTTGCATGCTTTGGCTACCAAACTGATAGTTTCCTTTCTCGTTCTTTCTTCTTGAAAAATGGTTCTTCTCTCTTTCCCATTCTTCAATTTGCAAACTAGCTTGGAGGAGATCTTTGAAATCATGGATGAGTGTATGAGACATCCTTTCACGAAGACTAGGCAACATCCCTCTCAGAATCATCCTTATTTGATCAGATTCATCGGGCCTTTTCTTGAGTAAAGTGGCCTTATTTCTCCTTCTTTTCACAGAGTTCACAAAATTTACATTTGCTCGTTGCCTAATGGACTCAACTTCCATTAAGGTAACTTCCATTTCAACATTGTATCCATATTGTTGGATGAAGGCCTTGTATAGCATATCCCAACTCTTTTGTGTTCCTTCTTCTAAGGTATTGAACCAATTTTGGATAACAAGATCCAATGAGAGTATGAAGTACCTTAGAGTTTGAGCCTTAGTAGCTTGGGCAGACTGCATAGCAGTGATATACTGCTTCACATGGAGATGAGGATTTTTGGATCTATCAAACTTCGCAAAAGATGGCATCTTGATCTGATACGGAACTTCTTCATCTAGCTCAAATAATTTGTCAACTTTGGACATTTCTTCGGTTTTCAGCTTCTTCTCAAATTTCTTTTCTAAGTCCACAATCATCTTTTCAACATCAGAAGTTTCAATTTTCTCCATAGCTGATCTTTCAACAATCTTTGGTTATTTCTTCTTATCTTGAGGATCTTGGAAATATTGAGCCCAATCATCATCATCATCATCATCAATGATCACCTTATCATCATCAAAAACCACTTCACCAACTTTAGTCTTCCCTTTGTCCTTTGGCTTCTTAGTGCTAGCATATGCTTCGGCATGATTTCCTAAAATCGCAGCCAATTGGTTCTTCATCTTCTCAGCTAGGGCCTCTTTTATTTCTTCCATCTTGGCATTGAGGGCATCATCCACCATTCTTTCAATTTGTTTGGGATCCATTGCTTTTGGTGAAAAAGAGATTGAGTCATTGCTAGATTCTTCATCTCCGACGTAGGTTGGATTGTCGCAAGCTTTTGAATTGTCGTAATCTAGGGCTGTGAGCCAGAGAGGATTAATGATATGAGATGCAAATGTATGTATGCATGTATGCACAAACAATTAACAAACAATGATGAATAGGATGTTCCTTTCAACCTTATAACATCCACACACGAATGGTGAGTATCTTTTTCTAGGTATATGGTTAACAAAATACCAACATCGGGTATCTTATTTTTGAATATTTCCCTCGAACGTTTCAACCAATAGTTATATTTTCAAAAATGAAAATCAGTTCATGATAATTCCCATTAATTAGGTTTTAATCCATTCAACCAACTAACATAGCTTTTATGCTATATTGGATTAAAACTAAATTAAGAGGTTTAATACAAATAGATTTCTCACTTGAAGAATTAACTAATGATTCATGCCAAAAACAAGCCCATGATTAATTATTCTTAGTATAAACTAGGCTCACAATTGATTTTTTGGTCTTTCGTAATTGACCTAAATAATTTGCAAGCTCTTTGTAAGAAAAGGTTGGATAAAAACAATTTTGTTTCTAAGCCCATTGTAAAAAGATTTTAGAAAAAATGAATTTTGGGCTTTGTATTTGGGTCATGAAAAAAGAATTTTTGATTTGGAAAAGTTTTATGCCCAAAGACCATCTTGAAAAGTTTTGAAAATAACTTTGGTCTTTTGGACTTTAAAGAAAAATTTATTTGAGCTTACAAATGTACTTGGGTCATATTAGAAAAAGAGCAAACCAAATAAGCCATGATTTAAGCCAAGATAAATTAACCATAGTCAAACAACAAGGATTTGGGGTAAAAACCTAAGGAAAGTAACTAGGCAAACTACATGTGCTTTAGTCTTTGGGTTAAAAGGCTTATATTCCCATAGTAAGTATATACCAAATGGTACGAGGCTATAAGTGGTTATGCCATGCTCGATCTCCATACCTTGAGTGAAAAGTATGGTACCCCTTACATAACACAACACGGGTAACACGGACATCGTAACTCACGCACACGATGTAATCTAATATGATGCAATAGATAATATCATTATAAGAAAGAATAGAATAATATAAAGACCAACGAAATCAACTTCTCTTATCCCCAGTGGAGTAGCCACTGTGAGCGGAGATTTTCACCTCCACTCCTGGTGGAATGGTTCTTGCGACTTCGGTACTATTTAGGCTTGGGGCCTTAGAGAACACCGACCTAAGCCCGGAGAAAAATGGAGTTGCCACCCGGACAGGCCAGGAAAAAGAAAGGGGTGGATGACTTGATTCCTAAGGAATCCCCAACCCCCTAATGGGTTCGGAAAGTTGGATACGTGTAGGGAAGGTGAGAAATGGCCTAGGACCCCCACAACGCCCGGTTCATTAGAACCGGCCTCCTTTGCAGGTCTTAATATTATAAAATTCATAAATGTAGCAATATAATCCATATTACATGCAATAACTAAAATAAAGCTTCATTATATTAAAATCAAAGCAATGTCCAAACAAAGCAAATAAATGGACACCCATCCGAAGATGGAAATATGTCCTTACATCATCCATGTCTAAACTAAATAGGACACCCACCGAAAGATGAAAACATGTCCTTTACATTGGTCCAAAATATAAAAGCAATTTAAATTACATGATATTTAACTAATGAGGTACCCACAAAGTGAAAACATACCTCTTACAATTTAATACTAAAATAAACAAATAACAATCATAACAATAAAGAAAGTATTCATCCATGATAAATTAAATAAATCAATCATTGAAATTAAATAAATCAATCATCAAAACATATAATAAACTACATAATCATATCTAAAATTAAATAAAGCAAGTAAAGATATAAATTAGGGTTTACTGTTTCAATTTAGAGTTCTTTAATTAACATTTAGGGTTTTGGGATTTTAGAATTATTATTGTTATTATTTAAGCTACTGTAAAGATTTTAGAAAATTGGAATGAATTAGGGTTTTATACATTTAAGAAAGTAGTAAGGCTTTTTAGTTAATCAAATTAGGGTTTAGGGGTAACATCATGAAATTAGGGTTTTGGAATCTTAAGATATTAGAGTTTATAATTCATGGTTATTGGATTGTGATTTTAGGTTTGCTGGATCATTGGCTTTAGGGTTTAGATTTACTAGATTGGATTTTTAAGTCCACTGGAATAGGGTTTTGACGCTTTAAGAATTTAGGGTTAAGGAAAACTAGGGTTTATTGTATTTGATTTTGAGAGAATTAGGGTTTTTAGTATTTTGGAAAACATATTTGATTTTAGGATTTAAGAAAACAGTTTAGAGTTTTATAAAAATAATTATGATTTTTAGAAAACGTAAAGAATATTAGGGTTTGAAGATTTAAGAAAACATTTGGAAATTTTGGACAAAAAGTTATGGTTTAGATGAAAATAGTTCAAGGAAAAAAATTCATGGTTTTAAAGCTTTTGGAAATAGAAGAGAAACAATTTTAGGGTTTTAAGGTTTAGAAGAAACATTTTAGGGTTTTTTTTAAAGTTTTGATCACTGATTAATGCTACTGGATGAACATATTACCAAGTTTAGTGATTTAGGTTACTAAAACAAAAATCAATGATAGATGTATTTAAAAGAAAATATGGCAATAACATTGCAAATATAATCGAAGCAAAGATTAATAATCAAACCTCCATTCGTTGGTTCCACCAAAATTGATTTCTGGATGAACAATGGCAAAGGCAGTGTTGTTGCCTTTGAATGGATTGTTGATTGCTTCTTGTGGTTTAATGACTCTTGTGCTAGGGTTTTTCTGTTTCTTTTTTACTCCATTAAAAACTAATATTTTTTATCCAATCAAAGTCCATTAATTCTGTTTTTTAATGTAGTTTTTATAGGAAAAATCATAAACCTACTTCTAATTGTTTAAGGAAATTAAAACCAATTAGGAAAAGAAACCAAAACCAAATAGAATTTGGTTTCGGTAAAAATTGTGTTGAAAAATTGCGCTAGCAAACACTGCGAGCGAGCGAGTTGCTGCGGGCGGGCACTGGGCGGCCAGCCAATTCGCCACATGAAATTCCTACGGTGAATTGGCCTAAGGCCATTTCTCCCACAGGAATTGGCCTGGCCAATTCCACCTTCGGCGACGAAAAAATTCATCGCTGATTTTTTCGTCGCCGATTTTTATTTTTATTTATTATTTTTTTTATTATATATATATTTTTTATTAACTTTACTATTTTTATTTTTATTAAAAATTATAAATAATAAATACTAAAATAAATCTTATTTAATTAAAATACCACAAAAATTATTTTGGACTATATATAAAAAATAACGGACCAGACTGGGTCAAAAATTAAGGGTCTACATATATATTAAACTAGCATCATCCAACACCACTTAAATGATGAACAATTACTCCATCAAAAATCAAAATTTCACATATTCATACTTTACAAGAAAGCTTCTTAAAATTAGAAGAAACTTACCTATTACTTGTATTTTATTTAAATACTCATTATTTCCTTGTAAGAACTTGAAGAATATGATGGGGGTAAAGAAGAAAATT
Source organism: Garcia nutans (assembly GCA_947685225.1). Classification (NCBI taxonomy): domain Eukaryota; kingdom Viridiplantae; phylum Streptophyta; class Magnoliopsida; order Malpighiales; family Euphorbiaceae; genus Garcia; species Garcia nutans. Next base: position 18,723,898 of record CANTUV010000026.1, read on the forward strand.
CTTCCTTCACTCTATCATGGTGGTTTGTCCAAATGGGAGGAGAAGGGGAAGAAGATGAAGTTGATTTTTTGACTTTTTATCTTTCTTTATTTATAACCATGTAAATATATATATATATATATATTTAATTAATTAATTAATAATAAATATCTAAGTTCAAATTTTCTTTCTTTCATTCAAAATAATTTCATTTTTGATTTATTTTATTATTTTTACTAATTAATTAATAATAAATATATGCATTCCATCATCTTTCACTATCTAATTTTTTTAAATTTTAATTTATTTTATTAATTTCTATTTAGTATTTTATTATTATTATTATTATTTAACTTTTTACTTTTACCTCTTTTACTTTTTACTATTTTACCTTTGTTACTATTTAAATTTTGTCTTCTAATTAATTTTTTTATACTTTAATTATATTTTTCTTATACCCAGCATATACATTTATATTTTCCATTCTTCCATCATCTTAATCAACCTTCTACTTTATTTTTAATTTCTATTTATTATTATTATTTTGTTTTTCTTTCTTTCATTTTTTTTAATGAAATTAGGGTTGTTACATCTTTTATGACCAAACCACAGCTATACAAGTCTTTTCAATGATACTATAGTTAATTTCATAAGGCAGAAGCTTTCTACTTAAATAGTAAATTGCATACTCAACCCCTGATTCATCTGTATGGGCTAGCATTGCCTCTATTGATTCTTCTTCTATTGCTAAGCATAGTAACAATGGTTTACCATGTTTAGGTGGTTTCAAAACAGGTGGACTCAATATATACTCTTTTATGCGCTCAAAGGACTTTTGAAACTCTTCATTTCATTTGATCGGCTAGTTCTTTCTGAGCAATTTAAAGATAGGTTCACAAATTGTTGTGAGCTTTGCAATGAACTTGCTAATATACTGTAACCTTTCAATAAATCTCAAACTTTCTTCTCCATCTTAGGGACTGGCATATCCTTGATTGCTTTAACCTCATCAGGGTCAATCTTAATGTCATTTGGGCCAATAGCATTACCACACATCTTACCTAAAGTAACTCCAAAAACATACTTCTTTGGGTTTAACCTCAGATTATACTTCGCTGCTTTTTCAAAGAAGATCTTCAAGTTTTGGACATATTGTTCTATTTTGTTTTCAACTTCACCATCATACCATCAACATAAATCTCAACCTCCTTATGCATCATATCATGAAACAAGGTAGTGGCCATCCTCTAATAGGTTGCTCCAACATTCTTTAATCCAAACAACATCACTCTATAACAAAATATACCCCCGTAGTAATGAAGGCAGTCTTATCTTTATCCTCTTGGGCCATTAACACTTGATTATATCCAAAAAATCCATCTATAAATGAGTATATCATGCTAGAGGCTGCACTATCGATAATGACATCTATATGGGATAAAGGAAAGTCATCCTTAGGCTATAAGAATAATTAGATAAGAGTAAATTGTTTTGAAACAAAGTTGATATGCATTAACTCTTCATGTAGTAAGAGTTTAAAGAACAAATATATGTTTTTGAAAGGCCATAGGTGCGTGACCACTATGACATGGCATAGTATCAAGATAAGAACTGTTTGAGAAAGAATTGTAGTGAAGGCAGTGTTTATTTGTAACCCACAAGCATGGGCTTAAGAGGATACAACTGTGAAATACATTTGGTGAGATTGATAATTTTGCTTCATGAGATACATGCAAGATTTGTGGTTAGTATAGTTGGACTCATAACCTTATGTTATAAATTTATTTATGACTATAGATAGTGTGGAAACAAAAGAGAATTGTGAAAATATCATGAGCTATAAATAATGTGTGAGGAGAGTGATTTTGTAAATATGGTAACGATAAGAAATGTGAGAAGATGATAAATGAGAGGAATTATGAAATGTGAATAAGAGTTATCTTGAATATGTTTGGAAATGGTGTAATATGAATAAGTTGATAAAAATGACCTTTAAAGTGAATGAGACTAAGGGAAATGAATAAGGAGGAGATGGTCATGAGAAATGTGTGGAAATTGTATCGAGAAAATAGAAAAGTAAATTAATTTGAAAAGATGTATATTGATTGTATACAAGCATTACGCCTAAAAAGTTAAAAAAATATTATTTATGATGTTAAATTTGAAGACAATTAAGGTTTGAGAATAAGTTTGACCTAATAGAGTTAGGTCATGAATTGAAATAGGATGATAAATTTAAAATAAGCTAAAGGTTGGTCAGAATAGAATAAGGTTATGATGGTCATGTTATAATAGTTAGATCAATTGATCTGGAATGTAATAAGTTTATAAGTAATTATTGAAATTCAATGTATGAAGTTGTATTAAGAGTATGAAAGATATATGACAATGTGCATAATACAATGTTCTGATAGTATATGCATGAAAGGAACTAAGTTATATTAGTTGTAAATGATTATAAGAGGAAAATGTTAATTATAGTATAATTAAAATGAATATATATATATATATGTTGGATTGATGAATAACCTATAATCTTAATAAGGAAATAAAATTTTGTTGTTATAAAATGGTGATATTAAATTAATATATGGTAATTGTATAAAGAGTATGATCAAAGTAAAGATGTAATATCCTCATATATAGTCTAGAAGTTTTGATTATGTTGTTGATGTTGTTGTTATTGTTGTTGTAGTGACATATTGGATTGAATATATGTGTTAAATTGCAAGAGAAAAGATATTGGAAAGTGAATGCTTGTGTATATGTGTTTTGGGGAAAAGAATTAGGGTTTAGAGAGAATGGTATATGTTGTGTATATGATGATATATATAACATATAAATTGGTCAAATGAAGAGTCAATGGAAGAGATATTTATTTGTGTTGAGTGTGTAATTATATATAAGGGCTTATATGAAACAAAAAGTTAGTTATATGATTGAGGGTATTTTGGTAATTGCTTGGATAAGATCACTTGGTGGAGATTAAAAGCAAAATTTGACTTTGCTTCTTCATATTTTCTTCTTCTTTTCCATTGTGGCCGGCTCCTCCTTAGACAAAGGAAGCAAGAGGCAAAGAGAAGATCTTGTTGAGTGAAGCTCAAATTGAAGAAAGATTAAGTGATCAAGTTGGTGATTTAAGAAGTTTTGTAACTTTGGTAAGTTCTCTTGTGATCTTTGTGTTTATTTGAAATGATATTTGAGTTTGATAGATTTTTAAGAGTGTGTTGGTTGATTTTGAGATGTGAGAAGTGTTTGAGTGAGTTGATGATGGATTTTGAGTATGGATGGAAGAAAAGAGTAAGTGGTTGGAAGAGATGATGTTGTATATGTGGTAAGGGTTTTGAGATGATTTTGTGTTTGGTGTTTGATGTGTGTTTTGGCTTGTTTTGAGTGTGTTGCAAGTTTGAGATGAGTTTTGAGTATGTTTTGTTAAGATTATTTGAAGAGGATGTTAATGTATAGAAGTGTGTTGTTGAGTGTATGGTTGTTTTTTATCGGAGTCTTGATTTGTGGCCGGACACGCCCATGAGCACGTCCAGGGTTTTTAGGCGTGTCAATTGTGTTGGAGGCAGTAGGTTTGACACGACCAGTAGCACGCCCGTGTTATTGAGCGTGTCATAGCTACTGTAAGATTTGAGAATTTACACGCCCAGGAACACGCCCATGTTGTTGAGCGTGTAAATGTTTCTGTGTTGTGGAGTTAGGACACGGCCATGAACACGCCCGTGTGGGTGAACGTGTCAGGGTTGAGGTTTGCCCTAATTAATTCCTAATTGGATTATCTCTTGTGTATCCTTAAACAAGTATATGCTATTACTTTTGATTTAAGTCTTGAAGATAGTGATTGATCATTGATCTAAGAGGTTAAAGAATCTTGGACAAGGAAATGTTAGGAGTTGTATGAATTGTTAGTAAAATAAGTACAAATCTTGTATTATTGCATTGTTGCATATGATGATAATGGCAATGTATATGATACTATGTGAACAATGTGATATTTCATGTATTGTGACTCATGTGATGAGTAATGTGTTTGGTTATGTTTATATCAATAATGCTATATGTATAATGTGATGGAATAAAATGCCATTGTGATTGGCTATGGTAACTTATATGTGATATGAGGCCATTGTTATTGGCTATGATGAGAGTTGAGAATGGAAATGGTAATTAAATAATAAATGATTTGTGTGACTAATGTGTTATTCCATTTTCAGAGTTTGTTGTTGGTGGCATGCCTAATAAGTGTAACAATCTCTTGAAGTTAGGTTGGATTGAATCCTTGAAGCCTAATTGAGATGTTACCACCCTTGAAGCTAGGTTGGGTTGGTTCTTGAAGCCAAGTTGGGTTGATGCTTAGCATGCTTTGCTCCCCTTGAAGCTTGGTTGAACCTAATCCTTGAAGCCTAGTTGGGTTTATGATATTGATAAATGTGATGATAAAACCAAAATATTAACTCTGAAAATTGAATGGCATATTAGTGTGTTTTGGGCCCATGCTTGTCTTTGTTTATTGTTGATTATGAATGATAAAATGAATACTAAAGAGGTATATAATAGGATGTTGAAATATGATATGTCTATTTATGTTGAGTTATGAAATGTAAAGGTATGTTGTTAGCTTTGCATATATGATGTTACATGTATAATATGGATTGAGAATTGGCATTGCATTGCATTAAAGCATAACATCAGCATGAATTATCTTACTAAGCCGTTGGCTTAGCGCGATAGTGTTTGATCGCGCAGGTAATAGGGTTGAACCCGAGAGCTCTTCGAGACAGAGTGAGAGTGGACAGTGAAGAGTTGATTTTGAGAACTTAAAGATCAGAGGAGACTTGCCAATCATGTATAACTCTTTTATATTTTGTAAAGTAATGATTTTAATGTACATATGTGTATATTTGTAAATATGAAATTAAATGTTTTCATATATGTAAATATTTGATAAATTCCTCTGCGTAACAACTAAATGTATCTATATATATCTATTTAGTTTTGTATTACAAGTTAACTACTTATCTTTCTATAATGTATACAATTGAAAAATTATGGTATCATTTAAAATGTTTTTAAATGTTAAAAAAATCTGTAGCATTTCTATGTTTAGTACATGTATACTACATTGTGGTGTTTGTAGTGTGCATGTATTGAATGTAGGGGTGTTACAATTGTTTTGGTATCAGAGCCTAGGTTTGAGATTCTCAACCTAGGTAAAATGTAAGAAAAAGGCTATTTTGATTTTAAAAAAAGTGGTTTTTGAATAACATATATGTTTGGGATTGGCAATCTCTGATCTTTAATAAGATGTAGTATGTTGTGTTTGCAGACTTAGGTTGTGATGGATTCTCACTCACGCCAGTCAATTGAGGGTAGTACTGAGAGTATTGTCCCTGATGATGGAGTTAGGGTTGTTAGTGCTGAGGAGGCACCTGCTTCGGTGTCGGGTAGACCAGTTGGTGAGGAGGTTCCACCAGCTTGGGTTAGGCATGTGGTAGAAGCTTTGAGGCAAGCACCAGTGCAACCAGTGCCACCACCCCCTCAGCCTGTGGTACCAGTGAGGCACTATGATAAACTAAGGAAGTATGGAGCGGAGGATTTCCTTGGTACTACTGATCCAGCTGTAGCAGAACAGTGGCTTGACAAAGTACAGAGGATCTTTATTCAGTTGCAAGCCACCTCGGAGGAAAAGTTTGATTATGCAAGATCTTTGCTACAGAAGGATGCATATGACTGGTGGAGGACAGTGCCCCATTCTATGGATGATCCACCAACCTTGTCATATGCGGATTTTCTGAGAGAGTTTGAGTTGAAGTATACTCCTAGGGAGTACAAAGACATGAAGAAGATGGAGTTCTTAAGCTTGAAACAAGATAGCAAGACTGTAACTGAATATGAGGTTGAGTTTATTAGATTGAGCCATTATGCTGGTGGCATTATAGCTGATGAGATAGATAGATGCCGGAGGTTTCAGGAAGGATTGAGGCCCTCTATCATGTGCTTAGTGGCTGGATCAAGATATCATGATTTCTCCCAGCTAGTGGCAGCAGCTCGAAGTGTAGAGCGAGCTCAAGTTATTGCAGCTGCTTCAGAGGAAGAGGTTAGGGTTAGGAGGCCCCAGTTTGAGGCATGGTCTTCTTCTGTTAAGAGAGGTAAAGGAAGCTTTGTTCCTAGAGTTAGTAGGAGTCAGAGGTCAGCTGGTAGGTCAGTGCAGTTACAGAGGCAGAGATTTAGACCTGCAGCTTCAGTGGCAAGTGCTCCGACCCCTATGATTCAGAGATCCACCCTACCCATCTGTATTCATTGTGGTAGGCCACATGGTGGTCCTTGCTGGAAGACTGGTGTAGCAGGGGTTTGTTTCAGATGTGGATCACCTAATCACTTTGTGAGAGATTGTCCTGAGAGGCAAGAACAGATGTCAGTTGATACTGCAGCTTCTCGATCTAGTGTGAGGGGAGGTCGACCAGGCAGAGGTAGCAGTAGGGGAGGCAGATCTGGGTTTAGTGCTAGAGGAGGTGCTACATCCAGGGAGAGTAGACCAGAGGAGGTTGGATCTTCCCAGAGGATGTATGTTATGCAGAGGCAGCCAGATGTATCGGCAGTCATAGCTGGTACTTTTTCTTTATTTGATACTTCAGTACTTGCTTTGATTGATCCGGGTTCCACACATTCTTATATTAGTGCATCTGTTTTGCCTGTATCTGATATGCATGTTGAGTCCCTAGGATTTGATGTGTTGGTGACAAATCCGTTAGGGCATAGTGTGGTTGTGAGTAAGGTGCACCGAGATAGTGCAGTAAGGGTGCAAGGTGAGGAGTTCCTTGGAGACTTGATTGAGATGCCATTTAAGGAATATGATGTGATTCTAGGTATGGACTGGCTATCTAGACATGGAGCTGTGGTAGACTGTAAAAGGAAAGTTGTTTCTTTGAGAACTGTTGATTGTAGAGAGGTGATAGTATCTAATGAGCAGGAATAGCTAGCCTCCTTATTTGTTTCAGCTGTTGCAGCCAGGAGGTTGATTAGAAAGGGGTGTGAAGCTTATCTTGCTCATGTGATAGATACTAGAGTGAAGGGTTCTCCCATTGATAGTATTGCCACAGTTGCAGAGTTCCCAGATGTATTTCCAGAGGAGTTGCCAGGGTTACCTCCTGAGAGAGAGGTGGAGTTCGGTATTGAATGGTTGCCTGGTACCACTCCTATCTCTATTACTCCTTATAGAATGGCACCAGCAGAATTGAGGGAATTGAAAGTGCAATTACAGGAGTTGTTGGATAAAGGATTTATTCGCCCCAGTGTTTCTCCTTGGGGAGCTCCTGTGCTATTTGTGAAGAAGAAAGATGGTACTATGAGGTTGTGTATCGATTATAGGCAATTGAACAAGGTGACTATTAAAAATAAATATCCTTTGCCTAGAATCGATGATCTCTTTGATCAATTGAAGGGTGCAGCTGTGTTTTCTAAAATTGATTTGAGATCTGGGTACCATCAGCTGAGAGTCAAGGCTGAAGATGTTCCGAAGACAGCTTTTCGGACCAGGTATGGGCATTATGAGTTTCTAGTTATGCCTTTTGGTCTAACGAATGCACCTGCAGCTTTTATGGATTTGATGAATAGGGTGTTCAGGCCCTATCTGGATCAGTTTGTAGTGATCTTCATCGATGACATTCTGGTATATTCGCGAAATGAAGAGGAACATGATATGCATCTGCGGATTGTGTTGCATATTTTGAAAGAGAAGCAGTTGTTTGCCAAATTGTCGAAGTGTGAGTTCTGGTTGGATCAAGTCGCTTTTCTCGGTCATATAGTTTCAGCGGAAGGCATTAAAGTTGATCCGAGCAAAGTTGAAGCTATATTGAATTGGAGTCCACCAAAGTCGGTGACAGAGGTTAGAAGTTTTCTGGGTTTGGCAGGCTATTACCGATGGTTTGTGAAAGGGTTTTCTTTGATAGCTACTCCACTCACCAGATTGCTTCGTAAGGGAGTGAGATTTGTGTGGACAGATCAGTGTCAGGCTAGTTTTGAGCAGTTGAGAGAAATGTTGACTCAAGCACCTATTCTTACTTTACCTGTAGAAGGCAAACCATATGTGATTTACAGTGATGCTTCACATAGTGGTTTGGGGTGTGTGCTGATGCAGGAAGGTAAAGTTATAGCTTATGCATCTAGACAGTTGAAATCGCATGAGCTTAATTATCCGATCCATGATTTGGAGCTAGCAGCTATTGTGTTTGCATTGAAGATTTGGCGACACTATCTGTTTGGGGAGAAATGTTTTATCTATACTGATCACAAAAGCTTGAAATATTTGGGTGTTCAAAAAGAGCTTAATCTGCGACAGAGGAGATGGTTGGAATTGATTAAAGACTACGACTGTTTGATTGATTATCATCCAGGTAAAGCAAATGTTGTTGCTGATGCCTTGAGTCGGAAGTCTTTAGCTGGTTTAACTGTTTACTCGCTCTCGTTGCTCGTTGAGTTGAGAGCTTTGCATGCCAGTTTTGTAGCTTGTGACGATGGTGCATTGTTGGCATAGTTACTTTTGGAACCAGTTTTGTTAGATCAGATCAAAGAGGCTTAGTTGATTGATATGAAGATTCAGAAGATTATTTCAGATTGCAAGAATGGGAAGACTAGAGATTTTGTTGTGAAAGGTGATGGGAGTCTCTGGTTTAAGAACCGATTGTGTGTACCCGATGATGCTGATTTGAAAAGAGTCATTTTAGAAGAAGCACATCAGTCAGTGTTTGCTATGCATCCGGGTAATACAAAGATGTATCATGATTTGAGACAGCATTACTGGTGGATTGGTTTGAAGAGAGATATTGCAGATTTTGTGTCGAAATGTCTCACCTGTCAGAAGGTTAAAGCAGAGCATCAAGTTCCAACTGGATTGCTTCAACCATTACCAGTATCAGAATGGAAGTGGGATAGAGTGACGATAGATTTTGTGTCTGGTTTGCCATTGACACAAAAGAAGCATGATGCTATATGGGTGATTGTGGATAGATTGACTAAGACAGCTCATTTCCTTCCGGTGCGGATGGATTACTCTTTGGAGAGATTGGTTGAGCTGTATATCCATGAGATTGTGAAGTTGCATGGTGTTCCAACTTCTTTAGTGTCTGATCGAGATCCCAGGTTTACTTCAAGATTTTGGAAGAGTTTGCATAATGCTTTGGGTTCTCGATTACACTTCAGTACTGCTTTTCATCCACAGACGGATGGACAGTCAGAGAGGGTGATACAGATTATTGAGGACATGTTGAGAAGCTGTGTCATTGATTTCTCTGGAAGTTGGGATAGGTTTTTACCTCTTGTGGAGTTTGCTTACAACAACAGTCACAAATCCAGCATTGATATGGCACCGTTTGAAGCATTGTATGGCAGACGGTGTAGGACACCTCTTTGTTGGAATGAGCTTGGAGATAATAATTTGGTTGGTCCTGATTTGATTCAAGAAACTGAAGAAAAAGTAAAGTTGATTCGAGGCAGGTTAAAAGCAGCTTCAGACCGACAGAAGTCTTATGCAGATCTGAAAAGGAGAGATATAGAGTTTGATGTTGGAGATAAGGTATTTCTGAAAGTGTCTCCTTGGAAGAAGATTTTGAGGTTCGGTCGGAAAGGGAAATTGAGTCCTCGTTTCATTGGACCGTATGAAGTGTTGGAAAGAGTTGGGCCAGTTGCGTATCGACTTGCTTTGCCACCTGAGTTGGATCGTATTCATAATGTATTTCATGTTTCTATGTTGAGGAGGTACAGATCGGATCCATCTCATGTGTTGCCAATTGAATCTATCGAAGTGAGCCCAGATTTGACTTTTGAAGAGGAACCAGTTGCTATCTTGGCACATGATGTGAAAGAGCTGAGAAAAAAAAGAGTGCCATTGGTGAAGATTCTTTGGAAGAATCATGGGAAAGAAGAAGCAACTTGGGAAAGTGAGCAAACGATGCGAGAGCAATATCCTCAGTTGTTTCAGCTTTGATATCAGGTAATTTCGAGGACGAAATTTTCTTTTTAGAGGGGGAGAATTGTAATATCCTCATATATAGTCTAGAAGTTTTGATTATGTTGTTGATGTTGTTGTTATTGTTGTTGTAGTGACATATTGGATTGAATATATGTGTTAAATTGCAAGAGAAAAGATATTGGAAAGTGAATGCTTGTGTATATGTGTTTTGGGGAAAAGAATTAGGGTTTAGAGAGAATGGTATATGTTTGTGTATATGATGATATATATAACATATAAATTGGTCAAATGAAGAGTTAATGGAAGAGATATTTATTTGTGTTGAGTGTGTAATTATATATAAGGGCTTATATGAAACAAAAAGTTAGTTATATGATTGAGGGTATTTTGGTAATTGCTTGGATAAGATCACTTGGTGGAGATTAAAAGCAAAATTTGACTTTGCTTCTTCATATTTTCTTCTTCTTTTCCATTGTGGCCGGCTCCTCCTTAGACAAAGGAAGCAAGAGGCAAAGAGAAGATCTTGTTGAGTGAAGCTCAAATTGAAGAAAGATTAAGTGATCAAGTTGGTGATTTAAGAAGTTTTGTAACTTTGGTAAGTTCTCTTGTGATCTTTGTGTTTATTTGAAATGATATTTGAGTTTGATAGATTTTTAAGAGTGTGTTGGTTGATTTTGAGATGTGAGAAGTGTTTGAGTGAGTTGATGATGGATTTTGAGTATGGATGGAAGAAAAGAGTAAGTGGTTGGAAGAGATGATGTTGTATATGTGGTAAGGGTTTTGAGATGATTTTGTGTTTGGTGTTTGATGTGTGTTTTGGCTTGTTTTGGGTGTGTTGCAAGTTTGAGATGAGTTTTGAGTATGTTTTGTTAAGATTATTTGAAGAGGATGTTAATGTATAGAAGTGTGTTGTTGAGTGTATGGTTGTTTTTGATCGGAGTCTTGATTTGTGGCCGGACACGCCCATGAGCACGTCCAGGGTTTTTAGGCGTGTCAATTGTGTTGGAGGCAGTAGGTTTGACACGACCAGTAGCACGCCCGTGTTATTGAGCGTGTCATAGCTACTGTAAGATTTGAGAATTTACACGCCCAGGAACACGCCCATGTTGTTGAGCGTGTAAATGTTTCTGTGTTGTGGAGTTAGGACACGGCCATGAACACGCCCGTGTGGGTGAACGTGTCAGGGTTGAGGTTTGCCCTAATTAATTCCTAATTGGATTATCTCTTGTGTATCCTTAAACAAGTATATGCTATTTGTAATATCCCAAAATATACCCTAGATGTTTTGGGTTTTATTATTATTATAATTGGATTTATTGTATATGTTTTATTGTTAGAAAAAGGGGTTTTTAAAAGAAGTGTATATGTGATGTATATTATGATATATATAACATATACCTAAGTCATGGAAAGTCAAAGTTTTGAGTTAGTGGAAGAAGATATTTGTTGTGTTTTGAATTTGTTATTAATTAATTAATAAGGATTTGAATGTGTGGAAGAGGTTGAAAGAGATTAGTTTAATATTTTAAATTGCTTGGTTGAGAGGGTTTTAAGGAAAAGAGGGGTTTGACTTTGGATTTCTCTTTCTTCCTTCTTCTTTCTTTCTCATTGCCGTGGATCACTTTCTCCTTCTCCTTCCTTTGCTTTGTTTGGCCGGTTAACACAAGAAACAAGAGAGCAAAGAAGAGATTTGAACCTCTAACTCAAGATCTAAGGAAGCTTTCAAGAGTTCAAGTGGAAAGTTAAGAGATTTCTTCATCTTTGGTAAGTTCTTCACTTGACTCTTTGATTTCTTTGAGTTTTTGAGTTGAGTTGTGATTGGTATGTGATTATGTTGTTTAAGATGGGTTTAAGAGTGTTTGGGTAACTGATTTCTTGTTTTTGGGGATGGATTGGAGGAAAGAGTAAGTTGTTGGAAGTGATTGTTTTGAGGTTGTGTTTTAGGTTTGTGTTGATGATTTTTGATTTGAGATTTGAGGAATGCTTTAGTAGTTTTGGTGTTTTTGTGAGTTTGTTATGGTTTTTGGGTATGTTGAGATGACTTTGGTTGAAGTGGTTTTTGGTGAAAGAAAGAGTTTTGTTGGTTGTGTTGTTGTTTTGGCCGGAATCTGGGTTGTTGGCCTGACACGCCCTAGGGCACGTCCAGGATTTTGGGCGTGTCGATAGCTCTGTATTTTGGGTTGAGTGGCACGACCAGTGACACGCCCATGTCACTGAGCGTGTTGTAGCTTCTGTGTGGCAGTAGGATTGACACGACCAGTAACACGCCCGTGTTATTGAGCGTGTCATAGCCACTGTGTTTTTGGGGAATTGACACGGCCATGAGCACGTTCTTGATGTTGGACGTGTCACTATTGTTGTGAGGCAGAAGGTATTACACGCCCAGTAACACACCCGTGTCATTGAGCATGTAAAAGCTTCTGTGTTGTGGAGTTAGGGCACGGTCAGGGACACGCCCGTGTGGGTGAGCGTGTCATGGTTAGAGTTTGCCCTAGTTGGTTCTTAGCCTTATGTTCTTATAAGGGTTTCATCTTCCTTTGGATTAGGTTGTGAAGAAGGTGAATTACTCTAATTCAAGAAGTGAAAGATTGTTGGAAAGAGAGGTGTTAATATTGTGTGGGTTGCATTTAAGGTAAGTATAAACTACATTATTGCATACATCCATATGATGTTGAAATTTAACATACATTTCATGATATTGATGATGCTTATGAATAATGTTATGTTGTGTATAATGTGGAATATGATGTGAACATTTGTAATGATGTGAAAGATATGATAATGTGATGAATTGTATTTATGTGATGAGAAGCCATGATTGTTGGCTATGATGATAAAATAAATTACAATTGAGGCAAGGTTGCCTATTGCGAAAATGAGAATGAAATGAGAATGAAATGATTTTGTGTAAAGTGTGTTATCCAACCTTCAGAGTTCTGATTTTGGCAGGCATGCCTATTGTAGTAACAGTCTAGCCGGGTTGAGGATCTCCTCAAGTTGTTGAGTTGATGGTCCAAGAGACTGGGTCTGTTACTTTATAAATGTGAAATGATAGATGTAAATTGAAGTAACAGTCTAGCTGGGTTGAGGATCTCCTCAAGTTGTTGAGTTGATGGTCCAAGAGACTGGGTCTGTTACTCTATCCATGGATAGAGAGATATGTATATTGCCTACGGGCTTGATTATTGTGATATTGGACCGAAACAGCAACTCTGAACTTTGAATAACAAATTAGTGTCTTGTGGGCCCATAGGTGTCTTTGTTGAATGAGTATAATGGATGATGATATGATTATTGAAATTATGAAATGTAACCTTCATATATATATATATGATTATTATTGATTGAATGTATGATATTGATATTGACATTTCATATTATCATGATGGTTTGTACTACTGAGTTTTGGCTCAGCGCGATTGTGGTTCATCGCGCAGGTGGTAGAGTTGATAGGGTTGAGACTGAGGATTCCTCTAGACCTAGTTGAGCTTTACTTGAAGAGTTGGATTAGAGCTTAAAGATCAGAGAGTCAAGCTGCCAATCATGTATCTATTCTATGTTGTATATATTTTTGACGTTTATGTATTTGAACTTGTAAAAATTTGTAATAACTTCCGCTGTGAATTTATAAATGTTTTTATACATAGTGTCTTTTGAATTTCCTTTAAACATTCGAGTTATGAGTTGTGTATTTTAAACAGTGGCATGTTCTATATTCAGTATACGTATTATACGATCGTATAAGCATGCTTGGTACGTATACGAGATATAGAGGTGTTACACAGTGAAGAGTTGATTTTGGGAACTTAAAGATCAGAGGAGACTTGCCAATCATGTATAACTCTTTTATATTTTGTAAAGTAATGATTTTAATGTACATATGTGTATATTTGTAAATATGAAATTAAATGTTTTCATATATGTAAATATTTGATAAATTCCGCTGCGTAACAACTAAATGTATCTATATATATCTATTTAGTTTTGTATTACAAGTTAACTACTTATCTTTCTATAATGTATACAATTGAAAAATTATGGTATCATTTAAAATGTTTTTAAATGTTAAAAAAATCCGTAGCATTTCTATGTTTAGTACATGTATACTACATTGTGGTGTTTGTAGTGTGCATGTATTGAATGTAGGGGTGTTACAAAAGATGTACAAAATTTTTGTGTTAAGATTTATTAATTAGAATTGGGAGTTGTTATCATTTGTAGTTTTTATAAATAACTATTCATACATATAAGCAAGGTGGTAATTAAATGGAGATACAATTCTGGAAATGACTATGATGATGGAATAGTAAGTGTTAAGATATAAGTTATTAACATTTGAATTTAAGGTTATGAGATTATATGTTTAAGATAATAGAATGATCAAATATCTTGAGTGTAATAGATGTGTTGTACATATATACTAAAGAGATGAATTAATTTCGTCCAATGAAAATTCGGTTAAAGATATGATAATCTATTGTGATTATTGGAGTACATAGAAAGTATAATGATGAGTTATGAAATTGTAAAAATGTAATTGAAAATGATACTGATGGGATAGCAGAAATTATGTAATTTAATGAAATAATAATTTGATGAGATGATTAATTTCATAAGATATTTTAAGATTATATATTGATTTGGATGGTTTATTACGGTACTAGATAATTTTAAGGACGAAATTTCCTTTGGGGGGGGGGAGAGAGAATTATAACATTTCTAATTTTAAAAATTAAATAAAATAAACTAAAATTAAATTGAATAAATTAAATAAATAATTTAAATGGAAAATGGGAGGATTTTAAGTGAAAAAAGTGGAATGTATATGTGAAATATACATAAAGTATATAAAAGTCAACAAAAGTCAACTCTTTTAAAAGAAAAGTCAAAGGTCAAGTGGCATTTTTGTAATTATACTTTGAAAAATAAAATTTATAAAAATAATTTCAAAATAATTTATTTTTGTATGGAAGAAATAAATTAAGGTTTTTATTAAATAATTAATTAATTAATTAAAAATATAATAAAATAATAATATATATAAGGACAAAAGTGAAAGTGGAAAGAAAGAGAGCTTGAAATTTAGTCTTCTTCTTCTTCTTCTTCCTTAGTGTGCTGACTTTCCAAGCCAAGAACTCAAGCTTTTTGCTTCTTCCAAGATCCAATAATTGAAGGATTTCAAGGTTTCAAGTGAGACTTTTAGTGATTTCCATCATAAAAAGTAAGTTCTCTAGCTTTTTCTTTGGAAATCCATGGTTATTTGAATATGCTGATTTTGAGTTTTTGGAATAGCATGATTTAATTATTTGATTGGGTATGAGTGAAGTTAATTTGAGTAGTTATCAATGATTTTTAAGTTGGATTGAAGTAATGGTTAAGTTTGAGATGAGTTGGTTGAAGACAGAGAATTTAGGGTTATGGAACTTTTGGATTTTTGAATTCATGTGATTTAATTGTGCAATTTGGTTCTAAATGTGTTATTTTGATGCATAAACAAGTATTTTAAAGTCAAATATTGGATTTGGTTAAGTTTGGTTATAGTTTGGAAATGGTAGTGTTGATTTAGGGTTTTGGAAACAGACTTTTCAAAGTGTGGTGAATTGTTTGATTTTAATGTTTAAGACATGATATCTAATGAGATAAGTAATGAATATAAGCTTGGATTAATGATTAGAATGAGTTGAATTAAAGAACCTTCATTGATGAAGGTTATGCCATTTTAGGGTTTTGTACTAAAGTATGTATTTAATTAATGTAATTGGTTTAAACATATTAAAATATGTTTGCAATGATATAACACCAATTTAAATGGATTATAATGGTTTTTCAAAGTTAAAGTAAGGTTAGGCTTAACTTTGGAGTTTTGAATTGAATGAATTTTAATTAAGGGTTGATACTTGTAATGCCTTTAAATGTGATATTAAATGATTGTATTTTATCACATTTGGTATAGGCATTCAGGAGAGGTGATTTGCCTGACCCTAGTGTTGAAGGGAAACTTGAAATAGAAGGTTGAAGGTTGATTTTGAGCTTGGTCTTGAATGCTTTTTAAGGTAAGTACAAACTTTTGAGTAATGAGATATGTTTGCATTAATTTTGGCCTAACACATTTTGGATGGAAAATGTGTTAAGCTATTTGGTACATTGAAAGTTCATGAAAATTGTGCTATGATATGTGATTTATTATGTATATATTTAAATGCATTGTGAAAAGCCATTGTTAATGGCTAAATTGCATAAAATGTGATTTATATGAATTATGTGAAAATAACCCAAAATATTTGGATGATGTGCTTGTGATGAGAAATGTGTATACATTGTGATGATATGATGAAATATAATGAATTAAAGTGAATTGACATTGATATGAATGAGAAAATGAGACAGTGTGCCTAATTGATAATGAGAAAATGAGGCAATGTTCCTAATTGATAATGAGAAAATGAGGCAATGTGCCTAATTGATAATGAGAAAAGAGGCAATACGCCTAATTTATTATTGGAAAATGAGAAAGAAAATTGATGATGGAAAAGATGAAATAATTGTGTTCCTAGTATGTTATTCAATTTCTAGAGTTATGTGTTTGGCGGCATGCCTATGAGGTTATTCTCATTATTTGCTTTTGGGGCTAGACGCTATGCATCCCTGATACATGATTTGCTTTCGGGGCTAGATGCTTGCCATCACTGTAATATGATTTACCTTCGTGGCTTTTGAGCATTTCTTTCATTTGTCTTCTCGGCTAGATACTTAGTTTCAATTCAGACCAAAATAGTAACTCTAGGATTTGAATGGCATATTAGATCCTTTAGGCCCATGTTTGTATTTGTTCTTATGTGAATTGTAAAATGATTAAAGGATATGTTTTAAGGTGAAATTGAGTGCTACATTGTGTAACATCATGCTAAAGCATTTTGCATTGGCATTGTTTTATAGTTTATTGTTATCAAAGTTTATACCACTAAGCTTTTAGCTTAGCACAATTGCAATTCATCATGCAAGAGAGTTGGAGAGTTCTACTAGACCTGGTCAGGTCTAAGCTTGTGTTTATTGAGCTTGAATTATTTTTTGGTACATCAAGATCAGAGCTATTTGCCAGCATGACATATTTAATATTATAATACATTTTGATATTGTGTATATTATGTGATATTTTTAAACTATATATATTGTAAATTATAAAGACTCTTTGGACAAATTGTATAATGTGCGTTGTTTATATGTGTTCTGATTTATATAAATATATGTATATATATAAATGTTTAGGGAAAATGTGGAGAAATTGAGAAGTGGAGGTGAAAATGTATGATTTATTTTGTTGTGAGTGTATCTTGTACAGGTTGGGTAATTGTTTAAAATTTAGGATGTCCAAATTACAGATAAAACCCTGGTGAATTATTTCCATAGATTTTCTAATAAAATTCTTATTTTGAAATCTATAATTAAAAAGGAATATTTTATTACTATTTAAATATATATTTTTAAGTATGTGGAATCTTAAATTTGAAATGTGAAAATTTTTATTTATATTGGGTTGTCGCGTCTTTATACCATATATGCATATTTTACATATACTTGGTGTATGTATTATACGTATAAAGGGTATAAGGGTGTTACAACATTGCTCAAGAAGAGGCCCGATAAGTTAGACCATATTATGATGATTGTGAGAGGGGTGCTGAGAGGGGTGCTACCTAATCTTCGAAAGAAAATGTCACATACCCTTATCAAGGATTTCAAAGATCTTCTCCAAGCTGGCTTGCAAATAAAAGAATGGGAAAGGGAGAAGAATCACTTTTCTAGAAGAAGGAATGATAGGGAAAGTTATTAGTCTGGTAGTCAGGGTATATAGAAGTTAGTGGATGTCAATGCAACAACTATTCAAACAAATAGAAGACAGTTTTTATAGTTGGGAAACCTCTATCTTGGGTTTTCAACAAGTTGCAGAAAAATGGGCTATTATGGCCATTGGATCCCCGACCTTTGTCGAATCCTCTGCCATCAAGCTTTGATGATAAGGTCTTCTGTCAATTCAATCAAGTGCAGGGACATGAGACAAATAGATACGTTCACTTAAGGCATGAGATCAAAAGATTTGATTGACAGTGGCTAGTTGCCTGACCCCAATAAACCTAACACTAAAAGCAATGAATTGCCTAATTTTAGAAGAGTGCTGCCCCCAGCAACCTTCATGATAGAAGGATGATTGATGGAAAGATCTATCTTGACATCTCTTCAAGATATAGATGGAGAAACTGCTGAAGAAGGGGTTGCTAGTTTGGCCCTTACCCCTGACATGTCCAAGTAGATGAAGCATTTCTCGACTTATACTCAACAAACTTCCCCTAGCTTTTTTGGTTTTTATTTTATTTTCTATCTTTAATATTTTCTCAAACAATTATATTTTTTAAATTAAAATTATTTGAATAAATTACTTTCATCAATTTTTTTGTTTATGTTGGTCTTTGTTTATTTTGGTGTTCAACCGATTACAAGATTATCTTGATATTCATAAATTAGTAAATCTATGCATCACGATCTAAATAACTTTACTAGGCGAGGGATTTGTTCTATAGCATCAAGCTGTGTATGCTTACTTAGAGAGGGCTTCTACATAATTATTTTTATTTAGGTCTTAGTCAATCATAAAACATGCTTTGACAAACATTCAAGGCGAAATTGAATTCTGCCTATTTAAGGAGAAAAGATCAAGGCATTATTTGGTAAGCCAACGACTAGAATCCACCCAATTAAATATCAATCCGTAGTTGTGCCTTTGAGCATTTAAGAAATTCTTTTCTTGCTTTTATTGGCTTGTAAATCCCAATAACCTATCCTGAGTTGTTGTGATACTTATGGCAAGTTTGATGATCATTAAGGTACTAAGGACTAAAGAAGATCAAGGAAGAGGATGCATAGTCAAGACCATAAAGATAGTTAAAGTTAACCTGAATTGGACTTAATGGAGTCCGACCATGATCTTGCTAGGCACATTAATTAAAATGGGGGACAAAGTCTAAACATGTATACACCTACTTCAAACGGCCAGTTTAAGTTCAGTCTATAAATACCTCAAGAAACCTCATTTTTCAGATAGATTGTAATAGTAATAGCCAAGAAAAACAACTTTTATTTCTTTTCATCAAAATTTATATTCATATTCATTGAGTGTTAGGTGTGAGCATTAAATACCAATGTAAGTTTGAGTGTGAGCTTTGAAACACTTAAATTTTAGAGTGAACCTAGAAAAACTTTTATTGGGTTGTGAGGATATTACTCAAATCAAGTAGAAGTTTGGTGTGAGCTTGTGAAAATACCAAGTTAGGATTGAGCTTGTAAAAATCCAAGGTTAGTGAAATTCTCAGCTTGAAGTTGGGGAGTGGACATTGGATTAATTTGATCTAAACAACTATAAATATTTGGTGCTCTTTCTTCTCAACTCTACTTCATATTCATCTTGTTTTTCTAGTTATTTTTAATTTGCCTTCACTTCTTCATAACAACCAATTAACTCCCCCCCCCTCCCTCTTGGTTGCCATCTTGGGATAACAATTCTATAATTTTATAATGTTTAAATTCTCAATTAAAGCTTCAAATGTCAAATATGCCTTTATCGGAAAATTACAAAATATTTCCCATTTATGATCTTTCACCTCTAATTCTTCCATAATCAACATTCTAGCCCCAAATTCATATCAAGGTGCCCTATAGTTTGACTTTCTAAAGGGCTTAAAAGTTTATATGTATAGTATGAATGTATAAATGCATGTATAAAAAAGGTTTCATGATCATGGAATAAGATTTATGGTTTATACAACTTAGAAGCAAGGTCTGTGGCTCTTATATGCAAGAAGGGTGGCTGAGTACAGAGGGTAGGACAACCATATTGTAATATCCAGATTTTTTATGTACTTTAGAATAGTAAATAGAGGAGAGCATATGGGTGTAATAGGTAGAGAAAATATTAGATAAATATTTATGATGGATGTTATATATGTACTATATATATTTGAAATATATGAGAAGGATAAATAGAATATATAAGACATATACATATACCTAACATATACTACACATATGCATGAGGTATATATTGGTGGTGGGAAAGTTGATTTTAATCATTTAATTCTTTAATAATAATAATAATAATAATAATAATAACAATAATAAAAGGGAAAGTAAAAAGTCAAAGGAAGGAAGAAGATGTGTGGTGGAGAATTAAAGTGGAATTATTTATAATATTTTATTTATATAAAGATAAGGATGAATAAAGAAGAAAAAAAAGTTCTTCTCTGTATTCTTCTTCTTCTTCTTTTTAACGTGAGATAGATAGAGAGTGGGAAGAGTTGACTTTTCTTGCTACATATCAAAGTTTATAAGAGATTCAAGAGGGATTAAAGAAAATAGTCAAGATTTGGCAAGTAATTCAAGTACTTTCTTCTTAAGCTTATTTTATGGATTTTATGTATATATGTATGATATAGTTAGTGAGAGAAAGTGATGATTAATTGAATAATATTATGACAATGATATATTGATGTATATATATGTTGAATTGATACATAGATAAAGAAAATATGATTAGATGTTGGGGATAATAATGAGTAGTTGGAATTGAGGAAAAGAGTAAGGGTTTGGTAAAGTTCAGTTGGAGATTGAATAAATTGATATATGAATGATGGTATGAATGAGATATATGATTATTGTTATTAAGATTTTGTGTTTAGATTAACAAGAAGTAAGTAAAGAAGAGTAAGCTTGGGAATAACCAAAGATTTGTATATATATCTTTTTTGGATTTTATATATGATCCTGAGTTTACATATATGATTTTGAGATTTTGCATATTTGATTTAACATGGGTTGGAGTTGCTATGTGATATGTTAGTATTGTATTGATGAAATGGAGTGAAAGAGTGCTTTTGCGATGTCATGGGCATACCTAGAGATTAAGCCTGACATGCCCAATGACACGCCCATGTCCCTGGGCATGTCGTAGTCACTGTAATACAAATTTGAAGACACGTGCAGTGACATGCCCATATCTCTAGGCGTGTCGTAGCTACTGTAATGTAGGACTAAGAGCATGGGTATTGACATGCCCATGTCTCTGGGCATGTCATAGGTACTGAATGGCAGTATTAAGGACATGGACAGTGACACACCCATGTCTTTGGGCATGTCGTAACTACTATAAGGCAGTATTAAGGACACGGGCAGTGACACACCCATGTCTCTAGGCATGTTGTAACTACTGTAAGGCAGTATTAAGGATACGAGCAGTGATAAGCCCATGTCCCTGGGCGTGTCAAAGTTTGTAGAAGTTGAGTGTTACTTGAAGAATTATGAGAAAATATGTTAATTATACTACATATTTGTATGTTGATGAGTCATATGGTGAGTGTGGCTCATGCTTGCATGGTGAAAGTATAAAATGGAAAAATGTGGTTGGATGTCAAGTGTGAATTACAAATGAATACTGATTATGATGCAGTTGAAATGATAAATGTGCTATAACATGTGATTTGTCAGTATCCATTTAGTGCATTTGTGAAGCCATTGATAATGGCTAAATTGAGTATAAATTGAAACATGTGCAATATGTAAAAATGACCAAAAGTGTTTGGGTAATGTGATTTGTTGTGCATCCATTAAAGATATTGTGAAAAGCCATTGGCAATGGCTAAATTGCATAAAATGTAATACATTGTGATGATCCGATATTGAAATGTATGAATGAAATGATATGGCATTGAAATGATGAAATGAAATGATATGACATTGAAATAATTATGTGGAATGATATAATATTGAAATGAATGAGAAAATGTGAAATGAGGCAATGTGCCTAGTTGAATGTGAGAAAATGTGAAAGAAATGGAAGATGAGTATTGGTAATGCTTGTGACCTATATATGAATGATGTGAATTGGTAATGTGATGTGATCAAGAATGGTGATGATCACAGGAAAAGTATAAACTAAAGTGATGTTATGTACATGCAACCTATATCATTACTTGTCTAATTGTGTTGAGATTGATTGGATATGCACAAGAGGTCTTATGTAGAGCTAGGTCTAGAGATGCATATGTTAATAGACCTGAGCAGAGCTGGGTCATGTCTTTGAAATGATGGTAAACCTGAGCAGAGCTAGGTCTTGACCAGAGCAGAACTGGGTCATGTGTTTAAGATGACAACTGACCTGAGCAGAGCTAGGTCATGTGATTGAAAATTGAAAATGGACCCGAGCAGAGCTGGGTCGACAAACTGATAGTGTGACAGCTGAACTTAGTAATTGCAATGATGTGTGAGTGGGATGTGAAACCCAATAGTCATGTACAAATATGGAATGTGATTTTCAATAATGTAATGATGTGTAAGTGGGATGTGAATCCCAATATAGTATTTGTGTATATTATATATGGATAAGGATGTGATATTTGTATTTGTGCATTTGTATATATATATAATTTATACCTACCACTAAGATTTGAAACTTAGCGCGGTTATGTGAATCGAGCAGGTAAGTAGATTGCTGATCTGAGAGTCAGATATTTGTGCCACGAGAAGACTAAGGGTGTGCCAGAGACTAAGTAGAAGGTGGTGCATGCATGTACATTTTGTATTTTGTAGTTTGACCATATGTATATGTATATAAGTAAATTTTTTGAAAGACAATGTATAAATGTACATATGTAATTAAATGAAAAATGTTCTTATGTTTATATATATATTTGTATAAATACGATAATGAAAGGTTTGAATGGATTTGTAATGTGGCATCCTTATGTCATATATGCATATTGTACATATATGGGGTATGTGTATAGTTTGTATATAGGATATAGGGGTGTTACACATATACCTAGCTACATGTTAGATAAAGAATCTAGCGCATGCCTAATAGTACTACATTTATATTACACCTCAAAATGATTGAGGATTCATCATGGGATGAATGCTTTTATTATACCCTAACATACTTGAGGAAGGTTTCGAGGTATATGCTACTCACTATCTAGGGCTTTCCAAAACTAAGGGTAAAGAACCCATTATGTAGTATGATGGATGAAAAAAAAATTTAATTAAAGGGAAATCTAATCTAAAAAGAGCCCAAAAATTATCTAGTTGCCAATGGAGTAGCCAAGTGTGAGGATTCACCCAACCACTAATCCAGCAGACTAAAGGAGCTTAAATGCTCATTTGGATTTAAACTCACACAAAATCATCGTGTAAGGTCTCCACTCAGTTTGGTAAGGACGAGTATGGAAATTATTCCTTTTATTTTGAAAATGGTTGCCTTTTATTTTAAAAAAGAAGATGGCTTTATTTTGAAAATCATTTTTTAGAGAATCACCATCCTGACTTTAGACCTTTGATTTTGGCCCTAAGCTAGTCTTTTCCTAATTAAAGAAGCCTAAGTCATGATTGGTCCATTCTTAATAATCTTAAACCTACTTTAAGCTTTTAATTAGATTGGTCCAGTTTTTTATAAGGCTTAAAATAAGTCCTGTTTAATTTTTAAAGCCTTGAAGCAGTCCAATTTGAGATTAAAGTAAGTTTGGTTCGATATGGATCAAGCCATATTGAATTAGGCTTGTCCAATTCAATATGGATGGTCCATGTCAAATTAAACCATGCCTAGTTCGATATGGATGTCCATATCGAATTAGAATGGCTCTAATTTGACATGGACATGTCAATTTTGAATTATAATTATTCTAATTCAATATCGACTTAGTCCATACCAAATTAGATTAATTCTAATTTGATATAGAGCTTGTCCATATCAAATCTATATCAAATTAGGCTTAATATTTCAATATGGACTTTGATCCATGTCAGATTAAACTTGTTTTAATTCAATATGGTCACAGTTTCCCGTAAATTTATAAGAGTTTAATTCAATATGCTTCAGATGAGTCTTGCTTGAATAGGAAATTAATACTCGATTCCAAAATTTTAACCTAATATAAGATTAAAAGAAAAAGATCAGGGAGTAATAGCAACAACAACAACAAAGAATTAATTAAAACCCTAGCAACAACTATTAGCAAAAGGCAGTAAAAAATGCATAGAAACACGATAAATAAGAAGGCAGTGGACGTTGCTTTCACTTTGCTCAATCAAGATTCTACAGTGGTGCAAACATAATGTTTGAATCAATGTAAAATCTCGGTGGAACCAACAAATTGAGGTTTAAAATCCTTTATCTAATCTGCTTTAAATTCACAGTAGTTCATCCATTATTATTTCATTGAATTATTTTATTTCCTTCTTGTATTTTTTTTATAAAAAATCTAGTATATTATTTGAGCACCTACATTTACAAAACTGATTTTGAATGTCCAGTAAATTACTTTATTTATATCCACGGTCAATTGCTTAAAGCTTCATCGGGAACCCTAGTTTAATAAAACAGTAGCTTGTTCAATCCAATTGGCAGTAAAATCTCAACATCATAGTAGTGGTAGCAATTTATCTCATTGTAATATTAATATGAATTAAAGATCTAGTAGACTCAAAATTTATCGCAGTAGCTAAGTTTTTCTTAATGTCCAAACCCTAAACATATTTTTATACCCTAAATACATAACCATTGGTTTTTAAAACCCTAATTTTCAAAACTCTACTTTTCAAAAACCTAAAACCTAACCTCAAAACCCTAATTTCTAATTTAAAACTTTAAAACCCTAATTCCAAATACCAAAAACCCTAATTTTCCAAGCATCAACATCAAAACCCTAATTTCCAATTTAAAATCTTAAAACCATAAGTTATAAACCAAAACCCTAGTTTTCCATCCCAAAAACCTAATTTTGACTTTAAAATCTTACATGCCCTAATTTAAGGTATAAGCCATATTTTTGTACATTTAATAATTTATTTGAGATTGAACCTTAGTTTTGATCATTTAATTTGTTATAAGTTTGTGATCGATAATTCATTTTATTATTGTGGACGTTTGAATCGTTTAATTCATTTGGTTAATTATTTTAATGTTTGATTATTTTGGTTTCATTAATGTAAGAGGTATGTTTCCACTTATGGGTACCTCATAAATTAAATTCAATGTAATTTATTTTGAGTTTTGGATTAGTGTAAAGGATATGATTCCACCAAGTGGTGGGTGTCCTATTTTATTTAATTTTGGACTTTAGACATTGTAAGGGCATGTTTCCATCTTGTATGGGTGCCCATTTATTATTTTGTTTCAACTTATTTTTATTTTAATGCAATGATTATTTATTTTGATAATTTCATGTAGTATGGATAATTTTATGATATTTAAGAATTTAATAATATATAGACCTAAAAAGAAGGTCGGTTCCAATGAACCGGACATTATGGGAGTGTTGGGTCATCCTCACCTTTCCCATATGTACCCAACTTTCCCAACCCATTAGGGATTGGGGATTCATTAAGAATTGAGTCATCACCCCTTTCTATTTTCCCAGCCCGTCCGGGTGGCAACTCCATTTTCACTGGGTTTAGGTCTGTGTTCTCTAAGGCCTTAAGCCTATCAGTACCGAAGTTTAAAGAACCATTCCAAATGGGAAACCATTCCAAATAGGAATAGGGGCAAAATTGCCCGCTCACAGTGGCAACTCCATTGGGATATAAGATAAGTTGATTTTATTGGTCTTTATATTATTTTATTCTTTCTTGTTATGATATTATCAATTGCATTATTTAGATTGCATTGTGTGCATGAGTTAGGAAGCCCATGTAACCCGTGTTGTGTTATGTAAGGGATACCATACTTTTACTCAAGGTATGGAGATCAAGCATGGCATAACCACTCATTCCTTTGGGTATATACTTGCTATGGAAGCCTAAACATTTCAATCCAAAGACTAAAGCCCGTGTAGTTGGCCTAGTTACTTTCCTTAGGTTTTTTTCTAAATGCTTGTTGTTTGACTATGATTGATATATCTTGGTGTGAACCATGGCTTATTTCATCCGCTCTTTTTTCTAATATGACATAATTATGTTGCAAGCTCAAAATAGTTTTATTCCTTTAAACCTAAAATAACAAAATTATTTTTAAAACTTTTCAAGATGGTCTTTGGACAAAAAATCTTTTAAAGATGTGTCAAAAAAATTATTTTCACCTTATAGCCCATGCTCAAAGCCCAAAATCTATTTTTAAATAAATCCTTTTATAATGGGCTTTGATACAAACTATTTTTATGGGCTTTGAAACACTTTTCACTTAATGACCCAAATCGAAGATTTTTTACTAAATCCTTTTTTCTTAAATGGGCTTACAAATAGTTAGGTCAATTATGGAATATTAAAAATCAATTGCGGGCCTAACTTATACCAAGAATTGTTAATCATGGGCTTATTTTATTGCATGAATCATTAGTTATTTTTTCCAAATAGGAAATCTATTTATGATAAACCTTTTTAGTTTTAATCCAATATAGCATAAAAGCTATCTTTTTGTTGGACCAATGGATTAAGACTTAATTAATAGGAATTATCATGGACTTACATTCTAAGTTTGAAAATAAAATTATTAGTTAAATTGTACAAGTGAAAGGTTCAAAAAAAAAAGATATCCCATGTTGATATTTGTTAACCACATACCTAGGAAAAGAGACTTGCCAATCGTTTGTGTAAGTTATAAGGTTGGAAGGAACGTTATATGTATCTTTGTTTATCTGTTACTTATGCACCTGTGCATACATACATACATACATTGCATTACATGTCATTGATCCTTACTGGCTCATAGCCCTTGAGTATAATAGTTCAAGAGCCCAAGGACACCTAACCTACACAAGTGATTCTGATTTAAGTGCTTTATTTGTAAGATGAATGCAAATCAGCTTAGGGATATAATCAATGAAGTTTTTAAAGCTAAGATGGCCGAGCTAAGTGATCAATTAGCTAAAATTATAAAGACACAGTTGATTGAAATTCTATAGATCATTAACAAGACTCATAAGGCATCTCCTATTGACATAAAGAAGAACGGAAAGCCAGCTTTAACAAGGAATAGGTCCACTGATAGAGGTCAAATAAGAAATGAGGTGTTAATTTCTATTCTACAATATCAATTGAGCCATACGTTGACTAAGCATTTAAGACTTATATGAGGAGTGGGACAATGAAAAGAACATATACAATGGAAAGGGGGGCAAAAAGGGTGGCTACCATCCTATCGATCAAAGTCAAAAGGGTCAAAGAGGTGTTGAGATAAATGCAATAACAGAGCCAACAAAGAAGCATAAATTTTTAGACTTAGGGGAACCTTTGTCAAAAGTGTTTAAAAATCTAATGAAAATGGATTTGCTATAACCATTGGCACCACGACCACTATACAATCCACTGCCACCAAACTTTGATGCCAAGGTCTTCTATAAATTCCATCAAGTGTAAGGGCATGAGACAGATAAGTGTGTTTGATTAAGGCATAAGATCCAAGATTTGATTGATAATGGAAAGTTACCAGAACCCAACAAACCCAACACCAAGAGCAATCCTTTGCCTAAATTTGGAAGAGTTCCACCACCAACGACCTTCACGATAGGGGGACGATTGAGGGAAAGTTTTGTCATATCCTCTTTTCCAAACATAGATGGGATGATGACTATCATTGATGATGGAAAAATCCTTGCCCTTGATATGTCCAAGAAGATGAAGCATTTTCAAATCCAACTCAACAAAACTTCCCTTGGCTTATTTGGTTTTTATTTTCTTTCTTTGGTGTTTTCTAGAACAATTATGTTTTAAAAATTAAGATTGTTTGGGTAAACTACTTTCAATAAATTTTTGTTAATCTTTGATCATTTTGGTGATCAGCCTATGATGAGTCTACCTTGATATTCAAAAATTTATGTATCTATGTATCATGATTCGAATGACTTCACTAGGTGAGGGAGTTATTCTATAACATTGAGTTGTGTATGCTTACTTAGAGAGGGCTTCTACATAACTATGAGTGTTTAGGTCATAGATAATCTTAGAACATGGCTTGATGAACTTTTGAGGCGAAATTGAACTTTACTTAATTAAGGGAGAAATGATCTATGCATTATTTGGTAAGCTAATAACCAGAATCCATTCAATTAAATATCAATCCCTAGTTATCCCTTTGAGCCTTCATGAGATTTTAGCTTGCTCTTTATTAGCTTTTAAACTCGATAACCTACCCAATGCTATTCTGATACTTATGGCAAGTCTGATGATCACTAAGGTGAATGGGGCAAAAGATCAAAGAAAGAAATGCATAGTGAAGACCATAAGGATAGTTGAATCTTACTTGAACTAGGTTTAATATCTCAGATCTCTTTCATCATTGAGATAAAGTCAGGACAATAAAGGATCCATCCTCACTGAAGCAAACTCAATCTACTCCACTCATCCATAGTTAGAAGCATGGAATGGTATAAACAAGACAACTTTCTTAGAGATAGGGTAAAAAAAAAAGAAAAATAAAGAAAAAAATAAAGAAAGAAAGAAAAAATAGAAAGAAGAAAAAACAAACAAAAAATAAACAAAAAAGAGCAAAAGAAAAAACAAAAAACAAAAATAAAAAGAAAAAGAAATAAAAATAAAACCCAAAAAGGCATTTCAGAAAGCCAACTGAGTTCTTTTTATCTAAAGCAAGCAGAAGACTTTCACTTAGTTTATGAGGACAGATTGACATGAATTGGTCCAGTTCAGCCAAAGATTCAAATAAAATCAGGGATTGGAGGAAAAAATGATCTTTCAATTTATCCAATGTAGCTCTGAGTTAGCAATATTAAAAGTCTTGGACTTGATATTCCAAAGAAAAGAAAAAAAAGGGCTGAATTATGGTCCTGAGTTTTTGCAGAAGAAAAAGATTAAGATCGTATAGATTGAATACAGATTCCTTCCAAGAAGATGGAAGAACATTCGAGACCCATTTGTTTTTCATGAAGCCAGATAGGAGGAGATGGTTCCCAGAATTTAAGAATGCTTCCAACTATCTATAGCTCCAGCATAAAGTTTATAGTGTGAAGGTTTGTCTATAGTGTTACATCAGCTCCAATCTAAAGATGGATTTTTGAAGCCTAATAAAGACCTGTTGATCTCTCTTGGTAGGTAGAGTCTATTAATGGAGATTTTTTGAATAAGCATGCATATGAAATAGAAAATATTTAAACTCAATAAGACCTTTGGCTAAGTAATGTGTATGTGCCTATCTGAAGTGCAACAATTCTTGCTCAAATGGAAATAATTCCCAAGTTTAGTATGGTAAGTAGGGTTGTCATGTTATAGATATGTTAATTTAGGAAAATCAAGTCCTGAGGTATAATGACACCAATCTGACAAAGCTAAAATGTGATATTAAAAAAAGGTATTTTTATTACATGAGCCTTCAAGCTTAGGGAAGTATGTTACAGTGTTAAACCTTAAGGGTCATATTGGGCAAATGAGGATCATTTGCAAAGTCATGAAGAATTTACCAATCAATATGTTGAATCATGGGTTAAAACAACATCTCCTACCTTGCTAGGGCCCCCGTTACTCATAATTTGTACATCTGGAAGATAAAAGCCATAAATGTGAAGTCTTCTGCCATTCCAATGCAAGACTTGAACGAACATCTGGAAGAAACCCAGGGGAGCACATCAGCTGATCACCTCAATCTGTCAGTCAATAGAACCACTGTAAGTATTATTCATACATATAATGCATACATAAGCATATCACCTACATTTTTGTCTTGCATTGTCTATTCTTTGTCAAAGTAAACAACAAATACTCTATGAAGCAAACATGAAGCAGATATGGAAACAAGTGGCATGGAAGCCCCATTACTTGAGGAAGATCCAGTCACTTTACAAAAATAGACAAATCATTGGTTTAAGCCCCATTGTGCAAAGAACCAGAAATACACAAACATCAACCAAAGCCTACATAAAAATCATTGGTTTGAGCCTACATAGGGGCAAAGTTTTCCTTTCAATTTTTAAGTTTATGCATGTACAAAATATTTTCAGACTCACTTTCAATATTTTGCCACACATGGGGAAAGAGAGGATGTAAGGTCCCGCTAAAAATAGCTAAATTTTTTGCAAAAGGAAGAACAAAGAGAAAAGATTAGAACAAGAAAAAAAACCCCAAAAGAATGAAGATGCAAAGGACAAAAGATCAATCCAGCTAGAAGAGCTGAAGTCAATGCAAGACAAATGTCCAAGGATGAAGATCCAATTTGATGGGTGAAGACTTGATCAAAGGATGAAGTTCCATTTTGAAGGGTGAAAACTCAATGTCCAAAGGATAAAGATCCATTTTGAAGGGTGAAGACCCAATTTCCAAAGAATGAAGATCCAATTTGAAGGGTGAAGACCCAATGTCCATGGATGAAGATCCATTTTAAAGAGTGAAGACCCACAATCCATTGAAGAATGGAACAACTGGCTAGAAGAAAGATAAAACTCTCAAATGATAGAAAGTCAACAGAATCCATTAAAGAATGGAATAACTAGCTAGAAGAAAGCTAGAATTCTCCACTAACAAATGGTTAGTCACCTAGAAGAGCTAAAATTGATTGGCTAGAAGAAAGCCAAAACCCTCAACTGATAAAAGGTCAGTCCAACTAGAAGGGAAAAAGTTGATGTCTAGAAGAAAGCCAAAACTCTCAACTTATAGAAGGTTAGTCAATTTCAATCTTGGGTCCAAAACCCAAATCCAGTCTTGGGTCTAGAACCCAAACCAATCTCGGGTCAAAAACCCAAATCCAGTCTCTAGTCCCAAACCTAAACCAATCTCAGATCTAAAACTCAAATCCTATCTCATGTCCAAAACCCAAACTAATCTTGGGTCTAGAACCTAACCTTAGGTCCAGAACCTAAACAAACGTTGGGTCTAAAATCCAAATCTCGTTTTGAGTCCAGAACCCAAACTAATCTAGGGTATAAAATCCATCCTCAAGTCCAGAACCCAAATCCAGTCTCGAGTCCAGAACCCAAAACAACCTTGAGTATAAAATCCAACCTCAGGTCCAGAACCCAAATCCAACCTCCGGTCTAGAACCCAAACCAATCTTTCATCCAGAGCCCAAATCCAATCTCGGGTTCATAATTCAAACCAATCTCAGGTCCAGAACCCAAATTCGGTCTCGGGTCCCAAACCCAAACTAATCTCAATCTAAAACCCAAATCCAGTGTCGGGTATAGATCCCAAACCAATCTCAGTTCCAGAACCTAAATTCACTATCAGGTCCAGAATGCAAACCATCCTTGGGTCCAAAACCCATATCCAGTGTCTAGTCCATAACCAAAACCATTCTTAGGTCTAGAACCCAAATCAATCAATTTCTAAGTCCAGAACCCATCCTAGTCCAAAATTAACTCAAAGTCATATTGCTTTTCACTCTCTAAATAAATTCAAGATCGTTCAAACAGGGAAAAATCTGTCCTCAATTTTTACCATAAGTTAGTCTAGTCCTAATTAAAGAAGGCGTAAATTATGATAAGTCCATTCTTAATAAACTTAAACTTGCTTTAAGATTTTAATTAGATTGGTCCAGTTTTATAAGGCCTAAAATAAGTCTGATTCAATTTTGAAAGTCTTGAAGCCGTCTGATTTGAGATTGAAGCAAGTTTGGTTTGATATGGATCATGCCATATCGAATTAGGCTTGTACAATTCAATATGGATGGCCCATGTTGAATTAAACCATGCCTAGTTCGATATGGATGTCCATATCAAATTAGAATGACTCTAATTCGACATGGACATGTCCATATCGAATTAGAATTATTCTAATTCAATATGGACATGTCCATGTCGAATTAGGCTTACTAATTCGATATGGACTTTGATCCATGTCGGATTAAACTTGTTTTAATCTGATATGGTCACGGTTTCCCTCAAATTTAAAAGAGTTTAATTTGATCTGCTTCAGATGAGTCATGCTTCAATAGGGAATTAAGACTCAGTTCCAAAATTTTAACCTAATGTGTTTTCAATAAATACAAGATTAAAAGAAAAAGAACAGGGAACAACAACAACAACAATAAAGAATTAATTAAAAACCTAACAACAACCATTAGCAAAAGGCTTTCAAAAATACATAAAACCATAACAAATGAGAAGGCAATGGACGTTGCCTTCACTTTTCTCCATCGAGATTAGACACTAGTGCAAACATAAATTTTGAATCAATGAAAAATATAGGCAGAACCAACAAACAGAGGTTTGAAATCCTATATCTAATCTGTTTTAAATTCACAATAGTTCATCCATTATTATTTCATTGAATAATTTTATTTTGTTCTTATGTTTTTTTTTATTTGAGAATCCACATCAACAAAATTGATTTTAAATGTCTAGTGAATTACGTTATTTATATCCACTGTAGCTTGCTTAAAGCTTCATAGGGAACCCTAGTTTAATATCATAGTAGCTTGTTCAATCCAATTAGCATTAAAATCTCAACATCACTGTAGCAGTAGCAATTTATCTCATTGTAACAATAATTTGAATTAAATATCCAATAGACTTAAAATTTATTATAGTAGCTAAGTTTTTTTTAATGTCCAAAACCCTAAACATATTTTTCTAAAACCATAAAACCCTAAATGCATATCCATTGGTTTTCAAAACCCTAATTTCTAAAACTCGACTTTCCCAAAACCTAAAGCCTAACTTAAAAACCCTAATTTCTAACTTAAAACCTCGGAACCCTAATTCCAAATCCCATAAACTCTATTTTTC
This sequence comes from Garcia nutans, assembly GCA_947685225.1. Lineage (NCBI taxonomy): Eukaryota > Viridiplantae > Streptophyta > Magnoliopsida > Malpighiales > Euphorbiaceae > Garcia > Garcia nutans. The sequence continues at coordinate 18,756,553 of CANTUV010000026.1, forward strand.
CAAGCACCAACCTCAAAACCCCAATTTCCAATTTAAAACCTTAAAACCCTAATTTATAAAATAAAACCCTAGTTTTCCATCCCAAAACCCTAATTTTGCATTTAAAATCCTACAAGCCCTAATTTAAGATTTAAACCCTATTTTTATACATTTAATAATTTATTTAAGATTGAACTTGAGTTTTGATCATTTAATTTATCAAATGTTTATGATCGATGATCCATTTTATTTGATGGATGATTTATTTTTTTTTTAAATTGTGAATGTTTGAATGGCTTAATGCATTCGGTTAATTATTTTAATGTTGATTATTTTGGTTTTAATAATGTGAGATGTAACATTTGTTAATTTTAAAAAATTAAATTAAATAAATTAAATGGATAATTTAAATGATAATTGAACCTGAGTTTTGATCATTTAATTTATCAAATATTTATGATCAATGATCCATTTTATTTGATGGATGATTTTTTTTTTAAATTGTGAATGTTTGAATGGCTTAATGCATTTGGTTAATTATTTTAATGTTGATTATTTTGGTTTTAATAATGTGAGATGTAACGTTTGTTAATTTTAAAAAATTAAATTAAATAAATTAAATAGATAATTTAAATGATAATTGAAGGGTTAGAAGTGAAAATGAATCTATATGTGAAGTATAAATTAAATATATACCATATATATAAAAGTCAACTTTGAATAAGAAAGTCAAATGGTAAAGTGGCAAATTATAAATACATCTTGTAAAAATTAATAAAATAATCAGAAAAGAAAATATTTTTCAATGGAAGATAAAAATTATCATTTTTAAAATAATTAAATAATTAAAATAATAAAATAATATATGTATGGTCTTAAGTGAAGAAAGAGAAAAATTAAAAACAAATGGAAACATCTTCGTCTTTTCTTCATCTTCCTTAGGCCGTGACCTCCATAGCTCTTGGGAGGGTGATTTTTCTTCTTCTAATTACTCACCTTGGCTAGGATTTTCAAGGGAAAAAGTGCAGTTTTAGTGATTTCTTCATCAATTGGTAAGCATTCTTACAAAAATTTTTAAGTTCTAAGGAAATATATGGATATGGGATATTTGGGTTTTTGTATAAGCATAATTTAATTGCTTGAATGGGTATGAATGATGTTATTTTGATTAGCAAGTAATGATTTGTAAGTTAGATAGAAGAAAGGATTAAGTTTTGTTTGAGTTTGGATGAAGAAGATGATTTAGGGTAATGTGTAATTTGGAATTTTGCAATTGTACGCTATAATTATTTAAATGGATATAAAAGATGTTGTTTTGATGCTTAAATAAGAATTTTAAAGTCATATGATGGATTTGATTAAGTTTAGATGGAGTTTGGGAGAAGTAGTGTAAATTTAGGGTTTTGAAAGAAAATTCTTAAAGTATGTATGTTTAGTTTATTTCATTGTATAAATCATGTTATTAAATGACTTTAATGATGGAAATGGGCTTAGATTAACATTTGTAATGGAATGGAATTGATGCAAGAAAGGACCCCTTGAAGCTAGCAAGTGGACCAATCACTAGGAGCAAGGCAAAGAGATATCAAGCTAGCATGGCCTTGCATATCCAAGAAGAGATTTCCAAAGAGCTTCAAGAATTATCATTCAAGAAGATAGAGATGGAGCTGCAAGGAAGGCCTAAATATATCATGGTTCTAGAAGCATGCAATGGAAGCCAAGAAGGAGCCTTTGAAGGCTATTTTTAAGCCTAGGCCGAAACTACTAAGGAAGAGTCAAAGCTTGGTCAATCTTATTTCCATGCACATGCATGCACATTCATGGATGCAAGTTGGCCGAATTCCAAGGGAGTTTGTTGCACCCCTTGGCCGAATCTTCATAGTTAGTTAGAGGGGATATTTTTGTTATTTTGTGGTCCCCATCCTTTTATTTTAATTAGTTAAGTTGTTTTGACTTTGTCAAATCCTATTCTTGTTGGGTTTTTGGAAGTGTTTTCCCATACAAGCCTAGGATCCTTCTAGAATGTTTTAGTCTTAATTTTTCATATGCAATTAGGAATTTTGTAACCCTTATTTAAGGGCACTATTAGGCCGAATTGGGGACACCATTATTATTAAAGAAATTTTTGAATTCTTCTACAAGTTCTTCTTGTGAATTTTCGTGTGAGAGATATTAGAGTGGATTCTTTAATTCTTTCTTTGCATCAAGAATGAGGTTTACTTATCAACGAGAGTTATGGCATTTTCCTTCTTCTTACCAACTAAATCCTTCAATCATAGTGAGTTCTCATCTCTTTATAGGCGTTGGGTTCCTTAGGAGGTGATTATCAAGTTTCAAGGAGTTCTCTACCATTGTTAAACGTTGGGTTTGCTGCCATCGTTGCTAAGGGTCAGCTTCATTTGGTATCAGAGCCTTGCTACAAGGTAATTTTTATCTACTTTGTCTTTCTAGGGTTTGTTAATTTAGGTCTTTTAAATTTCTGCGTTTTAGGGTTCTTAGAGAGTCTAGTCTTTAATTTTCGAAAAAGAGTCATATATCAAAATTTGAAAAGCCTAAAGATTGTTCAAAGAGTAATTCAAAACCTAGGAAAAGGAGTCTGATCGAATTTTGAAACCTAGGCCTTGCATCTGAATTGGATTCGAAACCTAGGGAGTTAATCTGCTTGAAATTCAAAAATTGTTTTGTGTTGTTGGGTATTCCCTCGCTTTGTTTTGTGGGTGAATTCTGTGTTGCGAATTAAGTCCAGATTTTGAAAAGTTCTTGTGAGTAAATTAAGTTCCGAATCAAGGGGATAGTAATAGGAAGCAAAAAAAAAAAGAGTACAAAACCACTTCAACAAAAATTGTTTGATATTCTTGCTATTTGGGTGCTAAAGATCAGATCTAGGCAGGTTAGAAGTAATAAAATTTTTGGGGCGAAAAATTTCACCTTTTGAGGGGCTTTTGGAATTTGAAAATCAGACCTTAATATTTATATTATTTGAGTGTTATAGGTGGGAATTAGAGTCTAGAAGCTAGCGTTTTAGGTAGAATTGATTAGGTCCATAAAGAAGCTTGCCAAGTGTGGGTTGTTTTTGATTCATTATATCCAAATTGGTCTTGTTTATTGGCTTCATTGTTTCTGATTTCTTTATCTAGCTTTTAATTCCACTACATTGGTAAGTATCATTTGCTTGTGTCGATACTTGGTTTTATATCGTGTAGTGCAAAATTACCTTGCATTGCCTCCGGATACTTGTCTTGTTTTCTATCTAGTTCTAGGATTTAGGTTCTAGTTTCTTGAACGACTTGACAATTGTTGGTTGGTGAGCTTGGTTCTGAAGTGCAATCAAGGAAGACAAGAAAAGTGAGGTAATTCTAAACACTTGAGTGAATTTTGATTATTACTAATCTTGTTTCTTTGAGTTTGTTTGTTTGTTAACATGGCTGGAAAAGGAGAAGAGACTAGCAAAGAAGGAGCTATGGCCGAAAGCTTAGCTAGGCTTAATGAGACTTTGGCAGCAATGCTTGGTCGAATGGAGATGATGGATACTAGATTGCAAGACAATGCAGCATGGCAAGCACAACAAATGCAACAAGTGCAACAAATTCAGCAAGTGCAACAAGGGTAGCTAGCCGCACATCCAAATCCCATAATGCGAGCTAGAAGAGTGCTTAGGAGAGAAGGGCAAGGAAATCTTGAAGCCCTAGAAGCAGCCAAAAGGGTAGAATATGAAGATGAAGGTGGAAATCAACCTACCACTGATGGTGACCTTACTTCCATCAAGATGAAGATTCCTTCCTTTGAAGGGAAGAACAATGCAGAAGAGTTCATAGAATGGGAGAGGAAAGTTGAGCAGATTTTTGAATGCCATAACTACACCGAAGAGAAGAAATCAGTTTTGGCAGCCGTAGAGCTCAAAGGGTATGCTACCTTTTGGTGGGATCAATTGAAAGCTAATAGAAGAGGGAAAGGTATGAGGCATATTCCTGAATGGTTAACCTTGAAAGAACTAATGAGAAGCTAATTTGTACCATCTCACTACATTTGGGATTTGTACAATCGACTAGCAAGACTAGTTCAAGGTGGAAGAAGTGTGGAAGAGTACCACAAAGAGATGGAGATGATCATGGCTAGGGCAAATATTGATGAAGATGAAGACAAGAAGATGTCACGATTTCTTGGGGGATTGAATTTGAACATAGCGAATGAATTGGAGATGTATGAATTCAACACAATGGAAGAGTTAGTTTAAAAGGCCATAAAGATAGAGAGAAGATTGAAGAATAAAGCTATTTCAAAAACTGGCTACTCTAAAGCTAGTGGAAATTTTTCAAACTTCAAGGGTTCAAGTTCGAGTGGAGGTTCCTACAAAGGGGATTACAAGGGTTCTTTCCAAAAGAATTCTTCCTACAATCCTAATTTTAAGAAGCCAAATGATGGGGATGCAAAAACAGCCAAGGAAACACCTTCTAGACCTACTCCAAGTAGGGAAATTAAATGCTACAAGTGTTTGGGAAGTGGACACATTGCTTCTCAATGTCCGAATAAGAGGGTGATGATTGCTACCCATGAAGGGAAAATTGAATCAGAATATGAACATGAAGAAGAAGAGGAGGTCGAATGTGGTCACAGGGCCAAATATGATGAAGAGGCTTGGGAGAATCAAGTCTTGAATGCTGAACATGGAGAGATGCTTGTTACTAGAAGAGCCTTGAATATTCAAGTCAAGGAAGAAGGCTTGGATCAAAGGGAGAATCTTTTCCACTCTAGGTGTTTGGTGAATGGTAAGGTTTGTACACTTATCATTGATGGTGGAAGTTGTACCAATGCTGCTAGTACTACAATGGTGGATAAATTGGGGTTAGCTTGTTTTAAACATCCCAATCCTTACAAGTTGCAATGGTTCAATGACGCTGGGGAAGTAAAAGTGTTGAAGCAAGTCAAGGTACCATTCTCCATTGGGTGGTATAAAGATGAGGTTTTGTGTGATGTAGTGCCAATGCAAGCTGGACATTTGCTATTAGGAAGACCATGGCAACATGATAGAAGGGCACAACATGATGGCTTTTCTAATAAGTATACCTTTACTTATGAAGGAAAGAAGGTTGTTCTAGCACCATTATCAAATCAAGAGGTGTATGAAGATCAAAAGAGGATGCTAGAGAGGGAGAAAGAAGTTTCGGCCAACATGAACCAAGGGGGTTCAAATTCGGCCAATGATTTTTCTTCAACACCCAAGGGTAATTCTAAGGGTAGGGAGAGAGAAAATAATAAAGTGAGTGAGTGCAGAAAGGGAAAAGAGGCCGAGAGTCAAAAGAAAGTAAGCAAACAAATAAATGGCCCATTGGTGAGAGAAAATAAGCAAGGAGAAAAAGCAAAACATACTTTTTATGCAAGAGCAAGAGAGATAGATGTAGGGTAGCCTGTACTCATTATTATGTATAAAGAATCGTTACTTTCTAATAGTGAAGAATCTCTTGATTCTTTACCTTCTGGTTTTTTGTTTTTGTTGCAGGATTTTAAGGATGTGTTTCCTGAAGACCTTCCTAGTGGTTTGCTGCCATTAAGAGGGATTGAATATAAAATTTACTTCATACCCGATTCTACAATTCCAAACCGGCCAGCATATAGTAGCAATCCTATGGAGACAAAAGAGATGCAAAGACAAGTTGAAGAGCTTTTGGAGAAAGGCTTGGTTCGCGAGAGCCTTAGTTCTTGTGCCGTTCCAGTCTTATTAGTACCCAAGAAAGATGGTTCTTGGAGGATGTGTGCTGATTGTAGGGCTGTGAACAAGATTACTGTGAAGTATAGACATCCCATTCCTAGACTTGATGACATGTTGGACGAATTGCATGGGGCGAGATATTTCACAAAGATTGATCTTATGAGTGGTTATCATCAAATTCGCATGAAGCCGGGAGATGAATGGAAGACTGCCTTCAAAATGAAATATGGTTTGTATGAATGGTTAGTTATGCCTTTTGGTTTATCTAATGCACCTAGTACTTTCATGAGATTAATGAACCATGTTTTGAGAGCTTATTTAGGTAAGTTTCTGGTAGTTTACTTTGATGATATTCTGATTTATAGCAAAACTGAGGAAGAACATGTTGAACATGTTAGGAAAGTGTTTGAAATCCTTAGGGAGCAAAACCTTTATGCTAAGATTAAGAAGTTTTCTTTTTGTCTAGATAGGGTTGTTTTTCTTGGTTTTGTTGTAAGTATGCAGGGAATTGAAGTTGATCAAGAGAAGGTGAAAGGTATCCAAGAGTGGCCGAATCCTTCAAGTGTGACAGAAGTGAGGAGTTTTCATGTATTGGCAAGATTCTATAGGAGATTTGTCCCTAATTTCTCTACATTGGCAGCCCCCTTGACTAGCATAATCAAGAAAGAAGTGGGATTCGTTTAGGGCAAGGAGCAACAAGAAGCATTTGATGCTTTGAAAGAGAAGCTTTCTACTACACCCGTTTTAGCTTTACCTAACTTTGATTCTACTTTTGAAATTGAATGTGATGCTTCTGGTGTAGGTATTGGAGCTGTTTTGATGCAAGAGAAGAAGCCCATTGCATACTTTAGTGAAAAGCTTAATGGAGCAAAGCTGAATTATTCAACTTATGACAAGGAGCTATATGCTTTGGTGAGAGCATTGGAAGTATGGGAGCATTATTTGCTGCCCAAGGAATTTGTGATCCATTTAGACCATGAATCATTGAAGCATTTGAGAGGGCAAGGCAAGCTGAATAAAAGACATGCAAAATGGGTTGTGAAGATTGAGAAGTTTCCTTATGTGATCAAATACAAGCAAGGTAAAGACAATGTAGTGGCAGATGCACTTTCAAGGAGATACGCTTTACTTAATGTTTTGAGTACTAAATTGCTTGGATTTGAATGTATAAAGGACTTATATGTTGGTGATTCTGATTTTGGCAATGTTTATGATGTGTGAGCATGGTGCTTTTAATTCTTTCTATAGACATGATGGGTTTTTGTTTAAGGGTTCAAAATTATGCATTCTTAGATGTTCTATGAGAGATTTGCTAGTATTAGAATCACATTGTGGGGGTTTGATGGGGCATTTTGGAGTTGATAAGACTTTAGACATGCTGAATGAACACTTTTATTGGCTTAATATGAAAAGGGATGTAATTCGAATTTGTAAGGCTTGTTTGGCTTGTAGGCAAGCTAAGTCTAAGTCTATGCCTCATGGTTTGTATATGCCATTACCCGTTCCTAGTTCTCCTTGGATGGACATTAGTATGGACTTTGTTTTAGGATTACCAAGGACTAAGAGGGGGAGAGATAGAATATTTGTGGTTGTGATAGGTTAGTAAGATGGCACACTTTATCCCATGTCATAAGAGTGATGATGCTAGTTTAGTGGCCGAACTCTTCTTTAGGGAGGTGGTTCGAATTCATGGGATACCAAAATCCATAGTTTCTGATAGAGACATCAAGTTTTTGTCTCACTTTTGGCGTGTGCTTTGCGGAAAGTTAGGTACCAAGTTGTTATTTTCCACCACTTGTCATCCTCAAATGGATGGACAAACAGAAGTAGTAAATAGAACTTTAGGTACCATGTTGAGAGCTTTAGTGGGTAAGAATTTGAGTTCTTGGGAAGATTGTTTGCCATTCATTGAGTTTGCTTATAATCGTGCTATTCATTCTTCTACAGAATATTCACCTTTTGAGCTTGTTTATGGTTTTAACCCACTAACAGTTTTGGATCTTGTTTCTTTACCTTCTCATGAGCTTGTTAGTTTAGATGGTGAGAAGAAAGCTAAATTGGTGAAAGAGATGCATGAGAAAGCAAGGGCAAATATTGAGAAAAGGAACAAGAGATATGCTAATTCTGCAAATAGAGGGAGACGTGAGATGAAGTTTCAAGTAGGAGATTGGGTTTGGGTGCATTTTTGAAAAGAGAGGTTTCCTAACCAAAGGAAGAACAAGTTGCAAGCTAGAGGAGATGGCCCATTCCAAGTGCTGGAGAAGATTAATGACAATGCCTACAAGATCGACTTACCAGGTACGTATAATGTTAGTGCTACTTTCAATGTAAGTGATCTTTCTCCTTTTGATGATGCAGATTTGAGGACAAATCTTTTTGAAGAGGGGGAGAATGATACAAGAAAGGACCCCTTGAAGCTAGCAAGTGGACCAATCACTAGGAGCAAGGCAAAGAGATATCAAGCTAGCATGGCCTTGCATATCCAAGAAGAGATTTCCAAAGAGCTTCAAGAATTATCATTCAAGAAGATGGAGATGGAGCTGCAAGGAAGGCCTAAATATATCATGGTTCTAGAAGCATGCAATGGAAGCCAAGAAGGAGCCTTTGAAGGCTATTTTTAAGCCTAGGCCGAAACTACCAAGGAAGAGTCAAAGCTTGGTCAATCTTATTTCCATGCACATGCATGCACATTCATGGATGCAAGTTGGCCGAATTCCAAGGGAGTTTGTTGCACCCCTTGGCCGAATCTTCATAGTTAGTTAGAGGGGATATTTTTGTTATTTTGTGGTCCTCATCCTTTTATTTTAATTAGTTAAGTTGTTTTGACTTTGTCAAATCCTATTCTTGTTGGGTTTTTGGAAGTGTTTTCCCATACAAGCCTAGGATCCTTCTAGAATGTTTTAGTCTTAATTTTCCATATGCAATTAGGAATTTTGTAACCCTTATTTAAGGGCACTATTAGGCTGAATTGGGGACACCATTATTATTAAAGAAATTTTCAAACTCTTCTACAAGTTCTTGTGAATTTTCGTGTGAGAGAGATTAGAGTGGATTCTTTAATTCTTTCTTTGCATCAAGAATTAGGTTTACTTATCAACGAGAATTGTGGCATTTTCCTTCTTCTTACCAACTAAATCCTTCAATCATAGTGAGTTCACATCTCATTATAGGCGTTGGGTTCCTTAGGAGTTGATTATCAAGTTTCAAGGAGTTCTCTACCATTGTTATACGTTGGGTTTGCTGCCATCGTTGCTAAGGGTTCGCGTCAGGGATGAAGAATTAGGAGTGAAGAGACTTAGGGCACATTTTAGGGTTTTATTAAAGAATGAGTATTTATTTGATATAATTGGTTAAAACATATTCTAAAGTAATTATAGTAATAAAAATAAACTTAAAACATCAATTAAAATGGATTAGAATGGAATTTTAATATGAAAGTGAGGTAAGGCAAATTTTAGGAAATTGGTAGGAATGATGCCTAATTAGTGTTTTATATTTGAAATGCCTTGAAATTTGATTCTAAATAATTATATTTACTCACATTTTGAATAGGCATTAAGTGAAAGCATTTTGCCCAACCCTAGGGTTGAAGGACATTTTGGAAGTGTAAGTTAAAGATATACATTAGCTTGGATTTAGGTATTAATTAAGGTATGTTCATACTTTTGATAGTTTGGATATTTTTGCATTCAATTTGGCTTAACACATTTCAAATGGAAAATGTGTTAAGCTACTTGGTTATTAAAGCATTCATATGCATTGTGATATTGAATGTGAAATGATGTGTATGCATTATGTGCATTATGAAAAGCCATTATTAATAGCTAAAATGAGTGGAATATGGTTTACGTGAAATATGTGAGAATAACCCAAAATTTTTTGGGTACTATTATTCAATATTAAATGACATACATTATTGATAAAGTGATTTGGCATTGTTATGAATGGAAAAAAGGAGAAAAAAAAGGCAATGTGATAAGAAAGTTATTTATGGAAATATGTATTATTTGTGTGTCGCCTAATATATTATTCAATTCTAGAGTTTTGTGTTTGGTGGTATGCCTATGATTGCCTTTGGGCTAGATACTGAGTGTCACTGATATTTGATTTGCTTTTAGGATAGATGTTGGAGTCACCATGATTTGCCTTCAGACTAAATGCTGGGCGTCACTTGCATTGCCTTCTGGCTAGACACTGGTGTTAAAATAAACCAAAACAACAACTCTGGTTTTGAATATTATATAAGGTTAATTGGGCCCAATGCTTGTGTATGTGTTAATGTGTTGCTTATAAAGAATAATGACTATGAACTAAAGTGGAATTCCATGTCAAATTGTGAAATGCCACGAAACAACAATATGCATTGTCATTTGTTTTAAATTTTCAATATTATCAAAGTATGTACCACTAGGCTTTTGGCTTAGAGCGATTGAAATTCATTGCACAGGTGACAAGGTGGATTCGGTAGATCCGGAGAGTTCATTTAGACCTGGTCAAGTCTAGGCTTGAGATTGGTTGAGCTTAAGGTGATTTGAATGCCACAGGGTTAGAGACAGTTGCTGCTATGTATACATTCTATACTATAGTACATTTCCTCATTATGTATATTATGTTTATGTTTTTTAGAGTATTGTAAATTATAAAGAATTTTTGGATCAATTGTTTAATGTGTGAATGTGTCTATATGTATATATATATGTACATATATGAATGTTTTGAGGAAAATGGGAGGATATTGAGAAGTTGGGGTGAAATGTTTGATTTATTATTATTTGGAGTGTGTTTTCTGCAGGTTGAGTATTGTTAAAATTTTTGGGATGTCCAAATTACAGATAAAACTTCAGCAAATTTTTCTCATGGAAATTTATATAAAATACTTATTTAGGGTACCTAAAACTAATAAAGAATATTTCAATAGTTTATTAAAAATACATTTTAAAGTGTTTGAGATTTTAAAATGGGATTATGAAAATTTTTATTAAAATGGGTTGTGGCATTCTTATATTTTATATAGTTGTTTTACATATACTGAGTTTATGTATTATACATATATATGGTATAAGGGCATTATATTTATTTTGGTAAAGTGCCTAGGTTTGAGGTTCTCGACTTAGGTGAATTTTTGGAGATAGAAAATGGGGATTTTAAATGTGGTTTTAAATTGTGATACATACATTGGCACTAACATTATATCTTATCCTTGATGCTATAATTTCTACTGTATTTATTATAGAGGTAGCGTAGACCTTAATTTTGACCCCAATTTGATATGGTCCTAATTAAAGGATGCAAAAATAAATTTGATCAACCTAGTTTATAATTTTTAAAGGAGTCGGTTCGGATTAAAGAGGCATATATTTAATTGTAAAACCCTAAAATCAAGTGGAATTGGCCCAAATTAAAAATTTTTTGTCCATAAGTTAAAAAAGGCAAGAATAATTTAAGTGAGGCCGGCCTGGCAGACATTAGCACACCTCATGTTGATCTGGCAGCCCAGATCGACATGAGGTTCGACTCATGTCGACCTGGGCAAGCTAGCTCGACATGAGCATGCTTCATGTCAACCTTGGAAGGTTAGGTCGACATGAGCATGCTTCATGTCAACCTTGGCAGCCCAAGGTCGACATGAGGTTGGTCTCATGTCAACCTAGGGCAACAAGGTCGACATGGGTTCAATACGTTTCCTAATTCAACTAGAATTTATTTTTGGGACTAATTTATATTAGGTTAAGGATTCTAAGTGAGGTTCAGTTATAAATATTAATGTTTTAGAATTCAGAAAGAGGGAGAAAAATATTAACAAGGGAGAATTAATAGGAACAAGGGTCGGCAATTGAGATTAACAGAGGGTTAAACCACAAAGCAGAAGAGACGGCAACAAGGAGAGAAGAACAGCAGCAGCTTTTTGGAGAATGAAGGAAATCACAAACAGAAATATCAAGACAAGCAAAGAAGAAGGCAGATTACATACTATCTTCACATTGTTCATCCAGGAATCAATTTGTAGGAACCAACGAACGGAGGTTTGATCTTTAATCATAAATTACTCATGATCACAGTAGCTTCATTTCTTTGATTAATAAAAACATGCATGCAGTAACTTTATCTTTGGAACATGCAGTACCTTGATATTTAAACATGCAGTAAATTGATTTTTGTTTCAATAACTTTAATTGTTTGCTTTAATTAACAAATGGATCAGTTGATATTCGTAGCCCCACTTGCATGTTTCATAAAAAACACATATAACTATCCAGTAGCCTTGAGGATTTAAATTAATTGTTAGAATTTATTTTGTTTACTTTAACTTCAAGAACCGTAGGTTATTTTATTAAAACTCAAAACCTTAAACTATTTTTATCCAAAAGCCTAAACCATTTCATTATTAAACTCTAAAATATTGATTATTTTTCCAAAACCTTAATTTATTTTTCCAAATCAAAAATTATTTTTTTAGGCAGTAAGTCAAATCCAAAAACCCTAACTATCTAAAACCCTAATTCCAAAAACCCTAACTATCCAAAACCCTAATTCCAAAACCCTAGTTTCCAAAACCCTAAAAATCCTAATATAAAACTTTAGTTTCTAGAACCCTAAGTTCCGAAACCCTAAATTCAATTGATAATTCTTTAAAACCCTAAATTTATATATTTATTGCTTTATTTAATTTTAGATTTGATTATATAGTTTATTATATTTTTTTATGGTTGATTTATTTAATTTCAATACTTGATTTATTTAATTTATCATGGATGGATATTTTTTTATTATTATGTTTATTATTTGTTTGTTTTAGTATTAAAATTATAAGAGGTATGTTTCCACCTTGTGGGTACCTCATTAGTTAAGTATTATGTAATTTAAATCGCTTTTAAATTTTGGACCAATGTAAAGGACATGTTTCCACCTTTTGGTGAGTGTCCTATTTAGTTTAGACATGAACGATGTAAGGACATGTTTCATCCTCAGATGGGTGTCCATTTATTTGCTTTGTTTGGACATTGCTTTGATTTTAATATAATGATGCTTTATTTTAATTATTGCATGTAATATGGATAATATTGTTATACTTAAGAATTTTATAATATTAAGACCTAGAAAGGAGGTCGGTTCCAATGAATCTGGCGTTGTGGGGGTGCTAGGCCATTTCTCACCTTCCCCACATGTATCCAACTTTCCAAACCCATTAAGGGGATGGGGATTCCTTAGGAATCCAGTCAACCACCCCTTTTTTTTTCCTTTGCCCGTCCGGGTGGCGACTCCATTTTCTTCGGGCTTAGGCCCGTGTTATCTAAGGCCTCGAGCCTAAACAGTACCGAAGTCGCAAGAACCATTCCACCGGGAGTGGGGGAGAAAATTCCCGCTCACAGTGGCGACTCTAACGGGGCAATTCCATAAATTCAGTAGCCTTATTTTTTTTAAGCGTCAAAAGCTTTATCCCTAATTGATTCTTATTTCCAAAATCACATAGTAAGCATTATTCTTTTAAAAATAATATTAGTTTCTTCCAATCTAGAAACCCTATTTTCTAAATCTTAAACCCTAAAATCTTAATTTTCAACATCAAAACCTACAATCCTAAAAGCCAGTATTTAAAACCTTTGGGGCCCCTTTGACCCCCACCCCCGCCCGCCAACCGGCTAGCGGGACCGCCGTATGGGCTCGGGTCAATATTTATTTGTGTATTATAAATCTTTATGTTTAACTTCCTTTGTTATGATTATTCAAAATATAGTAGCTTTATTCACAATACAAACCTAAACCCTAATTTATTCAAACCATAAATCCTAATTTTGTTTTCAAATCTTCACAGTAGCTCTTTATAATTTTATTCACTGGGATATTTTAATCTTTCAAATAACTCCGTTAAAGACTTTCTATATTTGTTCCATCCAAAAATACTTAAGTAGTTATTATAGTCAATACTAAAAACATACTTACCTTTGACCACGGCAAAGCATCAAATCCTAAATCATAATCTGCAAAATCAAGGTTTCAAACCATAAAACCCTAATTCATGATGTTTGCTTAAAACCCTAGCTAAACCTACCTTTTTTTAAGTCACAGTAACATTATTTTCATAAAACATCCAAAACCTTAAATCTTTTAAACATCCAATTGCTATGCTATTGCTTTAAAATATTTCTCAAAACCCTAGTTATTGAGCATAAAACTCTAGAAACCCTAATTAATGTAGGGATCCCTAAAGTTAATATATTTACTATTTTATTTACATTGGATGAATGTTTATTACATATGTTGATTGATGTTTAATTTCTTTTATGAATGATTTATTTATGATGAATGGTTATTTACTTTTATCGATTTATTTTGATTTCCAAATATTGTAAGAGGTATGTTTCCACTTTGTGGGTACCTCATTAATTAATTTCTATGTAATTTAAATTGCTTTTATATTTTGGACCAATGTAAAGGACATGTTTCCACCGTTCGGTGGGTTTCCTATTTAGTTTATACATGGATGATGTAAGGATATGTTTTCATCCTCAGATGGGTATCCATTTATTTGCTTTGCTTGGACATTGCTTTGATTTTAATATAATGATGCTTTATTTCAATTGTTGCGTGTAATAAGAATAATATTATTATATTTAAGAATTTTATAATATTAAGACCTATAAAGGAGGCCGGTTCCAATGAACCAGGCGTTGTGGGGGTGCTGGACCATTTCTCACCTTCCCCACATGTACCCAACTTTTCGAACCCATTAGGGGGTTGGGGATTCCTTAGGAATCGAGTCATCCACCCCTTTCTTTTTTCTGGCCCATTCGGGTGGCGACTCCATTTTCTCCTGATTTAGGTTCATGTTCTCTTAGGTCCCAAGCCTAAACAGTGTCGAAGTTGCAAGAACCATTCCACCGGGAAGTGGGAGCAAAAATCCCCGCTCACAGTAAATTTAATTATGATTTTTCTTATAAATGTTTTATCACACTAATTTTTTGGAATAGAGATTAGGTTAGGGTTTTAAAGTTTTTGGAAATAGAAGAAACGATTTAGGGTTTTTGAAGTTTTAGAAATAGAAGGATGATTTAGGGTTTTTGAAGTTTTTGATCAAATTGTTTGATGAAACAATTAATCCAATTTGAATGATGAAGCTACTGTAAAGAAATAAATAAAGAAAATAGAGATTCAAACCTCCGTTCATTGGTTCCACCAAAAATTGATTTCTGGATGAACAATAACAAAGGCAAGTTTGCTGCCTTTGATGGATTGATTGCTTCTTCTTGCTCCTCTCAAATCTGAAGTCCCAAGTTTAACTCTAGTAAAACAAATTTTCAATCACACTAATTTTTTCCCCTCCTTTAATTCTGAGTTTATAAATAAAGTGTTATTTATAGGAAAAATCACAAACCTAATTCTAATTATTTAAGGAAACTAAAATTAATTAGGAAAAGAAACCAAAATCAAATAGAATTTGGTTTCGAAAAAATTGCTTTGGAAAATTTTGCTGGCGAAAACTGCGAGCGTTGGCCATGAATTATGAGAGTTGGTGCGAAATTGGCTGGGCAGCCAGCCAATTTGCTGCAGGAATTTCCTATGGCAAATTGGCTTGGGGCCAATTCGCCGCAGGAAATTGGCCTTGGCCAATTCCATTTTCGGCGATGAATTTTTCATCCCCGATTTTTTCGTCGCCGATTTTTATTTTTATTTTTTATTTTTGTTTATTTATTTTTTATTATTATTTTTATTTTTATTAACTGTACCATTTTTATTTTTACTAAAAATTATAAATAATAAATACTAAAATAAATATTATTTAATTAAAATACCACAAAAATTATTTTGGACTATAAAAAAATAACGGACCGGACTGGGTCAAAAATTAAGGGTCCACAATTTGGCCCCCTGCTTGAATGATCTGAGACTATAGTAAAAGAGAGTGAAAAGTAATAAGACTTAATTTTTGAGATGATTGAGGTTTTGGGTTCTGGACTCGGTTTGAGTTCTGGACTCAAAGATAATTTTAGGTTCTAGACCTAAAGGTAATTTGGATTCTGGACCCGAGCTAAGTTCTGGAACTAAAAGAGATTTTAGGTTCTGAACCTAAGGATAATTTGGGTTCTGGACCTTAGCTAAGTTCTGGACTTATAAGAGATTTTAGGTTCTGGACCTGAAACTAGATTTGGATACTCGATCCTAACTGGATTTGGATACTCGATCCTGAACTGGATTTGGATACTCAATCCTAACTGGATTTGGATACTCCATCCTAACCGAATTTGGATACTTGATCCTAAACTGGATTTGAATACTCGATCTTAACTGGATTTGGTTACTCGATCCTAAACTAGATTTGGATACTCGATCATAACTGGATTTGGATACTCGATCCTGAACTGGATTTGGATACTCGATCCTAACTGGATTTGGATACTCGATCCTAATTGGATTTAGATACTTGATCCTAAATTGGATTTGGATACTCGATCCTAAATGGATTTGGATACTCGATCCCTAACTGGATTTGGATACTCGATTCTAATTGGATTTTGGATACTTGATCCTAGCTGAATTTAATTTGGGTACATGGACCTGTGACTGGGTACTTGGACCTGAGATTGAATTTGATTTGCCTGACCTTTTATCAGTTGAGGATTCTGGCTTAACTTGTTGTTCCATTCTTTTGTTCTTGCTTTTGCAAAAATTCAGCTATTTTTAGTTGGCCCTCATATCTTCTCCTTGCCCCCTGCATGGCGAAATATTTGCAAGTGAGTTTGAAAATGTTTGGTATATCAACTCAAAAAATTGGAAAGGAGAAACGTTGCCCCCTGTGTAGGCTCAAACCAATGATTTTTTCCATGCAAGCATTGATTGATGTTTTTGTTGTCTAGTTCTTCGCACAAGCATGTATTTCTTCTCTTTGCAAGATTACTGAAACTTTCTCAAGCAATGGACTTTCCATGCCCCATTGATTTGATATCTTCTTTTGATTGTTTACTTCACAGAGTGTTTGCTATTCACTTTGATAAAGAATAGACAATATAATACAAGAAAATGCAATGTGATATGCTCATGTATGCATGATATGCATGAATAATGCCTATAGTGGTTCCATCGACTCACAGACCGAGGTGATCAGCAGAAGTTTTCTCATTGACTCCTTTGAGATGCCCATTCAGGTCTTGCACTGGAATGATAGAAAGCTTTGCATTTATGGCTTTTATATTCAAGATGTTGAAAACATGAATAATTGAGGCCCCAAACAGCAAAGATACATCCATTTCAAATTATGATTCAGTATGTCAATTGGTAGCTTCTACATAACCTTGTCAGTAATCATTTCCTTTGCCCAATGTGTCCTTTAAGTTTTGATGATGCAACAAACTTCTCTTAACTTGAAGTCTTCGTGTGACAAAAACATTTTTTATTTTTTGAATTTTGAATTTGAAATCAAATGTTGGCTTTGCCAAATCAATGTCAATATACCTCAGGACTTGATTTTTCAAATTAACATATCTATAACATGACAACCCTAGTTACCATACTAAACTAGGGAATCATTTCTATTTAAGCAAGAATTGTTGCACTTCGGATAGGCACATACACATTACTTGGTCAAAGATCTCATTTGAGTTTAAATATTGTCTATGTCATATGCATGCTTATTCAAACAATCTCCACTAATAGACTCTACCTACCAAGAGATATCAACAGGTCTTTGATAGGCATGAAATGGGGTCTATAAGGGACACGGGTTTAAATGAAGGCCATTTTGAGATAGGAGGTGATGTGACACAATGGACAAACCTTCACACTACAAACTGCTTATTAAAACTTTAGACAGTTGGAAACATAAAAAGATAGAGCTTTGAGAGTTCTCCCATCTTTTTGGCATTAATCTAGATGTTGATTGGGATAGTCTTTGCCATTGCAAAAAAGTTTGGTACCCAAATTCATTTCATTTCTTCTTCTCCCTTTTCTTTCTTTTTATTTTTCTTACTCTTCCCTTTCGTTTGAGCATTTTATCATCCTTCCTTGTAGGACTGTCAAGTACAGAACTTTCAAGAACTGGATGGTCTTTCTCCTCTTCTCTGATCTTGATCAAATCTATGGTTGGGTTGGACCAATTCAAGCCAAACTGTCCTTATAAACCAAATGGAAGCCTTTTGCTACTTTAGGTAAAAGAGAACTCAATTGGCTTTCTGAACCACCTTTTTAGGTTTTACCCTTTTTCTTTTTTCCTTTCTTTTCTTTTCCTCCTCTTTTTTTTTGTTTTTTCTTCTTTTTTCTTTTGTTTTTTCTTCTTCTTCTTTCTTCTTCTTCTTTTTTTTGGTTCTAGCTCTAAAAGAGTTGTCTTGTTTGTACCAACTTGGGCTTCTAATAATGGATGAGGGAAGTGACATAAATATTCTTTAACAGGGATAAATCATTTATTACTCTAATGTTGTCTTGATATATTGGAGATATTAGGTGAACTTCAACTACCCTTATGGTCTTGAGAACTTCAACTACCCTTATGGTCTTGAGAAATTCAACTACCCTTATGGTCTTGAGAACTTCAACTACCCTTATGGTCTTGAGAACTTCAACTGTCTTCATGGTCTTGTCTATTCATTTCTTTCTTTGATCTTCTTGCCTCTTCTCCTTAGTGATCATAAGACTTTTCAAAAGTATCACAACAGCTCAGGGTAGGTTGTTGGGGTTTGTAAGCCAATGAAAAGAAAGCTAAAATTTTATGAAGGCTCAAAGGGACAACTAGGGATTGATAACTAATTGGGTGGATACTAGTTGTTGGCTAACCAAACAATGCCTAGATCATTTCTCTCTTAAATAAGCAGAGTTCAATTTTGTCTCGAAAATTTGTCAAAGCATGTTCTAAGACTGACTAGGACCTAGACAAAGGTAATTATGCAGGAGCCCTCTTTAAGTAAGCATACACAACTCAATGCTATAGAGCAATTTCCTCACCTAGTAAAATCATTCAAGTCATGATGCGTAAATATATTAATTCATGAATTATCAAGCTAGATTCCTCATTGGTTGAGCACCAAAATGAATAAAGACCAACAAATTTTTTGATAAAAGTAATTTATTCAAACAAATTTAAATTTGAAAAACATAATTGTTCAAATTAAATATTAAAGAAAGTAAAATTGAAAAGCAACATTCAAGCTAAGGAAAGTTTATTGAGTTAAGCTTCTTCTCCTTTCACATCATCAACATTCCCATCTTGAAAAGAGGATAAAACAAAATCTTCTTCCAATCCTTTTCCCACCATGAAGGTTGCTGATGGTGGCACTCTTCCAAATTTAGGCAAAGGGTTGTTCTTGGTATTGGGCTTATCCGGCTCGGGTAGCTTACCACTATAAATCAAATCTTGGATCTCATGCCTTAGACGAGCACATTTATCTGTTTCATGCCCTTGCATTTGATGAAATTGATAGAAGGCCTTGGCATTGAAGTTTGGTGGCAGTAGATTATGTAACGGTCGAGGAGCTAACGGTTGTAACAACCCTTTCTTTTTATAGCTTGCTAAAAACCCAAGATAGAGGTTTCCCTAATTCTGAGAATTGTCTTTTATTTCCTTGACGAGTCACATTAACATCAACTTCTTTTTGCGTGCTTTGATTGCTAGGCTGATAATTCGCTTTCTCATTCCTTCTTGCCAAAAAATGATTCTTCTCTCTTTCCCACTCTTCAATTTGTAAACCAGCTTGGAGTAGATCTTTGAAATCATGGATGAGTGTATGAGACATCCTTTCATGAAGACTAAGCAACACCCCTCTCACAATCATCCTTATTTGATCAAATTCATCGGGCCTCTTCTTGAGCAAAGCAGCCTTATTTCTCCATCTTTTCACATAGTTCACAAAATTCTCATTTGGTCATTGCCTAATGGCTTCCACCTCCATCAAGGTTACTTTCAGCTTGACATTGTACCCATATTATTGAATGAAAGCCTTGTACAACATGTCCCAATCTTTTTGTGTACTTTCCTCTAAGGTGTTGAACCAATTTTGGACAACAGGGTTCAATGAGAGTATGAAGTACCTTAGAGTTGAGCCTTAATAGCTCAGGCAGACTGCATAGCAGTGATATACTGCTTCACATGGAGATGGGGGTTTCCAGTACCATTGTACCTAGAGAAGGAAGGCATTTTGAACTTATAAGGGACCTCCTCATCTTGTTCAAATAGTTTATCAATCTCAGACATCTCTTCGGTTTTCAGCTTCTTCTCAAATTTCTTTTCTAAATCAGCAATCATCTTCTCAACATCAGATGTCTTGGTCTTTTTGACAGTTGTCTTCTCAACAACTTTCGGCTCCTTTTTGTCTTGAGGATCTTGGAAGTATTGAGCCCAATCATCATCATCAATGATCACCTTATCCTCATCAAAAACTACTTCACCAACTTTAGTCTTCCCTTTTTCCTTTGGCTTCCTGGTGCTAACAGATGCTTCGCATGATTTTCTAAAATTGCAGCCAATTGGTTCTTTATGGTCTTGGCCATGGCCTCTTTTATTTCTTCCATCTTGGCATTGAGGGTGTCGTCCACCATTCTTTGAATTTGTTCGGACTCCATTGCTTTTGGTGAGCAAGTGATTGAGTTGTTACTCGATTCTTCATCTCCGGTGTAGGTCGGATTATCGTAAGCTTTTGAACTATCGTAATCCAGGGCTATGAGCTAGAGAGGATCAATGATATGAGATGCAAATGTATATATGCATGTATGCATGTATGCACAAACAATAAACAAACAAGGATAAATAGGACTTTCCTTCCAACCTTATAACATCCATACATGAATGGTGAGTCTCTTTTCCTGGGTATATGGTTAACAAAATACCAACATGGGGTATCTTGTTTTCGAATATTTCCCTCAAACGTTTCAACCAATAGTTATATTTTCAAAAATGGAAACCAGTTCATGATAATTTCCATTAATTAGGTTTTAATCCATTTAACCAACTATAGTAGCTTTTATGTTATATTGGATTAAAACTAAATTAAGAAGTTTATTATAAATAGATTTCTCACTAGAAAAAGTAACTAATGATTCACGCCAAAAATAAGCCCATGATTAATAACTCTTAGTATAAACTTGGCTCACAATTGATTTTTGGAATTTTGTAATTGACCGAAATAATTTTGCAAGCTCTTTGTAAGAAAAGGTTGGATGAAAATAATTTTGTTTCTAAGCCCATTGTAAAAAGATTTTAGAAAAAATGGATTTTGGGCTTAGTATTTGGGTCATGAGAAAAAGAATTTTTGATTTACTTTTAGAAAAGTTTTATGCCCAAAGACCATCTTGAAAAGTTTTGAAAATAGCTTTGGTCTTTTGGACTTTAAAGAAAAATTTATTTGAGCTTACAAATGTACTTGGGTCATATTAGAAAAAGAACAAACCAAATTAGCTGTAATATCCCAAAGTATACCCTAAAAGTTTTGGAATTATTGTTGTATTTGGATTTAATGTATATGTTTAATGGAAAGAGAGAGTGTATAAGTTGTATATATAGATATATATATATATAACATATACAAGTCAAAGAAATGGAAGTCAAAAGAAGATAAATTAATTATTTTAAATTAATTAAAAGGAAATATTATAAGAGATAGATGTATATGAAGGATGATATGTATATATATGGTATTTGAAAAATATGGGATATATAAATACAATATATAAGAGATATACATATAGGAACATATACATCACATATACATGATGTATATATTGGTGTAGGAAAAGTAAGTGTATATAATTAATTAATTAATTAATAATAATAATAATAATAATAATAATAATAATAATAATAATAATAATAATAATGACAAGAGAAAAAGAAGAAAAGAAAGTCAAAGGGCAGGATAAATTGTAGTGGAGGATTTTTGGGATATTTTATTAAATTATTATATATATATATATAAGATAAGTTTAAATAAAGAAAGAAGATTTTCTTTCTTCTTCTTCTTCTTCTTCTTCTTGAACGTGGAAAGAGAGAGAGAGAGAGAGAGAGAGAGAGAGAGATGTGATTTTATTTACATACACATCAAATTCATAAGGGATTTAAGAGAATCAAAGGTGGATATTGAAGATTGAGCAAAGAATTCAAGTAAGTGTTCATTTCTTTGTGTTGATTTCTATTGATTGTGTTTATATTTGATATGGTTAGTGTATTAAGATGATGATAAGGAAAGATTGAAGTATATTGATATGTTGAAGTTGTATAAGTGTTAAATAAATAGGTGATTAATGTAAATATTGAGTTTGATCAATTATTATCTTGGATTTTCTATATGTTTGTGTTTATTAAAGTTAAAAACACAGAATACATGAGTTTGGTCCGAAACAGAAGAAAAATGAATGCCACGACCGTGGCCCTTGTAGGCCATGACCGTGGGGGGTTTTGAAGTAAGTGGACAGATTCCTTTTCTAACCCACGCCCGTGGGGGGTTGTGAGGCCACAACCGTGGGGACTTACAAGTGGTTTTGGTTTGTAATTTGTGATTGTATTGGAATTCATGTGTAATTGCAAGTAAGTGTGTATTCTTCCTTTTGGATTAGGTTGTGAAGAGGTTGAGTTGCCTTAACCTAGGTGTGAAGAATTCTTGGAAGAGGAAGTATATAGATTGATGTGAGTTACTCTTGAGGTAAGTACAAACTTACATGGTTGCATTCATTTACATGATTTTGAGACTTAACACATTTGGTTATAAATGTGTTAAGTAATCAACTATATTGTTATTACTATTTGATTAATGTTATGATTTGTATAATGTGAAGGATATGATGATCATTCAAAAGGTATGTGCAATGCAATTGATTATGATGAATACTTTAATGATGAATTGCTTTAATGTTAATAGAGATATGATGAGATGTGATGCCATTGTGTTTGGCTATAATGATTCAAATGAAATATGTGGGGCATGTTTGCCTAGATGATAATGAATTTAAAATATATGTTCAATGTAATTGGTTATGTATACTCTATTGATGAGATGTGAAGCCATTGTTGTTGGCTATAATGATGCAAATGAGAATGGAATTGATAATAAACTAATGAATGAATTGTGTGTCTAATGTGTTATTCCATTTTCAGAGTTTTGTTGTTGGTGGCATGCCTAATGGTAACAATCTCTTGAAGCTAGGTTGGATTTGATCCTTGAAGCCAAGTTGGGTTGAAGTTTAGCATGCTTAATTCCCCTTGAAGCTTGGTTGGGTCTAATCCTTGAAGCCTAGTTGAGATGTTACAACCCTTGAAGCTAGGTTGGGTTTGGTTCTTGAAGCCAAGTTGGGTTGATACTTAGCATGCTTTGTTCCCCCTTGAAGCTTGGTTGAGCCTAATCCTTGAAGCCTAGTTTGGATAATGATAAATGTGATAATTGATAATTGAACCAAAACATTAACTCTGAAAGTTGAATGGCATATTAGTGTCTTTTGGGCCCATGCTTGTCTTTGTTTCAGTGTGATTTATGAATGGTGAAACAATTGAATAAAGTAATGGAATGTAATGTTATGAAGTATGTTATGATTACAATACCTAAGTAAATTATTGAAAAGAAATATGGCCTGAGAAGCTATATTGAAAGATGAGATTCTGAAAGTATAATATGACATGTAATATGTATATGGATGGGGACGTTGTGAGTATTATTTTATGAATGTTCTAATAAGTTATGGAATTGTGGTTTATGTTAATGATATATGTGTATATGTATATAATTATGAGATTAGTAGAAATATATGAAAAGTGTAATTGAAATAGGAAAACATGATAAGAAAATAATGATACATGAAGTTAATATATGAGTATGATTTTCTGTATTGTATGTTTATAATATTTATTTGTACTACTAAGCTTTCGAGCTTAGCGCAGTTGTGTAAATCGCGCAGGTGAGTAGGTGGTTTATCTGAAGTCAAATCGTTATGCCATGAGAAGGGTAAGAGTATTTCGAGACCAACTAGAAGGTAGTGCATACATGTACAATTTAATTATCTTATATTTTGATAAGAATGTATTCATATTTATAAATGAATTTTAGTAAAGACAAGATCATTATATATATGTAAGATCTTTGAAAGTACAAAGATTTTGTAAATGTTCTTTAAATAAAATGTATTATTGTTTGGAACTAGAGTAAAGGTTTTTAATCTGATAATGAAAAGTGACATTCTTATACTTTATATACGTACTGCATGTATACAAGGTATATGTATAGTACTTATATAGAGTATGGGGTGTTACATTAGCCATGATTTAAGCCAAGATAAATTAACCATAGTCAAACAATAAGCATTTGGGTTAAAACCTAAGGAAAGTAACTAGGCCGATTACATGAGCTTTAGTCTTTGGGTTAAAAGGCTTAGGTTCCCATAGCAAGTATATACCAAATGGTATGAGGCTATGAGTGGTTATGCCATGCTCGATCTCCATACCTTGAGTGAAAGTATGATATCCCTAACATAACACAACACGGGTAACACGGGCGTCCTAACTCACGCACACGATGCAATCTAATATGATGCAATGGATAATATCATTATAAGAAAGAATAGAATAATATAAAGACCAAAGAAATCAAATTCTCTTATCCCCAGTGGAGTCGCCACTATGAGCAGGGATTTTCGCCCCCACTCTCGGTGGAATGGTTCTTACGACTTCGGCACTGTTTAGCCTCGGGGCCTTAGAGAACACGGACCTAAATTCGAAGAAAATAGAATCCCCACTCGGAAGGGCCGAGAAAAAGAAAGGGGTGGATTACTCAATTCCTAAGGAATCCCCAACCCCCTAATGGGTTCGAAAAGTTGGGTATGTGTGGGGAAGGTAAGAAATGGCCCGGCACCCCCACAATGCCTGGTTCATTGGAACCGGCCTCCTTTACAGGTCTTAATATTATAAAATTCTTAAATATAACAATATTATCCATATTACACGCAACAATTGAAATAAAGCATCATTATATTAAAATCAAAGCAATGTCCAAGCAAAGTAAATAAATGGACACCCATCCGAGGATGGAAGCATGTCCTTACATCATCCATGTCTAAACTAAAAAGGACACCCACCGAAAGGTGGAAACATGTCCTTTACATTGGTTAAAAATATAAAAGCAATTTAAATTACTTAGAAATTAATTAATGAGGTACCTACAAAGTGGAAACATACCTCTTACAATATTTGGAAATCAAAATAAATCGACAAAAGTAAATAACCATTCATCATAAATAAATCATTCATCAAAGATATTAAACATCAATCAAAATATATAATAAACATACCTCTTACTTTTGATCAACTTATACTTTTGATCAACTTATATAATAAACATATATTTTCAGAAAAGTCTCAATAAGTGCATTAGGATCTTCATCTGGGAAACCATCAAACTGACAAGTCTGCCACACCATTTGAATTACATTTATCTTTATCTCGAATTTATTTGCAGAAACTACCGGTCTCTATATGCTTGAATCAGCCCCATTAAGAGTAGGCCTAGCAAATTCCTGCTTTTTCCTTGGCTTCTTTCCTGCCATCATTTCCAGTTCTTCTTTTGAGCTGAGATCTTCAAAGTTTGGTTCTGCTTCTGCCAGAACTGCTTTCTCTTCTTCCTTTCACTTTCTCCTCAACGTTCTCTCTAGCTCTTGATCTAATTCAAGTAGTTGGGAAGAGCTAGCTCGGGTCATAAATGGTAAAAAGTACCTAGAATGACAATCAATAAGCAAGAACTAATGTTAAAACAAATAAAATAAAAACTAAATCAACAGTCTTAATTATATTACTAATATTGAAAACCATTATCCCCGGCAGTGGTGCCAAAAACATGATGACGTATCTATGCTATCGCAGTGTTACCGCAAGTGTACGGGTCGCTCAAGTAATAAAACAGTGAGTAAGATATCATTCCACTGGGACAAGGTCAAATATTAGTGTAAATTTTAACTATTATTTAGTGAATCAATAGTTTGTGTGATGATTAAAATAAAAGACAAATTACTCAATAAACTAAAGAGAAGAAAAATTGAATATTGTGCAACAAAAGTTGGTGATAAAAATACTATCCAGATATTGAATCCCCCTAGCCATAAAAAGTATTTATGAATATCAATTCAATTAAATCAAATAATAGAGCTGAATTAGCATTCCCCAAAATTAGATTAAAACCTCTGTCAAGTGAATTAATCCCTAATCACTAAGTATAATGATAGAGACGTCACAAGGCTACATGCAACATTTTGTTGAAGAGGAGCTGAAGGTGCACGATATGGCTGATCAAGGATGCATAAATTCCAGATTCGAAACACTCCACAAGAAAGTTGATCAAACTACTTGAATGTTTCTGAAGCATGTATTCAAGCAAGAACACAAAGATATAAGCAATTCGACTTTAGGTTAATTAATTTGTCAAAACTTCAAAGACTTCTGTCTTACAACCCTAAATGAGATATAAATAGCTAAACCCTAATTAGGGTTATTAAGTAGCGTTTGGCTTTCTAATCAAATTTTAAGAAATAATAAAGTAATCAAAGTTCTAATTTAATACCAAACAAACAGGGCCCTTACTTTTTAAATGAGCATAACTAGTGGGCCTTAATACATATTAATATAACAAGTTCAGCTAATTATTTAACTATAAATAATCCCAACTAGTGACTTGAGCCAAATATGCTCCAATTTGCATCCTTGATCAGCCATATCGTGCACCTTCAGCTCCTCTTCAACAAAATGTTACATGTAGCCTTGTGACGTCTCTATCATTATCCCAGACTCGAAACACTCCACAAGAAAGTTGATCAAACTACTTGAATGTTTCTGAAGCATGTATTCAAGCAAGAACACAAAGATAAAAGCAATTCGGCTTTAGATTAATAAATTCGTCCAAAACTTCAAAACTCATGTCTTACAACTCTAAATGAGATATAAATAGCTAAACCCTAATTAGGGTTATTAAGTAGCGTTTGGCTTTCTAATCAAATTTTAAGAAATAATAAAGTAATCAAAGTCCTAATTTAATACCAAACAAACAGGGCCCTTACTTTTTAAATGAGCATAACTAGTGGGCCTTAATACATATTAAAATAACAATTTCAACTAATTATTTAACTATAAATAAGCCCAACTAGTGACTTGAGCCAAATATGCTCCAATTTGCATCCTTGATCAGCCATATCGTGCACCTTCAGCTCCTCTTCAACAAAATGTTGCATGTAGCCTTGTGACGTCTCTATCATATAATGCTTGAAATCTCTTCTTAAGCATAATTAAATAGATCTTGCAATAAGAACAAGAAACTTTAAACCAAAAGGGTCTTGTAAGTCTATCTCTAGCACTCCAATCAACCCTCAATCCTAATGAGCATTCTGTTCATATCAAGCTTTCTCAAGTCAATAATATGAAAATTACAACCAATCAATAAGCATGCTATTATCAATTGGAAATAAGAAATTAAGAATCAAAAGGATAAAACAACTTAATGAAATAATTTAATTTAATAAGAACTATTTAATCCATACAATAAAGCTAGGGTTCATCAATATCTAGATAGATAAAATGTTTAGCTCATGTTCATAACCAGAAAACCAAAATAGAATAAATAAGTAAAAGAATTCAAACAATCCATAATGAATGATTTGTGTTTCTTCACTTTAATCCTTGGATCTTGGATTAAATCTCACAGAAATTGGGTCTTCACCTTCACTCTTGGCTGCCAAAAACTCACTTTTTCTTAGGATCCCTAATTCGCTCTTTAGCTCAAATTTTATTGCCCAGATATTTTTGCCTAACATGCCCATGGACACGCCCGTGTCTGTGGGCATGTCAACGGTGCTGTTTTAAACTTTAATGACATGGGTAATTACACGCCCATGACCTTGGGTGTGTTGTTGCTACTACAATGTTGAGTTAGGGACATGGTTAGGGACATGCCCGTGTCATTGGGAATGTCACAACTTCTGTAAGTCAGGAGTAATGGCACATTTAGTGACGCACCCATGTCTCTAGGCATGTCAAAGCTTCTATAAAGTGGTTGAATGACACTGCCACTGACAGGCCCATGTGATTGGGCATGTCACTTGAAGAATTTGCCCAAAATAGCTTCTTTCCTTATCTTTCATCGGTGATTCCAGCTTAAATAACCTTAAGGTCCTCATGTGTCAAAAGTTCTTGGAAACCCTAATAACCACTTGAACAAACAAATTAAACTCAATTTGACAATAAATATATTAAGAAGTAGGAGCAAAAATATCATCAATTACACACTTATCATGAGACATCTGGATACAAAATTCTACCATGACCCTCATCATACGTGAGCATCAATAGTGATGCTTCAAATCCTGATATATCTTGGTACAACCAGGGTGAATAGCATAGAGTGACTGGTGCGCTTCCTCTAATATCATCCTCTTCAATTCTGCATTATCAGGATTACACAACCTATTTCTATACCATAAACTGCCATCATCTCTCAAATGAAATTCTCGGCTCTCCCCCTTTTGACAATTCATCACAATCTTCTGGATTCCCTCATCTGCTAACTGGGTCTCCCTAACTTGATCCAATAAAACTGGCCTCAACTGCAACTGAGCAAACACCGCACCATCATCACAAAACTCAAATCTGGCATGCAATTCTCTCAACTCAACAAGCAACAAGGGTGAATAAGTAGTCAAACCTGTCAAAGACTTCTGACTCAAGGCATCAACAATAATATTTGCCTTGCCAGGATGATAATTAATCAAATAGTCATAGTCTTTAATCAACTCTAACAACCATCTTTACCGAAGATTCAGCTCTCTTTGAACCTCCAAGTACTTCAAACTCTTGTGATCCACATAAATGAAACACTTCTCCCCGTACAAGTAATGTCACAAAATCTTCAATGCAAAAACTATGGCTACCAGCACCAAATCATGAGTCAGGTAATTCAGCTTATGTGGCTTCAACTATTGAGATGCATAAGCAATGACTCTACCTTCCTGCATCAGAACACAACGAAACCACTATGTGAAGCATCACTGTATATCACATAAGGTTTACCTTCCACGGGCAGGGTGAAGACAGGAGCATGAGTCAACATTTCCCTCAGCTGCTCAAAACTCGCCTGACACCAATCTGTCCACACAAATCTAACTCCCTTCTGAAGTAACCTAGTGAGTGGTGTAGCTATCATAGAAAAACACTTCACAAATCGATGATAATATTGTACCAATCCCAGAAAACTTCTAACCTTTATCACAGTCTTTGGTGGACTCCAATTCAAGATAGCCTTGACTTTACTCAGATCAACTTTAATACCCTCTCCTGAAACCACATGACAGAGAAAAGTCACCTAATTGAGACAGAACTCATAGTTAGATAACTTAACATACAACTGCTTCTCTCTTAGAGTCTGCAATACAATCCGCAAATGCCTATCATGATCCTCCTCATTACGCTAATACACCAGGATATCATCAATGAAGATCACCATAAACTGATCAAAGTAGGGTCTAAACACCATGTTCATCAAATTTATAAATGCTACTGCTGCATTCATCAATCCAAATGGCATCACCAGAAACTCATAATGCCCATACCTCGTGCGGAAAGCTATCTTAGGTACATCTACATCTCTGACTCTCAACTAATGGAACCCCGATCTCAGATCAATCTTAGAGAATACTACTGCTCCCTTCAACTGATCAAAGAGATCATCTATTCGAGGCAAAGGATACTTGTTCTTGATGGTCACCTTATTCAACGGCCTATAATAAATACACAATCTCAAGGTGCCATCCTTCTTCTTCACAAACAACACAGGCACTCCCCACGGGGACACACTAGGGCGAATGAACCCTTTATTCAGCAACTCCTATAACTGTACCTTTAACTCTCTCAACTCTACAGGTGCTATCCGATAAGGAGTAATAGAGATGGGAGTGGTACCGGGCATCAGATCAATACCAAACTCAACCTCTCTCTCAGGAGGTACTCTTGGCAACTCATCATGGAAAACATCTGGAAATTTGACAACTATTGGTATACTATCGAGCTAGGACCCCACTACTCTGGTATCTACAACATAAGCAAGATATGCCTCACATCCCTTTGAAATCATCCTCCTAGCTAAAACAGTCGAAACAAAAATGGATGAAACATGCCTCTGCTCACTAGATACCATCACATCCCTACCATCACGTGTTCTCAGGGTAACATGTTTTCGCTAATAGTCTACTATAGCCCCATGCCTGGATAACCAATCGATGCCCATAATCAGATCATACTCCTTGAAAGGCATTTCAATCAAGTCACCGAGAAACTCTTCATCCTGAACCACAACTGGACTATCTCGGTGGTCCCTGCTAACCACAACACTGTGCCCTAAGGATTTGTCACTAAAACATCAAATCTTAGGGATTCAGAATGCAAATCACTCACAGGAAAGATGGATACATTGATATATGAATGAGTAGACCAGCTGTGATGGCCAGGGTATATCAATGCAAGAACTGAAGTACCAAATAAAGTAAAAGTACCAGCAATAATAGCTAAAGCATTCGGCTGCCTCTGCATTACATAGACTAGTTGCGATGGCCCTGCCTCATCTAATCTACACCCAGATGTAGAACTGCCTCTCTGACCAGTCCTAGATCTACCATCTCTACTAAAACCTCTGCCACCATGACCCCTTCTGACACTGGGTCGAGAAGCTACAATATATGTCTGTCTATTCTCAGGTGGTTCTGGATAATCTCTAATAAAATGGTCTGGCCATCCACATCTGAAACACACTGCTGATGCCACCTCTCCTCCAGCAGACACCTCCATATGCTCTACCATAATGAACACAGGTAGGTGGAACAAGCCTCTGAGCCACTAGGGTCGGAGCACTAGCCACTAAAACTGTAGGTCTTTGCCTCTGTACTGACATGCCATATTGCTCCTGGCTCCTACTAAACCTCTGCGGATATCTCCCTCGGCCTCTCTTCACTGATGAAGGCCTACCTCACTTTGGGGTCTCCTAGCTTTGGTCTCCTCAACCCTAGCAGCTGCTGCAAGACCCTGTTCTCTCTCTACACTCCTGCAGCTGCAACCAACTGAGAAAAATCACGATACCAAAAGCCTGCCACATACATATAATAGAGGGTCTTAGCCCCTCCTCAAACCTCTGGCACCAGTCAATCTCATCAGAAATGATCCCATCAGTATACTGACTCAGCCAGATAAACTCTATCTCATACTCTGTCACTATTCTAGTATCCTACCTCAAACTCAGGAACTCCATCTTCTTTTCATCCTTATACTCCCTTGGAGTATACTTCTCAAATTCCTACAAGAAATTATCATAGGTCAAGACTAGTAGATCAACGATAGGATCTTGAACCGTCTTCCACTACTTATATACATCTCTCTGCAGAAGAGATCTGGAATAATCAAACTTCTCCTATGGACTCGCCTGCAGCTAGATAAATACTCTTTGGACCCTATCTAGTCACTGCTCTACAATAGCAAGGTCTGTAGTACCAACAAAATCCTCGACTCCAAACTTCCTTAGCTTATCATACTTCCTCATCGGTAACTACGGCTGCGGCTGTGGTGGCATGACGACTGTTGAACCAAAGCCTATCTCAATAGCTCCACCATATGTCATACCTAGCCCGATGAAATCTCCTCAGCAGCTGGTCTAATAAGCACAAAAGCATATGTCTCACCAACAGTCTCAGCTCTAGCTCCAACTCCATCTATACCCTCATCAAGAGCTACACTCTCTGCACTACCCTCTGTGATATGTCCGAGGGTTTGGAGGGTTGTGGATTAGGTTTGATAAAGGTGGCACACAAAGTTGAAAGAGACTGGTGGGCCTATGTTTGATCTAAATAAAGGAAATGGGTGCGCCTTTGCTGACAGCTTAAGCTTTTGGTAGAAATGGTTAGCGTTCTTTCCGGTTAAGAGTGCTGGTGCAGGGTCAGTACCAGGATGGGTGACCTTCTGGGAAGTGCTTGGCCTAGCCGTGTTGGTGCAGGGTCAGTACTAGGAGGGGTAACCTTCTGGGAAGTGCTTGGCCCAACCGTGCTTGTGCAGGGTCAGTACCAGAATGGGTGTCCACCTGGGAAGTGCTTGGCCCGGCCGCATCATTTGGTATCAGAGCCTATTTATCGGGTCTGGTCCCACTGCTCCAAGTTCGAGGACGAACTTCCTTAAAAGAGGGAGGGAATGATATGTCTGAGGGTTTGGAGGGTTGTGGATCAGGTTCGATAAAGGTGGCACACAAAGTCGAAAAAGACCGGTGGGCCCATGTTTGATCTAAATAAAGGAAATGGGTGCGCCTCTGCTGACAGCTTAAACTTTTGGTAGAAATGGTTAGCGTTCTTTCCAGTTAAGCGTGCTGGTGCAGGGTCAGTACCAGGATGGGTGACCTTCTGGGAAGTGCTTGGCCTAGCCGTGTTGGTGCAGGGTCAGTACCAGGAGGGGTAACCTTCTGGGAACTGCTTGGCCCAGCCGTGCTTGTGCAGGGTCAGTACCAGAATGGGTGTCCACCTGGGAAGTGCTTGGCCCGGCTGCATCATTTGGTATCAGAGCCTATTTATCGGGTCTGGTCCCACTGCTCCAAGTTTGAGGATGAACTTCCTTAAAAGAGGGAGGGAATTATATGTTCGAGGGTTTGGAGGGTATTGGATCAGGTTCGATAAAGGTGGCACACAAAGTCGAAAGAGACCGGTGGGCCCATGTTTGATCTAAATAAAGGAAATGGGTGCGCCTCTGCTGACAGCTTAAGCTTTTGGTAGAAATGGTTAACGTTTTTTTCGGTTAAGCGTGCTGGTGCAGGGTCAGTACCAGGATGGGTGACCTTCTGGGAAGTGCTTGGCCTAGCCGTGTTGGTGCAGGGTCAGTACCAGGATGGGTAACCTTCTGGGAAGTGCTTGGCCCAGCCGTGCTTGTGCAGGGTCAGTACCAGAATGGGTGTCCACCTGGGAAGTGCTTAGCCCGGCCGCATCACTCTGCAAACTGATATGTCTGAGACACCATAACTACCTATATCTGCAAACACAGCAAAAATTGCAACATCAGAGATCAAAAATTGCCAGTGCCAATGCATGTATCATAATTTAAAACCATATTTAAAATCCCCATTTTCTTTCTCTAACAACCTACCTAGGTCGAGAAACTCAAACCTAGACTCTGATACAAAAATAAATGTAACATCCTTATACCCTATATATGTACAATACATGCACTCATCATATGTAAAATATGCATATATGGTACAAAAAAGTCACAGTTTGGTTGAATAAAAATTTTTCACTTTTCAAATTTAAAATCTTAGATGCTTTAAAATGTATATTTGAATAACAAATAAAATATTATTATGAATCATAGGTACCAAAATAAGTATTTTTTATAAAAATCTCTAGAAAAAAAATTTGTCAGAGTTTTGTCTATAATTTGGACATTCCCAAATTCAACAAAACCACAACTTGCATAAGATAACACTCCCAATAAATATAAAATGACCATTTTACCCATACTCCTCAATTCCTCCAAATTTCACAAAACATTTATACATGTATATAGGTTTATCACAAAACACATATAAAATACATAATATAATATTTATCCAAAACATTCTTTATAATTTACAATATATATACCAAAAACATAATACAATGTATGTAATATTAAAATTTAATAAAAACATATACATTCTGGCAATCAACACTTATCTCAAAGAAGTAGCAAGATCAACTCAAGCAATCTCAAAGCTAGACCCGACCTGGTCTAGACAAACTCTCTGGCTCTACTGGATCTCTCCTGTCACCTGTGCGATGAATTACAATCGCGCTAAGCCAAAAGCCTAGCAATGTAAACCTTGATAACAATAAAGCTCAAATGCAATGCCAATGCACAATGCATATGGATATCATATCTCATATCACTTCATTATAACATATTTTTCAATATTCTACAATTCACATAAACAAACACAAGCATGGGCCCAAAGGATCTAATATGCTATTCAAATTTTAGAGTTACTATTTTAGTCCATATTAACACCCACTGTCTAGCCTGAAGTCAAGTGATGCCTAGCATCTAGCCCTAAGGCAAATCATAGTGATGCTTAGCATCTAGCATAAAGGCAAGTGACGTTTAACGTCTAGCCTGAAGGCAAATCAAATAGTTGCTCAAAAGCTAGCCCTGAAGGGAAATAATGAGAATAACCTCATAGGTATGCCACCAAACACACAACTCTGGAAATTGAAGAACATACTAGTCATACAATTATTTCATATTTTCCATCATCAATTTCTTTCTCATTTTCCATAATCAAGCTAGGCACATTGCCTCATTTTTCATTATCTATTAGGCACATTGCCTTATTTTCTCATATTTTTCTCACTTTTCTCATTTTTCTCATTTATAGCAATATCAATTCATCACATTTCATCATATCATCACATTGCATCACATTTATCCTTAAAATTCATCACCCAAATATTTTGGGTAATTTCACATTTTACACAATTTTGCCATTAATCATGGCTTTTCACAATGCATTTAATACATATATGACATTACACATGTCATAGCACATTATTCATACATGTTCCATGTATCAAGTAGTGATAGAGACGTCACAAGGCTACATGCAACATTTTGTTGAAGAGGAGCTGAAGGTGCACGATATGGCTGATCAAGGATGCAAATTGGAGCATATTTGGCTCAAGTCACTAGTTGGGCTTATTTATAGTTAAATAATTAGCTGAACTTGTTATTTTAATATGTATTAAGGCCCACTAGTTATGCTCATTTAAAAAGTAAGGGCCCTATTTGTTTGGTATTAAATTAGGACTTTGATTACTTTATTATTTCTTAAAATTTGATTAGAAAGCCAAACGCTACTTAATAACCCTAATTAGCGTTTAGCTATTTATATCTCATTTAGGGTTGTAAGACATCAGTTTTGAAGTTTTGAACGAATTTATTAACCTTAAAGCCGAATTGCTTTATCTTTGTGTTCTTGCTTGAATACATGCTTCAGAAACATTCAAGTAGTTTGATCAACTTTCTTGTGGAGTGTTTCGAATCTGGGATTTAGGAACTGACTTGTTTCGAAATCTTGGATCTTTGATCAATTCAAGGTAATCTGAAATCTATCCTAATCTGTACCGAATTTGACTAGGGGTTTTCAAGTTAATGCTGTGGGGGTTCAAAATCAATGGGTTCAAGCTTCCTAAATCCTTCCGTTATAAGTGTTCGTGCTTTGCTAAGCAATTGGGTGCTTTAGAAGGTGGTTTTTCCTTCGTTCTTGGTTTTCTTCTATCAATCGTGCGTTGGGGGTTGAGGCCTTCATTGCCATAGGGTTCCGCGTCATTTGGTATCAAAGCCAATTACAGGTAAATCTTTATCTATCTGTCTTTCTAGGGTTGTTTTAATTGTTCTGTTAGGGTTCTAATTTGGGATTTCGAATTGGGTTATAAAATTCTTTGTTCAATTTCAAAATTGTGTTCTTGCCTTTTGTTTCGAAATATGTTTTTCTTATTCCGAATTTGGTATAAATTGGACTGAAGGCTTTGTGTTTAGTTGGTGATCAAAGGATAGTGACCAGATCCTAAAAAAAAAAAAAGAGTACAAAATCACTTCAACAAAAATTCTTTACTTTTCTAGTGATCTAAGGTATTAGAATCGTTTTGAATCAGGTTGAAAGTAATCAAAATTTTGGCCACCAATTTCGGCCAATTGAGGGGCTATTTTATTACGTTTTTTCTTGTTGATTTGGAAGTTTTCTATTCGAAATTGAATTCTTGGGGAGTCTTGATACTAGCTTTCTTGGATAGAATTATTAGGTCCATAAACTAACTTGCTAATGTGAGTTGGTTTTGATACATTTTGACCAGATTCGTCATAATTTTTGACCTCTTTGTTTCTATTTCTTGTTTGAGCTACCGTTTTGATTCCGTGACATTGCTAGAGTATTATTTGTTTGATTCTATACTCTGGTTGATATAATCGTGTGACATAAAATTTTCTTGTGTTGCCTCCAAAATTGTCAAGTTTCTTTCTAGGTGTCATTCTAGGATTTAGGTTCTAGTCCCCCTTGAACGTGCTTGGTGATTGATTTGTGAGCCTTTGTTCTAAAGTGCAATCAAAGAATTAGCGAAGGTGAGGTAATGAGTAGCAATTCTAGTAGAGATAAAGGCATAGCTGTTGAGAAAGAAGAGATGAGTATCCGGGATATTGCAGATGATCTTGAGACGTACAAGCAAGCAAATGAGCACAATATGGAAAGAATAGCAAATACGTTGGCTAGCTTGCAGCAGTCCATGGAAAGCTTAATGCAAGCACAACAACCTGTTCCAATAAGGCTACCACAGAGAATTCTACAACCAGCAAGAGCTGAAGAGAGAGGAGAGCCAGTTAGGAGGAGGGCACCAAGAGGTGCATATGAGAGAGGCCGTGTGGCTGATTATGGATTTGAAGAAGGAGAGGCTAAAATTTATCAAGCACCTATCAATGATAATGATTTGACTTCCATCAAAATGAAGGTTCCTGAATTTAGAAGGAACAACAATGCTGAAGAATACATTGAATAGGAGCGCAAAGTAGAGCAAAATTTTGAGTGGCATAATTATTCTGAAGAAAAAAAGTCACACATAGCAGCTGTGGAGTTCAAGGGTTATGCAACATTCTGGTGGGATCAACTAAAATCCACTAGAAGAGGCAAGTGGTTGAGAGCCGTACCCGCATGGGAGGAGTTGAGAGACCTGATGAGGCAGTGATTTATCCCTTCTCATTATTATAGGGATCTTTACAATCGCTTGGCACGACTGGTGCAAGGTGGCAAGAGTGTAGAAGAATACCACAAGGAGATGGAGATGATCATGGCTAGAGCTAATATTGAGGAAGATGAACAACGGATGATGTCTAGATTTCTTGGAGGACTTAATCAGAATATTGCAAGTGAGTTGGACATGTATGATTACAATACCATGGAGGAGATGGTTGATAAAGCTATGAAGATAGAGAGGAGGTTAAAGAGCAAGAGTTCCACCAAACATGGCTATGGGAGACCACAAAATGTGTTTGGGAGTAATTCGGCCTATAGAGGACCCCAATATAGTGGTGGGGCAAATTCAGCCAATAGGGGTGAAGAGAAAGGGGAGTTCAAGAATTCATTCCAGAAAAGTAATGCTGCAACCTCTAGTGGAAAAGGGCCATCTAGTGGTCCAAACAAGCAAACAGGTACGCCTAACACTACCACTCCTAGTAGGGAGATTAAATGTTTTAAGTGTTTAGGGAATGGGCATATTGCATCCCAATGTCCAAATAGAAGAGTTATGATTACTACAGCTGATGGTGATGTTGTGTCTAATTCTGAACCTAGTGATAATGATAATGATGATGTTGGGAACTTTAATTCTCCTATATATGATGATGTTGGTAGTGATGAGCATGTTGATTGTACTTTGTTAGCTGAGCATGGTGAATTGTTAGTTACTAGGCGTGCATTGAATATGCAGGTGAAAGAGGAAAGTCTAGTACAATGTGATAATATTTTTCATACTAGATGCTTAGTGAATAATAAGGTTTGTACACTTATTATTGATAGTGGGAGCTGTACTAATGCTGCAAGTACTACAATGGTTGAAAAATTGGGGTTAGAATGTATGAATCATCCCAATCCTTATAAGTTGCAGTGGTTTAATGATAGTGGTGAGGTGAAAGTAACTAAGCAAGTGAGGGTACCATTTTCAATAGGCTGATACAAAGATGAAGTTGATTGTGATGTAGTTCCTATACAAGCTGGACATATGTTGTTGGGCAGACCGTGGCAATATGATCGGAGAGCGCAACATGATGGGTTTTCTAATAGGTACACATTTACCTATGAAGGAAAACAGGTCACTCTTGTTCCATTATCACCGCTAGAAGTGTATGAAGATCAAAGAAAGATGATTGAGATAGAGAGTCAAGTTGGGGCTACCAATTCAAAAATTAAGGGGAGTTTGAGAGAACATGATAAGGTGAGTGAGAGTGAAAATCAAATGGGAAAAGAGGCCAGAAAAGAAACAAAACAAATAAATGGTCCATTGGTGAGAGAAAATAAGAAAGAAGGGAGAGCAAAACAAACTTTTTATGCAAGAACGAGAAAGGTTAATTTTGCAATGTCTATTAGGCAGCCATTATTGCTCATTAGATACAAAGAAACTTTCTTTGCTGACACTAATGTTTTGCTTGATAGTTTGCCTTCTAGTTTTGTGTCTTTGTTGCAGGATTTTCAGGATGTGTTTCCAGATGAATCACCTAGTGGATTACCACCGCTAAGAGGAATTGAGCATCAAATAGACTTCGTGCCTGGTTCTACCATCCCAAATAGACCAGCTTACCGGAGTAATCCCATAGAAGCAAAAGAGATGCAAAAGCAAGTAGATGAGTTACTGGAGAAAGGGCTGATTAGAGAGAGTTTGAGTCTGTGTGCTGTTCCTATGTTATTGGTTCCAAAGAAGGATGGCATGTGGAGAATGTGTGTTGATTGTAGGGCTGTAAATACGATCACAGTGAAGTATTGACATCCTATACCACGACTTGATGACATGTTGGATGAGCTGCATGGTGCCAGGTATTTTTCTAAAATTGATCTTATGAGTGGATATCATCAAATTCGTATGAAACCTGGTGATGAATGGAAAACAGCATTTAAAACTAAATATGGTCTATATGAGTGGTTAGTAATGCCTTTTGGGTTGTCTATTGCACCTAGTACTTTTATGAGACTAATGAACCATGTTTTGAGAGCTTATTTGGGCAAATTTGTTGTAGTCTATTTTGATGATATTCTGATTTATAGTAAGACTTTGGATGACCATGTTCAGCATGCTAGGCTAGTTTTGGAAGTATTGAGAAATGAAAACTTATATGCCAAGCTTAAGAAATGCACATTTTGCATAGATAGGCTTGTGTTTCTTGGTTTTGTTGTGAGTGCGCAGGGCGTTGAAGTAGATGAAGAGAAAGTGAAAGCTATAAAGGAGTGGCCTACTCCAAAGAGTGTGACGGACGTGAGGAGTTTTCATGGATTGGCTAGTTTCTATAGGAGGTTCATGAAGGACTTTTCTACTATTGCAGCACCGTTAACTAGCATAATCAAAAAGGAAGTTGGGTTCCAATGGGGAGAGGAACAACAAAAAGCCTTCGACTCCCTGAAAGGGAAGTTGACATCCGCTCCTATTTTATCATTACCTAATTTTGAGAGTACATTTGAGATTGAGTGTGATGCGTCTGGTGTAGGTATTGGAGCTGTGCTGATGCAAGAGAAAATGGCCATAGCCTATTTTAGTGAGAAACTCAATGGTACACAATTTAACTATTCCACTTATGATAAGGAGTTGCATGCCTTGGTGAGAGCATTGGACGTGTGGCAGCACTACCTCCTTCCAAAGGAGTTCGTGATACATACTGATCATGAGTCCCTCAAACACTTGAAGGGACAAGGTAAGTTGAAATAGAGGCATGGTAAGTGGATAGAATTTATAGAACAATTCCCTTATGTTGTTAAATACAAGCAAGGAAAGGATAATATAGTGGCTGATGCGTTGTCTAGAAGATATACATTACTATCTGTGTTGAGTTCTAAATTGCTTGGTTTTGAGTACGTTAAGGACTTATATGTAGGTGATGTTGATTTTGGCAATGTGTATGTTGCATGTGAACATGGAGCTTTTAATTCATTTTATAGGCATGATGGATACTTGTTTAAGGGAAATAAATTATGTGTGCCTAAATGTTCCATGTGTGATTTGCTTGTGTTAGAATCTCATTGTGGGGGATTGATGGGACATTTTGGGGTAGCTAAGACTTATGATATCTTGTTTGAGCATTTTTATTAGCCGTCTATGCGTAAGGATGATGAGAGATTGTGTTCTTCTTGTATTGCTTGTAGACAGGCGAAATCTAAGTCTATGCCTCATGGTCTATATATGCCTTTACCTGTACCTAGTTCACCTTGGATTGATATTAGCATGGATTTTGTGCTTGGATTGCTTAGAACTAGAAAATGTAGGAATAGTATTTTTGTAGTTGTTGACAGGTTTAGTAAGATGGCACATTTTATTCCTTGTCATAAAGCTGATGATGCAATTATTGTAGCTAATTTGTTCTTTAGAGAAGTGGTTCGACTACATGGGGTGCCTAGGACTATTGTGTCTGATAGAGATGCTAAGTTTTTGTCCCATTTTTGGAGAGTTTTATGGGGTAGATTAGGAACTAAGCTTTTGTTTTCTACTACTTGTCATCCAAAAACAGATGGCAAACAGAGGTAGTTAATCGTACACTTGGTACATTGTTGAGAGCTATAGTGGGAAAGAATTTGGCTGCTTGGGAAGATTGTTTACCTTTTATTGAGTTTGCTTATAATCATTCTATTCATTCTTCTACAGGTTATTCGCCATTTGAGCTTGTTTATGGTTTTAACCCATTAACTGTACTTGATCTTATTCCTTTACCTTCACATGAGCTTGTTAGTTTAGATGGAGACAGGAAAGCAGAATTGGTGAAGGCTATGCATGAGAAAGCTCGAGTTAATATGGAGAAAAAGAACAAGTCATATGCAGATCGAGTGAATAGAGGATGCAAGAAGATAGTGTTTGCTCCTGGGGATTGGGTTTGGGTACACTTCCGAAAGGAGAGGTTTCCAAATCAAAGGAAGAATAAGCTTGATGCACGTGGTGATGGCCCATTTCAAGTGTTTGCAAAGATCAATGATAATGCATACAAGATAGACTTGCCTGGTGAGTATGGTGTTAGTGCTACTTTTAATGTGTCTGATTTATCTCCTTATGATGATGCAGATTTGAGAACAAATCTTTTTGAAGAGGGGGAGAATGATACAAACCAGCCACGAGGCAAGGATCCATTGGTGCTTCCAAATGGGCCATTGACTAGGAGCAGAGCTAAGAAGTTTGGAGCAGCTATGGGATTGCATATTCAAGATCAAATTTCAAAGGAAGTGACTAAAATGGCAATGGAAAAGTGCACAATAGAGCTTGAAGAAGGCACACCAAAGCTGATTATGATGCTTAGTGTGAATATGGAAGCTAAAGGCTAGCTAAAGAGGTCCAACGTGCAAGAAAGGTCCATGGGGGTTCATATATAGCCTTGAGAAGTAATTTAAGGCCCATGGACAGCCCAAATCGTGTGGGGCGTCTTCTTATTTTGAAGGGATTTAGTTTGGCCGAATTTTGGCATCTTTTTGGCACATGGGATGTGTGGTCCCCTATTTAGTTATTTCAGAATATTAGTTTGTTTCCATACTTTCTATTTTC